>OZ012736.1:30317918-31810418 GCA_963859935.3 Lathyrus sativus
GATAGTGAACACATATCCAGAAATAAATTTTTTGGAATCCATACAACCTGCATTATCAGAGTCGACATATCCTTCAATTGCTGCTTTACTATCTTCACCCAAGGCTCCACCATAAATTAGGACTCTATTCAGTGACCTTTTTATGTACCTTAGAATCCACTGCAATGCTTACTAGTGACCCTTTCCAGTATTCGCCATGTACCTGCTTACAAGACTTACTGCATATGCTATTTCGGATTTAGTATAGACTATATCATACATCAAAGAACACATTATATTAGCATTTAGAATGCTATTTGACATTGATCTATACTCAGCTTGAATTGAGGGTTTGTCGGAGTCACAACAGGCTTTGAATTCTACATACCATACTTTTCGAGAATCTTCCATAGGTATGCCTCTTAAGATAAGCATAATTTCGACTGCTTTCTATCTCTTCGGATGTCAATCCCAAGAATCCTGGATTCAGCTCCCAGATCCTTCATGTCGAACTCTTTATTAAGTTCAGCCTTCACCCTCATTACATCTTTGACATTGTTGCTTGCTATTAGAATATAATCCACATAAAGCAACAAAATAACAAATGAATTACTAGGTCAAAATCTGAAGTAAACACAGTGGTTGAACTGACTTCTAATGAAACTTATGCGTGCCATGAATTTGTCAAATCTCCTAATCCACTGTCGAGGAGATTGTTTTAATCCATATAAAGATCTATTCAGTTTGCACACATAATCTTCCTTCCCTTTTTTTGACATACCCTTCAGGTTGCCTCATAAGGATTGTTTCATCTAGATCACCATACAAGAACACAATCTTCACATCTATCTGTTCCAGTTCAAGGTTCAACTGTGCCACTGTGGCAAGCAACATTAAAATGGGTATGTGCCACTATCGACACCTTCTTTCTGAGTGAACCCCCTAGCGACCAATCTTGCCTTGTATCTCTTCGACGCCACTCCTTCAATCCCTTCCTTAACTTTAAAAATCCATTTACAGCTAACTAACATGGCTCCAGTAGGTTTCTTGATCAGTTCCTAGGTGTTGTTATCATGAAGAGATTTCATCTCATCATCCATGGCCTTCAGTCATTCAGTCTTCTTTCGACTCCTCATAACTTCGTCTAGAACCTCACTTGCAGAGATTAAGGCATAAGCTATAAGATCTGCATACTGAAGTCTTTGAGGTAGTTTGATGACTCTCCTCGACCTATATCTTGCTAGTAGGTAGTCATTATTAGTCTCCTCATCTTCAACAACATCTTTTGCATCTTCTTCGATTTCATCTGGGATATGCAATTCAACATCAATATGCTTCACCTCAACATGAATCTCTCCCTGTTCCAGCTCTTCATCAGCATCATCAGTTTTCTTAAAAGCCATCTCTGCTTCATTGAAAACTACATCTCGACTGATGATACACCTCATGTGACCTGGCTCTAGGCACCATAGCCTATAAGCTTTGACTCCTTTAGGGTATCCCATGAACATGCATTTCAGAGCTCTAGGTTCGACCTTGTCGTGCCTAATATGAGCATAGGCCATGCAACCAAATACTCTTAGTCTATCGAGACTAGGTGGATGTCCCGACCAAACTTCTTCAGGTGTCTGCATTCCCAAGGCAGTCGAGGGACATCTATTTATCAGATAGGTTGCTGTCGAAACATCCTCTACCTAAAACACCTTCTTCAATCCAACACTAACCAACATACATCTAACCCTTTCAAGGATTGTTTGATTGAATCTCTTAGCTAAGCCATTTTGTTAAGGAGTACCTGCTACAGTCTTATCCTTGCAATCCCAGACTCAATACAGTAACTGTCGAACGCTTCGTTGCAGAACTCAAAGCCATTGTCGATTCTCAACCTTTTAACCTTTCTGCCAATTTGAGTTTCGACCCGAACCTTCCAACTTTTGAAATTCTCAAAATTTTCATCCTTCGTTTTCTAGATGAATACCCATAGCTTTCTGGAATAGTCATCAATGATGGATAGAAAATACCTTGCACCTGAGTGTGAAGGATTCCTTGCAGGCCCCTAAAAATCAGCATGAATGTAATCTAGGGATCCATGGGTTCTTTGCTTGCCTTTGTTAAACTTTTCCCTACACGATTTACCAAATACAAAAGATTCACAAAACTCTAACTTTTCGACTTTGTCACCTCCTAGCAGGTTCTGCTTCCCCAATTCTACCAGGCCTCTTTCATTGGCGTGACCCAATCTTATGTGCCATAATTTTATCTTTGACATAAGTTTCATGGATGCAACATTTGTCGAACCACTTACAACCTCAGCCTCAAGAGTATACAAGCGTTGTTTCTTCATGCCTCTCAAGACTTCCTTCGACACCTTCATGACTCTTAGGATACTTTTTTCTCCTTGAAAAACGTATCCCTTCCTTTCGAATTCACCAAGAGAAATCAAATTTCTCTTTAAATTAAGTACATACCTAACTTCAGTGAATAACCTTATTGACTCATCATGGAACTTAAATCTCATAGATCCAATACCTGCAATTTTACAAGATTTGTTGTTTCCCAGCAGCACCAATCCACCATCTTAATCATATAGCTCCTCGAACAATTCTCTATTTGGAGTCATGTGCCAAGTGCAACCTGAATCCATAATCCACTCTTTTCTTGAGTCGCCACTTGAAACCACAAGAACATCAGATGAGTCGAAGTCATCTTGAACAATGGTTGTGTTGCTATTATCCTTACCTCCATGATCTTTCAGGCGTTCAGGATACACCTTTCTTTTGTGACCCTCATTCTTACAGTGATAGCATCGAATACCAGATGTTTTGCCACTATAAGACTTCTGCTGACTTTTAACTTTCTTCTTGTCGAACTTACCATCCTTTCGTAAGAATTTTCCCTTAATGGCCAAACCTTCACCCACCGTTGAAGGTTTAACCTCCTTTTGTTTGTTCAAGTCCTTAGAATAAAAAGCTGATTGAACTTCTTCTAAGCTCAGTGTATCTCTTCCATACAAGAGATTTTCTTTGAAGTTAGCATGTGTTCTGGGCAAAGCACACAACAACAACAGTGCTTGATCTTCATCATCGATATTCACATCAATATTTTCAAGATCAAGAATCAGCTTGTTGAACATATCCAACTGCTCAGCCAATACTTTGTCTTCACTCATCTTGAAGGAATACAAATCTTGCTTCATGTAGAGTCGATTCACCAGAGATTTGGTCATGTACATTATCAACAAGGCTCAACAATATTGCATTGTGGGCTTTCTCAATCATGGTTGTCTTTTCTTTTGCCGTTAACATCGCGTCCATGGCTGCCTCTCCCTTCAACAGTTCCAAACAACCCTGCTGAACTAGTAGGGCTTTTATCTTCAAGCGCCATAGACCAAAGTCGTTCACTCCGGTGAACTTTTCAATCTCATACTTTGTTGAAGGCATCTTTTCCATGCTCACCGCACCAATTTGATGTGAATAGAATGCCTTGAAACAAAATATAAATAGTTTCTTTATATTCAAGAAACACACAAGGGTTAGGGTTAACAAAGAAAACAAGCAAGGAGAACAAGAAGAAACAACAAGGATTGGTTATAAACTGCTTTTCTTTCCTTTATCTATAAAACAAGATTACAAGTATACAAGAATAACAAATAACCTCTCTCTCTCTCTCTCTTGAATTAGGATTTCATCTTCCTATGTTTCCTTATACAAGATGAGATACTAGCATGCTATTTATAAGAAAAAAGCATAATAACCTAATGGGCTTTTTAACAATTACCCATTACAAGCTAACTTAGGGTACAAGCTAACTTAAACAACTGGGCTTACAAGCAATGCCCAATTCAACATGTTAACAAACCTATCAATATTGACTAATACATGTTAGAACAAACTTCGACTACAACACGTATTACTCTGACATCATACTAGAGTTCGATCCAGTATCTCACAGTTAGTTATCTTCCTCATTGAGATGAAGATTCTTTATGTGTTTTTCACCATTAACAAGGTATCAAAGTTTAACAAGCTCTGGTAGCCATTGTTCTTTCTCCTTTTCTTCTACGAATATTTTCTATGTGCTTTGAATCTTTCACTAAAACCTTCTGTTTTCTTAATTTGCAACCACTACTCTCCATTTTCTCTTGATTTTCGTCATCAATGGATTACCAAAGCTTCACTGATTTCTCTACGAATTGGACAAACCCTTATTATATGCATCTGCATCAAAATCCAGCAAATGTCTTCGTTTCTCCATTACTCGATAAAAAAAATATCATACTTAGGCCAGATCGATGCACATTGCTATAGTTTCCAAGAACAAAGAAAAATTTATCGATAGAATTATCACAAAACCTCTTGTTACTGATTCTATTTATGGTTTTTGGATTCGTTGTAACACTATGGTTTTATCTTGGATTCATCGATCAATTTCATAATCTATTGCGTAATCTATGCTTTGAATTGATAGTGCAGTTGACATTTGGAAAAACTTACAAATTCAATTCTTCTATAGTGATGTTTTCCGCTGTTGTATTGTTTGTATAAATGCCTTGGAGGAATTCTCATCTTAGTTAATGAAAATATTCTCACCCTTAATTATCTCTTTCTCAATTTTCTCTTTCCTTATCCATATTCTAATTTTCTCCATTATTCACCAATCTGGTGTTATGGTAGTTTTTGTGTCTATTAGCTTGTACTTTTTACCCACTGGTATAGTGATATGTTTATATAGACTGCTAATAACGCGAAACCATATCGTTTATTTGACTTGACTTTTTACCCACTGTTTTATTTTATGCTTAATTTACTATGTTTTGCAGATCGTGGAGAATTTGGATTAAAGAAAGAAAAGAAGAAGAAATGGAAGGAAAATAGAGAAGAAAGAAAGAAATAGAGAAGAGAAACAGAAAACCAGATTCTGTTGGTGTGACGGTCGTCACAGACCCGTCATGATCGTCACGAGCGTCACGGTCGTCACCGACCCTTCATGATCGTCACGAGCATCATGATCGTCACAGACCCGTCATGATCGTCACGAGCGTCATGATCGTCACAGACTCGTCATGATCGTCACGATCCCAAAGTTCAGTTCGTTCAAAACGGAAGTGGCCACGAACTACCTCAACTTAATTTCTTCCTACGTTTCCTCCACTAACTATCCACTACAGGAAGTTACTCCCATTTCCCCCATAACTCATGCATGATCTCTGGAAGTTGAGAAATGAAATATCTCCTATAAATAGGCCTGAGATTCACAGCTCTAGGGAGGCCTTCGAGGTATCGAAGTGCTGCCAAAATTTCCATTGAAGCCGAATTTACGTTCTTGCATTATTTTCCCATTTCCTTTCCTTTTTATTTTCATTTGTACCGCCGTATTTCTTCCTGTACCTTTTACTTCTCGCCAAAGTAGAATCCTGTCGACATTGTGGAGGACTACTCAAGGGTTCGAGATCAGTACAATTTACAGGTTCTTATTAATTGAATTGTTATTTATTTTCTGTCATAATGCATGTTTTATTATTTTGCGGTTTATGTTTATTTCCGTTTGCATTAATTATCATGTCTAACTAAATTAGTTTTATAGGTATGTGATTGAATTAGTAGGATGGGATTTGATAATATCCGGTCCACCTTACCTTTTTACAAAAAATCTTTCTGGCCGTAGTTTTTAATCAAAATCTTCTAAATAAACCTTCATCGCGAAAGCGAGAAATTATTTACAGTAGTTTCGCCACAACAGTGAGAAATTGATTAAGGCACGAATCGGCACGCGAAAGCTGGGGTTCAAACCGGATAGTAAGAACTAGGCATTTATTTTAATTACAGCGAAAGCGCTTTAAAAGAAATCAGAACTTACTTATTTTCAAAGAGTAATTAAAACCCCGAATGGGACTGCGAGAGCGTACATTCCGCCTTAGAATTATGACTCGAGTCGACAACCATCATGAGGAAAAGGTCTTTAAACGGGTATTTTCTCCTGAAAAGTGTTTGCAAAAACTAAAAAGCACCGGCGACCTATCGAATCCCCGAAAACTAAAGCATTGCATACCGATATCCCTTATCAATATATTTCTAAAACTAAAAATCTTTATTTCCTTTGTTTTAAATTTCGTTCGCATTTAACTTTCCAAATTCCATTAGCCTTAGCTTTACGCCGTAACAATAGACAACGGTAGGTTGACATTGGTCTATGTGGGTTCGACAATCTTTATATTACTTCGATATTTCCGTGCACTTGTGGACGCATCAAGTTTTTGGCACCGTTGCCGGGGACCAACAGTCAATATTGTGATTCTGTTGTTGCATAGTATAGACTAAGGCACTCTTATCTAAATCACTATGTATAACCCATATTTCCCTTATAACTACCACACCCAATATTATAACTACCACCCCCAATATTTTGAGGAACCACAAGATCCACTTAAATCTGACCTCGAAATATTATTAGAAGATTTCAATTCGACGCATTCTCACCCAAATTCCCTCTACAATGAAGACTCTCAATATTGTGAGGAACCGCAGGATTTCAACACATCCAACCTCAAACTGTTACTAGAAGAATTCGACGCGACACTTACTCACTCCAGGATAGAGTCTATGATGGAACGCTTTGTGGAGACACAAACTCTCCAAAATGAAGATTTCAGAAAGCAACATCTCCAAATTAATGAAAATCTCAAGCAAATGAGAAATATGGTCGATTCCCTCACAACTCACAGCGAGGTTTTAGAGATTCAAACCTCCCTGCTTACATTAACACCTCTAGGACCCTTCCCTGAGAGACATGTGGATGTTGTAACAACCATTAATGAAGAACAATTAGAAAATCCTAGGGAGAGTGATCGTGAGTCTGAGGAGAGTCTTGTTGAGAAGAGCATAATTATTGAGAAAAATCCACCGACACCACTCGAAAGGGAGGTTGTCGAAGAGGTAGAAAAGGAAGCACCTATTGTTGCTCCTCCTCCCTATACCCCACCTATTTATTTCCCACAAAGGGGTGTGGAAGCTAAAGTGGACTTCCAATCCAAAACATATGTGGAGATATTGGAAAATATCCACACCACTGTGTTGCACCCCAAAATTTGATCAACAGTTCTTTACCTAGCTTGTGATCCATCTCATTCACATTAGCATTATCACTTGCATTTCATTGACATGTATGCAGAAGATCAAGAGGTATGAGTACCAACTAAGACTTTGAAGATATCCAAGGAGGTTATTCAAGTGTTCAAGGGTTGATATCTTTGTCAGAGAAGTTAAGAGATCCTCAGAGAGATTGGTTGAAACCAAGGTTGTGTGCCTCCTAACTTGAGAGTTGTGGGGAGCTCCTCAGATGATTCTGAAGCTATGAGGATGGACTTGAAGCTTTGAGAGAGCTTATGAGATGTCTTGAAATCCATCATGAAGCCTAGAGAGGTCATTGTGCAAGATTAAAGAAGACTTAGCCATGAGTGGTATAATTAGGGTTTGACTGGGTCAACCCTAGGTCAACTGATGATTTGGAGAGGGTTGAGACCTAATCCAAGAGCCATGTGATCATGTATTGATGCATTGAGATGCTATAAGGATGATTCCAAGGTCAACTCATCATGATTGAAGAGTTTGAGAAGTTTCAAGCTAGGGTTTCTAAGGCTTGACAGTGTAAAATCCCCTAGTTTGACCTCTATCTTCAAGGAAGTTTAGCTCAAGATGTGATCGTAATCTCATCTTACCCCCAACATGAATGTTGTAGAGCTTTCTCTTAGCTTTAATTTGAGTACTAGAAGTACTTGATAGGATTTTTAGAGCTCAAGTTATGACTTTGACAAGTTACAGGTTATCTGAGGTATGTGAATCTGGGGCCTTGAAAGTCACCCAACTTGCATCCAACTTTTGCCCAAGAAGGATGATTCCTATGAACTTTTGGTCAACATGAATGTTGTTCCTTATCTTCTTAGATTTCTAGAGAGTACTAGAAGTCCTTGATAGGATTTGTAGAACTCAAGTTATGGCTTTGACAAGTCAAGGACATTTTGGTCATTTGGAGATTATAGGTCATTTCAAGCATAAGGCCATAACTCCTATTTCCAAGCTTCAAATGGAAAAATCCTCAACATCAAACTTGCTTAAAATGATGTTTTAAGGCTAGTAAGGAGGTCATGAGATGTTGAAAAGGCTTGTAGCTCAAAATGGTAAAAATGACCTAAAATGGAGGCATAAGTTAAATAAGTCAAAGTTGGAAATTGAAATTTCCAAGCTACACATCCAAACCATGGCATGTAATAGGTCATTTTGACTCTAGAAAACATTTTAAAAACAATGGTTCAGCCACATTTTTTATTTGAGGTTTAGATCACGGACTTGCTTTGGAAAATGATTGCTTGCATATTAAGGTACATATGCAAAACACAAGGGAAATCAATACACAAGCTAGCTAAGTATCCTAACACATTATACATCTCATCTAAGGAGATTTTCAAAGGAGATACAAGTGCTGCAAGAGGTATAGCACAAGTTGATACATGAGATGGATGGAAATCAAAAACTCATGACATGAGAATCCCAAATTCTCATTGGATGATTCCAGAAAGTTCTGGATGGGTCTGAACCATCCTATATAGTGTTTAGAACTTGCTCAGATGCAAGGTTGGTGAGAGATTAGAGAGGAGAGTGAGATAGCCATTTCAATTTCTTCCATTGCAAGTTGAAATCAATTTCTACATTCCACACCATTTCCATTGCTTCTTCCAATCCCAACACCTTCCATTGATCATACTGAATGTGTGCATACCAAATTGAGGGCAAGATCATGAAGAATTGATGAGATAGCTTTTGGATTTTGGGAGCTGCAAGTCACCATCGAGTTTGGAGATTCAGGCTTCTTTGATCAAATCTTTTGCAAACAGAAGCATTAACATCAATCAAGGAGTGATTCTGAAGAGTTTGAGAGATTGAAGTGGAGGTTTGACCTATCTGATAATCAAGATTTGATAGGTTTGCATCTTTTCTTCTACACCTTAATTTAAGCATAATTAGTTAGATTTGTTAGGTTAGAATGGTTAGAGACAAGTAGGAGATGGATTCTGGAAAGTTTGAGAGCATTTGGTGAAGTTCAAGATAGTGACACCATTTCTGTTTACCACCATAACTTGCTGAATCTTGAGAGATAATCTTGGTATGATAGCAAGAATTGACCAGTGTAGCATGAGGAAGAGATTGATCACTTTAATTTCAAGAATGGTTAGAGTTGAGATTTGAGCATAGTTTTGATCTTGGATCGGGTTTAGAGATTGAGGGCATTTCAATTGATTCTAAGGCTATGGTTGTGATCAGGGATGAATTTAGAACGGATTAGGGTTTTGAACCATGGATTTTGGTTGAGTTTGGATGGAGTTCGAGTTAGGAATTTGAGCTCTGCAACTATGGAGCTCTCCCTCCATTTTCATGGCTGGAGGAAGAAGACAATGCTATGGTCGTTGGATGGAGAGTGGACTCATTTACTAGGGCCAGATCGTGTGGCCAAGATTTAATTTCACATTGAAGAGGGAAGTCTGAAGACACCCCAAACGCTGCGTTTCATTTAACTTTCGTTTGGGCTTTAGTGGATTAATTGCTATACCCACCCCACTCTCATGGCCCATTGCATTTTGAACTAATTTTCTTTACTAAATGCACCGTGTATTTTTCTTTTTCTTTATGATTTTGAATTGATTTTCTGATTAAAAGTTGGGCCTAGCGCGCATTGCTGATGGCACCCCCATTTCCAGCCCAGTCATGAATTGAACTGCATATAATTGCTAACTGCACCAATGTTTTCACATTTTATTTTCTTTCTCTCCATTTTATTTTAATCTTTGAAAAATCATATTAAATAGAAAAATGATGATTTTTACATGGGGATTTTTTCTCCTATTTCACATTGATGTCTAGAAAATTATGAAATCAAAATATTTGCATTTCATGCATTTTTAATATTTTTTGTATATTTTCTCTTTTAATAGCTTTTAATTCCTTTTTATGTTGATGCATAGATTTGTAAAATTTTGTTTAGCTAGTTACCTTTGAATTTTTAGGCCATTCTTTTTAGGATAGTTAGATTAGGACTTTAGCTCCCCTCTGGATTTATTCCATAATTTTGTGATTAGTTTTTGATTAGTTTTGATTAGATGACTTTAGGTTGTATAGAATTAGGTCAATCCTTAACATAGGTCCACAATAACACTAGAATTTTGGGTTTCTAGGTCAAGTTAGATATTGGGACATATAGGGTATTAAGGGTAGGTATGTAGGATCCCCTAGAAATTATATTAGATTTTAATATAATAGTATACTATTTTTAATTGATTTTTGTAGTTGATTGTTGTTTGTGTTGCCCTTGTGGGCTTGTATTTTGTTTTGCCTTGCTTTGTGGGTTTTTGCTTGGCTTGGTGGGCTTGGTCTTGCTTTGTGGAGCATGGAGGAGCATAGTGGAAGATTTGAAGATTGAAGAAGAAGCTTGAGAGCTTGAAGACTTGTTTGTTTTGTTGTTGTTTTAGGGTTAGGAATTAAGAAGAGCTTAGACCTAGTCAATTTCTTTCTTAAACATGGATGGTATCTTTCACCTCCATTCTACCCCATGATTCAAGGTCCTTCCATGGTATTCACCTCCCTCATTTGGAGGTATAAGTGATGGTACCTAGGAAGTAGAACCTTTGAGGGAACCATTCCTTTGATGTTAAACCCTTATAGGTCACCTTGGGTGGTCAATAAGCAGTTTAATATCCTAGCTTATCCAGTTAAGTGATTTCTTCTGGTTTGAGTATCTTGAGAGATGTTGGGCTTGAGTTTGAAGATGAAGACTTCACTGAAGAGTGTGGAAGAGGATGATCCCTTGAGCATTGCCATTGTAGCTGAAGCTTGGAGAGCAAGGAGAGCAAGTTGATACTTGAAGACCCAATGAAGATCCAGTAAAGACTGAATGAAGAGCTGAGGCTTAAAGATTGAAGGATGAAGTTGACACTTCTAAGTGATTAAAGGTTACTCTGAGAAGCTGAATCTTGCAGGTAGAGAAGACCAAGTTGAGACTGGTAAAGCAAAGAGAGCTGAAGCTTGAAGAGCAGAGGATGAGTTGATACTTACTTTGAAGCTTGGAGATCCTGAAGGAATCAAGTTGATACTTGTGGTTAAGAGTGAAGCCTGAAGGTGGAACTGATTAAGGAGCTGAAGCTTGGAGAAGTGAAGATAAGTTGAAACTTATGTTGAAGGGTTGAAGCCTGGAGAAGCAAATTAATATTTGTCAAGAGTGATGGAGGTCTGAAGACTGAGTTGCTGTTAGAAGAGCTGAAGCTTGGAGTTGAGAGAGGAGTTGATCTGCTTTCTTGTCTGTTTTCTTTTCTATATTGATGTGCCTTGTTTGACTTGCTTGATGCATTAGAATAAGTCCATATCTAGACTAGACATAAGCTAGGAGCATGATTGCACTAGAGGTTGAGTTGCTCCCTCTGCTTGTATTGTTACTGTATGGCTTTGCTTGCGGGTATTCGGTAGAGCCCTGCTCCCTTGCCCATGTGGTTTGTTTGCTTGATAGCATGATTTTATTCCTTCTGTATGATTACAGTCTCTTATATTTTGCTTGATGGCATTTTATTTTCCTTTATGATTGCAGTTATTCATACTTGGCTTGAGGTTGAGATGAGCTTGTGGAGGCTGCTGCCCCACACACATTTCCTCCCTCACTTACATTGCATGCATTTTACTGTATTACTGTTTACTATTTAAGCTGATGCTTTGTCTGTTTCTGTGTATCATTGACATGATCCCTTAGGACTCTCATTTCCTTTGATAAGGAAGTGATGATAAAACTCTAGGTTGAAACCTATGCATGATAACTTCTAGGAGTTCCCTGTTTCAAATTTCAATTATAGGATGAATCCTTGGCATGACAACAATAGGACTTGATAGTCTCCCCGTAGTTGATCCTGCTCTCTTCTCATCTCAAAAACAGCTTAAAATACAGTAATCATGAATGATTTCTTTCGTACGTTACGAGCCTTAAGCTATCTGAGAAAGGATTGTGGGAGAGTTTCTTTTCCACAGTCTGGATGTTTAGTATGGCACCCTTTGGGTGACATGCAACGCATTCACTCTCAGGTCATAGTCTTTAGTGCGATTGAAATTGCAAACACAATAAAAAACACTTCTTTCGTAAAAGATAGAAAACAAAATTCAAACCTTTTTGCCCCGTGGGCCCATAATTCAAAGGAAGCTTTTCTGAAGAAAAGAGTGTCGTTAAACTTCAGAGCCAACGCAAACAGGCTTTGTCCCTAACTACTGGAACTGCTGTTTAACCCTACTCGATAAAACAGATGAATCTAAATTCCCGTATTCCGTAGTATCCCGAACTACGTAAGCTCTGATCTCTCAAGCCTGTTGAGAGTACGTAGGCACAGTACTGATGTATTGGTGAGCTACCTTCCCCGTAACCCGTAGTAGGTCGAACTACGTTGACTCAGATTTCTCGTTCTCTGATGAGAATACGTAGGCATAAAGCGCGACGCTTTGCCGAGTCATTTTTCTTTTCTGTTTAAGCCAGCCTTGATAGGTAGATAGATAAACCAACTCATCCAGTAAACACAACAAGCGTGGATCCCGTCGAGTACGACGGACGTGAGGGGTGCTAATACCTTCCCCTTGCGTAACCGACTCCCGAACCCAGACAACCGTTGCGACGACCTTGTCTTACCCTTTTTCGTCAGGTTTTTCCGATCGTTTCCTTTCCCGCTCTGAGGGATAAATAACGAAAGGTGGCGACTCTTCTGTTTTGCCGGCACCTTATTTTCGCGGAAGCGACACACTGCACCTTTGTCTAAGGCCCTTCATAAGAAAAGAAAATTCGAGGACCATGAAACTAGGGTCATCATTACTGTTAAAAGGGTAAGATTAACTTTTGAGGTGGTGGATGATATGGCTAAGCCCAAATTTGAAAAACTGATACTCAGGATAGATCCAGAACCACCACCACAAGTTCAAAACAATGAACCACCCTACAGAAGAAAGAAAAGAAAAGGTGAGGGATATGAGAGATGGCTTGATAAGTGGCCATGGAAACCGAAGACTATTCAAAGTTCGATCGAGGAACCATTCTTGAAAGAACCACCATGAGTACTTGCACTCCTTAGCCGTCGAGCTATCGACGTTAAACAAAGCACTGTGTGGGAGGCAACCCACAAGGTCTTTATTTTAATTTGTTTGTTTAAATTTGCAGAAAATAAAGAAATGTATCGCTTGTTACGCTTTAGCTATATCTAGGCGAAAACTCTCTAGATGACGATCGGAGAAGATGAACTGTGCCCACGGACATTCCTACGAGTGTCGCTGCTGGTGGTGACACTGATGATGAGCACTTCCTCTAGAAGCGGGCAACAAGATGAGCTGATTCAAGAATTACACAAACAAAGATATTTCAAAATGCCATATGTCGGAGTAGAAGTGGTCAGTGAAGACATGGACATCAAGAGCAGGATCATAGAGGATTTAACACATAGTAGCATTCATACAGGTTCTATCTTTCCTTTTTCCACCTTTTATTAAAAACATTGAAGACAATGTTTGATTTAAGTGTGGGGGAGGAACTCTACCGCTTTCATTTTATCGCTTTTTAGTTTGATTTATTTCATACTTTTAGGAATTTTATCTGTTTTTAACATTATGTCAAAGTCTTTGTATGTGCTGTCGAGTCTTTATGCATGGTTTTCACTTGTTATTCAATTTCCCCATAATTTCAAAAAAATTCAAAATTTTAACCTCCAACAATTATTTGCTGCGATTCATGACATGGTACTTTGAGAGTATATAGGCTGTTCATGCTATGTTAGAAAAACTTGGGAAAGTTTCGATAAAATTGATATCATCCTGACACCCTTAACCCCCTAAATATGCAAAATCAATTTGAGTACCCATTATGCCGAGACCTTAAAGCTCCATTTTTTTAGTAATCCCTAAGTAGTTTATTTAAGCAGTCAGCACCATCCAAAACACACTAAGTAAGAAACCGATGCAAATAAGTGTATGATCTCTAGTTTAAAATGAGATATTAAGAAAGAAAAAATTATGAATAAAAAGACATGTTCCTTCTAAATTAGGTGCTCCTCACCCGATCACTTAGCCCAACAGTACAAACTCTTTAAGTTAAATTGATGCTTAAGCATATTTGCAGAGAACAATGAAATAACAATGAGATTATAGTGACTAACAGGTTTACTTGCCATGAATGTGTATGGATAACGGGCTTAATGTGATTGCACTAGAATGAAATGGGGTGAAAGAGAGCATGAGATATAGGTTGAGTTATAATGGCATGATTCAGGTTGGTTTGCATAAGTAGGGAGTTATTGAAATTTTGTCATTACGGTATCCTTGGTATTGATATTTAGTACCTATCGATCTAACATTAGCCTAGCGGCCACGTATGATTAGAGTCTCATTGTGTCCTTGTTTCAAATTATGCTTATTTCTTTTTTTACCGTGTTGGTTGATTGCTTGAGGACAAGCAATGGTTTAAGTGTGGGGGTATTTGATAACGCAAAATCATATAGTTTATTTGACTTGACTTACATGAATTTATTTGCGATTATTGTTAATTTATCTTGATTTATGTTTTATTATACGGTTAATTTACTATGTTTTATAGATCGTGGAGAATTTGGATTAAAGAAAGAAAAGAAGAAGAAATGGAAGGAAAATAGAGAAGAAAGAAAGAAATAGAGAAGAGAAACAAAAAAACAAATTCTGTAGGTGTGACAGTCATCACAGACCCGTCATGATCGTCACGAGCGTCACGGTCGTCACCGATCCTTCATGATCGTCACGAGCGTCATGATCATCACAGACCCGTCATGATCGTCACGAGCGTCATGATCGTCACAGACTCGTCATGATCGTCACGATCCTAAAGTTCAGTTCGTTCAAAACGGAAGTGGCCACGAACTACCTCAACTTAATTTCTTCCTACGTTTCCTCCACTAACTGTCCACTACAGGAAGTTACTCCCATTTCCCCCATAACTCGTGCATGATCTCTAGAAGTTGAGAAATAAAAAATCTCCTATAAATAGGCCTGAGATTCACAGCTCTAGGGAGGCCTTCAAGGTATCGAAGTGCTGCCGAAATTTTCATTGAAGCCGAATTTACGTTCTTGCATTATTTTCCCATTTCCTTTCCTTTTTATTTTCATTTGTACTGCCGTATTTCTTCCTGTACCTTTTACTTCTCGCCAAAGTAGAATCCTGCCGACATTGTGGAGGACTACTCAAGGATTTGAGATCAGTACAATTTACAGGTTCTTATTAATTGAATTATTATTTTATTTTCTGTCATAATGCATGTTTTATTATTTTGCGGTTTATGTTTATTTCCGTTTGCATTAATTATCATGTCTAGCTAAATTAGTTTTATCGGTATGTGATCGAATTAGTAGGATGGGATTTGATAATATCCGGTGCACCTTACCTTTTTACAAACAATCTTTCTGGCCGTAGTTTTTAATCAAAATCTTCTAAATAAACCTTCGTCGCGAAAGCGAGAAATTATTTACAGTAGTTTCGCCATGACAGTGGGAAATTCATTAAGGCACGAACCGGCACGCGAAAGCTGGGGTTCAAACCGGATAGTAAGAACTAGGCATTTATTTTAAATACAGCAAAAACACTTTAAAAGAAATCAGAACTTACTTATTTTCAAAGAGTAATTTAAACCCCGAATGGGACTGCGAGAGCATACATTCCGCCTTAGAATTATGACTCGAGTCGACAACCATCATGAGGCAAAGGTCTTTAAACGGGTATTTCTCCTGAAAAGTGTTTGCAAAAACTAAAAAGCACCGGCGACCTATCGAATCCCCGAAAACTAAAGCATTGCATACCGATATCCCTTATCAATATATTTCTAAAACTAAAAATCTTTATTTCCTTTGTTTTAAATTTCATTCGCATTTAAATTTCCAAATTCCATTAGCCTTAGCTTTACGCTGTAACAATAGACAACGGTAGGTTGGCATTGGGCTTTGTGGGTTCAACAATCTTTTATATTACTTCGATATTTCCGTGCACTTGCGGATGCATCAATTGCCACTAGTTTACCTATTTTTTTCTTATGTACATATAAAATGATATATAGATCATATAAAGAAATGAAGCAATGAAGAATTATGTTAATCAATTTTCCATTGCAACTGTTTTCTATTATTTTCAATTGCATTTTTGTTAGTTATCTTCCTCATTGAGATGAAGGTTTTTTCTTAGTTTTTTTAACCATTAACATGGTATTAGAGTTTACAAGCTTTCGTAGCCATTGTTCTTTCTCCTTTTCTTCTACGATTGCTTTCTATGTGCTTTGAATATTTCACTAAAACGTTATGTTTTCTTGATTTGCAATCGCTATTCTCCATTTTCTCTTGATTTTCATCATCAATGGCTTACCAGAGCTTCACTGATTTCTATACAGATTCGATAAACCTTTCATATCTGCCTTCGAATAAAAATCCAATATTTGTCCTTGTTTCTCAATTACTCGATGTAAAGAACTATCATACTTGGGCCAATTCGATGCATATTGCTTTGGTTTTCAAGAACAAAGAAAAATTTATTGATGGAATTATCACAAAACCTCCTGCTTCCGATTCTCTTTATGCTCCTTGGATTCCTTGTAAAGATTTTAGCTTGGATTCATCGATCAATTTTAGAGTCTACTGCAAAATCTATGCTTTGGATTAATACTACAGTTGGCATTTGGAAAACTCACAGATTCGATTCTCTCACAATGATGTTTTCTGCATTTTAGGTATTCAGAAAGATCTGTAGAAATTTCATCAAGATACTCTTGACATTTCTAACTATTTTACCTAGCTAAAAGTTATGTGGGATAATTTAGAAAACTATCGTCCGATTCCTACTTAATCATGTACAATTCCTTGTTTTTATGGTGTGATTAATTTTGTTCAATGATATCTTGAGAAAGATTATGTAATCCGATTCAATGGATTGAATGAAACATTCATACATCCAAGTCGCAAATAATGATGATGAACCCTTTACCATACATTGACACTACTCAAAAATAGACCTTTTCTAACACTAAACTACAATGATCTGACTGTTAATTGTGGTAATACCTCATTTTGGACGCGCTTTGTTTATTTATATTTACGAAAAAACATTTCACTATGGTCAAACTAATAAACCGTAGTTATACATTTATGAAGTGACAGGGTTCGAATCTCAGCTCCGATAATTTTCTACTTTTCGTTACAATTATTGTTCTCCTTGTAATTATAATTAAATTAAAACTTAAATACTTATCACCACAGTTTTTAATATGAACCATTATTTAATTCATTACATTTTATCAAGGTTTTGAATACAACCATGGTGAAATTGTTTACTCATATATAATATAAGCGAATTAGCTCTCACTTCTTAACTGTATCGCAGTATCTATCACAATAAAATCCTAACACACATTTTCTTTCTTCTTCTTCATCATTAGCTCTCGCTTCATACATAAAGGTATTCTTCTTCTTCCTTGTTCTTTCTTTTTCGTGTATGTTGTTTTTATGTTTCACTTGATTTTCACATGATTTTTTTCTTGTTCGAGAGTTTATGGTTTTTTTATTGTATGTTATTGTTTTATGTGGTTATATGTTGTTGTATGTTATTATGAAAAAGAGTTTCTTTTATTTTTCCGATTTTAGATCCTTATCTCAACATGAATAGTGGGAGCAACAAACGTATCCACAAGATTCAGGTTACAAAGGAGGTTATTGTTACGGTGGAGTTATGGTTGTACAAATCCAAGGAAGCTGAATATGTTAGGGATCACATTACTATTGTTGAATCGACTAATGGAACAAGCTATATGAAGATTCTTTTTAAGAATCTTAACCCTGAAAAGATGAATAAGCTAGAAGCTATTGTGAATGACCTAATGAATTTGGATGTAATTGATTATGAATCAGATGAAGACTTTGAAAACCATGAAGACCTTTAGAATTGCACGAATTCAACTAGGCATGAAGATTGAAGACCTTGTTATGTTTTACATGATTTTTTGTTGGTTTTTGTTGTTAACAAGTTTTTGTATGTTGTGGTTGTTGTTGCTTAAAGGCATAGGCTCATTCCATAACTTGAAGGATTATCAGAAACTTCATCTAATTCCTATCAAATAACTCTCGTGGTCTCGTTTAAAAGAACTATCTTAGTAATTGAACAATATTCGGAGGATTCAACATAAAATGAAGTAACTTCATCTATGAAAGGATGTGATGAAAAAGCACCGTCCAGTGGAATCATCGAAAGGAGAAGAGAGAATAGAACCTCCAAAAATGAAGAAGAGTCAACCTCGGGAAGAACCCTCGAAGAATATTTTTCTGATGAAGAAGACGAAGTTTTCTTGAAAGTATCTCGCAAGGAAAATGATTTTGAGGTAACAAAGCCATCTTATAAGTAGTTGTTCAAAATTAATACTAAATTAATCAAAGAAATGATAAGATTGAAAAATGTAACTTATACCTTAAGGGATATATAGATTTTCTTAAAAAAGTAATAAAATGCTTAAGTTCAAAAGTACCAATATTAGAAACTCAGTTGAAACATGTGAGACTTACGTCTCATTGAAAAAGGAAGCATCAGGTCTGCATGAAACCCTAAGTAAAGTTACTAAGGGGAAAGAAAATCTTGATTTGATTCTATCAAGTCAAATGCCTTCCTTAAATAAAAGTGGATTATGATTTAAATCCGATAGAGCACATAGTAAAAAGATAAAAAGGATGAAAATGAAATGTCCTTTTTATAAATGCTCACAATGCAATAGATTTGGTCACTTAGAACTCATTTGTTTTGATAAGTTAAAAATGGTACCAAAGGTGAAACCCTAGTATATTTTGTAGGGATGCTTTGTAGCTCAAAGCCTTAACACATATTAAATGAAGTTTAACAAAGTAAAGAGTATACTCTTGAGAATATAGTGGTTTGTGAATTTAAAGAATTTGATCCAGGAATGATCGCTGATGGTGGATATCAATGATGGTGATTAAAGAAAAGTTTTCATATTGAGGATGATTTTAACATCTCTGATCTTTAATGATTAACTAACCTCATAGTAAGTCAAGTAGATACTTTCGTGGTGGAGATTTCTATCTCATTGTTAAATCATCTCTCGCATCCAATGATTCATAGAGAAGGATATTCCACATTAGGTCGGAGATCCCTCAAAAGGGTAGGTTTTTTTTATCAAGGCCTCTTGATAATTGAGGTAGAACACTATTTTGAAGTTGAAATGATCAGGAAAATCTGATTAATAATTTAAAATAGTTGAATTAATTTTTTCTCATCAGTTAAAATCACGTTACTAACCAAAATAAATCATCTTTCTAGTATTTTATAGAGAATAGGTGCAAATAAACTAGACAAGGGTGCAAAAGTGAAAAAGCCAAAGCGAAATCCAGCACAAGCTCCAAAAAGCACCAAGGAGGTTGACTTATGTAGGACTGATCGTTTGGAGCATTAAGAAAATTGATTGGAGTAGCTTGGAAAATATATTTTCAAGTCCAATTTAAGTGTATCGTAGCCTCTAAGTCAGTAAGATCAACACATTGATAAAAATTTATCAATATCTCTAAAGATTTTATCACCCAATCAATTAGGTCCCTAAATAAATCAATTGGGCAACCACTTTTGATACAATTTTTATCTGATTTCAATTACGCACAATCTCCATTAATTACATGCAATATGTACACACACAAATTCATCAGAGGCCACACCAATAATTGTGAGGGCAAAGTGTAACACCCCCTTTCTATACCCCCAAATAATCAATTAAATCATTTAGGCACATATTAAAAATTCATTTCCATCAGAGTATAATTAAAATATGGTATAAAAGATGTATGTTACATTATCCATGAAATTAAAACATCCAACACCTTCTCAACAATTGATATGCAACAATGGGGTAACTTGCAACATAGGAACTTAGTCCTTACACCCACATCTCAATATTTAGAATAAAAGTGGAAAATCTAAACATTGAATCACTTTAAACATATATATACATATCATCCAGTTTGATTCACATCATCATTCAACATGTTTTCATAAACATTCATCACCAAGATACATATACAGCGTATCACAAAAGAATTCTATACAATCCTAGCTACCCGGTGCTACATATCAGAGCCAACCGACCAAAAAGAATGAAGTCACGCTTCCTTCACAAAAAGACCTCCAGCAATCCTACTCTGCAATGCCTCATAGAGCATCATAAAACAGCAGAAGGGTGAGAAATATTATCATAATAATCAATGCATATAATTATATATTAACATAATAATACGCCTATCTCCATTCTCACCATATTCATCACAATTCAATCATATATATATATATATATATATATATATATATATATATATATATATATATATATATATATATATATATATATATATATATATATATATATATATATATATATATATATATATATATATATATATATATATATATATATATATATATATATATATATATATATATATATATATATATATATATATATATATATATATATATATATATATATATATATATATATATATATATATATATATATATATATATATATATATATATATATATATATATATATATATATATATATATATATATATATATATATATATATATATATATATATATATATATATATATATATATATATATATATATATATATATATATATATATATATCGCAACAAATATATATAATTCACCAAGCATATTCATCATGCATATATTCACCATTCATTCATATACATCACAATGTATATATATTCACACAAAACATATTCATCACTCCACATAAACATTTACAATTATATTTATTTACCAATACACAATTCATGATGATAAATGAAACTCATAGAGACCGACTCACGACTCTATGCAGATGCACATGCGGTACCGACTCAATCATCTCAAGTTCACTCAGGAACTTATTGGAACCATCGCTCACACCCCACATGGGCACACGATGTTCGCCCATTGCTCACACCCCACATGGGCACACAATGTTTATGGATTGCTCACACCCCACACGGGCACACAATCCGATTGCTCACACCCCACACGGGCACACAATCGTTCAGCAAATTCTACACGGAATCAATCAGCACAAGAATGTATATCATGATGCTTCACATGCAAAATGACTCCATACACTTCTTGAAATGCATACATATTCATAATGTTTTCATGCATTATTCTCATATTATCACACACTATCATCATACATTCAAATATCATGCCAAACGGCCACAAACTCTATCACAATCACCATGCATTTTTAATCGATTTAAACAATGCAGATATATATGCCAAAAGGCCACATTTCACAATCGATTCCATAATCTAGGATTCACGCCATACGGCTACCCACAGCACATCATATAACAGTACACAGCTATATGTTATAAACATATATATCGGAATCGTCAACATTGGATGGAAGCAGCAAAATAAAACAAGTTGCTATCATGTTCGCTGGACTACTCGCCTAGCGAGGCCCTATCGAACATTCGCTACAGGCTCGCCTAGTGAACGTGCTAGCAAAGCTTGATCCTGAGCTACTGGTTGTGCTCGCTACTCACTCGCTGGGGCTTCACCAATCGAACCCCTCGCTACCTCACTCGCTACCAGCGAAGAGGGTCATTTCCATTCTGTCCAAGTCTGGGACCATTCGCTACTAGCCCGCTACAGCGAACACTCGCGACCTGCTCGCCTAGCGAAGGTGCTAGCGAACGTCTGCAATGTTCAAAACCCCAACTGTCAAAAATCATCAAATCATCACAAAATCAACCGATTCAATTCAAACAAATTCCAGTAGTCTTAGCCTAACATTCCTCGACTAAACTACACCATTCATTCTCAATCTTAACCATTAAAACATTGATTCTATCGATTAAACTCATTTCTGCCCTAAAATAGAAAATGAGCAAAAACTCTCCCACCATCCAAACCAATTAAGAAAACACATACATAATCATAAACATTGATAAGATAATAACATTTCACACCCTTACCCGATTAAATCGAAGCCTAGATGTTGTTCTTAATGAATCCAAGCTTTTCCTCTCTTTCTCCTCTTTCTCTTCTTTCTATTTCTCTTCTTTCTATTTCTATCTCTCTCAAAATATCTATTAAATCCATTTTCTCACAAAATATCCAACTTAACATTAAATAGTAAATGTCTAAAATACCCTCCAATCTATATTCCCCGAAAACTCTCCAAATCGGTAAAATAGCATAGTATGCAAACATAACATATTAACACAAAAATTCCACAATTAAAATAATAATCATCCAAATAAACCAAAAGACTCAACAAAATGGGAAATCAGAATCGGGGCGTTACAAGTCTCCCCAACTTTAGAAATTTTCATCCTAAAAAATATTACCAGATCCAAACAACTCCGGATACGACTCTCGCATCCCACTCTCTAATTCCCAAGTCATATTGCCTTCAGAAGCGCCTCCCCACGCTACTTTCACAAGCACAATATCCTTGCCTCTAAGTTTCTTAACTTCACGGTCCAAAATCCTAATCGGTAAAGCTTCCACCGTAAGGTTATCTCTTACTTCAACCTCGTTCATAGGAATAACATGTGACGGATCCGGAACATACTTCCGAAGTTGCGAAATATGGAACACATCATGCAAATTCGAAAGATTTGGAGGCAACGCCACACGGTAAGCCACAACACCAACTCGTGCAGTAATCTGATACGGACCAATAAAACGAGAAGTCAACTTCTTCGACTTCAAAGCACGACCCACACTCGTAACCGGTGTAACTCTCAAAAACACATGATCGCCTTCTTGAAACTCAAGATCTTTCCTTCTCTTATCATGATAACTATTCTGCCTACTCTGAGAAGCTTTCATCTTTTCCCGAATAAACTTCACTTTCTCTGTCGTTTGTTGTACCATCTCTAGTCCAACTACCGACTTGTCACCCGTTTCATGCCAAAACAAAGGTGTTCGACATCTCCGACCATACAAAGCATCAAATGGTGCCATACCAATACTTGAATGAAAACTGTTATTATAGGTGAACTCAATCAACGCCAAATAACTATCCCAAGCACCACCTTGTTCTAGCACACAAACACATAACAAATCTTCCAATGATTGAATTGTCCTCTCGGTTTGACCATCCGTCTGCGGATGATAAGCCGAACTCAATCTCAACTTAGAACCCAAAGCACTTTGCAAACTTTCCCAAAGTCTTGATGTAAATCTAGGATCTCTATCCGACACAATACTCTTAGGAACTCCATGTAACTTCACAACCACATGAACATAAATCTTAGCTAACTTCTCCAAAGGATAGCTAATATCAATCGGAATAAAGTGAGCAGATTTAGTAAGCCTATCAACAATCACCCAAATAGGATTATGACCTCTCTGCGTATTCGGCAACCCCGTAACAAAATCCATTGATATACTATCCCATTTCCACTCTGGAATATCCAACGATTGCATCAATCCACTAGGCTTTTGATGTTCCACCTTAGACTTCTAACAAGTCAAACACGCATACACAAATTGAGCTACATCCCTCTTCAATCTGGACCACCAAAAGATTTTCTTCAAATCTTGATACATCTTATTCGCTCCCAGATGAATACTTAAGTTACTTTGGTGTCCTTCTACCAATATCATCTTTTTCAACTCCATATCATCGGGAATACAAATACGACCACGGAATCTCAAAACTCCAAAATTATCAACCTTGAAATCCTCGTTCTCATTCATAATCAAATCAACAAACTTCAAATCCAACTTTTGCTTTTCACCTACGGTTGCAATAAAATCATTCGTAACATGTAGCATACCAATTTTCACACTACTCAGCGTCATTTCACAAACCAAACTCAAGTCTCTAAAATTCTCCAAAAGTTCCCATTCTCTCATCATCAATGCAGACATATGTAACAACTTCCGACTCAAAGCATCGGCCACCACGTTTGCCTTACTCGGATGGTAATTCAAACCAAAATCATAATCTTTCAAAAGCTCTAACCACCTTCTTTGTCTCATGTTCAATTCTTTCTGATCAAATAAATATTTCAAACTCTTGTGATCACTAAAAACTTCAAATCTTGCACCATAAAGATAATGCCTCCAAATTTTCAAAACAAACACCACGACCGCTAATTCCAAATCATGCGTAGGATAATTCTTTTCATGCACTCTTAATTGTCTTGAAGCATAGGCCACAACTTTTCCACCTTGCATCAAAACACCACCCAAACCAGTCAAAGAAGCATCACAATAAACCACAAATGGTTCCAACGGATTCGGCAAAATCAAGATTTGCACCGTCGTCAATCTTCTCTTTAGCTCAATGAAACTCTTTTCACAATCAACATCCCAAATAAAAGCCTTTCCTTTAAAAGTCAATTGCATTAACGGAAGTGCCAACTTTGAAAATCCCTTAATAAACCTCCGATAATAACCTGCCAATCCTAAAAAGCTTCGAACCTCCGTAACTGATCTAGGAGACTCCCATTGCATCACTGCGTCAATCTTGGATGGATCCACACTAATACCACTACCAGAAATAACATGTCCAAGAAAACTTACTTCCGACAACCAAAATTCACACTTCGACATCTTAGCACACAATTGCTTCACTTTCAAGATCTGTAGCAAAATCCTTAAATGCTCTTCATGCTCCTCTTGAGACTTAGAGTAGATCAAAATATCGCCGATGAACACAACCACAAAACGATCCAACTGATCATGAAAAATACGATTCATGTATTCCATAAACACACCCAGCGCATTAGAAACCCCGAATGGCATCACTAAATATTCATAATGACCATACCGTGTCCTAAAGGTCGTCTTTTGAATATCCTCTTCTTTCACACGAATCTAGTGATATCCCGATCTCAAATCAATCTTGCTAAAAACACACGCACCAACCAATTGGTCCATCAAATCATCGATCCTTGGAAGCAGATACTTGTTCTTAATCATCACCTTGTTCAATTGCCGATAATCAATGCATAACCGCATACTTCCATCTTTCTTATTTACCAACAATACCGGTGCACCCCAAGGAGAACACTTGGTCTTACAAATCTCTTTTCCAACAAGTCATTTAATTGCCTATTCAATTCTACCAATTCCGATGCCGACATACGATACGGTGCCACTGAAATTGGTCTAGTACCAGGAAATAGATCAATAGAAAACTCAACTTCTCTTTCCGGTGGTACATCCATAATATCCTCCAGAAACTTTTCTGGAAAATCACACACCACAGGAAACACATCGAACTCAACTTTGCTCTCCACCGACAATGATGCAAACAAACCAAACAACTGAGCTTCATCCGCTAAAAGTTTCTTCAACTCTTTAGTGGATAGAAAAATCTCATCTTCATCATCTTCCAAAGAAGGAAACCTCACTAACTTGTGATAACAATCTATACGAACTCTATTAAATTACAACCAGTTCATACCCAATATCACCTCCAAACCCTCTAGCGGCAAACACACTAAATCCATAATGAAGTCCTTACCATACATGGTCAAAGGACAACTTACACACACCAAAGAAGTAGTTACCGACCCTGACGCAGGAGTCTCAATAACCATCTCACCACCACAAGAAGACATGCACAAATCCAAACGCTTAGCGCACTCAAAAGAAATGAACGACTGAGTCGCTCCAGTATCAATAATAGAAACTAAAGGAATATTATTAATAAATCATGTACCTTTAATCAAACGATCTGCACTAGTAGTGTCTGAACCTGCTAATGCAAACACCTTTCCGCCCACTTGAGCTTGTTTCGGCTTAGTACACTTAGTACTAATATGACCCACTTCTCCATAATTAAAACACTTCACCATATTCCTCCTACAATCAGTTGTAGCATGTCCAATACCTCCACAGTTAGAACACTTCACAATGGTCTTCCCACACTCAAAAGACTTATGGCCCATCTCGCCACACTTGTAGCACTTGACGGAACTAGAACTTCCTCCTCCAGATCTCTTCTCAAAGTTTCCCTTATGCTTTCCCTTATCAACAGGTGTCACATAAGGTCCACTCCTAACTTGTTGCTTTCCTTTCCTCTCATTCAAACTCTTATAGTGTGTAGAACGAGCCTTGCTATCTTCCTAAAAAATTCTACAACATTCGATCAAATCCGAAAATCTCCTTATTCTTTGGTATCCCACCACTTGCATAATCTCAGGACGCAAGCCATTCTCATACTTAATACACTTAGAAAACTCAGCAGTAATAGCAGCATAATGAGGATGAAATTGAACCAATTCCACAAACTTAGCAGTATAGTCCACTACAAACATGTTACCTTGTTTCAAATCAAGAAATTCCATCTCTTTCTTTCCCTTCACACTCTCAGGGTAATACTTCCTCAAGAACTCGGTACGAAATAGATCCCAAGTTATCTCTTCATCATCTACTTCAAGAACTTGCCGCATTCCGACCAACCAATCGTCGACTTCTTCTCTCAGCATGTGAGTCCCAAGTCTCACCTTATTCTCTTCTGCACAGCCCATGACTCTAAAGATTCTTTCAATCTCTTTCAACCAAATTTGGTCACTATCGGGATCAAATCTTCCTTTGAAGACTGATGGTTGATTCTTCCTAAACTCATCGTCAGCATTCACATTCGGCGCACCCTGCACCGCTCTAGCCATTGCCTCCAATGCAGCAGCCATCACAATGTCATTACGACCAGCCAAATTCTGATTATTCCCAAAAATAACAACAAGGTTAAACAACCGTTTAACCAACACAACAATGAGACAGACACAACTGACTCAACACTGGCTCTGATAGCACTTAATGTAACACCCCCTTTCTATACACCCAAATAATCAATTAAATCATTTAGGCACATATTAAAAATTCATTTTCATCAGAGTATAATTAAAACATGGTATAAAAGAGGTATGTTACATTATCCATGAAATTAAAACATCCAACACCTGCTCAACAATTGATATGCAACAATGGGGTAACTTGCAACATAGGAACTTAGTCCTTACACCCAGATCTCAATATTTAGAATAAAAGTGGAAAATCTAAACATTGAATCACTTCAAACATATATATACATATCATCCGGTTTGATTCACATCATCATTCAACATGTTTTCATAAACATTCATCACCAAGATACATATACAACGTATCACAAAAGAATTCTATACAATCCTAGCTACTCGGTGCTACATATCAGAGCCAACCGACCAAAAAGAATGAAGTCACGCTTCACAAAAAGACCTCCAGCAATCCTACTCTGCAATGCCTCATAGAGCATCATAAAACAGCAGAAGGGTGAGAAATATTATCATAATAATCAATGCATATAATTATATATTAACATAATAATACGCCTATCTCCATTCTCACCATATTCATCATAATTCAATCATATATATATATATATATATATATATATATATATATATATATATATATATATATATATATATATATATATATATATATATATATATATATATATATATATATATATATATATATATATATCGCAACATATATATAATTCACCAAGCATATTCATCATGCATATATTCACCATTCATTCATATACATCATAATGTATATATATTCACACAAAACATATTCATCACTCCACATAAACATTTACAATTATTTTTATTTACCAATACACAACTCATGATGATAAATGCAACTCATAGAGACCGACTCACGACTCTATGCAGATGCACATGCGGTACCGACTCAATCATCTCAAGTTCACTCAGGAACTTATTGGAACCATCGCTCACACCCGACATGGGCACACGATGTTCACCCATTGCTCACACCCACATGGGCATACAATGTTTATGGATTGCTCACACCCCACACGGGCACACAATCCGATTGCTCACACCCCACACGGGCACACAATCGTTCAGCAGATTCTACGCGGAATCAATCATCACAAGAATGTATATCATGATGCTTCACATTCAAAATGACTCCATACACTTCTTGAAATGCATACATATTCATAATGTTTTCATGCATTCTTCTCATATTATCACACACTATCATCATACATTCACAATATCATTCCAAACAGCTACAAACTCCATCACAATCACCATGCATTTTTAATCAATTTAAACAATGCACATATATATGCCAAAAGGCCACATTTCACAATCGATTCCATAATCTAGGATTCACGCCATACGACTACCCACAACACATCATATAACAGTACACAGCTATACGTTATAAACATATATATCAGAATCGTCAACGTTGGATGGAAGCAGCAAAATAAAACAATTGCTATCACGTTCGCTGGCCTACTCGCTTAGCGAACGTGCTAGCGAAGCCTGATCTTGAGCTACTGGTTGTGCTCGCTAATCACTCGCTGGGGCTTCGCCTAGAGAACCCCTTGCTACCTCACTCGCTACCAGCGAAGAGGGTCATTCCCATTCTGTCCAAGTCTGGGACCATTCGCTACTAGTTCGCAACAGCGAACACTCGCGACCTGCTCGCCTAGCGAAGGTGCTAGCGAACGTCTGCGATGTTCAAAACCCCAACTGTCCAAAATCATCAAATCATCACAAAATCAACCGATTTAATTCCAACAAATTCCAGTAGTCTTAGCCTAACATTCCTCGACTAAACTACGCCATTCATTCTCAATCTTAACCGTTAAAACATTGATTCTACCGATTAAACTCATTTCTGCCCTAAAATGGAAAATGAGCAAAAACTCTCCAACAATCCAAACCAATTCAGCAAACACATACATAATCATAAACATTGATAAGATAATAACATTTCACACCCTTACCCGATTAAATCGAAGCCTAGATGTTGTTCTTGATGAATCCAAGCTTTTCCTCTCTTTCTCCTCTTTCTCTTCTTCCTCTTTCTCTTCTTTCTATTTCTATTCTTTCTATTTCTATCTCTCTCAAAATATCTATTAAATCCATTTTCTCACAAAATATCCAACTTAACATTAAATACTAAATGTCTAAAATACCCTCCAATCTATATTCCCCGAAAACTCTCCAAATCGGTAAAATAGCATAGTATGCAAACATAACATATTAACACATAATTTCCACAATTAAAATAATAATCATCCAAATAAACCAAAAGACTCAACAAAATAGGAAATCAGAATCGAGGCGTTACACAAACTGTCTCAATACTTTTTTATACTTGTTTTAATGATGTCAAACCGTATATAGTTAGAAATGTGTACTTTGGATGGTATCGTCGAGTCGCATATGCATTCGTTATTTTTCTTGTGTCAAGCATTTATCAAAAACATATGTTCATATAGAAAAAACACAATATGTATTCTATTTGAGTTTTATCATGTTGGTTGAGTTAGGTATGCATTAGGAGCACTTAGAAATAGCAAGACATATCAAAATTAACATTTTTGCAAGTTCTAAGTCTTTGAGTCGACCCAAAGCTTTCTTAGGTCGACTCATGCAGAATGAATTTTTGTGATTTGCTCTCAGAAGAGCTCGTGTCGACCCTCCGGTGGACTCATACTGTGTGTATTTCTATTTGTCAAAACTGGGTTGCTTTGTGTCAAAGCATGAACCTGTTCCGTTTAATGCAAAGAGTCCTTTTCTGCATAATTCTGTATTCGGGAGAGCTCAGGTCGACCCCCTATTCTTTAGGTTGACCGTTCACTTATTTCACGCTATTTTTTTGTTATGTTTTTCTTTCAAAGTGTCTATTATGTTGGTTATTTGGTCAAAGCTTTGCATATATATTGTTTTAGTTCATTCTTCAGATAAGAATAAGAAAAGTGAAAATATACACTGATTTGGCTCTCATCATCTTCATCCGCTTTCTTCTTGCATTTCCTCAACAAATACACATAATCATTTTTGTTGTGTATTCTACATCATTGAGGTGATAACGTCCAAACATAGGATCGATGTATCGGGTTTGGGTTGAGAGATCAATGGTTTTTTCTTAAATAAAACCGTTAGGGTTTTGTCCTCAAGGAATCTTGGATTTTGGGGGGTTTTTGCACAAATCGTTCCTTCACAGATTCATCCGAGCGAAGGTAATTGAAGAACGAGAGGTTCTGTCAATTTAGTAGCGTTAACCAGATGATTGTGGAAGGAAGGTTTAGGTTCAAATTGTGGGTGTTTGAAATCATTCGGGCAAATATTTGAAGACCAGTGGGTTGTTCAAACGTGGTGCCGTAATCGGAGGTTTACTCATCACATTCGAAGGACTTGATTCATCTTGAATCAAGGGAAGAGAAGGCATATGTTCAATATTAACGATTAGGATTGAGTGTTTGATTTCTACTACTTCTCTTGTAAAATTTTTTTACAACAGGTTCTATATACAGGTCTCAGTTCTATTTTTAGAATTGAGGGAAGACGTACCCCGAGCGAGGACGACAGGGGAACTGCATCAACAAATTGGTGTTGTTCTCTCTTTTTCTATTTTCATTTCTGAATTTTAAGTTTGTGTGCAAACAAATTGGTTGACTAAAATTCTGGTTTATGGTAGTGGTGAAACATATTTAGAAAACTCATTACAATTCGTTTGATTGTAATCGGAAACGCTTAGCACTACATTTACTTAGTGAATTTTACTTGGAGTGCTTCACACACAAAGTGTTCGACAAATTGCTTGTACACAAACATTTTAAGTTGTTTTTCAATTTGTGATTATTTTCACAAGCATTGGAAATTGAACAACTTTGAGTGAACAAAATCATATTGATTTGTTTTCAAACTTTTGATTCAATTTCTCATCTTTATCGGTATTCCATATAGATGTAGCGTATATCCGATCTTTTTGGTAATGATTTGTTTAGACGATTATAGTTCCTCGGCCGCTTCTGCTTAAAAGTTTTTAAAACCAATTTATTATAAGCGCCAAATCTATTTAAGGATAAGTGATATATTCAACCCACCTTCTAGATCGTTGCCATCGTCTAGCAAGTGGTATTAAGAGCACTTGTTCAATTCGTGCTTCACATATAACTTCTTAGAATATGGCAAACGAACCAAAAGGGGCTTACAATAGAGAACTTGCTTTTAACGGTGAGAATTATAATTACTGGAAAAATTGTATGCGTGTGCATATTAATTCCATTGATAGAAAGGTATGAAACACTATATTGAACGGTCCTATGGAAATTACCATGACCGATGAAAATAACTTTGTTGTGCTTAAGCCTGTAGCACAATGGAATTATGAAGATGAGAAAAAGTACAACTATGATTAGAAGGCTATAAATATTCTGATCTCCTCCTTGGGAGTTGATGAATATTATAGAGTTTCACATTGTATGACTGCTAAAGCTATGTGAGACGCATTGCAAGTTGCCCATGAGGGAACTAATGACGTTAAGCTAGCTCGAATCAACACTTTGACTCAAGAGTTTGATCTCTTTCACATGGAGCAAGGGGAAACCATTACCGACATGCAAAAGAGATTTTCTCACTTAATCAATAGACTAAATTCACTTGGTAGACCAATTTCCAATGACTTTTCTACTAACAAAGTTTTAAGATGTCTTACCAGGGAGTGGCAACCAAAGGTCACGACCATAAAGGAAGAAAATGATCTTATGACTTTGGACCTTACAACTCTTTTTGGAAAGCTCCAAGAACATGAGCAATTGCTATTTGAGAAAAGGGAAATGAAAGAAAAGACCAAAACTACGGAAAAGAAGTCTATAGCTCTAAAAGCTTCTTGTTCAAAGTCCTCCGTAAAAGAGCTAAGTAATTACGACTCGAGTGATGACGATGATGAAGAAACGAATGAGGATACGGAGCTGTTCGTAAAGCGATACAATCCCTATGTAAAGAAGAATGGTATCCAACATTCCAAAAAGAATCTCATCAATTTTAGAAGACAATCAAGGTCTTCCAAGAATGAAGGCAATAAGGGTAGTAAAGCAAGAGGATCATGCTTTAATTGTGGAAAAGCTAGATACTATAAGCCGAATTTTACATTGATGAAGAAGGACAAAGGAAAGGAAAGTAATCGCTCACAAAAGAAATAAGGTAAGCCTAGAAGAGCTTACATCACTTGAGAAAGTGGTAGTGAGTCATCTGTGGATGATAGCTCAAGTGACAAAGAAGAGTCCGTCAACCTTGTCTCTCGGCTCATCAAAAGAAGAAGAATGAAAAGGTACGGCATGCTTAATACGAAAACTCTAATAAATTGTCTCATTATGAATTACGACATGCCTTTGACACCTTACACCATGAGGCTAAGGAAGACTTTAAACCTTTGGTCTCAAATAAACAAATTTTTACTCACTTGGATAAAAAGATCTTCGATTCCGAAAGGGAATTAGAGGCTCTCAAGGCATCCATGGTGGAAGCAACTAAGGAAGATATTGAGGAAGAAAAACGTAGATGGTTAAACTTTGGGTGTGATACTTATCATATTTGGCAAAAAGAGGTTAGGACTCATAAAGCCAAACTTGACAAGGCTCTAGAACCAAATATCACTTTTACTATTGATACATCACACTTTAGAAAAAGCATGATTAATCCTTATAAAAAATATACATATGTGATAAAAAATAAAGGTAACAAAAGTGATACCAAGGTTAACCTCACTTGTTTGTATTGTTGCAAAAGAGGTCATACCATTGCTAAATGATGATTTAGGATATTTTTAGTTCCTAAAGGGGTTTATCAATGGTTACCTAAATGCAACCAAGATTTCACTCACAACCAAGGACCCAATAAACAATTGGATACCTATTTTCTTTGATTGTTTTTATAGGTACAAAGTCTTAAGCCTACGGAGAGAAGATGGATTCTCGATAGTGGATGCTCAAGACACATGACAGGAGGCATATATCTCTTCATTGACTTTGTGGCAAAGAAGAAGGGATTTGTAACCTATGGAGACAACAACAAAGGAGCAATACTTGGAAAACGTAGTGTAGATAATCCCTCGTCTACTACTATCTCTGATGTATTGTTAATTGAGGCCTTAAACACCCTTATAAGCATTAGTCAATTATGTGAAAAGAGATACAAAGTATCTTTTTCAAAGGATTGTTGCATGATTGAAAATAATGATAAAAAAGGGGAGGTGTTTAATGGCTTAAGGGTAAATAATGTGTATATGCTGGATTTGAGTGAAGTATCATTGAGTAGCGACAAATGTCTCGTCACTATAAGTGAAGACTCATGGTTGTGGCATAGACTTTGGCGCATGTCAATTTTGACTTTCTAAACAAGATAGTCTCTAAGGACCTAGTGATTGGCTTACCCAAAATCAAGTTTTCAAAGGATCACTTATGTGATGCGTGCCAAATGGGGAAGCAAACAAGGATCTTATTTAAATCTAAAAACATTGTTTCAACTACGAAACCCCTTGAACTTCTTCATATGGACCTCTTTGTACCATCTAGAATTAAGAGTCTAGGTTGTAACTATTATGGTTTTGTTATAGTCGATGATTTCTCTAGATTTTGCTGGACTATCTTGTTGGCTAGTAAGAGCGATACTTTTTCCGCCTTTGAAAGATTTGCCAAACTTTCTCAAAACAAGTTGAACAGAAACATTATATCAATTAGAAGTGATCATGAAGGTGAGTTTGAAAATCATCTCTTTGAAGAATATTGTGGTAGGCATGGAATTGATCATAATTTTTCCGAGCCGCGTACCCCTCAACAAAACGGGGTCGTGGAACGTAAAAATCAAAATTTGGAAGATTTAAGAAGAATTATGATCAATGAAAGTAGCATTCCTATATATTTTTGGGTCGATGCCATTAGTACGGCTTGTTATGTTTTGAATAGGGTGCTCATGCGTCCTATTCTTAACAAAACTCTGTATGAACTTTTGAAAGGGAGGAAGCCCAATGTGTCTCACCTTCATGTATTCGGTTGTAAGTGTTTCGTGTTGAATAATGGTAAGGAGAGTCTTGGTAAATTTGACTCCAAGGCAGATGAAGGTATCTTTCTTGGATACTCTCAGTCAAGTAAAGCATATAGGATATATAATAAGAGGTTACTTATTGTTGAAGAATCTGTTCATGTCACTTTTGATGAAACTTATCCGAAAAATGTCGGAAAAGGTATTTCTTTTCATGGTGCAGGTGTATCTTCTGAAGACATACTCAAAGACACTAAAAAAGGAATTTATCAACCTGAATCAGTGAAAGTTGAGGAGGAAAAAGATCACCATCATGGGGAGATTGAGGAGGATCATCCGACTAACACCTATGACCTTCCTCCAACTTGGAAGTCTTCTAAAGACCATCCTATCGACAACATTCTCGGTGACATTTCAAAGGGTGTGACCACAAGTTCTAAGCTAAGTAACTTTTGTTATCACTTTTCTTTTGTCTCTCAGGTTGAGCATAAAAACCCTAAAGAGGCATTACTCGATGAACATTGGTTCTTATTAATGCAAGAGAAATTGAATCAGTTTAAAAGAAATGAGGTTTAGGACCTTGTCCCTCCTCCGCAAGGCCATCGAGTAATTGGCACGATGGGTGTTTAGGAACAAACTGGACGAAAATGGAGTTATAAAACGTAACAAGGCGCGCTTAGTTGCGCAAGGGTATAACCAAGAGGATGGAATCGACTATGAGGAAAATTATGCGCCGGTTGCCCGACTCGAGGCTATACGCCTTTTGCTTGCTTACGCATGTGCAAAAAATTTCAAATTATTTCAGATGTATGTAAAAAGGGCTTTCCTAAACGGATATATCGCAAAGATACTGAAAGAATGCATATCCAAGAAGTTCTTGAACTTCTGGATGCTCAGAATTTCAATCAGTTTTTGGAATGCGATAATAAATATAATGAGGATTTAGTCAGAATTTTCTCTACTGGTCTTCAAGGAATGTTTGAAGGATTTGAGTTCAGTACCAAAATTGGAAATAATAAAGTCTATGTAAGTGACTCTGTTTGGAAAGATCTCTTCAACATGTCTCCCTTAACTGTTGTTCCATTGATTAAGGTCACAGATACTAGAATCATCGACGATTATGAGTTCAAGGAAGCCTTGAACTCCATGCTAAAGAAACCATATGCTGATGAAATAGTGGCTAGCAATCTTTTCCCAAAGTCGGTCACAACTGGTCGGTTGAAATCGGTTGACAGAATTTTGCAACGGATTGTCTCTCACATTCTTCGACCCAAGAAAGAAGGCTATTCTCGGGTTGACCAAGCAGAGGTTCATTTGGTATACATCTAGAAAAATAAAATCAAAATCAATTGGCCTCACTATATTGCGAGCAAAATCTATTCTTTGAAAGACTCTGGCCGAGGGACTGCACTGTCATATGGTTCCTTCATCCAATCTGTCCTCAACAATGCTGAAGTGGTCATTCCCGGTATCCCATACAAAACCTTAACAACCGACCAAGAGTTTTATCAAAAGACTTTAACTATGATAGGATATATATGGGATCCTCGTCAGACGCGCTACAGGTTTATTATCAAGGCAACCAATTCTCGTCTGCAGGAATCTGATGAAAATGAAGAAGAAGAAGATGGTAATCAAATGGATACTGATGTTAATGCTGGTGAATAGGATAATAGTGGTTGGATATATCAATCACCCCCTTTGTACTCAGATGGAAACCAAGGATGGGGTGAATGGCAACACACGGATTGGACCACACTTGGTTCACATTACATGCCACAAAAAACTGATTGGAATTATCAAGAGACAACTAATTGGAGTTACATGCCTCCATCTCCTCCGTATCCCTAGCATAATAATGATGAACTCCTCGAAATGATGAGGAACATGCAGCTCGATCAACAAAACTTTGTCACTGCACAAGATGAGCGGTTTACAAATTTACAGAACCAACTTCAAGCTCACATAAATAACTTTAACTCATTCGCTACAACGGTGGTGGGTCGTTTTGATAGCATGGTTGAATCTGTTGCAGGTTAAAATCGTGCTCTCACTACTAGCTTCAACGTTCTTAATCAAACTGTGCTGGAACTTACGGAGCAGATAAATGAGCAACACCTTCCACCACCTCATGATTATCGATTTCGCGGAAGGGGCCATCATTTTAGGGGGAGGAGGCCTTGAGGATTCTTTGTGTATTGTTGTGCACACCATTCTATATCTTGTTCATTGCATTCTAATGTTCCTTTCTTATTTTTTTTGTTTGCTTCACTATGACATGGAACTATGTTAAATTTTAGTGTTTGTAATGGCACTTACTTCTTTTGGTCATTTGTCATGTCCTCTATTTATCTTCTCACACGTTTTTTATTAACACCATTATATGTGAATGTTTACTAATTCTTCCTTGTTGCAAACTTGGTGAATATGCTTAATTCAATATACTATGTTTTTTATTAACCTATTTCTTCTTTCTTTTTGATGTTGTCAAAGCGGGAGAAAAGACCATAGCAAAAACATCGAATCTTTCAACAAGAATGATCAAACATTCAGATTGTTTCTAGATGAATGCATATAGTTAGGGGGAGGATGATACTACACAATGTGCTCAATTGTTTTGCTATTGTTTTTCCATCATAAAAAGGGGGAGTATGTGAGGGAAAAGTGTCTCAATACTTGTTTATACTTGTTATAAAGATGTCAAAACATATATAGTTAGAAATGTGTACTTTGGACAGTATCATCGAGTCGCATATGCATTCGTTATTTTTCTCGTGTCAAGCATTTATAAAAAACATGTGTTAGTTCATATAGAAAAAGAACTATATGTGTTCTATGTGAGTTTGATCATGTTGGTTGAGTTAGATATGCATTAGGGTCACTTAGAAATAGTAATACATACCAAAATTAGCATTTTTGCATGTTCTGAGTCTTTGAGTAAGCTCAAACTTTGCTTAGGTCGACTCATGCAGAATGAATTTTTGTGATTTTCTCTCAAGAGAGCTCGCGCCGACCCTCCAATCGAATCATGCGGTGTGTATTTGTATTTGTCAAAACAGGGTTGCTTTGCATCGACGCATGCACCTGTTCTGGCAGACGCAAAAAGTCTTTTTCTGCATAATTCAGTATTCGGGAGAGCTCAGGTCGACCCCATATTCTTTAGGTCAACCGTTTGCTTGTTTCACACTATTTTTCTATTATGTTTGTCTTTCAAAGTGTCTGTTATGTTGGTTATTTGGTTAAACCTTTGCATATATATTGTTTTAGTTCATTCTTCACAAAAGAACAAGAAAAGTGAAAATATACACTGATTTGGCTCTCATCATCTTCATCCTCTTTCTTGCATTTTCTCAACAAATACACATAATCATTTTTGTTGTGCATTCTGCATCATTGAGGTGATAACGTCCAAATTTAGGATCGGTGTATAGGGTTTGGGTTGAGAGATCAGTGGGTTTTTCTTGAATAAAACCGTTAGGGTTTTGTCCTCTAAGAATCTTAGATTTTGAGGGGGGCTGCATAAATCGTTCCTTCATAGATTCAGCCGAGTGAAGGTAATTGAAGAATGGGAGGTTCTGTCATGTTAGTAGCATTAACCGGAGGATTGTGGATGAAAGGTTTGGGTTCAAATTGTGGGGTATTTAAAATCAGTCGGGAAAAGATTTGAAGACCAGTGGGTTGTGATAGACCTAAAATATACTGTTTTCTTGGCTCGATTTGCACACGTTATTTAGGATTTTATTTCTGTTTTCTTGTATTATGCCTTTGTTTTGTTTCTTTTTCAGGTTTTTGTATTTTCAAGGCTACTCGAGAAGAAATGAAGGAAAAAAGAGCTAAAAACCTACTTTCTGAGGAATTGTACACATGGCTTCCACCATGGCGGGCGCAATAGGGGATACCACACATTGGGTAGAAACCAACTGCTGATAACTGCCATGTCTCCCACTCCTTTCCACCCTAGTTCATGTGGCGGGAGCCACAATGGGGTGGCGGGCGCCACCTTCACATGCTCGTTTCCCTCCCAAAAGGAGTTGGGGGGGGGGGCATTCTTGTCCTTACCTATACTTTCCTACCACTATAAATAGAGGAGTGATGTTTCATTTCTAATCATCCAAGCTTAGTTACAGAACTCAAGCCATAAATTTCACCCATTGTAAAGTGATACACTTCTCACATCGAGGGGTTATCACACTGTCTAATCGAGTTTGGAGCACTTGGGTAGAAGTTAATCCTGCCGCCATTTTATTTCTGTCATTTACTTCCAATTATACAAGATTTTAAAGCCTCTCGTTTAAAGAAGGTTTCTGTCTATTTATCGCCTTTTTTTTATTTATCCGCTTTTATTTATCGCGCTGTTTATTTCTCGCACTGTTTATTTATCGTACTGTTTATTTCTCGCACCGTTTATTTATCGCACCCTTTATCGCACTTTATTTATTTACCCGCACTTTATTTACTCGCACTTATTTACCATGTCTATTTACTTTACCATGTCCGACTAAATCTTAAAGGCTAGGATGCAAGGATTGTAGTTATAATAGTATTCCATACGGCTGTTGATAGAATTACTTAGGGGTTATTTTAACTTTTAACACTTATTTTATGTACTTAAAATCTGTTGAGGAAGATCGAAAGCCGTCCAACCTTTAGATAAATTTGGTTAGTTTTAACTGTTCCAAGGAAGCGAAAGCGCTTGGCTCAGTTAATTAGGAATCTTTAATGTTTAAGAAAATCAATTTTAAAACTGTTTTCGGACGCGTTTATGGATTTAAAGTCCGGTTCACAAGAACCTATTTTTGTTAGAAACTCCATGTCAAAATACTTTTCAACTAAGTTAAGAAACTATATTTCTTAAAAATAGGTTTATTAATCCTAATGCAATATGCGCCTTTTTATAAGTGACAATAAGAGGGATCGGTTAGGGATAAACTCGGTTCTGATTACGCGAAAGCGACAGTTCTCGTTAAATTAGTTCTTTTCATGAGTAGAAAACTTTACCCCATAAGGCATCCTATCTGTACACATTTGGAATACTACGTATCTATATGAATTGCATCTATGCCTGTTGTTTTATTATTTAATTTATTTCCGCACTTTAATTTTATTTCGCATAATCCAACCTTTTGTTTAACTTGGCTTAGATAAACACCGTAACACTAGTGAATGATAGATTGACGTTTGGTCTCTGTGGGATCGATAATCTTTTATATTACTTTGACACTATTCGTGCACTTGCGAATCGCCCATCAAGTTTTTGGCACCGTTGCCGGGGGACCAATTACGTCAAAATTTCGTACCCTATTGTTACACCGTCTAGACTAAGGCTATACCCATTGGTCAATGCGAATAACTCGCAGCACCGATACCTTTATAGATCCTTTAGAGGAAACTAAACGTTACACTCGCGCACATATCTTATTTCGTAGAATTAAGAAAGCTATGGACGAAGACTGTAACCAAAGACCCCTTAAGGATTTCTCCCAACCATCTAATGATGAACCTAGTTCTAGTATTGTGAACCCCAATATCCCTGCTCACAATTTCGAGCTAAAACCATCCCTATTACAATTAGTGCAACAAAACCAGTTCGCGGGACTCACTACCGAGAACCCGAACCAACATTTAAAAACCTTTATTCAACTAGCTAACACTTCTAAAACCAATAGTGCTACCCCTGAGGCGATTAGGTTAAGATTATTCCCTTTTCCCCTTAGAGACAAAGCCCTCACTTGGTTAGATTCCCTTCCAGCCAATTCTATAACAACGTGGGAGGACCTTAGGAGAGTTTTCCTCGCTAGATATTTTCCCCCGAGAAAAACATCTGTTCTTAGAAACCAAATAACCAGATTTACCCAAAACCAAGGTGAATCTCTCTTCGAGGCTTGGGAAAGATATAAAGACCTGTTGAGAATATGTCCACACCATGGCCTGGAATCATGGCTGATCATTCATACCTTCTATAATGGACTTCACTATAACACAAAAATGACCATTGACACCGCCGCAGGTGGTGCTCTGATGAGTAAGAAGGAAGCCCAAGGAGGAATACATGAGATAAGTTCTATAGACATGATGCAAGCCAAAATGGACGCCTTGTCCCTTAAGGTCGAACATATGCACGCAAACCTAGCAACTGCGGCAGCAGTTTCAACTGAGTGCGAATTATGTGGAGCCAAAGAACACCAATCGGAGAAATGTAATCTGCTGAACGAAACTCATTCAGGAGAGGTCAACTATACCCAAGGGAACCCATTTTCAAACACTTATAACCCTGGATGGAAGAATCACCTTAACTTTTCCTATAAAAATAATAACCCTATCCAAAACCCTGCACCTCCGAGACCATCCGATTTTCAAGCTCAAAGACAAAACCCACCTATGCAAGCTGTGCAACCTAAGCCGAACCTTGAGAAAATCATGGAGAACTTTATCACGGCTCAGACCCAACAAAACAAAGAATTCCTAAACCAGAACATTCATGTAAATGAACTGATTACCCAGTTAGGAACCAAAGTAGACCAAATAGTCACCCACAATAAGATGCTTGAAACCCAGATATCTCAAATAACTTTAAAACAAGCTCCTGAGACTACACCCGGAGGACAGTTCCCTGGTCAACCTCTACAGAACCCCTGAGGGCAAGCCAATGCAATCACCTTACGGAGTGGGAACGCTTACGATGAACCGGTTAACCCGAAATTGAGCAAACCCAAGACTCCTAAGGAAAACATGGTACCCACGAGCGAAGTAGAGGAACCAGTACGATCTGAAAAGCAGAAGGATAAGGACAAAACCAATGAACCACCACCACCATATAAACCTCCCATACCCTATCCGCAAAGACTAAAACATACCAAGATCAATAACCAATACTAGAAATTTATCAAAGTCATAGAGAAACTTCATGTGGAGATCCCTTTCACAGAAGCCATCAGCCAAATACCATCATATACAAAGTTCCTCAAAGACATCCTTACAAATAAATGTAGGCTTGACGATCCAAAACCTTTAGAATGTAATTCCATTTCTAAAAATAAACTTGCCAAGAAGGAGAAAGACCCTAGGAATTTCTCCATACCTTGTATTTTGGGAAGTCATGTCATCAATAAAGCTTTTCTAGACTTAGGAGCTAGCATAAGCCTCATGCCGCTGGCAGTTTTTAAAAGGTTAAAACTAAGAGAATTGCAACCTACGAAGATGTCACTTCAATTAGCCGACAAATCTGTAAAGTATCTGGCTGGCATATTGGAAGACGTCCCCGTTAGGATCGGTCAGCTATTCATCCCGACCGATTTTGTTGTCGTGGACATTAAAGAGGATGATGACATTCTAATCCTTCTAGGAAGACCATTCTTATCAACCGCTGGAGCCATAATAAACGTCAAGAGAGGGAAGTTAACTTTTGAGGTAGGTGACGAAAAGATAGAATTCATTCTATCGAAGTTTCTTATGGCACCAGTATTAGGAGATGCATGTTATGCCATAGGTATCATCCATGAATGCATTAGGGAGCTAGAATTAGAGGAAACCATCAAACTGCCTTCAACCTTCATAAAGGAAGATGACGGATTTATAGAACCCTACATTGATGATAACCTGTACGAATGTTTATCCCTTACCCCAGATCCTACACCATGCCTAAAAAAACCAGCTTTAGAACTTAAGGAACTACCTAAGTATCTAAGATACGAGTTCTTGGACAAAGAAATGAACCGTCCAGTTATAGTTAGTGCTACCTTAAACCAGGGAGAGACAGACCAAGTCTTATTTATCTTACGTAAATATCCCTCTGCCTTAGGATATAACATCTCTGACTTAAAAGGTATAAGTCCATCCGTGTGCATGCACCGGATCTCACTCGAGGAAGACTCAAAACCCTCTAGAGAACATCAAAGAAGGATAAACCCTATAATGAGTGATGTTGTAAAAAAGGAAGTCCTCAAGTTACTAGAAGCAGGTATAATTTATCAGATCTCAGATAGTAAGTGGGTAAGCCCTATGCATGTAGTACCTAAAAAGGGAGGCATCACGGTCGTGTAGAACGAAAAAGGAGAACATGTAGCAAAACGGATAGAAGGAGGATGGCGTATGTGTATAGATTATAGGAAATTAAACAAAGCTACTAGGAAAGACCATTTTCCCTTACCATTTATAGACCAAATGCTGGAACGTTTGGCCAGACACTCCTATTTTTGCTACCTGGATGGATATTCAGGATTTTTCCAAATCCCCATACATCCAGAAGACCAAGAGAAAACTACCTTTACATGCCCTTATGGAACTTTCGCCTACAGACAAATGCCTTTCGGTCTCTGTAATGCACCAGCAACCTTCCAACGTTGCATGATGGCAATCTTTGTTGATTACCTTGATGGAATTATGGAAGTATTCATGGATGACTTCTCGGTGTGCGGATTTGATTTTAACAATTGTCTTGCTAACCTTGAGAAAATCCTTAAAAGATGTGTTGATGTTAAACTGGCATTGAACTGGGAGAAATGTCACTTTATGGTCGCCGAAGGTATAGTTTTAGGACATATAGCCTCTGAGAGAGGTATCGAAGTAGATAAAGCCAAAATAGAAGTGATTGAAAACCTTAAACCCCCTAACACTGTCAGAGAAATCCAAAGTTTTCTTGGACACGCTGGTTTCTATCAGCGTTTTATTAAAGACTTCTCTAAAATAACTAAACCTTTAACCGACCTCCTAATGAAAGATGTCGAGTTTAACTTTGACGAAAAATGCCTTGAAGCATTTAACTTTCTAAAACAAGCCCTGATCTCGGCACCCATCATTCAACCTCCAGATTGGGACAAACCGTTCGAAATCATGTGTGACGCTAGCGACTATGTTGTAGGAGCTTTTCTAGGGAAAAGAAAGGATATGAAATTACATGTCATATACTATTCCAGTAGAACCTTGGATGTTGCTCAGCTTAACTACGCTACCACGAAGAAAGAACTTCTTGCCGTAGTTTTCGCTATGGATAAGTTTCGATCCTATCTAGTAGGAGCCAAAATCATTGTTTATACAAATCATGCTGCCATCCGTTACTTATTGAGCAAGAAGGATGCCAAACCTAGGTTACTTAGATGGATCCTCCTATTACAGGAGTTCGATCTGGATATTAGAGACAAGAAAGGCATGGAAAATGTAGGTGTCGACCACCTTTCTAGGCTCGAGTATCTAAAACCAGATCCACTCCCTATTAACGATGATTTTACCTATGACAGGTTAATTCCTAGGATAGAAGCCGTAGAAGAAAGCAACCTAGAACCTTCTAAGAACCCTGAGAGATCTCTAGCAGTAAGCAACGTACCTTGGTATGCAGATTTTGTGAATTACCTAGCTGCAGATATTATACCCCCTGATCTTAGCTACCAGTAGAGAAAGAAGTTCTTTAGCGATGTAAGACACTTCTATTGGGACGAACCGCTCCTTTTTAAAAGAGGCACAGACGGTATTTTTCGCCGTTGTGTCCTAGAAGAAGAAGTAAGAAAGATAATAGAACACTGCCACTCTGCACCTTATGGAGGATACTCTAGCACAACCAAAACTCACGCCAAGATTCTTAGAGCATGCCTGTTTTGGCCAACAATGTGGCGTGATATACGTACCTATATAGCCAAATGCGATCGGTGCCAACGCACTAGAAACATCTTAAGACGTGACGAAATGCCTTTAAGGAACATTCAAGAGGTAGAACTCTTTGATGTTTGGGGCATATACTTTATGGGACCATTTCCGTCTTCCTTAGGAAACAAATACATCTTAGTTGTAGTTGATTACGTGTCTAAATGGATTGAGGCCATAGCTTCTCCCACCAACGACACACGGGTAGTCATTAAGCTGTTTAAGAATTACATTTTCCCTAGATTCAGAACCCCCCGTCTTGTTATCAGCGACGGTGGATCGCATTTCATATCAAGAATCTTCGAAAAACTTTTAAGACAATATGGAGTTAAACATAGGATAGCGACACCTTATCACCCACAGACTAGTGGCCAAGTAGAAGTTTCCAATAGAGAAATTAAACAAATCTTAGAAAAAACGGTTTTTATATCTAGAAAAGATTGGTCTTAAAAGCTGCAAGATGCACTATGAGCCTATAGAACCGCCTTCAAAACCCTATTAGAACAACTCCTTACCAACTAGTCTATGGAAAATCATGTCATCTACCCTTTGAATTAGAACAGAGGCCCTATTAGAACAGAGGCCCTATTTGACTGTTTGACTGTTGGACAAAACCGCGTCCTTGATACACATAAATTAGAAGAACTTCGCCAATCCGCCTATGAAAATGCCATTATATATAAAGAAAGAACTAAGGTCTTGAATGATAAGAAGATCGTAAACAAAGATTTTCATGTAGGAGACCCTATTCTCCTGTTCAACTCTAGATTACGACTCTTTCCTGGCAAGCTCCGTTCAAGGTGGACAGGCCCCTTTATAGTTACTAAAGTTTTACAATCAGGAGCAGTCGAGATCTAGAACCAGTCATATAGCCTATTTGTTGTGAACGGGCAGAGATTAAAATTCTACGAAGGAGGAGACATTCCCGACGATTACTCCAGCCATACCTTGATCGATCCACCATTGCCTACTTCAGACATATAGGTTCTATTCGTCAAGCTAACGACGTTAAACAAGCGCTGCCTGGGAGGCAACCCACGACTTTCTTTATTTTTCCTTTATCTTTTATTTTTTATTTTATTTTATTTTATTTTGTTTTCTTTTATGTGTCAACTGACAGTTTATGATGATTGTGCTTTCGGGTTTTGTTCTCTGAGTTTTATTTTTAAGGATGCAGCAGCATGATGACATGCACGTCACCTTCAGAGACGACAAGCAGAGAGAGAGTTACTCAGTTCTTCGACAACGTCCTATGGCATCGACCCGATATCTGGATCAAGCCTACATGGAAGCTCCAGGGATCGAACCCAGCGTACGGTTTCTCTATCATTAACTTCATTGGGGAGAATATGCTGACCAGGTGAACCAGACCTACAGGCACCTTACATTGGAGTTCCTCAGCTTGTTCCACCACGAGCCATATGTCGATTAGGACGAACTAGCCACATTTAGACTTTTTGGGAAAGAGTATGCATTCACCCATAAGGGATTCGGCGACCTACTTAGATTTTCGACCACCCTAGATGCTATTCTTGACCTTCCGGCGGGCTATTTTATAAGCAGAGATATCGATCAATTCTGGAGAGAGACTACTGGCGGAGGAAGCCTAGACCCATCGACTCAGCTATCTCTGGTCATCCACAACCCAACTATGAGGTATTTTCAGATGACTCTGGCTCACACCTCTCTTGGAAAGGAGGCCTCCAACATGCATGTTAGTGAGGAAGAGATATTCTTCCTATTCTGCACAAACAGGTTTCGCCTAATGGCATGTGGAAACTTCTTGCTGCATAATCTCGAAGGTACATCTAGATCCTAGGCACCGTCACGCATATAGCCACTGCATTGGGACTCACCAGCCAGTTACTACATCTGACTCCGTATTATGGATACACCCTGTTGGACATCGATTTCTGTTTGGACCGTGGTCTGATGAGGAGAGCATCTTTTCAGCTTGATGCTTTCATACTTCTGATTGATTATCAGACTGTCCATTATTTTACATTACCTGACCCAGTTGTGACCAGTGCACATGATCCTTCAAATTGGAGTTACGCATTGGAAGGCTATGGAGAGACGATCGATGAGCCACATACACCGCCCTCAGCGGAATACCATCCTTCACCACCATCCCCAAGGACGACAGTGTACTCGAACAATCATGCATTACGAAGGACCGACTTGCACACCCAGATAGCAGCGCTACGTCTAGAGATAGTTCGACTCCAGCAGACCGTAGCCGATCTCACCTTATAGGTTCAAATTTCAGACATGACCCATGCCACTGAGGCATACGTTCTGTATCAGGAGATCTTGGATTTACACAGAGAGCTGCACTCACTCCGTCATCCCGATCATTCAGACGAGCAGCCAGTTCATTGATGACACTATTTCATCGCTTTCGTTATTTGCTTTATTTCCCTTTGCGTTTACAGACTTATTGCATTTGATTACGCTTTTTATTTTTATGACATTAATCTTACCGTTCGTATATATATTTGTGACAATTGCTATTTCACGCAATTTATTTCTATTTTTAATTTTTATGTTTTCTGATTTTTTTTATGTTAAATATGGAAAAAGAAAAAAATATATATACAGAGAAAATTAGTGTGCCAAGACAGATGATTTCTACTGCCAGCACACCCCCAAAAATCAAGTAGGAGCACCAAGGCCCAAACAAAGCACACAAATCCGGCCCAACCACCTTTATAAAGGATGGCGCCTGCCATATAGTCCATGACACCCGCCATGGGGCCTGGACTATATGCGGGGCAGATGTTGAGAAACCACCATTTTTGCATCCAAAACCTCCAAAACTCCATTTTTGGCTACACGAAAATTCTCCCAAAGCACCAAAAGTTCATACTTTCATCTTCCACCCACCAACCCATTAACCATTCCAACTTCCATTTTCACTCTCTCCCTCACCAAAATCCATCAAAAACCCATTTTTACAAAACTCCAAAAAAATACCCATTTTCCATCACCTTCCATCTCAAGAGTTCATCCATGGAACACGAAGGTTACATCTTGCGCCAAGGGAAGCCCGAAGAATGACAACGAAAAATTCTTGACAAACTGCAAAGTCGGGACATCGCTTCGACATGATACATGGATCATAACTGTCTGTATTCTTTGGGTATTTACCATAGCGTTTATCACATGTTAGACACTCTAGGACTGCATGAAATATTTGCCAAGCTTGATCCTACTTTTGAGAGGTTGACCAGGGAATTCTTGAGTTCCCTAATTTATGTTGTCAGACCTGACACTGCTAGTACCGTCGGCACTGTACAGTTCCGAATGTTTAATGTGGAATATGCTTTTAGTACTGATGAACTCGCAGAGAGGCTAGGATTGCCTTTTGGTGCGGGTGCTATTTGTGAAGCACCTCTGGATTCTGAATGGTCTGTGGAGGCATTTTCCTTCTGGCACAGGTTGTCAAATTTCACTATTTCATCTTTCGAAGGGATACTTACCTCTAGGATCCATAACCTGGCCATCCACGTGTTTCGCTACATGCTAGCCTGTACTGTCTTTGGCCGGGAGAATCCTAACAAGGTAAACACAAAAGAGTTACTATTCTTGCAGGGGTGCCTTACAAATAGGAGATTTAATGTGGTTCCATTCATGATTGCCCATATGAATGCCTATATTAAGAGCACTGGGACCATTGCCTTCGGAGGACGTATTACGTCCATTGCAAAGGCTCTGAACCTAGATGCTGAGATAGCCACTTTAGAACCTCTTCCTCCTCGCACAATTAATTTGAAATTTTTAAAAGATATGAAACTGTGCAAGGTTAGAAAGGAAGGGGGCTTCGAGCTTATGATACACGGGAGGGCTATCCCATCTATCGTTCTGCCTTGCACTAGACGCACGAATGTGACTATCGAGGGGAACTGAACCTATGATTTAGATGCTCCACCCATTACAGAACCAGTACCCCCAAATATTCCTGTTGGTGACAGCGATGATACTGATGACGAGTATGACCAACGAGAGCGATCTCCCGATCATCCTACGTCGCCTCACCGTGTACCACAGATACACACTGCATCGTCTTCCTCTTACCATTCTGCAGGTACCGCTCCCGACTTCTATATATCTGAGCAGATGTGGCGAGAACAATTAGCCAGAGAGGAGAGACGCGAGAACTTGATCACCACCATTCAACAACAACTAACTGAGAATATGAGATTCATGCAAGAGTCTCAGCAGCATATGAGCCAGTCCAAACAGAGCATTATGCAATCTCAAGCTGCTTTGACCACCCGATTCGACGCGTTTGATGCCTCTCAGACCGATCGTTGTCGCAATAGATCCTGCAGCCCTAGGTACTCGCCACATGCTGGCGACATCACTGGAAGCATGCCTTAGGCCCCTCAGGTACTTCGTCCCTTACTTATTTTGAAACATTGGGGATAATGTTCAATTTAAGTGTGGGAGGAGACTTTATTTATTTTCCCGCTTTATCTCGCTTTTTTTATTTATTTCTGTCATCGCATTTTAGTTCATTTCCCTTCATATTTTCCTTCTTTTTTAGAACATACTTGTGCTTAAAGAGTCACACCGCAGTATAATCTTATTGTCCCATTACTTTGCCCCACCAAAAATTTTACTGACAAATAGTGTACTATCCTGAAAATTTTCTGGGCTTTGAGGTAAGTTTGAGTTAGGATGCGGATGATTTGGAAAATTCTCTTTGAAACATCGGTACCATTATAACACCTTAGGCTTCGCAAATTCAGAAATCAACCCCGATACCCTGCGTGCCATGGCCTTAATAGAATGTCCATATTGAGTCCTTAGTAGTTTATCCTAGGAGTCAGCTCCGACCAAAAACATTATCTAAGTGAAGGATCGATGAAAATAAGTGAATGATCGGCATACTAAAATAAAATAATTACAACTCGAGTATAGGTAACCCTCACAAGTTCATTTAACCTAAAAATTTGTAATTTCAAAAAAAGAAAAAATGATAAAGGCAAAACAAAACAAAAATATCTTCCCATTGTCAGTTGGTTCAGAGGTATCTAGTACTGAACTCGGTAGGGCGGATTACAATCCGATCCCCCACAGCTGCAAGTGGGCCAACAAAATGGGTTACACCACTTTATGTACCAGAACCCCATGCTTAAGATCAGAAACACTAATCGGTCACTTCACCATGATTTCGTACGGATAATGGGCTTAATGTGATTGCACCAGAATGAAAAGCACTCAAAAGGAGATTTGAAAGTAGACCTAGGTACAATAGGGTAGTATGGATTAACTTGTGTAAAAATGATGCTTATGTCCATATTTACGGAGAAGTGCCATTCCGATACCCGTGGTTCATTGAGTCATCACATATCGCTTCATCCTAGCGTGAACTTATAAGACCTTTTTTCCTAGATCATTTATGGATATCACCCTGTTTTCTGTCTTGATGTTTTGCTTGAGAACAAGCAAAGGTTTTAGTGTGGGAGAATTTGATAGACTTAAAATATACTGTTTTCTTGGCTCGATTTGCACACGTTATTTAGGATTTAATTTTTGTTTTCTAGTATTATGCCTTTGTTTTGTTTCTTTTTCAGGTTTTTGTATTTTCAAGGCAACTCGAGAAGAAATGAAGGAAAAACGAGCTAAAAACCTACTTTCTGAGGAATTGTACACATGGCTTCCACCATGGCGGGCGCCATAGCGGATGCCACACATTGGATAGAAGCCAACTGCTGACAATTGCCACTTCTCCCACTCCTTTCCACCCTAGTTCATGTCGCGGGCGCCACCTTCACATGCTTGTTTCACTCCCAAAAGGAGTTGGGGGGCATTCTTGTCCTTACCTGTACTTTCCTACCACTATAAATAGAAGAGTTCTGTTTCATTTCTAATCATCCAAGCTTAGTTACAGAACTCAAGCCATAAATTTCACCTATTGTAAAGTGATAAACTTCTCACATTGAGGGGTTATCACACTGTCGAATCGAGTCTGTAATCGGGTTTGGAGCACTTGGGTAGAAGTTAATCCTGCCGCCATTTTATTTCTGTCATTTACTTCCAGCTGTACAAGATTTTAAAGCCTCTCGTTTAGAGCAGGTTTCTGTCTATTTATCGCCTTTTTTTATTTATCCTCTTTTATTTATCGCGCTGTTTATTTCTCGCACTGTTTATTTATCGCACTGTTTATTTATCGCACCCTTTATCGCACTTTATTTATTTACCCGCACTTTATTTACTCGCACTTATTTACCATGTCTATTTACTTTACCATGTCCGGCTAAATCTTAAAGGCTAGGATGCAAGGATTGTAGTTATAATAGTATTCCATACGGCTGTCGATAGAATTACTTAGGGATTATTTTAACTTTTAACACTTATTTTCTGTACTTAAAATCTGTTGGGTAAGATCGAAAGCCGTCCAACCTTTAGATAAATTTGGTTAGTTTTAACTGTTCCAAGGAAGCGAAAACGTTTGGCTCAGTTAATTAGGAATCTTTAATGTTTAAGAAAACTGATTTTAAAATTATTTTCGGACGTGTTTATGGATTTAAAGTTCGGTGCGCAAGAACCTCATTTTGTTAGAAATTCCAGGTCAAAATACTTTTCAACTAAGTTAAGAAACTATATTTCTTAAAAATAGGTTTATTAATCCTAACGCAATACGCGCCTTTTTATAAGTGACAATAAGAGGGATCGATTAGGGATAAACTCGGTTCTGATTACGCGAAAGCGATAGTTCTCGTTAAATTAGTTCTTTTCATGAGTAGAAAACATTACCCCATAAGGCATCCTATCTGTACACATTTGGAATACTACGTAGCTATATGAATTGCATCTATGCCTGTTGTTTTATTATTGAATTTATTTCTGCACTTTACTTTTTTTTCGCACAATCCAACCATTTATTTGACTTTCCTTAGATAAACACCGTAACACTAGCGAACGATAGATTGACGTTTGGTCTCTGTGGGATCGATAATCTTTTATATTACTTTGACGTTATTCGTGCACTTGTGAATCACCCATCAGGTTGTTCAAAGGTGGTGTCGTAATCAGAGGTTTACTCATCACATTCGAAGGACTTGATTCATCTTGAATCAAGGGAAGAGAAGGCATAGGTTCTGCATCAACGATTAGGATTGAGTGTTTGATTTCTACTGCTTCTCTTGTAAAAACAATTTGTAACAGGTTATATATAGAGGTCTCAATTCTATTTTTAGAATTAAGGGAAGAAGTACCCCGAGAGAGGACGACGGGGGAACTGCCTCAATAAATTGGTGTTGTTCTCTCTTTTTACTATTTTCACTTATGAATTTTAAGTTTGTGTGCAAAAAAATTGGTTGACTAAAATTCTTGTTTATGGTAGTTATGAAACATATTTAGAAAACTCAGTACAATCCGTTTGATTGTGATGGGAAAAGCTTAACACTACATTTACTTAGTGAATTTTACTTGGAGTGCTTCACACACCAAGTGTTCGACAAATTTCTTGTATACAAATGTTTTGAGTTGTTTTTCAATTTGTGATTATTTTTCACAAGCATTAGAAATTGAACAACTTTGAGTGAAAAAAATCATATTGATTTCTCATCTTTATCGGTATTCCATATAGGCGTAGCGTATATTCGATCTTTTTGGTAGCGTTTCGTTTAGACGATTGTAGTTCCTCGGCAGCTTCCGCTTAAAAGTTTTAAAAACCAATTTATTATAAGCGCCGACTCTGTTTAAGGATAAGTGATCTATTCAACCCCTCTTCTAGATCACTGTCGTCATCTAATAATAATAAGTAACCCTCCTGCATTCTTTTGTATTTCATACTTTCTTCTATTTTCTTGCTTTTTGTGTGTGAGTTCCTTCTTCACCATAAGTATTATCATGACATCATCAAAAAACCACAAGTTTGGAGGAAGCTTAGGAGAACTTTTCTTACCCCTGGGATAATACAGAAAACTCGAGAAAGGAAGATGATGATCCACCAAAAAGTGATCCAAGCATGGTTCATGGAGGAAAGCTTCATGAAGAGCTACAAACAATACATTCAGATATGTCAAGAATTACTAAGGGAGTTCTTCACAAAGGAACATGATAGACTTTTTCCAAATCTTGTGAAGGAATTTTATTGAAATGAGTCAATTGTTGGAACATCCTGGAGATCATTCATAAAAGGGGTAAAATAGATATCAACAAAGACCAATTTGGTAGGATGTTTGATACATCCTTCCAAAGGACATCCTACACATATGAAGCACCCTTCGGGTCTAAGAATTTCAAGTGTTGCATTGCTTTAAACTCCCTTGTCATGAACCCCGTGAAGAAAATAAATTTTCCTATCAACTCAATCTTTTTTAAACCAAAAGTTATTGTCATTCACTACCACCTAGCTAGAATCCTTCTCCCAAGAAATATGAACCATAACTTTGTCATAAGAGATGATGTCGTCCCTTTTTTACTCTTAATTGTAAAGGTTTAAACCAACTGGGTTGAAAGAATATTTCTCCATATGATCTACTCCAAAGAAACTTAGTCAGCTGATATTCCTTATGGGGCGGTAATTATTAAAATTCCACAATAGGATTGATTACTCACCCCTAAAAAATGAAGATTTGTATCAAACAAAGAGAACTAAAGGACGAATCAATATGTGAAGAAGAAGAAGACTTAGAAGAATCAAAAGACACAACAATCAACAAGTTCACGGAGATATGCCATAATCTGGCCAAAGATGAGGCACAGATTAAAAACATCATATCACAGAATGATGATACTTAAGAAAATGAGTAGTCTCACTTATGTCTCTTAGTTTTTAAGTGTGTTTGCTATTCTGTTTTTCATATTTTTTTCAATTCCTGAAATTTCTTGTTGTCTCTACTTCCATTCTAGTGTGATTTAAATAAATAAAGTGTGTTGCTTTCCCATTCAAAGTGCTTTTGTGTCAATATTTTTTCATATTTGAATTCTCCCATTGCATCTTTTACCCCTTTTTTTTGGACAAAGGGGTAGAAGCATACTCTCAAGGAATTAGAGTATTGTCGTACTCTAATTTTGTCAAGGCATTTAAAATTTTTAGACAATCAACTTTATTTTATTCTGTCCAGAATAATAGTACATTTTTGCAGAGAGACCGGTTATAGTAATTTTCAATTGCGCGTAAAATCAACGAGAGGAATTTTTTTGAGCTTTTATATGCTATTATACGTTTTAATTAATGCATTATGCATACACATTTAATTTTTTCGCATCTGAGCATAAGCACTCTAATTTTGTCCGGACTTTTAAAATTTTCAAAAAAATGCGTGAATATTGGTTTTTATTTATTTTAAAAAATTCAAACAAAATGGTCATTTTATCTTTTATTTTATTTTGATTTTATTGTATTTTGTATCTATTTTAATAAAAAAATATCATAAAAAATAAATTTTTTGAATAAACAAAAAAGGAATTGGTTTTGTTTCTCTCACAAGACACGTTTGTGTTCTGATTCCAACACCGTCTTATATTTCCAAAAATAATGAACAACAATAATCTGATTTTTATGGATATTCATCATGCCATTTAAATCCTTTATTTTCTTGATTCTATTTCCTTTTTTTGGTTTGATTCACACACTGTTCTGGACTAGGCCTAAGGCTGGCCCACTGTCGGGCAGATCCATCCCAAGTCATCCTCGAGGAGGGCCCAATTGAGGTCCAGCCCACATGCACATCCGAGGAGCTCTCACACATCTTCCCCATGGACTCCACATACCCCCACGTAGAGACACATCATCAAGCAACTATCCAATTTCGAAAGAACTGGTCAGCCCACCTTCCGAAGATCACAGGGCAATTGATCCAGGGCGAAGACCACAAGCTAGTCTTCCCGACGCCACGTAAGCCCTTGTAGTTACTCGTATGGGGCCTTGCAATCCAACCCAATACAAAGTAATTGTTGGCCCTGCACTAGGGGCACATTATAAATACCGTCTTTCAATAGAGGGTCAGATATTCTATTCTCTACACCTTTTCTCTGTATTTTCTTTCTCTCTTGCTGAAACTTACTTTGGCATCGGAGTACCTTGCAGGTACACCCCCTCCTCTTCTCCACCACCGGCGAACGAAGGAGCTCACGACGTGTGCTGCCTGCTGATCCTTTTCTGATTCGATAAGATCAGTGGTACCATTTGTGGGCTCCTCAGTTCACTGTCTTTTAGAAGGGGTCTCCTGCAAGGGAGGAGACTGGCTACGTTGGGGGGGAAGAGGAACCTCTTGCCCCTTCTCCGGGCTTCAGCATATGCTAGACCTGAGAGACTCTACCCTTGGTGACTTTCTTCACACCCTTGGTGGCCGCAAGCTTCGTGATACATTCCTGCATGTTCGACATCTGGCCTGCGACAATGAATAGAAAATAAGTACAAAGAAAAGAGATAAGGGTAGACGCTCGAGCAAAGCAAACATTCACTACCTAGGAACCTCTAGGCTTTCTTGTGGGACCCACACTCAAGGAAGGCCTTGGTGTTAATAAATCGAGCCTCGTGGAAAACTTTCTCGTGATCGTCAAGGGTGAAACTCCCATCCTTATACACACATTTGGCGGGTGTAAAATCGGAGACAAAGTCGACCATTTTCTTGTACGATTCCTGGTCGTCAGCGTCCAGGTCGCCATGCTTCACGATGTAGCTTTATGTTCCCTTCACGAAGTGGTCTTCCTCCCACTCGAGGGGAAACTTCGACACTAACGTCTCCTCGCCTCCCTCATTGACCATAAGGTTATACAAGGAGTTGAAAGACATGTGCGAGATGGGCTTGACGACATAGAACCGATGTTTGAAAGTGAGGACAAAGTCTTGGTACGCCCATAACAACTTCCTCGGCTGCTTCAGGGACACCCAACTATGCCGACCATTAGCAGACACTCGTTGTAGTTGAAAAGTGCAGAATAACAAAGGAAGCCTGGTCCCAATATAGAGGTGTTCACACACAAGTTCGAACGCCCGCACGAACGCTATCTCATTGAGGTGAAGATGTGAAGGCGCCCGACGCAACCACTGAAACACCCCTTTATGAAAATCGCTGAAGGGGAGACGGATCCCCGCGTTTCAGAATGCAAACTCGTAAATCAGGAACCACATCCCCCTAAAACGTGAGCAAATATGGTGGTTTTCTCTTGGCTTGTAGACCATCCAATTCGGGGAAACGCCCACGACGAGGTCCTCGACAGTGGCGAAGGCGTCCGTATCATCAACGGAAAAGCATGACGTGAGGCTAAGAGGTTTTGGCCTAGCCTAATCTTCAGGCGTGTGGGCTCAGTTGGCACCAACTTACTGTGCGGGTGCGTCGGGGTCGGCCTCATCATCGATATGAATGACTCCCTCGATCCTCACGACCATTTTACTTGAAAAGCAAAGGAAAACAATGAATTTGACTTCTGAGATCAAATCCAACTTTCCACCGCATATCAAGTTAAAGGGCGAAGAGAGGGACAGGGAGCCCCAGACAAATTCTCCCTGACACGAAGTTGCGAGCCCCCTCGACGGAGAGACCTATCCACAAAGAAACCCCCCATCGACATGACACGGCAAGCCTCCTCGACAGTAAGGCTCCCCAATTGAGAAGACCCCGATAAATGCGGAGAGACTCCTCGAGAGAGACCTCTCCGCAATATTTGCACGCTTGCGAGAAGTGAGGCTCCCCGAGGCCTTCATCCCAGCTCCCCAAGACCTTCATCGCAAGTCCTCGAGGCCTTCATCGGGAACTTCATGAAGTTCCCAAAATCCTTATGAACTTCCCGGCGTCTTGATAGGAAACTTCATAAGCACGACCAGAAAACTCATTATTCCGCCGGAAACTTCATGAAAATCTCCAGAAAATTCGGACTCCCCCCCTAAATCCTACGTGATCCCCAAAAAATCGCCGGTAAATTCATAATTCCGGAGATAGGAGACGAAAACTTACTTGAGGAAAGAAGATTTGGACGATGAAAAGTGGTTGACAGCAACGGCAACGACGACGGTGACATCGGTGGTGACGCCAGACCCGGTCTGAAGAACTTGGAGAGAATTCCGAGGCAACACTAGGAACTCAAGTGCGCTTACGCGTAGCCGACCTAGGTATTAATTACATGTGGCACTAGAAGACACCATATGTGTCCTCTCAGCTTCCCCTCGTTCCTGGAGACCAAGCATGCTCGTTCCCTTTCCATCTCCACCATATAGTTGGTCAGAGCACCAAACGGGGGCATACCCAGAAGGGGAAGAAGGGCAAGTAGTGAAGGAAAATTGCGATCTAAACGCAGCGGAAAACAAAAATTTCCTTTAGTGATCCTTACGAATGAGCATGGTCAGTGATAGAATCGTTACCTCTTTGTGGCGATTCAGATCTTTGATGCATCGATCACAAGCGTTGATGAAGTGCAACGCCTCTACTCAGTCCACACGAACAGCTTCCGGTCACAGTGCTAGCTGCTTACGAACGGAATTATTTGAGTGAGAAAAGAGAATCAAAAACGAAAATGCATCAAGTGAAAGCTTCATCACAAGGGTTCCTTTTATAGACTCTCTTGTGGGCTGCGGGCTAAAAACCCAATTCACATGATCCATAATAATATTATATATTTATTATAATAACTATTATTATAATAAATATATTTATTTTATTATTATTTTATAACCATTATAAAATAACAATAATTATTATTATATTATCCGAATTTCTATTTTTCACTTAAGTGCACCGTACCTTACGGTGTTCCTTTGATTTCTCTATCTCTCATCAAACTGTCCTTATGTGTGTGACCCTGTAGGATTTCGTAATGTTGGTAATTATATTAAATTATATATTTAACATAATAAACAGTAAGCGGTATCTAGCAACACATCACTGCTACCCAAGTCACGAAAATGTCATGTGATCTGACAAAACCTTTTTCGTGATAATATATGTTTGTACAATTACCCTTTTGCCCCTATGTCTATATTGAACACAAGGCATACACTGTGTCATCCTTGTCCAGTTCAATATTGGGCCCTTAGACATTTCTCCTGTTATGCAGGATTGGCAAATTCCATCTAGGACACTCATGTCCCTCAGCATGCTTCGTGGAGTGCCCATCAACTGTCTTTATGATCATCCAGTTACGGATAATGTTTGATCAACAATAAAGCACCCGACTCTACATCTAGGGTCCATAGTGGTTTCAGGTCGAAGGGTGGTAATACACCATTATCACCATGAGAATAACTTATGACACTTTGCATAACATACTATGTAGTATTCTCATAGCGGGTCAATCCGGTATAAATATTACTCCTAATATTTATACCTATGTCAAGACTTGATAACTCTTTATCCATGATCCATGAGATGTGATCATCAGTCTATCTTCATAATAGTCTCAATGCTTTTAATGTTATCCCACTTTGCAATAAAGCTTGACTACGGATATTTTAAGAATAATGTCTTTATGTTTAATGGGATCTCATGATTAAGTCACACTTAACATTTCATTAAACAGACTAACTATTCTAGGGACTTTATTATTCTGAAAGACAAACATAATAAAGAAATGCCTTTTATTATTAAACGAATAATCCGATACAAGTACCAAAAAGTATTGGCCTCTAGGGCTTACACCAACAAGTAGTACGGCTGGCGATTAAACCTCCCTGCAAACTTTTGTCTTGTTAAGCATCTCTTACTCCTAGACACGCGCATCGCCCCTAGCTTCGTGTTCCGGACATACTGACGCTCCTTCAGACGGGTCCTCGACGTTTGAACTGGCTCTTTAGTCATTACTCCTCTGCCTCAGAGAAACGACTTGGGGGGATCGTGTTTTGGACAGGGCCTAAGGCTAGCCCACCGTCGGGCACGGCCCAACCCACGTCCTCGTCAAGGAGGGCCCAATTGAGGTCCATCCCACCTGCACGTCCGGGGAGCTCTCACACGTCTCCCTCACGGACTCCACGTGCCCCCCACACGGGGACACGTTATCAGGAAACTACCCACTTCTGAAAGAACTAGTCATCCCACCTTCCAAAGATCACGGGGCAGTTTATCCAAGGCGAAGACCACGTGCTGGTCTTCCATATGCCACGTAAACCCTGACAGTTACTCGTATTGAACCTTGCAATCCAACCCAATGCAAAGTAATCATTGGCCCTGCGCTGGGAGCATATTATAAATACCCTCTTTCACTAGAGGGTCAGGTATTCTATTATCTACACCTCCATTAACAACATCAATGTCATAAACCTCCATCTTCACCAAACAAGCAAAAACATAAACCATGACAACAACACAAATTTTTTTACCACCGCCAAAAATAAAATGAAAATAGAAGGAAGAGGAAGAAATAGAGGAAAAGCTCCACTACCAAAAAACCCAACTGCGCCCACTATGTGTCGTCAATCAAAGCACCATTTCCACCGTGAATAAACCATCCCTTCCACAAACACCATTAGCTACATCACAATCTTAAATGGACGACAATGATGCACCATGCATGAAACCACCCACAAACTCTTAGCCGCAAGTTGGCTCCCTTCGACCATAGTCTTTGCAAAAGCACCGCCATCGACCACTCTCCTCGCCGAATCTTCCTTTTCACCATTAACTCCGTCGTGGTAACTTGTTAACTTTGTTTCCATTTAATTTCCATTTGAGTTGCGTTTTATTTTCCTTGAATGTTTGTTCTTATATGTGAATCTATTTTTCTATGGGAAGTTGTGATGGAGAAGGAGAGTTTTATTCTAGAAATTTCAAGAGAGAGAGAGAGAGTGTGAGTTGCAGAATGAAACTGAAAAGGGGCGTGAGTTTTGGCGCCGTCTACTGTGAGAGACCTATTGTTACTATTCACGTGAGCATTGCCTTTTTTGTCATTTTCAACAATTAGAGACGATTTTTAACTGTCACTAAATGTTACTATTCATTTTGTGACGCTTTTCAACAATTAGCGACGATTTTTAATCGTCACGAAATGTTACTATTCATTTTGTGATGCTTTTTAGCGTCATTAGAAATTTACTGTTCATTTTTACTGTTTATTTTTTAACAATTACCAATGGATTTTAAACGTTGCAAAATGAACAATAACTTTTAGTGGCAGTAAAAAATGTCATAAAATAAACAGTAACATTTAGTGACAGCTAAAAACTGTCGCTAATTGTTGAAAATGAAAAAAAAAAGGGGCATCACTCACGTAAAAGACCTATTGAGGTCTTTCATCGTATCCTGAGCAGTTAGTTTTGTCTAACCCACTGTTTTTTTTCTTTTAATTGTCATTTCTGTCATTTTAAAGTAAGGTTTGAAAAGTCAAATAAATTTATTTCCTCCTATTATTTTTAATTTTGTTACTAGTTTTTAGGGTTTTTCTTTTTGTTAAAAATGTTTGTTGGATTGGGCCCTAAACTTGCAACCATCCCGTTAAATTTTTGCGCCCCCTTGGTTTTATTAATAATGCATTTGCTTATTATGAATGAGCATATCGGTTAATTGTGTAGTGTTTTTGTGCTTTAAGTTAATTTCTTTTGCTATGTATTGTTATAACAAATAAATATTACTAGAAAATCAAATTAAATAAATTAAGTTATTTTTCACAATTAAGGGTATGTTTGTTTTAGCTTTAAAAAAATAGATTTTTTTTTGTATTTTGAAATATGGATTTTGTAAAATCGTATTTTAAAATATTACAAGTCTTTTTATATTTTTTTTAAATTGCAAGACTAATTTTGATATTGTATATTATAAATATATATTATTGAAGATCAAAACATAGTTAAAATTGCAATTTCTAAAAAAAGTTATATCCTAAAAATGATTTTCATGAAAAGCTATTTGAAATAACTTCAAAATTAAGTGATTTTTTTGAAATTTTGATATCCATAATGAAATAGCTAAAATAACATTTTAAGAATATATATTCAAACCAAATTTTCATTTTTTTAAAAGGCAAAACAAATGGGCCCTAAATCAATTACTTTTCACAATTGAAACTAAAATTATTTTCAAAATTATTCCAATTTATCTAAATATCTAATCTTTTCTCAATCATAAAATTGGATGAAAAATGATTAATTGGGCGTAGCCCTCTTTCTTTTCCGAGTATATGGATACAGGTTGTATAACTTTCCCTTCGAGTACTCGTCATCCACTCAAAACTTTTTCTCAATTATATCGGGTGAAAAAGTATTAATTGGGTGTAAGCCTCTTTATTTTCCAAGTATTTAGATACAAGTTGTAGAGCTTGACGTTCAAATACTTGTCACTCTCTCAAAGTTTAACCAAACATGAAAACTTCTATTTTACAATAAAATAGATGAAAAAGGATCAATCGAACATAGGCCTCTTTCTTCCCCAATTATTTAGATACAAGCTGTAGAGCACACCTTTCGAATGCTCGTCTTTCGGCAAAAGAACATAATAATTAAACGAATTTAGTTAATTTTGTAAGTATCTGAGTGCACAACCTAAGAGGGGGTGAATTAAGTACTTTGATCGATATTTGGTTTATTGAAATTATGCTTTTAACTTTCTAGTTTGGTGCTGATTTAGAAAGTAGTAAAGTGTAAAAATATAAAGAACACCGAGAGTTATCCTGGTTCCCCTCACAATTCAAGAGTATTCTATACCCTTACCACATGTAAGAGATTTTTGTGAAGGCGAGGTTTTATTCCTTGTTTTAATGATGTCAAAAATAGTAATATCTCGTACTTGTGTACTTTGGACGGTGTCATCACGTCTTAGATTACATTCATTCTTAATATACATATACTAATCCATATACGTGTGTTTATGCATATAATATCATCCCATATATGGAAATTGTGCATTGGATCATGTTGGATACCTTAGGTCAACTCAAAAAGGGCTTTAGGTCGACTCAAACACTTAAAAAAAATATGTTTATAGCATTCTGGTGTCTATGCGTCGACTCACAGAGGTGTGGAGGTCATCGCATGCTGTTACATAAATCAATTGCTGCTCTTGGGTGTTTTTGCATCGATCCACAGATGTGTGGGGGTCGACACATATTATAATAAAAATAATCCTTTGCTCTCAGGTGCCTATGTGTCGACGCATGGATTGGTTTAGGTCGACGTATGGAGTGATGTTTTGCGTAAATTTGCATTCGGGTATGCTTAGGTCGACTCTTGGAATGCTGAGGTCGACCTCTCGCTTACTTAAGCACATTTTTTTGATTCTTTGTGTTTCAAAAAGCTGTTAATTCATTTTTGTGGTCTTGGTCTTATATATATATATATTCATATGTATCATCTTTTGTACATACATAGAACAAGAAAAGTGAAAATATACATTAAATTTGCTAATCATCTTCATTCTCATACTCGTATTCTTCAACAACTACACATAATCATTTTTGTTGATTTGTGCATTGTCGAGGTGATAACATCCAAACTTAGGATTTGTATACCGTTGTTTGGGTTGAGAATTTAATGGGTTTTTCTTGAATAAAACCTTTGGGATTTTGTCTTCCAAGATCTTGAGGATTTGGGGATTTTTTGCACAGATCTTTGATTCACAGATTCAGCCGAGTGAAAGGTTTGAAAAACGGTAGGTTCATTCAAACAAGTAGCAGTAACCAGAGGATTACGTCGAAAGATTTGGGATCAAACGTCTTGCAATCAGAATCAGCCGAGTGAAAGGCTTGAAGAATGGTGGGTTCGTTCAAGCAAGTAGCAGTAACCGAAGGTTTGATCGAAGAGTTTCATGTTCTTAATTCGGCTTGAATTAAGGGGAGAGAAGTATATAGAATGAATATCAACAATTGGGTTTGAGTGTGTGGTGGCTATTACTTCTCTTGTACAAAACTTTACAACTTGATATTATATATATCTCAATTCTAGTTTTAGAATTGGAGGTAGACATACCCGAAGCGAGGACGAAAAGGGGAACTGCCTAAACAAATATGGTGTCGTTCTCTCTTTCTCTATCTCTTTATCGCGTGTTGATTACATTTGTTTGATATCAATTGTTTAATAAGTTTCCATTGTTGTGTAGTGCTGAAATCGGTATTGAAAATTCATTACAATCACTTGGATTAAAAATTCTGCACTATCATTTCATAGAAAATTCAACTTGGGGTGCTTTGCACACCAAGTGTTTGACGTATTGACCGCACACAAATTGTTTGTGACTTTGTCGAGTTAAATTTTAAAATTTATAATTAATTGGAAATTGGTTGATACAAAGTGATCATTATTTGTATTGATTAATTGGTAACGTATTGACTCGTTTTGTCATTTATTTTATTCCATTTGGCTACGCATATCCAATCTTACCAATAACAGTTCATTTAGACGATTAAAATCCACATCCTCTTCCGCATGTTTTTGAAACAATTTTTAAGCACTGGTTTTTGCTAAAAATTAGTGATCTATTCAACCCCTCTTCTAGATCATTGCCATCGTCTAACAGTTAGATGTTGTGGATAAGACAATCTTAATCTTCCTATACAAGACTCTAACGCAATCACTAAGAACAATCCTCTTGGTATTTATAACACAGTCATTTCCAATAATCATGGACAATAAATAAAGGTCTCTACAAGAAGATACAATCCACCTTCCTATAGATCCCTCCTAGTACCAAACAATCATTGATACTTGAAAATTTGTAACAATTGCAATGGATAGAAATAAATGAAGTTTGTAGAATGGTTAAGACTTATTCAAACAAATAAAGTCTTCTTCTCTTTCAAATATGAAGATTCAATAACATATACTCTCTAAGTGCTCAATGATGCTTTTTGAATGATATGAAAGTTTTCTCAAAAAGCATTGAAATATGAAAGTTCTATTGAAAATAATGCATAGAGATTTTGTGAAAAATTTGAAAGAGATTATAGTTAAATGAAAATTTGAATTGTATATATAGTGATGAAACAACCACTCATAAATAATGGCAATGGTTGCAAGAATTTATAAAAATAATAATGCATTGATATTGAAAGGGTGTCATGAAAAGGTTTGATGAAAAGGTGTAAAGAAATAATGCATTTTCAGATAAGTGTTAGTGACAATCGATTGCACATATATGATAATCAATTGTCATACATGTAACTATTGTGAATCTTGTTGTGAATTACGTAAAAATTCAATATCAATTTGTGAGGCAAAAAACAATAGCAACCAAAATTAATGGTCTACAAGAATAATAATCTGTACACAGATAATATAACAGAATAAGGAAAGAAAAAACCGAAGGTTTGTTTACCCAGTTCGATCAAACGATCTACTCTGGAGGAGAGAGCAGCTCTCTAATTCACTATACTCAGAAAGTTGTTACAAGATATTACAGATGAGTTACAAAAAAATAGCCTTCACCTTCAGATTCCCAAGAACAACCCTAGAGGCGCCCAAGAACAACCCTATTTTGTACCCCAAGTGTTTCCCAACCTCTCAAACTCTGAATATATGAATCACTCAAACCCAAGGTGTAATCCAAGGTTTTCTTTGTGCATAGCTGAAACCCTATGCTATACCTTTAAACCCTTGGTCTCCCTTATTGGTGAAAACTCTAAGATTGTCACACACAAAGCATATAAAAGATACATATTTATAATAGCAAATACCCAACAAACAAAGCCCAAAATCATATGGATCCATAGACCGAATCGAAAAAGCCCGAAAACTCGAAAACACTATTCATCGTACGGATGTCATAATTCACTGTACGGATGTCACTATTCATCCGTATAGGTATCACTATTCACCATATAGCTGACACTATTCACCGACCGGGTTTTTTTTTCATGACTTTTCGTCTGATTTTCGCGGTAAATGCAATCTCCAAAATATGTTTTATTTCTCTTCATCAAGAAAGGTTTAAGGCACATTTACAATAATCTCCACCTTGAATTTAAACCGTGTTGATACCAATTTAACAATTAACAACATTGCTTCTCTCTACCAAGTTGAAACTTTAAACAATAGCTTTGATCAAATTCAAGCAACCCTTGAATCTTGATCTTGCAACTTACATCCACTTGTTCCCAATTATCCTTTTTTTCCTAGGTAATTTAACAAGACTACAAGTATGATTTTTCAACCACCTTTGACTCCGCCTATTTTCAAATGCCTCCCTGAAGGTTTTTCTTCTTTTATTTTGCAGCCCTTCAGCCACATTAAAAGTATAATATTCAAGGCTAGCATAATTGTCCCTTTGAGATGCTACAATAACCCTCCTTACCTTATCATGAGTCAAATGATAATGAGAGATCTCTGTAACTGTTCCCTCACAACTACTAGCATCTATAGTAGGAAACTCCACCTCAAACTGAGTTTTCTCCGATATAGTTTCTCCCAGGTTTCTCCCTTGGTTTTCACTATTCTTCTTCTGAAGAAATTCTTTACCAACCAAGTAAACATTTTTAACCTCAGCTCTTCCCTAAAAACTCAATAACAACTCAGCGGTAACATGCATTTTTATCCCTTGATTTCTGCAAATTTCATTGTATTCCTCTGAAACTTTCTTAAGGCATTCATAACGCCTTAAACTCAAATTCCATAGCTCTTCCTTGTCATGAAAGCCTATACTAGTTAATGATGAATGAATAATAACATTTGAACCTGCTAAAATATATAAATCACATATTTTAGACCCATTAGCAATAATCAATTCATCATGCAAAATCTTCAACACTCCATGTTCAACTCTAGTACAATTGCCTATATCATCAAACATACTTATAGATAACAAATTTTGCTTGAGTTCTGGAACATACCTCACATTGTGAATAAGAAGTTCAGGATCATTAAACATTTTAAATCTGACCGTACCACTACCATGAACCTTGTATGCCTTATTATTATCAAGGCGAACTACTCCACCTTGCATCAGCTTCAAAGTTTCAAAATATTCTATTCTTGGATACATGTGATAAGAGCAAGATGAGTCAATGACCCAACTACCTTCAGTTTCAAAACTCGATACTACTAGTGCTTCGGCATCCTCATGACTTTCCTCACCCAATGCAACTACAGCTTGAATAGAATCTTCATTAACCTTTCTTTCTGGACAATCCTTTTTAAAGTGAACGATTTTCTGACAATTAAAACATTTTACCTCTGACTTGTCAGACCTCTTTGATTTGGACATCTCTTTACGCTCACCTCCTTCTCTTGACACATTTAAGCCTTCACCATTATCTTCAATCTTCAAATCTTTCGACTTTGAAAATTCTTTGGATTTCACCGTTGTCTGGACTTTATCCGAAGTAATAATACCTTCCTTAGCATAAAGAAGGGCATTCTTAAAGTGCTCAAAGGATTTGGGTAATAAAATAAATAGGAGAAAAGCTTTGTCCTCATCATCAATCTTCACTTCAATATTCTCAAGATCATCGATAATCTTGTGAAATTCTATGAGCTTCTCAATTATGGATTTTTTCTCCATCATTCGGAATGAATAGAGTTGTTATTTCAGATAAAACCTGTGAGCCAAAGACTTTGTCATATACAATGATTCAAGGTTTTCCCACATAGCAACTGCAGTTTTCTCCCTGGCGACTTCTCTTAGAACTTTATCCCCAAGGCATAAGATAATTGCACTTCTGGCCTTATCCACCATCTCAGTCTTATGTACCTGTGTAAGCCCTGCAGGCATCAATGCTTCACTCTTTAAAGCATCGATACACTTCTCTTGAATTAAAAATGCTTGCATTTTAATTTTCCAGAATCCGAATTCGTTGTTACCAGAAAATTTCTCGATCTTCCATCTACTAACCATGGTGCTCACTTGTTAACAATATCTCTTTGCTCCACGCTCACCGCATCACTTGTTGTGAATCTTGTTGAAAATTACGAAAAAATTCAATATCAATTTGTGAGGCTAAGAACAATAGCAACCAAAATAAATGGTCTTTAATAATAATAATCTGTACACAGATAATATAATAGAATAAGGCAAGAAAAAATTGAAAGGTTTGTTTATCCAGTTCGATCAAATAATATACTCTAGGGGAGAGAGCAGCTCTCCACTTTACTATACTCAAAAATTTGTTACAAGATATTACAGATGAGTTACAAGAAAATAGCCTTCACCTTCAGATTCCCAAGAATAAACCTGAAGGCGCCCAAGAACAACCCTATTTTCTACCCAAGTGTTTTCCAACCTCTCCAACTCTCAATATATGAATCACTCAAACCCAAGGTGTAATCCAAGGTTTTCTTTGTGCATAGCTAAAACCCTATACTATACCTTTAAACCCTTTGTCTCCCTTGATGGTGAAAACTCTAAGATTGTTACACACCAAGCATATAAGAGATACATATTTATAATAGAAAATACCCAACAAACAAAGCCTAAAATCATGGATCCATGGGCCGAATCGAAAAAGCCCAAAAACTCGAAAATGCTATTCACCGTACTGACAACACTATTCACCGTACGACCGTCACTATTCATTCGTAAGGATAGCACTATTCACCATACGACCGACATTATTCACCAGCCGATTTTTTTCCAGACTTTTCGTCTGATTTTCGCGGTAAATGCAATGTTCAAAATATGTTTTCTTTCTCTTCATCGAAAAAGGTTTTAAGGCACATTTATAATAATAACGTTTTAAATTTTTTAAAAATAAGCCTGTGACAATCGATTGCACCAGGATGACAATCAATTGTCATGCCTGAAAAGCTGGAAATTTTTCTTCGTACATGAAACAAACTTATGCAACATTTATTGATTTTTCCTAGTAAATATATTAACTTTGAAAATCATTTAGCATGGTTCAAATATGAAATAGCTTTTTCAATGCATGATTAAAAACTTTGAGCACTAAAAGAATGTATATGATATGGAAGTTTCAAATACCTTAAATGAATAAAAACTTGATTCATCTAATCTTCAAGCTCTTCTTTTTGTTGATGTGTTTATCTTCATCAAAACTATAAACAAGGAAGGAAAAGAATAACTCTTCTTCACTTTCTCTCCCTTTTTCATGATGACAAAATATCCTTTGAAATTTTACTTATTCATCAATGAGTTGCTTCAATATGTGAATTTTTAAAATGTTGAGTAGCAACTATAATCTCCCCCTATCTTGTATATCTCCCCCTTGTTTATGCAATTCAAGGCTTTCTGCCGGGAAGAAATATGAACAAGAACAAATACAATACCTATTATTTCTCCCCCTTTTGAAATTATCAAAAAGAATACAAAGTAGAATAAAGTACAAAGCATGGTGATAACATAGGTGTTATACCCCAAATTTGTCCTACCTGTTTTAAAATTTTCATTCGCCCAACTTTGTTTTAATTTACCTCGCTTGTACAAAGTAGCATTTTTTCAACAAAAATAAAATTTTCACCTTTTTGCCCAATAAATTTTTGACACGTGGCATTTTTATTTTATTTTATTTATCCTTATTTTTGTTTTATGATTTTATTTTTAGATAATGTAATATATATTTTTTAATATTAATTAATTAGGTTAGAGTTTTGATTTAGAATTAGACTTTTTAATTATAATTAGAAATTAGTTTTTATTAAGATTTTTAGTTAATTAATTAGAATAGAGTTATTAATTAGTATAGAATTTTATTTAGAAGTTAAATTAGAATTTTAATTTAGATTATTTAAATAGGATATAAATAGAATTATAACTTTAGATATTAATTAAAATTTAGAAATAGATTTTTAATTTAGAATTATTTTTATTAAAATAGAGTTAGATTTTTAGATTAGAATTAATTAATTAAAATAGGTTAGTTTAGAGTTGAATTAGAAATTGATTGAGTTTAAGTTAGAAAATAGAATTATTTATTAAAGAAAAAAAACAAATTAAAAAAATTAAAAAACAGAAAATTTAGAAATTGAGCAAGACACGGTGGATTTAGAATTAGGGTTATTTGGATTTGAGATTTTGGTATAAAAGGGGGAGAACACTGTTCATCTCCCCCAATTGAAAACCCTAAGCCGCCAGCCCCAATCTGAAACCCTAACACCATTTTCTTCTCAAAAGTCTGTCGTTTCTCCCCCGGCAAACCCTTCATCTTCTTCGCCAGCGAACCACCATTCCTATTCTTCTCCCCGTCGCCATTTCCTCTTCTTCTCCTCAAAACCATCGACCCACAAATCTTCATCACCGTTTCCGCCGTGAAACACTACAAACACAACTTCCTATCCTTCCAGCTTCCTTTTTCTTCTTCCAAAACAAAATCTAAAACCCTCACTGCCTCACTCATCCTCCTTGAATTGTCTCTCTATATATGTGTATTCTGGGTAATGTTCCCATTCGTGAAATAGAGACAGTTAGCAGAGGTGGAGCATGGTTCAAATTTTTTTTGTCTAAGACTATCCTCTTTCAACTACTTTAATCAATAATCAGCAATGATTCCAAGGATTCATTTTTAAGGTCAGGAGCAACGACGATAAGTGGACGGCTACTATCCAAAGAATAGATGAACCATGGTTGGGTTCGAATCTTGGCTTTAATGGTGAAACTTTTCTCCACATCTATACCAGGAGTATCTGCCATACACAATTTAAATCTACTGAGTTTGTTGGAGGCAGAAATCAAAAGTGCAGATGATACCCTTGCAACTTTAAGTGTTTTCGAGCATCTCTATGAGGTTTAGACATCTCCAAAGAATAGCAACAGTATCACACGGATCAGCCCTCGCTACAAGGATTTGCGTTTTTTTATATTCGACAACCTCACATCGACTTCGTAGCATAACTCAACGGCTCAATACGCTCCAAGCAACAATGTCATAGCAGGGATGCTGTAACAGTCTCAATAATGTCGCAACCGCAACTGATATCATGTCAGAGTTTATTAGCTTTCAAGAGAAAGTAGACTATGTTTCGAAGGTTGCAGCGTAGCAGAGTTTTCGATCCGCGTCACAAGAATTCGAGGCAAAAAGGGTCAGCCATCTTTGGTTCCACACGACGTCAACAACAACAATCTGGTCACATCTTCAACTCAATTCTGTTGACATGGATTTTGTTTTCACTGATTTTGTTTTCTATTTCTGTATTGGGCTGGTGATTTTTGTGCAGGTTACGGCGTCGCCGAATTTCGATTGTGCAATAATAATATGAATTCGAATGGCACATAGCAGTAGTTGATCCCAGCAGCACTTGAAATCTACCATGACAGGGACCGAGTAGCAACGACCTAAAGCACATCAACCACCATTTGTTAAACTGGTTTAAAGTTTATTCTATGTGTGAAAGTTCGGTTGCTGCTGTTTTGGAAAACTTGGAATCTGTTAATGTCACATAAGAGAGTTTGTGGCTATTGTTAAATGAGTTCATCAACATCTAGTTCAAAACTGCGAGTCATTAACAACACAAAGTAGTAGCAACAACACGGCTCGACGGCAGCAGGTTTCGCAGCGGACTCGACAAGCTTGCAGCGACTTCGCAGTAAACTCGACAACAATAGCAACGTCAGCGCTGACACGGTTGTGATGCTGCCAAATTTCGAAGACGTGAATGATAGCATGAAATAGAGGGCATTGTGTATCGACTTCAAGTATTGCAACTTTCTGTTTAAGGCCTGTTTTCACGCTTTGGTAAAAAGTCCGATCTTTTCTCAAACTTATCTATGTTATTGAAAATTAGAGTTTTTTCTTAAAATAGTTGTGAATTTGTTGCTTTTGTTTATAATGAAAACAAATAGTAGATTGTGGGTTTTGGTTTGATAGATACTGTCGTGAGTTTGTGCTTTCATTTCTAGTGATATTGTTGCTGTTACATTTGGTACCCGTTGTTACCGCGTATGTGATTTTCTTTTCGATTCCGCTGCACCGCTGCCATTTCTTCCTAGTTTATGCGGTTACATCACCATTGCCGGTATTCTATTAATCTCACTGCGCTAAATTCATGGTCTCGATACCGGTAATATGTCGTAACATCATTGATTCCTATTCAATATTTTATCCAAACATCATAGCCGCTTTTGTGTGTTATTTCGAAGTATAAAATTTTGCAAACTTGCTGCTATTGATTTATTACAATGAATAATTGAAACGAAACATAATGTGCTAAATGTTGAAACTATTTGCAGCTGGATTCTTCATTCTATTTCGAATATTTTGTTGCGCAACTGTATTTTTTAGGGAACGGTTAGCAAAGTTGTTATACAGAAGTTTACAACAGGGTAGGATGCGAGTCAAAAAGTAGACCGACTTCTGTTAAAGAATGCAAACTGGTATGATTGCTTTTCCTCACCATGAATGCGTGATGCTTGTGTTTCATGATGCACATAAAAAAATTATGGATGTCCCGCGATGAATCCGAATTAGTATTAGCAACTTAGTTCGAAAGATTCCTGTTTTGATTTTGTTTCTTTGTCACATCTTTACTTTGTGGTTTGCCAGAAGCTAACATGAAAAGTTTTTTTAATTAATAACTGAAAACGTTAAAATAATACATACTGACTTTTATGAAAGTTGTAAATAACTTAATTAAAAATATTGTAAATATTTTATTGTATTTAATTTAGTTAATATTAATTAGTTTAGTTAATTAAATTAAAAATCTTTTATTTGATCAAAATCATTTTCATAAAATAAATTTCAAATCATTTTCTATAAATATCACTTAATGAGGCATTTTTTTTAAGTAAATAAATAAATGGGTGATTAATTTTATAATATATTATGATTCAAGTTGTTCTTATATTTTCTTTCTTTCTCTTCATTATGGATATTTGGGAAGCATTGTAAATAAACTCTGTAAATATTACAAACAAACTTGTTTCATTATAATTCTATCCCCATTCGAAACAATGTACCCCCATCCCCACAAAATGTAATAATGTTATCACTTTTGCCTTAATTATGCTTTAATACTTTAAAACCATTTTCAAAAATAAATTCTCAAATCAAATTAAAATACTTAGTAACTACTCAAATACAATTTTGATAAAAGATGAAAAAGAGAGAGATCCAAGTCTTTGGTTCACTCTCCCAATTGTTTGGGTTCGAGAAGTCTTTCTTAAGCTCGAACAATTGTCTTCTAAAAATGATAAACGAATTCAAATCTATTTTCTTAAACACGTAGATGAAAAAGAGAGAGTTCCAAGTCTTTGGTTCACTTTCCCAATTACTTGGGTCTGAGAAGTCTTTCTTAAACTTCGATTAATCGTCATCCGATTAATACACTCTAATTATATCACATCTTTCATAATATTAGATGAGAAAAGGAGAGAGCTTCAATTCTTTGGTTCACTCTTCCGATTACTTAAGGTCCGAGAAGTCTTTCTTAAGCTTCGAGTAATTCTCATATGTTAAAATACTTTAACCACATCCCATTGTTCAAAGTCTTCCAAACACAACCACTCTTTGGGATGAAAAAGAGAGAGCTCCAAGTCTTTGGTTCACTCTCCCGATTACTTGGGTCCGAGAAGTCTTTCTTTAGCTTCGAGTAATCGTCATCCGATCCACTTACTCGAACCATACCCATTTCCTTCCTTTCTAGATGAAAAGAGAGAGCTCCAAGTCTTTGGTTCAGTCTCCCGATTACTTGGGTCCGAAAAGTCTTTCTTAAGCTTCAAGTAATCGTCATCCTATCAACTTACTTGAACTACATCCTATCCTTTCGCATTCGAGGTTGAAAAAGAGAGAGTTCCAAGTCTTTGGTTCACTCTCCCGATTACTTGGGTCCAAGAAGTCTTTCTTAAGCTTCAGATAATCATCACCTCTAGCTAAACATTCGATCTATCTAACCAATCTAATTCCTCGCCCCCGTGCGACAAAAATCCTAAAAAACCTATTCAAATCTACCCTATTTTCCAAACCAAAATAGTTAACATATTAAACTCTCTTTTCTCGCCCCCGTGCGATCGACAAATCAAACAACTCTTCTCAAAGAACATTGTTTAGTCCATTCTTCTGCGCATAACAAACTCGTGCTTCAACCTCCCTATCAAGCAGACAAGCCGATTTTTAACAGTTAGAATGCGACTTAAACTCTCGTTCGACTCAAATACACCTTTTACTAAAGAACATTATTTAGTCCATTCTTTCGCGCATAACAAACTCGTGCTTCAGCCTCCCCTATCGAGCAGACAAGCCAATGTTTAGCAGTTAGAATGTGACCTAAATTCTCGTTCATTCAAAACACAAACCTTTTACAGTAGATAGCCGAACTACGACCGCTTTGATTCTTCATTCTTCTTTGAATGTAAGATACGTAGGCACAAGATTGCGATGATCTTGGCGAGCACAATCCTCTCTTTTTCCCGTAGTCCCAAGAACTACGAACGCTCTGATTTTCCACTTCTTACAAGTGAATATACGTAGGCACAAGGGCCCCAATCCTTGGTGAGCACCCTATCTTAAAACCAAACTCGTTTCCCTTTAGCAATCAATTCCTTTAGAAGATAAACAAATGTAGCTAACTTTCTCTCACGAATCGAATCAAGAGGTTCCCGTTGAGTACAACGGACGTGAGGGTTGATAATGTGAAATCAAGATCCTCAAAGATCAACTTTTGTTTTGATGAAGACAAATCACTCAAGAAGGCAAAGATGATCAACCATCAAGCATCAGGACAAAGATACAACTTTGAAGATATTCTCATCTGAAGGTACAATGAGAATATCCATTAAGCATTTAAGTCCTAATTGCTCAAAGTTTTAAAAACAATTTTCATGACTTGTTGCACTCTCACAAGCTTTTGAAAACATAATTTTTCTATGTTTTTCAAAGTACAATCGATTGCAATCTTGGAGCAATCGATTGCATGATCAAATTTTTAACTATTTTTTATTCTGTTTTGAAGAGCAATGGATTGCTGCCTGTAGTGCAATCGATTGCATGCTTAAAAAATTCTCAGTTTTCAATTCTGTTTTGAAGTGCAATCGATTGCTGCCTTAGTGCAATCGATTGCTCACTGAACGTTTTTGAAAATTAATTCTGAAAAATTGCATCTCTTCATTCAAATGTCTGTTAAATGTTTCCTTTGAAACATAACAATTGTTCATCAATTTTTTCTGAAGATTTGCATGTTTTCATCAAGTGATTTTTATGTGATATAAATACCTAGCTTTTCAAAATTAAAAAAAAAAAACAACTTTTACATCAATTCTTTACAATCTCTTTCAATCAAAATTCTTGAACTTTTTCTTTAAACAATTTTCACAAAGAATTTTCTGCATCAAATTTCATATCTTTTGAAAAGAAAATTCTTGAGCAATAAGTCTTAGATTCTTGTGGAAATTCCATTGAAAGAGAAGATTCAATCTCAACATTGATTACCAATTATACATTGCTACAAATCTTACAAACTCAAAATTGTATTTTATTTTCCCCTTGCTGTTCAGGATTGTTGAAAGCAAGTGTGTGCATTAGAGAGGATTGTTCTCATTGCACTTAGTGTTTAGATCTTAAAGGTGTTTTAAGAACCTTTGATCTTCTATAGGTTAGAGCAAATTGTACAATTGATCCTAACTATAGTGAAATCTCTTTCATGTTGAAAGGGGAGTGGACTACCCTCGAGGTGTGAGGGGAACCACTATAACTCTCTGTGTCTCTTTTACTTTCTTCCTTTACAAGCTTTCGTATCTTCACTTCATTAAAAAGAAAGTAACACTGTCATCTTAAAACCAGAAAATTTCAAAGAACCTAATTCACCCCCCCCCCCTCTTAGGTGCATTACTATTCACAATTGGCATTAGAGCAGGTTTGGGTAACCTGTTCCTATTTGATCCAGTATGGCTTCCGCAAATAACAAAGGTGTATTCAAAGACGTTGGTAGCAGTAACAAGCCTCCATTGTTCTGTGGTGAATACTTTGATTTCTGGAAAATCCATATGAAGGCTCACTTAGAAGCACAAGGAGACGAAATCTGGGATGCTGTTCAAAATGGTCCTTCCACTCCTACAACGGTCGTTAATGGTGTAGGATCAGCAAAACCCAAAGCCTCATGGGATGACGGTGATAAGAAAAAGGTTATCTATGACAAGAAGGCAATCAATCTTCTACAAAGTGCACTGAGCATGGACGAATTCTTTCGCATCTCAACATGTACAACAGCAAAAGAAATCTAGGATACTTTAGTGGAAACACATGAAAGAACCATCGAAGTTAAAAGATCAAGGTTGAACACGTTGAGTCAAGAATACGAGATGTTCAGAATGCAGCCAGGAGAATCAATTCTAGACTTGCAGAAGAGATTCGTGCACTTGACAAATCATCTTATAGCACTCGGTAAGACACTAACTAACGATGAATTAAATCTTAAAGTGCTTAGATCCTTGTCCAGAGAATGGCAGCCCAAGGTGACAGCAATTTCTGAAAAGAAGAGCCTAGCCACGATGACATCCGCCACTTTGTTCGGCAAACTTCAGGAATATGAAACAGAACTCGGGCGATTGGAGAAACATGAGAATCAAGAAAATAAGTCTAAAAACATCACGTTAAAGACTGATTCCAAAGATGTAGAGAAAGCAGATGAACCATTTGAAGATGAAAACTTCATGCTTCTTGTAAAGAGGTTAGGAAAATACTTTGGTTCTAAAAGTAATATTGGAAATTCTGACTACATGAAAAGGAAGAAGTTTTCAAAAAGCAAAGAGAAAAAGGCGTCAACTTCCACACAAGATGTCAAATGCTATGAATGTGGAAAATTAGGACACATCAAACCAAACTGTCTTAAACTCTCCAAAAACGAGGTTTCTAAGAACAGAAAGGGATTCAAGAAAAATAAAGCATATGTGGCATGGGAAGACAACGAGATAAGTTCCTCATCAGAATCAGATAGTGATCAAAGCGCAAATCTGGCACTAATGGCCTCACACCATTCTGATGATGAAGATGACAAGGTTAGTAATAATTTTCTAATCTATGATAAAATTCTGTACAAAACTACTTCCTCTCAAAAAATTCAAAATTCAAATCTAGAAGAAAAAATTGAAACAATGGAAAAGAATTTTAAAAATGAAAAACAAAATTTTACATGCACTAAGTGTGAGTCACTTTCTTTTCAAATTGTTCAATTGAAAAGAGTCCTTGAAAGATATGAAAAAGGACAAATTGGATTAGAGGCTGTTCTTAGCCAAAAAGATTTTCAAATGATAAAAGTGGACTCGGTTATTCAAAATTCTCAAAACCAAGTCCCAACAAAACCATCTTTGTTAAAGCTAGTGAACAACCTCCAAAAGAGAAAGTGGTAAAACCTAAAGTGGTTCATCAATATCCCAAGAAGAAGAAGGTTGTTAATAAGAAAATAACCTATCCTTCTAGATATAAGAGTAATTTTGAGCCCACTTGCTTTTATTGTGGTATCAAAGGCCATACACCTAATGCCTGTTATGTGAGAAACTTTAGTGTTGCAAAGGGGCATTATGTGTGGGTCAAGAAAGGCACTAACTATGAAGGACCCAAAGCAAGTTGGGTACCTAATGAAACTTAATTCTGTTTTGTAGGTATGCTTAAAGACCTCCTCATATCAGTGGTATCTTGATAGTGGGTGTTCAAGGCATATGACGGGTGACATTTCCAAATTTTCACATCTAATGCTTAAGGCCAAAGGGTTTGTAACTTATGGTGATAACAACAAAGGGAAGATCCTTGGCATAGGCAGCATTGGTGCACCACCTTTTACAACCATAGAAGATGTCCTTTATGTAGAAGGCCTAAAGCATAGCCTACTTAGCATTAGTCAGATTTGTGACAAAGGTTTCAGAATCAACTTCACTAAAGATGAATGCTTGATAGAAAACGAAGTCACTCCTGAGGTAATGTTAAAAGGTAATAGAATTAACAACATTTTCATGATTTCCCTTGATAACTTATCTTTGAAGGTTAAATGTCTTATGGCAAACAACAACGAATCTTGGTTATGGAACAAAAGATTTGCTCACATTCATATGGAGCACTTGAACAAATTAATCAAACATGACTTAGTTGTTGGTCTGCCAAAAATCAAGTTCATCAAAGATAGATTGTGTGGCGCTTGCCAAAAGGGAAAATAGACCAAATCAACTTTCACATCCAAGAATGTGGTGTCCACAACTAGGCCACTGCAGTTGTTACACATGGATCTCTTCGGACCATCAAGAACGAAAAGTTTTGGAGGTAATGTTTATGCATTAGTAATTTTTGATGACTTCTCTAGATATACATGGACGTTATTCTTAGTGCAGAAAAGTGAAGCTTTCAAAGCATTCAAGAAGTGCGCAAAACAAATTCAGAATGAGAAGTCACTCTCAATTGTCTCCATTAGAAGTGACCATGATGGAGAATTCCATAACGCTCTATTTGAAGAGTTCTGCGAGGAAAATGGAATTTCCCACAATTTTTCTGCACCAAGAACTCCACAGCAAAATGGTGTCGTAGAAAGAAAGAAACGGTCGTTGGTAGAACTTGCAAGAACAATGCTGAGTGATTCAAATCTTCCTAAATACTTCTGGGCAGATGAAGTAAGCACAACATGTTTTGTAAGTAATCGTGTCAACATCAGACCAATTCTCAAGAAAACCCCTTATGAATTGTTCAAAGGAAGAAAACCAAACATATCCTTCTTCCACATATTCGGGTGTAAATGCTTTGTCTTAAACAATGACAAAGACAATCTCGGTAACTTTGATGAGAAATTCGATGAAGGTATTTTTCTCGGCTATTCTCTCTCAAGTAAGGCTTTCAGAATTTTTAACAAAAGAACTTTAACTATTGAAGAATCTATGCATGTCTCTTTTGATGAATCTAACCCCTCCAAGGAGGATGATGTTATTGTTAATGATGATAATGATGTAGTAGAAACCTCTCAAGAAAACACTCTCAAAGATATTGCAAGTGATCAACCAAATCTGCAGCAAGAGGATTCACAACAAAACGAAGTACACAATGATCTACCAAAAGAATGGAGAACTCATAGAGATCACCCGATCGATAAAGTCATTGGTGATATCAGTCAAGGTGTTTCAACAAGATTAAATCTCAAGGATGCTTGTCTTAACATGGCATTTGTTTCGCAAATAGAACCAGCTAAAATCAGCGAAGCCTTAGGTGATGATCAATGGATTATAGCTATGCAAGAAGAACTGAACCAGTTTGAAAGAAATCAAGTTTGGAATCTTGTCCCTAGGCCTAGCAACAAGCATATCATTGGAACAAGATGGGTCTTCAAGAACAAACTCGATGAAAATGGTATTATAGTTCGTAACAAAGAAAGATTGGTCGCCCAAGGATACAACCAAGAAGAAGGAATCAATTTTGACGAAACATTTGCTCCATTTGTAATACTAGAAGCAATCAGATTATTATTGGCTTATGTATGCTCCATGAACTTTCAGCTTTTCCAAATGGACGTGAAGAGCGCTTTCTTGAATGGATTCATAAATGAAGAAGTATATGTCAACCAAACCCCTGGTTTTGAAGATTACAAATATCTATCTCATGTCTTCAAACTAAAGAAAGCTCTTTATAGATTGAAACAAGCACCAAGAGCATGGTACGATCGACTCAGCAATTTCTTATGTGACAAAGGCTTTGTAAAGGGAAAGGTAGACAAAACTTTGTTCATTAAGAAAATAGAAGAAGATACTCTCTTGATACAAGTATACATTGACGACATAATCTTCAGTTCAACCAACACCAAGCTATGTGAAGAGTTCTCATCTATGATGCAAGGAGAATTCAAAATGTCTATGATGGAAAAAATGAACTACTTTCTTGGACTGCAGATTAAGCAACTTGAGAATGGGATCTTTATCAATCAATCGAAGTATTGCAAAGAATTATTGAAGAAGTTTGATATGGACAATTGAAAAACTTTATCTACACCTATGGGATCTGGTACATATGTAGATCAAGATGAATCCGGTATATCAGTTAACATCACAAAATATAGAGGTACGATTGGTTCACTACTTTACTTGACAACAAGTCGCCCTGACATTATGTTTAGCGTCTGTCTCTGCGCTTACTTTCAAGAAAATCCAAAGGAGTCTCACCTAATGGCAGTCAAGCGGATCATGAAGTATCTCAAAGGAACAACAAATGTCGGCTTATGGTATCCTAAAGGTAGTATATACAATTTAATTGGATATTCTGACGCGGATTATGCAGGCTGTAAAACTGATAGAAAGAGCACAAGTGGAACTTGTCACATCTTGGGAAATTCACTAGTCTCATGGGCATGCAAGAAACAAGCATGCGTAGCACTTAGTACGGCTGAAGCTGAGTACATAGCAGCAGGAAGTTGCTTTGCGCAGATTCTATGGCTCAAGCAACAACTTCTTGACTATGGACTCGATCTGGGCAGAATTCCTCTTCGCTGTAACAATACCAGTGCAATCAACATAACAAAAAATCCAGTCATGCACTCAAGGACCAAGCACATTGACATACGACATCACTTTCTACGAGATCATGTACTTCAAGGAGATGTCGAGATAACATTCGTAGATACTCATAATCAGCTTGCCGATATCTTCACAAAACCTTTGGTGAAGGAGTCTTTCTACAAAATACGAAGCGAACTTGGAATATTGGATGAAACTGACGTAGAAACATAAAAGAACTTCATCTGCTGTGTTTTCTCAAAATTTCACTGCAAGCAATCGATTGCACCCCTGCAGCAATCGATTGCTCACTGTAAGTTTTACAATTTTTATTTAATTTTAATGCAAGCAATCGATTGCACCTCTGCAGCAATCGATTGCACACTATAGCTTTTATCATTTTTCGCTTCTGTTTGATGGAGCAATCGATTGCACCATGTGAACAATCGATTGCACCTTCAGAAAAACTGTTTTTTCTGTTTTTATTTAATAGATCCATGAATCCTTAAACCTTCCAACTACCCTCATTAAACTTTTTGACCTACCTATGATTAGCCATTACTTCTTAGCCCTAGTCTCAATATTTGACCATAAAATCTCATATTTCCAAAATCTTAAATACCTTCAACCACTCATATCCCACATTTAATCCTATTTCTTCTTTCAACCATTATAAATACAATCTCTCATAACCTACTTCTACCATCTCTCTCAATTACCAAAACTCCCATAAACCCTAGCTCTCATTTCTTCACCTTTTCTCATTGGATTCACGAACAAAGAGAAAGATTTCTGCACAAGACAAAGGCAAAGGTCCAGCCTCCGCATCTTCCGAAATTCCACTCGTTCTTCAACATTTGGAAAATGAACAACGGGACAAATTCATCAAGTATTTCCAAAAGAAGGTTGTGCAGACCCCCAAGTACGGTATCCTTTCATCCTTTCCTAAAGAATGCTTCTATTTCCAAGAAACCCTGATTGCATGTGGGTTAGAACCAGTAATCTCCTCATCCGGGCCATATTATCCAGATTTGGTAAGACTGTTCTACTGCAACTTACAAAAAGAAGAAGGCAAGCTAGTGACATACGTTTAAGGTAAAAGGATCCCGCTCTTTGCCAAGACACTTGGGAGGATTCTCAACATTCCAATGCCTGCTGGAAGATCTCAGGAAGAACATGAAGAAGTCTGGAACGCATATGACAAAAGAGAGTTTTATTGGAGCCTCAGCAGAATGTCTGAAGCCGAATACCATGCAAAAAGAGTCTGATCCTTAGGCGGCTTGGAACTATCTCGCAATTCATGGTCGGCAGGTATATTCAACATTTATGACCGTTTATTTCATTACTTCATGGCTTACATAATGTTTCCCAGGGGTGGAAATCATTGTCTAGTAACTGATCTAGAAATGCAGATGCTATATACTGTTAAGAATAATATTGAGATAAATTGGGCAAATATGATCTTACTTCACATGCGAGGAATAAATAAAAAAATCCAAGTTTCTGCCATATGCTTGGTTCATTACGAAGATCCTGGAACATTATAAAGTAGATTTTGAGGGATTTGATAAGTGTCTCATGGATTCCAATATCAACAAGATTTCAATCAAGAATGTGGATTCTCGAATGGGTGTAAAATACAACCCAGAAACCAAGACAATCATTTACCTCGACGAAGGTGTGGCTGATATTGATGAACAAGAGGATGAAGATGATGAAGATGTTCCTGTTCCATCCGGAAATGGTCCAAGAAATCAACAGTTAATGGACTACATGACTCAACAATTTGGGAATCTAAACAATTCCATCAATGCTCAATACACTGTTGTTCAAGAGTCAACAAATGCTAGGATCAACAACTTTCAAGAGAACGTGAACCAACAATTCTCCTACCTGTACTCTCACCTCTACATCTCGCCGTATGATTCCTCAAATCCGGTTGCTCCTCCTACTCGTCCATCACCACTCCAGACAACTTTTTTCCAACAAACCAAGCTTTGACCCAAACATGGATTTATCTTAGAAATGACTATTTTTCTGTTTTTATTGTTGTTATTTATTTCTGCTATTTCTTTTAATTCTGAACTTTCAAGTTTTATTGTACTTTTCTTTAATTTAACTATGATCAAGCTTGTCCATTATTTTTTGTATATTATTGCCTTAATCCATCTTTCCCTTCTTTTTGATAATGTCAAAAGGGGGAGAAGGATATTACTCTTTTCTTGTTTATTATCTTTCCTTAAAGGTACAAAGTTTCAAAATTCAAGACTATTCCGAACCTCATTTCAAACTCAGAAATTCTTAACAAATCATACATTGAGGGGGAGAAAAGCATACCGGAAAGAAAACATCACAACAAAAGAAGAATGCTTTGTCATCATCAAAAAGGGGGAGAATGTGAAATCAAGACCCTCAAAGATCAACTTTTGTTTTGATGAAGACAAATCACTCAAGAAGGCAAAGATGATCAACCATCAAGCATCAAGACAAAGATACAACTTTGAAGATATTCTCATCTGAAGGTACAATGAGAATATCCATTAAGCATTTAAGTCCTAATTGCTCAAAGTTTTAAAAACAATTTTCATGACTTGTTGCACTCTCACAAGCTTTTGAAAACAGAATTTTTCTAAGTTTTTCAAAGTACAATCGATTTCACTCTTGGAGAAATCGATTGCATGATCAAATTTTTAACTATTTTTTATTTTGTTTTGAAGAGCAATGGATTGCTGCCTGTAGTGCAATCGATTGCATGCTTAAAAAATTCTCAGTTTTCAATTCTGTTTTGAAGTGCAATCGATTGCTGCCTTAGTGCAATCTATTGCTCACTGAACGTTTTTGAAAATTAATTCTGAAAAATTGCATCTCTTCATTCAAATGTCTGTTAAATGTTTCCTTTGAAACATAACAACTGTTCTTCAATTTTTTCTGAAGATTTGCATGTTTTCATCAAGTGATTTTTATGTGATATAAATACCTAGCTTTTCAAAATTAAAAAAAAATAACTTTTACATCAATTCTTTACAATCTCTTCCAATCAAAATTCTTGAACTTTTTCTTTAAACAATTTTCATAAAGAATTTTCTGCATCAAATTTCATGTCTTTTGAAAAGAAAATTCTTGAGCAGTAAGTCTTAGATTCTTGTGGAAATTCCATTGAAAGAGAATATTCAATCTCAGCATTGATTACCAATTATACATTGCTACAAATCTTACAAACTCAGAATTGTATTTTATTTTCCCCTTGTTGTTCAGGATTGTTGAAAGCAAGTGTGTGCATCAGAGAGGATTGTTCTCATTGCACTTAGTGTTTAGATCTTAAAGGTGTTTTAAGAACCTTTGATCCCCTATAGGTTAGAGCAAATTGTACAATTGATCCTAACTATAGTGAAATCTCTTTCGTGTTGAAAGGGGAGTGGACTACCCTCGAGGTGTGAGGGGAACCACTATAACTCTCTGTGTCTCTTTTACTTTCTGCCTTTACAAGCTTTCATATCTTCACTTCATTAAAAACAAAGTAACATTGTCATCTTAAAACCAGAAAATTTCAAAGAACCTAATTCACCCCCTCTTAGGCGCATTACTAGTCACAGCTAATACCTTCCCCTCATGTAATCGACTCCCAAACCTATAATTTGGTTGCGATGACCAAGTTCTTATCTCTTTAAAGGTTTTATCGATATTTTCCTATTCTTGCCTTGGAATGAATAAAGTTCGGTGGCGACTCTGTCGAACATTTTTTCTACGTCCATCGCGAGGATCGTATTTTTCGAAGTACGACAGATGACGACTCTACTGGGGAAATATGCATAGCCCTATGCCAGAGAAATTCAAGCCTAACTTGACTCGATTCGCGAGAGTTAGATCCGTTTGGGTATTTATTTTCTCTTATTATTGCTTGTTTTCTTTTATATATCTTATTGTTGTTTCTTGTGACACTGTTGGGGTTCTCTGATTGTTGGAACTTTGTAAGATGGATTTACACCCGAGTCTGAGAAAAACATAGGATTATAATGGTGGTTGTGTAGTGGAATCCCTCGAGGAGTCTTTCTCATTGGGAGGAAGCAAAAGCCCCGCTTAGAGTTGATTCCCTTAAGGATGTTATTGTTGTGGTGAGTCTTTGCCATGGCAATAATGTTTTTGAGCTTGAATCTATAACTCTAAGGACCTTTTACCCTTTTACCATGGTGGTTGGTAGTGTTAACTCATGAGGGTCACTCCTTTTTTGGGTTGATGCGAACGCCCCAATCAGATGAGATCCCTTGAACGTATCATTATTCTGACAATGATATTTTCAACCTCGATCTATGACTCTGAGGTCCCTTTAAGAAAACTCGGACTCGATGGTTGTGTAGTAGAGACTCGCGAGGAGTCTTCCTCGTGGGACAACGCGAAAACCTCACCTAGAAGAGGTCTTTTGAGGGTATTATTATCGGATGAATCTTTGTCATGGTAATAATATCTTCGAAAAAATCCATGACTTTAGGCACCTACCCGTTTAGAGCCTACCTATGGGGTTCCTTTGATCAGAGATATCTGTTATTTACCCGTTATTCTATCTGACCTTAGAATGTGATTGAACTTGTGATCCTGAGCATTGCATTGCATTCGCATATCATTGCATTTGCATTGCATACCATTCTTCCAAAACCAGGAATCTTATCCATCCTTTGTCCATAATCCGCAGTTGACTTCCCAACACGCGTATTGGACTTGAATTAGTGCTGGAAGACTATGGAATTCTTGAAGCAGAATCAAGTTGAGCTGAGAAAAGATGAGAACAACCTGAAAGGCAAGATGAAGCAAACGCCAGAAGCCATAAAAACTTTGAAGAGAAGAAAGGAAAAGCTTCAGGAAGGTGCCACAACTAGGAGTTTTACTCCCATAGTTCCTTCCACTCTGCAGCCTGCAGTGAATAACATATTGTGTGTTGTTCCTCTTAGGTTTTATCCCCAACCAGTTCTTCCAAAACCTCAGAATCAGCGGTCATCACCTATTCAGGATCGGAGAGGCAGTAAGAAGTCTTAGTCATGCCCTATTCTCGACCCTATTCCTATACCGTGTGGAGAACTGCTATCATATCTGATTCAGAGTTCATTAGTGGTACCTATATCCCTCGGGCCAGCTCGTGCTCCTTTTCCACCTGGATATGATCCTAATGCGCAATGTGAATACCATAAAGGGGCGAGAGGGCACACTATTGAAGGTTGTTGGTCATTCAAGAATAAGGTTTAAGAGCTAATTAACAACAAATGCCTAATCTTCGTGGAAGACAACTCAGGTACCAAATGTGGGTATCACACTGGAACCATAGGGCATGCTATTGAAGAGTGTGAAAGCTTTCGAAACAAGTTGCAAAGATTGACCAGAAAGGAAGACCCTAGCTTAAAGGGTTCAACTCAGAGATCTGGCAAAGAGAAAGTACAAGTGTTTTGTGGACCAATCAGATTCCTATACCACAAGGAAAAGATTGAATTTTTGGCAGATGAGGTGTCTTTATCCTCTGATAATCTTGTTGAGACCATGACCTCAAGAGAAGAGTTGGAAGAAAAGTCCAAAAGCGTTGTATCTGCTGAAGAGGCCTTGAAGAAACACTTTGGAGAGCTTCCCACTAACGCTGAGGAGGATGATGACATCAACATTTGGGTCCCAAAAGGACACCCAACAATACCTAAGGAACCATGTCAGAAACCTTGGGCTGTGTCGCTACTGCGAAAATCGGCGCCGGCTGACAGAAGAGTCGCCACCGTGCGTTATTTATCCCACGGGAGGGAAAGGAAACGCTCAGAGTAAACCTCGCACAACACGGGAAAGGTATGGTCATCGCAACCAAAACCTGGATTCGGGAGTCGGTTACGCAAGGGGAAGGTATTAGCACCCCTCACGTCCGTCGTACTCGACGGGATCCACGCTTGTTTTCAGGTATGGATTGTTATTCTATCTAAACTAAAGGGTTAAGGGTTAAAAGGGAAAAGAAAATGACTCGGCAAAGTATCGCACTTTATGCCTATGTATTCCCGTTTGGAACGAGAAATCAGAGTCAACGTAGTTCGCCTACCTACTGGAAAGGAGGGGAAGGTTGCTCGCTAGGATATCGCATCCTATGCCTACGTACTTCTACACTGCACGGAAGATCAGAGCAAACGTAGTTCGGGCCACGTACGACACAAGTCTGTCTTGGTTGATTTTATTCCTTCTGAAAAAGGTTTTTCTGATCAGCAGTCCCAGCGGACAAAAATGACGTCTTGATGAGTTCACATTCTTTTACGGAAGAAGTGTCTTTTATTGAGTTTGAAATTTTATTGTGTTTTTTTGTTTGTTTTGAGAAAGAAGAGATAGAACTCTAACCTACGGTTGCGAAGGGAATCAAACTAACCTAATGTTATCATGCATGGGTTAAGACCTAATGTCTATCATGCTCCTCTCTTGCACAGAGAGAAACAGAGATCCTAAGGGAATAGACGGAAACAGAAACAATATCAGATATATACGGTAAAGCAGTAAAATGCATGGATGCAACAATACAAGCGAGGCAAGGGAGTCCCACTCAACCTCGAACCTAGAAAACAATAGGCAAAAGTGAACAGGATTCACTTTCAACCCAACAGGGTAAACAACAAACAATACAGTCTAGAAAACCAGTCAATACATCAGAAATGAAATACAGCAAAAATAAACAGCCACAGCAGCTCTGAATCAACATCTGGTTTCAAGTCATCTCCAATCAGCTACAAGCTTCAGCAAGCATCAATCTCCATCTCCACAGCCTTAAAGCAAGGTCTTTGTCATCAATCTCCAGTCTACAATGGCTTTTCTTCAAGTCTTAACCTCCAAGCTGAGGGATCAATCACAAGAGTGAATTGGGTGTTAAGCAATTAGCTGACCGCCAAGGGTGGCAAACCAACTGCTACTAACACATAAGAAATTTTCTCTAAAGAGTTCTATCCCTTAGACAGCAGCACCAAGCCTTCCAAAGGAAGGGGGTGAGTGTCTTAGAGAGACTCTGTATCACAGAGAGGAATGGAGGCAGTCAAGGCTTTCCATGTTTGAGAATCAAGCTTTCTAATCTAGAGCTCTGCCTAGCTCCTAAACCCTAATCTCCTCAACAGCTGATAGCAGGATCTCCTCATCAACTCTGGAAGTTGGTCTTCAGTCTCTGGATCTCCAATGGCCTTCATCTTCTCAAGTCTTCAGCTTTCCCAATCCCCAAGCAATCCCAATACCCATACAGACAAACAATAATCCCCAGAGGGCACACCACACCAATCAATCAAATACAGACAGTATTATACCAATAGCAGTAGGGGAATCCTAGTGATTTCTAAGGGATATAATAACTACCCATAGTCCCTATAGTCCCATAGCTAAGAATTCAATCTCTAAATCCTAAGGGAAATGAATTAATTCACCTAAATCATCACTTAAACCCTAATTTTGTTCATGTTGTTCACACTTAAACTAATCACCTAAAATTAACTTCTAAAAATGGGAACTAAATTGTATGTACAAGTTGAATGTCTAAACTAAACAACCTAAAAAGGATGGATTAAAAATGTTAAAGCACCTATTAGAACAAAAATCAACAAATTCATGTATGAAATGAAACACCTAAAATAGGCATTTATTTGGAAAATATGGGAAAAATATCAAATAAAAAATAAAATGCAATTTTTATTTTTTATAATTTTCTAGACATTTTGAAGAAATTAATGCAAAAAGAATCATCAGAAAATAATGTTTTTTCAATTTGATATGATTTTTTGAAAATGCATGAGAATGAAAAGAAATTAAAAATTAAAATATAAAGAAATAGAAGGAGGAGGTGAGAATAGCAAGGCGCCCAGTTATAATCCTGATGGGCTTGAGAAGTGGGGGCGCGAATAATAATTGCATTAGGCCCAATGCGCCTCAGGAAAAAAAAGAATTTAAATCAAAGGAAAATAGTTGGATCCACGGTGCAAATAGAAAGGGTTTACAGTTCATTTTTCAACTGGGCTTCGCTGGGGGTGGGAATAGGAACCTGAGTCCAAGGCCCATGGCTGCGTTTTAAGTGAAACGCATCGTTTCACATTGAGTCTCTCCCTCCGTTTTCAACTTCAAATCTGGGCCTTACGATGAGCTTAAAAGGTCAAAAATAAAAGTCAATCCAACGGTTATTGGTCGTCGTCCCCAATGATATTAGGGTTTCAGCCATTAGAGCCCTGCATGAAGCTTGCCTCAACCAGAATTCCACCTCATCATGCAACCTCAATTCTCCATGAAAACGACATCTGCAATGAGCAAAATTGCTCTATTCTTTCCCTTATACACAACCATAACAAAATCTTCCTCTAAAACTCCATCAAAGCTCGAACCCGATAGCTAGAACATCTTGAATCCATCATTATCACCTGCGATCAAATCTTCCAATTCTTGCCAAACCTTATCCTAACCTAATCTACACTTTATGCTGGTCATTTTAAGCTATATAATGAGAAATATCGTGCCATATTCCATGAGATACAAACCCTAACAGAATTGGTACCTCATGCTCAACATTCATGAAACCTCTCCAAACTCACCAAAATCAATCCTCTAACCTATCCTAACAGTTCTATACTAACAATTCTCTATGATTCTAACTAAATCATGCAGTACGAATAGGAAACAAACCTAGTGCAAAATGGTGAAAACAGCTATGGAAACCCTTGAATCTGATGCTTGCAGTGATTGGAAATTGACCAGTGACCTTGATTAGGAGTTCTGTATGCAATGGATCTTGTACAAACTCCTTGAATCTTGTACTTGAAACCTTCTTGAAACTTGGATGATGAAGATGGATAGCACAATTCTTGCTCAATTCAACCAATTTTTTGATGGAATTCTGACCTATGAATGATCTAGATGATGATCAAATCAAGAAAAGTGGGAATTGATGGAGATTTGAGAGAGTTTGTAATGCTTTTGCAAATTGGGGAAAGTGTGTATAACTTGTGGTTTTGAGAAAAATGTAATCACCAACCATGGCATGAACCATCTCATATCAATATATAGGTGAGCATAGAACCTCCTAGAAACTTGGAGAACCTTCCCTTGCATTCTTTCCTTTGGATTTGGTTTATGTATCTTCCATTACAAGTAACCATGGATAACTCCCAAAATGTGAACCAAGCTCAAAATTCTACTTTAGCCAATGTTCTCAAAATGATCTTTCCATTCAAAATGACCTATAATTTTGCTTCATTTGGCTAAAATATGAAAAATCTCATTTTTAAGTCCATTTTTATTCATTAAATCCAACAATTTTGAAACCTTGTGCTATGAATCTTTCCAATCTCTCATGGTCACTTTTCTAAACTCAAAATGTCATTTTGAACAAGTTTGATGTTGTAAAGTTTTCCATTTGAAGCCTCCTTGTATGAGTTTTGGGCATAGGTTGAAATGACCTGTAATTCTCAAATGACCAAAATACCCTTTGCTTGCCAAGACCATAAGTAGAGTTCCACAAATCATATGAAGGCATACTATACCATTCTAGAAAGCTAAGACAATGAGGAACAATTCTTATGTTTACAAGAAATTCATTTGAAATTTCCTTGAGGGGTAAAAATATCTTGGAAGTCAAGTCACTTTCACAGACAAAATTTCAGATACCTCAGATGACCTGTAACTTGCAAGGACCATAACTTGAGTTCTATAAATCTCCTTAGTGTCTTCCACCACTCAAATTAAAGGTCTTGAGATCCTATACAAGTTTCATGTTGGCCAAGGATCCATTTGAAGCTTGCATTTTGACTTATCTTGCTTGGAAATTTGACCTAAACTAGGGGATTTTACATAGAAACCCTAATTTAGAAACTCCTCTTCTCCTTGATTTCTCTTGATTTCTTCTTAGCATATCATCATATCCTTATCCATGTGTCAAATTATGAACCCCACATCTCTTCAATAGACCTTAATGCCTTTCAATCAGTCAATTGACCTAGAGTTGACCCAGGGTTGACCCAAATGAAACCCTAGTTGACTGCCTTCAACTGCAATTCTTGTGATCACATTAATGACTTGTCTCCTTCTCCAAATGACTTTCTAAGTCCTCCAAGATGTCTAGATACTCCCCATGCTCAGCCCATAACTCAAAATTTCTTTGTTGATCCCCAGATACCCTCAGATAGGAGATGGATACACTTGCTTGACCTATTAACTTCCCAGCTTTCAAATTCTTTCTGATGACTTGAATGAGATTGAATCAGGATAATAACCTCTTGATAGGCCTCTAGAGATGAGAATAATGATTGGTACCCTGTTGGATGACTTGCTATGCTTATGTTATGCAGCTGGTTATGTCATGTACCTGACTCTATATGCAAATGCTAATGAAACATAAACCAAGTGAATAAGGTTGAGCAAATTTTAGGGTGCAACAGCTGCCCCTATTAAAGCGACTTGGACCCGATTGGGTGAAGAGCCCGGAGCCTTCAGAAATTCGCGGTACGAGACGGTTGAATACTAAGAACCCGGAAATTTTCCAACCGCAGAAATAACTGCGCTCCTGCTTGGGGAACGACATTTGTCAACTGAATTTAACTGTTACGACAACCCAATGATCTCGTAGCGACCGTGCTGGGGATTATTTGTCCTTCCACGTAAGGAATAACCGTTCCCCGTTAGGAATAACACCGTCCACGTTAGGACTAAGACTTTGTCTGGATCTGTCCGCGTCAGGACTAAATTTTCCACGTTAGGAATCACGTTCTTCCCCGTTAGGAACCAACTCTTCTTTTCCACGTAAGGAATCAAACTTTTTCCACGTTAGGAATGCCTCTATCTTTCCACGTCAGGAATCAATCTTGATATGTCCACGTAAGGACTCAATCTTTCCACGTAAGGACTAAACTCGTCTTTCCACGTAAGGAATGATCTTGATGTGTCCACGTAAGGACTCTAATCCTTCCACGTGAGGAATACTATATCCATCTTTCTTTCCACGTTAGGAATGTCATCTTTCCACGTAAGGAACACCTCTTTTCCATGTTAGGAATGCAACTTTCTTTCCACGTAAGGAACACATCATCCACGTTAGGACCCGCCTTTCCACGTTAGGAACACAATCTCTTTTCCACGTAAGGAATCACTCTTTCTGATTTGTCCACGTAAGGACTCCCATCTTTCCACGTAAGGAATTCGTCTTCTTTCCACGTAAGGAAACCAATCTTCTTTCCACGTAAGGAAGCATCTCTTCTTCCACGTAAGGAATACAATTTCTTCTGAATTCGTCCACGTCAGGACTAAACTTTCCACGTAAGGAATCTATCTTCTTCTCCACGTAAGGAACACAAACTTTTCCACGTAAGGAATAAACTTGCTTTTCCACGTTAGGAACTGAAACTTCTCTTTCCACGTAAGGAATAAACCTGTCCACGTCAGGACTCATGCTTCGTCTTGATTTGTCCACGTCAGGACTCGCCTTTTGACTCGCTGAGGAATAAAATTTTGTCCGCGTCAGGACTCTTGCACCTTTGACCCGCTGGGGAAATAACTTGTCCACGTCAGGACTCACACTTTGCCCACAATACGACGAAGGATAAATTTTTCCACGTCAGGACTCTCGCACCTGGATAACACGAGGAGCTATGAACTTGTCCACGTCAGGACGCACATCTTACCATTACGAATAGAGATACCGGCTGGAAATAAGTTGTCCACGTCAGGACGCCAACACGAAGAGTAACCAACTTTTGTCCACGTCAGGACTCCACACTCAATCAATACCGAGAGCTCGACTCTGTCCACGTTAGGACTAACATACATCGTCAACTTGAGGAAATGTCCACGTCAGGACTCCCACTTCTCTTAGCACAAAAACCTGTCAATAAACTCGTCCACGTTAGGACTCCTCCTTCCATTGGTCCGCCAACTTCTTATCACTGACGTTACAACAACTTTGAGGCTGACCCTACTGGGGATATTTGGAAACCAAACTTCCGGACGCCTGTTCTGATAACCGACGGTAGCCTCTGAAATTCTGGTTCATGAAACCTTTTACTGCTGACGTAACAACAACTTTGAAAGAAACAAATCCGCTGGTCGGACTAGAGAAACTTCAATAAGAAACCCTGGCGGGGAAATAAGTAACTCTGCTTGGGGACAAAGAGAAACTTATCCTGATAACTCTGTGGGGAGTAGTGCCAAAGCTGACACTTTCGTCGAATGTCTCACGTCGAGATCCTGAATGTTCGGTAATTCATTTGAGCAAGAGCTCCTTCCACCTGCCAACCTGGTTCATGTTTCAAATGCATGTGTTTGACAATGACGCAATGCTCCAATCGACATGGGAATGCTACACGTTTAATTTGGTGGATGCAAGTGTGACATTATATGCAAATATGAAACTATATGCCGATGCAAATGCAGACTCGAACTGCTGGGATACAGAAACTGCTTCAGCAAAATAAATGCTGAAGACAATGCCAACTCCGCTGGGGATAGCCAGGTGCTACAGAATTATTCCAGCAAAATAAATGCTGGAAGAGTGAAGTCGACTCAGCTGGGAAATTGGGAACTTGAACCAAGTGCCTCATCGAAGTAGCGCCCTGCTGGGGAATATAACTTTGCTGGAGAATAGCAGATGCGCTTGGTATGATTGGACTTCTGCTGGAAAGTGAACGGATATCACACGGTATTTTGACAAAATAAATGCCAATGCGCCACACCAACTCTGCCGGGGAGAGCCTTAATCTTCGAGTTCCACTGGGAGGAATGAAAATACTTGCTGAGAAGAGAATTCCGCTGGGGATGGGATGATTCTCTTGGGGAAAATCCACTGGCTCCGCTGGGGGAGAGTACCTGACCCTGCGGGGAAAGGTGAACTGTCTGAATATACTTCACAAATATTAATCTTCTGAGGCTAAACCACTCTGCTTGAGCTGCATTGTCTGTATACAACCTTCGATCTAGGAATCGCCAAACTGCTGAGGATGAATGACTTTGGGAGCATGTCCTTTGAATAAGCCACGACTAGCTAGGGAATTCGATCCTTCTTCGGTAAGGGACATTGGAAGCACGACCTGTGTGGGGGTCAAGTCTTTCTTCATTGCAACCTTTTGATCATCTTCCTCGTACGGATAAAAAAAAAACCTGCAACAACACAAACAAGACAGGACAAGCCTATGCAACCAAATCAATTCAGGTTAGTGGCGTTATTTTCAGTTAATTCAAAGCTTTAGCAATTGTTGGCAAGGGCCAGTGATGTTATACACATGCTGGTTTCAATGAACTTAGGCGTTTTATCAAGCACAAAACAGTAAAGAACCAGCATCAAGTACTGAATAATATATTTTATTGATTGGGCCCCTGAATGGGCGGAGTTTTGTACACGGGATGTAACTCCTGAAAAGAGGAAGCTACGCAAAGCAGATATACAAGTATGCACAAGAAGCATAAATATTTTGACAAATTAAATTTTGTACACATGTCGGCAACGGGATGCAGACGAACACCACGAACTGATCCTCCTATGACTCATCCGACTCAACTGCTTTCCCGGTATTCACACTTCCGAAGAGATTGTATCTGATGATCGGCCCCTCGGGTATATTCTCCCGCACTGATGCTCACTAAAATATCAAATTCGGACCGCAGTCATTTGCTTTTCAAATCCCTAACTTTTGCGTGAACCGCCCTTTACGGGTTTTCAGTTCACCGGGATACCCTTTTTTGCCGAAGTCGCCCAGTGTAGGTTTTCAACTTCGCGGGTGTACATTTTTCCAATTTTATCCCTAACTTTTGCCCGAACCTTTCATTCTGTTTTTGGTTCGCCAGGATGCCCCATTTTTGCCTGGACTCTCTTTTTTCTGTCCAGCGGGTCTATTTTAAGCAAAGTATTTTTTAACTGCGTACGAATTCACAGGCGACGTAAAGTCTTCACCGTCCATGGTGGACAACAATAAAGCCCCTCCTGAAAAGACTTTCCTGACAACATATGGCCCTTCGTAGTTGGGGGTCCACTTGCCCCGGTGATCTGCTTGCGGCGGGAGAATCCTTTTCAGCACAAGGTCGCCCGTCTGAAAGCTTCGCGGATGTATCTTCTTATCATATGCTTTCTTCATTCGGCTCTGGTACAAACGACCGTATGCTAGAGAAGCTAGCCTCTTCTCGTCCATCAGACTCAATTGGTTCAACCTGTCTTTCACCCATTCTGCCTCGTCTAGCTGAACGTCTCGCAATACCCTCAGAGAAGGGATCTCAACTTCCAATGGTAATACCGCTTCCATTCCGTATACCAACGAGAACGGGGTTGCCCCGGTTGATGTGCGTACCGTCGTACGATAACCGTGCAAAGCGAAAGGTAGCATCTCGTGCCAATCCTTATAGGTCACCACCATCTTCTGAACGATCTTCTTGATATTCTTATTGTCCGCTTCGACAGCGCCATTCATCTTGGGTCGGTAAGGGGAGGAGTTGTGATGTTCGATCTTGAAATTCTGACAGAGCTCCTTCATCATTTTGTTGTTCAGGTTTGAACCGTTGTCCGTGATTATCCGCTCGGGGATCCCATATCGGCAAATGATATCTCTCTTGATGAATCTGGCCACCACTTGCTTCGTTACATTTGCGTATGACGCCGCTTCCACCCACTTGGTGAAATAATCGATTGCTACTAGGATGAACCGATGCCCGTTAGAAGCTGTCGGCTCGATCTTTCCAATCATATCGATTCCCCTCATCGAGAATGGCCATGGCGATGACATTACATTCAGAGGACTCGGAGGCACATGGATCTTATCAGCATAGATTTGGCACTTGTGGCACTTCCTCGCAAACTTGAAACAATCAGTTTCCATAGTCAGCCAAAAATAACCTGCCCGCAGCAGCTTTCTCGTCATAGCATGCCCACCAGCATGCGTACCAAAGGTACCTTCGTGTATTTCCTCCATGAGCAGCTTTGCCTCTCTTTCATCTACGCAATGCAACAGCACCAAGTCGTGGTTTCTTCTGTATAATACGCCATCCGGATTCAAATAGAAATTACCCGCTAATCTCCTGAGAGTCTTCTGATCTTGACTGGATGCCCCAGCCGGATACTCTTTATTCTTCAGAAAATTAAGGATATCAAAATACCACGGTTTTCCGTCGGATGCTTCATCAATAGCAAATACGTAAGCCGGTCTGTCAAGCCGAGAGATAATGATTCTGGGAGCCTCGTTCCAGAAGTTGACTTTGTACATGGAAGACAAAGTGGCTAGGGCGTCAGCCATCTGATTCTCTGCCCGCGGTACGTGATGCAACTCAACCTTGTCAAAGAAAGGCAACAATCTCCTTGCATAATTCATGTAATGTATCAAATTGGGCTGACGTGTCTCCCATTCCCCTTTGATTTGATTCACCACCAGAGCTGAGTCTCCGTATACGTCTAAATTCTTGATTCGCAAATCAATGGCTTCTTCAAGCCCCATTATACAAGCTTCGTATTCGGCCTCATTATTGGTAACAGCAAAGGTCAATCGGGCAGTAAACGGGATGTGCGACCCGTGTGGCGTAGTGATGATTGCCCCTATTCCGCTACCGTAAGCGTTCACAGCTCCGTCAAATATCATCTTCCACTGGGAACCCAACTCTGGTCCTTCGTCTGGCAACGGCTCTTCACAATCCTTCATCTTTAGGTACATGATATCCTCGTCAGGAAAATCAAACCTCATCGGTTGGTAATCTTCAATAGGCTGCTCTGCCAAATACTCAGACAGCACACTCCCCTTTATAGCCTTTTGCGAGACATATTGGATGTCATATTCAGTCAAGACCATCTGCCAACGGGCAATTCTCCCTGACAACGCCTGCTTTTCGAATACATATTTGATAGGATCCATCTTCGAGATGAGCATGGTGGTATGATTCAGCATGTATTGCCTCAAACGCTTGGCAGCCCAGGCTAGCGCGCAACAAGTTTTCTCCAACATTGAGTATCGAGATTCACAATCTGTGAATTTCTTACTCAAGTAATAAATTGCATGCTCTTTTCTTCCTGTCTCGTCGTGCTGACCGAGAACACAACCCATGCTTCCCTCAAGAACTGTCAAATACATAATCAAGGGTCTCCCTGCCACTGGGGGTATCAAAATAGGAGGCTCCTGCAAATACTGCTTTATTTTATCGAACGCCTTTTGACAATTTTCGTTCCACGTTACAGCTTGATCTTTCTTCAATAACCTGAATAATGGTTCACACGTGGCAGTTAGGTGAGATATGAACCGGGCGATGTAGTTCAACCTCCCTAAAAACCCGCGTACCTCTTTCTCCGTTTTAGGCGTCGGCATTTCTTGAATTGCTTTTATTTTAGCAGGATCGACCTCTATTCCTCTTTCGCTCACGATAAACCCCAGCAGTTTACCCGATCTCACCCCGAAGGTGCATTTGTTAGGGTTCAGTCTCAACCTGAACTTCCTAAGCCTTTTAAATAACTTCAGCAGATTCACCAGATGCTCTTCCTCCGTCTGGGATTTGGCAATCATATCGTCGACATAAACTTCGATCTCTTTGTGCATCATATCGTGAAAAAGAGTCATCATCGCACGCTGATATGTCGCCCCAGCATTTTTCAAACCAAAGGGCATCACTTTGTAGCAAAATGTTCCCCAAGGCGTTATGAAAGTGGTCTTCTCCATATCCTCTGGCGCCATTTTAATCTGATTATAGCCTGAAAAGCCATCCATGAAGGAGAATACGGAGTATTGAGCAGTATTATCAACTAGCACGTCAATATGAGGAAGCGGAAAATCGTCTTTTGGGCTTGCTTTATTCAAATCCCTATAACCCACACACATCCGAACCTTGCCATCTTTCTTTGGTACTGGTACGATGTTAGCAACCCATGAAGGATACTTTGTCACAGCCAGGAAACCAGCGTCCCACTGTTTCTGAACTTCCTCTTTGATCTTTACTGCCATATCTGGTCGAGTTCTGCGAAGCTTTTGTTTGACCGGCGGGCATTCTTTTTTCAGTGGCAGACGGTGCACCACCATATCTGTATCGAGCCCTGGCATATCTTCATACGACCAAGCGAATACATCACTATACTCTTGGAGCATTTCAACCAGTCTTCGCTTGATATCGCTCTGCAGTGCGGCTCCGATACGAATATTCTTCTCAACCCCTTCCGACCCCAAGTTGATAATTTCGATGACCTCTTCGTGAGGCAGAATGGCTCTTTCCTCTTGTTTCACCAACCAAGACAGTTCTTCAGGAACGTCGCTATCTTCGACAACCTCTTCTTCGGCCTGAAATACTGGGTGCTCAAAGTCGGGACGAGTCATAGGTGGTTCAAGGATGTCATCTGAAAATGTTATCCTGCAAAAGGAATGGTTAAGTGCTTCAAAATGCGTATAAAGCGAATAACCACGTCGCCATTTTATTGAAAAATACAAAATAAGAAAGACAGAGATTACAGTATTTGCACATGAAAAAAACGCCATTTATTTAATGATTAACACGCAATGTTCATAACAACACAGCCCTAAGCAAATCCTGATGCCCCGGGCAAGACATCAGATTATTCAACAATTAATAAAGCAAAGCATTACTGTTTAAGAGTCACAGGAACAAGCTCCTGAATAGACCAGTTGCACAGTCCCTGTCCTGGCGTGCTTGGCTGAATCCAGGCATCCATATCACAGTCGTTGTCTCCTTCGTCAGACTCCGAAGCAGCATTGATGGTTTCAAGACATACTCCACTGGCAGAGATGGTTATCGGCCCTCTGAAACGGGGTGCCCCCACAGCGGGTGTTGACGACAACGATTGGTATCCCAGCCCGAACCGGTCCATCTTCACAGGGATATCCAGCACTTTGCCCCAGCCCTTTGCTTCTCCTGCCTCTACTAGAGCTTGAGCTTCTTTATACGACGAGACGGCTATCTCCGAGACTTTGCTCGGCCCGGGACCTTTGTCCTTGATACGCAACCCTTCAAATGCCTGGCAGGGTGTTTCGTGGATCTCTCCGTCGACCTCCACATATTTAAATGACGACAGATGGCTGACCAGGATGTCTTCTTCTCCGCATACGGTGACTACGCTGTCTCTGACCATATATTTCAACTTCTGATGCATGGTAGACGTGACTGCCCCAGCCCCATGAATCCAGGGTCTTCCGAGCAGGCAGCTATACGCAGGCTGTATATCCATGATATAAAACTCAGTTGCAAATACCTCCGGCCCCACCTGCAGAGGCAATGTTATCGATCCAAAGACTGTTCTTCGCGTGCCATCAAACGCTCTGACTACCAAGTCACTGGGCGTGCACAGAATTCCTCTGACATCTAGCTTCATCATCGCCTTCTTGGGTAGCACATTCAAAGACGATCCGGTGTCAACCAATACATGCGACATTACTGATCCTCTACATTCGACCGATATGTGCAGCGCCATATTATGATCTCTCCCTTTCGGGGTCAAATCGAAATCGGTAAAGCCCAGGCTGTGGCCTGCATTCACATGTGCCAACACCCCTTCCAGCTGATTTACAGAGACGTCTTGGGGTACAAAGGAAGTATCCAGGACTTTCAACAAAGCATTTCTGTGAGCTTCAGAACATAAGAGCAATGACAAGATGGATATTTTGGACGGCGTCTGTTGCAGATGTTCCACAATCTTATAATCACTTTTTCGAATTAAGCGCATGAACTCTTCTACATCCTTCGATGCCGCTTCTCTCTCGCTCACTTGCACTGGGACATTCTCAACCATCTTCCCTTTCCCCTTCGCTAGTCTTTCGGCCTCCACTTCAGGTGATATGAAGATCCTACCACTCCTTGTCATACCTCCTGAACCAACAACATTCTCTACAGTCTCGACTGGCTGCTTATTAACATTAATCTTTATCCCGTCACAATACACCTCCAACCCATATGACCATGGGACTGCTTTCGTGCTCTCGTACGGGATCGGTCCGGCCTTAGTTATGATGATCGGTGGTCGCTGGACCGGTGCTGCAATAGTGATTGTCTTCCGAGGAATCGTTACAGTGGCCACATCACTCTGATCATCTGCTACTGCCCTTGCAGGCTCTTCAGTCGCTGCTCGGTCAAATTGCAATGTGCCTCCATCAATTAAAGCCTGAATGCCTTTCTTCAAATCATCACACCCCCCAGCTAGGGTCCAGCATTCTAAGCAATATTCGTCACACCCTGGGTAAACACCCCCTTGCAACAATTTGCTTTTTATCTCGTTCAGCGGTGTCTTTAAATCGTCGACATTCATAATCAGATTCAACCCTTCCTCCGTCAGGATGGCGTTTGCCCCATTATTAGGCATGGGTTTCTGCACTATATTCGGACCGGCCGTTCCAAAATTGATAGTCTTATTGTCCAAAAGATCCTGCACAACATGCTTAAAAGCATGGCAACCCTCTATATCGTGGCCCGGAGCCCCAGAATGAAACTCACAGTGCCTGCTTGCATCATAACCATACGGAGGAGTTCCCGTTATCGGTGCCAAAGTTCTCTTCTCTACCAGGTTCAAACCCAACAATGTCTGCAATAAATCAGCATACGTTGAGGGAGGCTTCTCAAACACTCTTCTTGGTTTACCACCCTGGAATCTTTGTTGAGCCTGCTGTGCCCCCTGCTGAGGCTGCTGCTGCTGTTGTTGCTGTTGCTGCATTGGCTGCTGCTGAAACGGTTGTTGAAGTGGTTGTTGCTGATACGGGATAGTAACACTCGCCACCTGCTGCGGCTGACGATATTGGTTTCGCCCCCTGCCTCGGCCTCGACCTCCAAATACTGCGCTTGCCTCGCCCTGACGGCGCCCACCAAAAGCCTTCCTATTACTGCCAGATGCAGTTGATTCCTCAGCCTGGAATTTTCCTTGTTTAATGTTACGTTCAATCTTTTCTCCCATCAGAATTAAGTCTGAAAAACTGGCCAGAGATGTATGAAACAACATGTCATGAAACAAGCCTGTGAATGTGCCGACGAACATGTCATTCATTTCCTTGTCTTCTAAAGGAGGACGGACCCTGGAAGCCATATCGCGCCACCTTTGCGCGTACTCTTTAAAGCTCTCACCCTTCTTCTGCGACAGCCCTGTCAATTGGACCCGATTGGGCGCCAAGTCGTTGTTATACTTATAGTGAGCTACAAATGCCTCTGCCAATTGCTTCCATGTCTTGATATTAGTTGGCTCCAACCCCATGTACCACTCTAAGGAAGGGCCCGACAGACTATCTTGAAAGAAATGCATTAGCATTCTCTCATCAGTTGAGTACGCAGACATTTTTCTGTAATAAGCTCGCACGTGCACTTTCAGACAGGTGTCCCCTTTATACTTATCAAATGTAGGAGCTTTGAATTTGATTGGCACCCTCAAGCCAGGTACCAGACCCATTGTTGCCATGTCTAAGCCTACAGCACTTTGGTTCAGGACCCCCCTCATCTGCTCTTCCAGCATTCTGATCTTCTGGGAATTATCCATCGGCCCTTCAAAGCCTCCGCCGGAGAAAGCGTCCTCCTGCTGATCTTCTTGCCACATACCATTCCCAGCTCCATACCCATCATATTCATTATTGCGGCCATCTCTAATCTGATTCATTACCGGGCCTCGGCCTCTGTTGCCGTATCCCTGAACACCTCCAGCAGGCCCAAAAGCCATTAACCCAGCGCCGTTTCCATTTCCGAAACCTCCGTAACCCTGATTGGCCACACCATAACCATCTTGCCCAAAGCCTTGAGCATTGAAACCATATTTCCCAGCGTTATCGAATCCCTGATCGTTGAATCCGAATCCAGCATTGCCAAAGCCGTTGCCTCCCATATTATCACCCAAGTTGACATCACCAAGCCCAACGTTATGGACAGCCGTCTCGTTCCCAACTCCGACGTTACCGTTCACAGCAGCGGTAGCGTTGTTGACATTAGCAGCAGGTATATTGACTACAGGTGGAGCCACTGGCGTGGGAGTGCCATCTCCATGAACAGTATCGACTCGCACAGACTGATGATCCTCGTTACCGTGACCGGCGTTTCTGACCAACAGAGGCTGCACCATGGCTTGCAAATTCTCCTGACCTTTTGCAATAGCCTCCATGGTCTGCATAAAGAGAGCTAGCTTCTCGCGCACATCTTGCATCTCGTTCTGCATTTGATCCATGATTCTTCGACAGTTGGTGCGAGTGGAATAGCGGTGCGGGTGCTGATCTGCAATCCTGAAAAGTACCTGGTACAGAGCAGGAAATAAGACACCATCCAAAGATTCCCTGTAATGCAATATGAATATGAATGCAATGCAATGTGTGTCTGTGCATTAGGGAAATTCATTCCCCGATTCTAGTGTGAAGGTGCCGGTGCAGTGACAGTGTTAACAATATAAAGATCGGAGCTGAATCACAGAAAGCCTCATATATTGCAGAGAAATCAATAAGCCCGGAATACAATATCACTGAGAGTACAACAAAAAGGCATGACCTCAACCAACAATCCTGGTGATGGTCAGCACTATGCAAATAAAGCATACAAGTTACTACATGAAGTGATCAAATCCTCCCATAAGTCTGGTACTCTTCTAGCAGCTTCTTGGTCTCCGGATGACTTGGTCGTGCAAGCAGCCCTTCAACAAGTTGGTTCCTTTTCTTAAGAACACGGCGTACGTCTTCAGCAGTTTCTTCCCATGCCCCCTCTCCGAAGCGATCCTCTAGTTTACGCTTCTGAGACACAACTTCATCTCTGCCTTTGATGGCCTTGTTCAGTGCATTCTGGAGGCTATACCTGGTCATCACTTCTTCTTCACACTTCTTGATGCTGGACTTCAACTGCTCTTCGAGGTCGGAAATTTGCAGCTTCAACTTATCCTCCCTCTTCTTATTGTTGGTGAGCGTGGCATTCCAAGTCTTATTGCAAGAAGAGATCTCTCGGTGTGCTGCGTCGAGCGCTTTCTTTTTGGATTCGAGCATGTCATGGGAGCTTCTGAACTCTTGCCCCAGACATTCGCGCTTCTTCCTCTCCTCAGTCAACTCGGCCCCTAACCTGTTCATTAGCTCAATCTGCTGTTGGAAAGCATACACGACCTTGTTTTTCTCACTGCGTATCTGGGCTAGCTCCTGCTCTAACCCTTCGTTGATCTTCATCAAGGCTTCTTTTTCTTTCACAACTTGCTCGTAGGCCTCCCTAGAAACAGTAGTTGGCTCTGCTACCGGAATAGGAACAAGGACTGGCGCATCTGGAAACGGCATCCGCAACTGACTGGCTCTCTCCTGGATCCAAACCCTGTAAGGTGCATAGGCCTGACAGTCATTTTTCCCTAACAACGGCTTCCCTCTTTGGTTAATACGCGTCCAGGCATGCTGCAGCTTGGCTAATAACTCCCCCTTCACGTCACCGGTGAAGTACAGAGATTCCTGTACTTCTTCCTCCTTTGGCGGGTTCTTCAACGCATATCCGAACTGACGGATCAACAGAGATGGGTTGTAGTTGATACACCCTTTCCTCCCTATCAACGGAACATTAGGGTACCCAGAACAGCTGAAGATGAGCTCAGATCCCAGCAGGTCTCTATCAAACCATTCAACGTCTTCGGAAGATAGCCTCATCAGGCGCTCTGACCAACTAGCTGTGGTCGCACTCTCCACAAAAGATCCCTTCATGGGAAGGTGGCTCTTAAACCACATACCCAGCAATGGTACACAACAGTGAACATTCTTCCCTCTTCCCTTCTCATTCTTGTAATGCAGTGAGTGGTAGAAATCTCCGAGCAAGGTAGGTACAGGATTACCAGCGGCAAACAAGTAGAAGGCGTCGAAAGCCACAAAATCCGGTACATTGGGAAACAAAACTATGCCATAAATGCACAGAGCCAGCACAGCATTGAAGGCAATCCAACACCCGCTCTTAGCGTACTCCTGGGCTTTACCGATCAAGAACTGGAGTGAGAAGCCTGGAACTCCACGGGAAACAGTAGTCAACAATTCAGAAGCATCCATGTGCAAAGCTTTGGCCAAGTCCTCTAGCTTGGGCTTAGCGCCAGAATGAATGAATGGAACCTGGTTCTGCACGGGTAGCTCAGTAAACTCCACATACTCTTCAATGGTAGGCCCCATAATAAAATCAGCAAACGTAAAACATCTCAATGCGGGATCATAGAATTGCATTAAGGTGTATAGCCCGTTCATCTCATCAGCAGTGGGCTTGCAGACTAATCTCAGTAATCTCCCATAACTCATTCTGAAGCTTCTCCTAACCTCCTCATTAGCAAGAGATATCAGACCAAGCAAAGGAGTAATATCAGGGGTCGGCAGCTTATACGCAACTGTCTTCCTCAAACCAGCCATGATCAATACTCAGAAGTCTGGGCACTAGAATCGGAGGATATGCAAATGCACCTGCAGCACAGACACACGTTAATGGGATGCAATGATAATGGGTATGCAAACAATGCAATGCAAGTGACATGCAACAGGGACCAAATGCCGTAGCTGAATAGCCTGAACCATATCAAGAGGTTTCAAATAGACTTTTTTAGAAGTCCTCAACCCTGGTCTCGGATAGACCTAAAACAAAGTTCCAACAACGGTGTCTGACAGACCTCAAACCATAACTCCAACTGGTCTCTGGTAGACCTCAAAACACATCTCCAACTGGCCTCTGACAGACCTCATAACACATCTCCGAATGGTCTCTGACAGACCTCATAACACATCTCCGAATGGTCTCTGACAGACCTCATAACACATCTCCGAATGGTCTCTGACAGACCTCATAACACATCTCCGAATGGTCTCTGACAGACCTCACCACTCTCCATAAATACCCAAGAGCTCAGATCAAGAAATAACTGGTATCTGAAGGTCTAGTTACCTGCATAACCCCAAACCCTCTCACAGGTGGATGTCCTAGTAACTGACAAAGGTATGGCATCCTATGCGGTCGTCGGCGTCACAGACTTTCAGGGTTGATGATACGATTCCCAGAAGGAGTGGCATCATCAAATCCTGAAGAGGCCTCACTTAGCCAACTTCCAAATGATCGGTCCCCAGAGTCGACAATTCAACTAACCAGCAACCCACGCCAACCAAAGGAAGGGGCAGGAGGCCAACCAGAGGAACCTCGTCTGAGTGTAGATTTCGCGGGACACCAAGGCAAGCAAAGCAAGCGGGCGCCAACTAATCTCTACTCTAATTCTAGGTGCACTCAAGCCCAGGTCCGGCTTCTCACTCAATATCAGAACACCCGTCACACCCCAATACAGTAATAATAAGCAATATATATAAGGCTAAAAATAAAGGTCAGAAATATAAATCCATACAAAATCCTCGACGGGAAAACAAGCGTTAGGATTGACTCTCTTAAGGGACGTTGGATCCCAAATGCATAAGAACCATCGCAGTCCTTAGCAGCCAGGGGACGTTGGATCCCCAGCAGAGTCTCCAGCTGTCGCTACTACGAAAATCGGCGCCGACTGACAGAAGAGTCGCCACCGTGCGTTATTTATCCCACGGGAGGGAAAGGAAACGCTCAGAGTAAACCTCGCACAACACGGGAAAGGTATGGTCATCGCAACCAAAACCTGGATTCGGGAGTCGGTTACGCAAGGGGAAGGTATTAGCACCCCTCACGTCCGTCGTACTCGACGGGATCCACGCTTGTTTTCGGGTATGGATTGTTATTCTATCTAAACTAAAGGGTTAAGGGTTAAAAGGGAAAAGAAAATGACTCGGCAAAGTATCGCACTTTATGCCTACGTATTCCCGTTTGGAACGAGAAATCAGAGTCAACGTAGTTCGCCTACCTATAGAAAGGAGGGGAAGGTTGCTCGCTAGGATATCGCATCCTATGCCTACGTACTTCCACACTGCACGGAAGATCAGAGCAAACGTAGTTCGGGCCACGTACGACACAAGTCTGTCTTGGTTGATTTTATTCCTTCTGAAAAAGGTTTTTCTGATCAGCAGTCCCAGCGGACAAAAATGACGTCTTGATGAGTTCACATTCTTTTACGGAAGAAGTGTCTTTTATTGAGTTTGAAATTTTATTGTGTTTTTCTGTTTGTTTTGAGAAAGAAGAGATAGAACTCTAACCTACGGTTGCGAAGGGAATCAAACTAACCTAATGTTATCATGCATGGGTTAAGACCTAATGTCTATCATGCTCCTCTCTTGCACTGAGAGAAATAGAGATCCTAAGGGAATAGACGGAAACAGAAACAATGTCAGATATATACGGTAAAGCAGTAAAATGCATGGATGCAACAATACAAGCGAGGCAAGGGAGTCCCACTCAACCTCGAACCTAGAAAACAATAGGCAAAAGTGAACAGGATTCACTTTCAACCCAACAGGGTAAACAACAAACAATACAGTCCAGAAAACTAGTCAATACATCAGAAATGAAATACAGCAAAAATAAATAGCCACAGCAGCTCTGAATCAACATCTGGTTTCAAGTCATCTCCAATCAGCTACAAGCTTCAGCAAGCATCAATCTCCATCTCCACAGCCTTCAAGCAAGGTCTTTGTCATCAATCTCCAGTCTACAATGGCTTTTCTTCAAGTCTTAACCTCTAAGCTGAGGGATCAATCACAAGAGTGAATTGGGTGTTAAGCAATTAGCTGACCACCAAGGGTGGCAAACCAACTGCTACTAACACATAAGACATTTTCTCTCAAGAGTTCTATCCCTTAGACAGTAGCACCAAGCCTTCCAAAGGAAGAGGGTGAGTGTCTTAGAGAGACTCTGTATCACAGAGAGGAATGGAGGCAGTCAAGGCTTTCCATGTTTGAGAATCAAGCTTTCTAATCTAGAGCTCTGCCTAGCTCCTAAACCCTAATCTCCTCAACAGCTGATAGCAGGATCTCCTCATCAACTCTGGAAGTTGGTCTTCAGTCTCTGGATCTCCAATGGCCTTCATCTTCTCAAGTCTTCAGCTTTCCCAATCCCCAAGCAATCCCAATACCCATACAGACAAACAATAATCCCCAGAGGGCACACCACACCAATCAATCAAATACAGACAGTATTATACCAATAGCAGAATATAATAACTACCCATAGTCCCTATAGTCCCATAGCTAAGTATTCAATCTCTAAATCCTAAGGGAAATGAATTAATTCACCTAAATCATCACTTAAACCCTAATTTTGTTCATGTTGTTCACACTTAAGCTAATCACCTAAAATTAACTTCTAAAAATGGGAACTAAATTGTATGTACAAGTTGAATGTCTAAACTAAACAACCTAAAAAGGATGGATTAAAAATGTTAAAGCACCTATTAGAACAAAAATCAACAAATTCATGTATGAAATGAAACACCTAAAATAGGCATTTATTTGGAAAATATAGGAAAAATATCAAATAAAAAATAAAATGCAATTTTTATTTTTTATAATTTTCTAGACATTTTGAAGAAATTAATGCAAAAAGAATCATCAGAAAATAATGTTTTTTCAATTTGATATGATTTTTTGAAAATGCATGAGAATGAAAAGAAATTAAAAATTAAAATATAAAGAAATAGAAGGAGGAGGTGAGAATAGCAAGGCGCCCAGTTATAATCCTGATGGGCTTGAGAAGTGGGGGCGCGAATAATAATTGCATTAGGCCCAATGCGCCTCAGAAAAAAAAGAATTAAAATCAAAGGAAAATAGTTGGATCCACGGTGCAAATAGCAAGGGTTTACAGTTCATTTTTCAACTGGGCTTCGCTGGGGGGTGGGAATAGGAACCTGAGTCCAAGGCCCATGGCTGCGTTTTAAGTGAAACGCATCGTTTCACATTGAGTCTCTCCCTCCGTTTTCAACTTCAAATCTGGGCCTTATGATGAGCTTAAAAGGTCAAAAATAAAAGTCAATCCAACGGTTATTGGTCGTCGTCCCCAATGATATTAGGGTTTCAGCCATTAGAGCCCTGCATGAAGCTTGCCTCAACCAGAATTCCACCTCATCATGCAACCTCAATTCTCCATGAAAACAACATTTGCAATGAGCAAAATTGCTCTATTCTTTCCCTTCTACACAACCATAACAAAATCTTCCTCTAAAACTCCATCAAAGCTCGAACCCGATAGCTAGAACATCTTGAATCCATCATTATCACCTGCGATCAAATCTTCCAATTCTTGCCAAACCTTATCCTAACCTAATCTACACTTTATGCTGGTCATTTTAAGCTATATAATGAGAAATATCGTGCCATATTCCATGAGATACAAACCCTAACAGAATTGGTACATCATGCTCAACATTCATGAAACCTCTCCAAACTCACCAAAATCAATCCTCTAACCTATCCTAACAGTTCTATACTAACAATTCTCTATGATTCTAACTAAATCATGCAGTACGAATAGGAAACAAACCTGGTGCAAAATGGTGAAAACAGCTATGGAAACCCTTGAATCTGATGCTTGCAGTGATTGGAAATTGACCAGTGACCTTGATTAGGAGTTCTGTATGCAATGAATCTTGTACAAACTCCTTGAATCTTGTACTTGAAACCTTCTTGCAACTTGGATGATGAAGATGGATAGCATAATTCTTGCTCAATTCAACCAATTTTTTGATGGAATTCTGACCTATGAATGATCTAGATGATGATCAAATCAAGAAAAGTGGGAATTGATGGAGATTTGAGAGAGTTTGTAATGCTTTTGCAAATTGGGGAAAGTGTGTATAACTTGTGGTTTTGAGAAAAATTTAATCACCAACCATGGCATGAACCATCTCATATCAATATATAGGTGAGCATAGAACCTCCTAGAAACTTGGAGAACCTTCCCTTGCATTCTTTCCTTTGGATTTGGTTTATGTATCTTCCATTACAAGTAACCATGGATAACTCCCAAAATGTGAACCAATCTCAAAATTCTACTTTATCCAATGTTCTCAAAATGATCTTTCCATTCAAAATGACCTATAATTTTGCTTCATTTGGCTAAAATATGAAAAATCTCATTTTTAAGTCCATTTTTATTCATTAAATCCAACAATTTTCAAACCTTGTGCTATGAATCTTTCCAATCTCTCATGGTCACTTTTCTAAACTCAAAATGTCATTTGGAACAAGTTTGATGTTGTAAAGTTTTCCATTTGAAGCCTCCTTGTATGAGTTTTGGGAATAGGTTGAAATGACCTGTAATTCTCAAATGACCAAAATACCCTTTTCTTGCCAAGACCATAAGTAGAGTTCCACAAATCATATGAAGGCATACTATACCATTATAGAAAGATAAGACAATGAGGAACAATTATTATGTTTACAAGAAATTCATTTTAAATCTCCTTGAGGGGTAAAAATAGCTTGGAAGTCAAGTCACTTTCACAGACAAAATTTCAGATACCTCAGATGACCTGTAACTTGCAAGGACCATAACTTGAGTTCTATAAATCTCCTTAGTGTCTTCCACCACTCAAATTAAAGGTCTTGAGATCCTCTACAAGTTTCATGTTGGCCAAGGATCCATTTGAAGCTTGCATTTTGACTTATCTTGCTTGGAAATTTGACCTAAACTAGGGGATTTTACATAGAAACCCTAATTTAGAAACTCCTCTTCTCCTTGATTTCTCTTGATTTATTCTTAGCATATCATCATATCCTTATCCATGTGTCAAATGATGAACCCCACATCTCTTCAATAGACCTTAATGCCTTTCAATCAGTCAATTGACCTAGAGTTGACCCAGGGTTGACCCAGATGAAACCCTAGTTGACTGCCTTCAACTGCAATTCTTGTGATCACATTAATGACTTGTATCCTTCTCCAAATGACTTTCTAAGTCCTCCAAGATGTCTAGATACTCCCCATGCTCAGCCCACAGCTCACAATTTCTTTGTTGATCCCCAGATACCCTCAGATAGGAGATGGATACACTTGCTTGACCTATTAACTTCCCAGCTTTCAAATTCTTTCTGATGACTTGAATGAGATTGAATCAGGATAATAACCTCTTGATAGGCCTCTAGAGATGAGAATAATGATTGGTCCCCTGTTGGATGACTTGCTATGCTTATGCTATGCAGCTGGTTATGTCATGTACCTGACTCTATATGCAAATGCTAATGAAACATAAACCAAGTGAATAAGGTTGAGCAAATTTTAGGGTGCAACAGGCTGCTCCCTATGTAAATCAACGAGCTTATGGCCTAGGAAATCAGAATCCACGCCAGAACCAACATAGGCCTCACAACAATTTGGGAAGAAGGAACACTCCTCTTCATGCAGTTCCTGTGTCGTACACTCAGCTTCTGCCACATTTGATTTGAAACTCACTGGTGGAGCCTAAGTCTCTCAAGCCAGTGCCAGAACCATACCCTCCAGGGTATGATCCCAAGGCACATTGTGGATACCATGCTGGATTAATAGGGCATTCAACAGAAGATTACAAAGCTTTCCAGGACAAGGTGCAACAATTGATTGACGAGGGATGCATATCCTTTCAAGAAGAGAGTTTGGTTGTGCGTATCAGCCTTGCACCTGAATGAGTTTGAGGACTTCAAGACGCACCTTTTCAAAGACAGTGAGTCAAGAAGAACCCGGTCCCCAATACTGACAGCTTTCAGATTATGTTATTTGTTGCGCATTTGTAGTTTCTTTTATGTTAAGTTCTACTTACTTTTGGACATTGCCGTTTATTAATGGTATTGTTAATGTAATGATTATGCATGTTTTGAACAAGTTCATTCGTATTCACTCATATTTTCTAATTTATCGCAAAAATTACACAAAATTTTTTCACTCCACTTCCTTTATCGCACTGCTGTTTAGCAAAGATTTGAGGGAGGATGACGAAAACGAAATACCCATAATTGCTGATAGTATGCTTTTCGATTAAAATCTCTCCGATGATGTACAGGCATTGTTTCAATCCCTCATACACTATAGAGATAAGGAGTTAATCCCTAGTTAACCACTTCGAGCCTAGAAGTAGGAGTTTCCTTTGGATTTCTAAACCCTTACACTTAACCTGGGGCATGGGTAGTGTTCAGTTAACCCAATTACGCACTTGAATCACGAGATAAAATCCAAAAGACATGACGGTGGTCCATCAATGACCAATGACTTGGCTGTCACAAGCCCTTCAAAAACATATAATAAGAAGCCTGCTAAGTCGAACACCTCAAAAGGAAACTTAGGCAAAAATCAAGGCAATCCCGATGGACTCAAAGAGCGAAATCAATCCATGCAAAAGTTAGGGAATCAAAATAAAAATCAAAAGAGGCCCTCGAGTCCTCAGGAAAATAAAAATAAGATTCAGTGGCCACCAAATCAAGAACCAAAAAGGTCACTGACATCCGTTACAAAAGAAAATAGGGTGACTGCCATTTCAAGCATACCTTGAATCACCAAGCTTACACCGTCAAGCTCTAAGTGCGTGTGTAGAATTGGAGACCATCACGAAGAAGGGGTGGGTTAAAATTAAATTTCGAGCCTTATATCCTTTGTTTCTAAACCGTGAACCAGATCGTGATACAACCCTCAAAAGACCTAATTGAGGCAGAGTTTATTCTGAAAGCATACTACAGCAAGGTTGCATAAATTGACTCCTACACATTTGCTAATATCCTGTATTGGTGTCATTTGCTTGCTATATCTTTCGCACCAGCTAAATCAGCACTGTGTTTAGACTAATAGTCTATTCGTCACACACTTTCACATCATTACCAATAAATGATATTTTCAAAGCTTGCATGAATGTCGCGTTAAAATTACCATTCTTGAACAAACAATTTTAATTGCAAATCAATACTTGGCATGGTGGAATTCCATCAAAGAGCAATCAAAGAAGAACTTGATCATTCACTGATACTGGCTTGAATAGAGAAATTCTCATAACCTTGTGGATCTGGGAAAAATTCTTCCAAAGTTCAAACAGGGGAAAACCGTTGCGAAATCTAGATGCTGGGGAAAATGGGCTCAAGCTTTGTCTTGGTACAGTCACTCCTAAAGTTCTCATCCCAGAAGAAATCCTTTAAATACCCAGCAGATGCGGCAGACCATTTGAACAGAGGCAACCTAGTTGAACAGGGGCAGTTTCCCTTCATGCTTTCAAATTGGTCAAGCTGACCATGCCAGACACCAGCAATGGTTGAGGTCAACAAGTGTCTTGGGACAGAGCAAAAGCACGATCAACATTCATTGGTTAAGTCGCTACGCTCACGCAATCCATATGCATGGGTTAAATCGCTACGTTTGCACAATCAGCATGCTTTGGATAAGTCGCTACGCTCGCATAATCAGAATGCTTTGGTCACGTCACTATGCTCATACCATCATTCATGAGCCATCATGATGTATCCGCTAGAAGTGAGGTTTCTTACAAGAACGAGTACACGACTTCTGCAAAGGATCCAACTTGGAATACCAAGAGTATCCACATTTGTCTTTATATTATGGCGCTGTGTCGGGTAGTCAAATCCTTTTACCAATAAAATTCCAATCTCGCTTGGGACATCCTCAAAGTCCAATCTTTTATTGGCAACTACAAAAATCCACTCCAATTGGCATCTTCCATTTACCCTATAAAGTCCAGTTTTCATTGGCAACCACTAAAAGTTCACCCTTATTGGCATCCTCATATAACCAAAGTCCAATCTCTTTTGGTAAAAATAATAGCTAAAGTTCAAATTCACTTGGAAACTACCAAATTCATTCCCTGGTGATCTCCCCAACAGGAACTTTTATCCCCAACATACTTGATCATTTGCATTATCATAAGCATGGCATACTGCATCATACCATAATCACTTCAAGCATTAGCACATCATTTGCATTCTCATGTACATTAGACTCCTAGTAGTTGCATCTTAGTTGCATGTATGTTCATCATAACCCATAACATCATTGTCCTCAGTAGCATAGCATAGCAGCATAGCAAGATCCATGATCAGTTCGTAAGCTTCTTGGCCGATCCTCCATAAAAGTCGGCAATATTTCCCTAAAAAGAGTTAATACCCCGCGAGTTCAAGGAATTCTACTCCCCAGTAAGTCATTCTTCAACCATGCAGTTGATGATGATAATCCCCAACAGCTATTGCTCTTATGGATCCCCAAGCAGCGGTGTTGCACCCTAAAATTTGACCAACCGGGTCCCGTATCTGGCTAGATATTTCGACGCATTTTGCATTCACATTTACATACTGCATATAGTGCATTTTCTCAATCATGGTGATTTTATCGGGATTACAGCCCTGCTGTCGCATTTCAGGTGTTTCAGACCGGTTCGGATAATCGAAGGTTATTTTGAGAATTCACGCGCTTCCTGGTTGTATTCAGCTTACGCGGTGATTTTTGAGATTCTTGGTATCCGGGTTTACTACCTGCTTCGATCTGGTCTCGCGCTCTCGGTTATTTTGGTTGTTTGCATTTATTTGCATTTTTAGGATTTAATAGTCTTTTACGGATTTTTAATATAGATTTTCTAGAATTTAAATAGATTTTTTTAATATTTTTAATAGTTTTAAATCTTTTTTAGAATTTATAAATTGTTTTTAAATAGATTTTAGAATAAGCTTTTTTTTATAGATATTAAGTCATTTTTTAGATAATAGTTTAATAGAACATTTTTTTAATAGTTTTTTAAATAGAAATTAATATAGTTTTTTCTATAGGTTAATATAGATTTTATTAGAGATTAAATAGGATTTTAATAGATTTTTAAATAGGAATCATTAGAGTTTTTCTATTTTTTGTTAGTTTAGATTTAAATAGGAAATAATAGAAATTAATAGTTTTTTTTCATTAGTTTAGAGATTAACATAGATTAGATGTTAATTTCCTTTTAATAGAGTTTAATTAGAGTTTAATCTTAGTTAGATTTTAATTGAGTTTGTTAGAATTAATTAGGATTAGATAGCTTTAATTTTCAGTTAGGATTTAATTCTTGCTTTGACTTTTCATTTAGCCTTAATGGTGATTTTTAATCAGGTGTTAATTCATTAATTGTAGTTTAAGTCTTAGTTAGTTTTAATTCCATGTTAATCAGCTATTAGTGCAGTCTTTAGTTGATTTTCGTTGGGCCCAGTTCAGAGTTTGGAGGCCCATTTTTCAGTCCAAGTTCTCTCAGTCCGTTTTTGTCCATGCCATGTGTCACTATAAAAACCAAGCCACGCGTACAAGCCAGAACTAGCCACTTCATTTTTCACCTTCACTCAGAATGTGACACCTCACTCCCATCTCTCTCCTCATCCTGCCACGCCACGCCACCCCCAAAGTCACGTGTTACACATGCAGCTCCTCCCTCTGACTCCCCCGTGACACCTGTCTTCGCCCGGAGTTTCACCGGTTGCATGGCCGGCGGCCATGCAACCACCGCCCCACCAAATTCCGACCACCACTAACTAACTTCCGGCAACCGCAACTGAATCCCTCCGCCGTAACCACCTCACCGGAAAGCCAAAATTCCCAGAAAAAACTCCAGAATTCATCGCATCTTCATCTTCTTTATCCATCACCTTCATCTAACATTCACCGGTAGCTGCAAAACCTCGCCGGAAAATTTATCCTACCCGCCGGAAACTGCAACGGTGTTCATCATCCCCTTGAAGGCTCTTTCCAGTTTTCCAGAAATCCTTCTAAGATTCATACGAATCTTCATCCAACCAGCAATTTTCCAGAATATACCTCCTCCGATTAATCATCCACATGGCTTCAGAAATTCATCAGAAGATACATCATCGTCATCATTTTTCTAATGGAGTATCGTCAACAATCATCGAACAACAACGAACATGCATCAGCGGATCTTCATCGTTGTGATGTTCTTCGTCAAGATTTCTCAAGTTTCCAGATCCTCCTTCAAAAATTCTTCGCAGACAAAATTTCAATCGCCTTCAAACGCCGTGGATCTTTAACAAAATCTCATGGATCTTGGATCTTCACCGTATAACTTCAGAGCATCAAGTCCTCCTTCAATTTTCCAGAAATGTCAACCTGATCTTCAACGATCTTCATCGTCTGTGCATCGATTTCCACCGTGTTCATGATTCCTTCACCAGAAATGTCCCGATCATCAAGAAACCTCCAAGAACTTCAGGTGTTCTTCAATCTTTCTTCCTCCAGAAATCCAAGAACAACATCAAAACCTTCATCATATGGTTGATCTTCTTCGCATCCATTACCGTCCTGGTTTCCTGAGATTGGCGTAGGTTAGTGATCGTTGATTCAGTTGTTTGGATGTGGATAGAAGGATTGGACGAAAGGAGTAAGGGAGATGAACGAGAGAGAAGGAAGCTGAGGAGAGAGGCGCCGTGAACAGTGAACGAAGAGGAACTAGGGTTTATTCGTCTGAAGGTGAACGAGGAGAGAGGAAGACTGTGTTGGATTGGGCCATGGGCCCATTGGCTTCTTCCAATCCGTACCCCCCTTGTTTTTGCCATATGCCTCCGTTTTTTTGGTTGGTTGGGTTGGGCCCTTTTGCTGATTGCACACCCCATTTCGCTGGTTACACCCCCCTTCCCAGCATTTTTGTTTGCAGGCTTAGATGGGCTGGGCCCTTAATTCTGTTTTAGGTTTTGCTGCCTCACACCCTTCTGATGCAGTGTACCCCCCTTGTGTTTTCTTTATTTTTTTTCTTATTTTCTTTTGTTTAGAGATTTAAAAAAAAAGGAAAAAGAATATTTGAAAAAAAGAATGATAAAAAGAAAAAATAGTAAAAAAGGGAATATAAAAATATTAGTTTGTAGATTGAATATTTTCTTTAGAATAGATATTTTCTTCATAGGATTTTATTTTACCTTTTTAGAGGTAGTTTTAGAAGTCCACTTGTTAGGGGACTATTTTCCATTAGATTTTTCCATATAGCTAGAGATGATTTTTTAGGAGTTTATTTTCCTGTACCCAATCATTGTAATTGTTTCCGAATATTAATAAAACGAGATTGATGTTGTGGTCTCCGTTCTACCCGTAGTTAGGCCGAACTACAGCTGCTCTGACTTCTTGTGCCCGACAAGAATATGTAGGCATAGGATGCGATATCCTAGCGAGCACACTAACAACTAACTTTTGTTCTCCTCGCTGCTGTGCGATCGAGACTTTCCCGCTGACGACTGACGTTTTCCTTTTCTCTTGCCCGAGTGCATTTGAGACCAGACCGTAGTTTTAGTTCCCGTAGGTTCCCGTACCTGTAAGACCAGTTTAATCTCTCACTTCCTGTGTGATCGAGAACACCCTGCTTAGCCGTAGTTAGCCTGAACTACGAAAGCTCTGATCTTCCATGCTGTGTGGAAGTACGTAGGCACAAGATGCGAAGTCTTGGCGAGCCAATCCCCTGTAGTTTCCCGAACTACGTTGACTCTGACTTTCTCTCTCGAGAATACGTAGGCATAGAGTGCGACGCTCTATCGAGTCAATTCCCTTCCGTTTAGATTTAGCAGCCGTAGATAGATTGTTTTTGCATCCTTTAGACAAACCAAGCAAGCGTGGATCCCGTCGAGTACGACGGACGTGAGGGGTGCTAATACCTTCCCCTTGCGTAACCGACTCCCGAACCCAGGATTTGGTTGCGATGACCATTCCTTTCCCGTCTTTGCGGTAGGTTTACTTCGAGCGTTTCCTTTCCCTCCGTTGGGATAAATAACGCACGGTGGCGACTCTTTTGTTCAGTCGGCGCCGATTTTCGCAGTAGCGACAAGCGGCTATCTTAAAAAGTTTTTGGAAGGCTTTTCCCCTGCAAAGTTCGGACAACATTGTTCCTCTAATAAGAATTTTGGCTCAACTACTCCCCAACAAGTTTTGTTCGAGATACTGCTTTGGTATCATCGAAGGACCTTAATGGAGAAGGGACTGCTTCGACCACCCGAAGAAATCTCGTTTGTGTTCAGAGATACTGCTTTGGTATCACGAAGAACCTTAGTGGATAAGGGACTGCTTCGACCACCCGAAGAAATCTCGTTTGTGTTTAGAGAGACTGCTTTGGTATCGCGAAGAACCTTATTAGATAAGGGACTGCTTCGACCACCTGAAGAAATCTCGTTTGTGTTCAGAGATACTACTTTGGTATCGCGAAGGACCTTAATGGATAAGGCACTGCTTCGATCACCCGAAGAAATCTCGTTTGTGTTCAGAGATACTGCTTTGGTATTGCGAAGGACCTTAATGGATAAGGGACTGCTTTGACCACCCGAAGAAATCTCGTTTGTGTTTAGAGAGTCTGCTTTGGTATCACGAAGGACCTTAACGAATGAGGGACTGCTTCGACCACCCAAAGAAGCTCGTTTATACCACTTTGGTATCGTAAAGGACCTTAACGAATGAGGGACTGCTTCGACCACCCAAAGAGGCTCATTTATACCACTTTGGTATCGCGAAGGACCTTAACGAATGAGGGATTGCTTCGACCACCCAAAGAGGCTCGTTTATACAACTTTGGTATCGCGAAGAACCTTAACGAATGAGGGACTGCTTCGACCACCCAAAGAGGCTCGTTTATACCACTTTGGTATCGCGAAGGACCTTAACGAATGAGGTACTGCTTCAACCACCCAAAAAGGCTCGTTTATGCCACTTTGGTATTGCGAAGGACCTTAGTGAATGAGGGATTGCTTCGACCACCCAAAGAGGCTCGTTTATACCACTTTGGTATCGCGAAGAACCTTAACGAATGAGGGACTGCTTCGACCAACCAAAGAGGCTCGTTTATACCACTTTGGTATCACGAAAAACCTTAACGAATGAGGGACTGCTTCGACCATCCAAAGAGGCTCGTTTGTATCACTTTGGTATCGCGAAGAACCTTAACTAATGGGGGACTCCTTCGACCACCCAAAGAGGATCGTTTATACCACTTTGGTATCGCGAAGGACCTTAACGAATGAGGGACTGATTTGACCACCCAAAGAGGATCGTTTATGCCACTTTGGCATTGCGAAGGACCTTAACGGATAAGGGGCTGCTTCGACCACCCAAAGAGGCTCGTTTGTACTACTTTGGTATCGCGAAGAACCTTATTATATAAGGGACTTCTTTGACCACCTAGAGAATCTCAGTTTATCTCGTTCATCTCTTACATCCTGCTATCCCGTTCTGGTATATCATTTCTCTTTGCATTTTACTTTCTTGTCGGACAAATTTCGGGGTCTTCTTGTATCTAATTGACTTCCACCTGAAATGAACGCCATGCAGTTGTTCATTCTCTTAGGTTTAAGGCAATTAGATAGGGGCGTCTGTTATACCCGAAATTTGTCCTACCTGTTTTAAAATTTTCATTCGCCCGACTTTGTTTTAATTTACCTCGCTTGTACAACGTAGCGTTTTTTCAACAAAAATAAACTTTTTCACCTTTTTGCCCAAAAAATTTTTAACACGTGGCATTTTTATTTTATTTTATTTATCATTATTTTTGTTTTATGATTTTATTTTTAGATAATGTAATATATATTTTTTAATATTAGTTAATTAGGTTAGAGTTTTGATTTAGAATTAGACTTTTTAATTATAATTAGAAATTAGTTTTTTATTAAGATTTTTAGTTAATTAATTAGAATAGAATTATTAATTTGTACAGAATTTTATTTAGAAGTTAAATTAGAATTTTAATTTAGATTATTTAATTAGGATAGAAATAGAATTATAATTTTAGATATTAATTAAAATTTAGCAATAGAGTTTTAATTTAGAATTATTTTTATTAAAATAGAGTTAGATTTTTAGATTAGAATTAATTGATTAAAATAGGTTAGTTTAGAGTGGAATTAGAAATTGATTGAGTTTAAGTTAGAAAATAGAATTATTTAATAAAGAAAAAAAACAAATAAAATAAATTAAAAAACAGAAAATTTTGAAATTGAGCAAGACACGGTGGATTTAGAATTAGGGTTATTTGGATTTGAGATTTTGGTATAAAAGGGGGAGAACACTGTTCATCTCCCCCAATTGAAAACCCTAAGCCGCCAGCCCCAATCTGAAACCCTAACACCATCTTCTTCTCAAAAGTCCGCCGTTTCTCCCCCGGCAAACCCTTCATCTTCTTCGCCGGCGAACCACCATTCCTATTCTTCTCCCCGCCGCCGTTTCCTCTTCTTCTCCTTAAAACCATCGACCCACAAATCTTCATCACCATTTCCGCCGTGAAACACTACAAACACAACTTTCTCTCCTTCCAGCTTCCTTCTTCTTCTTCCAAAACCAAATCTAAAACCCTCATCGCCTCACTCATCCTCCTTGAACTGTCTCTCTCTATATGTGTATGCTGGGTAATGTTCCCATTCGTGAAATAGAGACAGCTAGCTGAGGTGGTGCATGGTTCATAATTTTTTTGTATAAGACTAGCCTCTTTCAACTGCTTTCATCAATAATCAACAATGATTCCAAGGATTCATTTTTAAGGTCAGGAGAAACGACGATAAGTGGAAGGCTACTATCCAAAGAATAGATGAACCATGGTCAAGTTTGAATCTTGGCTTTAATGGTGAAACTTTTCTCTGCATCTATGCCAGCAGCATCTGCCATACACAGTTTAAATCTATTGAGTTTGTTGGAGGCAGAAATCAAAAGTGCAGATGATACCCTTGCAACTTTAAGTGTTTTCGAGCATCTCTATGAGGTTCAGACATCTCCAAAGAACAACAACAATATCACACGGATCAGCCCTCGCTGCAAGGATCTGTGTTTTTTTTTGTATTCGACAACCTCACAGCGACTTCGCAGCATAACTCAACGGCTCAATACTCTCCAAGCAACAATGTCGTAGCAACGATGCTGTAACAATCTCAATAATGTCGCAACCGCAACTGATATGGTGCCAGAGTTTATTAGCTTCCAAGAGAAAGCGGATTATGTTTCGAAGGTTGCGGCGTAGGAGAGTTTTCGATCCGCGTCACAAGAATTCGAGGCAAAAAGGGTCAGCCATCTTTGGTTCCACACGATGTTAACAACAACAATCAGGTCGCATCTTCAACTCAATTTTGTTTACATGGATTTTGTTTTCACTGATTTTGTTTTCTATTTATGTATTGGGCTAGTGATTTTTGTGCATGTTACGGCGTAGCCGAATTTCGATTGCGCAACAATAATATGAAGTCGAATGGCATATAGCATCAGTTGATCCCAGCAGCACTTGAAATCTATCATGACAGGAACTGAGTAGCAACAGCCTAAAGCACAGCAACCACCATTCGTTAAACTGGTTTAAAGTTTATTCTGTGTGTGAAAGTTCGGTTGCTGCTGTTTTGGATAACTTGGAATCTGTTAATGTCACATAAGAGAGTTTGTGGCTATAGTTGAATGAGATCATCAACATCCAGTTCAAATCTATGATTCAGTAACAACACAAAGTAGTAGCAACAACACGGCTCGACGGCAGCAGGTTTCGCAGCGGACTCGACAACCTTGCAGCGACTTCGCAGCAAATTCGACAACAATAGCAACGTCAGCACTGACACGATTGTGATGCCGCCAAATTTCGAAGACGTGAATGATAACATGAAATAGAGGGCATTGTGTATCAACTTCAAGTATTGAAACTTTCTATTTAAGGCTTGTTTTCGCGCTTTGGTAAAAAGTCCGACCTTTTCTCAAACTTATGTGATTACATCACCATTGCCAGTATTCTATTAATCTCACTGTGCTAAATTCATGGTCTCGACATCAGTAATATGTCGTAACATCATTGATTCCTATTCATTATTTTATCCAAACATCGTAGCCGCTTTTGTGTGTTATATCGAAGTATAAAATTTTTCAAATATGCTGCTATTGATTTATTACGATGAATCATTGAAACGAAACATAATGTGCTAACTGTCGAAACTATTCGCACCTGGATTCTTCATTCTATTTCGAATATTTTGTTACGCAACTGTATTTTTTAGGGAACGGTTGGCAAAGTTGTTATAAAGAAGTTTACAACAGGGAAGGATGCGAGTCAAAAAGTAGACCGACTTCTTTGAAGAAGGTTAAAGAATGCAAACTGGTATGATTGCTTTTCCTCACCATGAATGTGTGATGCTTGTGTTTCATGATGCACATAAAAAATTATGGATGTCCCGCATTGAATCCGAATTAGTATTATCAACTTAGTTCGGCAGATTCCTGTTTTGATTTTGTTTCTTTGTCGCATCTTTACTTTGTGGTTTGCCAGAAGCTAACATGAAAAGTTTTTTTAATTAATAACTGAAAACATTAAAATAATACATACTAACTTTTATGAAAGTTGTAAATAACTTAATTAAAATTATTGTAAATATTTTATTGTATTTAATTTAGTTAATATTAATTAGTTTAGTTAATTAAATTAAAAATATTTTATTTGATCAAAATCATTTTCATAAAATAAATTTCAAATCATTTTCTCTAAATATCACTTAATGAGGCATTTTTTTTTAAGTAAATAAATAAATGGGTGATTAATTTTATAATATATTATGATTCAAGTTGTTCTTATTTTTTCTTTCTTTCTCTTCATTATGGATATTTGGGAAGCATTGTAAATAAACTTTGTAAATATTGCAAACAAACTTGTTTTATTATAATTCTATCCCCATTCGAAATAATGTACCCCCATCCCTACAAAATGTAATAATGTTATCACTTTTGCCTTAATTATGCTTTAATACTTTAAAACTATTTTCAAAAATAAATTCTCGATTAGTCGAGCCATTTTCTATCCTTGTAAGTCGAGTGCTTTCAAAGCCTCGCCATCAACCTTTTGGTCACAGACACAACATTTTAGAGCTTACTTCTGGGCTTCCTTACAGTGAGACCTATTTGATCAATTACTTCTAGTTGGCCATTTAGAAGACTAGCCCACTTTGCTAGTATACACGTTAAAAAATCTAAATTCAAACCTCGATTCATATCAAACATTTTCTCAAATCAAATTAAAATACTTAGTAACTACTCAAATACAATTTTGATAAAAGATGAAAAAGAGAGAGATCCAAGTCTTTGGTTCACTATCCCAATTGTTTGGGTTCGAGAAGTCTTTCTTAAGCTCGAACAATTGTCTTCTAAAAAATGATAAACGAATTCAAATCTATTTTCTTAAACACGTAGATGAAAAAGAGAGAGTTCCAAGTCTTTGGTTCACTCTCCCGATTACTTGGGTCCGAGAAGTCTTTCTTAAGCTTCGAATAATCGTCATCCGATTAATACACTTTAATTATATCAAACATCTTTCATAATATTAGATGAGAAAAGGAGAGAGCTCCAAGTCTTTGGTTCACTCTTTCGATTACTTAAGGTTCAAGAAGTCTTTTTGAAGCTTCGAGTAATCCTCATCTGTTAAAATACTTTAACCACATCCCATCGTTCAAATTCTTCCAAACACAACCACTCTTTGGGATGAAAAAGAGAGAGCTACAAGTCTTTGGTTCACTCTTCCGATAACTTGGGTCCGAGAAGTCTTTCTTAAGCTTCGAGTAATCGTCATCCGATCCACTTACTCAAACAGTACCTATTTCCTTCCTTTCTAAATGAAAAAGAGAGAGCTCCAAGTCTTTGGTTCACTCTCCCGATTACTTGGGTCTGAGAAGTCTTTCTTAAGCTTCAAGTAATCGTCGTCCTATCAACTAACATGAACTACATCCTATCATTTCGCATTCAAGGTTGAAAAAGTGAGAGTTCCAAGTCTTTGGTTCACTCTTCCGATTACTTGGGTCCGAGAAGTCTTTCTTAAGCTTCAGGTAATCGTCACCTCTAGCTAAACATCCGATATATCTAACCAATCTAATTCCTCGCCCCTGTGCGACCAAAATCCTAAAAAACCTATTCAAATCTACCCTATTTTCCAAACCAAAATACTTAACATATTAAACTCTCTATTCTCGCCCCCGTGTGATCAACAAATCAAACAACTCTTCTCAAAGAACATTGTTTAGTCTATTCTTCCGCGCATAACAAACTCGTGCTTCAGCCTCCCCTAGCGAGCAGACAAGTCGATGTTTAGCAGTTAGAATACGACTTAAACTCTCATTCGACTCGAATACACCTTTTACCAAAGAAAATTTTTTAGTCCATTCTTCCGCGCATAACAAACTCGTGCTTCAGCCTCCCTTAGCGAGCAGACAAGCCAACGTTTAGCTAATTAATTAAAAAAAATCTTAATAAAAAAATCTTAATAAAAATCTATTCTAATTAATTAACTAAAAATCTTAATAAAAAAACTAATTTCTAATTATAATTAAAAAGTCTAATTCTAAATCAAAACACTAACCTAATTAATTAATATTAAAAAATATATATTACATTATCTAAAAATAAAATAATAAAATAAAAATGCCACGTGTCAAAAATTTATTGGGCAAAAAGGTGAAAAAGTTTATTTTTGTTGAAAACACGCTACGTTGTATAAGCGAGGTAAATTAAAAGAAAGTCGGGCGAATGAAAATTTTAAAACAGGTAGGACAAATTTGGGGTATAACAATAGGAAGGATATATTATTATAATTGAAAATTAATTGTACAAAATTAGACACTTATCTCCTTCACAAGGATTTGATGTCAAAGTTGATATCAGTGTTGATGCTTCTTCAAAACATCTTTTCAATGAATGAAACTTTTAGTACTACCATATCATATGGTCTTATGTCTTGAAAGATCAATCTTGATTTGGAAATGTTATCATATGACCTTCAAGTACCTACAAAATAATTATCTACAACTAGGTACCTAATTTTATTTTTGTTCTCTTAGGTTAGATACCTTCCTCACCCATACATACTCACTACAAGGAATACCATAATTTTTTATGTAGCAAGCATTATTAGTATGACCTTTTACTTTGCAATAGAAACAAGTAGGTCTAAAAACATCACTCCTATCATAATTCCTTTTATGATGAGTTACAACACGTTCTTTATTTGATTCTACATTGTTGAATTTGTTAGTAGCCTTTACAAATATGGCTTAATTTGTACTAGGTTTATCAAAGTTAGTAAAGCCAATACCACATTTATCATTTGAAGTTTTTTTACTACTTAACACATTTTTAAATCAATTTTACATTTTTCAAATTTCATAATTATTTGGTTTAATTCAACAATATTAGACACAAGAGATGAACAATTATTGCATGCTGAATTTTTGATTAAGTCTAACTCCACTTGAGTGTTATTAGTCTTTCTTTCTAAATTTAAAATAGTTTTCTTTTGACTTGAGCATTTTCTAAAAAGTTTCAAAAGTTCATCATGTAATTCATGAAAAGCACTTTGTAATTCATCATAAGATGGAATATCATTAGTTTTAGAATCACTAACCTCGTGTTCTTCATCACTTGAATTATGTGAGACCATCAATGCCTTGTTTGCATGATCTTCATATGAAGATGAACTTATTTCATTGTCGTCCCATGCTACATATGCTCTTTTTTTCCTTTTAGGATTCTTGATTTTGAATATACCTTTATTTTCAAGTGTAGGACATTCACTCCTGACATGTCCCCTTTTTCCACATTTAAAACATGTAACTTTCGTTGTTGGTGGTTCTTTTGAATGATCTTTTTTTTCTCAAGATTTTTTCAAACTTTTTGATTATATCATAATCACCATTAGTGGATTCATCCTCTTGATTTCTATCATGAAATTTTACTCTTGTCATTAATACAATATCTTTTGAATCTTTTACTTGTATTTCATGCTTATCCAATCTTTCAAGTTCTAGTTCATGCTCTTGATGTTTTCTAAACAAGGAAGCGAACGTCATGGTAGAAAGACTCTTATTTTCTGATATCGTTGTAACCTTTGGTTGTCATTCCCTAGTTAAAGACCTAAGCACTTTAAGATTTAATTCATCATTAGTAAAAGTCTTACCAAGAGAAATCAAGTGATTGGTTAGATGAACAAATCTATTTTGTAGAGTAAGGATTGATTATCTGGGTTGCATTCTGAATAACTCATACTCTTGACTCAATGTATTAAATCTTGATCTCTTCACGTCAGCAGTTTCTTCACGAGTTTCCACCAATGTATCCCATCTTTATTTTTTCATTGTACATTGAGAGACACAAAAGAATTCATCCATGCTAAGTGCACTTTGAAGTATGTCGATTGCTTTCTTTTAATTAAGAATTTTTTTCTTTCATCTACATCCCAAGAGCTTTTAACCTTTAGAGTGACAACACCATTAGCAAGACTTGTAGGTTGATATGGACTATTTTAGACAGATTCCCATATTCCTTCTCCTTGCGCTTCCAAATGAGCCTTCTTGCAAATTTTACACAAATCAAAATAATCACCAGAAAATAGTGAAGGTTTATTATTCCTACCACCATCTTTGAAAACAGGATTTGTACTTGTGGAAGTCACTCTGGATCTTTAAGAACAGATTACCAATAACCCCCTCCGATGCCTAATGTAAGTATCTGAGTGCACAACCTAAAAGGGGGGTGAACTAGGTATCTTGATCGACTTTTGGTTTATTGATATTATGCTTTTAAATTTATGGTTTGGTGAAGATTTAGAAAGACGTAAAATGCGGAAATGTAAAGAATACCGAGAGTTATCTTGGTTGCTCTCACAATCCGAGAGTACTCCAGTCCCCTTACCACATATAAGAGATTTTAATATTGTTAGATCTCATGGACAAGATAATCCTAGTCTTTCTTTACAAGACTCTAACACAACCACCAATAATAATACTCTTGTGATTTACAACTTACTTATTTTCAACAATCCTGGACAATAATTAAAGGCTTCTACAAGATGATACAATCTACCTTCCTATAGATCTATCATAGTACTAAACAATCCTTGATACTTGAGAATTTGTAACAATTATAATAGATAGAAATAAATGAAGCTTGTAGAATGGTTAAGACTTATTCAAACAAATAAAGTCTTCTTCTCTTTCAAATATGGAGATTCAATAGCATACACTCTCAAAATGCTCAATAATGCTTTGGGAATGATATGAAAGTTTTCTCGAAAAGAATCGAAATATGAAAGTTCTAATGAAAATAATGCAGAGAGATTTTGTGAAGATTTTGAAAGAGATTATATTAAAATGAAAATTTGAATTATATTTATAATGATGAAATAACCATTCATAAATCATGGCAATGGTTGCAAAAATTCATGAAAATAATTGTGCATTGATATGGAAAGGATGTCATGAAAAGGTTTGATGAAAAGGTGTAGAGAAACAATGCATTTTTAGCAAAATGTCAGTGACAATCGATTGCACATATATGACAATCAATTGTCATACATGTAACGTATAAATCTTTTGAAAAATAAGCTTGTGACAATCGATTACACCAAGATGACAATCAATTGTCATGCGTGAAAAGCTTAAAAAATTTCTAAGTACATGAACCAAATTTATATAACATCTATTGATTTTTCCAAATCAATAGATTAACTTTGAAAACCATTTAGCATGGTTCAAATATGAAATAGTTTTTTCAATGTATGAGTAAAAAATTTGAGCAATAAAAGAATGTATATGATATGGAAGTTTCATATACCTTAAATGAAAAGAAACTTGATTGCTCTAATCTTCAAACATTGACTTCTTTTTATTGATGTGTTTATCTTCATCAAAACTATAAACAAAGACAAGAAGAAATCTTCTTCACATTCTCTCCCTTTTGGACGATGACAAAACACCCCTTGAAATTTTACTTGTTTATCAATGAGTTGCTTCAATATGTGGATTTTTGAAATGTTGAGTATAACCTAGAATCTACTTCTATCCTGTATATCTCCCCCTACCTTATGCAATTCAAGGCTTTCTCTCCTAGAAGTAATATGAATAAGAACAAATGCAATACCTAATATTTCTCCCCCCCTTTTGACATCATCAAAAAGAAGAGAAAGTAGAATAAAGTATAAAGCAAGGTGATAACATATGAAGGATATATTATTATAATTGAAAATTAATTGCACAAAATTAGAAACTTATCTCCTTCACAAGGATTTTATGTCAAAGTTGATATCAGTGTTGATGCTTGTTCAAAATATCTTTTCAACCAATGAAACTTTTAAAACTACCATATCATATGATCTTGTGTCTTGAAGGATCAATCTTGATTTAAAAATGTTATCATATGATCTTCAAGTACCTAAAAAATAATTAGTTACAACTAGGTGCCCAATTTTCTTTGGGTCCTTTTGGGTTAGATGCCTTCCTCACCCATACATACTTACTATAAGGAATACCATAATTTCTTATGTAGAAACATTAGTAGTATAAACGTTTGCTTTACAATAGAAACAAGTAGTTCTACATACATGATTCCTATCATAATACCTTTTATGATGATGATTTACAAAATGTTCTTTCTTTGATTCTACATTGTTCAATTTATTGGTAGCCTTTACAAATATGTCTTGATTTGTACTAGGTTTATTAAAGTTAGTAAAGCCAATACCACATTTATCATTTGAATTTTTTTGACTACTTAACACATTTTCTAAATCAATTTGACCTTTTTCAAAATTCATAATTATTTGGTTTAATACAACAATTTTAGACTCAAGAGATGAGCAATTATTTCATGTTGAATGTTTTATTGAGTCTAACCCCACTTAAGTGTTATTAGTATTTCTTTCTAGATTTAAAATAGTTTTCTTTTGACTTGAGCATTTTTTAGAAAGTTTCAAAAGTTCATCATGTAATTCATGAAAAGCACTTTGTAATTCATCATAAGATGAAATATCACCAGTTTCGGAATCACTAACCTCATGTTTTCCATCACTTGATTTATGTGAGGCCATCAATGCCTTATTTGCATGATTTTCATTTGAAGATGAACTTATTTTATTGTCAACCCATGCTACATATGCTCTATTTTTCCTTTTTTGATTCTTGCTTTTGAATATATCTTTCTTTTCAAGTGTAGAACATTCACTCCTGACATGTCCCCTTTTTCCACATTCAAAACATGTGAATTTCCTTGTTGGTGCAATACAATTGAATGCTTCATTCCGCTCATGCGCAATGAACAAGCAATACTTAACTGCTCTAATACGACCTAAACATCGTTCACTAAAATCAACCAACCAATAAACATTTTTTTACTAAGAACTATGTAGCTTTAAGTTCCCCATCGTAATTGGGGATATGTAGGAGCGATACTCAACGTCTTGTCAAGCACTTTAATAAAAAAAACTATTTTTTTTGTCATTTTATTTACTTTTTAAAAAAACTTAAACATTACGCTAACATTTATTCGCAAAACTAACTAAATGGTTCCCGTTGAGTATAATGGATGTGAGATGTGCTAATACCTTCCCCTTTTATAACTGATTCCCGAATCCAGATTTGGTTGCGGCGACCAATATTTTCGTTTTTTAATGGTTTTATTGATGTTTCCCTTATAAAATAAAACTTCAGTAGGGACTCTGTTTACTTCGAGCGTGCGTACGCTCGGGTATTTTTTGCATTGCGACAAGTACACTCTCTAATTAATTGAGGAAGATTTTGAACAATCCATTATCCATATGTTTCTTTCTTTTTCAACCTCCCTAATATATGTGTTGTCATCATAAAAAATGGGGAGAATGTGAAACCATGTTTTGCAAGCTACTAAAAGAAGTGATCAAAGCGTGATATTGATAATGTACTTTTAATTATGACAACATGTATGGAAACTTGTACAAACAACCTATGAAGATTAAAGTATGGTAAGCAGTTAAGGATATAAGCAAACAAATTAGGGTTTGGTGATCACTGCAAACATCATCTATTGAAGGTACTCAATTTGAAGAAATGTCAAGGCATATCTCCAAGAATATTCAAGAAATTGTCTACGTGATTGTCTTGGAAAGTTTTGAAGTTTCAAAGGGTGAAATAAAGGAAGTTCAAAAGCTCACCCTGTTTTGTCTGAGTGAGCCTTGTTTTTTTTTAAAACAAGGGCTTTTTTATAAAGCATATTTCTTTCCCTCTCTCTCTCTCTCTCTCTCTCTCTCTCTCTCTCTCTCTCTCTCTCTCTCTCTCTCTCTCTCTCTCTCTCTCACACACACACACACACACACACACACACACACACACACACACACACACACACACACACACACACACACTAAAGAATCATTTAAGCATCTATTTTTTAAAGAAAACTGTTGCACCCCAAAATTTGCCCAACTTTTCTTTACCTAGCTTGTGTTTCATTTCATTCATATTAGCATTATCATTTGCATTTCATTGACATGTGTGCAGGAGATCAAGAGGTATGACTACCAATCAAGGGCTACACAAGAGTCTGAAGCTAGCTAAGAAGCTTATTCAAGTGTTCAAGGGTTGATATCCTTGTCAGAGAAGTCAAAGGACTCTCAGAGTGAGTGGTTGAAACCAAGAGGGTGTGCCTCCTAACTTGAGAGTTGTGGGAGCTCCTCAGATGATTCTGAAGCCAAGAATGTGGACTTGAAGCCTTGAGAGAGCTTATGAGATGTATGGGAAGCCATCATGAAGCCTAGACAGGTCATGGTGCAAGATTAAGAAGCCTCAGCCATGATTGGTGTAATTAGGGTTTGACTGGGTCAACCCTAGGTCAACTGATGATTTGAGGAAGGTTGAGACCTAATCCAAGAGCCATGTGATCATGGATTGATACATTGAGATGTTATAAGGATGATTCCAAGGTTAACTCATCATGATTGAAGAGTTTGAGAAGTTTCAAGCTAGGGTTTCTAAAGCTTGACAGTGTAAAATCCCCTAGTTTGACCCCTATCTTCAAGGCAGTTTAGCTCAAGATGTGATTGTCATCTCATCTTTCCCATAACATGAATGTTGTAGAGCTTGATCTTAGCTTTAATTTGAGTGCTATAAGTCCTTGATAGGATTTGTATAACTCAAGTTATGACTTTGACAAGTTGCAGGTCATCTGAGGTATGTGAATTTGGGGGCTTGAAAGTTACCCAACTTGCATCAAACCTTTGCCCTAGAAGGATGATTCCTATGAACTTTTGGTCAACATGAATGTTGTCCCTTATTATCTTAGATTTCTAGATAGTACTAGAAGTCCATGATTGGATGTGTAGAACTCAACTTATGGCTTTGACAAGTCAAGGGCATTTTGGTCATTTGGAGATTACAGGTCATTTCAAGCATAAGACCATAACTCTTATTTCCAAGATCCAAATGGGAAAATGTTCAACATCAAAGTTGTTCAAAATGATGTTTTTAGCTTGTCTAAACATCAAGTGTCCATTGATATGGATTATATCAAGCATTGGTTGAAAAAACTTCACATGAATGCCATTTTAATGAATTAAAATGAGAAAATTCAAAAGAAATGAGAGTAACATGTTTCCAAGTCAAATTTGTGGTCAATTTAAATGGAATTAATGTTTTAGAAAGATTGGAATTGCCACATTTTGGATTTGAGGTCCATAGCATGGTCATTTGGATGGTTACTTCACATTTAAGAAACATATCATATACACTCCCTATGTTAAAACCAAAGTAAAAAAACCATTATATCACACTCCTTAATGATTAAGTTTATGGTTTGGATTGAGTTTAGAGCATGAGTAAGGCTTGAAGGCACACTTTCATGTTGAACTTTGGAAGGAAAGGTGAACATCCAAAATCAATAATTGGGCCTAGTTTGGGCTTGATATCCATCTGAACACACTATAAGTAAGAATTAGAACAAATTTGGAAGGTTCTGGAGCAGAATTCTGTTGAGAATCCATTGATGTGAAGTGAAGAAAAATCTTGAAAATTGGAAATGAATTTTGGAGAATCAAGAGGTTGCAACAAGAACTGAGCATCAAGAATTGTCCACCATTACTCCTTGAAGGATTCTGCATAGTTTGAGAAAGAATTGAAGCACATAACCACTACAATCCGAGCTTCAAGGTTGGTTCTAAGATTTTGAAATATCTCTGTAACTATGCACTTTTAATCCATTAGAAGCATGTGGTTAGGTTCCCCTTGACATGTAGATGAATTCTGGTTAGTTAATTTGATGGTTAGAGACAAGTTAGGGTTCCTTCCATTTTCGGTTGAGATTTGGTTTTGGCGAATCACGCGTTTTCAGTGTAAACTAATGGCATGGTTAGATTCCTGAGAAAATTCTGATCAATTTTCATTAAGACATCGTGACCAATGGTTGAGTATAGAAGGATCTAGGGTTGCGCAGGGGTGGCCGGAAAAGCCACCGGCGGTTTGGGCTTGCGCGCGTAAGTTGCAGGTTTGAAACGAGGAAGATACAATCCTCACCGTTCGTTCGCGTGGAGAATTTGACTTGGTCTGTGGATCCCAGGGCTCACGTTGAGCCACGCGTCCCTAGCCTTAAACGCATCGTTTTGTTTATTGACCTGAGAAGCTTCGCTGCATAGACCATGGGTGAGCAAGTTCGAACCTTGGTGTGTGACATTTCTGATTTTGTGAATTGAAGACTGAAGCGTTGGGCTTGGATTGCACTTGATACTGACACCCCCCTCTTCAGCCCAGTCTGAATTTGAATTGATTTTTCTTGCTATTTGCCACACACGCCTATTAATTTCCATTGATTTTCTTTATTTTTTTTTTCATTTTATACATGGTTCTTGAAAAAATCATATAAAATTGAAAAATAATCCAATTAATCCCATTCTTTTTGCATTATATTCATGATTGAGTCTAGTATTTTTTTAGATAAAAATATTTGCATTTCATGCATTTTCTGATTTTATGGGAATTTTATATTTTAATTGATATTAAAATGGTTATGTTTGATACTTAATTTTGTGGAATTTTGTGTGATCATGTGGTGATGATTTTGATCCTGATTTTTTGTGTATGCTTAGCTTAGACATGTGTGCTCCCATAGTATTTTTCTCACATTTTTGTGATGAAAATAGGTATGTTTTCTAGATTGAGATTTAGGTGCTTCCTTTTAGGGTTTAGGTTTAGTACCTTGTGGTGTAGAATTTATTTCTAGGTCTTATTTGATGATTTGATCTCTGGAATTAATATGGTAAAGTCATGATTGACCTAGGTTCCCATAGTTATTTTTGTAGGATTTTACAATTGGTTTTAGTATTTTAGTTAGGACTAACTTTAGTACTAGGTTTTAGGTGATCCTAACTTACTAACTCAACTAGATTAACTTCTTTAGTCCCCTTAGATTAGGGTTTTTGTGTTGTTTGCCTTTGGTTGAGATTGAAGGCAAATTGAAGACAAGTTGAAGACAAGGTGTCGCTTGCGCGAAAATAAGGTGCCGGCATGACAGAAGAGTCGCCACCTTTCGTTATTTATCCCTCAGAGCGGGAAAGGAAACGATCGGAAAAACCTGACGAAAAAGGGTAAGACAAGGTCGTCGCGACCATTGTCTGGGTTTGGGAGTCGGTTACGCGAGGGGAAGGTATTAGCACCCCTCACGTCCGTCGTACTCGACGGGATCCTCGCTTGTTTGTTTACTTGGACGGGTTGGTTATAATCTATCTACCTATCAAGGCTGGCTGAAAAAGAAAAGAAAAATGACTCGGCAAAGCATCGCGCTTTATGCCTACGTATTCTCATCAGAGAATGAGAAATCAGAGTCAACGTAGTTCGGCTAACTACGGGGGAAGATGGGGAAGGTTGCTCGCTAGGATATCGCATCCTATGCCTACGTATTTTCATCTGGTATGAAAGATCAGAGCAAACGTAGTTCGGGAAACTACGGTTTATCTCCTGAAAGAAATGTTTTTTTTATTGTGTTTGCGATTTCAACCGCACTAGAGACTATGACCTGAGAGTGAATGCGTCGCATGTCACCCAAAGGGTACCATACTAAACATCCAGACTGTGGAAAAGAAACTCTCCCACAATCCTTTCTCAGATAGCTTAAGGCTCGTAACGTACGAAAGAAATCATTCATGATTACTGTATTTTAAACTACTTCGAGATGAGAAGAGAACAGGCCCAACTAGGAGGGAGACTATCAAGTCCTACTGTTATCATGCCATGGATTCATCCTATGGTTGAGGTTTGAACAGGGAACTCCTAGATGTTGTCATGCATAGGTTTCAACCTAAAAGTCTATCATCAAATCCTTATCAGAGGAAATGAGAGTCCTAAGGGATCATGTCAATGATACACCGAAACAGACAAAAGCATCAGCTTTAACAGTAAAATGCATGCAATGCAAGTGAGGGAGGAAATGTGTGTGGGGCTTCAGCCTCCACAAGCTCGTCTCGACCTCAAGCCAGTCATGAAATAACAGTAATCACACTGAAATAAACAACATGCTATCAAGCAAAAACAGTAAACTGTAATCATACAGACAGAAAATGAAATGCTATCAAGCAAAATAAACACATGGGCAAGGGAGCTGGGCTCTACCGAATACCCGCAAGCAAAGCCAAGCAATAACAATACAACCAGATGCATTCATGCTCTTAGACTGAACTTATTCTAAACGGGCTTAGTCTAATGCAACAGACAAATCAGACAAAACACACAATACATCAAAGAAAACAGAAGAAAGCCTCAGCTCCTCCAGCAGCAACCCAGTCTTCAGACTTCAGAGATCACTTGTTTTCCAGGTATCAACCCTACAACATGAGTATCAACTCATCTTCCCCCTTGAGCTTCAGCTCCTTTGATCAGCTCTACCTCCAGGCTTCACTATCTTCAGGGATCTTCAGGCATCAATTTGATCTTCACAGAGTCTTCAGACTTCAATAATCTTCAAGGAATCATCCTCTTCAAGGCCTCAGCTTCTATCTTCAATGGCTCAAATGCTCCAGCAAACAAGATTCAGTCAACAAGATGAGTGGGGGATGTTACAGTGCTCACTGACTTCCAAAGGATGCCATTGAGGACTTAACATCAAAGGAAAGGCTCTCTCAAAGTTCTACCTTATAGGGCAAGGTCACTAATCCCTCCAAAGGAGAGAGGTGAGTACCCTTAAGGGACTCTGTGTCATAGAGAAGAAAGGAGGTGAACAAAGCACTCCTTGGTTATTGAACAAAGTATTCTATCTAGGGCTCTGCCTATGCACCTATCAACCTATAAACAAAACAAACAAAAGCTATGCTAAACTCCTCTGCAAGGTCTTCAAAGCTTCCATGATGATCCACAAGGTCTTCAACTCAATCTTCAAAGCTCACACACTCAACAGAGAAGGAAAGAAAACACAACAATACAACTCATGCCTTTAAGCAACACACATACTATCCATACATTCAAAAATCAATGAAAAATACTAAAATACCATACAAATTCCTAATATAAATTCTAGGGGATCCTATTTAACTACCCTTAAGTCCCATATATTCCCCATACACTAATTTGTCCTAAAAACCCCAAAAATAAAAATGTTGAAGTTCAAGTACACAACCTAAAACCCTAATTAGAGCACCTAAATGTCTAACTATCAAACTACATCAAATTTAATTTCTAAAATCAAGAGATAAATCCTACATGAAACTAGGGTTCAATATCTAATTACACAAAAAAGAATGAATTAAAAAACCTAAGGGAAGGTCCTAAAACAATTCTTGCAAGATAAGGTACAAACTAAAAGAAATAAAATACCCTATTTAAAAGAAAATACCACCATTAATTCCACATTTAAAAATAAAATTTCATTTTTATTTTTATATTTTTCTACACAAAATTATCTAAACCTAGAAAAAAGAATGAGTAAAAAATCATCATTCATCAATTTTTTATGAATTTTATAAGATGGCTAAAATATAAAACAAATAAAAATAATATAAAAGGGGAGGGGGGTGGCAATAGAAGGGATAGGCAGTTGATTTTATTGGGCCAACGCGCTTGGGGGGGTGCAGGAAGTAAACTGACTTAAGCCCAGACTCAGTCACTAATTGAAACGGCGTCGTCTGGCTGTTTGAATTTTCCCTTCGTTTCTTCATTCACTCTGAGCCGTTGGATGCAGCAAATTAGTCAAGCTTTGAGGACGAATCCAACGATGGATAGCCATCGTCCCAAACAAAACCCTAGGGTTTTCAGACGCAGCCCCTCATGCATCAAACTTCCAGCCATGCGTTCTCTCCCCAGACTTGATGAAATGCAAAACTTCCAACTGCAAAAGTGCTCTACTCAATGCAAGGAACAAGGTGATACGTGTAATTTTCTCTAATTCCCTTTGAATCATCCAAACAGAATGCATCAAATCTTGGGTACCACCATAGTCATCTGAGATCAACCACGGTAAAGCTTCCACCTAAGGACATTAATTTGTTCTACATGCTACCCTGGTTAATCTAACCTAATCCATGCTAATCAAAACTCCCTAAACAGCTGGTTCTTGTTCATCAAAGATTCTTGCACCTGTTATGGAACTCCATGGAATTGGCTCTAACCTTCAGAATTTCATCACCTAGTCTAGCCTAGCCATTCTAAACCTAATATGCGATCTATCTATGCATAATTACAGTGAAAGAGAGAAGAGAAAAAACCTGTCAAGAGGTTATGGTGGAGACTCGTGTGGTTGCTTTCAGGCCTTGAAACTTCCTCCAAATGGTCCTTGGATGATCAATAGCCTTCTGTTTGCACTTGTGATGAAGGGGAAGATCTACAATGGAAGAAAATCAGAATTGCTTCAATTTGAAGAAACCTCTTCAATGGCTGCTTCTCTCTTTCTCTCCCCTCTGAATCCTCTTGCTATCACCAACCCTTTCCTCCTTGTGCTTCACTCTTTTTATAATGATGGATGGAAACAACTAGATCATTCTAGAATCATCTAGAAAGTGTTGAAAATGTCATGTGATGGTAACTTGAAAATCTCATGCACTATGCATTAAGTCTTGCAAAATGACCTTAAAATCTCCTCATATGACATATTGAAGTGTTATAAGCCATTACAAGCTTTTTCCTTGCCTTGTGTTAGGATTTCCAAGGGTGACTTCAAATGCAAGTAACAAAATAACAAAGCATCACCCATTTTAAAGCCTCAAATCAAAATTCCATCTAAACCAATGTTCTCAAAATGATGTTTCCAATCAAAATGATATATTGGATGACCTATTTTGGATTTCTAGATCTTCCAAACCAATTTTCAAGTTCAACTTTTCAAACTTATATGCCATTTTTAGTTCATTTTTGACCAATCATGCAACTTCATGCTATGAGCTTTTCCAACAATTTGTTACCTTCTTTCTAGACTTAAAATCACATTTTGAACAACTTTCATGTTTTGAGTTTTTCCATTTGAGGCTTGGAAATAGGAGTTTTAGGCATTGGCTAAAATGACCTATAACTGACAAATGACCAAAATACCCCTGTCTTGTTCAAACCATGAGTTGAGTTCCACAAATCCTATCAAGGACTTCTACCACTCAAATTAAAGCTAAGAAGATGCCCTCCAACATTCATGTTTACCAAGAAATCATAGGAATCATCCTACTAGGGCAAAAGTTGTCTGCAAGTTGGGTGACTTTCAAGGACCCAGATTCACACACCTCTGCTGACCTGTAATTTGTCAAAACCATAACTTGAGCTATGTAACTCCTATCAAGGATTTCCACCACTCAAATTAAAGCTAAGAACAAGCTCTACAACAATCATGTTGTGGGGAAGATGAGATATCAATCACATCTAGAGCTAAAACTGCCTGGAAGATAGGGATCAAACTAGGGTTTTTTCACTGACAATCCTTGGAAACCCTGACTTCAAACTTCTCAAACTCTTCAATCATGATGAGTTGGTCTAGGAATCATCTTTATAACATCTCTATGCATCATCCCATGATCTCATGGCCCTTGGATTAGGTCTCAACCTTCTCCAAATCTTCAGCTGATCTAGGGTTGACCCAGTCAAAACCCTAATTCTACCATTCATGGTTGAATCCTTTGAATTCTTGCACAGTGGCTTCTCTGGGCTTCATGATGGCTATCAAGACATCTCATATGCTTTCTCAAAACTTCAAGTTCATTCTCCAAGTCTCAGGATCATCTGAGGAGCACCCACAACTCTCAAGCTATGAAGCACACAACCCTGGTTCCAACCAATTCCTCTGAAGATCTTTTGAACTTTCTGATGAAGGTATCTATTTTCAAACACTCAATGAATAAATAATTGTTGGTCAAATTTTGGGGTGCAACACAAGGTAAGGATGCTTGAAGTTGCTTGAAGTTGCTTGGAGCATGAAGTTGCTTGTGCCTGAAGGTGTCTGATGAAGACTTAGGAGGTAGGAGACATAGGGAGAGCCTTAGAACTAGAATGACTTCTTTCACAAATATGGAAAGCATCTTGTGCTTCCATTCCTCCCAATGACTAAAAAGTCCTTCTAAGATATTCACATCCCTCCGTTGGAGGGATGAGTGGCTTTATCTGGGAAGTAGAACTTTGAGGGAACCAGTCTCTCATAATGATGAACCCTTACAGGCTTCCTTTGGTTGTCAATAAGTTGTTTATCATTTCCACTCATTCTGTTAAATCAATTGTCTTCTGGTTTGAGTATCTTGGAGGATGTTGGACTTGAGTTTGAAGATGAGAACTTCATTGAAGAATGTGGAAGAGGATGATTCCTTGAGCATTGCCATTGCAGCTGAAGCTTGAAGAACAAGTTGACACTTGTGAAGAAGACCCAATGGAGATTGAATGAAGAGCTAAGGCTTAAAGAATTGAAGGATGAAGTTGACACTTCCAGGTGATTGAAGACTACTCTGAGAGGTTGAAGCTTATAGGAGAAGAAGACCAAGTTGATACTGGTAAAGCAAAGAGAGCTGGAGCTTGAAGACTAAGTTGATACTTATGAAGAGGATTCAATTGAGATTGAGTGTAGAGCTGAGGCTTGAGGAATAAAGGATAAGTTGATACTTACACTGATGCATTGAGAGCCTGAAGGAATCAAGTTGATACTTGTGGTTAGAAGTGAAGCCTGAAGGTGGAATTGACTGAAGAGTTGAAGCTTGGAGAAGAGAGAGCAATTTGATACTTATGTCTTATGTGGTAGGACCTTGGAGAAGCAAGTTGATACTTGTCAGTGAGGATGATAGCCTTGAAGGGTGGTTGAAGTCTGAAGATTGGATTGCTGTCAGAAGAGCTGAAGCTTGAAATGGAAAAAGGGAGTTGTTGATCTGCTTCCTTGTCTGTTTTCTTTTCTGTGCAACTGTATCGATGTACCTTGTTTGACTTGCTTGATGCATTAGAATAAGTTCATATCTAGACTGACTTTAATCTAGGAGCATGATTGTACTAGAGGTTGAGTTGCTCCCTCTGCTTGTATTGTTACTGTATGGCTTTGCTTGCGGGTATTCGGTAGAGCCCAGCTCCCTTGCCCATGTGGTTTATTTTGCTTGACAGCATTTTACTTCTTCCGTATGATTGCAGTTGTTATTATGTCTTGCTTGATAGCATGTTATTTCTTCTGTATGAGTGCAGTTATTCATATTCGGCTTGAGGTTGAGATGAGCTTGTGGAGGCTACTGCGCCACACACATTTCCTCCCTCACTTGCATTGCATGCATTTTACAGTCGTTTATTGTATATATGTTTACTGTTTAAGCTGATGCTTTATCTGTTTATCATTGACATGATCCCTTAGGATTCTCACTTCCTTTGATAAGGAAGTGATGATAGAACTTTAGGTTGAAACCTATGCATGATAACTTCTAGGAGTTCCCAGTTTCAAACTTCAACTATAGGATGAATCCTTGGCATGACAACAATAGGACTTGATAGTCTCCCCTTAGTTGAGCCTGTTCTCTTCTCATCTCAAAACAGCTTAAGATACAGTAATCATGAATGATTTCTTTCGTACGTTACGAGCCTTAAGCTATCTGAGAAAGGACTGTTGGAGAGCTTCTTTTCAACAGTCTGGATGTTTAGTATGGCACCCTTTGGGTGACATGCGACGCATTCACTCTCAGGTCATAGTCTTTAGTGCGATTGAAATTGCAAACACAATAAAAAACACTTCTTCTGTAAAAGACAAAAAACAAACTTCAAACCTTTTTGCCCCGTGGGCCCGTAATTCAAAGGAGCTTTTCTGAAGAAAAAAGTGTCGTTAAACTCCTAGTTCTACCGCAAACAGGCTTTGGCCCTAACTACTGGAACTGTTGTTTAACCCTACTCGATAAAATAGATGAATCTGAACCCCCGTAAGCCGTATTAACCCGAACTACGTAAGCTCTGATCTCTCAAGCCTGTTGAGAGTACGTAGGCTCAATACTGATGTATTGGCGAGCCACCTTCCCCCGTAACCCGTAGTAGGTCGAACTACGTTGACTCTGATTTCTCATTCTCTGATGAGAATACGTAGGCATAAAGTGCGACGCTTTGCCGAGTCATTTTCTTTTCTTTTTAAGCCATCCTTGATAGGTAGATAGATAAACCAACTCGTCCAGTAAACACAACAAGCGTGGATCCCGTCGAGTACGACGGACGTGAGGGGTGCTAATACCTTCCCCTTGCGTAACCGACTCCCAAACCCAGACAATGGTTGCGATGACCTTGTCTTATACCTTTTCGTCAGGTTTTTCCGGTCGTTTCCTTTCCCGTTCTGAGGGACAAATAACGAAAGGTGGCGACTCTTCTGTTTTGCCGGCACCTTATTTTTGCGGAAGCGACAGCTGGCGACTCTGCTGGGGAATTGATAGTTTCCTGGGATCCAACGTCCCGAATGCGAGTCAGTTTGGGGATCCGACGTCCCCTGCGAGAGTCAATCCTAGCGCTTGTATGATTACTTGTTGGGTTTTGTTTCTTTATCACATTTTATTTACCGCACTTTCTTTTCAGTATGATATGATTATCTGTGTTGTTGTGGGAGGGGCATTCTGATGAGTGAGAAGCCAGACCCAGGCTTGAGTGAACATAGCATTAGTTGTGGAAATTAGTGGGCGCGTGCTTGCTTGGCAGGCACTAGTGTCTCATGAAATCCACGCTCAGACGAGGTTCTCCCGGTTGACTTCTTTTTCAACCCTTTGGGTTGAATGGGGTTGTTGGTTTGGAGGATTGTCGACTCTGGGGACCGATCATTTGGGATTCAGCCGAGTGAGGCCGCTTCATGAGCTGGTGATGCCACACCTTCTAGGTATCGTATCACCCCTCTTGAATGTCTGTGACGCTGATGACCACATAGGATGCCGAACTTGAGTCAGTTTAGGTCCATACCTATGAGCAGGGTTGGGTTTATTGCAGGAAACCTTAACTTTCAGACTTCCCGGTTTTCTTGATAGTGAATCAGTTTTGTTGGTACCGGAGGTTCTCATCAGCAGATGTGTATTTGTTCTTGACAGAGCAGGTTTATGGTTTGGATCTGAGGATCTCATCTGCAGAGGTATGATTGTTCTTGACAGAGCAGAGTTTTGGTCCTGTATCAGAGGACCTTATATTCAGAGATGTGTATTTGTTCTTGACAGAGCAGAGTTAGGGTCCTGTATCATAGGTCCTTATTATCAAATGTTTGTTCTTGACATAGCAGAGTTAGTGTCCTGTATCAGAGGTCCTTATTATCAGATATTTGTTCTTGATAGAGCAGAGTTAGGGTCCTGTATCAGAGGTCCTTATTATCAGATGTTTGTTCTTGACAGAGCAGAGTTATGGTCCTGTATCAGAGGTCCTCATTAGCAGATGTTTGTTCTTGACAGAGCAGAGTTAGGGTCCTGTATCAGAGGTCCTTATTATCAGATGTTTGTTCTTGACGGAGCAGATTTATGGTCCTATGTGTGTGTGTTCTTGACAGAGCAGATTTGTGGTCCGATACCAGGGTTTTCTTCTTATCAGATATAGTGGTTGTTCTTGACAGAGCGGCATCATGGTTTTGTTGATACAGAATCTCCACAGCACAGTCGCCTTGATCTCCTGCTGCATGATTGCATTTTACATTGCCTTGCATACTCATTTGCATTTCATTAACGTGTGTCTGTGTTGCAAGTACCGTTCTCCCCGATCCAGGATTTCTTGCCTCCTATTGTATTGTTATGGGTTCTCTGAGGAAGACCGTGGCTTACAAGCTCCCTGCCCCTGATGTGGTTTAGCTGACTGGTTTGATTGCTTTAGCAGATGATTCTGTGAGAGATGAGTTCAGAAAATCTTACGGCAAATTGCTCAATTTGGTTCGTAAACCTTCTGCGTTTAAGTTGAATGGGTTGCACGCTCTGCTGCAGTTCTACGATCCTCCGTTGAGATGCTTTACTTTCTAGGATTTTGTCCTCGCACCCACGCTAGAGGAATATGCTGATTTGTTAGGTGTGCCTATCAAGAGGCAGATGCCTTTTGTTCATATGGATGCTGAGCTTGATCTGGCTAGTCTAGCTCCTTCACTTCATCTGGATGCCTCAGAGTTGGTCTTGTCTAGCTGGAACATGGTTCCTGGTTTCTCCTTGCAGTTCTTGGTGGGAAAGGCTCAGCAGTGCGCCAAAGACGGATGTTGGGTCGTGTTCAACGCCATTCTCGCCCTGTGCATATATGGCATCATTCTGTTCCCCAATATGCCCGACTTTGTAGACTTCGACGCATTTCGCATCTTTGCTTCAGGGAATCCAGTCCCTACCTTGATAGGAGATGTCTACCATTCCATCCACTACAAAAACGAGAATAGAAGGGGTAAGAATGTCTCATGTTGTGTGCCCCTGCTTTACAAATGGCTTGATAGTCATCTACCCAAGAAGGGTCCCTTTGCTTCGTTTGCTGCCACAGCTGAGTGGTCTGAGCGTTTGATGAGTCTCTCAGCGTTGGATATTGACTGGTTTGACAGAGATAGGTTGGGTACCGAGATCATCTTCAGCTACAGCGGGTTTCCGAACGTGCCTTTGATAGGCAGGAAGGGCTGTATAAACTATAATCCGTCTCTGCTGGTCCGACAGTTTGCTTACGCTTTGAGAGCTCCGCCGAAGGATGAAGAGGTACAGGAATCTCTGTACCTCACTGGTCTTCTAGAGGGGGATATGTTATCTAAGCTTCAGCGCGCTTGGAATGGTATCGGTAAGAGGGGAAGACCATTGCTGGGGAAAAGCAATAGTCAAGCCTACGCTCCGTATGTGACGTGGATCAGAGCCAGAGCAGATGCTCTAGGGGTGCCGTTTCCTCCTGCCAAGCCAGAAAGCCCTCCAGTGATTGAAGAGTCTACCAATGTGCCCATTCAGCAGCATAATCAGGTGTTAGCTGAGCGAGATGAATTGAAGAGGGCAAATGAAGAACTGGAGAAAGAATTGGCTCAGCTCCAAAGCGAGAGAAACGAAGCTGTTCATTCCTTCAAGAGGCAAACAGAACTGGTGAACCAGTTGGGGACAGACTTGACTAAGCAGATAGCTGAGCGCGAGCGCATAGGTCGAGACTTCAAAGCTGTCAATGATGTGCTGGCCACGAAGAAGCAGCACTTGAACGAAGCGTATCGGAGGATATCCAAGTTTAACCAGCACTGGAAGGCCTCCCTAGCCAACAGGAAAGAGCGGGAGGATAAGCTGATGCAACAGATTTCCAAGCTGAAAGCCCAGGTGAAGGCTAGTGAGAAGAGGTTTGATGAAGAAACCGCTCGTCGATATGCCACTGAAGGCCAGCTCAACAAAGCTCTCGCTAACCTGAAGGAGCGCAAATTGATGTTTGAATCCAAGAAGCGGAAGCTAGAAGATTGTTTCGGCGAAGGAGCATGGGAAGATTCGGTCGAAGGTCTTCAGTACACTATTATGCAGAGGGAGTTACTCGTCGAAGGGTTACTCACTCGGCCTGGTCATCCAGAAACGAAGGGGTTGTTAGAAGAGTTTCGCGCCCGTGGCCATGCTTGACTATTTGTATTCCTTTTGTTTTGATCATTGTTGTATGCTGACCATCACCAGGCTTGTTGGTCGAGGTCACGCTATTGATTCATCTTGTACTCACTGATGTTGTGTACTGCCTTGATGGGCTTTCTTTATATATGAGATGTTATTTCCATGATTGGACTCGGACTTCTTATTATCAGCGCTGGCACTCAGGCACTAGGATCGAGGGAAATCTCCCTAACGCACAGACACACGTTTGCATTCGCATGAAGCATTTGCATAACGAGCACTTTGTCGTTTTTTCCTAACCCTTTTGTGTTTTCAGGTTGTTTCAGGTTGTTCCAGGATTGATCAGAGACCTATCCACCGCTATCCGACCAGAGCAAATCGAACCAGAATCATGGAGCAAGTGCAAACTGATGTTCAGGAACTCCGCGAAAGAATGGATCGCTTCATGGAGCTCATGCAAGCGGTCGCCAATGGCCAGGATCAGCTCAGAACCTTGATTCAGCCCCTGATTTCAAGGGTTGATAGCAATGGCGTACTCCATGGTGGGACTGTGCCAACTCCTCCACCTGTTGAAACTCCTCAGAATGGCGTCCCCGTGACCGGGGGGAATGGCAGTGCCAACGACAATGTGATAGCTAACATGGGACTCTATAGTAATACGACGGGCGTCGGTAATGGAAATTTTGAAGCTAACGTCAATGTCGGGCTGGGCAACGACAATGCAGGTGTTGGGAATCTGTTTGGGCCTCAGCCGTGGTTAGAAGACCGTCAAGACGATGTGTTCTCTCAGAGAGGTGCTGAAGGGGAGCTGACTGCTGAAGCACGTCTAAGGTTCAAGGCACTCGAGGATAAGATGAGAAATATCGAGAACCAGAACACCCTGGGTGTTGATATGTCCAAGTTGGGATTGATTGTTGATTTCAAGGTGCCTCCCAAGTTTAATGTACCTGACTTTGAAAAGTACAAGGGCACCACTTGCCCTCGCGTCCACCTGAGATCGTATTACAGAAAAATGTCAGCTCATTCTGAGGACGAGAAGTTGCTGATGCACTTCTTTCAGGACAGTCTGTCCGGACCCTCCCTCGAATGGTACATGAGTCTGGAACCTACCAGTGTGCGCACGTGGAAGGACCTTGCTGAAGCATTCGTGCACCACTACCAATACAACAGTGACTTGGCCCCGAACCGAGTCCAACTGCAGAATCTGTCGCAAAGGAACAACGAAGGGTTTAAGGAATACGCCCAGCGGTGGCGTGAATTGGCAGCCAGGGTTCAGCCGCCGATGGTTGAACGTGAGCTTGTGAAGATGTTCGTAGCCACCCTCCCAGGGGTTTATTATGAGAAATTGGTCAGCGGTATGTCCGGAACCTTCTCATATCTCATTATCACGGGTGAGCACATTGAAAATGGGATCAAACTGGGGAAAATTCAAGGTGATTCGTCCTCAGCTGGAGGAGGAGGAAAGAAACCTTATAGTGGCAAAAGACGGGAAGGAGAAATGAGCGCCGTATCCAACGCTCGAAGGAAGGGTAAAGGCCCTCACCAACAGGTGGCCAACATAACTATCCCGGCAGTCCCACAGCAACAGCAGCAGCAACCGAATCAACAAGGGTACAGAAAGTATCAGAACAAGGCACCTCTGTTGAGCCGTCACCTCGAGACACCGCCCATGTCTTACGCGCAACTATTGCAGACTTTGCTTCAGCTACAGTTGATCCAGAAGAGAACCCTGGCTCTCTTGACAGGGGCACCTCCGCCAGGTTATGACGCGAATGCAACTTGCGAATTTCACTCAGGGGCACCAGGCCACACAATAGAGAATTGAAAAGCCTTCAAGCACAAGGTGAAGGACATGGTGGACGCCAAGATCATCAACTTAGATAATGTGCCAAACGTCACGAAGAACCCTATGCCGAATCATAGGGGAGGTGGAGTAAATGCCATTCTTTAAGACGAGGGTTTGGATTTGTTGACTGACGTCAGAGATCTGAAGACACCGCTTAGCTTCGTTAAAGCTAAGCTGATGAAAAGAGGTTTCTTTCCAGGTTGCGGAGAGCTGTGTATGGGCTGTGCGACAAGTCCTGATGGATGTGAACAGTTGATAGAGGGGATTCAGATTCTGATGACTGAGGGAATCCTGCAGTTTAGCCGGAGGGCCGAATGTGGATCGGGAGAGGTAATGCTGAAGCAAGATGATGAGGTTGCCACCATCACCATCCCTCGCCAGACGATAACTATTTCTGCACCTAGGCCGCCCACGATTACCATCACCAAAGCTGGGCCAATACCGTTCAAAAGCACTAACGCTGTCCCATGGCATTATGGGGCAGAGGTCTACTGCAACGGACAGAAGTTGGAACTAGAACCGTTTGGGCCGTCTGTGGAGAACCTAGCGGGCGTTAGCGAAATCACTCGCAGCGGAAGAGTGTTTGCACCACCTGAGGTCGTGGCGGACAAAGCAGACAGAGCTGATGCAACTGATAAAGGGAAGAGTAAAGTCGTTGAAGAGATCCCCCGTGGGGTAGAAAAACACTTACTTGTTAAAGACGCCGAGGAATTTATGAGGTTGATTAAAAAGAGTGACTACAAGATTGTGGATTATCTCCATCAAACACCCTCGAAGATTTCCATCCTGAACTTGTTGCTGTGTTCTGAAGCACACCGCAACGCACTGCTGAAGGTGTTAAACGCCGCATATGTACCGCAGGAAATATCGATAAACCAGTTGGAAGAGGTCGTAGCCCACGTGAATGCTGGAAATGGTTTAGGTTTCACTGACCTAGAGCTGACGCCGAAGGGGAGGAACCACAATAGCGCTCTGCACATCTCGATAGAGTGTAGGGGAACGATTATGTCGCACGTGTTGGTGGACACGGGGTTGTCGCTCAATGTTCTTCCGAAGAAGGCATTAATGAAGTTAGATACTCGTGGAGTGATTTGCACACCCAGTGATCTGGTTGTGTAGGCGTTCGATGGAACCAAACGGCATGTTTTCGGGGAGGTGACGTTGCCAATACAAGTCGGGCCGGAAACATTCGACGCGGTCTTTTACATTATGGACATCATGCCTGCCTACAACTGTCTCTTGGGTCGGCCGTGGATCCATGCTGCTGGAGCCGTGACCTCCACGTTGCACCATAAACTCAAGTATACTGTCGGAGGTAGCATCGTGACTGTGTGTGGCGAGGAAGACATAATGGTGAGCCATTTGTCGTCCTTCAAGTATGTTGAGATGGATGGGGAAATCCACGAAACCCTATGCCAAGTGTTCGAAGCTGTTAAAGTCAAGAACGTAGCTCCTGTAGTCGCTGAAAAGCCAGAGATGACTCTCTCTTCCTTCAAGGAAGCCCGGGCCGTTGTTCAAGCCGGATCTACCCCAGGCTGGGGGCGAATTTTGGAGATACCTAACAAGCAAGACATGTTTGGGTTGGGATATTCTCCTAGAGCTGAAGCCTCCTCTTCTAGCAGTGCGTCGCGAGGTAAAGGGCCGATCCAGTTTACCAGTGGCGGGGTGATATTTGAAAGCGTCAACATGGTGTCTGAAGACAGCGGAGATAGCGACTGTGACTTAGACTCTTGGATCCAGCCAAGCAAGCCAGGCGAGAGCCTCAACAATTGGTCCGTCAAGGATATCATCCAGATGACAAGCGAAGAGTAATGATTTACTTTTTCCAATCATTGTACAACCCTATGTCCTACCCGGGGCATAGTGGTTTTATTGTCAGGGCCTTGTTTGATTATGTACATGCATTTTATCAATAAATCAAAAGGCGTTTTTCTTCGTATTCAGATGTTGTGATCTCTGTTATTCCTGTTTTATATTTGTTTTGAAAAACAATAAAATGGCAATGAGGTTTGTGCTAACCTACATATCCTTGTTTTAAGCTTAACCCTTGTTATTGCAGGATCCACATAACAGATGACATCGACTCTGGACCTTCTACGACTCACTTCGACTTCGATTGCCCGATCTATCAAGCCGAAGAAGAGATTGATGAAGACGAAGACCTTCCTGAAGAGTTGGCCCGCTTGTTGAAACAAGAAGAGAAAGTTATTCTACCTCATGAAGAGTAAATTGAGATCGTGAATCTGGGTTCTGAAGAACTTGTCAGGAACGTCAGGATAGGGGCCGCATTGCAGAGTGATGTCAAGCAGAGATTGGTCGAGATGCTAAGAGAGTATAGTGACGTCTTTGCTTGGTCATACGAAGATATGCCCGGACTTGACACTGACATCATGGTCCACCACTTGCCGCTGCGAGAAGATTGTCCTCCCGTTAAGCAGAAGCTTAGGAGGACACGACCAGATATGGCCGTTAAGATCAAAGAAGAAGTGCAAAAGCAGCTTGATGCTGGCTTCTTAGCGGTCACTACTTACCCTCTGTGGGTCGCCAACATAGTGCCTGTACCGAAGAAGGACGGTAAGGTGAGAATGTGCGTTGATTATCGGGATTTGAATAGGGCGAGCCCTAAAGATGATTTCCCGCTTCCCCACATTGATGTGTTGGTCGATAATACAGCTCAGTTCTCCGTGTTTTCATTCATGGATGGCTTCTCCGGTTACAACCAGATCAAGATGGCGCCGGAGGACATGGAGAAAACTACGTTTATTACTCCTTGGGGAACATTTTGCTACAAGGTAATGCCTTTCGGTCTGAAGAACGCAGGGGCCACTTACCAACGAGCAATGGTTACTTTGTTTCATGATATGATTCATCATGAGATTGAAGTCTATGTTGATGACATGATTGCGAAGTCCCAAATGGAGGAGGGACATCTGGTCAATTTGCTGAAGCTTTTTGAGAGGCTTAGGAAGTTCAGGTTGAGGCTGAATCCTAACATGTGTACCTTCGGAGTACGGTCTGGAAAGCTGCTGGGGTTTATCGTGAGTGAAAGAGGCATCGAGGTTGATCCTGTGAAGATAAAAGCGATACAAGAAATGCCAGTGCCAAAAATAGAAAAAGAAGTTCGCGGTTTCCTGGGCAGAATAAACTACATTGCAAGGTTTATTTCTCAGCTCACGGCCACGTGTGAACCGATGTTCAAACTGCTGAAAAAAGATCAGGCGATTATCTGGAACGAGGATTGCTAGAAGGCATTTGATAAGATAAAACAGTATCTGCAGGAACCTCCAATCTTGATACCCCCAGTGGCCGGAAGACCCTTAATCATGTACTTGACAGTTCTTGAGAATAGTATGGGGTGTGTTCTCGGTCAGCACGACGAGACAGGCAGAAAGGAGCATGCCATTTACTACTTGAGTAAAAAGTTCACAGACTTTGAATCTCGTTACTCAATGCTGGAGAAAACGTGTTGTGCACTAGCCTGGGATGCCAAACGTTTACGACAGTACATGCTCAACCACACCACCATGCTAATTTCGAAGATGGATCCGATCAAGTACGTCTTCGAGAAGCAAGCGCTTTCGGGTAGGATTGCCAGATGGCAAATGGTGTTGACGGAATATGACATTCAGTACGTTTCCCAGAAGGCCATTAAGGGAAGCGTATTGTCTGAATACCTTGCCGAACAGCCGATCGAGGATTATCAGCCGATGAAATTTGAATTCCCTGATGAGGATATCATGTTTCTCAAAGCGAAGAATTGCGACGAACCGTTGCCCGACGAGGGTCCAGATAGGAAATCCCAGTGGTAATTGATATTTGATGGGGCGGTTAACTCTTATGGAAGTGGCATTGGGGCGATCATCACGACTCCCCACGGATCCCACATCCCGTTCACTGCGAGACTGACGTTTCCAGTCACCAATAATGAAGCGGAGTACGAAGCATGCATCATGGGTCTAGAAGAGGCAATTGATTTGAGAATCAAAAACCTAGACGTATATGGTCACTCGACACTTGTGATTAACCAGATTAAAGGGGAGTGGGAGACTCATCAATCGAATTTGGTGCCGTACATGAACTATGCCAGAAGGCTGCTTCCATTCTTTGATCGAGTGGAACTCCATCATGTGCCCAGGGCTGAAAACCAGATGGCTGATGCCTTAGCCACGTTGGCTTCGATGTATAAAGTCAATTTTTGGAATGAAGCTCCAAGGATTGTCCTTTCTCGTCTTGATAGACCTGCATTCGTCTTTGCGATCGAGGAAGCCTCCGACGGCAAGCCATGGTTCCATGACATCCAGACTTTCCTTATGACTAAGGAGTATCCTGCGGGAGCGTCAACCCAGGATAAGAAGACTCTGAGGAGGCTGTCTGGAAATTTTTATCTCAATCCTGATGGAGTTTTGTATAAAAGAAACCACGATCTCGTGCTACTCAGATGTGTAGATGAGAAAGAAGCGAGTATGCTCATGGAAGAAGTCCATGAAGGCACATTTGGTACGCACGCCGGCGGGCATGCTATGACAAGGAAGATCCTGAGAGCAGGATACTACTGGCTGACGATGGAATCGGATTGCTTTAAATTCGCGAAGAGATGTCATAAATGCCAGATTTATGCTGATAAAGTTCATGTGCCGCCGTGCCCGTTGAATGTCATGTCCTCCCCGTGGCCGTTCTCCATGTGGGGCATCGACATGATAGGCAAGGTCGAGCCCACTGCATCTAATGGTCATCGCTTCATTCTAGTAGCTATCGACTACTTCACCAAGTGGGTGGAGGCAGCCTCATATGCTAATGTGACCAAGCAGGTGGTGGCTAAATTCATAAAGAGGGACATCATCTGTCGTTACGAAATTCCTGAGCGAATCATTATTGATAATGGTTCGAATCTGAATAACAAGATGATGAAGGAGCTGTGCCAGAGTTTCAAGATTGAACACCACAACTCATCTCCTTACCGGCCGAAGATGAACGGCGCCGTTGAAGCGGCCAATAAGAACATCAAGAAGATTGTTCAGAAGATGGTTGTGACCTACAAAGATTGGCACGAGATGCTGCCATTTGCACTGCACGGTTATCGTACAACGGTACGTACATCAACCGGGGCAACTCCTTTCTCCTTAGTGTACGGGATGGAAGTTGTCCTACCGTTAGAAGTGGAGATCCCTTCTTTACGAGTTTTGGTTGACGTGAAACTCGACGAGGCATAATGGATTAAGAACCGACTAAACCAACTCAGCCTGATGGACGAGAAGAGGTTAGCATCGATTGCGTATGGTCGTTTATACCAAAGCTAAATGAAGAAAGCTTATGATAAGAAGGTGCGTCCTAGAAGCTTTCAGACGGGTGACCTCGTCCTGAAGAAGATTCTTCCTCCACACTCCGATCACCGGGGCAAGTGGACTCCCAATTACGAAGGTCCGTACGTTGTCAGCAAGGTTTTCTCGGGAGGAGCTTTGTTGTTATCCACGATGGATGGTGAAGATTTTGCATCCCCGGTGAACGCGGACGCAATTAAAAAATACTTTGCTTAAAAAAACGACCCGCTGGAAAGAAAAAGAATATCCAGGAAAAAACGGGGCATCCCGGCGAACCATAAAAAAAGGAAAAAGGTTCGGGCAAAAATTAGGGATATAAATTGAAAAAATGTACACCCGCAAAGTCGAAAACCTGAAAGGGCGACTTTGGCAAAAAAGGGTATCCCGGTGAATCAAAAACCCGGAAGGGCGATTCAGACAAAAGTTAGGGATTTGAAAAAGCAAATGATTGCGTTCCGCGTGTGTACTTTCATTGTTTTGTGGTTTGGAAGACTTGAGGGCCGTTTATCTGAATCAATCTCTTCTGAAGCTGAAGCGTCGGAGAAGTATCGAAGTCGAGTGGGTCTTAGAGGGATCAACTCATGGTGTTCGTCTATGCCTCGTTGCCGACATTTGTATATACTGATGTATATTTATGTTTTATCTTTTTCGCGCGGCTTCCTCATTCCAGGAGCTTGCCTCTGTTGTAAAACATTTTTTGCCCATTTGGGGGTTCGTTATCAATAAAATGTATACTATTCAGCAATTCTGTTTGTCTGTTTAGCATTTACCTGTTTTGTTTGCGAAAAAGAACGCCGATGTTTTTGATAAAATGCGCATACATAAACTTACTGGCTTAGGCCACTGATTGTTGAAACAATGAATTACTTGAACATTGTCACAAGATGATAACCTTGATAGGTCCCTTTGAGAAGGGTGTCTTGTCTGTTTGTTTGTGTTGTTGCAGGTGTAGCATATACCAGGTAGTACGCCGTGCACATCCCCAAGCAGGATGATTCCTTCTTCTCCAGCAAAGTTCAACAACCTCTCCCCGCAGAGTCTGAACGTGAGATCATGAGCATTGATATGTGTTTCCCCAGGCAGAGAAGATTCTCTCCCCAATCAGAGGTATCCTGAAGGAGCGGCATCTTCCCAGCAAAGTCGTGCACCCAAGATGATTCTTGAATTCTCCAACGAAGGCGTTCGTTTAAGATGATTCTTAAAATCCCCTGTAAAGCCGCCAGAGAGAGCCGCTCATGATGATTCCTGAAATCCCCGGCAGAGTGTTTGCTCAGGATGATTCCTGAAATCTCCAACAGAGTTACTGGTTCAGGATGATTCTTGAAGTCCCACGGAGTTATTTGCTCAAGATGATTCTTGATTTCCTCAGCAGAGATGATTCACCCAGAATGATTCCTGGATCCCCGAAGCAGAGTTACTTGATAGTTCTCCAAAACCCCCAGCGGAGATGTGTCATCCCTAGCAGGTTTCTGAACAGCGAAGTTGAAACTTCCCTTGAAGACTTGATGATTGAAGTCCAACCGTATTGACGAAGCAGTTCTCTCAGCTGATGCGGAGTGCCTGATGGCAGAAGTTTGGATATCCCCAATTGGTTCATGATTGACTAAGGATTCCATTCCCGACTTACTAATGAGGTTCGACTGATGCCCGAAAATTTCTTTGAATGCCCGACGGCATGATTAACTTGATTGTTGACCTGATGGGTCCCGATGAATTCTGATGCCTAACGGCATGATCGACCATGTATCATCGGTTTCCGTGTGACCAATTCCCCAGCTAGTTGTCGTGCAGCTAATATTTCAGTGTTCGAAGATTTGTTCCCATCGAAGTACCGTGTACTTGTGCAGTTGGCAAATTTACGGGTTTGTCGGTATTCAACCGTCTCGCACCTTGATTGGTTGAGAGCCGTTCGCTTCTCACCCAGTCAGGTTCAAGCCGTTTGAATAGGGGCAGCTGTTGCACCCCAAAATTTGCCCAACTTTTCTTTACCTAGCTTGTGTTTCATTTCATTCACATTATCATTATCATTTGCATTTCATTGACATGTGTGCAGGAGATCAAGAGGTATGACTACCAATAAAGGGCTACACAAGAGTTTGAAGCTAGCTAAGAAGCTTATTCAAGTGTTCAAGGGTTGATATCCTTGTAAGAGAAGTCAAAGGACTCTCAGAGTGAGTGGTTGAAACCAAGAGGGTGTGCCTTCTAACTTGAGAGTTGTGGGAGCTCCTCAGATGATTCTGAAGCCAAGAATGTGGACTTGAAGCCTTGAGAGAGCTTATGAGATGTCTGGGAAGCCATCATGAAGCCTAGACAGGTCATGGTGCAAGATTAAGAAGCCTCAGCCATGATTGGTGTAATTAGGGTTTGACTGGGTCAACCCTAGGTCAATTGATGATTTGAGGAAGGTTGAGACCTAATCCAAGATCCATGTGATCATGGATTGATACATTGAGATGTTATAAGGATTATTCCAAGGTTAACTCATCATGATTGAAGAGTTTGAGAAGTTTCAAGCTAGGGTTTCTAAAGCTTGACAGTGTAAAATCCCCTAGTTTGACCCCTATCTTCAAGGCAGTTTAGCTCAAGATGTGATTGTCATCTCATCTTTCCCATAACATGAATGTTTTAGAGCTTGATCTTAGATTTAATTTGAGTGCTAGAAGTCCTTGATAGGATTTGTAGAACTCAAGTTATGACTTTGACAAGTTGCAGGTCATCTAAGGTATGTGAATTTAGGGGCTTGAAAGTTACCCAACTTGCATCAAACTTTTGCCCTAGAAGGATGATTCCTATGAACTTTTGGTCAACATGAATGTTGTCCCTTATTCTCTTAGCTTTCTAGAGAGGACTAGAAGTCCATGATTGGATGTGTAGAACTCAACTTATGGCTTTGACAAGTCAAGAGCATTTTGATCATTTGGAGATTACAGATCATTTCAAGCATAAGGCCATAACTCCTATTTCCAAGCTCCAAATGGGAAAATGTTCAATATCAAAGTTGTTCAAAATGATGTTTTTAGCTTGTCTAAATATCAAGTGTCCATTGATATGGATTATATCAAGCATTGGTTGAAAAAACTTCACATGAAAGGCATTTTAATGAATTAAAATGAGAAAATTCAAAAGAAATGAGAGTAACATGTTTCCAAGTAAAATTTGTGGTCAATTTGAATGGAATTAATGTTTTAGAAAGATTGGCATTGCCACATTTTGGATTTGAGGTCCATAGCATGGTCATTTGGATGGTTACTTCACATTTAAGAAACATATCATATACACTCCCTATGTTAAAACCAAAGGAAAAAAAACAATTATATCACACTCCTTAATGATTAAGTGGATGGTTTGGATTAAGTTTAGAGCATGAGTAAGTCTTGAAGGCACACTTTCATGTTGAACTTTTGAAGGAAAGGTGAATATCCAAAATCAATAATTGGGCCTAGTTTGGGCTTGATATCCATCTGAACACACTATAAGTAAGAATTAGAACGAATTTGGAAGGTTCTGGAGCAGAATTCTGTTGAGAATCCATTGATGTGAAGTGAAGAAAAAGCTTGAAAATTGGAAATGCGTTTTGGAGAATCAAGAGGTTGCAGCAAGAACTGAGCATCAAGAATTGTCCACCATTACTCCTTGAAGGATTCTGCATAGTTTGAGAAAGAATTGAAGCACATAACCACTACAATCCAAGCTTCAAGGTTGGTTCTAAGATTTTGAAATATCTCTGTAATTATGCACTTTTAATCCATTAGAAGCATGTGGTTAGGTTCCCCTTGACATGTAGATGAATTTTGGTTAGTTAATTTGATGGTTAGAGACAAGTTAGGGTTCCTTCCATTTTCGGTTGAGATTTGGTTTTGGCGAATCACGCGTTTTCAGTGTAAACTAATGGCATGGTTAGATTCCTGAGAAAATTCTGATCAATTTTCATTAAGACATCGTGACCAATGGTTGAGTATAGAAGGATCTAGGGTTGCGCAGGGGTGTCCGGAAAAGCCACCGGCGGTTTGGGCTTGTGTGCGTAAGTTGCAGGTTTGAAACGAGGAAGATACAATCCTCACCGTTTGTTCGCGTGGAGAATTTGACTTGGTCTGTGGATCCCAGGGCTCACGTTGAGCCACGCGTCCCTAGCCTTAAACGCATCGTTTTGTTTATTGACCTGAGAAGCTTCGCTGCATAGACCATGGGTGAGCAAGTTCGAACCTTGGTGTGTGACATTTCTGATTTTGTGATTTGAAGACTGAAGCGTTGGGCTTGGATTGCACTTGATACTGACACCCCCCTCTTCAGCCCAGTCTGAATTTGAATTGATTTTTCTTGCTATTTGCCACACACGCCTATTAATTTCCATTGATTTTCTTTATTTTTTTTTCATTTTATACATGGTTCTTGAAAAAATCATATAAAATTGAAAAATAATCCAATTAATCCCATTCTTTTTGCATTATATTCATGATTGATTCTAGTATTTTTTTAGATAAAAAATATTTGCATTTCATGCATTTTATGATTTTATGGGAATTTTATATTTTAATTGATATTAAAATGGTTATGTTTGATACTTAATTTTGTGGAATTTTGTGTGATCATGTGGTGATGATTTTGATCCTGATTTTTTGTGTATGCTTAGCTTAGACATGTGTGCTCCCATAGTATTTTTCTCACATTTTTGTGATTAAAATAGGTATGCTTTCTAGATTGAGATTTAGGTGCTTCCTTTTAGGGTTTAGGTTTAGTACCTTGTGGTGTAGAATTTATTTCTAGGTCTTATTTGATGATTTGATCTCTGGAATTAATATGGTAGAGTCATGATTGACCTAGGTTCCTATAGTTATTTTTGTAGGATTTTACAATTGGTTTTAGTATTTTAGTTAGGACTAACTTTAGTACTAGGTTTTAGGTGATCCTAACTTACTAACTCAACTAGATTAACTTCTTTAGTCCCCTTAGATTAGGGTTTTTGTGTTGTTTGCCTTTGGTTGAGATTGAAGGCAAATTGAAGACAAGTTGAAGACAAGGTAAGGATGCTTGAAGTTGCTTGAAGTTGCTTGGAGCATGGAGTTGCTTGTGCCTGAAGGTGTCTGATGAAGACTTAGGAGGTAGGAGGCATAGGGAGAGCCTTAGAACTAGAATGACTTCTTTCACAAATATGGAAAGCATCTTGTGCTTCCATTCCTCCCAATGACTAAAAAGTCCTTCTAAGATATTCACATCCCTCCGTTGGAGGGATGAGTGGCTTTATCTGGGAAGTAGAACTTTGAGGGAACCAGTCTCTCATAATGATGAACCCTTACAGGCTTCCTTTGGTTGTCAATAAGCTGTTTATCATTTCCACTCATTCTGTTAAATCAATTGTCTTCTGGTTTGAGTATCTTGGAGGATGTTGGACTTGAGTTTGAAGATGAGAACTTCATTGAAGAATGTGGAAGAGGATGATTCCTTGAGCATTGCCATTGCAGCTGAAGCTTGAAGAACAAGTTGACACTTGTGAAGAAGACCCAATGGAGATTGAATGAAGAGCTGAGGCTTAAAGAATTGAAGGATGAAGTTGACACTTCCAGGTGATAGAAGACTACTCTGAGAGGTTGAAGCTTATAGGAGAAGAAGACCAAGTTGATACTGGTAAAGCAAATAGAGCTGGAGCTTGAAGACTAAGTTGATACTTATGAAGAGGATTCAATTGAGATTGAGTGTAGAGCTGAGGCTTGAGGAATAAAGGATAAGTTGATACTTACACTGATGCATTGAGAGCCTGAAGGAATCAAGTTGATACTTGTGGTTAGGAGTGAAGCCTGAAGGTGGAATTGACTGAAGAGCTGAAGCTTGGAGAAGAGAGAGCAATTTGATACTTATGTCTTATGTGGTAGGACCTTGGAGAAGCAAGTTGATACTTGTCAGTGAGGATGATAGCCTTGAAGGGTGGTTGAAGTCTGAAGACTGGATTGCTGTCAGAAGAGCTGAAGCTTGAAATGGAAAAAGGGAGTTGTTGATCTGCTTCCTTGTCTGTTTTCTTTTCTGTGCAACTGTATCGCTGTACCTTGTTTGACTTGCTTGATGCATTAGAATAAGTTCATATCTAGACTGACTTTAATCTAGGAGCATGATTGCACTAGAGGTTGAGTTGCTCCCTCTGCTTGTATTGTTACTGTATGGCTTTGCTTGCGGGTATTCGGTAGAGCCCAGCTCCCTTGCCCATGTGGTTTATTTTGCTTGACAGCATTTTACTTCTTCCGTATGATTGCAGTTGTTATTATGTCTTGCTTGATAGCATGCTATTTCTTCTGTATGAGTGCAGTTATTCATATCTGGCTTGAGGTTGAGATGAGCTTGTGGAGGCTGCTGCGCCACACACATTTCCTCCCTCACTTGCATTGCATGCATTTTACAGTCGTTTATTGTATATATGTTTACTGTTTAAGCTGATGCTTTATCTGTTTATCATTGACATGATCCCTTAGGATTCTCACTTCCTTTGATAAGGAAGTGATGATAGAACTTTAGGTTGAAACCTCTGCATGATAACTTCTAGGAGTTCCCAGTTTCAAACTTCAACTATAGGATGAATCCTTGGCATGACAACAGTAGGACTTGATAGTCTCCCCTTAGTTGAGCCTGTTCTCTTCTCATCTCAAAACAGCTTAAGATACAGTAATCATGAATGATTTCTTTCGTACGTTACGAGCCTTAAGTTATCTGAGAAAGGACTGTTGGAGAGCTTCTTTTCAACAGTCTGGATGTTTAGTATGGCACCCTTTGGGTGACATGCGACGCATTCACTCTCAGGTCATAGTCTTTAGTGCGATTGAAATTGCAAACACAATAAAAAACACTTCTTCCGTAAAAGACAAAAAACAAACTTCAAACCTTTTTGCCCCGTGGGCCCGTAATTCAAAGGAGATTTTCTGAAGAAAAAAGTGTCGTTAAACTCCTAGTTCTACCGCAAACAGGCTTTGGCCCTAACTGCTGGAATTGTTGTTTAACCCTACTCGATAAAACAGATGAATCTGAACCCCCGTAAGCCGTATTAACCCGAACTACGTAAGCTCTGATCTCTCAAGCCTGTTGAGAGTACGTAGGCACAATACTGATGTATTGGCGAGCCACCTTCCCCCGTAACCCGTAGTAGGTCGAACTACGTTGACTCTGATTTCTCATTCTCTAATGAGAATACGTAGGCATAAAGTGCGACGCTTTGCCGAGTCATTTTCTTTTCTTTTTAAGCCAGCCTTGATAGGTAGATAGATAAACCAACTCGTCCAGTAAACACAACAAGCGTGGATCCCGTCGAGTACGAAGGACGTGAGGGGTGCTAATACCTTCCCCTTGCGTAACCGACTCCCGAACCCAGACAATGGTTGCGATGACCTTGTCTTATACCTTTTCGTCAGGTTTTTCCGATCGTTTCCTTTCCCGTTCTGAGGGATAAATAACGAAAGGTGGCGACTCTTCTGTTTTTCCGGCACCTTATTTTCGCAGAAGCGACAAAAATATCCCAATTTTTTTTAGATTCGTACTAGTTGAATTAGAAATTGTCTGAATATTGTGGACAAGTTTTTGAACTGTCTAATTGATTGTCACTTATACCCAATTTATTAGGTAAGTCCAAGTGAAATCCATAAATGATTGTGATAATATCTTAATGAAAGGCAACTTCTCTATATCTATTCTTTCCATTTTGATCCACATCAAACGATTATTGAGGTCTTCCAATCGATTGGCCTAAGGTTCAAATCGATTGGAGCATTCACTTTGGCCCGTGAAACTTTCCTTTTCTGTGACAACCTCTAGGCTATAAATAAAGGTCTCTTCCTTCATATTTCATCCTTCAAAAATGTGAGCCTCCTCTTTCTCTCTCTCTCTCTCCCTCTCTCTCTCTCTCTCTCTCTCTCTCTATATATATATATATATATATATATATATATATATATATATATATATATATATATATATATATATATATATATATATATATATATATATATATATACACACACATATATATATATATATATATATATATATATATCACCTTTTCTACTTTCTCTTACTCTAATTTTGTTGTATCTCTTCGAAAAAGTCATTGTTTTTGGTGAAAAATTTTGTATTCTAGAAAGGATGTTATCAAGGAGTGTTTTTTCTCGTTGTTGAATAACTTATCCTAGAGAGAATGGTTTTTTGGGTTCAAATCTAAACCATTTAAAATACTTGGTTTGTCAATTTAGTTTCTAAGTCGTCAGTCGGTCCGTAAGCTCAGTTTGTGTAAAAGGTTACTTTGGTTCGATATCACCCTAGTTTAAAATTTCTACTTGGCTTAGAAGTTAAGTATGTCTAAAATATCACTTTGGCTTGAGATAAGCCTAGTTTATATTCTCAGCTTGGTTCGTGGTCAGCCTGGTCAAATCTCGGTTTGATTCGTGAGTTCATCCTAGTTAAAAGTTCACTATAGTTCGAGATAAGTCTGTATAAAATCTCGATTTAGCTTGAGGAGTTGTTAGATGCCCAATTGTGCTTATTAGAGCTATCAAATATGGGCATCTTTCGCTCCTTTTCGTCCTAAAAATGTATTAAACCACCTCGCTTTTGTTGATTATGCATCATTGTGTTAAATGCTCTTGGTCCCTTTGATTTGTGTGCTAGTGTGCAGGATTTGAGCTTGAAAGAATATAATTTGAATACACAAGAGAGTTGACAAAGGAATCAAGTAAAGAAGAAGAGCAAAGGCTGGTTCGCTACGCGAACACCTGGCGAGTGAGTAGTGAGTGTTCGCTGCAGCCTCGCTTAGCGAGCTGTTAGTGAACACTCCCAGACTTGGGCAGAAGTATTCTTGACATCATTCGTTGGTAGCGAGCATATGGCGAAAGACTCGCTAGGCGAGCTCCCAGCGAGCACCTAGCGAGCAATTCCAGAATTATTCAAGCATCCTTCGCTGGCTGGTTCGTTGTAGTGAAGACATAGCGAAGCAAGACAGAAGAAAAACTGCAGTCCTCGCTAGCATGTTCGCTAGGCGAGGCTGTAGCGAGCGTTCGCTAGCAGCTCGCCTAGCGAGAAGGTAGCGAACGTGCCAGATTTTCTATTTTCTATAAGTAGCAGGGGCTACTTTTTAAACATATCTTTTTTTTTACTTATTTTTACATAGTTTGGCTGGAGAGTGAGATTGTGTGCCCTAGAACCCTTTTGACTCTCATTTCTTCATCTCTTAACATATTCTAACAAAAAGAAGGTGGATTCTCATCCAAGTTGGATCATTCGACCCGGATGTTCATCAACCTTCTTTCGAAACTTCTTTTGCAAGCTACCATGAAAATGAGTAGCTAAGTTCTTTATTTTGTCATGGTTAGATGTAGGTGATCATTAAGCTTTGTATGTACATGGATGATCTTCATTTGTAAAACTCTTAGATGATGAATGTATGGTGAAAACCTTGTTTTATTTATAACCTTTTGTGTTGGTTCTTGATTGAAAGATATTTTCCAACTCTTGACCTAGGTTTTCATCCATCTCCTTTCTTGAGCTAGAAATAGTCTTGAATGTTGTTGTTCACTAAAATGTTAAACCTAAATGTTGTCATTTTGATAGATTGTGTGAGAAATCAACAATGGATCTAAATGGGAAATATCACAATGTGAGTTAGAGATAATCATATTGGGAGGAAGTTGTGAATGTGTTTATCATTAAAAAGAGTTTATGCATTGTTGATCGAACATATACATGCAAAGTGATTACCAAACCCTAACTTTGACAATCTTTATTTAAATCGTAAAACCAATATTTTACCACATTTCTTACTTTTATGCAAAGCTACCGTGACATAAAACCAAACCCCCTTTTGTTACTATAAAGTTACGAATTTATCAACTGTCGAACGACGACAATATATCATATTCCCTGTGGAGACGATAACAAATACCCAAACACTTTACCACTGTTCTAACAAAATGGCGCCGTTGCCGGGGAAAATGAATTGATATTGCGAGCATCCCAATAGTTGCTGAATTTTTAACTTTGAATTTTTGACTTGTGCTTGTAAGCTGTTTGGTTTAGTGTGCAGCCTTTGTTTTATGCGAGGACAGATTCCTGAGGACCAAATTCTTTTTGATCCCGAGATCGAAAGAACCGCAAGGAGACTGAACAGCAGAACAAGACGGAGGAGGCAACAAGCTAGACAAAGACAAGAGCAAGGAGAAAGTTCCTATACACCACCACCATCACCACATTTCAAACCAATTATGACAGCACCTCCACCACCACCACCTCCAGTTTCCACTCCATGCACAAACAGTCGAAGACATACAACTCAGTTCGCACGGAATCTTCAAAACGAAAGACAAGCTGAGATGAAAACGGGAATCCTAGCTCTAGTATATCAAAATCCTTTCACGGGACTAGACCATGAGGATCCGTTCACCCATCTTACAAAATTCTATGAGATTGCTGGCGCGACGGGAGCAACAGAAGCTGACGAAGAGTCATTGTTTAGGAGACTATTTCCTCATTCCTTGATTGGGAAAGCGAAGGAGTGGTACCTTGATCAATCGACAACAATCATGACAGATTGGAATCTTCTAGAAGAGAAATTTCTTGAACGTTTCTTTCCACATAACCGATTCATGGAGGCTAAAATTGCGATTGCGGTATTTTCTCAAGGAGCTAGTGAATCACTAAACGAAGCTTGGGAGCGATACAAATCTATGTTAAGAAAGTGAAAGGGACACAGTTTCGACGAGCTCACTCAAGTTCATATTTTCTGCAATGGACTCCTTTCGGTTCACAAGACCTTATTGGATGCTACGGCGGAAGGTTCTTTGATGTCAAAAAGTGCAGATGATGCAATTGCAATTATTGATAAGATGGCACTTAATGATCATCAAGGGAATCATAACCGTGGGGTGACTCAAAGAAAACTGGGTGTGCTCGAGTTAGGGACAAATGACGTTATTCTTGCGCAAAACAAGCTTATCTCACAACAAGTGGAACTCTTAACTCAACAAATAAAAGAGTTAAAAGAACCATCAAAAGCTAAACAAATAGCTTGTTGTGAGCTTTGCAAGGGCGATCATGACACCGGGTTTTGTCCACCTCCCGGGTTCGAAGAAGTTAATTACATGGCAAATCAAAGAGATTACCAACCAAGGCAATATCAACAACAACAACCACCGTATCAACAACAACAACAACACCAAAATCCACAACAACAAAACTATCAAGGCAACCAAGGGTACCAACCTAGGGGAAACTATCAACATAACTAAGGTTATGGGGGTGGTCCTTCCAACCGTCAAAATCCCTATCAAACTCAACAACCACCGGTCGTAGCTTCAAAATTGGAAGAGACATTGACGCAATTCATGCAAATGTCAATGGCGAATCAAAAAAGTAACGATGCTCACTTTTTCACTTTTATTATTTTCAACTTCACCATTTTTCTCATTCTTTTCAACCTCATCCTCACTCCACTCCCCAACTCTACCATCAAGTTCATCATCAATTTTTTCTTCTCATCCGTATGACGTTGCAATTAGCCGATAAGTCGACTACTCATCCTCATGGAGTAGATCAAGACATATTGGTAAAGGTTGACAAGTTTTTCTTTCCGATTGATTTTATTGTAATTGATATGAAGGAAGAAGATGATGCGCCGCTAATTCTCGGAAGACCATTCATGAAAACTGCTCGTATGATGATTGATGTAGACGACGGTTTGATGAAGGTGAGGGTACAAAATGAAGAAGTCACTTTTGACCTTTTTTGAAGCAATGAAGCACTCAAATGACAAACGTGATAGTTTCCGGATTGATGTAATTGAAGAAGCCACCTTTGAAGTTGCAAAACATGTTCATGACATAACTCCCATGGAGCTAGCCCTTAATGGCTCCTTTGAAGTTTTCACTCTTGAAGAAGAAGAAGCTCTTGATGAATGTTTATGAGAACTCGATAGTCTTAAGGAGTTGCAACCATGGGAAGTGGAGGAGGGAGTCTTGAAAAAGGAGGTCAATGATGAAAACCGAATAATTGAGTTGAAGGAGTTACCAAACAACTTGAAGTATGCATTTCTAGATGAAACCGAAAAAAATCCAGTTATCATTAGCAACCTTTTGTCCAAAAAGGAAGAATCCCGTTTAATTGATGTGTTAAAATAGAATCAAGAAATGATGGGGTAGACTCTTTTCGATCTAAAAGGAATTAGTCCTTCCTATTGTATGCACAAAATTTTAATGGAAGAGGATTTTAAGCCGGTGGCTCAACCACAATGTCGCTTAAATCCTACAATGAAAGAGGTTGTTAGGAAGGAAGTTGTCAAGCTATTGGATGCGGGAATGATTTACCCTATTTCGGATAGCCCTTGGGTGAGTCCGGTGCATGTGGTTCCTAAAAAGGGTGGCATTACCGTTATTCTTAATGAGAAAGATGAGTTGACCCCAACAAAGATAGCAACGAGGTGGAAAATGTGCATTGACTATAGGCGGTTGAATACCGCAACTCGGAAAGACCACTTCCCAGTTCCGTTCATGGACCAAATGTTAGAGAGACTCTCGGGACAACAATTCTATTGTTTTCTAGATGGCTATTCCGGGTACAACCAAATTGCGGTTGACCCGGCCGATCATGAGAAGACGACTTTCACGTGTCCGTTTGGAATCTTCGCTTACCGCAAAATGCCCTTTGGGTTGTGTAATGCGCCGACAACTTTCCAAAGATGCATGCAAGCTATTTTTGCCGATCTTATAGAGAAAACAATGGAAGTTTTCATGGATGACTTTTCGGTGTTTGGTGGTTCTTTTGGTTTATGTTTGGAAAATTTAGAAACCGTGCTTGAAAGGTGTGTGAAGACTAATTTCGTGCTAAATTGGGAGAAGTGCCACTTTATGGTAATGGAAGGGATTGTTCTCAGTCACAAAGTCTCGTCAAAAGGGCTTGAAGTGGATCGTGCTAAGGTAGATGTGATTGAGAAGTTGCCTCCTCCGGCTAACTTAAAGGGTATCCGAAGCTTTCTTGGGCATGCCAGTTTCTACCGGGGATTCATCAAAGACTTCTCAAATGTGGCTAGGCCTTTGAGTAAATTGCTGGCCAAGGACCAGGTATTTCTCTTATCTGATGAATGTTTAAAAGCTTTTGAGATTTTGAAAGAAAAATTGGTCACCGCTCCAATCATAGTTGCTCCGGATTGGAGTTTAAATTTTGAGCTAATGTTTGATGTTAGCGACTATGCTATTGGAGCGGTGTTAGGCCAAAGAAAAGACAAAAATTTTCATGCTATACACTATGTAAGCAAAGTTCTTAATGAGGCGCAAATTAATTATGCCACAACAGAAAAAGAATTGCTTGCAATAGTTTATGCACTAGAAAAATTAAGGTCGTATCTCATTGGGTCTAAAGTGATTGTTTATACCGACCATGCGGCGATAAAATATCTGCTAACCAGACCGGATTCAAAGCAAAGGCTTATCCGTTGGATCCTTTTGTTGCAAGAATTTGATGTAGAAATTAAAGACAAAAAAGGATCGGAAAATTTGGTGGCGGATTATTTATCTCGCCTTGTCAATGTGGAGGTGACTACTTTAGAAAAGGAAATCCGAGAAGAGTTTCCTGATGAAAAACTCTTTAAAGTTCAGGTGAGGCCGTGGTTTGTGGATTTTGCAAACCACAAGGCGAGTGGTTTTGTGCCGCCCGACCTAACTCCTAACCAAAAAAGGAAATTCCTCTCGGATGCCAAGTACTATGTGTGGGATGACCCTTATCTGTTTAAGCTGGGAGGTGATAATTTGTTAAGGAGGTGTGTTACCGGTGATGAAGCGCAAATTATTCTATGGCATTGTCACAATTCGCCTTATGGCGGACATTTCAATGGGGCTAGAACGACAAATAAAGTCCTTCAATTGGGATTTTATTGGCCTTCTATTTTTAAATACGCAAATGCTCATGCGCAAAGTTGTGACAGTTGCCAACGGAGTGGTGGGATAGGAAAGAGAAACGAGATGCCTCTCCAAAATATCCAAGAGGTTGAATTGTTTGATTGTTGGGGTATCGACTTTGTCGGACCATTCCCACCCTCTTTTGGAAACGAATACTTGCTGGTTGCAGTTGACTATGTGTCAAAGTGGGTTGAGGCAATTGCCTCACCAAGGGCGGATTCTAAGACGGTCATAAACTTTTTAAAGAAAAATATTTTTTCCTGTTTTGGAACCCCCCGAGTGTTGATTAGTGACGGAGGGTCACACTTTTGCAATTCACCGTTGGAAAAAGTTTTACAACATTACGGTGTAACGCATAGAGTGGAAACTCAATACCACCCACAAGCTAATGGTCAAGCTGAGGCGTCTAATAGAGAGATTAAGAGAATTTTAGAAAAGACCGTGTCAAACTCTAGGAAGGATTGGTCGCAAAAATTGGATGAAGCTCTATGGGCGTATCGCACGGCCTATAAAGCTCCAATTGGGCTAACTCCATTTCAATTGGTTTATTGTAAAACTTGCCATTTGCCGGTTGAAATGGAGCATAAGGCCTTATGTGCCTTAAAATTGTTGAATTTTAATAATGAGTTGGCCGGTGAAAAGAGAAAGGTGCAACTTCTTGAGTTGGAAGAGATGCGCAATGCCGCATACCACTCAAGTTGGTTGTACAAAGAGAAAGTTAAGGAATACCATGATAAGAAGCTCCGTAAGAAAGAATTTGCGCCGGGGCAGCTTGTACTATTGTTCAATTCCAGGTTAAGATTGTTCCCTGGCAAATTAAAGTTAAAGTGGTCCGGACCATTCCGCGTTAAAGAGGTAAAAACCTTCGGGGCAGTTGTCAATGAGGATATGGAGAAAAAGGACAGCTGGACGGTAAATGGACAGCGTTTAAAGATCTATCTCGGCGGTCATGTGGACCGAGAAATTTGTGCTTTTCTTCTTGATGTTCCGGCTTGAGCATCATGGACCGTCGAGCTTATCCGATGTTAAACAAGCGCTTGTTGAGAGGCACCTCAACATTATAAGTATTTAATGTTTTATATTGTGTGTTGTGGGTTCTATGTGTTGTATACTTTTTGTTGGACTAGGCCTGTGCTTGATTTGCTGAGAAATTGCAAATCCTGTCATGCTCGGTAGCAGCTCGCCAGGCGAGCATGTAGCGAGTGTTCGCTGGCTATTCGCTTAGCGAACCTTGCGAAACTGGCAGTTTTCAGTTCTTTTGGTGAGCCACTCACGTAGGCCCAATTGTATTTTATTTTGATTTGTTTTGGTCTAACACTACACTCACTCTCTCACTCACAAAACACTCTCACCCTCACGGTTTCTCATATTGCACAAGTTCTTTTCCCACAAATTCCTTGCAAACCCTAATTGCTTCAAGTTCTCTCTTCTCTGCTGCATCAGGTTTGCCCATCTCCTTTCTCTTTGTTGTTTACTATTGACATTGTTTGTGATTGAGGGATTTAGGTCAACTTTTGCATGTAGAGATTTGAGCATATTTTAGGTTGCATGTATTCAAAGAACATTCCTTATAATTATAAATCTGTTATTTTGTGGGAATGTGCTAGACACAATTTACCATTGGTGATTTCTGGGGACCAGCAGTGGCTGTTTTTGAAAATTTCGCAGCGTTTGCTAGCAGCTCGCTAGGCGAGTCTGTAGCGAGCATTCGCTAGTAGCTCGCTAAGCAAAGCTGTAGCGAACATGACAGATCCTGAGTTTTTATGTTGCTGATGACTAATATCTGTTGCTGCTGTGTGTTGTGTTTTTTTATGTTGTGTGTGTAGATGGCCTCAGGTAACTTAGGAAAGAAAAGAAAGGTCGGGAGCACATCACGACCAGTTCCAATTCAGTTTGATAATGATAAGTTTGTCGGGGCGAAACAAGTTACTCGCTTCATGGCACTGCAGAAGCGAAAGATTCTGCCGGAAAGAAGGTTCACCATTGACCCGGAAGGAGAATACAGAACATTTGCAGGGTTGATGAATAGCAAAAACTGGGGAATTTTGGTATCCCCAACCGTTAGCTACAACATAAATGTTATGCGCGAGTTCTATGCGAACGCGCTTCCTGATGATGATGAGCTGTTCACTTGGTCTTCAAGAGTATTTGGTCATCAAATTGCTTTCGATAGGGGCGCCATAAACCGTGTGCTCGGCGAACCACTCCACTTGGGTGCGAATGAATTGGACACCTACACTCGGAACTTGAGGCTTCACCCACAAATTGATGATATTTCTGCCTCTCTCTTGTTGGAAGGGAAGAGTGTAGAAAGGAACCATTATGGAGAAGCTGTGAGGTTTCGCAGAGAAGACATGAACCCATTAGCTCAGCTGATTTTGATGTTGGTTCTATCGAACATCAAACCCAAGTCGCATACCTCAATAGTGCCGATCCTAGTGGGACGTCTTGTTCACGCTATTCTTATAAATGTGCAGATCGATGTAGCGGGGATTATTGCAAGAGAGATGAAGTCGGTTATAGAGAGTGGGCTTAAGTCTGGGGGGCGAACTAATTGCCCCTTGCTTTTCCCTATCTTGTTATGGCTTTGTGTTCTCAGACTCGGATGAAGCTTCCTTCACGAAGTTTGGTTAAGATTTCCGCTGCTTTTGATGATAGTTGTGTGAACAAATATTGCAGGCCAAAGAATTATAGAGGTGGTGCATCTGCTGGTGATGCCGAGACTACTGATGGTCTCGGTGGTTTTTCTCAAGGGTTTGACCCTTTCCAGCAAGCAGTATGCAACTACAATTGGGAGTGGATGGCAGCGACATAGCATGCGATGGTTGACATTCATGACTCGATGCAGGTGTTACAACTCTAAATCTGTGACCCCTCCATAGATCATCCTATGATGACGCGTGAGCAGTTTATGCAGCACGCGAGCTGGCCTGTGGACAGGCCTATTTTTGGAGAGGGGGCGGGTGCGAGTGATCCTGGTGCTGATGTAGATGATGTTGATGATGATGAGGTTGAGGGAGAAGAGGATTTTGATGATGACAGTTCAGAGGAGGAGGAGTCTGAGTCCGAGGAGGACTGATCTTTTATTTTTATCTGTTTCAGTTTACTGTTTTATTTTGGTTTCTGGATATTTTATTTTGTTGTCTGATATTTTGGGTTGTACTATTGGGGTATTTTGTCCCCCAGGCACATTTCTATTTCTTTAATTTCAGTTATGATTAATAGTTTTTCATTTAATTTTGTTTTTAATAATTTTTTGTGGATAGGTTGATGTCAAAACCTTCTAGATTGGTTGCTCTCTGATAAGAAGTATCCAATGAAGGTGCATCCGAGTTCGGATGGCAATGATAAAAAATTAACAAGCGATTAAAGCTAAGGCACATGGTTACCTTCGGTTAGAATTCTAGAATGCATGCGGAACTTTGTTCTTTTTGTGATAAAATATTGTCTTTTTGCAACATAATTGAATGGATGAGTCACTTAGGTTTTAGAACCACAAATTGTGAGGAGACCTCCATTATGTACTTAAATGTTGGATTATAATAAACCATGTTAATTCATTTAATTCATGTTCTGTCTTTTATTATTATGAATTTGTGGAAGTTAGTTGAAATGATCAAGGCACTTGTTTCTTTCGAGCACAACCAGTTCCAGATGCAAACTTACTCGTGAGTTGAGAGAGTATTCGTGAACCCGTTTGAGCTTAAATAGTTGAATCTCGGCTTGAAATAAAGCGAGACTTCAAAAATCTTTTTTCTTGAAAACCTGAAAAAAAATTTGATTATTGTTCTTGTGCCATAAAAAGTAAAGAACATTCACTTTTGAAGGAATTAGAAGATAAGTTAGGGAGAGCGAAAATATAAGTGGGTAATTTACCACAACTCATGAAAAACCAAGCAAGCATTGAAAAGAATTGTAAAAAAAGAAGAAAAGAAAAAAAAACACTTGTTTTATGAACATGGTGTAGGAAGAAAATGATCAAAAGAAAAGAATAATCATGAATGCTTGCTTGGAAGAAAAATATTGAAAAATTGAGTTGTGGAACAAGAGTTGTGAAGGTTTCAAATGAGTATCAAGATTGAACGAAGTTTGAATGTGTGAATTGTTGTACAAGTGAATGTCTCTTTTGCATCGGCAAATTCGTTTCAATGGCTTTAGATATGTCCCTTGTTTATAAACCCGACCAAGCTACAACCGGAAAAGACCTTAGTGATCTTCGTACTTCCACATTTTCATTTATAATTTCTAGACGTTATATGAATTGAATTGATTTTTGCATTGTTTATTGGAGAGTGAAATTGTCCCCGCGCTTGCATGTGCGAAATTTCTTCAATCCTTAGTCGAAGAGGAGAGATAGGGTGATTCATTCAAGATATCATTGTTGTGATTTGATAAATGTTTTGTATTGCTTTAAGGTTTTAGTTCTTATGCATTGTGTTGTTTTAACCATTGGGAACGCGTGATTGGTTGAGTCGCTTGTCTTTGAGCCATTTGATCCGAGTTCGGAAAATCCTTTCTCTTTCAGCAAACCCTCTAGATCTTCAAGAGGCATACTTTGCTTGAGGGCAAGCAATATTCTACTTGGGGAGAGTTGTTAGATGCCCAATTGTGCTTATTTGAGCAATCAAATGTGGGCATCTTTCGCTCCTTTTCGTCCTAAAAATGTATTAAACCGCCTCGTTTTTGTTGATTATGCATCATTGTGTTAAATGCTCTTGGTCCCTTTGACATCATTCGCTGGTAGTGAGCATATGGCGAAAGACTCGCTAGGCAAGCTCCCAGCGAGCACCTAGCGAGCAATTCCAGAATTATTCAAGCATCCTTCGCTGGCTGGTTCCCTGCAGCGAAGACATAGCGAACCAAGACAGAAGAAAAACTGCAGTCCTCGCTAGCATGTTTGCTAGGCGAGGCTGTAGCGAGCGTTCGCTAGCAGCTCGCCTAGCGAGAAGGTAGTGAACGTGCCAGATTTTCTATTTTCTATAAGTAGCAGGGGCTACTTTTTAAACATATCTTTTTTTACTTGTTTTTACATAGTTTGGCTGGAGAGTGAGATTTTGTGCCCTAGAACCCTTTTGGCTCTCATTTCTTCATCTCTTAACATATTCCAACAAAAAGAAGGTGGATTCTCATCCAAGTTGGATCATTCGACCCGGATGTTCATCAACCTTCTTCCGAAACTTCTTTTGCAAGATACCATGAAAATGAGTAGATAAGTTCTTTATTTTGTCAAGGTTAGATGTAGGTGATCATTAAGCTTTGTATGTACATGGATGATCTTCATTTGTAAAACTCTTTGATGATGAATGTATGGTGAAAACCTTGTTTTATTTATAACCTTTTGTGTTGGTTCTTGATTGAAAGATATTTTCTAACTCTTGACCTAGGTTTTCATCCATCTCCTTTCTTGAGCTAGAAATAGTCTTGAATGTTGTTGTTCACTAAAATGTTAAACCTAAATGTTGTCATTTTGATAGATTATGTGAGAAATCAACAATGGATCAAAATGGGAAATATCACAATGTGAGTTAGAGATAATCATATTGGGAGGATGTTATGAATGTGTTTATCATTAAAAAGAGTTTATGCATTGTTGATCGAACATATACATGCAAAGTGATTACCAAACCCTAACTTTGACAATCTTTATTTAAATTGTAAAACTAATATTTTACCGCATTTCTTACTTTTATGCAAAGCTACAGTGACATAAAACCAAACCCCCTTTTGTTACTATGAAGTTACGAATTTATCAACTGCCGAACGGCGGCAATATCTCATATTCCCTGTGGAGACGATAACAAAAACCCGAACACTTTACCACTGTTCTAACAGGAGTAACTGCTTCAAGTTCATATTTGAAAGGAAGACTAACCTATTCTATTTGAAAGTTTGTGTTTGGAAGGACTACTAGTTGATTCTCTCTGCAAGTTTATCTTTTGGAAGGAAGACTAATCGCTTCTCTCTGTTATTCGTTGTTTGGTTGAAGTTGGCTTGAAATTTTATTTTTCCTTGATTGAGAGGGTTCGAGAGTTTAACGTACCAAAATATCTTAAGCATGAATGGATATTATCAAGATCAAATCTTGGAGACAAGATTAAGACTTCTTGATTGAATCTCTATAAATCTCTAGTGTCACTTCTCTTACCAAAAACTTTTTATTTTCCATATATTTTGTTTCTGTTGCTAATTTCTGAAGCATTCTTATTAAAATGGTTTGTAAATCTAAAAAATGATTAAATTTTTTTTCAAACTATCATTTTTCTAAAACTCAAAATTCACACACCCTCTTGTGTGAGAAGTCACATGTCCAAAAAGTGGTATCGGAGCCTAACTCCTGTTCAAAGACAAATCTTCTCAGGAGGAAGATGACTTCGAACACCTTTTTCTAACAAGAGATATATACTAAACACAAATCCACCATTTAATGGTGCTAGGTTTGAATTATGGAAAGCTAGATTTAAAATTTTCATTCAAATTATTGATTTAGAATTGTGATAAACACTATCAACGGTCCATTTTCCCTACTCACCAAGTAAACGGAGAAGTAATTGATACACATGATTTCCTATAGACCGTGGATGAAAATAGAAAATTTGAAATTGATTTCAAAACCATAAATTTTCTAGTAATGTCCTTAGATGATAACAAACTCCTATATGGTTATAGTTGCAATTCTCCCAAGGAAATATGGAATATCCTTGAAATGATGTATGAAGTTTCTCTAAGCATCAAACTAGAACAAATGAACATACGAAGCTAAGTAAATGAATGTTTCATTCATAAATGTTTTTCTAAATTTAGTAAGGTTAGAAATCATATTGTAACATTCATTACTAACCAATATATAAGACTAAAGAATTGGAAATCTAATCCAGACCTTAAATCAGAAGATGGGATCGTTTATGAATCTCAAGAAAAATCAAAGAAGGATAAAATCATAAAGAAATTAAACAAAGTGGTTCATTTTCTTTAAGATGAAGGAATAAGTTCAAAACTTGAAAATTCTTATCAACATCATCAAACTCCTATCAAATAATTTATGTGGTATCCTTTGAAAGAACTATCTCATTAGTTGAATGATCTTATGAGGATTCAACATTAAATAAAGGAACTTCATATGTTAGAGGGTGTGAAGAAGAAACACCATCTAGTGGAATCTTTAAAAAGAGAACAGAGAACAGAACCTCCACAAATGGAGAATATTCAAACTCGAGAAAAACCCTCAAAGAATCTTCCTCTAATGAAGGAGACAAAGTTTTCTTGAATGTATTTCATGAGGAAGATGATTATGAGGTAACAAATCCATCTTATAAGTAGTTGTTCAAAATAAGTACTAAGTTAGCTTAAAAAAATGATAAGATTAAATAACTTAAGTTAGACCTTTAGGAGTATCTAGAATTTCTTGAAAAAAGTAATAAAATGCTTTAGTTCAAAATTGTCAACATTAGAAACTCAGCCTAGTTAGAAGCTCACTCTGGCTTAAGATAACTCCATAGAAAATCTTGGCTTAGCTTAGGGAATAACCGCTTCAAGTTCTTAGTTGGAAGGAAGACTAACCACTTCTCTTTGCAAGTTTGTGTTTGGAAGGAAGGCTAACTGATTCTCTTCACAAGTTCGTGTTTTGGAAGTAAGACTAATCGCTTCTCCCCATTGTTCATTGTTTGGTTGAAAGTTAGCTTGAATCTTTATTTTTCCTGATATAAGGCGGTTTTAGAGTTTAACATACTAAAATATCTTAAGCATTAATAGATACTCTCAATATCAAATCTTGGTGACATGATTAAGTCTTCTTGACTGAACCTGTATAAATATCTGGTGTCACTTCTCTTACCCTTAACTCATTATTTTCCACATACTTACTTTTTGTTGCTAATTTCTAAATTTTTTTTATCAAAATGGTTTTTATTTCTAAAAATTATAACAAAATTTTTTCAAACTATCATTTTTCTAAAACCCATAACTCACTCCTCCTCTCTTGTATGTGGGGTCACAGGTCCAACAAAAATCAAGTTTAACACACCTCTAGACAAAGGTATATTAAGGTATGCTTCCTCTTCTACTTATTCATCCTAAATTTATTCTATTATTTCTATCATTATTACCATCATCAACATCATCATCATAATCATACTTATCATCATCATCATCCCCATCATCATCATCAGGAATTTATTAAATCTCCTTCTTGCTATAATTTCTTTATCAAATATCTCCTCCAAATCTCAAGAAGAAAGTGTCAATAAGAACTATCTCAATCCTAAGGTTCTCAAGCTGGTTTATATTTATGCAAAGCCTTTTAAAAGGCATCAACTTCTACGAAGTTGTTTTTCTAAGCTTGATCAAGGACTTCCTCTCCAAGAAATCATAACCCTCACTACTATGGAAAACCCCCTCACAACGGTTGGTACGAGATACCATCATCGATTACCATCCGTTGTGTGGTTGGGTGTGATTGTAAGTGTGTGGTTTACAATGACAACCTATTGCTCATTCTAGTAAACGAAATAGCATGATACATATAACAATGGTTGTTAGAAACAACCGTTATGAAATAATTTATAGGTCTTATGTTCAATAACTAACAACGTTATTTTCGGCGTGTATTATTCTAGATATTGCTCTGCTTATAACAATAGTTTTATTAAACAATCATTTTTAATTTTTTGTTTTTTTTAAATATAATTTTTATTTTAAAGAATTCCCAATTTTTTAACCTGGATTTTTCTGAATCTTATCAAACCAAAAACAACAAACACCCATTTGTGAATTGAATTAGACAAAAAAATTGTATTACATCTTAAAGACAAAATTCCATTAAGAACCAAAAATTATATATTACATCAAAACTAAAATGGCACAAAATAACCCACAACATACACATCATTACATTAAATAATAATATCTTGGTGTCTCGATGTGTTGCCTTTTTGTGTCTTTACTTTAAACACCTATAGTTTAAAATAATAATATTTGTTAGTAAATAAGCTTAGAAATTATAACTTACAATATATTATGAAATAAGAATATAAAAACTTGTTAATTTTTCCATATGCCTTCTTGATGATCGTTACAAATAGCATGCGCATCATCTCTATCAATTTCTTCATATGAAGTAGGAACTTATGTTGCGTAAGGAGTGGAAAGAATATCAAAATTTTCATCACTATGAGGAATTTATTTTTCTTGGAGAGTAATTGACAATCTCCTTGATTAGTCTGCAGGGTCTGTCAAATAAAAAATTTGTTTTACTTGAGTAGCCATGATGAATGGTTCGTTCATATAAGTTGCCTTGTCAAGGTCAACCTGTGCAAATCCTAACTCATCAGTTTATACACCATTGTTATTAGGAACCCATTTGCATTTAAATAAAGACACTTTGAAAATAACATGACTAATCTCCAATATCTCTTAAATAACACCATAAAACGCGCTAGTTTCCAAAATAGGACTCTTATCTTTTGATATAGAGAAATACATGAAGTTAGCCTCAATCATATCCCCACTATTTTGCGTTGTACTACAATCATCTTTTGCTTTTATATAAAAGGAAAAATTAGAAATGTTGTATGTTGTCCAAGTTAACACATTAAATTTTGGCATGTGCGATAACAATTTAATTATCTTAGATGCACTATCATCATTATAAATCCTCTTATTAAACCAACTTATGAATTTATTGTTATGCTTTGTCAACAACCACTTGTCATTCATTCGAGAATATTTTTTCTTTATAATTATTTTATGAGTAGCTATGTGAGGTTCAACTTATCTAAGATTATTCAATATATAGAAATGTGCTTCAAGAACTACATCCCAAGCCATTGACATAACATTTAAACCTTGAGTACCTCTAATTCCAAATATGTCAGCATGATGAGACTTTGGAATTCCTATATACTATGTTTCCGATAAATAGTATGAATAAAACTCAACAGCTTTTTTGTGATGTACCTTTCAACGATCGAGGATTCCAGACGGTGATGATTCTTCGTATATCCTTTAAAGATCTTCATGTATCTCTCTATTGGATACATCCACCTTAAATAAACTGAACCACAAAATCTGATTTCTCTGACTAGATGAACAAGTAAGTTAACCATAATGTCAAAAAAATGGTGGAGGAAAATGCACCTCCAATTGACACAAGATTATTTCAACCTCATCTTCTAATTCATATAAATTTTGAAATCAAGAACTTTATTACATGTATAATTGAAGAATAAGAACAAATTGGTTATAGTTACTCTTACATTTTTTGGAAGGATACCACAGATAGCCACGGGTAGAAGTTGTTGCATCAAGACATGACAACCATGAGATGTTAACCCAATCAACTTGATATATTTCATTGATACAATTTTCTTGATGTTTGATGAGTAACCTTGGGTAACTTTGATACCATGCAAGTACTTGCAAAAACTTTTCTTTTCCTTTTTAGATAGAGTGGGACATGCCGGAGGCAAATAAGTTATTTTTCCTTTATCTTCTTGAGCCAACTATTATCGTATACCCATATCCATCATATCTAAAAGAGAATTATTTTTATCTTTAGCGTTGCCTGGGATGTTTAGAAGTGTTCCTATCAAACTATCACACACATTTTTCTCCACATGCATCACATCAAGACAATGTCTTACATCAAGGCTAGACCAATTGGGAAGATCAAAGAACACTGATCTCATTTTCCAAATATTTCTCTAAACAAGACCTATTTTATTATTTCCAAAGATAATAGTAAGGTGTTCTTGTCATTGATAAACTTCATTTCCAGTTAAAGGTTTAAGAGGGATTTCAAATTCCTGCTCTCTGTTAAAAGCCTTCCGCAATCTACGAAAAGGATGACTGGGATTTAGAAATTTGTGATGCTCAAGGTTAATGGTCTTGTTTTCGAACTCAAGGTGGTGAAAACAAGTATTAGATTCAAATATATGAAATTTTTTATGTCCTTTCACAATGTATCAAGCCAAATTAAAAGTCATTGATTGTGAAAAATAACATTGCATGCATCTTAAGCTTTTCACAAGAATATGCATCATCAAGGTCAATGCCTTCCTCCCACAAAAATGTTAAATATTCAATTAATGGACTTAGATACACATTTATGTCGTTTCGAGGTTGTTTTGGTCCAGGAATCATCATACTTTACAACATTTACTTGTGCTTCATGCTCAACCATAGAGATAGGTTGTAAATCATGAGAAAAACAGAGCACGGAAAATGGTTAGTACTCAAATTACCAAAGGGATTCATTTATCCATGGAAAGACCAATCCAAAGGTTTCTTGGCTCATGGAAAAAATCTGGAAACAACGAAATAATTTTCTTCTGTTGCAAAGAATCAGCTACATGGCGAATGTTTCCATCATATTTTCTTTCATCTGTATGCCATCTAATATTCTTTGTGTCATTCACATTAGCTAAAAGTATATTGAACCTTGAAATAATTGGCAAGTACCATAACACTTTAGGAGGAAAATTCTTACTAACATTTTCATTGTCATCACCATTGTTGACCTTCAACTTGTAGCGCGACTCACCATATTTCAGATATTTATCTAATTTTTCATACTCTTTCCTATATAATATGCAATCATTAGGGCATGCATGCATTTTGATATACTCCAAACTCATTGGACACGATAACAATGATCTGACAAATTTTTATCTTCTAGTAGCATTTGTTTCAACAAGTCAAGCAATTATATGAAACTTTTATCCGACCATCCATTGTTTGCCTTTAAATTAAACAATTTTAACAAAGCAGACAATCATGTAAAACTTGTGCACCCCTTACATAAATGAGCATCTTTATCACTACATAAGGTATCATAAGTATGGGCTTTCATATAAGATGATTCTCGAATATCACGAATCAAATCTTCAAGTTAATCATGTTAGAACAAGATTTGTTCATGACATATTTTTCTTGAGTTTGATGATAACTATGTATTAAAAGAAGAATGATTTAATTGTGTGTTACATGTGTACAAGTTCTAATACTTGTAAATATTATGGTTAGAACTTGTTCTATATTAAGCATACTCCGAGAGTTGTTGAATTGCTAGCTTCTGGTGGCAGAATTTGAAAAACACTTGCTAAGTGATGTCTGGTGAAGACTCTGAAGCTGAAGGCCTCAATATCATAAGAGGCAACGTTATTGTCTCTAAACTTAGAGAATGTAAATTGGTCTCTAGTACCATTCAGAGTTGGTGATAAAGCTGAAGTTGTCCGTACTGCAGAAAGCAAGTTGTATTGTCAAATCAGCTTGTCAGCAAGAGTCTACAGATTGCAAGGCTCAAGAAAAGCTAAGATACTTTATGGATATCTACTATCAATGACTATATCAATATAGAATTGTTGAAGACTCAAAGATTAAAAACGTTACACGTTAGATCAAGATCTTCTGGTATATCTATCTTTAATGACTCTTGTACTATGGAGTAACAGCAAAGACTCTTGATCAAGTTACCTCTTCAACGGCTAGTCTCTGACTAAATCTTTAACAAGGATCAACCAGAAGAAGGAGTAAAAAGATCAATAATTATCAACTCAATGTATATGCATATTTTTCTGATGTTGGCTATAATTGTAAAAGCCTTAATATTTCTTACACATTAAATATCTTAGAAATCTTAAGAGCTTTAGGTATTTGTTATGGTGATTTCCCGTACCTCTATTACTTGAACCATGTAAACCTTGTTTTCTATTCTGTTGAGCTTGTTCAACAGTTTAGATAAAACTCTTATGTCATTGGGATACAAGCAAGGGAGTCTCGAGCCAAGATGGTTGATCCAAATAAGTCTCTTGATATGTGCTTGAGCTGCGAGAGTCTTAATTAAGTGGATTGATTGAGCAGAAGTCTTGTATCATTGGGATACAAGCAAGGAAGTATCGATCCAAGATGATTGAGCCACATAAGTCTCTTGCGATATGCTTGAACAATGAAAGTCTTAATCAAGTAGATTGATTGAGTAGGAAAGTCTTGAGCTAGTATGGCTTGATCAGGATAGTCAGTGCATGGAATTATGAGCAGTAAGTCTTGGTCAGTGGGGTGCAAGTAGAGAAAGGCTCATTTAATGTGACCTGGAGTTGATGTCTTGGGCCTGAGGGGCTTGAGCAGGAATGCTTAATGAATGGAATTTGGACCAGTAAGTCTTGGCCAATGGGGTGCAAGCAAAAAGGCTCGTTTCATGTTACTTAGAGCAGAAGTCTTGGGTGAAGATCCTAAGCAAGGAAGTCTTGGGTTCGTGGAACTTGAGCAGGAAGTCTCAGGTGAGGAGCTTAAGTAGAAGTCTTGGACCTTGGGTCTGATCAGGTGTAAAAGTCTTATGCCAAATGCATAAGCGATTGTTATCATGTTTTGATTATAGTGAAAATTTCTTGTGAAGCAAGGGAATAAATTACTCTCAATTATGGGAGGAACCAGTATAAATCTTTGTGTCTTCTATTATTATTTATTTTCTTCTATTAACATTAGGCTGCTAAGAATTAACCAAAATCTGAAGACCAATTTAGATTCTGAACTCTGATCAGATGAGAACTAAGAAAATGGAAAACACAATTCAATCCCCTGTTCTTGTGTACTTTTCTCACCTTCAATTGCATCAGAGCCCAGATTGTGCTTAACACTTAACAGTGGTGCAGATAATGATCCAATAAAAAAAGTATATATGTTAAAGACTTTCCTTCAAGAAGGAATTAAGTGCCACATGAAAAAAATTATACTGCTTTTCCTACCATATTCAAAGGATGATTTCACTAAATTTAAATGATGGAAAAAGCAAAACATATTTTTAACTCATTTTTCTTAATAAAAGGGGTTCTGAAGGTATATAGAATATCCTTTCAAAAGTTATTACTATAGAAGTTGATGGTGTAGAGATAATTTGTTTGAAAGTCTCTATCACCAACTCAAAAGCTTATTGAGTATCTTCAGAGATAGTTGCATTTTGGTAGGTGCTCTTTCTCACTTTTGTGTATATCAACATCATTGATATGTCTAATGCTCAGACTATCTCTGTATTCTTGTGCTCATATTTGTGGGAATCAGTTTTGAAGCTTGTCTAGTTACACTTCATCTAATCTTTCAAGAAAATTCTGAACAGATTGAATTAGATTCAAACCCGAGGTCATAGTTACTCAAGAAGTTAAACAACTTGAAGTTATTGTGGTCTGTTGGTTAATCTTGCAAGTCTTCAAAGGAAAGAAATGAAATTAGATGACAAAAATCTATCTATCAGATCATCTTTCATGAAGATTGATTCCTTGAAGTATCTGATGATAAGGTACTTATATTTTTTTGTCATAATACTTCTTAATCAGTTGGATGGGTTATACTATCTGTTAATAGAAGAGTAACTTCAGAAGCTCCTGAAGTACTTTTACTTCAAATGATCTCCCAGATCTGAAAGCAAGAAGAAATACTACCAGAACCTAATGTCAGTTAATTTTCAGTGCATATTCTCTTAAAGATGGCATTAGTGCAGGATTCAGGTAAAAGTGTAATCTGGCTCTGCCAGTAATTACTGCTTCTGAAGAAGCATCTGAGTCCTGGAATAAAAATAAAGTATTGATGATAAAGATATTATGCCAAATCTATCTTGCTTTAATATTTTATAATAAGAAGTCTTCTCTTTAAGGTAATATCTTAAGAGACTCCATTGCTCCTTGATTGAGGGTCATCATAGAATTTGTATTAAAGGATAAGTCTATGAGAAACCTTTAATTTTTCTATGTTTTGCAGGAAATTAGATGACGAGCTTTAAGTTTTTTTATGCCATTCTCTGATAGCTAACATCACCTGGTTCTGTTCTTATCAAAGATCTCAAAGTCTTGTGTCAAGACAATAAATTAATGATTCTGCTAAGAACAAGATCTTATTCATATTATGGTTTACTCTAGACTGATACTCTGGAAAGAATCATGATACTGCTATTAGAATACGACATAAGGTGAAGGAAAGCATGTATGAACATTTGTGAATTGTCTCATATAAATATGAGTGTCATGATCTGGATGTAATTGCTGCAGATATCAAGGAAAGCAGCGGAGGCATCTTTCATTGCAATTATCAAAAGTTGTTCATAACATTTGATGGAAGAAGAGTCCACAACCCAGACTCATGTGCTAGAGGTACTTAGTTTGGTGAGAGAAGTGGAGTCATTAGTTTAACATCCATTAAATTAGAATCCACTCAAAATGGTGTTCAGACTTTATGGTAAAGTGTGAATATTAATACGAGTCTGACCGAGAAAATAACAAAAAAAGGGTATCCTTGTTCTTGCTTGGCTTATATCTTGATTCAGTGAGATATTTGAGTAGATGTAAACACATAGTTCATGTTAGATGTTTAGAGACGCTCTTCTGAAAAAGGATCTTCATACATATTTAAGAAGAAACTTTGTTGTGTTTACCTATTCTAAATATTTCATTATGCCAGATGATGATCATATTTTTAGAAACATTTTCTTCACTTTTTATGATGTTACTTCTGTTTGTTAGCTGTCAAAGAAAACAATCCAATATTCCTCTATCACTCATGACTCTTGTTTCAATAGGAAGTGTTGGTTCTGAATAGAAACTTAGAGACTTATGACTGATAGAAGATATCCTTCTTTCTCAGTCTAGGTCTATTAGACTCTGATGGATGATAACTTTTAATAGTTGTTAGATTTTGAGATTAGAAAAGGGTTCTTTACTTCTAATAAGGAAATTTAAGTAAAAGTTTTTCCAAGACTTTTATAATGCTTAAATTTTCATAATGGTGAAATTCATCTTGTGGATTCAAGAAATCTGCTGGATAAGAACCTTTGGGTAATGATGTTTTCTTTTGGATACTTATTGTCACTATCCCCTGTCTTGTGAAACATCATTTTTGTCCTTCTTCTAACAAGATTCTTATTTTCTTAGGAATCTTGTTCAATTCTCCTTCTTTTTATTTTCTATGTGGTTGTGTGCTGATCAAGCCAAACTTGAGATGAGTTTCCTAGTCAATTCTTCTTTGAATCAACTGGTAGTCATCAATGAAAAGTTTATGGATTTTGATGAGTTGCTTAATTTAGGCTTTAACTTCTGGAAGACTATGTGTGAAAAAGGATGGAATTGATACTTTGAGATGCTCTGTGGTTTCACTTATCCAGATCTTATCAAAGAGTTTTGGACTAATGCTTCCATTGTTAAGATGAATTCGGAGGGTGTTTATCTTTCTAAAGTAATTGGTGTTTCTATAACAGTAACCTCTAAAGTGATTACTAATGTCATCAATTTGAGTAAATTGGAGAAATCTCAAGAACTTTTGTTTGGGAACACTTTCTTCCTACTTGGCGTATCTTTGTAGATCCATATAATACATCAATGGTCTCAAATCTTCGTCCTGATGTTATTTTTTGGAGTCAGATTCTTGAGTCAAACTTACTTCCTAAGGATTAGGATTTAGACCTAGAGGACCATAGTGAAAAAGATCTGGTTTTACTTCTCAATTCAGACATGCAGATTGATCTTCCTTAAGTTATGTTTGACTACTTGAAGAAGACTCTTTCTTCCCTTCACAAGGGAAATATTTTCTTCATTCCTTTTGGATGAGTTCTTTCAGAATTACTTGTTCAGCAACGAGTTATCATATGTTCAGATGATGATTTACCTAAAATCTGGAGAGACAAGCTTGAAGCGATCTATGAAAGATTCTGATGTTAGATTTCTGCATAGTTATGCCTTCGAATTGTTAAAACCTTTGTATTAAGTTATCTTGTTAATAATTCAAAGTTGTTCATATTATTTCTCAGTTAACTGTTGATTATTTTCATTTATAGTTGTTCAAGAGAACCAAAAGTAATGGGAGTAAAAACTTAATGTTTGCAACTTTTTCATTAATAAGAAGGAAATTATTATAAATTATTTAGACATTCTAGTCAGATGGATTGACCATAAAGTATTCCCTAGGATCATCTGACATGTCCAGATTATCTAAGTAATATTTCCATTCTTCCTATGCAAATTTGAAAGACTCCTTTCTCAGTTGATTTCTGCGTATGGACTCATAAGATCTTCTTTTTATGTGTGCCTTCATAAAGGATGTTTAAGAGGTGAGAGCTTCTGAAGTCATCTGCTTATTAGTAGATCCTTCATCCGCTGCTTTGCTTTCACTTACCTAAGTTGTCGTATTTAGTATGGTTGTCTTTCTGAAATCTCTCTTTGGGATCCAGATTTGCTTCTGCTTGTACATCTTAGTGTTTTGAAGATTAAGTGATTATGAAAGTAAGCTTGCTAAAAGTTCTTATATAGACGTGTTACATACATTATTTCATGTGACTGTTGTTTTTATATTGATTAAGTCTTATCAACATCTTAAATGATATATCTTGGAAATGTTATCTTACAATCTAACCTATTAAATATTATTTAACAACTATGAATTTTATACTTGACTTGTTTAACTGTCGTTTCTGGTATTAGTTTTGCTTCATTAATGTATTTCAGTAAATCTAAAGGAAGTTATTGAAAGTGTATGCATGCAATAAACTAAATTTGGTCAAAAAGATACTTTTCATTAATTAAAGCAAAGGATTACAAAAATTTACTCATATGAAACTGCTAATGCTTAGTATAGGTCCCTATCTAAGCCATCTTGAGCCTTATGATGAAAACACTTGTCATAGTCTATGTCTAGCTCATATTCATCAATGTCTTCATCTTCTGCCTCTGGGATTGGACGGTAGAATATTTAATTGGACCGTCTTCTCTTCCTTGATCTCTTCATCATCCTTCTTCTGGGCCTCATCATAGCTTCTTATGAACATACTCTAGTAGGTTGTGTTGGAGCTGCTGACGACACTTATTTAGAAGTGAGTCTTTCAGAGGGCTATGGACCAGTGATGGATGTTTCAGAAACAACTCATTTATGAACATCTTGGACATCTTGTCTTGTAGAGCTCTGGGAGGTTTCTGTTACCACAAAAGTCTTATGACTCTCAGTTGATGCTTCCGTGATTTTTATGGATGTTGATGAAAATGAGCTAGGCCTGGACTGCTTTTATAATGACTTATGAGCAACTCAAATGTTTGATTTAATCCTACTTGATTCTTGGAACAATAACGATAGCTAAAAAAGTTAAGGCATGCACTATACAATATTTAATGACCTATGTTACTTGATTGTCTTTCAATTTCTTAGAAACCGATCCTGCAATGATGATTTGTGATGCATTAATGTCTGTAATTCTTTTCTTCTTCTCTTTTCTATTTTTCTTTTTGATGTGACAAAAGGGGAGAAAGTATGGTAAGGATTTAATTAGAAACTGAATCCATTGAGTACTTATTCAGTTGTACATATTGGTCATTTATATATGTTTTTATGGTTATCTTGCCCGGGTCACACATTTTGACTTTCTTGCACATAGAACTATGGAAGAGCTTACAAACCTCAACCTTAGCCTATCAGACTCAGAAGAAGCTTACAAATCTCATATTCTGATGTTGGCAAAGGAAGTTAAAATATTATTTTTGGTTTTCTTAAATATGGAACTAATGGGGAGCTTACAAATCTCAACCTTGAAACTGTTTGACTCAGGGGGAGCTTACAAACTCTGATGTTACTAAGAAGACTTAATTACTTTTTATTGAGAGTAGTTTCTAGTACGATGTCTAAAGAACTATGCTTTGGACTATTAGACTCAGGGGGAACTTACAAACCGCATACCCTGATGTTGCAAAGAAAATTATAACTGCCCAATAATGTACTTTAAATACTTGTGTTTGTTATCATTAAAAAGAGGGAGATTGTTAGAACAAGATTTGTTCAGGACATATTTTCCTTGGGTTATAATGATAACAAAGTATTAAAAGAATAGTGATTTAATTGTGTGTTATATGTGTGTAGGTTCTAATACTTGTAAATATTATGGTCAAAATTTGTTCTACATCAAACACACTCTGAGAGTTGCTAAATTGCTAGCTTCTGGTGGTAGAATCTGAAGAACACTTGCTAAGTGATGTCTGACAATGGCTCTGAAGCTGAAGGCCTCAGTATCAGAAGAAGCAACGTAATTTTCTTTATACTTAGTGAGTGTAAATTGGCCTCTGGTACCATTCAGATTTAGTGATAAAGATGAAGTTGTATTGTCAAGTCAGTTTGTCAGTTAGAGTCTATAGATTGCAAGACTGAAGAAAAGCTGAGATGCTTTATGGATATCTACTCTCAATGGCTCTATCAGTACAAAATCTCTTGAAGACTCAAAGGTTAAACATGTTACACATTGGATCAAGATCTTCTGGTGTATCTATCTTCAACAAATCTTGTACTATGGAGTAACAATAAAGACTCTTGATAAAGTTACCTATTCAATGACTAATTTCTGAAAAGGCTATAAATATGGATGAAGGTTCAAACTTAACCTTTAACAATGATCAACCAGAAGAAGGACTAACAAGATCAACAAGTATCGACTCAATTCATATGCATATTTTTCTGATGTGGGTTGTATTTGTAAAAGCCTTAAGATTTCTTACACATTGAATATCTTAGAAATATTAAGAGCTTTAGGTCTTTGTTATGGTGATTTCTCATACCTCTGATACTTTTATAATGTACACCCTGTTCTCTATTCTACTGAGCTTGTTCCGCAGTTTAGATAGTCATTGGGATACAAGCAAGGAAGTATTGAGCTAAGATGCTTGAGCCACGTAAGTCTCTTGATATGTGCTTGAGCTTTAAAAGTCTTAACCAAGTGGGTTGATTAAACAAAAATATTGTATCATTGGGATACACAAGGAAGTATCTAACCAAGATGCTTGAGCCACGTAAGTCTCTTTCTATATGCTTGATCAGTGAAATTCTTAATCATGTAAATTGATTGAGCAGGAAAGTCTTGAGCTAGTGTGGATTGAGCAGGACAATTCGATGCATGGAATTAGGAGCAGTCAGTCTTGGCCAGTGGGGTGCAAGCAGAGAATGGCTCGTTTCATGTGACCTGGAGCTGAAGTCTTGGGCTTGAAAGGATTGATCAGGAATGCTCAGTGCATGGAATTTGGAGCAGTAAGTCTTGGCCAGTGGGGTGCAAGCAGAGAGGCTCATTTCATGTGACTTAGATTAGAAGTCTTGGGTGAGGAGCCTGAGCAAGGAAGTCATGGGTTCGTGGAACTTGAGCAGGAAGTCTTGAGTAAGGAGCTTGAGCAGAATTCTTGGACCTTGGGTCTGAGAAGGTGTAAAAGTCTTATGCATAATGCATAAGCGATTGTAATCATGTTTTTATCATAGTGAAAATCTCTTGTGAAATAAGAAGACTGGACTAATATCGGTTAGAGGAGGAACCATTATAAATCTTTGTGGCTTAAGCTATTATTTATTTGCTTCTATTAACATTTTGTTGCTAAGAATTAACCAGAATCTGAACACCAGTTTAGATTCTGAACTCTGATCAGATGCAAACTAAGAAAATTGAAAACATAATACAACCCCCCTTCTTGTGTACTTTTCTCACCTTCAGAACATCCATATATTCATCATCTTTATCCATTTTTGATGTCGTATATCAATTTTTATCCATTTCTCCATGCCACGTCCATGTTATAAAATTTTGAGACATTCCATCGCAACACAGGTGATTTAATATTTCTTTCTTTGAATGTTTTTTTTATATTCCCACAATTAACACAAGGACAATAGAAGACACCATTATTTCCGACACGATTTTCTTGGACAAATTCAAGAACTCCTTTCTCATACATCGGATCTAATCTATCAACTTTCATCCAACTACAACCTGTCATACCCTAACTTTTACCCCTAAGATCCCACCTCATTTGCATCTTTAAAATGCATAAAGATCACAAACTTGGTCGTCTCTTAACCTTTTCACCTTTGGGTTTGCCTATGCAGAGATCACCAAACACCTCTTATGTATCTTATTTATCTTTTTTTGTACGTATATGCTTTATAGTTCACTAACTACTAATCAAAATACAAAAAAAATTGCTTTATCCCTTTTTGTTTCTTTTGCAAGGTAGGGTTTGGAATCAAGAGCATCAAGTGATTGCATCCTCAACTAGGGTTTGAGTTTCCTCAAGTCAAGGTGTGGTAAACCATTGATTTTCAAAGGCTATTCATCAAAGCATGACCTCTAATCTCAAATCATAAAGTCTCAAGCATCATTCAACTTCATTTGATCAAAGATGTCTCAAAGATTGGATGACTTATTTCTCAAGAATTTTCAAAGGTTCATGTGTTTATTTCCATTCCTTCATCAACAAGTTTCTTCAAGCCATTGCAAGCTTCATCAAAGGGAAATCAAGAGTACATTATTTTGTTGGAAACATTATAGGTCATTTCGTGGACTTAGTTAAATTTAACCAAAAGTTTGGAAACATTATAGGTCATTTCGTGGACTTAGTGAAATTTAACCTAAAGTTCAAGTAAGGCATGCCTATGTTCCAAAGATCATAACTTCTTCAATTTTCAACTTTTACGGGCGCTTTTTTTTTTTCAAATATCCTTCTTGATGTCCTCTAGAACTTTGTTTTAGAGGTCAAACATCAATTAATGCTCCAAGGACCTCAAATTTTGAAGGCCATTTGTGCACAAAACTAGGTCATGACCTATTTGATCTAATGCCTGACTCAGTGCGAAGACCTCAACTTTCAACTCATGTAATTTTTACCTCAAATATTTTTTTGGATTGGTTATTTTTGCATTTTATTCTCCCTCATGAGAAAAACATATGGCTCAATTAAAATTAAAAATTGCACGAGTAGATTGCATTTGGCCTGGCTATGAACATGCCTCAATGAAGCTGAGTTTTGGTTATGGCTAGAATTTTCAATTCACTCAAATCTCCAAATTAAGTCAATGTATGTACGTGTTTTGTCTATGATGAGGTTAAGTGATGTGTGAGGATAAAAATGACTTGAAATAGGAAAGAATGACTTGTGTTTCAGTAACTTTCCATTCATGCTTGGTCACACTTTTGGTGCTCATGATTTCACACAAATTCTAACAAATTCTCACACGTATGATATCCTCTCACCTCAGCTATAAAAAGAGGACTCATTTGCACTGAAAACCAAGCTAAGAAAGCACCCAGAACCTCTGCTCGAGCTCCCACTTTGCACTGAAATTTTGTGATTTCGTTTTAAAGTTCTAAGTTATTTCAACCTTATTTCTTGACTATATTAGCTCCATCGTTCTTCTCTGAAGCATTTTCAACAAGAATCAAGCTCTAAGACTCACTGAATTAATCTAACGAGATTCATCTTTCAGCACCTATGAGCATATTTTGGACTCAAACAAGTTACAACGATGTAGCCTATTGCTTCCTAATTGTTTCCCCTCAATTACCTTGTGTTGATTGTTCATATTAGTCATTTAATTTTTGTTTTCATGTTTTCTTGTTTCACTACATTTTCTTGAAATTCTCCATGCTCACTTTCAATTAATGAAACTGATGCATATGGTTGAGTTCGCTTCAATGAGACGGTCACAATGGCACTTGTCTCATGATCTAGTTTTGCCATTTGCTAAAATCCCGTGAGCATCTCACCGTAGAAGATGACCGGATGAGCTCATGTGGTGGCCTGAGTTGTTTTGATTTAAAATAGATCATGTGTATTATTTCATTTAAACTCCATTGTGTCTCTCTTGATCTAAGCCTTTGGATCTATTTTAAATGAAATCTGATGGCTACGTGCATTTTTTATTCTTAGCCTTAAATCAGATCTAAGGGTTGTAGTTTTTTTTCCCAACATTTTCAATTCATTTTAATTGTTTTATTTTATCATTTTAATTTGAAAACTTATTAAAAATAGCTCCCTTCATATTTTTTAGTCCAATTTTTTTTCATAATTTCCTAAAAATATTTTCCATTTTATGAATATTTTTCCATATTTTTATTCCTTGATTTGATATTTTTCCCCATTTTTCACATTTTTCATGCATTTTAATTTGTTTAAAAATACTTTTATTCATTTTTAAAATTTCCAAATTATATGGTCCTTGATTTGTTTCTGAGTTGTAGTAATTTTCTTGATCATTTAATATTTTTTAGAGGCTTCATCTTGATTTTCTCTGTTATTTCATTTTAAAAATCTTTTCATGCATTTTTAATTCCTTTTTATTGCATTTTGGTTTGTTTGTTGGTTGTTGCCTTGGGTCATAACTTCTTGATCAAAGTTCTCCTTAATTTCAATGGACTTGGAGTGTTGATGAGGTTGGATGAACCTTCATCAATTCAAATCTATCATTAAATGAATCATTTGATTCGTTTTTGGTGTTTTGAGTTAATGATTGGTTTGGTGCCTTAATCCACCAAGAAAGGTGATTGAAATTGATGATGAATAGATCTTGAATATTAATTCAATTTTGTCCTCTCTTCATCCCTCATTCTCTTTCTTTTTCTTTTTTCTTTTCTCTTAATCAATTGGTTGATTTGTTGTCCATCTTGTTCATGATGTTTTGGATTGATGCTTGATGAATTTTCATCATTTCAAATCTACTATTCAATTGATTAATGATTATTGTAAGTACTTTGGATTGATGCATAAGTTTATCTTAAATTGTTATGAAGGATTGATTGATGTAATGGACCAATCTTCTTGCCTTAGTGCTTGATCCTTCTTTGATTTTTACTTGTGTGACATGTTTTAGGAGTATGATTTCTATCATATCTCTAACATGTATAGTACATAAATTGTTATTACCGGCCTCCCATAGTATGATCTTCCTTATAGATTGTGTTGTGATTGCTTAACATAATGCTAAATTTGTTCCAAATCAGATTATTAACTCTAACATTAACACTAACAATATTATTGTGCTAACTTTTATTTTATTCCATTTACTTTTCTTGTACCATTATTTTTATGTAATTTACTTATTACTCTCTATATTATGCTTTTATTTCATCATTTACATTTCATATTGTTTATGTTTATGCTTCTTTTTTCCTTTGTCCACTTGGACTTTTTCTTTTTCTTTAAAGACATTAATAAAGGAAAAACCCTTAAGAGACTTTATTACTTCCTTGCACTATTGGTTGCTATCTCATGCTTAGATGTTGGACTTATGGATATAGATTTAGGTTCTTGATCCTTTGCTTTGGAGTTGTGATTTGAGACCTTGGAATTCATCTGGTACCTTTGACCTTAGGTTCACTTCTTGAAGACTTAGCTCTGATACTTTGGTGTTGACCTTTTGGCCTGAGCTCTTCTTTCATCTGATACATTGGTTTATGCTTTGCTTACTTATATTACTTGTGGCTTACTCCAAAATAATGGGACTTTGGTCTTGACTCTTGTCAAGTTCTAGTTGGTTCACTTGCACACTTGCACTTTATTGCTTTTATTAGGATAGTCTCTTCATCTCCTCCTCTTCTTAAATGTTCAAAATATTCTCACTTTCTCAATAAACCTTTTATTTATCAAGTTATTTTCAAACTCTCTTTCTTAAATAAATGCTAGTTCATCTTAAGCATATTAAGACCATTTCAAAATATTTAAAAAACACAACTCATTCAAATCATTTTGTGCCCTTTGTGCACTTTTCCTTTTAAAACATTTTCTTAAGAATTAGACATGAGCCATTTTCATAGTTGAGATGTAATTCTACTATCCCCATAGTAATGTTTGATGTTGATTCTTTTCCACTTGAGAGAGTTAGTGGCATACTTGTTGATCTCTATCCAAGTTGGAGCCGTTCTTAATAGTGATGCAAAAGCCCATTTTCATGTACTTGTGAGTGATTAGTTGAGTTTTCTCCTTAAAATGACAAGTTGTCTTTCCATTTAAAATCAATCACAACAAACTTTTTTGTTATTTTTACCATAAAATACGAGGTTTTGATCCTCCATTGCACTTTATGGGTACGTAGGCACGAGACTCAGGATGTCTTGTCAAACACCAAAAAATTTTTAAAAATATTTCTCTTCTCATCTCCCCAGTATTTTGCAAACAACACCTTTTAAAGCCAAACATAGATTTTCAAGAGGTTGATATAGAGTACTATAGATAATTTAGGTGCTAAAATCTTCCCATTACATAACCAACCCCCTTACCCTTTGTCTCTCTGTTTTATTAGTTTTGTTTTAAAACTTCTCTGGGTTTTATTCGCTCCTTTTCCCATTCCTTTAGAAAAATAAAAGTACGGTGGCGACTCTTGCTTTATGAGTTTGTTGCAACTTGAAATTTGACCTCCCCTTTTGCCTTTTTCATAAGCATGTGCATTTGCATCGCTGGCATACACACTAGCATTTTTCTCTGTGGTTTTGTTGTAGGAATATTCAGGTTTGCTAAGCCTGATTAATTGCATCCTTGCAAGGTCATCACATTATTAACACAAGCAAAATATAAGGGTTTCCATGCCCATTCATCAAAGCAAAAGAGTGAAAATCATAATCATGGCCACAAGACTTTTTTTAAGAAAATTGGGCAAATTTTGCCTGTGGTAATCGATTACCACTTTGCTAGGCAAAATGAAGTAATCGATTACCACATGTAAATGGGCAGATTTTGTGGCATTTTCATGACAACAACTTTTTCACTACTTCTTTGGGGTTTACTTGGTTCTAGCATTGTGTGAAATATTCTAGACATTTAAAACCTTTCAAGACACTTCAAGGCATTTATTCCAATACATCACTTTGAATCAAGACTACCATGTAACTTCATTTCCAAGCATGAGGGCCATTTGATTTGGACTTGCATCAGGATTACTCCACCGAGTTAACAAATAACTAACTAATTCAACTTCCGACTCAGTGAGTTAAGTGTAACTAACTCCAAAGATAGTGTCAAAGCAAGCTCCAAACCTAGCAACTACAAACCTCTACTCTATATAAAGAAACCTTCACCATTTCACAAAGGACCTACAACCATTGTTACACTTCTTCACTTTTCACTCTCTCATTTCTCACAATTCTCTCTGCATTTTCTGCAATTTCTTCACATTCATCTTCATCTTCTTCCCAAAACCACACTAGAGCTCAATTCTCACCATTGAAGAGTAGCAAATTTCACATTGAAATTGTTTTTCTCTTGAGCTTAAACCTCCATATCATTGCATTTCTACTTTGACCTCTGCAATTATAGAAACTTCTACTTCAATTCAAGTGATCAATTCAATCGTTTTGGTGCAAATTCAATTTCAGAGCTTTTATCATGTTTCGATCGGTTTTGCTACGATTTGATCTCAATCTTGGAATTCTTTGGTTTTCTTGGCTTGTTCTCACTATACTTTACTCACAACAATCACCAAGGCAGTTCTCCTCCTTGTAGGTTGGTATTTCTTACTCAATTTATTGTTTTTGATCACTTTCGCGTATTCACAATGTTGTTTCGATAGATTTTCGGTGTTGATTAATCATGTGATTGTTTAATTTTTGATCTTCATGTTTGATGCTTTCAATTGATGATTAATTGCTCCTAATTGATGTAATTTCGTGCATATATGCATTCCATAACATGTGGATGATTGGATAAGTGATTAGTTACTGGAAGTGCTTTTTGAAAGTTGTTTTTTGCCACTATCACAGTGGTAATCGATTACCTATATATGGGTAATCGAATACCTTGCCCCTTTTTCCACTTTTTTTTTTTGAAGTTTTCAAACAGGTAATCAATTAACCATATGCAGGTAATCAATTGCCACTGAGACAGAGGGCCATTTTTATGCTTTTGACATTGTATGATCATGTTGATTCTTGCAAATTTTTGCCTACATGATGACATGATTTGTGATGCATTATAATTGACATTTGGTACTGCCTTGTAATTGGTTACATTAAGTTTGTTCTTTATTGAGCAAATTTAATTTTGTATAATCATTAATTCACATGTTTGCTTTGAAGATCTTTCGTTTTGTATGAAAGATAGTTGGCTTGTTCATTCCCTTTTGATTAATTGATCGAAACCTTGTTTTGATTAGTTGATCATCCCTATTTCTTCTCTTTAGGATATTTTAGAGTCTTATTATCTCGATCCCCTACTGAGTCGAAGGTCTGCACAACGCATTGAAGCACTATACAACTTGTGTTATTTCTCTGTCGGTTTCATCTTCCGCACTATACTTTGGGTTCTATAAAAGGAGTGAGGATGGAGTATACCCTACCCTTATTCTGGATATTTCTGGTCAGGGGCGCTTGACCCTGAACTTAGAATAGTCATCTTATATCTGAATTATGGTGTCTCCTGAGTTTGATCTTTGATTACTCAGTCCTTTCAATCCTTCCTTTGATCAATCACCTTTTCCTTGGTTCAAGATCATTGTTTCTTCCTTGGGTTAATCACCTCCTCTTGGTTAATCACCCATACTCTGGTTGATCGTAGTCTGCATGCTAAAATTAATTCTCTTCTTCCCCAGCGAAGTATCATTCCTTTTCTTCGATTAAACACAGTCTGGTTGTCAAATACCAAATCTCTGGCGGAGTTTGCAACCTTATCTTTGTTCTATCTCCATTCTTATTTGGTTAATCACTTCCTATCAGTTAAAACACCAAGTTGCTTTTTTTCTCGGTTAATCACAATCTTTTTGTTAACATACTGAGCTTCTCTTGGGTTAACCACCTTCTCTCGATTAATCACCCATTCTTTGGTTGATCAAAATATTCCTATTAAAACCAAATTTCCTTAGGTCAATCACCTTCTCTTGGTTAATCACCCATTCCTTAGTTAACCACAGTCTGTCTGTTAACATATTAAGCTTCTCTTGAGTTAATCACCATATCTTGGTTAATCACTCATTCTTTTGGTTAATCACAGTCCTTCTATTAAAACCAATATCCCTAGCGGTAAGCAAACTTTATTTAGTTCAATCACTTGCACCTTTGGGTTAGTAACCTTCTTTTGGTTCAAATACCCTTTCTTCGGTCAAGTACTGCTTGTTCAGTCCGTCTACTGAGTTCCGTTTGGGTCAGAACCTTCGCTTGGTTCCACACCCTTCCTTTGGGTCATAACCATTGCTTGGTTCCACACCCTTTCTTTGGGTCACAACCTTCGCTTGGTTCCACACCCGTCCATTGGGTCATGTCGCGGTGAAATTTGGATACCAAGCTATTGATGAGCTTGAATCTTATTCATTTGCAACCTAACTTTGATTTGTCCAAAGGAAGGGAAAAAGATCGAAATACCCACAATGCAATGCAAATGCAAACTAGAGAGTTATAGGTTCGGGGGTTGGTTAAACTTAGGGAAGGTGCTAGCATCCTAAGTTTCTGTAGTACTCTACAGGAACCTCTTGTTTTATGTCTGTTTTATTGCTAAGGGTTATCTACTTAAGGTATAAAAGACCTAGGGGTTTATTTCTAAGTATACTTGATAAGATGTCGCATGTTATGCCTACATATCCTTACGGGAGTGGAATCAGAGTATCTGTAGTTCCCCTAAAAGGTTTGAGGAGTTCTTTGACTGTGGTCAAAGTTCCTACGGGATAAGGGTAGTTGATTGATTGATTTTAGGAGAAAAGATGAGTTATCATTTTAAGGGAGATTACTTGATTTTTTTTACCGCCACAACTTTGTAGGAAAATAGTCTTTGTATCGTCTTAAGAGAAGCGCTCAAACACTCGGAATTTAATCGACAAGTATGCCACTATCTCTCTTAAGGCAAAGTCCCTACATATTGATTGAATTGTTATGGGGTAGGATTTTTATCTCGCTTAAGATGATTAACATCTCATTTTCTAATGTGTTTGAAAGAGTGTTGATTTGTTTGTATCTAAGTTGTAAAGATAAAGGTCCTTCCTATGGGGTAGGATCCAACTTAGAAGATCGACTTGAATGGGATCAAGGATCAAGGGGAGATGATGTAAATGGGATGCGCACGCACAAGTTTTACGTTACGTGCAAGTTCTTCCTTTGGACGGAATGCAATGCGATAAAGATAAATACGGTAAATAAATTACGGAAGATAAAGACGATAAATAAACATACACAAATGCATGAAAGTGCTGAGGTGTGTGAATTGTGAATAGGTGAGTGAGAGTGAAGCGTGCACGATAGATTAAGTTTTACGATGTGAGACTTAGAGGAAGGGTTGAATTGATTTTAGGGAGAGATTATTTTTATGAGGAATTATATTATTGATTAGATAAACAAATTAGAAATTGTTGAACCCCAAATTTTGGCCTCTTAGATCCTCATCATCATCTTAGGATCATTTCCATTTTGATTATCTAACTATAACCAGTTTTAAGTTTGTCTCTGTTTAGTTACAGGTGAATCAGGATTCCGTACATTTGCAAATCGAGGGTTCGACAGTTTAATCAGTCAATGCATTGGATTGTTTTTCCATGAAGAAAGTCTCTAAACCATCAAGAATACTACATGGGGTCAGGCATGAATCCAATTTTGGGTTATCACACAAAGATAAGGAGCAGTACAGTTCATGGATCCCCGATTAGGGTTTTTGATCAAGAAAAGTCGACTGTGGTTTGACTTTTGTTTTAAAAGGTATACCAATGGTGGGTTTGTAGTTCATTAAGCTCATATGGCTCAAGGAAGTTCACTCGAGAAGTCTTAAAACCTCAGAGGACTCAGAACGTCAACAGTTGCCTCGTCAGTCATCGATCGATCGTACCGTTGGCCGAAAAGTCAACTTTTCAACCTTAAGGAATCTGACCTCAAGATGTGAATAAAAAATGTTCCTTATGTCATATTACACCTGCCCATAAATTTTCATGATCATTGGATCAAGTATGAAGGAGTAATCGGAAAAGTCGGGAATTAGGGTTTTGAAAGGGGCTAGACCCTAACTCCTTAACCACATACCCAAATGAGTTGGTTCAAAGCTCATTGGAAAGCTTTTGACAAGTCCTACAAAAGTCCCACAACGGTCCACATCAAAAAATGCATAGAATTGGAGTTATGGCCAAGATCATTTTCAAAGGGTAAAACACTTGGTGAGAATTTGCAAATTCTGGCTGCACAATCCTTATTTTCAGCCAACTTTGAAGAGATTTTTGACCTAGTTCCACTTGGAGTCAGAAGTTCTTCTAAACATGAATATTTTAGAGCTACATGAGGGCTTTCCAAAAAGTACTAGAACTCCTCAAAAGGAGTTGTGAGCTAAAAGTTATGGATTTGGCAAGTTGGTGTTTCCACACTTGAGTCCCACATTGACAAACTTTCAAAAATCATTTCTTTGATCAATTGGACCAATCTCAGCCCTTGGATGTTGTTTTTTCTGGTATGTAGGTGTTTTAGAATAAAGAAGTATGAGAATTATGCAGAGGAAATGGATTTTCCAAGCATTGCAAGTGGGCTTGCAAGTTGCCTTGCAACTTGCATTAAAAAATCATAAAACAAGCAAGAGGTGGAAAGTGAATTCTGAACCAGCCATGAACCTATACCTTCTAGCCTAATTTTAGCCACTCTAAGTTCATCATTTTGCTTGACTTTAAGCTTACCTATCAGCCAAGAAAGCCCTTTTTGGAGATTTGATTCAAAAATACAAAACCTTTCCTTCTTAGGAAGGAAACCTCAAATCTGCCCACTACCCTTGCTTTGCCTATAAATAGAGGCCTCCTTCACCTCATTTGAGGACAGAGGAACTCTTCTAAAAACCAGAGAAATTTCAAGCATCCACTCTTTCACTCTTTGCTCCCATTTTCACAAAATCACAAAAACCACAAAAACCTCAAAAATCTGTCTTGGTAGAACAACTGCCATATCCATTTCCCTACACTCAAACTCACCAACAATCATCAACACAATCCCTAAATATGATATAGAAGGTGTCCATGCCCTTAGACCGCTTAAAAACCTCACCATTCCAAAAGTCAACTTCCATATCAAGCAACTTTGACCATAATGCATAAAATCAGTCAAAACATGTTCTAGACATTTTCGTGATGTTCTATTCACTCAAACACCTCATATACATCATATCTCAACTGTCCAAAGCATTGAGGATCATTGGTGAAGCTTATTTCTCAAACTGTCACAAAGTTTGCATTCTTGCTTCAAGAAGAAGAAAGCTCCAAAGCTAGGTGCATTTGAAGTTTCTCTGGGTTTTCTTGGTGTTCTAATCTGCTCAACATAGTCTATAAAAGGTATGTAGACAGTCCACTCCCTACTTTACAGCAGAATCTCATGTTTGTCATTTTTTGAGCTTGTTATGTTGAAAATGTGTCATGAGCATGTCATATGTCAAAATCTTGTTATGACTGAAATATAGCTGTTTGTTGAATTGGATCACACTTAAAATCATGATTATGGTGGATATGTATGATTGGTGTGAGCTGTTTTCATCTGATTTGTTTAGACATTCTCAAAATGCCTTGTCTTGCATATTGTTGCCATGAACATATCAGTTTTGGTTACAGGCCAGAAGTGGTTTAAATTTGAGTTCAAAATCATCCATTTGTATATTTGTGACATGTATGTATGATTTGCTTGACCTGTTTTCACATGATTTGATCCATTGCCCTTAAAGTGCATTTTCAGCTAGAATGAGTTACCACCATAACAGTTTGGTTTGATCAGTTTGTGCATACATCATGTTTTGAATTTCATCTTGCGTTGTTAGGGTCATTCTTGCCATGAAGGGTTCATTTCTATTTCCATTCAGTTTGAGGCCCATCTTGGTGTTCAAAATCATATGTCAACATGTTTTTAAGGTGCACATGTAGCTTGCTTGGTCTGATTGTGCTTAGAATACTGAGCTGCATTTTTTCATGTTTCATCCAAATTGCCAAATTGCAGCATGATCTTCCTTTTGCATCACAGCCTGTTTTGAAACCAACTTTGTGTTTGCACTTGTTTATTAACATGTATGAAAGGTGTGTGCACAATTTATTTGATCCTAATGTGCTTTAAACATGAACTGAACATTCTTGTGCATCATACTTGCCAATATTGCAACTAGAAAGCCACTTTTTATCACAGACCATTTTGAACTATTCTTGGTGCTTAAATTCATTCAATAACATGTATGTGACTTATGTGTATGATTTATTTGACTTGTATGTGCCTAGAACTTGAACTGAGCATCATTATGCATCATATTCACGACACTTTGCAACTTGAATACCATTTCTCATGACAATCCTTTTTTAACTTCAATTTGTGTTTGAATTCACTCAATACCATGTATGTGTGGCGTGTATATGATTAATTTGGTCTAAAAATGTTTGGAATTGAAATTGGACATCATCATGCTTTTCACAAGCACAAATTGCAACTTGACAGTCAGTTTTCACCACAACTTATTTTTAACTACATTTTGTGCTCACACTCATTCAATAACATATTTGTAGTGTGTGTATGATTGCTTTGATTTAAAACTGGCTGGAATTGGATCTACATTTCAAAATGCACCTTACACAATCACACAACATGTGCTATTGGGTTTTGATTTGTAGGTGGTATCTCAAAAAACTAATAATGCCATCTTATTTCTCATGAAATTCTATGCAATCTAGACCTAAATTTTGTTTGAATCCATGAAGAATTAAGGAAGTTATGAACAAAATGCAATCCTGATTTTTGTGTGTTTTTGCCCAGCCTGCCATGAAAGTTACCCTTATGTATTTATTGGGGTGGCTTCATCAATGGATGTACAACCACCCCAGTGGTAGAGACCTTGCCCTTAAAATGCCTTATCATGCCTTTGAACCTGAGTTCGATCCCTGAGGAGGATCAACTCTTTTGGTTTTTTTTCATATTTTCCAGGTTTCATCATTTCCTTCTTCTCTTCTATCTCATGTTCACACGCGCGCGTATGGCCTAGTGGTGGAATCACGTTTGTGGTCCAAGGGTCATGGGTTCAACACTCAGCTTGTGCATTCTACTCTTTTTTTACTTGTTTATTTTTATTTCCTTCACAAATTCAAAATATCATAACTTTCTCAATTTTAGTCCATTTTAGTTGTTTTTTTTCCAAATTCTTGTGTTAATATGTATTTTCACATGAGCTCTGATTCATAATTTTATTCCCTTAAATCCTAGCCTTAGGATTTGAGCCTCCGTGCTCATGTTTATCGTCCCGCCGTGGACACCCTTTCTCCCCTTTGTCCTAGCCTTAGGATTTGAGTCGCCGTACTCATATTTAGTCGTCCCTCCGTGGACGTTTCCCTTTTTACTTCAACCATAGAACTTTGAGTCGCCGTGCTCTATTTAGTCATCCCGTCGTGAACATTTCGTTTCCCATTTAACATAACCTTTAGTTTGGAGTCGCTGCACTCCATGTAAGCATTTCTCTATGAATGCTTACATCCCTTTGGGACCTTGACCATAGTCAAGAGATCCTCATCCCTAGATAGGGGAACTACGATTGCTCTGATTCCATTCCCGTCAGGATACGTAGGCACGAGATGCGATGTCTTCACGAGCAAACTTGTACATACCTTTACTTTAGTTTTTTACCTTAGCACTTTACCCTTAGCAAGCAAACTTTAGCAAACACAAATATTGACAAGAGGTTCCTGTTGAGTACTACAGATGCTTAGGATGCTAACACCTTCCCTAGGTATAACCAACCCCCGAACCTTTAGATCTCTCTTTGCTCGGCTTTAGGCCTAGCCTTTTGCTTTGCATTCTTATAGGTTTTTCTTTCTTTAAACCTTTCCTTTTTGGATAAATTAAAGTTCGGTTGTAAATGAATTAAGATTCAAGTTAATTTAATAGCTTGATATCCGATTTTCACCGCAACAGAAATGGCGACTTCATTGGGGACAACTTCCCCTAAGAGGGTTAAGCCCACCTTGTTTATATCTATGTTTGTTATATGTTTAATTGCTTTTATATTTGTATATATTTGTACATATATCTGGTTGTGCTTGGGTTTTTCTGTATGCAGGTTTGTTACTTTGAGTGGTAAGGATAGTACTATACCCGTGCTTGAGTGCACTTATGATAGGATGGCGGTATATTCAAGAAGGATTGTAAGGAGTTGATTCTCGACCAAGCTGACTTGAGAAACCACCACTCAGTGGAGGCCCTATTGAGAGTTAGTTTTGTTGAACGAGTATTCGTGAAAACATTACTACTTTCAACCTATGAGCCTTTGATACTGAGGACTTTTAGTTACCTTTTACCCCACTTGGCCTTTTAGGACGTAGTGCGATGACTATGAGGGAGTAATCCCGAAGTAGTTGATACGCGATACTACACTCAGACGAGACTCTCTTGAGAATATTATTGATTTCCAAGTATTTGGTGTGTCGATAATATCCTAAAGATGGGTTGTTGACTCTGGGAACTTTGTTAGAACCTGTTGTACAAGTGCTTTACCCCTAGTACACACCTTAGGGTTGGTTCTTTACTCAAGCCCCATGCTGTGATCTCGAACCTTTGGTCCTGTTATGTGTGATTTGTATCTTCTCTTGCATCGCATTGCATTGCATTTGCATCTTTACATGGTTCCTTGCATACCTCTGTTTATCCGGTCTCTCATGTCCAGCTGTCTTCATTGTCCAGTGTACCTTTGAGTTGTCAAGTTGATTCCTCGACACCGATATCGGACTAGAGCTAACTATAGACGCAAGATGTCAGAGCAGGAAGTACACAATGCAGAAGTTCTAATGGAGATCGATGAATTGAAGTCAGGCATGACTAAACTCACCGAAATGCTTCAAGTATTGATTGCCAGAGGAGAGCCATCTCAAAGGACTGTCATTCAAGAAGTTTCAAGTGTTGATCCTCCTCCTGTTCAAATGCCACAATTGACTTGGCCAGAGTTTGGTTTACCTTCTAACTACTCTCCACCTCTTGCATCTACTGCTATGATTGGTCCTACTGTCAGACCAGTTTTTCAAGCTCCCGTCTTTACAGAGCCCAGACCTGTGGTCCACACTGTTGCTCAGAATGGCCGAGCTCCCTTTGAGACTCCTTTCTTTGACTACAATGCTGCTAGTCCTCAAGGTGAAGACCATGAAGATTTTGTTGAACCTGAGATTGTCCATGAATAATTTCAAAACATAGACAAGAGACTCAAAGCTATTGAGGGCACTGATTTCTTCAATGTCGATGCTGACAATATGTGCTTAGTTTCTGGTCTGGTTATGCCTGCTAAGTTCAAGACTCCAAAATTTGTGAAATATAAGGGGCACTCATGTCCAAGAGCCCATTTGGTTATGTACTACCGAAGGATGGCAGCCTACACCAACAATCAGAAGTTGCTCATCCATTGCTTTCAAGACAGCTTGAGTGGTGCTTCTCTCAAGTGGTATATGAATTTGGAACATAACAGCGTCCACTACTTCCAAGATCTCGCCAATGCCTTCATGAGACAATACAAATACAATCTGGATATGGCTCCTGACCGTCGTCAACTTCAAAACATGTCTCAAAGTGAAAGAGAATCATTCAAAGAATACACTCAACGTTGGAGAGAGTTAGCTTCCCAAGTTGAACCCCCTCTGGCAGAAAAGGAGCTAGCTGGAATGTTTATGGATACTTTGTCTCCCTTCTATTGGGAAAAGATGATTGGGAGTGTCTCTTCGAGTTTTACAGATTTGGTAACCATTGGCCAAAGGTTAGAAGAAGGGCTGAAAAGTGGTAAGGTGTCCAAGGTTGCTGAATCTTCTACAGGTGCAAAGAAATCCTTTGGGAATTTCCATAAGAAGAAAGAAGAGCATACTAATGTCGTCATGGCTGAAGTGACGAGGCCTCATCCCCGACCTCAATATAATTACCTTGCTATTGCTGCTATTGATGCTCCACGACCAGTTCAAATTCCTCAACGTCATGCTGTTAGACAGAACCAGTATCAGAATAAGAATCAGTTTGATCCTATTCCCATGACTTATACAGAATTGTATCCAAGCCTGGTTCAACAAGGGATGATCACTACGAAGACTTTGCCACCCCCTCCTAATCCTCCTCCAGTTGGATTTAGAACTGATCTCCATTGTACTTTTCATGAGGGTGCCCCAGGCCACGACTTGGAGCATTGTTTTGCATTGAAAGCTAGGGTGCGTGAATTGATTAGAACTGGAATCCTTGATTTTACGGACAGCCATCCGAATGTTCAGAAAAATCCTCTACCAGTGCATCAAAAGTGAAGCTTCAGTCCGACTTCAGCAGACTATCTTTTTGACGCCAGTGTTTCAGACAAGACAACTCATCCTTGTACTGATTTAGTCACTAGGCCTTTTGTTTCTCACTATTTGAACTTTCCTTATTTTGTTTAAGCTGTTTGCTTTTAATTAGTGTATGTACTTTCATCTTAATGTATGAGCATTGCAACTTTTGATTCAATTCATTTTGTCCAGTATTTGTATCTTGTATGCTTTACCTTTCAAATATTTACTCCTTGTCCAAATTTTTGATTATGCAATTATTTGAGGGAGGATGATGAAAGCATGATACCCATAATTGTTGTCAGTATGCTTTCAATCAAACTTTGTTGACGATGTAAGGCATTGTTTCAACTCCCAAACACTGGAGAAATAAGGAAGATAATCCCTTGTCAACCTCATTGAACCTAGAAGTTGGAGTTTCTTTCTTTACAAAACCCGCAGTTTTAACCTTGGGATGGGTAGTTCTCAGTTAACTCGGTTGTGTGTTCATACAAGACACCTTTTATAATAAAGGATGCAACCACTACAATTTTTCCTTCGCACACAACAAATAAGTTTCGAGGATGTTTTTCAAGCCAAGAAGTCGATGATGGTTCACCGTGATCATTAAGCTAGGCAGTCACTTTATTTCAACAAACAAAAAATATCAAAGGAAAAAGCCGCTAAGTCAAAACCTATGAAGGAGACTTAGGCAAAATTGGGGCATCCCGCTGACTGTAAACTTCAAAAGAAACAGTTCAGGCAAAAATTAGGGATAATAAAAAGAGGAGATCTTTAAACCCTTCATCATGAAAATCCTCAATGCAAAAACTACAAAATATTGTAAAGAAGTAGTGACTGCCTTTTCGAAAAATCTATTGACTTCTGAACCATCATCTTGGCTATTATCAGTGCAATTCCTAACCTATGGGAACCTGAGCACATAGTCTGATTTAACTGAGCATAAGACTGGAGATCATCACGTAGATTGGGTGGGCAAAAATAAACTTTGAGCCTTTATCCTTTGTTTCTTAAACCGTGAATCAGGCCACATTACAACCCTCAAAAGACCTAATTGAGACAAGTTTATTTTGAAAGCATACTACAACAAGGTTGCATAAACTAACTCCAAAAGATCTTTGTGAATCAATTATTTTGGCAATACACCTTTACTCTAAACTTTGAGTGTCTTGAACCACCGTGTTCAGACCGATGACTCATTTACTTTGCATCTTTCAAAGTGATTTTGATTTCAAAAAGTTGCATGAACTTTACATTACCATGTTTGTACGAACACTTTTGTTTGCAAACTAGCTTTCCTCTCAAGGAATTTTCAAACATTGAGAAACTTGGTCAAGTGATCCTATCAGGGGCAAGTTCCTTTTACATCCTCTCTAAGAATCAATTGAAGATTTGTTCAAGGCATGGTATTCTCAGATTTGGTTTTATCCAGAATATATTTCAAGACTCAGACTGGGGCAAGCTCTCCAAGCACCCAATGCATCAGTCAACATCAGACAAGTTGAAGTCGTCATCAGTTCATCTTTAACAGACAGCTAAATTGGGGCAGTTTACTTGAAGAAACCCCAATCAGCTCTTTATCCTTCCTATAAGGGTTATCCATTTGATACAATTTATCAGTGCGGCAGAGATGTGTTCATCAATAGTATCTTTAGTCCCCAAGCAGATTGAAAGTGATCTTCGTGTTGAGGAATCAGTCTTCCAGTCTTATCTTCTCACCAAAAGAGTCGAGCCTTGTCATCGGCATTTGCATTTGCATTTGATCGTATCATCTGCATAATTCATACATGCGTATATCACAAGCATAATTCAGATACATATGCATTACATGGGTGCTTTATTCCCCATTTACCTTTTCTCCCGAGGTCGTGTTTTACTCGCGTTTTACCTTGTGGATGAGTTTACCTTACATGGGTGTTTTATTCCCCATTCTACCTTTTCTCCCGAGGTCGTGTTTTACTCGCGTTTTACCTTGTGGATGAGTTTACCTTACATGGGTGTTTTATTCCCCATTTTTCCTTTTCTCCTGAGGTCGTGTTTTACTCGCGTTTTACCTTGTGGATGAGTGTACGTTACATGGGTGTTTTATTCCCCATTCTACCTTTTCTCCTGAGGTCGTGTTTTACTCGCGTTTTACCTTGTGGATGAGTTTACCTTACATGGGTGTTTTATTCCCCATTCTACCTTTTCTCCCGAGGTCGTGTTTTACTCGCGTTTTACCTTGTGGATGAGTTTACCTTACATAGGTGTCTTATTCCCCATTCTACCTTTTCTCCCGAGGTCGTGTTTTACTCGCGTTTTACCTTGTGGATGAGTTTACCTTACATGGGTGTTTTATTCCCTATTCTACCTTTTCTCTCGAGGTCGTGTTTTACTCGTGTTTTACCTTGTGGATGAGTTTACCTTACATGGGTGTTTTATTCCCCATTCTAACTTTTCTCCCGAGGTCGTGTTTTACTCGCGTTTTACCTTGTGGACGAATTTCAATTTACTTGGTACCTGCCAAATAGTTTGCGTTGTGACTTATCTGATGGTTTTCCAGATATTTATTTCTCATGTTTGTTGCTTCCCCTGTGTTGCTGTCTTTCCCCAGTGAGTAATTGCTCGTTGTTATATAGTTCTTTTATTTTTGCTCGTGCGGTTGCATTTGTCTTGCATCATAAGGCACCATTTAGAATTCATTGAATTTCAGCATTTGTCCTTTTGCATACCATCGGATCTAAGAGACAAAATTTCTGGTTTTCTATGTTTAAACACCTTTCACTTCGATTCTATTCAGATTGACATCTCTCAAAACCATCTAGTGAAGATATTTAAATAGGGGCAACTATTGCACCCCAAATTTTGGCCTCTTAGATCCTCATCATCATCTTAGGATCATTTCCATTTTGATTATCTAACTATAACCAGTTTCAAGTTTGTCTCTGTTTAGTTACAGGTGAATCAGGATTCAGTACATTTGCAAATCGATGGCTCGACAGTTTAATCAGTCAATGCATTGGATTGTTTCTCCATGAAGAAAGTCTCTAAACCATCAATAATACTACATGGGGTCAGGCATGTATCCAATTTGGGGTTTTCACACAAAGATCAGGAGCAGTACAGTTCATGGATCCCCAATTAGGGTTTTTGATCAAGAAAAGTCGACTGTGGTTTGACTTTTGTTTTAAAAGGTATTCCAATGGTGGGTTTTTGGTTCATTAAGCTCATATGGCTTAGGGAAGTTCACTCAAGAAGTCTTAAAACCTCAGAGGACTCAGAACGTCAACAGTCGACTCGTCAGTCATCGATCGATCGTACGGTTGGCCGAAAAGTCAACTCTTCAACCATAAGGAATCTGACCTCAAGATGTGAATCAAAAATGTTCCTTATGTCATATTACACCTGCCCATAAATTTTCATGATCATTGGATCAAGCATGAAGGAGTAATCGGAAAAGTCGGGAATTAGGGTTTTGAAAAGGGCTAGACCCTAACTCCTTAACCACACACCCAAATGAGTTGGTTCAAAGCTCATTGGAAAGCTCTTGGCAAGTCCTACAAAAGTCCCACAGCGGTCCACAGTCAAAAAATGCATAGAATTGGAGTTATGGCCAAGATCATTTTCAAAGGGTAAAACACTTAGTGAGAATTTGCAAATTCTGGCTGCACAATCCTTATTTTCAGCCAACTTTGAAGAGATTTTTGACCTAGTTCCACTTGGAGTCATAAGTTCTTGTGAACATGAATATTTTAGAGTTACATGATGGCTTTCCAAAAAGTATTAGAACTCCTCAAAAGGAGTTGTGAGCTGAAAGTTATGGATTTGGCAAGTTGGTGTTTTCACACTTGAGTCCCACATTGACAAACTTTCAAAAATCATTTCTTTGATCAATTGGACCAATCTCAGCCCTTGGATGTTGTTGTTTCTGATATGTAGGTGGTTTAGAATGAAGAAGTATGAGAATCATGCAGAGGAAATGGATTTGCCAAGCATTGCAAGTGGGCTTGCAAGTTGCCTTGCAACTTGCATTAAAAAATCATAAAACAAGCAAGAGGTGGAAAGTGAAATCTGAACCAGCCATGAACCTATACCTTCTAGCCTGATTTTAGCCACTCTAAGTTCATCATTTTTCTTGACTTTAAGCTTAACTATCAGCCAAGAAAGCCCTTTTTGGAGATTTGATTCAAAAATACAAAACCTTTCCTTCTTAGGAAGGAAACCTCAAATCTGCCCACTACCCTTACTTTGCCTATAAATAGAGGCCTCATTCACCTCATTTGAGGACAGAGGAACTCTTCTAAAAACCAGAGAAAGTTCAAGCATCCACTTTTTCACTCTTTGCTCCCATTTTCACAAAATCACAAAAACCACAAAAACCTTAAAAATCTGTCTTGGTAGAACAGTTGCCATATCCATTTCCATACACTCAAACTCACCAACAATCATCCACACAATCCTTAAATATGATATAGAAGGTGTCCATGCCCTTAGACCACTTAAAAACCTCACCATTCCAAAATTCAACTTCCATACCAAGCAACTTTGACCATAATGCATAAAATCAGTCAAAACATGTTCTAGACATTTTCATGATGTTCTAATCACTCAAACACCTCATATACATTGTATCTCAACTGTCCAAAGCATTGAGGATCATTGGTGAAGCTTATTTCTCAAACTGTCACAAAGTTTGCATTCTTGCTTCAAGAAGAAGAAAGCTCCAAAGCTAGGTGCATTTGAAGTTTCTCTGGGTTTTCTTGGTGTTCTAATCTGCTCAATATAGCTGTTTGTTGAATTGGATCACACTTAAAATCATGATTATGGTGGATATGTATGATTGGTGTGAGCTGTTTTCATCTGATTTGTTTAGACATTCTCAAAATGCCTTGTCTTGCATATTGTTGCCATGAACATATCAGTTTTGGTTACTGGCCAGAAGTGGTTTAAATTTGAGTTCAAAATCATCCATTTGTATATTTGTGACATGTATGTATGATTTGCTTGACCTGTTTTCACATGATTTGATCCATTTCCCTCAAAGTGCATTTTCATCTAGAATGAGCTACCACCATAGCAGTTTGGTTCCACTTATTTTAGGACTCATTGGTATGTTCGAAGATCACTTGTTTGCCTATTTATAATATGTATGAAATGTTGGTTTGATCAGTTTGTGCATACAACATGTTTTGAATTTCATCTTGCGTTGTTAGGGTCATTCTTGCCATGAAGGGTTCATTTCTATTTCCATTCAATTTGAGGCCCATCTTGGTGTTCAAAATCATATGTCAACACGTTTTTAAGGTGCACATGTAGCTTGCTTGGTCTGATTGTGCTTAGAATACTGAGCTGCATTTTTTCATGTTTCATCCAAATTGCCAAATTGCAGCATGATCTTCCTTTTTCATCACAGCCTATTTTGAAACCAACTTTGTGTGTTCACTTGTTTATTAACATGTATGAAAGGTGTGTGCATAGTTTATTTGATCCTAATGTGCTTTAAACATGAACTGAACATTCTTGTGCATCATACTTGCCAATATTGCAACTAGAAAGCCACTTTTTATCACAGACCATTTTGAACTATTCTTGGTGCTTAAATTCATTCAATAACATGTATGTGACTTATGTGTATGATTTATTTGACTTGTATGTGCCTAGAACTTGAACTGAGCATCATTATGCATCATATTCATGACACTTTGCAACTTGAATACCATTTCTCATGACAGTCCTTTTTTAACTTCAATTTGTGTTTGAATTCACTCAATACCATGTATGTGTGGCGTGTATATGATTAATTTGGTCTAAAAATGTTTGGAATTGAAATTGGACATCATCATGCATTACACAAGCACAAATTGCAACTTGACAGGCAGTTTTCACCACAGCTTATTTTTAACTACATTTTGGGCTCACACTCATTCAATAACATATTTGTAGTGTGTGTATGTGTGTATGATTGCTTTGATTTAAAACTGGCTGGAATTGGATCTACATTTCAAAATGCACCTTACACAATCACATAACATGTGCTATCGGGTTTTGATTTGTAGGGGGTATCTCAAAAAACTAATAATGCCATCTTATTCCTCATGAAATTCTACGCAATCTAGACCTAAATTTTGTTTGAATCCATGAAGAATTAAGGACGTTATGAACAAAATGCAATCCTGATTTTTGTGTGTTTTTGCCCAGCCTGCCATGAAAGTTACCCTTATGTATTTATGGGGATGGCTTCATCAATGGATGTACAGCCACCCCAGTGGTAGAGACCTTGCCCTTAAAACGCCTTATCATGCCTTTGAACCTGAGTTCGATCCCTGAGGAAGATCAACTCTTTTGGTTTTTTTTTATATTTTCCAGGTTTCATCATTTCCTTCTTCTCTTCTATCTCATGTTCACACGCGCACGTATGGCCTAGTGGTGGAGTATCACGTTTGTGGTCCAAGGGTCATGGCTTCAACACCCAGCTTGTGCATTCTACTCTTTTTTTACTTGTTTATTTTTATTTCCTTCACAAATTCAAAAAATCATAACTTTCTCAATTTTAGTCCGTTTTAGTTGTTTCTTTTTTTCCAAATTCTTGTGTTAGTATGTATTTTCACATGAGGTCTGATTCATAATTTTATTCCCTTAAATCCTAGCCTTAGGATTTGAGCCGCCGTGCTCATGTTTACCGTCCCGCCGTGGACACCCTTTATCCCCTTTGTCCTAGCCTTAGGATTTGAGTCGCCATACTCATATTTAGTCGTCCCGCCGTGGACGTTTCCCTTTTTACTTCAACCATAGGACTTGGAGTCTCCGTGCTCTATTTAGTCGTCCCGTCGTGGACATTTCTTTTCCCGTTTAGCATAACCTTTAGTTTGGAGTCGCCGCACTCCATGTAAGCATTTCTCTATGAATGCTTACATCCTTTTGAGACCTTGAACACAGTCAAGAGTTCCTCATCCCTAGATAGGGGAACTACAATTGCTCTGATTCCATTCCCGTCAGGATACGTAGGCACGAGATGCGATGTCTTCGCGAGCAAACTTGTACATACCTTTACTTTAGTTTTTTACCTTAGCACTTTACCCTTAGCAAACAAACTTTAGCAAACACAAATATTGACAAGAGGTTCCTGTAGAGTACTACAGATGCTTAGGATGCTAACACCTTCCCTAGGTATAACCAACCCCCGAACCTTTAGATCTCTCTTTGCTCGGCTTTAGGCCTTGCCTTTTGCTTTGCATTCTTATAGGTTTTTCTTTCTTTAAACCTTTCCTTTTTGGATAAATTAAAGTTCGGTTGTAAATGAATTAAGATTCAAGTTAATTCAATAGCTTGATATCTGATTTTCACCGCAACAGAAATGAACTTGATTTTTAAGGAAATGTTGACTTAATTAAGAGAAAAGTTGTGTTGGATTTCTTTAGTAAAAGTTATATTAGTTTATTTGAGTTGATTTGTAAGAAAATGTATTCTTTTGGTGAAATTGATTTTATAAAAAAAGTTATATTAATTTTAATAAAAGGTTTTATTATTAAAATGTTTTAGTCGTTAATACAAATTAAGTTATTTAGAAAAAAAGGTCTTTTTAAAAGTATAATAGGAATAAAATAAAGGGCTTTATCATTTAGAACATAAGAAAACAGGATTTGATGAAAAAGTAAATTAATAATATTGAATTATTAATTTGAGAGAGTTAATTATAAAAGTTGGTTTTAGTTAAATTTAATTACATGAAATATTAATTAATTTGACTTAAGGATTACTTATGAGGTTAATTTAAAATTTATTATTTTAATAAAAAAACTTACGGTTAATTAAAGGATTAAAGGTTGATTAATTCTAAAACAAAAGGGTTATCATTATATTAAAACAAATTATTAGTTTTAAAAAAATATATTTTAAGGTTAATTAGGTTAATAAAAGGGGGCGCTGGATCTGGTGTGTGCTGGTGCGTGGATTTACCGTGGGCATGCAAATAAGGGATGTGTGATCATGTGGTAAGTGGGGTGTGTGGTTCTGATGCGTAGGTGCACGGTAGACAGTGTGTGTGTGTGCAGGCATGTGATTACACCAAATAAAAAACAAAAATTACACAGATACGAAAACCCTAATCCCTGAATCGTCCCCCTTCTCTCGATCGCCTCTCCCTCACTGCTTCTCCTCTCTTCTTCTTCGATCTCCTCCTCTTTTCTTATTCTGCAAAACAATCAGAAAACAAAATGCAACGCAAGCACAACAATAGCAAGAACAAGATAGAAACCCTCACAATCCCCAAATCAAAGAACCCTAAATCCCAAAACGAGAACGGAAATCAAACGGCGAAAATCGACAAAGGAATGGTCATGAACGACGCTCGAAACCAGGAGCCAAAACGCACCTGTAATGGATGTTCAACGGAGACGGGGCGATTTGCAGTGGCGTGAGTTTCAAGGGGTGGTTTTCGTCAGATAAGTTTCGCTCTTCCTTGTTGCTTTGAATGTGTGAATGATGCGTGTTTTGTGATTTCGTATTTTTTCTCTAGGGTTTTTTTCAAAGCTGCGAATTCATCTTCTCTTTATAGTTCTCAGATGAAATCCCTTGTTTTAAACCTTAATTAAATGCTTTGAATGTTGTATTAGAACCTTCCATTTTGGTTTTAGACAACATTTGAAAACCTTCTATTTCTGTCTAAATCGTGTTAATGCCTGTTGATGAGAATCCCCCTTATGTGATTTTGTGGTAATTTCATTTGAAAACCTCTTAATTGTTTTGGGATATGCTGCTTTTGAGATATGAAAGAAAAAATCTGCTAGCTGTCTTGAATGAAATCCCCTTCCCACACAGGGGTATCCCTTAATTGGTTACTAACTCTGAATTGTTATTTGGCAGGGGTGAATAGCAATTGATTTAGGGCCCAGGGAAATTAGCAGCCCAGAGTAATTACGGTGTAACGGACTGGTGAACCCAAAGCTTCAGTGCTGGGAGCAGGCCTGAATTTTGGAAAACTCCTTTATGTGTACTTGAACTGGTGAACTCAAAGCTACGAATTCACTGCTGTTGATGTTGCAGTTGATGGTAATTTGATGGTAAGTCTGATTTCCTGCTCTGAAAACCGATCCTTCGATAAGCAAATGCGTATGGCCAAATTGTTTTGATATTACTCTTGTTTGTCTTGTATGTTGCCATGGAGCTATCATGCTATGAATTTCTAGGACCTATGTATTTGCTCACTTTCTTCATGTCTGTATCAGTTTGATAACCGTTTCTTGTTTCTTTTCATGTGCCTAATGATGATGAGAGTATTTGGATGGCTGGATAACGGGAGTTGCTGCGAATTGTTCAAACGTGAAGCTTGAGGCCTGAACTTTGAATACTTGCGCCCCCAAGAGTTCTTGAGCAGTTTTCGACGTCTAGGAGCTATTGATTGGGAACCTTCTCAATTAGGAGGTAAAAAAAATAACAACTTCCATCTGGTTTTATACAGTAAATCAAACTCTGTCAAAACCCCTGAGTAGTTATGCCAGGGTACCTCAAATGCGTTTTCTCACGTCTATATATTAACCTCTATCAGATTTTTTTTGCAGGTACTATTGTTGTGCTTATGACGATGATTTGAGGTCAAGACCAGCGGTAAAGGATAACTTACTCAACTTAGCAACATTGAAGCAACACATCCACTCCCACAAGATGAAACATTTTGAATATAATAGACTGGTCTGATTGCAGAAACCATTTGAGAAGAAGATGTAACTGGAGGAGTGGCATGGATAGCACCTGCTAGAACTCTGAGAAAGGTTTTTTTTTCTGTATTGGTTCTGTTTCTTCTTAGATACAATGGCAGCATTGTATAGGTTTATCTCATAGGACTTTCAATGTCTCTGTCTGGTGATTCGTAACTCGTAGGCCTTGAATGATGTTATTGTGACTATCCCTTGAATTATAATGCGAACTTTGGAGTGCTGTGCATTCATTTGAGCCACTCTTTACGTAATGAAATTTAATCCTTTGTGTTGTGAAAATAGGTTGCGAAAGCATGTTTGAGTCGTGTCGGCGGAAGTCTGAAGCTTGTTGGAAACTATCAAGCATGCTTGCTTCTAGATGGGAGCTGATGAATAGGTTGGAAAGTCAGAAATGATGATGGTAAGTTGTTCGAAACACTTTCAGATTCTTCGGTTACTTTCCTCCTTCTTAACATTGATGTGTCTCATTTTATTGTTTTTGTAGGATCAAGGCGCCCAGGTACTGCTATTTGCTTTTTCGATAAGAATTCACCTCCGCGGCAAAACCGGCATTCTCTCCTCTGATACTAATGATGTCTTCAACCTAAACTGCTCTTTTACCCACTGGAGGTCTCCTGCCTTTATCATGCAGGTTTTCATATGGTTGTCTTAAGTCTGAATCTGCACATGCTTTCTGGGCCTAACCAAAATTTAACAGTGTTGAAATTTGATGCAGGCGTTTCTGATTCACCTGAGCAGGTCGTAACTTGCGGCAGTATTGCTGGTGTTGAGGCCATGGTATCAGAAGTTGAAGACGCATGCTGCTGCTAAAGGGTGGAGCACTCTAGTGAGGAGGCATTTGGAGAGCTTCTTCATGTTCACTCTTATTTTATGATGCTTTGCAGCCTGGATTAATGGCATGCTTGAGCTTTAGCAATGGAGATTCTAGTCTTTAGTAACATTTGGGCCTTGGATTTGCTTTGTGTAAGTCCAGTCTTGGATAGGAGTCTGTAAATTGGCTTTGGATTTAATACGTAAACAACACTGTTAACTTCAATTCTCACGTTAGTCTTACTTGAAGTTCATGGACATCTTGCACTTAATAAGATTTGAAATGTGTTGAAAACAAATCATCACTTAGTTGTGCTTCCGCTTTGTAATGATTAAAAAAATGTCTTTTGTCCAAACAACCATACATAGAAAATGGTAGCTAGAAATAATGACCAAAAAGGTTGGGCTCCAAAAATAGAACTAACTTAGCTCTTCAATTTGCATGAGCTCTTGAATATTTGCAATGGCACAAACCTCGTGGACTTTGTAACTCGGTCTCAAAACTAGTGATTGATATAATAACGTCCTTATTTTAGCAATCCTTTGACATCATTTGAATGAACCGCCAACACACTCCAATGTGAATGCCCAACACTATCCAGAATAAGTGGAAATCAAACGCACGTAGATTAATGGATATGGGAAGGCAGAGCTATTGATGTGGTTTGAATCCCTTCTTGTAGTCATAACGATATCTCTTGCAAAATTGAGCCTTAAAAAATGACTGGTGCTCTTTGAATCTTTGAATTGAATCTAATAGACTTGTCCATATGCACAATCTTCTTAAACTAAGCTTGAATTCTAGAATGGTGAACTTTGAACTCGAATGTATTAGTCACGTCCTTGTGATGCTTGGCTGTAAGAATTTATGCCTTGACATTACTGCTCCTGCGCAAACTGGTTAGTTATGATAAAATATGCGCACAAAGGTGAGGAGATAACATGCAAGAAAAAGTGCACAAAGAGGTGGAATTTTGAGGTCAAAAATTAGGGTGCGACAGATGCCCCTATTTAAGTTACTTCTATCCGGAGATATGGAGAGTGAAATCTTCATCTCGACGAGATAGGAGGGACTTAAATACAAACATTGCACGAATTTTTGGCCTTAAGAAGCCACCAAGTGCATATGATGTGCAATGATATGAGAATGTAAGACAGAGGGTCCTGTTAGGAAATGATGTCACAGGGGAGAGACTGGACACGACACACGAGAAACACAGGCACGACAAAGCGAGACTCCACGGGGAAGAAGTGACAACCAGCATTGGGGAATCTCCACAATAAAGATATAATATAATAACAATACCAAGAGTACAATAATTTGAACAATGGCGAGGAACTTGAAAGTGAAGGATAACTTGCTACCGACAGGTGGTAGTCCAGACAATAACCAAACGAACCTTCTTGATTGAAATATAACTTTGTTTCTTAATTGAGTGTGGTGTTGATAATAGTTTAAGCACAAATTCCCCACGCTTCATGGTGTGTTTGCCATGAACGGGTCACATTTCTTGAAATAAACCTCCTCAACGACTCATGGTGTGTTTGCCATGAACGGGTCTCAGTTTCTAAAATAAACCTCCCCAACGACTCATGGTGTGCTTGCCCTGAACGGGTCTCTGTTCTGAAATAAACCTCCCCAACGACTCATGGTGTGTTTGCCATGAACGGGTCTCAGTTTCTACCCAAAATGACGAGAACTCGTGAGAGCATCTTCATAGGGGATTGTATATTTTGTAGATCGTAGATATCATTGTAGAACTTTGTAGATTGTAAAATTTCTTGGTTGTGAGCCATAATGTACTGGAGATTGTAAAACTTCACCGGGGATCTTCAGAAGAGATGTAAGCCGGTTAATTTGCAAAATATGTCTTCTCAAATAAAGAGAGACTAACTGTAATGAATTTCCTCGACTTCTCTGGAGAGATGTCACTTGATGGAATTAATCTTGTGCGATGGACTCACTGGGGAATACATTCTTAGGGAGTACCCTTGTTGTAGCCGTAGAAGTATATATCTTTGTAGTGTAAATTCTCAACTAAAGAGAAATATTTGTAATGTCTTTGACGCATTTCTCTGACAGATTTCTGGAGGAATGCCTTTTTGATGAATTGATAATCTTGATAAATCCACTGGGGTGGACAAATTGCCCTAAAGAGACTGCCATTTGTCATTTTGAATGAGATCTTGGTCAAAACGAGTTGCTCAAATAAAGAGGATGCTTGCAGTCCAGATGTAAATTGTTGAGGATGTTGTCGGAGAAACGTCCGTCTTCAATACTTATCTTCACAAATTCTTCCTGGGAGCAAAGTGCAAAATAAATGCACGCTCTAGCCATATTCAAAAGTTGGAGATGTCCACAATGTGATTGTAAGGACCGAAGTTCACTTTGGGAAGTAACCGAAGTGAAGCTGCCAAGTAGGACTCGACCATTGAGGTATGAACTCAGATAGGAATGTACTAAAATAACCATCTTCCACGAGAATCAAACTTCATGAGGAAATAGAAGCGCTGAGCTCTTTCTGCTTAGGGCTGACAACTCTATTTTGGAGGGATAAGACTCACCCAGTCACTTGGGGATACCCGGCCCAAGTGACAAGACGAACAAACACAAAGATGCGAAAATGCAAATGCTATGCTATCTATCTATATGTTATGCGTATGCTAACAAAAACAACGAGCCGGAAACCAAAGTCCCCATTCAAACCAAATCTCCACAAGCGGGTCACCTCCTGGGGGAAGTCTTCACCTGTCTTATACGGGGTATGACAAAACTCCGTCTCCATGGATGAAATAAACGTCCATGGACATCCTTTTGTTATTCATATATCAAATAAACACAAGGTATTCTTTTAAAAAATATTCAGGATTTTTCCATCATGACGAAAATATTTAACGTGCCATAGTTGGAAAACTTCGTTTATTAAAATGGTAGTCGACAGAACAGCGCGGCTCCAATTATACAATGTTGGAAAGTAATAATAGTGATTACATCGATGGAATAATGATTTTGTTCCTAAGTCAACTGGAACTTCTTAAGTTCTAAGCAAAATACTTCTCAACAGCATCTACGTTCACGGGGCGGGTGATTTCTTCTCCGTCCATTGTTGCTAACATCAGGGCGCCTCCTGAGAAAACCTTTTTTACCACATACGGCCCATCATAGTTCGGAGCCCACTTTCCTCTGGCATCGGTGAGGAAAGACTGGATCTTCTTGAGCACAAGGTCGCCTTCCTTGAATTCACGGGGGTGAACCTTCTTGTCAAATGCCTTCTTCATCCTCTGTTGGTACAACTTCCCATGGCACAAGGCCGTCATTCTCTTCTCTTCGATTAGGTTCAACTGATCATATCTGCTCTAGCACCATTCGGCTTCATAACTTTGTCTCCATCAATATCCTCATGGAGGGAATTTCGACTTCTATCGAGAGTACAGCTTCCATGCTGTAGACAAGTGAAAAAGGAGTTGCCCTAGTTGATGTGTGCACCGAAGTACGATACCCATGTAGAGCGAACGGGAGCATTTCATGCCAATCTTTGTATGTGACTACCATCTTCTGAATTATCTTCTTAATATTTTTGTTGGCAGCTTCAACGACCCCGTACATTTTCAGTCTGTAGGGAGAAGAATTATGATGCTCAATCTTGAATTCTTCACACAGTTCTTTCATCATACTATTGTTCAAATTGGACCCATTATCTGTAATAATCCTGCTCGGCACACCGTATCTGCAGATGAGTTAATTCTTGATAAATTTGACAACCACATGTCGAGTTACATTAGCATAGGACGCAGCCTCGACCCACTTAGTGAAGTAGTCAATTTCCACTAGGATGAATCGATGTCCATTAGATGCCTTGGGTTCTATCATTCCAATCATATCAATTCCCCACATGGAGAATGGCCAAGGAGACGAGATAACATTCAACAAAGTCGGAGGCACATGAATCTTGTCGGCGTAGATCTGACACTTGTGACATTTCCTAGAAAACTTGTAACAGTCGGATTCCATCGTAATCCAATAATAACCAGCTCTTAAAAGTTTCTTAGCCATGGCGTGTCCATTTGTATGAGTACCAAAGGACCCTTCGTGAATTTTCGTCATTAATAGGTCTGCTTCCCGCTTGTCCATACATCTCAGCAAGACCATGTCAAAGTTTTGCTTGTAAAACACTTTATTACTCAGGAGAAAATTACCGGCCAACCTTCTCAGTGTCTTCCTATCCTTGTTGGAGGCTCCCAAAGGATACTCTTGCGTTCTGAGAAACATTTCAATATCATAGTACCAGGGTTTGTCATCCTCAACATCTTCAACGGCAAAGACGAAGGCGGGTCTGTCAAGACATCTTACTTCGATCCGAGGACACGTATTCCAAGTGTTAACCACGATCATGGAGGCCAAAGTTGCCAATGCATCTGCCATCCTATTCTCATCACGAGGGATATGATGAAAATTGACCCTGTCAAAGAAAGGTAACAGTCTTCTTGCGTAATCTCTATACGGGACCAAATTATCCTGTTGAGTTACCCACTCTCTTGTGATTTGATAAATGACTACAGCAGAATCACCAAACACATCCAAATTCTTAATTCTTAAGTCCACTGCCTCCTCGAGGCCCATAATACATGCTTCATATTCGGCTTCATTATTGGTACACTTGAATGTTAGCCTAGAGGTAAACGGAATATGAGACCCATGGGGAGTCACGATAACCGCACCTATTCCTCTCCCGTGAGTGTTGACAGCTCCATCGAAAATCAGACCCCATTGAGAACCGGGCGCGGGTCCTTCACCTGGTAAAGGTTCTTCGCAATCCTTCATTTTCAAATACATAACCTCTTCATCCGGGAAATCATCGTTCAAAGGTTGATGATCCAAGATAGGCTGATGTGCCAAGTGATCAGCCAGAATACTTCCTCTAATAGCCTTCTGAGTGCGGTACTCGATGTCATATTCTGATAACAGCATCGGCCATCTAACAATTCTTCCAGTCAGTGCGGGCTTCTCAAAGATATACTTGATAGGATCCATCTTCGAAACACACCAAGTAGTGTGACTCAACATGTATTGTCGCAGACGCTTAGCGGCCCATGCCAAAACACAACAAGTCTTCTCAAGCATAATGTATCTGGACTCACAGTCGGTAAATTTCTTACTCAAATAATAGGTGACATGATCTTGTTTTCCCGTCTCATCTCGCTGACCGAGCACACAACCCATCGAATCTTCCAACACAGTCAAATACATGATCAAAGGTCTCCCTTCCACCGCCGGTATCAGAATGGGTGGTCAAGCAAATACTCTTTGATACTATCAAAAGCGTTTTGACAATCTTCAGCCCAAACATACCCTTGTTCTTTCCTCAACATCTTGAAAATAGGTTTACACTTAGCAGACATATTAGATATAAACCGGGAGATGTAGTTCAAACGTCCCAAAAATCCTCTAACTTGTTTCTCTGTAGGCGGAGCTTGCATTTCCTGAATGGCCCTCACTTTATCAGGATCCACTTGAATACCCCTCTGGCTGACAATGAAACCCAATAATTTCCCTGATCGTACTCCAAACGTGCATTTGTTGGGATTCAAACGGAGCTTGTATTCTCTTAATCAACCGAATAGTTTCAACAAATGCTTGACATGATCATCTTCAGTCTTCAACTTAGCTATCATATCGTCCACGTAAACCTCAATCTCTTTGTGCATCATATCATGGAACAAAGTAGTCATAGCCCTTTGATGTTGCCATGATGTTCTTCAATCCAAACGGCATAACTCTATAGTAAAAGGTGCCCTAGGGAGTAATAAACGACGTCTTCTCTCTGTCTTCGGGAGCCATTTTGATCTGATTGTATCCTGAAAATCCATCCATAAAAGAGAAGACTTCATATCTTGCAGTGCTGTCAACCAAAATGTCGATGTGGGGCAGTGGGAAATCATCTTTCGGACTGGCCTTATTCAGATCCCTGTAATCCACACACATACGGACCTTTCCATCTTTCTTTGGAACGGGTACAATGTTGGCTAACCAAAGAGGATACTCGGCAGTGACAAGGAAACCTGCATCAATCTGTTTCTGTACTTCTTCTTTGATCTTCAGAGCCATATCGGGCCGAGTTCTTCTGAGTTTCTGCTTAACCGGTGGGCAATCTGGTTTCAACGGCAGGCGATGTTCAACTATGGCAGTATCCAATCCAGGCATGTCTTGACAGGACCACGCGAACACGTCAACAAACTTTTTGAGCAACTCAGTCAACTGCTCCTTCACATCAGGCTTGAGCAGAGCTCCAATTTTCACTTCCCTACGGATTTCTTCTGTTCCCAAATTGATTACTTCCACTGGCTCTTGATGAGGTTGGATAGCCTTTTCTTCTTTCTCAAGCAGTCTGGAGATCTCTTCTGGAATATTGTCTTCTTCGTCTTCAGCCTCAAACACAGGGAATTCGAAGTTCAGCGAAGGAAGAGGGTCATTATTCCCGAGATGCAATGGGTGTAGCAATCTGCGCATGTGATATTATTTTATTTAGTTTTAAAAGTGAAAAGTGTGTGTACGCGAGATGCTACTCATTATTATTTTTCCAACATAGTAATAGTAATAAAAAATAAAAACACACAAATGGAAACAAATATTTATTGATGATAGAAAAATCCGAACAAAGAAATGCCCAACAGGGTCACCTTTGCCTTGGGCAGAGCAAAGGGAATTATTAAAAGCAAGCCCACACAACAATATTTTCACCTTGGGAAGAGCGAAAACTTTAAAGACAAATGTTTACTTTGATATATGAATCACAGCAGGGGCTTCAACCATGCTCCAATTCTTGACTAGAACTCCCGGAGTCACGAAATCTGGAACATCTTCATCAGAATCTTCTTCAATAATAGCATAGACTCCAAAACTATAATCAAAGTCTTCTGAGCCATAACCCGGATCTTCCATATAGGGCTCATAATCTTCAAAGGGAATAGAAAGACTTGCTAAACCATCTGATATGTACCCTTCAGACTCGTCTTCGGACACGACGTTGATATGAGGAGGATGGATGACCCCTCCACTGCAGAACACCTCATTGATTGGCGAGAACTCTTGATTTCTGATGACTTGTTTAGCAGACCCACTGGAAAAACCAAGACCTTTCTTGTTCTTATTCTCTGGCAAAAACAACATCTTGCCCCAACCTGTTTGAGGACCACTGCTTACAACCTGTTGCGCATCCTTGAATGATGACATGGGCACTCTGGGTTTTTGAACATTATCGCCTATGATAGATAAAGCTTGGAATTTCATACCAACCTCTTCTTCAGCTTCAACATACGAAAACGATGACAAGTGACTCACCACCAAAGCTCTTTCTCCACAAACCGTAACCGTTTTTCCTTCAAAAGCATACTTCGATTTCTGATGTAGGGTGGAGGTGACTGCCCCAGCTTCATGTATCCACGGCCTCCCTAACAAACATCTATAGGCGGCGCTAATGTCCATGACTTGGAATGTGATCATGAAAGTCTGCAAACCTATAGTCATTGGCAGATCTACTTCACCAATTACCATTCTTCTAGATCCATTAAAAGCCTTATTGGATAAAGTGGTTCTAGGCATCACATTCAGAGAGGATCCGATATCAACCAACACACTGGACAAAGAATCGTTCCCACAATTCACAGAAATATGCAAAGCCATATTATGCTTCTTTCCCTCCTCTGGGAGGTCTTCCTCATTGAAACCCAGATTGTCGCATGCAGTAATATTACCGATGATATTATCAAATTTCTCCATCGTAACATCTTGCTCAACATATGCTTGCTCTAATATCTTTTGGAGCGCTTCCCTATGTGCCTCTGAACTCATTAGCAACTGCAGAACAGAGATCTTAGATGAGGTCTGCAAAAGCTGATCCGCGACCTTGTATTTACTTCTCTTGATTACTTTCAACACCTCGTCCGCCATGGACAGATTGGATCCACCAGATTGATCCACAATTGGGTCCTTTGAACTTGGTTGCTCTACTAAGATTCCCTTGTCTTTCGAAGGCACCGAAGGGTAGACTCGACCGCTTCTTGTTACTCTACTGACATCTGCAATGTTAACGACCAAGACAAAGTAGGTAATGGTACCTCCTTTCCACTCTCCAACATAGTAGCGTTATAGCGGTATGGGATAGACTTACTAGAAGTGTAAGGGACGGGTCCTGGGACATTGATTACTAGGGGAGTAATGGTCGACTTTCTACTATCGTACGTAATCTCAATACGTTCCACTTCCTTGAAGTGAGGCACTATAACACATACTTCTTCAATCTCCTTATCTGAAACTTCCTGATCACTTCCTTCTGAGTAACTCTGAATCATGTTTACGGAGGGTGCCTCATGTGGTGGCAATGGATTGTCCTTCACATTAGGATTGGAATCATTAAATGACAAGATTCCGCACTTAATGAGCCTCTGGACTTCTGCTTTCATACCAAAACAACTCTCAATGTCATGTCCTGGAGCTCCCTGATGGTAAAGACAAAATCTATCAGCTTTTTAGTAAGGAGGAGGATTCTTGGGAACCTCGGGTGGAGCTTTTGTCTGGATGTGACCCTTTTGGATCAAAGTTGGGATCAAATTAACATACTTCATAGGAATGGGATCAAAGTTTATCTTTCTGAACACACGACCCTGATCGTTGAATGGCTGATTCTATTGAGGAGATTGTGGGCTTTGTTGTGGTTGCGGCTGATAAGCTGGAGCGTTGAACACTGGAGATACTGCTGCAACCTGATATGCTGATGAATACTTTTTCCTGGTCTTCCTTCTTGTACAACGTTCACTTCTTTTTCCTTTTTCTTCACAAAACCACTTCCATACTTCTTATCACTGCTAGGAGCATTCTCTTCTCTGGCCAATCGTCCCTTTCGGACCCCCTCTTCCAAGCGCATTCCCATATTCACCATCTCGGTGAAATCGCTGGGTGCACTTGCGACCATTTTCTCATAAAAGAAAGGACCAAGGGTCTTTAGAAAAATCTTGGTCATTTCCCTTTCCTCCAATGGTGGCGTAACCTGCGCGGCCAAATCGCGCCAATGTTGAGCATATTCCTTAAAGTTCTCTTTGTCTTTCTGCATCATGGCCCTCAACTGATCTTTGTCAGGAGCCATGTCTACATTATATTTATACTTCTTGATGAAGGCCTCACCTAGATCGTTGAAAGATCGAATCTTCGCACTATCCAATCCCATATACCATTTGAGCAGCTCTTGTCAGACTGTCCTGGAAGTAGTGAATGAGTAATTGATCGTTGTCAGTTTGTGCAGACATCTTCCTGGCATACATGATGAGATGACTTTGAGGGCAAGTATTCTCCCTTGTACTTATCAAAATCAGGAACCTTGAATTTTGGAGGAACCTTGACATTCGGAACTAAGCACAAGTCAGAAGCACTCTTTCCAAACAAATCCTTCCCACAAAGGGCTTTTAATTCCTTCTGAATCTCAGAAAATTGGTCTTGAAAACCATCCATCCTCTCTTCAAAACCCACAGTTTCAGTCGGAGATCCATGGTAGATTGGCTCGTCCAGAATACATGGAGTAACATTCACACGCGATGGTGCAATGGTCATTACGACAGCAGTGGCAGGGATAGCTTGCACAGCGGTCACGACAAGGACCTCAGGAACAGGTGGGCGATAGCCAGCAGGAGTGAAATGAGAAGGCATTCCCCACAGAAAACCTGGCGGCATGCTGTAGGTCACTTCGGCAAAAGTAGGCACCACTGGGATCGGTGCTGGCACAACTTCAGAGACAACAGTCCTTTGAACCTCTTGGTTGCTGAGTGCGGCTTGACTGGACAGAGCTTCCACTAGACCGTTCAACCTCTCTAAACTTTCCTTCAGAATTGCAACTTCATCACGGAGCACCTTGTTCTCTTGTTCAAGTTGGTCCATCTTTTGGCGTTGATTGACGCGAGTATTGTACCGGTGATTCAGCTTGTCTGTGGAGATGAAGTAAGAGTGAGACCCTGGAATGCAAACAATGATATGCCGATGCAAAAATGCAAATGAGTATGAAACTTCAAGAAACTCAATTTTTTTTTGTATCATAACGTTGGATAAGAAACTTATTTTAATACTGATTATTCGAGAAGCAATACAAAGAAAAGTACCCTTTTGAGAGTTTATTAGATTGAAACAAAAGCAAAAGAGAACTCAGAGGTCTACTCCTTACGCTCCTTCTGCGCACAAAGTTCTTCTTCTAACTGGTTGACGCGTTCTTGCAATTCGGCCTTCTCACTGATGAGTCGATCTACACATTCTTTCCAAGCCACAGTAGCTGGGGGAAGATCATCCCTGGTGACAGTTCTTGAAGATGCGTGAGAGGAAAATAAATCCTCTCGCCTCTTCTTCAGCTTCAACATACGAAAACGATGACAAGTGACTCACCACCAAAGCTCTTTCTCCACAAACCGTAACCGTTTTTCCTTCCAAAGCATACTTCGATTTCTGATGTAGGGTGGAGGTGACTGCCCCAGCTTCATGTATCCACGGCCTCCCTAACAAACATCTATAGGCGGCGCTAATGTCCATGACTTGGAATGTGATCATGAAAGTCTGCAAACCTATAGTCATTGGCAGATCTACTTCACCAATTACCATTCTTCTAGATCCATTAAAAGCCTTATTGGATAAAGTGGTTCTAGGCATCACATTCAGAGAGGATCCGATATCAACCAACACACTGGACAAAGAATCGTTCCCACAATTCACAGAAATATGCAAAGCCATATTATGCTTCTTTCCCTCCTCTGGGAGGTCTTCCTCATTGAAACCCAGATTGTCGCATGCAGTAATATTACCGATGATATTATCAAATTTCTCCATCGTAACATCTTGCTTAACATATGCTTGCTCTAATATCTTTTGGAGCGCTTCCCTATGTGCCTCTGAACTCATTAGCAACTGCAGAACAGAGATCTTAGATGAGGTCTGCAAAAGCTGATCCGCGACCTTGTATTTACTTCTCTTGATTACTTTCAACACCTCGTCCGCCATGGACAGATTGGATCCACCAGATTGATCCACAATTGGGTCCTTTGAACTTGGTTGCTCTACTAAGATTCCCTTGTCTTTCGAAGGCACCGAAGGGTAGACTCGACCGCTTCTTGTTACTCTACTGACATCTGCAATGTTAACGACCAAGACAAAGTAGGTAACGGTACCTCCTTTCCACTCTCCAACATAGTAGCGTTATAGCGGTATGGGATAGACTTACTAGAAGGGTAAGGGACGGGTCCTGGCACATTGATTACTAGGGGAGTAATGGTCGACTTTCTACTATCGTACGTAATCTCAATACGTTCCACTTCCTTGAAGTGAGGCACTATAACACATACTTCTTCAATCTCCTTATCTGAAACTTCCTGATCACTTCCTTCTGAGTAACTCTGAATCATGTTTACGGAGGGTGCCTCATGTGGTGGCAATGGATTGTCCTGCACATTAGGATTGGAATCATTAAATGACAAGATTCCGCACTTAATGAGCCTCTGGACTTCTGCTTTCATACCAAAACAACTCTCAATGTCATGTCCTGGAGCTCCCTGATGGTAAAGACAAAATCTATCAGCTTTTTAGTAAGGAGGAGGATTCTTGGGAACCTCGGGTGGAGCTTTTGTCTGGATGTGACCCTTTTGGATCAAAGTTGGGATCAAATTAACATACTTCATAGGAATGGGATCAAAGTTTATCTTTCTGAACACACGACCCTGATCGTTGAATGGCTGATTCTATTGAGGAGATTGTGGGCTTTGTTGTGGTTGCGGCTGATAAGCTGGAGCGTTGAACACTAGAGATACTGCTGCAACCTGATATGCTGATGAATACTTTTTCCTGGTCTTCCTTCTTGTACAACGTTCACTTCTTTTTCCTTTTTCTTCACAAAACCACTTCCATACTTCTTATCACTGCTAGGAGCATTCTCTTCTCTGGCCAATCGTCCCTCTCGGACCCCCTCTTCCAAGCGCATTCCCATATTCACCATCTCGGTGAAATCGCTGGGTGCACTTGCGACCATTTTCTCATAAAAGAAAGGACCAAGGGTCTTTAGAAAAATCTTGGTCATTTCCCTTTCCTCCAATGGTGGCGTAACCTGCGCGGCCAAATCGCGCCAATGTTGAGCATATTCCTTAAAGTTCTCTTTGTCTTTCTGCATCATGGCCCTCAACTGATCTTTGTCAGGAGCCATGTCTACATTATATTTATACTGCTTGATGAAGGCCTCACCTAGATCGTTGAAAGATCGAATCTTCGCACTATCCAATCCCATATACCATTTGAGCAGCTCTTGTCAGACTGTCCTGGAAGTAGTGAATGAGTAATTGATCGTTGTCAGTTTGTGCAGACATCTTCCTGGCATACATGATGAGATGACTTTGAGGGCAAGTATTCTCCCTTGTACTTATCAAAATCAGGAACCTTGAATTTTGGCGGAACCTTGACATTCGGAACTAAGCACAAGTCAGAAGCACTCTTTCCAAACAAATCCTTCCCACAAAGGGCTTTTAATTCCTTCTGAATCTCAGAAAATTGGTCTTGAAAACCATCCATCCTCTCTTCAAAACCCACAGTTTCAGTCGGAGATCCATGGTAGATTGGCTCGTCCAGAATACATGGAGTAACATTCACACGCGATGGTGCAATGGTCATTACGGCAGCAGTGGCAGGGATAGCTTGCACAGCGGTCACGACAAGGACCTCAGGAACAGGTGGGCGATAGCCAGCAGGAGTGAAATGAGAAGGCATTCCCCACAGAAAACCTGGCGGCATGCTGTAGGTCACTTCGGCAAAAGTAGGCACCACTGGGATCGGTGCTGGCACAACTTCGGAGACAACAGTCCTTTGAACCTCTTGGTTGCTGAGTGCGGCTTGACTGGACAGAGCTTCCACTAGACCGTTCAACCTCTCTAAACTTTCCTTCAGAATTGCAACTTCATCACGGAGCACCTTGTTCTCTTGTTCAAGTTGGTCCATCTTTTGGCGTTGATTGACGCGAGTATTGTACCGGTGATTCAGCTTGTCTGTGGAGATGAAGTAAGAGTGAGACCCTGGAATGCAAACAATGCTATGCCGATGCAAAAATGCAAATGAGTATGAAACTTCAAGAAACTCAATTTTTTTTTGTATCATAACGTTGGATAAGAAACTTATTTTAATACTGATTATTCGAGAAGCAATACAAAGAAAAGTACCCTTTTGAGAGTTTATTAGATTGAAACAAAAGCAAAAGAGAACTCAGAGGTCTACTCCTTACGCTCCTTCTGCGCACAAAGTTCTTCTTCTAACTGGTTGACGCGTTCTTGCAATTCGGCCTTCTCACTGATGAGTCGATCTACACATTCTTTCCAAGCCACAGTAGCTGGGGGAAGATCATCCCTGGTGACAGTTCTTGAAGATGCGTGAGAGGAAAATAAAGCCTCTCGCGCCTTCCTTTTTCTTGCAGATTCTATTTCGGGCAGCTTCTGAGACTTCTCTTTCTCTACCTTGAGGGTGAAAAACTTGTTCCTCCAAGCAGCCTTCAGTTTCTGAGCCTCGTCCAAGGCGGCCTTCAATTGATCTACCTCACTCACATCAAACCAATCAGGATCATGAAAATTCAACACCATAGGTTCATGAAAAGGGAATGGCATCTTGAGGTCGAGAGCTCTCTCGTGCACCCAACGCAGATAGTCTTCGGAGGCAGCACAATTAGGGAACCCTAAAGCATTCTTTCCTTCCATGTTGACGTACTTCCATGCATATATTATTACATCCTTCAAGTCTGGATCCTCTCCTTCCTTGAAAAAGATCCCCTCCATCAAAGTTGGGTCAGGTATTTCGTTCATCGGGTGCCCTAATTGGCGGCGAGCCAAAGCAGGGTTGTAACTGATGCATCCTTCCCTCCCAATAAGAGGTACATTGGGGAATCCTCCATAGCTATGGATCATCTCAACACCTCCATAAGTAGGGTCATACCACACAATATTAGAGTGAGTAAGGGCCATGACTATTTCAGACCAACGGGTTGTCTCTATCTGCTCCCAAACAGATGGATGCCGAGCTAGGCGAGCAATAAACCATGAATACAACAAGGCGGTACACTAAACAATATGTCCTCCTCCTTCAGCATTTCTCGAGTGGATTGAATGATATGTGTCAGCTAACAGAGTAGGAGTTGGGTTCTTGAGGATGAACAGCTTAATTGCATCCATGTCGACAAAATCACCAATCTTTGGGAACCAGAAAATCCCATAGACCAACAAAGCAAAGGTAGCTTCCAATATCGGGACCTCCTTTCTTTCAGCGTGATAACAAACCTTCTCGATCAGGAAATCGTCCAGAAACCCAAGGACTCCTTCCTTGGTGGTTAAGTGAGCTTGAACGTCTGCTAGGCTGAGACGGGTAGCATTGGCGATCTCTTGGTCACTGGGCGTGTCCTCCAATCCGGTAAACACGGGTCGAGTGGTCACGAGTATCTTCAAAAGTTCATAATACTCCTTCAAGGTCAGCATTAGCTGATAATCTGGAAAGGTGAAGCAATGGTACAACGAATCATAGAACTGAACAAGGGTCTCCAACAGTCCCTCTTTCATCTTGAGCTCGAGAAAGTAGAAGGCTCCTCCATATTCTGTTTCAAAAGCGTGACGGTTCTCGATAAGATCCGCTAGCTCTCTTAAAAGTGTATTTCAATGCTTCTCTTTTGAAAAGTGTATTTCAATGCTTCTCTTTTGAAAAGCGTGACGGTTCTTGATAAGTCCCTCTTTCATCTTGAGCTCGAGAAAGTAGAAGGCTCCTCCATATTCTGAAAAGTGTATTTCAATGCTTCTCTTTTAAAGTCCATGGTTACAATACCTGTGAAACGAAATTTAGTTTCTCGAAGTGAATAAAGAAAAAGAATGCAATGCAAGATGAGTAGGACTTCATGGGATCCCAACTATTTATAAACATTGCGGTAAAAGAAAATGTTTTATTAATTTTGAAACGCATTACAAATAATTATGCTTTTAAAAGTCCCAAATAAATAGCTATTAAAAGCTAATGAAAGCCCTAAGGAAGTTCTGAATTCCGCCGCTTGAGCTCCTCTTCCAACTGAGTCTTCTCATGGATAAGGTTGTCCACAATCATCTTCCAAAGAGTTCATTGAGGGTCGGAGGAGAATAAATCCTCTAGAACTTTCCTTTTCTTGTGGGGAAGTAATTCTTCATCCTTCAACTGTAGCTGCTTCTGAAGTTCATCCTTCTGTTTCTGAAGTTCATCATTCTCTGCAACCACTACTTGATACTTGTTCTTCCATGACTCTAACTCATGTTGTGCCTTCCTCAAAGCGACCTCTAACTTCTTAGCTTCAGACATAAAGACATAAGTGGGTTCTCTCCTCGGAGGTATAGGATCTTGACGGGAATAGGGCATCTTTAACTTGATTGCTCTCTCTCTCTGACCCACTAAAGGTATGGTTCCAAGGACACACAATTAAGTTTTCCAAGGCTCTTCTTCCCTTTCTTATGCAAATGTTCCCATGTAGCTAGAATCTTGTATTGGAGTTCCTTGTCATCCCTAAAGAAAATGCTCTCTACTTGAACACTCTTAGGTGGCTCCTTCAACGGATATCCCAACTATCGACGAGCTAAAACCGGATTGTAACTGATCCCTCCATTAAAACTAAGTAACGACACATTAGCAAAATCCCCACAACTGTCAATAATTAATATCCCATCATATGCTCGGTTGTACCAATCAATGTCCGAGTGGGTTAACGCCATAACCCTCGGAGACCAAAGCCCTCTATCGAGATTCGAAAAAGAGCTAGACTTAGGCAAGTGTGAAATAAACCACTTGTATAGTAAAGGCACACAGCAGGTGATCATCCTTCCACCATAGAAGTTTCGGAGATGCACAGAATGATAGGTATTCCCCAAAAGAGTTGGCACTGGGTTGTTTTTCATAAAGATCTTAATTGCATTAAGGTCGACGAATCCTTCAAAACTTGGGAATAGAAATACTCCATAAATAAGTAGGGCGGAGATTGCCTCGAATGGAATTTTGTTCGTATAATCGGCATAAAACATAGCTTTACTGATTAAGAAATCTGTAGTCAAACCAAAAATACCACCTTTACTAATTAAGTTTCCCTTGACGTCGAATACTTTTAGATAAAGAGCCTTAGCAATATCTCTTTCTTCAGGGTCGCTCTCCAAGAAAGGGAAGGGAGATTCTTCTAGGATAGGTAGACCAACCAAAAAGAAGTACTCTTCCAATGTAGGCAATAGTTGAAAGTCTGGGAATGTAAAACAGTGATAAAGCGGATCATAGAACTGCAATAAAGTGGAAAGAAGTCCTTCATCCACTTGGCGACTTAATAAAGATATTAGTTTCCCATATTTGCTCTTGAACTTTTCTTGGTCTTCAATTAAGGCTACCAACTTCCTTAGGTCACCCAATTTAGGACTCTTAAAAGTATATTTCAAAGTGTGTCTTCTGTTGGGATCCATAGTGCCCTACAATGTTCATAAACAAAGATGAATCCCATGAAGTCCAATGCGGTATGATGCTTTATGAATGCAACAAACACAAGTAAGCACATAGATGCACAAAGCTAAACAAACAAAGGGGGGCCCTAGGTATGCAACGAGCATGAAGCCAAAGGGTATACCCATTCCCAAAGGATACAGACTAAAGGTTGATTGTACCTGCGGAACAAGGTTCTAAGAAGGTTCCCAAAGTTATTAGCCCATCCTTCGGATATTATCAACTTCCCAAGTACTTGGTGGTTAATAATATTCTCAAGAGAACCTCTTTTGGGTGTAGCATCACGTAGCACTATTTCGGGGGTACTCCCTCATAGTCCCGCACTACATCCTAATAAAGGCCAAAGTGGGGTTAAGGTAACTACGGTCCTCAATATCATAGGCTCCAACATTGAATATAGTGTATGTTTTCACGATTAAAGACTCGTTCAACAGTATAGCTTTCGAGAGGGATTCCACCCCCTATAAGCCTCGTCGAACATATCACTCCTATCTTAAGTTTACTCAAGTCCGGGTGTAGGACTTTGTCTCACCACTCAAGAGTATAAACCCAAAGGCAATAAACAAACAAGTATACAAGTAAACAATTCAGCAAATATAAGCAAATATAAACAACCATAAAAAGCAAGTTAGGGAGACCCACTAACAGATCCCCAGTGAAGTCGTCATTTCTGTCGCGGTGAAATTTGGATACCAAGCTATTGATGAGCTTGAATCTTATTCATTTGCAACCGAACTTTGATTTGTCCAAAGGAAGGGAAAAATATCGAAATACCCACAATGCAATGCAAATGCAAGCTAGAGAGTTATAGGTTCGGGGGTTGGTTAGACTTAGGGAAGGTGCTAGCATCCTAAGTTTTTATAGTACTCTACAAGAACCTCTTGTTTTATGTTTGTTTTATTGCTAAGGGTTATCTTCTTAAGGTATAAAAGACCTAGGGGTTTATTTTTAAGTATACTCGATAAGATATCGCATCTTATGCCTACATATCCTTACGGGAGTGGAATCAGAGTATCTGTAGTTCCCCTAAAGGGTTTGAGGAGTTCTTTGACTGTGGTCAAAGTTCCTACGGGATAAGGGTAGTTGATTAATTGATTTTAGGAGAAAAGATGAGTTGTCATTTTAAGGGAGATTACTTAATTTTTTTTACCGCCACAACTTTGTAGGAAAATAGTCTTTGCATCGTCTTAAGAGAAGGGCTCAAACACTCGGAATTTAATCGACAAGTATGCCACTATCTCTCTTAAGGCAAAGTCCCTACATATTGATTGAATTGTTATGGGGTAGGAGTTTTATCTCTCTTAAGATGATTAACATCTCATTCTCTAATGTGTTTGAAAGAGTTTGAATTGAGTTGATTTGTTTGTATCTAAGTTGTAAAGCTAAAGGTCCTTCCTATGGGGTAGTGTCATACCCCAAATTTTACCCCTAGATTGGTGATCATTTTGCGCATTTCATTTTAGTACATGTTTCGTTTTAATAAACCATTTTTAACCGTTTGTTTGTTTTGCTTTGTGAAGTTAGGTTACTGCTGGAAATTCACGAAATCATGAAGGTTTTATGTGCACTTTTACTCTCGTTCTTATGCTCCCATGGACAGTACAAAGTTAAGCTTCCTCAAGAATTCTCCAAAAAGGACCGAAGTTTCCCACCGTCTGGTTTTGGGTCATAAGCTTGAATAAGAGAGCTTTAGATCAACTTTTAAGGAGTTTTCATGGAGAGTTTTATTCGGTCCGTCATTTGTTTTTCTACAAGATTCAAGGCCAAAATATGTTCTAAGCTGCAAGTCTTCATCAAATGTTAACTTCAAATTCAATCACCCTTGCCAGAGTTCGTGAAGTGTAGGAATTCATTACAATCCAAGGAGATTCACAAGTTTATCAATTCTAAGATACAAAGTTTCCTCTCTTATCTACAAAGAAACCTCCATGATATTTTCCTTTAAAACAAGAAGGAAGGTTCAACTTTATTTTCAAGTCATAACAGTTTCAGTCAAGAGTTGAGGATTTTTTTCTTATTGTTATTTCATTGGCTACAAGGCACTTTCATAAATTCAAAGGAATTTTGTTGAAAAGACCCAGAGTTCAAGAACACGGGTATATGTGGTCATTACCACGTATCACTCCAAGATCATCCTTCAAAATCAAATCAAAGTTCCAAACCCAAAATCGTAAGGTAAATTGCCCTGCTTGAAGTTCCATAAAGATGTAAGGAGCATTTTTAAGTGGCTCTATTAAACTCTAACAGTTTGACTATGGCCATACATCAATTTACAAGAGAGATCAAATAACGAGCTAAAGCCTAACGAAAATCTTCATGTGTCAATACATGGTTGAAAAGTTCAAATTATACATAGCCTAAAGTCATATGATGCAAAACAGGACCGTCTTTCGAAGCAAGACCCAGTCATAGCAAAAGGTTTTAAGACAAATTTCATCCATGGCTGAGTCTTTTGAGCCTCCGATGCGAACGTAAAGGATTTTCGGCATTGCATGTTTCTTTCCAACACCGACGATTCAGAACACGCTTACATCATTTGATTTGCCATTTTACGGTTCACCATTGAGCTCAGGGATACTCCAAAAGCCTCGCACAAGAGAAAAACAAAGTGATTAAAACATGGTTCACAAATTTAACAGAACCACACAAGAGTTCTGAAGTCCTGCAAAGAAAAATAAAGAATTTTACAATATTTCAAGTCAATTACCACAATGTCAACCTTAACAACATCCTCATTTGTGGCGTCAACCTCAACCGCAGTGGCTCGGCAATCTCAATAACAACTGCAACTTCAAAGCCAGCACAATTAATACCCTGCGAGATGTTCATTACTGCCAAGAGCTGCTACACGGAAGTAGGATGATTATGAGGTTTCGAAACTGTTTTCATTTGGAATCCTCCCAAACTCTATGCTGAAGTATCATGAAAAAGAAATGGAAGATTAGTAGTTCCCAGATAAGAAGAAGGTAACCTGACTCAGTAAATAAACATCAAAAACATGCTAAGACAGATTTCAAACACAGTTAAGGGGGCATTAAAGAATTACCGAGGAACTCACAAACCTCGTCAAATAATTCATCATTGGCATCTCCAAACTTCCCTCTCAAGGATGAAAATAGATTCAGTCACAGTGAAGAAGTCCAATCTGCCGGTACCACATAATAACAGCAGCGGCCCTCCAAATTGAACAAAATAGCTGTAATTCCAAAAAAGGAATGAATGAGGACCAAAGTTAGTCACAACTACGACAGGAGTAATCAAGGAAAATTTGAAAACAAAATCTACCCGCAATCACTTTCACGCCTATCAGGTATTCCCGTATTGAAGAAGAAGCTCACTCGTCACAACGTCGGGTTTCAGCGGCACCTCCGTAAGCTTTTAGAAGACTGCTGAAGCAAACAAACCGTGGAGTGAATTTATTTAGAGTTGACGTTATCTTCGTAAGCACGAAGATAATCATCCGTTATCTCCCTTGTTAGCCAATCCTTCCTTTCCGATTTGGTTTGAAGCACAAGCTGCAACGTAAAGAAAAGAGATGTGAGAATACCGTGAACATTAGAATTAGAGAATCGTGGGAAGCAAGCCAACGGTCAAGACAAAAATCAGAGACATATCGGAAATTCAAATCACATCTTAAGTTTAACTTCTTTCCTTTTCCGTGTCTTTGGCAATTATGCGAAATCAATGTGTGTCAAAACATGTTGGGGGAAAATCTCAAGCTATTACCAAACATATATGAGCATGTCCGACTGAAGTTGGAAAGAATTTGATGTTTCCGTTTTTCAAAAAGGCTATATAAGACAGATTCACAACACAAGAAAGGGGAACGGTTTCAAAAATAGACAGTGATACAGATGAATCCAGAAAACCCCAACTCGTAAAACCCTAGAAGCTTGTGAGGAGGAGGAAAGTCAGAGAACTTATCTTTTATCTTCCTCCACCGCGAAATCGCGACGCAAACCTTCGCCGCAAAACCATCGTCGCCGCAGAAATCGCCTTTAAATCCTCACACCGCAAACACACAACTCTCGTTCTCGGTAATTTTGTGAATCCATATTGCATTCAAATCGTTTAATGTTTATTCTTTTATGTTTACAGGTTGCGGATTAGAGACAAGGGATTGTCACGAGAAAGAAAGGGGGAAGCGGGAGGAAGAAGAGGAAAAGAAAACAATGAAGAAAGAGTGAGATTGGAGATGCGCCGCTGGGGTTTGGAGCCTTAGGGTTTAAATCAAAACGTTTTCCCCCTTTCTGCTCCGATGGCCGGACCGGGTTGGGTCCAGTGGGTTAATCGCCACCGGCCCAACCCATTAATTTTATTAATTTCTGTTTGTTTCTTTTAATCATTTTTGTTGTTATTTTGTAATATTAACATATATTAATAAAAATACTAACACTAACTACTAACTATTTTATTAAAAATATGAAAAAACATTTATTTAATATAAATAAAAAACTGATTTATAAAATATAATAATAAAAAAAGTAAGCTAATTTGTTTTAGTTTTTTTGTTTTTTAATAATAAATAATTTTTAGATTTAAATTTAAATTTAAATTTAAATTTAATAAAAATAAAAATAATAATAAATAGTTGAAGATTAATCTAATTTAGGTTCTTGAAAATACAAAATAATAATTAGATTTTAAATGTAGTTTTAATTTAAATTTAATTTAATAACAAAAATATATAAAAAAATAAATGCTTAGAATAGGTTTTAACTAATTTAAATTATTTAAACCCAACAAAAATCTATATTGACAAAAATAAAACTCTTTTTACAATTTAAGATCAACTTTTTTTCCTCTTTTATCAACTTAACTTGGATTTAATTATTTAGTTTTATCAAAAACAATTCATTTTCTATTCACCATTTCATCGTAATTAATCATAATCCCCTTAACCATGATTCACTATTTAACATCATCTTTCACATCGTCCATTTTAATTGCTAATTATTTGCTTACGTATCCAAGTATCCTCGCTCATACGTCGTTGCAATTATCTATTCATCAGCACTTTATTTTACCGTTATGTCCCCTCTGAGGGAAAGGTTACACGATTTTGACCGCCGAGTCAACGCCTTACATCCAACCCTTTATCCTAGCCTTAGGATTAGGAGTCGCCGCACTCCACATAAGTTTCCCGTCGTGGAATACTTATCCCTACCCTTCTAATTCAACTATAACATAGAAATATGAGTCGTCGTACTCCAAAATAAGCGCTTCATTATGAACGTTTATTTTCCCCCAGGAACCTTGACCACAGTCAAGAAGTTCCTCATCTCTCTCTGTAAGGGGAACTACGAATACTCTGATTCCATCCCCTACCCAGGATACGTAGGCACAAGATGCAAGTCTTGGCGAGTAAACTTAGGATTAACCCCTTAGGTCCTTCTCTTCACTCTTAACCCTAGCATAACCTTTAAGCAGATAACATAGCAATAGCACATTTAAAACAAGAGGTTCCTGTAGAGTACTACAGAAGTTTAGAATGCTAATACCTTCCCTAAACTTAACCAACCCCCGAATCCTAGATCTCTCCCCGCATTGTGTTTACGATGCAAAATAGGTTTTTCCTTCCTTTAACCTTTCCTTCGGATAAATCAAAGACCGGTTGTAAATGAATCAAGATTCAAGTTAATCAATAGCTTGACATCAAAATTTCACCACAACAGAAAATGGCGACTTCACTGGGGACTCAACTAACGTTTTTGAGGGTTATCCCTATCTTTTTTTTATGCTTGCTTTTGTGTATTATCTGATTATATATAACTGTTGTACCTTGCTTGGGGTTTATATCATTGTTGTGAGATAAGTCCTACACCCAGACTTGAGTGAACTTAAGATAGGATAGTGATATGTTCGATGAGGCTTATAGGGAGTTGAATCCCGACCAAGTTGACTCGAAAATCACGCTTAGTTGAGACCCTTTCGAAAATGGTTCGGTTGAACGAGTAATCGTGAAAACTTTTACTATTGACGATTGGAGTCCATGATACTGAGGACCATAGTTACCTTAACCTCACTTTGGCCTTTATTAGGATGTAGCGCGGGACTATGAGGGGGTACTCCTGAAGTAGTGCTACGCGATGCTACACTCAAAAGAGGTTCTCTTGAGAATATTATTAACCACCGAGTCAATTAGGAAATTAATAATATCCAAAAGATGGACTGATGACTTTGGGCACCGTTTTAAGAACCCTTGTTCTGCAGGTACAACTAACCTATAGTACATACCTTTTGGGATGGGTAGACCTTAACTTCACTCATTGTTCCCCTAACCTAGGACCTTTTGTTTGCTTTGTGTGCTTGTGCATTACATCCAGCATCATATCATTCCTAGTTTCAAGAAATTCAACAGTCCTTTGCAAATTCAAAGGTCCTACATTTTTAAAGTTTAAAACCTTTTCCCAACATTCCTAAAAATGTTTGCAATCGACTGTTGAGGTTCTTGAAACCATTGCATGGCATTAGCATCACATATTTGCATTCCATTCTTCCCCCGGTTTCTCACTCCTAGTTATCTTTATCTTCCAGTGTTCCTTTGGGTCGTCAAGCTGATTCCTCGACACAGATATCAGACTAGAGCTAACCTTAGACGCAAGATGTCAGAACAAGAGGAACATAACACGGAAGTCCGAATGGAGATCGACGAGTTGAAAGCAGGCATGACTAGGCTTACCGAGATGCTTCAAGTATTGATTGCCAGAGGAGAGCCACCTCAGAGGACCATCATTCAGGAAGTTTCAAGTGCTGATCCATCTCCTGTTTCATTGCCACCCTCTACTTGGCTAGAGTTTGGTTTACCTCCTAACTACTCTCCACCTATCGTATCTACTGCTACAATTGGTCAGACTGTCAGACCGGTTTTTCAAGCTCCTGTCTTTACCGAGGCCAGACCTGTGGTCCACACTGTTAATCAGACCATCCAAGCTCCCTTTGTGAATTCTCCCTATGAGTACAATGATGCATGTACTCAAGATGACAACCAAGAAGACTTTGTTGAGCCTGAGATTACCCGTGAACAATTTCAAATCATAAACAAGAGACTCCAAGCTATCGAAGGTAATGATTTCTTCAACGTTGATGCCGACAATATGTGCCTAGTTTCTGGTCTTGTTTTGCCTTCCAAGTTCAAGACTCCTGAGTTTGTGAAGTATCAAGGTCACGCATGTCCAAGAGCCCATCTAGTTATGTACTTCCGAAAGATGGCAGCTTACACCAACAATCAGAAGTTGCTTATCCATTGCTTTCAGGATAGTCTGAGTGGTGCTTCTCTCAAATGGTATATGAACTTAGAGCATAACAGTGTCTGCTGCTTCCAGGATCTCGGTAATGCTTTTATGAGGCAGTACAAATACAATTTAGACATGGCTCCCGATCGTCGTCAGCTACAAAGTATGTGTCAGAAAGAAAAAGAGTCGTTCAAGGAGTATGCTCAGCGTTGGAGGGAATTAGCTTCCCAAGTCGAACCCCCTATAGCAGAGAAGGAACTGACAGGAATGTTCATGGACACTTTGTCTCCCTTCTATTGGGAAAAGATGATTGGAAGTGTCTCTTCAAGCTTTACAGATCTGGTGACTATTGGCCAAATGATAGAAGAGGGTTTGAAAAATGGTAAGGTATCTAGAGTTATCGAATCTTCTAATGGTGCAAAGAAATCCTATGGGAATTTCCAGAAGAAGAAGGAGGAACAGACCAATGCTGTCATGACTGAATCAAGGAAGCCTCGCCATGGATCTCAACCTGTTGTTGCTCCACAGCCAGCTCAGACTCCTCAACGTCCAGTTATTAGACAAGACCAGTCTCGAAATAGGAATCAGTTTGATCCTATTCCCATGACTTACACAGAGTTATATCCTTACCTGGTTCAATGAGGGCTGATTACTACAAGGGCTTTACTACCTCCTCATAATCCTTCTCCAGCTGGATTCCAGACTGATTTCCAGTGTGCTTTTCATGAGGGTGCCTTAGGCCACGACTTGGAGCATTATTTTACACTGAAAGCTAGAGTGCGTGAGTTGATCAGAGATGGAACACTGGATTTTGCAGATAATCCTCCAAATGTCTAGAAGAATCCTTTTCCAGTGCATCAGAAGTGAGGATTCAGAAAATACTGATTTAGCCACTAGACCTTTGCTTCTTGTTGTTTGCACTTTCCTTATTTTATTAGTTGTTTGCTTTTGAATTATGTTTGTACTTTTACATTAATGAACTGAGCATTGCAACTTTCAATTTCAATTCATCTTTGTCTGTTTATTTGCATCTTTATGTTTTATCTTTCAAATATTTACTTCTTGTCCAAATTTTTGATATGCAAAGATTGGAGGGAGGCTGAGAAAATGTTATACCCATAATTGTTGTCAGTATGCTTTCAATTAAACTTTGTTGACGATGTAAGGCATTGTTTCAACTCCCAAACACTAGAGAAATAAGGAAGTTATCCCCTTGTCACCCTTTTGAGCCTAGAAGTTGGAGTTTCTTTCTTTACAAAAAACCGTAATTTTAACTTGGGGATGGGTAGTTCTCAGTTAACTTAGTTATGTGTTCATACAATACACCTTTCATATAAAGGTCGCGCTCACAATTTTCCTTCGCGCACAACAAGCAAGTGTCGAAGATGTTTTCCAAACCAAAATGTCGATGATGTTTCGCTGTAATCATCAAAGTTAGGCATTCACTTTCTAAAAAAAATTTTAAAAGAAAAAGCCTGCTAAGTCAAAACCTATGAAGGAGACTTAGGCAAAACTGGGGCATCCCGCTGACTGTAATTTTCACAAGAAACATTTTAGACAAAAGTTAGGGATTATAAAAAGAGGAGATCTTTAAATCCTCACATCTAAAATCCTCAAGGTCAAAACAACCATATGTTGTAAAGAAACAGTGGCTGCCTGTTCGTAGGTCCCTTGACTTCTGAACCATCATTGCTACCATCAGTATAATTCCCAACCTACAAGAACCTAAATGCATAATATGAGTTAACTGAGCGTTAGGACTAAAGATCATCACGTAGATGGGGTGGGTACAAATAAAAATTGAGCCTTTATCTTTTGTTTCATAAACCGTGAACCAAGCCACATTACAACCCTCAAAAGACCTAATTGAAGCAAGGTTATTTTGAAAGCATACTACAGCAAGGTTGCGTAAGATGACTCCAAAAGATCTTTGCGAATCATTTATTTTGGTAGTGTACTTTTGTTTCAAACTCTGAGCGTCTAGAACCATCGTGTTCTGACCAACGAATCATTTATGCTTTATATTTCAAAATAATCTTGATTTCAAAAGTTGCATGAACTTTGCATTACCATGTTTGTATGAATACTTTGTTTGCAAACTGGCTTTCCTTTAAGGAATTTTCAAACATCGAGAAACTTAGTCGAGTGATCTTATCAGGGGAAAGTTCATTTTACACCCTGTCTAAGAATCAGTTCAAGATCTGTTCAAGGCAAGGTCTTCTCCGATTTGGTTTATCCAAAAGATTTTTCAAGGCTCATACTGGGGCAAGCCTTCCGAGGGTACAGTAAAACAGCCATTTTCATGAATCAGACAAGCTGAAGCAATTATCAGTTCATTTACAACAAGCAGCTAATCAGGGGCAGTTTACTTAAAGAATCCTGAAGCAGCTATTCATACTCCTCACAGGGACTATCAACTTGATACAGTTTAGCTGAATGACAGTTGGTCTCCCTGTTGAGGAATCAGTCTTCCAGTATTTTAAATCTTACCAGAAGGGTCGAGCCCTGTCGTCGACATCTGCATTTGCATTTGATCACATATCATAGCACAATTCATATACATATACATATCAGGAGTATTTTTATCCTCATTTGCATTTCTCCCGAAGGTCGTGTTTTATCCACATCTTACCTTGTGGTCAAAGTCCAACTTACTTGGCACCTACCAAACAATTTTGTGTCGTGTCTATCTGATGTTCTTCCATATATGATGTTTCTCTATATGATGGTTTTCCAGATATCACCTTTGATTCTGATGGTTTTCCAGAATCTATCCGATGGTTTCCCGGATTTGTTTCTCTTTCTGATGGTTTTCTAGATCGATTCTTTTATATGATGGTTTCCCAGATATTTTCCTTTGATTCTGATGGTTTTCCAGAATCTATCTGATGGTTTCCCGAATTTGTTTCTCTTTCTGACGGTTTTCCAGATACCACCTTTGATTCTGATGGTTTTCCAGAATCTATCCGACGGTTTTCCAGATACGTCTCTCTGTTATTCTGATTGTTCTTCCAGAACCCTTTTATTGCTTATCTGATGTTCTTCCAGATACATCTTCAACCTTGTCCCATTACATTTATTGCTTTCCCAAATGTTTCGGATTTACCCCAGAGTTTATTCGATGGTTTCCTGAGTATCTCTGGTATGTTTTAGAGTTCATCTGATGTTCTTCCGGATGTTTATGATGTTTGTTTCTCCACGTACGTTTTCTGACGATTCCTGAAGATCCCGCTCGATCTCTTTGTTTAAAGGAATGTCCCGAAAATTCCAGCACTTGTCAGTTACTTGATCCTACCGCCGTGTGGATCCTGAGTTACCTTTTCATCCTAGAGTGTCAACCGGTCATGCTTGAACCTGTTAAGCAAATACTCTTGGATATGTCCCCAGTGGAGGCCGTCTCGCCGGTGCCATCTCCATCGAGGACCTCTTCTTGTTTTGCTTTCTAAAGTGACAATTGGTCGTGCTTGAATTCGTTGGTCTACCGCTTTAGATTTTCCCCGGTTTCGTGCTGTTTCCCAATGCGTCGTCATTCCCCTGTGTCGTCATTTCTCCTGCATCCTTGCACTTATCATTTTCATCATACGCATCATATTGGATTCATGGCATCATCATCATTGTCGTGTCGTCCATAGCATTGCATATCACTGCATCTAAGAGAAAAATTTTTGGTTATCTGTATTTAAATCCTTTTCACCATGATTTCTCGAGCCGTCGTCGCTCAAATCACTCTGTGAAGTCATTTAAATAGGGGCAACTGTCATAACCCAAATTTTACCCCTAGATTGGTAATCATTTTACGCATTTCATTTTAGTACATGTTCCATTTTAATTAACCATTTTTAACCGTTTGTTTGTTTGTTTTGCTTTGTGAAGTTAGGTTACTGCTGGAAATCCACGAAATTATGAAGGTTTTACGTGCACTTTTACTTCCTACAAGCTGTGCTGAATTACAATAGAAACATATACTCTCGTTCTTATGCTCCCATGGACAGTACAAAGTTAAGCTTCCTCAAGAATTCTTCAAAAAGGACCGAAGTTTCCCACCGTCTGGTTTTGGGTCATAAGCTTGAATAAGAGAGTTTTAGATCAACTTTTAAGGAGTTTTCAAGGAGAGTTTTATTCGGTCCATCATTTGTTTTTCTACAAGATTCAAGGCCAAAATATGTTCTAAGCTGCAAGTCTTCATCAAATGTTAACTTCAAATTCAATCACCCTTGCCAGAGTTCGCGAAGTGTAGGAATTCATTACAATCCAAGGAGATTCACAAGTTTATCAATTCTAAGATACAAAGTTTCCTCTCTTATCTACAAAGAAACCTCCATGATATTTTCCTTTAAAACAAGAAGGAAGTTTAAACTTTATTTTCAAGTCATAACAGTTTCAGTCAAGAGTTGAGGATTTTTTTCTTATTGTTATTTCATTGGCTACAAGGCACTTTCATAAATTCAAAGGAATTTTGTTGAAAAGACCCAGAGTTCAAGAACACGGGTATATGTGGTCATTACCACGTATCACTCCAAGATCATCCTTCAAAATCAAATCAAAGTTCCAAACCCAAAATCGTAAGGTAAATTGCCCCGCTTGAAGTTCCATAAAGATGTAAGGAGCATTTTTAAGTGGCTCTATTGAACTCTAACAGTTTGACTATGGCCATACATCAATTTACAAGAGAGCTCAAATAAACGAGCTAAAGCCTAACTAAAATCTTCATGTGTCAATACATGGTTGAAAAGTTCAAATTATACATAGCCTAAAGTCATATGATGCAAAACAGGACCGTCTTTCGAAGCAAGACCCGGTCATAGCAAAAGGTTTTAAGACGAATTTCATCCATGGCTGAGTCTTTTGAGTCTCCGATGCGAACGTAAAGGATTTCCGGTATTGCATGTTTCTTTCCAACACCAACGGTTCAAAACACGATTACATCGTTTGATTTTCCATTTTACGGTTCACCATTGAGCTCAGGGATACTCCAAAAGCCTCGCACAAGAGAAAAACAAACAAAGTGATTAAAACATGGTTCACATATTTAACAGAACCACATAAGAGTTCTGAAGTCCTACAACGAAAAATAAAGAATTTTACAATATTTCAAGTCAATTACCACAATGTCAGCCTTAACAACATCCTCATTTGCAGCGTCAACCTCAACCGCAGTGGCTCGGCAATCTCAATAGCAGCTGCAACTTCAAAGACAGCACAATTAATACCCTGCGAGATGTTCATTACTGCCAAGAGCTGCTACACAGAAGTAGGATGATTACGAGGTTTTGAAACCGTTTTCATTCGGAGCTCCTCCCAAACTCTATGCTGAAGTATCATGAAAAAGAAATGGAAGATTAGTAGTTCCCAGATAAGAAAAAGGTAACCTGACATAGTAAATAAACATCAAAAACATGCTAAGACAGATTTCAGACACAGTTAAGGGGGCATTAAAGAATTACCGAGGAACTCACAAACCTAGTCAAATCATTCATCATTGACATCTCCAAACTTCCCTCTCAAGGATGAAAATAGATTCAGTCACAGTGAAGAAGTCCAATCTGCCGGAACCAGACAATAACAGCAGCGACCCTCCAAATTGAACAAAATAGCTGTAATTCCAAAAAAGGAATGAATGAGGACCAAAGTTAGTCACAATTACGGCAGGAGTAATCAAGGAAAATTTGAAAACAAAATCTACTCGCAATCATTTTCACGCCTATCAGGTATTCCCGTATTGAAAAAGAAGCTCACTTGTCACAACGTCGGGTTTCAGCGGCACCTCCGTAAGCTTTTAGAAGACTGCTGAAGCTAACAAATCATGGAGTGAATTCATTTAGAGTTGACGTTGTCTTCGTAAGCACGAAGATAATCATCTGTTATCTCCCTTGTTAGCCAATCCTTCCTTTCCGTTTTGGTTTGAAGCACAAGCTGCAACGTAAAGAAAAGAGATGTGAGAATACCTTGAACATTAGAATTAGAGAATCGTGGGAAGCAAGCCAACGGTCAAGACAAAAATCAAAGACATATCAGAAATTCAAATCACATCTTAAGTTTAACTTCTTTCCTTTTTCGTGTCATTGGCAATTATGCGAAATCAATGTGTGTCAAAACATGTTGGGGAAAAATCTCAAGCTATTACCAAACATATATGAGCATGTCCGACTGAAGTTGGAAAGAATTTGATGTTTCCGTTTTTCAAAAAGGCTATATAAGACAGATTCACAACACAAGAAAGGGGAACAATTTCAAAAATAGACAGCGATACAGATGAATCCAGAAAACCCCAACTCGTAAAACCCTAGAAGCTTGTGAGGAGGAGGAAAGTCAGAGAACTTATCTTTTATCTTCCTCCACCGGGAAATCGCGACGCAAACCTTTGCCGCAAAACCACCGTCGCCGCAGAAATCGCCTTCAAATCCTCACACCGCAAACACACAGTTCTCGTTCTCGGTAATTTTGTGAATCCATATTGCATTCGAATCGTTTGATGTTTTTTATTTTATGTTTACAGGTTGCGGATTAGAGACAAGGGATTGTCACGAGAAAGAAAGGGGGAAGCGGGAGGAAGAAGCGGAAAAGAAAACAATGAAGAAAGAGTGAGATTGGAGATGCGCCGCTGGGGTTTGGAGCCTTAGGGTTTCAATCAAAACGTTTTCCCCTTTTCTGCTTTGATGGCCGGACCGGGTTGGGTCCGGTGGGTTCATCACCACCGACCCAACCCATTAATTTTATTAATTTCTGTTTGTTTATTTTAATCATTTTTGTTGTTATTTTGTAATATTAACATATATTAATAAAAATACTAACACTAACTACTAACTATTTTATTAAAAATCTGAAAAAACATTTATTTAATATAAAAAAAACTGATTTATAAAATATAATAATAAAAAAATAAGCTAATTTGTTTTAGTTTTTTTGTTTTTAAATAATAAATAATTTTTAGATTTAAATTTTAATTTTAATTTAATAAAAATAATAATAATAATAAATAGTTGAAGATTAATCTAATTTAGTTTCTGAAAATACAAAATAATAATTAGATTTTAAATGAGTTTTAATTTAAATTTAATTTAATATCAAAAATATTTAAAAAAAAATAAATGCTTAGAATAGGTTTTAACTAATTTCAATTATTTAAACCCAACAAAAATCTATATTGACAAAAATAAAACTCTTTTAAAAATTTAAGATCAACTTATTTTCCTCTTTTATCAACTTAACTTGGATTTAATTATTTAATTTTATCAAAAACAATTCATTTTCTATTCACCATTTCATCGTAATTAATCATAATCCCCTTAACCATGATTCACTATCTAACATCATCTTTCACATCGTCCATTTTAATTGCTAATTATTTGCTTACGTATCCAAGTATCCTCGCTCATACGTCGTTGCAATTATCTATTCATCAACACTTAATTTACCGTTATGTCTCCTCCGAGGGAAAGGTTACACGATTTTGAAAGCCGAGTCAACGCCTCACATCCAACCCTTTATCCTAGCCTTAAGATTAGGAGTCGCCACATTCCACATACGTTTCCCGCCGTGGAATACGTATCCCTACCCTTCTAGTTCAACTATAACGTAGAAATAGGAGTCGTCGTACTCCAAAATAAGCGCTTCACTATGAACGTTTATTTTCCCCCAGGAACCTTGACCACAGTCAAGAAGTTCCTCATCTCTCTGTGTGAGGGGAACTACGAATACTCTGATTCCATCCCCTACCCAGGATACGTAGGCACAAGATGCGAGTCTTGGCGAGTAAACTTAGTATTAACCCCTTAGGTCCTTCTCTTCACTGTTAACCCTAGCATAACCTTTAAGCAAATAACATAGCAATAGCACATTTAAAACAAGAGGTTCCTGTAGAGTACTACAGAAGTTTAGGATGATAATACCTTCCCTAAACTTAACCAACCCCCGAACCCTAGATCTCTCCCCGCATTGTGTTTACGATGCAAAATAGGTTTTTCCTTCCTTTAACCTTTCCTTAAGATAAATCAAAGACCGGTTGTAAATGAATCAAGATTCAAGTTAATCAATAACTTGACATCAAAATTTCACCGCAACAGGTAGGATCTAACTTAGAAGATCGACTTGAATGGGATCAAGGATCAAGGGGAGATGATGCAAATGGGATGCATACACGCAAGTTTTACGTTACGCGCCAGTTTTCCTTTATCTGCTTAAGGTATAAAATACCTAGGGGTTTATTTCTAAGTATACTCGATATGATATCGCATCTTATGCCTACATATCCTTGCTGTAACACCCCCTTCTATACCCCCAAATAAAACAAATAAACATTTATGCACATTACAAAATTCATCAGAGTATGATTTAATAAATGGTATAAAAGAAGTATGTCACATCATCACCAATTAAAACACTCCACACCTCAATATTTAAAATTAAAGCGGAAGAATAAAACATTTGAATTACCTCAAAACATTTGATCACATAAGTACATGTTATCCAGTTTGGTTCATCAATCATTCATGTTACAAAACATCATCAACTGATACATCACCAATGTATCACAAAAGAATGTTATACAAGCCTAACTACCCGGTGTTACATAATCAGAGCAGTCCGACTCAAAAGAATGAAGCTATACTTCACAAAAGAAACCCCCAGCAACCTAATCTGCAATGCCTCATAGAGCATTATAAAACAGCAGAAGGGTGAGAAATATTACCATAATAATCAATGCATAAGATTATATATATACAAGTAACAATTACATATAATCCACATTTCTCACCACAATTCATTTCAACCATTATCTTCATCACAACATAAGAGTAACAAACATGGATAATCACCTAACACATTTCATCATGCATACATCCATAATTCTCAATTAAATACTTCACATAAAGGTAAACTTTCATTCAACATTACACATTAATCATGTGACTCAATGCAACTCAATGCAACTCATGCCATGTGGTACCAACACTTGTTATCATTTTTCGGTTTTTACACTTAAACCGGGTCCACCCTTCTAGACCGATAACAACAAAGCCCGTCCCCTAGGCTTCAAACCCACCCTTCTAGGTTTGGGACAAGCCACTAGTCTCCACGAAACTAGCAACATTGCCTCTTGACTAAATGATGCATATGCAATCAATCAACAAAATGCACTTAAGACCGATCCCGCATCTTAATCTCATGCATTCAAATAATTCATCCCTTTAAGAATTACAACATGATTGCACACACAACATATTCATAACAATTCAAGGCATTCACATTCAATACCATCATCCCATTCATCAAAACAATGCACACATATCCACTATATGTTCCCATGCATTACCTGCATTAGCATACAACAATATGCATTCACATACTTATTAGACAATACACACATATTCACTAATATGTTCTCATGTATCCCTAATCAATTCAAACAATACACATATCACAATCTAGGATTCACGCCCAAAGGCTACCCACAGCTTATCACAATAGTACACAAACTATTCATATCACATAGAATTAACATAATTGAACCAAGCAATTAATCATTGGATGGATAAAACAGAAAAAGACAATGCTGTCCTGCTCGCCACCCTTCGCCCGGTGAAGCCATTGGCGAATGCTCGCTGGGACCTTCGCCTGGCGAACTCACCAACAAACAAAGTCAATAGCTTTTGACTTGTTTCGCTACCCTTCGCTGATGTACTCGCCTGGGGAACCTTCGTCACTCACCTTCGCCTGGCGAACTTGCCAGCGAAGACCACTGGGAGTTTTCTTGAATTATTCGCCAGCTATTCGCTGGGCTTCGCCTTCACTCGCCTGGCGAGAGCCAGTGAACCTGCGATATCAGAACCCTCGTTCTACCCCAAAACTTCTACCCTCCAAAAATCGACCGATTCTCACCGAACCAGTTCCAGTAATCTTAATCCCACATCACCCGACTATTCTACGGCATTATTTTCAGTTTCTAACCGATTAAACTACGATTCTACCGATTAAATCCATTTTTCCCTAGCTTGAAAAATGGTGGAAACTCACAACAAAACCCAACCCACACATATGTAACCACATACATTGACTAGATAATAATGTTTCTCACCCTTACCTTGATTGGATTGAAGCTTGAAGTTGATTCCTGATGATTTCTCCAAGTTTCCCTCTTCTCTTCTATTTTCTTTCTATCCAATTCTTTCCACTTATCCCTTATATACTTCTATTATTTTCTTTCCTTCCCATTTCTCTCTTCAATTATCTACCAAATAAATCCAATTAATCTAAATCATTAAGATTAATTCCAATAAATCAATTAATTAACATAATTAATTAATTAATGAAATTTGGGTTGTTACAACCCTCCCCCACTTTAGGAATTTTCGTCCTCGACAATGTTACCTGGTTCAAATAGTTCTGGATAAGACTCTCTCATTTGGCTCTCCAGTTCCCAAGTCACATTTCCACCAGCCGCTCCTCCCCAAGTGACCTTCACCAAAGAAATATCTTTGCCTCGAAGTTGCTTCAACTTCTGATCCTCTATCTGCATAGGTGATGCCTCCACAGTTAGGTTATCTCTCACCTGAACATCATCTGCTTGGACTACATGAGACGGATCCGCAATATATTTTCTCAACTGAGATACATGGAACACGTCATAGAGATTAGCAAACGAAGGCGGTAAGGCCACACGATAGGCCTATCCTCTGCAAAATTTGATAAGGACCAATGAAACGCGGCGTCAACTTACGCGACTTTAATGCCCTACCAACACCAGTCATTGGAGTAACCCGAAGAAACACATGATCTCCCTCTTGAAATTCAAGTTCCTTCCTCCTCTTGTCATGATAACTCTTCTGACGACTTTGAGAAATCCTCATCTTTTCTTGAATCATCTTAATCTTGTCTGTAGTCTGCTGAACTATCTCGGGCCCAACTACAGAACACTCTCCGGACTCATACCAACATAGTGGCGTTCTACACCGCCTACCATACAATGCTTCGAACGGTGCCATACCAATACTCGAATGAAAACTGTTGTTGTAAGTAAATTCAATCAAAGGCAAGTAGCTATCCCAAGCTCCTCCTTTCTCCAATACACAAGCTCTCAAAAGATCCTCGAGTGATTGAATAGTTCTCTCAGTCTGACCATCTGTCTGAGGATGATAAGCTGAACTCAAACACAACTTCATACCCAAAGCACTTTGCAAGCTCTCCCAAAATCTCGAAGTAAACCTCGGATCCCTATCTGACACAATACTAGACGGAATACCATGCAAACTGACAATCCTCTCGATGTATAGCTTTGCCAATTTCTCCAACGGATAATCCATTCGCATAGGAATAAAGTGAGCAGATTTAGTCAATCTATCCATAATAACCCAAATAGCTTCAAAATTACCCGACGTCCTAGGTAATCCAGACACAAAGTCCATAGAAATGCTATCCCATTTCCGCTCAGGAATAAACAAAGGTTGCATCAAACCCGACAGTTTCTGATGCTCAATCTTCGACTTCTGGCAAGTCAAACAAGAATACACAAATTCGGCAATATCCTTCTTCATACGAGGCCACCAAAATATTTTCCTCAAATCTTGATACATCTTAGTAGCACTCGCATGAATACTCAATCCGCTACGATGTCCTTCCTCAAGAATACTCTTTTTCAGTTCATCAAGATCCGGGACACAAACTCTATCCCGACACCTCATAACACCATTCTCATCAATCCGAAAATCACCACCTTGGCCTTGGTTGATCAAAGTCAACCGATCAACTAAACTCAAATCGGATTTCTGTCCTTCTCAAATTTCGTGCAGAATACCACTCGTAAGCTTCAACATTCCAAGCTTAACCCCATATGAAGTCTCCTCACACACCAAACTCAAATCACGAAATTGCTCAATCAATTCTAACTCTTTCACCATCATCATCGACATGTGCAACGATTTCCGACTCAACTCATCCGCTACCATATTCGCTTTACCCGGATGGTAATTCAACCCAAAATCATAATCCTTCAAAAGCTCTAACCACCTTCTTTGCCTAGCATTCAATTCCTTTTGATCGAAGAGATATTTCAAACTCTTGTGATCACTAAACACTTCAAATCTCGCACCAAACAAATAATGCCTCCAAAGTTTAAGCACAAACACGACGACAACCAACTCTAAGTCATGCTTCGGATAATTCTTCTCATGCACTTTGAGTTTCCTCGAAGCATAGGCTACAACTTGATTATTCTGCATCAACACACCTCCCAAGCCCATCAAAGAAGCATCACAATACACAACAAACGGCTCTTCCGAATTTGGCAAAATCAGAACAGGGGTTATCGTCAATCTTCTCTTAAGTTCCTAAAAACTCTCTTCACACTTGGCATTCCAAACAAAAGCTTGACCCTTCCTAGTCAATTGCGTCAACGGTAACGATAACTTAGCAAATCCTTCAATAAACTTACGATAATAACCCGCTAAACCAAGAAAACTTCTAATCTCAAAAACTGATTTCGGAGTCTCCCATTTCGATACCGCTTCAACCTTCGATGGATCAACCGCAATACCTTCACTTGAAATCACATGACCAAGGAAACTCACTTCTTTCAACCAAAATTCACACTTAGAAAGTTTCGCATACAATTGCTTCTCTTTCAACACAGATAACACAATCTTCAAATGTTCGACATGCTCCTCTTCATTCTTCGAGTATACCAAAATGTCATCAATAAACACCACAACGAACTTGTCCAAATAAGGATGAAAAATCCTATTCATGTACTCCATAAATACACCTGGTGCATTAGTCACACCAAATGGCATTACAGAATACTCATAGTGTCCATACCTCGTTCTAAAAGTAGTCTTCTGAATATCCTCAGCTTTCATACGAATCTGATGATACCCAGACCTCAAATCTATTTTACTGAACACACTTGCACCAACCAACTGATCCATCAGATCATCAATCCTCGGAAGTGGATACTTGTTCTTGATAATCACCTTGTTCAACTGTCTGTAATCCACACAGAGTCTCATAGAACCTTCTTTCTTCTTAACCAACAACACCGGTGCACCCCACGGCGACACACTCGGATGAATAAACCTCTTCTCAAGCAAATCTTCAAGTTGACTCTTCAAATCTTTCAATTCCGATGCGGACATACGATATGGAGTCATCGATATCGGACTGGTTTCAGGAATCAGGTCAATTGAAAACTCCATTTCTCGTTCCGGCGGTAAATCCCTTATCTCATCAGGAAAAACTTCCGGAAAATCACAGACAACTGGTAAGGCATCAATTTCCTCACTTCTACCAATACTCAAAGTTACCATCAACATAAATACCCTTGCACCATCTCGCACTGATTCTTTCACTTGCTTAGCAGTCATAAACAAATTCGCTTCATTACCCGGTTCAGGAAAAATAATCGTTTTATCAAAACAGTTAATATAAACACGATTGAATTTTAACCAATTCATTCCCAGAATGACATCAAGTTGATCTAAGTGAAGAAACACTAAATCAACCCCAAAGTCTCTACCGAAAATACTCAAAGGGCAATTCAAACACACATACAGTGTAGTTACCGAACCCATAGCAGGAGTATCAATAACCATGCCACCACCAATAACAGACGTCTCAAGATTCAACCTTCTAACACACTCTAGAGAAATAAAAGAATGCGTAGCTCCAGTATCAATTATAGCAATCAGAGGCATACCATTAATAAAACACGTACCTCTGATCAAGCGATCATCACTAGCAGTCGCAGATCCAGATAGAGCGAACATTTTTCTGCTTCCTTGATTCTTCTTCGGCTTATCACATTTGGTACTAATGTGCCCTTGTTCACCACAATTGTAGCAAGTCACACCCGTACCGCTTTTGTACTCAAGAGCCTTGTGGCCTGGCTTGCCACACTTTAAACACGTCTTCTCAACACTTTTGCATTCCGGAGCACGGTGTCCCTCTTCACCGCACCTAAAACATCTCACCAGAGTAGAAACTCCCCCACTTGGTTTCTTACCGAAACCAACCCTTTGTTTCCCCTTTTCAGCAGGAGTCACGTAAGGTTTTCCTCTGAATTGGCTCTTTCCTTTCTTATCACTTAGGCTCTTCTAGTGGCTAGACCGAGCTCTACTATCCTCATCATAAATCCTACTTTTGTTTACCAACTCAAAAAATCGCCGGATTTCCTGATAACCAATAGCTTGCTTGATCTCAGGCCTCAAGCCATTCACAAATTTGAGACACTTAGATCTCTTAGCATTAACAGTGTTGTAGTGAGGATAAAACTTGATCAACTCCTCAAATCTTGCCGTATACTCAGCTGCCGCCGAATTACCTTGCTTCAGTTCAAGGAATTCAATCTCTTTCTTTCCGCGCACGTCTTCTGGAAAATACTTCTCTAGAAATGCCTCTCTAAAAAGATTCCAAGTAATCACAATCTCATCCTCTTCAAATCTTTGGCGAGTATTACCCCACCATTCCTCGACTTCCTCTTCGAGCATCTGAGTTCCGAATTGCACCTTCTGTGCATCAGAACAATTCATAACCCGAAAAATCTTCTCAATAGCTTTCAACCAAATTTTGCTTTGTCAGGCTCGTGGGTTCCCTTGAACGTCGGTGGATTATTCCTTTGGAACCTTTCCAAAGCACGGAATTCATCGTCAGCATTATTCCCCTCATTCACGTTGGCTTGAGGATTCTGTCCAATTGCCCCAGCCAATCTCGTCAAAGCCTCCGCAATTGCTTCGTCATTCCTACCTGCAACCATCTTACTGAATTCCAACAACAGAACCACGTAAGAACACCAATATCGATAGTGTAACACACACATATCAATATACACGGAGAATAACACACTAACAACTTGGCCGGACGGACCGACCTGCTCTGATACCACTTAATGTAACACCCCCTTCTATACCCCCAAATAAAAGAAATAAACATTTATGCACATTTCAAAATTCATCAGAGTATGATTTAATAAATGGTATAAAAGAAGTATGTCACATCATCACCAATTAAAACACTCCACACCTTAATATTTAAAATTAAAGTGGAAGAATAAAACATTTGAATTACCTCAAAACATTTGATCACATAAGTACATGTTATCCAGTTTGGTTCATCAATCGTTCATGTTACAAAACATCATCAACTGATACATCACCAATGTATCACAAAAGAATGCTATACAAGCCTAACTACCCGGTGTTACATAATCAGAGCAGTCCGACTCAAAAGAATGAAGCTATACTTCACAAAAGAAACCTCCAGCAACCTAATCTGCAATGCCTCATAGAGCATTATAAAACAGCAGAAGGGTGAGAAATATTACCATAATAATCAATGCATAAGATTATATATACACAAGTAACAATTACATATAATCCACATTTCTCACCACAATTCATTTCAACCATTACACACATCACAACATAAGAGTAACAAACATGGATAATCACCCAACACATTTCATCATGCATACATCCATAATTCTCAATTAAATACTTCACATAAAGGTAAACTTTCATTCAACATTACACATTAATCATGTGACTCAATGCAACTCAATGCAACTCATGCCATGTGGTACCAACACTTGTTATCATTTTTCGGTTTTTACACTTAAACCGGGTCCACCCTTCTAGACCGATAACAACAAAGCCCGTCCCCTAGGCTTCAAACCCACCCTTCTAGGTTTGGGACAAGCCACTAGTCTCCACGAAACTAGCAACATTGCCTCTTGACTAAATGATGCATATGCAATCAATCAACAAAATGCACTTAAGACCGATCTCGCATCTTAATCTCATGCATTCAAATAATTCATCCCTTTAAGAATTACAACATGATTGCACACACAACATATTCATAACAATTCAAGGCATTCACATTCAATACCATCATCCCATTCATCAAAACAATGCACACATATCCACTATATGTTCCCATGCATTACCTGCATTAGCATACAACAATATGCATTCACATACTTATTAGACAATACACACATATTCACTAATATGTTCTCATGTATCCCTAATCAATTCAAACAATACACATATCACAATCTAGGATTCACGCCCAAAGGCTACCCACAGCTTATCACAATAGTACACAAACTATTCATATCACATAGAATTAACATAATTGAACCAAGCAATTAATCATTGGATGGATAAAACAGAAAAAGACAATGCTGTCCTGCTCGCCACCCTTCGCCCGGTGAAGCCATTGGCGAATGCTCGCTGGGACCTTCGCCTGGCGAACTCACCAACAAACAAAGTCAATAGCTTTTGACTTGTTTCGCTACCCTTCGCTGATGTACTCGCCTGGGGAACCTTCGTCACTCACCTTCACCTGGCGAACTTGCCAGCGAAGACCACTGGGAGTTTTCTTGAATTATTCGCCAGCTATTCGCTGGGCTTCGCCTTCACTCGCCTGGCGGGAGCCAGTGAACCTGCGATATCAGAACCCTCGTTCTATCCCAAAACTTCTACCCTCCAAAAATCGACCGATTCTCACCGAACCAGTTCCAGTAATCTTAATCCCACATCACCCGACTATTCTACGGCATTATTTTCAGTTTCTAACCAATTAAACCACGATTCTACCGATTAAATCCATTTTTCCCTAGCTTGAAAAATGGTGGAAAATCACAACAAAACCCAACCCACACATATGTAACCACATACATTGACTAGATAATAATGTTTCTCACCCTTACCTTGATTGGATTGAAGCTTGAAGTTGATTCTTGATGATTTCTCCAAGTTTCCCTCTTCTCTTCTATTTTCTTTCTATCCAATTCTTTCCACTTATCCCTTATATACTTCTATTATTTTCTTTCCTTCCCATTTCTCTCTTCAATTATCTACCAAATAAATCCAATTAATCTAAATCATTAAGATTAATTCCAATAAATCAATTAATTAACATAATTAATTAATTAATGAAATTTGGGATGTTACAACCCTCCCCCACTTTAGGAATTTCCGTCCTCGACAATGTTACCTGGTTCAAATAGTTCTGGATAAGACTCTCTCATTTGGCTCTCCAGTTCCCAAGTCACATTTCCACCAGCCGCTCCTCCCCAAGTGACCTTCACCAAAGAAATATCTTTGCCTCGAAGTTGCTTCAACTTCCGATCCTCTATCTGCATAGGTGATGCCTCCACAGTTAGGTTATCTCTCACCTGAACATCATCTGCTTGGACTACATGAGACAAATCCGCAATATATTTTCTCAACTGAGATACATGGAACACGTCATAGAGATTAGCAAGCGAAGGCGGTAAGGCCACACGATAGGCCTATCCTCTGCAAAATTTGATAAGGACCAATGAAACGCGGCGTCAACTTACGCGACTTTAATGCCCTACCAACACCAGTCATTGGAGTAACCCGAAGAAACACATGATCTCCCTCTTGAAATTCAAGTTCCTTCCTCCTCTTGTCATGATAACTCTTCTGACGACTTTGAGAAATCCTCATCTTTTCTTGAATCATCTTAATCTTGTCTGTAGTCTGCTGAACTATCTCGGGCCCAACTACAGAACTCTCTCCGGACTCATACCAACATAGTGGTGTTCTACACCGCCTACCATACAATGCTTCGAACGGTGCCATACCAATACTCGAATGAAAACTGTTGTTGTAAGTAAATTCAATCAAAGGCAAGTAGCTATCCCAAGCTCCTCCTTTCTCCAATACACAAGCTCTCAAAAGATCCTCGAGTGATTGAATAGTTCTCTCAGTCTGACCATCTGTTTGAGGATGATAAGCTGAACTCAAACACAACTTCATACCCAAAGCACTTTGCAAGCTCTCCCAAAATCTCGAAGTAAACCTCGGATCCCTATCTGACACAATACTAGATGGAATACCATGCAAACTGACAATCCTCTCGATGTATAGCTTTGCCAATTTCTCCAACGGATAATCCATTCGCATAGGAATAAAGTGAGCAGATTTAGTCAATATTTCCATAATAACCCAAATAGCTTCAAAATTACCCGGCGTCCTAGGTAATCCAGACACAAAGTCCATAGAAATGCTATCCCATTTCCGCTCAGGAATAAACAAAGGTTGCATCAAACCCGACAGTTTCTGATGCTCAATCTTCGACTTCTGGCAAGTCAAACAAGAATACACAAATTCGGCAATATCCTTCTTCATACAAGGCCACCAAAATATTTTCCTCAAATCTTGATACATCTTAGTAGCACCCGGATGAATACTCAATCCGCTACGATGTCCTTCCTCAAGAATACTCTTTTTCAGTTCATCAAGATCCGGGACACAAACTTTATCCCGACACCTCATAACACCATTCTCATCAATCCGAAAATCACCACCTTGGCCTTGGTTGATCAAAGTCAACCGATCAACTAAACTCAAATCGGATTTCTGTCCTTCTCGAATTTCGTCCAGAATACCACTCGTAAGCTTCAACATTCCAAGCTTAACCCCATACGAAGTCTCCTCACACACCAAACTCAAATCACGAAATTGCTCAATCAATTCTAACTCTTTCACCATCATCATCGACATGTGCAACGATTTCCGACTCAACGCATCCGCTACCACATTCGCTTTACCCGGATGGTAATTCAACCCAAAATCATAATCCTTCAAAAGCTCTAACCACCTTCTTTGCCTAGCATTCAATTCCTTTTTGATCGAAGAGATATTTCAAACTCTTGTGATCACTAAACACTTCAAATCTCGCACCAAACAAATAATGCCTCCAAAGTTTAAGCACAAACACGACGGCAGCCAACTCTAAGTCATGCGTCGGATAATTCTTCTCATGCACTTTGAGTTGCCTCGAAGCATATGCTACAACTTGATTATTCTGCATCAACACACCTCCCAAGCCCATCAAATAAGCATCACAATACACAACAAACGGCTCTTCCGAATTTGGCAAAATCAGAACAGGGGTTATCGTCAATCTTCTCTTAAGTTCCTAAAAACTCTCTTCACACTTGGCATTCCAAACAAAAGCTTGACCCTTCCTAGTCAATTGCGTCAACAGTAACGATAACTTAGCAAATCCTTCAATAAACTTACGATAATAACCCGCTAAACCAAGAAAACTTCTAATCTCAAAAACTGATTTCGGAGTCTCCCATTTCGATACCGCTTCAACCTTTGATGGATCAACCGCAATACCTTCACTTGAAATCACATGACCAAGGAAACTCACTTCTTTCAACCAAAATTCACACTTAGAAAGTTTCGCATACAATTGCTTCTCTTTCAACACAGATAACACAATCTTCAAATGTTCGACATGCTCCTCTTCATTCTTCGAGTATACCAAAATGTCATCAATAAACACCACAACGAACTTGTCCAAATAAGGATGAAAAATCCTATTCATGTACTCCATAAATACACCTGGTGCATTAGTCACACCAAATGGCATTACAGAATACTCATAGTGTTCATACCTCGTTCTAAAAGTAGTCTTCTGAATATCCTCAGCTTTCATACGAATCTGATGATACCCAGACCTCAAATCTATTTTACTGAACACACTTGCACCAACCAACTGATCCATCAGATCATCAATCCTCGGAAGTGGATACTTGTTCTTGATAATCACCTTGTTCAACTGTCTGTAATCCACACAGAGTCTCATAGAACCTTCTTTCTTCTTAACCAACAACATCGGTGCACCCCACGGCGACCCACTCGGATGAATAAACCTCTTCTCAAGTAAATCTTCAAGTTGACTCTTCAAATCTTTCAATTCCGATGCGGACATACGATATGGAGTCATCGATATCAGACTGGTTTCAGGAATCAGGTCAATTGAAAACTCCATTTCTCGTTCCGGCGGTAAATCCCTTATCTCATCAGGAAAAACTTCCGGAAAATCACAGACAACTGGTAAGGCATCAATTTCCTCACTTCTACCAATACTAAAAGTTACCATCAACATAAATACCCTTGCACCATCTCGCACTGATTCTTTCACTTGCTTAGCAGTCATAAACAAATTCCCTTCATCACCCGGTTCAGGAAAAATAATCGTTTTATCAAAACAGTTAATATAAACACGATTGAATTTTAACCAATTCATTCCCAGAATGACATCAAGTTGATCTAAGTGAAGAAACACTAAATCAACCCCAAAGTCTCTACCGAAAATACTCAAAGGGCAATTCAAACACACATACAGTGTAGTTACCGAACCCATAGCAGGAGTATCAATAACCATGCCACCACCAATAACAGACGTCTCAAGATTCAACCTTCTAACACACTCTAGAGAAATAAAAGAATGCGTAGCTCCAGTATCAATTATAGCAATCAGAGGCATACCATTAATAAAAAACGTACCTCTGATCAAGCGATCATCACTAGCAGTCGCAGATCCAGATAGAGCGAACACTTTTCTGCTTCCTTGATTCTTCTTCGGCTTATCACATTTGGTACTAATGTGCCCTTGTTCACCACAATTGTAGCAAGTCACACCCGTACCGCTTCTGTACTCAAGAGCCTTGTGGCCTGGCTTGCCACACTTGAAACACGTCTTCTCAACAATTTTGCATTCCGGAGCACGGTGTCCCTCTTCACCGCACCTAAAACATCTCACCGGAGTAGAAACTCCCCCACTTGGTTTCTTACCGAAACCAACCCTTTGTTTCCCCTTTTCAGCAGGAGTCATGTAAGGTTTTCCTCTGAATTGGCTCTTTCCTTTCTTATCACTTAGGCTCTTGTAGTGGCTAGACCGAGCTCTACTATCCTCATCATAAATCCTACTCTTGTTTACCAACTCAAAAAATCGCCAGATTTCCTGATAACCAATAGCTTGCTTGATCTCAGGCCTCAAGTCATTCACAAATTTGAGACACTTAGATCTCTTAGTATTAACAGTGTTGTAGTGAGGATAAAACTTGATCAACTCCTCAAATCTTGCCGTATACTCAGCTGTCGCCGAATTACCTTGCTTCAGTTCAAGGAATTCAATCTCTTTCTTTCCGCGCACGTCTTCTGGAAAATAATTCTCTAGAAATGCCTCTCTAAAAAGATTCCAAGTAATCACAATCTCATCCTCTTCAAATCTTTGGCGAGTATTACCCCACCAGTCCTCGGCTTCCTCTTCGAGCATCTGAGTTCCGAACTGCACCTTCTGTGCATCCGAACAATTCATAACCCGAAAAATCTTCTCAATAGCTTTCAACCAAATTTTGCTTTGTCAGGCTCGTGGGTTCCCTTGAACGTCGGTGGATTATTCCTTTGGAACCTTTCCAAAGCACGGAATTCATCGTCAGCATTATTCCCCTCATTCACGTTGGCTTGAGGATTCTGTCCAATTGCCCCAGCCAATCTCGTCAAAGCCTCCGCAATTGCTTCGTCATTCCTACCTGCAACCATCTTACTGAATTCCAACAACAGAACCACGTAAGAACACCAATATCGATAGTGTAACACACACAAATATCAATATACACGGAGAATAACACACTAACAACTTGGTCGGACGGGCCGACCTGCTCTGATACCACTTAATGTAACACCCCCTTCTATACCCCCAAATAAAAGAAATAAACATTTATGCACATTTCAAAATTCATCAGAGTATGATTTAATAAATGGTATAAAAGAAGTATGTCACATCATCACCAATTAAAACACTCCACACCTCAATATTTAAAATTAAAGCGGAAGAATAAAACATTTGAATTACCTCAAAACATTTGATCACATAAGTACATGTTATCCAGTTTGGTTCATCAATCGTTCATGTTACAAAACATCATCAACTGATACATCACCAATGTATCACAAAAGAATGCTATACAAGCCTAACTACCCGGTGTTACATAATCAGAGCAGTCCGACTCAAAAGAATGAAGCTATACTTCACAAAAGAAACCTCCAGCAACCTAATCTGCAATGCCTCATAGAGCATTATAAAACAGCAGAAGGGTGAGAAATATTACCATAATAATCAATGCATAAGATTATATATATACAAGTAACAATTACATATAATCCACATTTCTCACCACAATTCATTTCAACCATTACACACATCACAACATAAGAGTAACAAACATGGATAATCACCCAACACATTTCATCATGCATACATACATAATTCTCAATTAAATACTTCACATAAAGGTAAACTTTCATTCAACATTACACATTAATCATGTGACTCAATGCAACTCAATGCAACTCATGCCATGTGGTACCAACACTTGTTATTATTTTTTGGTTTTTACACTTAAACCGGGTCCACCCTTCTAGACCGATAACAACAAAGCCCGTCCCCTAGGCTTCAAACCCATCCTTCTAGGTTTGGGACAAGCCACTAGTCTCCACGAAACTAGCAACATTGCCTTTTGACTAAATGATGCATATGCAATCAATCAACAAAATGCACTTAAGACCGATCCCGCGTCTTAATCTCATGCAATCAAATAATTCATCCCTTCAAGAATTACAACATGACTCCACACGCAACATATTCATAATAATTCAAGGCATTCATATTCAATACCATCATCCCATTCATCAAAACAATGCACATATATCCACTATATGTCCCCATGCATTACCTACATTAGCATACAACAATATGCATTCACATACTTATTAGACAATACACACATATTCACTAATATGTTCTCATGTATCCCTAATCAATTCAAACAATACACATATCAAAATCTAGGATTCACGCCCAAAGGCTACCCACAGCTTACCACAATAGTACACAAACTATTCATATCACATAGAATTAACAAAATTGAACCAAGCAATTAATAATTGAATGGATAAAACAGAAAAAGACAATGTTGTCCTGCTCGCCACCCTTCGCCCGGCGAAGCCATTGGCGAATGCTCGCTGGCACCTTCGCCTGGCGAACTCGCCAGCGAACAAAGTCAGTAGCTACTGACTTGTTTCGCTACCCTTCGTTGATGTACTCGCCTGGCGAACCTTCGTCACTCACCTTCGCCTGGCGAACTTGCCAGCGAAGACCACTAGGAGTTTTCTTCAATTATTCGCCAGCTATTCCCTGAGCTTCGCCCGACGAAGCTTCGCCTTCACTCGCCTGGCGAGAGCCAGCGAACCTGCGATATCAGAACCCTCATTCTGTCCCAAAACTTCTACCCTCCAAAAATCGACTGATTCTCACCGAACCAGTTCCAGTAATCTTAATCCCACATCACACGACTATTCTACGACATTATTTTCAGTTTCTAACCGATTAAACTACGATTCTACCGATTAAATCCATTTTTCCCTAGCTTGAAAAATGGTGGAAACTCACAACAAAACCCAACCCACACATACATAACCACATACATTGACTAGATAATAATGTTTCTCACCCTTACCTTGATTGGATTGAAGCTTGAAGTTGATTCTTGATGATTTCTCCAAGTTTCCCTCTTCTCTTCTATTTTCTTTCTATCCAATTCTTTCCACTTATCCCTTATATACTTCTATTATTTTCTTTCCTTCCCATTTCTCTCTTCAATTATCTACCAAATAAATCCAATTAATCCAAATCATTAAGATTAATTCCAATAAATCAATTAATTAACATAATTAATTAATTAATGAAATTTGGGTGGTACACTTACGGGAGTGGAATCAGAGTATCTGTAGTTCCCCTAAAGGGTTTGAGGAGTTCTTTGACTGTGGTCAAAGTTCCTATGGGATAAGGGTAGTTGATTGATTGATTTTAGGAGAAAAGATGAGTTGTCATTTTAAGGGAGATTACTTGATTTTTTTTTACCGCTACAACTTTGTAGGAAAATAGTCTTTGCATCGTCTTAAGAGAAGGGCTCAAACACTCGGAATTTAATCGACAAGTATGCCACTATCTCTCTTAAGGCAAAGTCCCTACATATTGATTGAATTGTTATGGGGTAGGAGTTTTATCTCGCTTAAGATGATTAACATCTCATTCTCTAATGTGTTTGAAAGAGTTTGAATTGAGTTGATTTGTTTATATCTAAGTTGTAAAGATAAAGGTCCTTCCTATAAGGTAGGATCTAACTTAGAAGATCGACTTGAATGGGATCAAGGATTAAGGGGAGATGATGCAAATGGGATGCGTACGCGCAAGTTTTACGTTACGTGCAAGTTCTTCCTTTGGACGGAATGCAATGCGATAAAGATAAATACGGTAAATAAATTGCGGAAGATAAAGACGATAAATAAACATACACAAACACATGAAAGCGCTAAGGTGTGTGAATTGTGAATAGGTGAGTGAGAGTGAAGCGTGCACGATTGATTAAGTTTTACGATGTGAGACTTAGAGGAAGGGTTGAATTGATTTTAGGGAAAGATTGTTTTTATGAGGAATTATATTATTGATTAGATTAACAAATTAGAAATGAACTTGATTTTTAAGGAAATGTTGACTTAGTTTTAAGAGAAAAGTTGTGTTCGATTTTTTTAGTAAAAGTTATATTAGTTTATTTGAGTTGATTTGTAAGAAAATGTATTCTTTTGGTGAAATTGATTTTATAAAAAAAAGTTATATTAATTATATTAATTTTAATAAAAGGTTTAATTATTAAAATGTTTTAGTCGTTAATACAAATTAAGTTATTTAGAAAAAAGGGTATTTTTAAAAGTATAATAGGAATAAAATAAAAGGCTTTATTATTTAGAACATGAGAAAACAAGATTTAATGAAAAAGTAAATTAATAATATTGAATTATTAATTTGAGAGAGTTAATTATAAAAGTTTGTTTTAGTTAAATTTAATTACATGAAATATTAATTAATTTGACTTAAGGATTAATTATGAGGTTAATTTAAAAGTTATTATTTTAATAAAAAACTTAAGGTTAATTAAAGGATTAAAGGTTGATTAATTCTAAAAAAAAAAGGGTTATCATTATATTAAAACAAATTATTAGTTTAAAAAAAATTATTTTAAGGTTAATTAGGTTAATAAAAGGGGGCGTTGGATCTGGTGTGTGCTGGTGCGTGGATTTACCGTGGGCATGCAAATAAGGGACGTGTGATCATGTGGTAAGTGGGGTGTGTGGTTCTGATGCGTAGGTGCATGGTAGACAGTGTGTGTGTGTGTGTGTGTGTGTGTGTGTGTGCAAGCATGTGGTTACACCAAATAAAAAACAAAAATTACATAAATACGAAAACCCTAATCCCTGAATCGTCCCCCCTCTCTCGATCACCTCTCTCTCGTTGCTTCTCCTCTCTTCTTCTTCGATCTCCTCCTCTTTTCTTATTCTGCAAAACAATCAGAAAACAAAACGCAACACAAGCACAACAATAGCAAGAACAAAATAGAGACCCTCACAATCCCCAAATCAAAGAACCCTAAATCCCAAAACGAGAACGGAAATCAAACGGCGAAAATCGACAGGGGAATAGTTGCGAACGACGCTCAAAACCGGGAGCCAAAACCCACCTGTATCGGATGTTCAACGGAGATGGGGCGATTTGCGGTGGCGTGAGTTTCAAAGGGTGGTTTTTGTCGGATAAGTTTCACTCTTCCTTGTTGCTTTGAATGTGTGAATGATGCGTGTTTTGTGATTTCGTATTTTTCTCTAGGGTTTTTCTCAAAGCTGCAAATTCATCTTCTCTTTATAGTCCTCAGATGAAATCCCTTGTTTTAAACCTTGATTAAATGCTTTGAATGCTGTATTAGAACCTTCCATTTTGGTTTTAGACAACATTTGAAAACCTTATATTTGTGTCTGAATTGTGTTAATGCCTGTTGATGAGAATCCCCCTTATGTGATTTTGTGGTAATTGCATTTGAAAACCTCTTAATTGTTTTGGGATACGCTGCTTTTGAGATATGAAAGAAAAAATCTGCTAGCTATCTTGAATGAAATCCCCTTCCCACACAGGGGTATCCCTTAATTGGTTACTAACTCTGAATTGTTATTTGGCAGGGGTGAATAGCAATTGATTTTGGGCCCAGGGAAATTAACAGCCCAGAGTAATTACGGTGTAACGGACTGGTGAACCCAAAGCTTCAGTGCTGGGAGCAGGCCTGAATTTTGGAAAACTCCTTTATGTGTACTTGAACTGGTGAACTCAAAGCTACGAATTCATTGCTGCTGATGTTGCAGTTGATGGTAATTTGATGGTAAGTCTGATTTCCTGCTCTGAAAACCGATCCTTCAATAAGCAAATGCGTATGGCCAAACTATTTTGATATTACTCTTGTTTGTCTTGTATGTTGCCATGGAGCTATCATGCTATGAATTTCCAAGACCTATGTATTTGCTCACTTACTTCATGTCTGTATCATTTTGATAACTGTTTCTTGTTTCTTTTCATGTGCCTAATGATGATGAGAGTATTTGGATGGCTGGATAACGGGAGTTGCTGCGAATTGTTCAAACGTGAAGCTTGAGGCCTGAACTTTGAATACTTGTGCCCCCAAGAGTTCTTGAGCAGTTCTCGACGTCTAGGAGCTATTGATTGGGAACCTTCTCAATTAGGAGGTAAAAAAATAACAACTTCCATCTGGTTTTATACAGTAAACCAAACTCTGTCAAAACCCCTGAGTAGTTATGCCACGGTACCTCAAATGTGTTTTCTCACGTCTATATATTAACCTCTATCAGATTTGCAGGTACTGTTGTTGTGCTTAGGACAATGATTTGAGGTCAAGACCAGCAGTGAAGGATAACTTGCTCAACTTAGCAACATTGAAGCATCACATCCACTCCCACAAGATGAAACATTTTGAATATAATAGACTGGTCTGATTGCAGAAATCGTTTGAGAAGAAGATGTAACTGGAGGAGTGGCATGGATAGCATCTGCTAGAACTCTGAGAAAGGTTTTTTTTTTGGTATTGGTTCTGTTTCTTCTTAGATACAATGGCAGCATTGTATAGCTTTATCTCATAGGACTTTCATGGTCTCTGTCTGGTGATTCGTAACTCGTAGGCCTTGAATGATGTTATTGTGACAATCCCTTGAATTATAATGCAAACTTTGGAGTGTTGTGCATTCATTTGAGCCAATCTTTACATTATGAAATTTGATTCTTTTTGTTGTGAAAATAGGTTGCGAAAGCATGTTTGAGTCGTGTCGGCAGAAGTCTGAAGCTTGTTGGCAACTATCAAGCGTGCTTGCTTCTAGATGGGAGCTGATGAATAGGTTGGAAAGTCAGAAATGATGATGTTAAGTTGTTCAAAACACTTTTAGATTCTTCGATTACTTTCCTCATTCTTGACGTTGATGTGTCTCATTTTATTGTTTTTGTAGGATCAAAGCGTCCATGTACTGCTATTTGCTGTTTCGATAAGAATTCACCTTCGCGGCGAAACCGACATTCTCTCCTCTGATACTAATGATGTCTTCAACCTAAACTGCTCTTTTACCCACTAGAGGTCTCCTGCCTTTATCATGCAAGTTTTCATATGGTTATCTTAAGTCTGAATCTGCACATGCTTTCTGGGCCTAACCAAAATTTAATAGTGTTGAAATTTGATGCAGGCTTTTCTGATTCACCTGAGCAGGTCGTAACTTGTGGCAGTATTGCTGGTGTTGAGGCCATGGTATCAGAAGTTGAAGACGCATGTTGCTGCTAAAGCGTGGAGCACTCTAGTGAGGAGGCATTTGGCGAGCTTCTTCATGTTCACTCTTATTTTATGATGCTTTACAGCCTGGATTGATGGCATGCTTGAGCTTTAGCAATGGAGATTCTAGTCTTTAGTAACATTTGGGCCTTGGATTTGCTTTGTGTAAGTCCAGTCTTGGATAGGAGTCTGTAAATTGGCTTTCGATTTAATACGTAAACAACACTGTTAACTTCAATTCTCACGTTAGTATTACTTGAAGTTCATGGACATCTTGCACTTAATAATATTTGAAATGTGTTGAAAACAAGTCATCACTTAGTTGTGCTTCCACTTTGTAATGATTAAAAAAATGTCTTTTGTCCAAACAACCATACATAGAAAATGGTAGCTAGAAATAATGACCAAAAAGGTTGGGCTCCAAAAATAGAATTAACTTGGCTCTTCAATTTGCATGAGCTCTTGAATATTTGCAATGGCACAAAGCTCGTGGACTTTGTAACTCGGTCTCAAAACTAGTGATTGATATAATAACGTCCTTATTTTAGCAATCCTTTGACATCATTTGAATGAACCGCCAACACACTCCAATGCGAATGCCCAACACTATCCAGAATAAGTGGAAATCAAACGCACGTAGATTAATGTACATGGGAAGGCAGAGCTATTGATGTGGTTTGAATCCCTTCTTGTAGTCATAACGATATCTCTTGCAAAATTGAGCCTTAAAAAATGACTGGTGCTCTTTGAATCTTTGAATTGAATCTAATAGACTTGTCTATATGCACAATCTTCTTAAACTAAGCTTGAATTCTGGAATGGTGAACTTTGAACTCGAATGTATTAGTCACGTCCTTGTAATGCTTGGCTGTAAGAATTTATGCCTTGACATTACTGCTCATGCGCAAACTGGTTAGTTATGATAAAATATGCACGCAAAGGTGAGGAGATAACATGCAAGAAAAAGTGCACAAAGAGGTGGAATCTTGAGTTCAAAAATTAGGGTGCGACAGGTCACAATCCTCACTTGATTCCACACCTGTCCTTTGGGTCACAACCTTCGCATGGTTCTACACCCGTCTTTTAGGTCATAACCTTTACTTGGTTCCACACCCATCCTTTTAGTTAATCACTGTTTATCAGTTAATATACTGAAATCCCCTCAGAAATAAACACCTTGTCTCGGTTCAATGCTCTCTTTCTGGTTTATCACAACTCGTCTGTTGACACCAACTCTTTTCCCCACAAAATCATAATATTCTTTTCCTCCGGTTAATCACTGCATGTCAGTTAATTCACTGAATCTTCAGTGTCCTTTAATTGTCTCAAGCTCCTTTATTCTCCTGGTTTCGAAACCATTCCTTGGTTTTCTCCTCAGTGGATTCAACATCGTACCTTTTAGATTTCTTCAATGGAGTCTTTCTAATTTCCTTCGCTATTGGTTTTGACACCATTCTTCTGTACTCCTCAGCTGAGTCTTTCTATTCCTTTCACTTTTGGTTTTGACATCACTTCCTCTTCCTTTTCTTTCTCCATCTTTTTTCCCCGAACTACATAGGCTCTGAATTCCTCATTACATTCTGAGGATACGTAGGCACGAGATTGCAAAATCTTGGCAATCCACCTTCTTCTTTCTCTTTCCTGGTTCCATGAACTACAGAGCTCTGAATTCCTCATTGCACTCTGAGGATACGTAGGCACGAGGGCCCCAATCCTCCGCGAGCATTTTCCTTTTTTTCTCTTTTCCCTTTCCTGTTTTTTTAGCTAGAAGCCCTTAGATAGATAACCCATCCAAGCCTAGAAGTAAGCAAAATGGTTCCCGTCAAATACAATGGATGCGTGAGGTGCTAGTACCTTCTTCTCGCATAACCGACCCCCTTACCCGTTTCTCTTCCCTTTAGGTTTTATTGATATTTTCCATATTCTTTGGGATTAAATAAAGTTCATTGCTGACTCTATTTTATCTTTGAGTGTGTGATTCACTCAGGTATAATCCTGCTAGCTTCAGAGTTAAGTTAATCAATAGCTTAATCTCCAATTTTTCCCCTCTACACAATCCTTAACAAATTCTGAAATGTATATCAAATGACTAATGTTAATGGCACACTAATGCTAGACACACAATATACTAATATGGTTATATGCATTTTCATATCCATCACAACAATATAACATCAAAATCTAAAGCATATTCATAACCACGTTTATTTCTTCATTTGAAATAGAGTTGTAACACGAAACTGAAAACAAAAAAAAAAACATCACAAAATCATCACAACGAAAACATCACAACGCCAGAACAAGACACATGACAACAACACATAGTTTTCAAACAACAAAAACATCACAAAATTTGAATAACCCCAAAATACAAAGTAATCCAATTGCAACAAAATGAAAATCCACACCACATAAAGGAAAACCACACCACAATGTGCGAAAGAGACCAATATATAAACAATGAACAATGAACAGTAAACACAAAAGGTAACATGATGTACTTCATAGAGGATGAAAAGACCAAGAAATGATATTTGTTCCAAAAAATGAATGAAGATGGTAAAAATTTTGCTATCGATGTCGTCTCGTTTGCTAGGGCATCCTTGTGTGGAATAAACGGAATAAAGAACCTATTATGTTTTAATTTTGAAGAAAATAATTTTACAATGGTTGCTAACAACAACCGTAGTGAAATACGAAAAATATAGCCATGGTTGATTGAAACATTCGTAGTTATTCTACTTTTATATATAACAATAAATGTTAAAGGACACACACTTATTTTTATTGAAATAATGGGAAAATGTTAATGTTGGGATTCGAAACTTGTTACTCATTCTCTATGACCATGGTTGATACAAGGAACCGTGATTAAAGGTGCTTTATAATATAAAGAAAAATAGGCGTGTTAAAAAAGAGATATTACTACGGTTGACAAAACAGTCGTAGTAACATTGTGTTACCATAGGTATATTTTGTAGTAGTGCCTTTTATCAAAGACTTGTCAAAATTTTATGTGTGAATCTCAAGCTCAAAAATTAGTCTCTCTCATTTGAATTTTTCAAGAAAAAGATCTTCCTCACCCTAGAGAACCTTGGGAAATTATAGAATTTATCTGTATATGGAAGAATCTATACCATTAATTCTACTTCCACCTCTCAAAACTTTGAGGTCTCTATTTTTGTTGCATGCTTTCTTATCAAACCAATGGGAGATCGCAAGCTTTCAATCAAAATGAGAATTTTGAAGGCAGAATGCCACATGGTGCATTACTTAATCAATCACAAACTTTTGCCAAGGAAAGATCAGCGAGAAGAACTCATAAATGAACACATTGTGACATTATGGATGCTAGCTAAGAATTATTCAACCAATTGAGCAATGATTAAAAGTTAGCTAGTGTGCTAATTGTATTGAAGTAATAAATTTATAAGTTTATCTCCACATGGATTGTGATATTTTAACAAAGTGATACACGTGCTATTGAAATTTAAATTGGGGGTTTTCAGATTTAATTTGGTAAAATAAAGCGTCAATAAAAATGGTGGAAAACTTGATTAGATTAACGACAACTAGACCTTGTTACGAATCCCCTTTATGTCACTGTTGATGTTGGCGTCTATTTTCCTCTAAGATGATTCATCAGTGATTACGACAATTTAACTTAGCCGTTATACCCAATTCCTTGGTGTATAACTCATTATTGTACACTATGCTTCATAATCCCTTAGGTCGACTGGCTAGTTAAACCCTAAGTCTCAACTTATAATTTAATATCCTTAATCAATTAATAAGTTGAACAAATTAATTTAGTTCTGATTCATAGAGTTAAGGTCAGTAATTGTAACACCCTAATCCTCAAACACTTAGTTTATAAAAACATGCAGATAATTCACTCAACAATAGTGTGTCGCATATTCTTAGCATAAAACATATTTCTTAATTAACATATTATCGCAGTAGAAAATAAATAATAACAACTCATTTTTATTTGTTTCATGAATAAAAATTAATTTCACTTCAAGTCATAAGAGAAATACTCAACAACTCTAAAAAAACACAAAACAGAAAGGTAACCCAACCCAGTGTTACACTATCAGAGCAACACGAGGAAACTAAAATAACTCAATGTGATAAATGATGAAGAAGGCTACTACGCCATCCTCCAAACACAATAGCAGCAAAGGCTTCTCTACATGAGTATCTGCACCTCAAGCGTAAAGAACAACACAGACAAACTAATAAGGGTGAGAAATACATTCATATATGTTAGCGATTCATAAAACAGCAAGGAAAGTTCAAATAATATCACTAATAAAATGACACAAATCATCCACAACAATAATCAACCACATATGGGGTTATGCATGCAATGTATCTCCACTCCTCTACTCCAATTCATGTGGTACCAAGGTTTTGGGATATCATATGTGTGTTACTGATTTATCCATTTGTCACTGGTTCCGATCTGAACCACGTTCTATCTTTGAACTATCACGATCGTCACAGGTCCACTGTTTGAACTTGAGGCTCGCCAATGGACTAAAGTCCATAACCATCAGACTTATTAAAGTCCATAACCAAGAATCATGGATGATCATGAGAATACCACTTACAAGGAAACCTTGGCCCAATTTCAAGGTAGGATGGATCAATTCCAGGGAAACATGGATACTATCATGGAGTTCCTTCATGCTCAAGGACACAGCTGTTACCAATGTTGTTGTCGCAGCTGTTACTGATGCAGATGTTGTCACTAATGTTGTTGTTGTTACTTCTTCTGCTACTATTGTTGATGCTCCAGTTGAGACCTTTGTTCAACTTACTGTCAACCTACCAAGCTCTCAGTTTGGTCTGAATAGGCTTTCTGCTATCTACCCATTGGGAATGCCCCATAATTTCACACCTCAGTTTGCTAATGATGGTGGCTTTACACCTTATCAACCTTTTGTCGTGTCCGTGCCCAATGGGAATTCTGCTGCATACCCATGGGGCATGCCTACTCCACTTCCACCTTCTGTGGTGAATAATGATCACGAGAATCCTCAGGTGCAAGTTCTCCAGACTCCTGTGCCCACTGATGTTAAAACTTCTGATGAGGATGAGCATGTGTATATAGGTCCTCCTATTCATGTTTTGGTTTTGTCCTAATTTGCTCAAACTGCTGTTTAGAATGTTCATGCTGGAATGCTCTACCCTGGGGCATCTTCTACCGCTATGATACCTCCTCCCGGTTATTCGTATGTTATTCAGATGGGTCAGACTTCTGGTCAAATGTTTAATTTTGGGTTGGTGTATCCATCTCAGTTTGCTTCTCCTTAACTGTCTGCTCAAGCTGTGTCATAACTTCCAAACTCACATGCTCTTGTCAGACCTGCTGATTAGAACAAACCTGCAGACTACAAATTTTTAGAGGACAAAATCAGAGCTATTGAAGGTTTATATGATTTTGACTTGGATGCCAAATACTTGTGTTTGGTTCCAAATGTTGTGCTACCCCAAAAATTCAAGGTGCCTGATTTTCCTAAGTACAAGGGGTTGAGTTGTCCGCGAAGCCACATTACCATGTATTGTAAAAAAAAATGGCGTCTTACATAGACAATGATGATCTACTTATCTACTGTTTCCAAGATAGCTTATCTGGAGCTTCCTTGGATTGGTACATGAACCTTGAGCAAGGTAAGATCATAACCTGGAAAGATCTATATGAAGAATTTATGAAGAAATACAAGTACAACTTGCATATGGCTCCCACCAAGCTGCAACGGCAAAATCAAGCTCAAAACGTTGGTGAATCATTCAGAGAATACGCTTAGGTGAATCATTCGATCTGCTCTATCTAATATAGATTTGATTGACATATTCATGGGAACTATTCATGGTTTGTACTATGAAAAGATGGTTGGTAGATGATGGTTCCGCAAGTGCACGGAAATATCGAAGTAATATAAAAGATTATCGAACCCACAGAGACCAATGTCAACCTACCGTTATCTATTGTTACGACGTAAAGCTAAGGCTAATGGAATTTGGGAGGTTAAATGCGAACGAAATTAAATGCAAAGTAAATAAAGATTTTTAGTTTTAGAAATAAATTGATAAGGGATATCGGTATGCAAGGCCTTAGTTATCGGGAATTCGACAAGTCACCGGTGCTTTACAGTTTTTGCAAATGGTTTTCAGGAGAAAATATTTGTTTAAAGTCCTTCGTCTCACGATGGTTGTTGACTCGGGTCATAGTTCTAAGGAGGAATGTACGCTCTCGCAGTCCCATTCGGGGTTAAAACTACTTTTTGAAAACAAATAAGTTCTGATTTCTTTTAAAGCGCTTTCGTTGTGTTTAAAATCAATGCCTAGTTTTTACTATCTGGTTCAAACCCCACGCTTTCACGTGTCGGCTCAATCCTTAATATGGTTTCCCACTCTCATGGAAAAACCACCGTATATAGCTTCTCACTGTCGTAACGAAGGTTTATTTAGAAATTTAGATTAAAAACTACGGCCAGAAAGATCATTTGTAAAAAGGTAAGGTGCACCGGGTATTATCGAATCCCATCCTACTAATTCGATTACATACCGATAAAACTAATTTAGCTAGACATGATAATTAATGCAAACGGAAATAAACATAAACAGCAAAATAATAAAACCTGCATTATGACAGAAACAAAATAAATATTCAATTAATAAGAACCTGGAAAGTAGTACTGAAATTGAATTCTCGAGTAGTCCTCCAAAATGTCGGCAGGATTCTACTATGGTGAAATGAAAGTGCATAAATAAATACAATGCTCTGAACTAAAGGGGAAAAAGGAAAGGAAATAAAAGAAATAATAAAAATGGAGAAAATAACTTCAACAGAACTTTGGAAGCCCTTCGAGATGTAGAATCCACCCCCTGGCGCTGTGAATCTCTGGCCTATTTATAGGAGATATTTCATTTCTCAACTTCCAGAGATCATGCATGAGATACTTCGGTTTTGAATGAACTTCTGATATTTGGTTCATGACGGTCGTCGCACTCTTGTGACGACCGTGTTGCATGTGACGATCGTGAGGATCTTGTGACGACCGTGAAGACTGTGACGATCGTGAGGGAACTGTGAGGAGCGTGAGAGAACTGTGATGAGCGTCACACACACAAAATCTGTTTCTCTGCTGCTTTCTGGCTTTTTCTTCTCTATTTCTTTCTTTCTTCTTTCTTTTCCTTCCATTTCTTCTTCTTTTCTTTCTTTAATCCAAATTCTCCATAATCTGCAAAACATAATAAATTAACCGTATAATAAAACATAAATCAAGATAAATTAACAATAGTCGCTAGTAAATTCATGTAAATCGAGTCAAATAAACGATATACTTTCGCGTTATCAAATACCCCCACACTTAAACCATTGCTTGTCCTCAAGAAATTAACCAACACAGTAGAAAGAGATAAGCTTAATTTGAAACAAAGACACGGTGAGACTCTAATCATACGTGGCTGCTTGGCTAATGTTAGATCGACAGGTACTAAATATCAATACCAAGGATACCTTAATGACACAATTTCAAAAATTCCCTGCTTATGCAAACCAACCTGAATCATGCCATTATAACTCGACCTATATCTCATGCTCTCTTTCACCCCATTTCACTCTAGTGCAATCATATTAAGCCCGTTATCCATACACATTCATGGCAAGTAAACCTGTTAGTGACTATGATCTCATTGTTATTTCATTTTTCTCTGCAAGTATGCTTAAGCATCAGTTAAACTTAAAGAGTTTGTACCGTTGGGCTAAGTGATCGGGTGAGGAGCACCTAACTTAGAAGGAACATGTCTATATTCATAAATTTTTTTTCTTTTTTTTCTTATTTTAAACTAGAGATCATACACTTATTTGCATCGGTTTCTTACTTAGTGTGTTTAGGATGGTGCTGACTGCCTAAATAAACTACTTAGGGATTACTAAAAGGGCCTGGAGCTTTAAGGTTTCGGCATAATGGGTATTCAAATTGATTTTGCATATTTAGGGGGTTAAGGGTGTCAAGATGATATCAATTTTATCAAAACTTTCCCATGTTTTTCTAACATAGCCTGAACAGGCTATATACACTCAAAGTACCATGTCATGAATCGAAGCAAAAAATTGTTGGAGGTTAAAATTTTGAAAATTTGAAATTATGGGGAAATTTGAATAACAAGTGAAAACCACGCATAAAGACTCGACAGCACATGCAAAGACTTTGACATAACGTTAAAAACAGATAAAATTCCTAGAAGTATGAAATAAAGCAATAAATCAAACTAAAAAGTGATAAAATAAAAGCGGTAGAGTTCCTCCCCCACACTTAAACCAAACATTATCCTCAATGTTTTAATAAAAGGTGGAAAAAGGAAAGATAGAACCTGTATGAATGCTACTGCGTGCCAAATCCTCTATGATCATGCTCTTGATGTCCATGTCTTCGTTGATCACTTCTACTTCGGCGGCGGGAATTTTGAGATACCTTCGTTTGTGTAATTGAGAAGGACATGCTCTCTCTTATCATACTCATCATTGGTGTCACCACCAGCAGCGACATTCGTAGGAATGTTTGTGGGCACCAACTCATCTCCCAGATCATTATCTAGAGAGTTTTTGCCTAGATGTGGCCGAGACGTGACATGCAGTGCATTTCCTTATTTTCTGCAAATTCAAACAGACAAACATAGAAACATAAAATAAAAACTTCATGGGTTACCTCCCACGCAACGCTTTGTTTAACATTGATAGCTTGACGACTAAGGAGTGCAAGTACTCATGGTGATTCTTTCGAGAATGGTTCCTCGATCAAACATAGAATAGTCTTCGGTTTCCATGCCCACTTATCAAGCCATCGCTCATATCCCTCACCTTTTCTTTTCTTTCTTCTGTAGGGTGGTTCATTGTTTTGAACTTGTGGTGGTGGTTCTGGATCTATCCTGAGTATCACTTTTTCAAATTTGGGCTTAGTTATTTCATCCACCACCTCAAAAGTTGATCTTACCCTTTTAACAGTAATGATGACCCTAGTTTCATGGTCCTCGAATTTTCTTTTCTTATGAAGGGCCTTAGACAAAGGTGCATTGGTGTGGATATTTTCCAATACCTCCACATATGTTTTGGATTTGGTGTCTACCTTAGCTTCCACAGCCCTTTGTGGGAAAGAAATAGGTGGGGTATAGGGAGGAAGAGCAACAATAGGTGCTTCCTTCTCTGCCTCTTCGACAACCTCTTTTTTGGGTGGTGTCGGTGGATTTTTCTCAATATGTATGCTTTTCTCACCAAAACTCTCCTCAGACTCATGATCACTCTCCCTAGGATTTTCTAATTGTTCTTCATTAATGGTTGTTACAACATTCACATGTTTCTCAAGGAAAGGTCCTAAAGGTGTTTGTGTAAGCAGGGAGGTTTGCGTCTCCAAAGCCTCGCTGTGAATCGCGAGGGAATCGACCATAATGCTCATCTGCTTAAGATTTTCATTAATTTGGAAATGTTGTTTTCTAAAATCTTCATTTTGGAAAGTTTGTGTTTCCACAAAGCGCTCCATCATAGATTTTATCCTAGAGTGAGTAAACGTCGCGTCGAGTTCTTCTAGTAATAGTTCGAGGTTGGATGTATCGAAATCTTGCAGTTCCTTAAAAGATTGGGAGTGGTCATTGTAGAGGGAATTTGGGTGAGAATGCGTCGTATTGAAATCCTCCAATAGTATTTCGAGGTTAGATTTAAGAAGATCTTGTGGTTCCTCAAAATATTGGGGGTGGTAGTTATAAGGGAAATTTGGGTTATACATAGTAATTTAGATAAGAGTGCCTTAGTCTATACTATGCAACAACGGAATCACAATATTGACTGTTGGTCCCCGGCAACAGCGCCAAAAACTTGATGGTTCCGCAAGTGCACGGAAATATCGAAGTAATATAAAAGATTGTCTAACCTATAGAGACCAATGTCAACCTACCGTTATCTATTGTTACGACGTAAAGCTAAGGCTAATGAAATTTGGAAGGTTAAATGCGAATGAAATTAAATGCAAAGTAAATAAAGATTTTTAGTTTTAGAAATATATTGATAAGGGATATTGGTATGCAAGGCCTTAGTTATCGGGAATTCGATAAGTCACCGGTGCTTTACAATTTTTGCAAATGGTTTTCAGGAGAAAATATTCGTTTAAAGTCCTTCGTCACATGATGGTTGTTGACTCGGGTCATAATTCTAAGGCGGAATGTACGCTCTCGCAGTCCCAATCGGGGTTAAAACTACTTTTTGAAAACAAATAAATTCTGATTTCTTTTAAAGCGCTTTCGCTGTGTTTAAAATCAATGCCAAGTTTTTACTATCAGGTTCAAACCCCTTGCTATCCTCTTTGTAGGTTGGCAATTCTAGATCTAATTCTGTTTTGAGCTTATTTGCATAATCACAATGTAGATCTATGGCTTTTGTTGCTTTTTGATCCATTTTGTTGATTTTGATTTTTAATCTTTGTGAGCTCATTGCTTGTTTGAGTTGGATTGATGTTGGATCACTGATTTTTTTGGTGTTAAATTCGTGCATAATTGATTACATGATCATTTGGATGATTGAACTTTGGATTAATTGCTGAAAGTGCTTTTTGATTGCTGTTTTTCTGCTTCTGGTGCAGTGTTAACCGATTAACCAGATACAGTGTAAACTGGTTAACCGGTTAACCAGTGCGTTTTCCAAACATTTTTAAGTGGTTAACCGGTTAACCAATAGTGTTAACCGATTAACACTGAATCAGAATGCAACTTTTGTTTGTTTTCAAGCATGTTTGGTTTTCTTTCCACATGTAACCTTCATGGGTTGATGTGATGCATTTATGTGGATTGTTTTGACATGTTTCCTCATTCTTGGATGTATATCCTTGTGCCACAAGTGTTCTTTAAATCATGTCTTTCCACTTGTTCAAAGTGTGAGATGATTGTTTGGACTGTGGTTCTTCAATGTGACATGATCATTCTTGTGCTTGCTTGTTGTTTCGACTTTGAATTTGGATCATTCCATTTGTGATTCACTTCTGCCCCATGTGATTTGACACTTGTTCATGATGATTTGGTGCTTGTGTTTGCACTTTGAGTTTTTCATGAACATTGGTGTTTGTTTTTGCATTGATCATTTGCATTGCTTTGCTTGATTTCAAGAATTGTATGGTTGAGATGTGCTTGTGGTGGTTGCTGCCCCACACTTTTTTCCTCCCTCTTTTCTTTGTGTGTGCATCTTAGGATAGCACCTTTTCTTTTATGATTAATGGTTGATGGTTGTAGAAGCTTGCTTCTCCCATTTCATCTCATCCTTCTTGTTGCATCTTTTGTGCTTGCATCTCTTGTTTTGGTGTGTCCTTTGTGGGGGAGTGAGTCTGAGCGCGTGGGTGGGTGTCCTTAATTTATAGGAGTCATTTAATAAAATGTAGAGTTTAATATTAATGTAACATAATTGATAATGATAATAATATAATACTTTATAGTAATATGGTTATGTCATTAATCTTATTATTATTATTATTATTATTATTATTATTATTATTATTAGTATTAGTATTATTATTATTATTATTTGCATTATTATTATTAGTATTATTATTATTAGATTAATAAAATGAAATAAGGATTAAAACGGGGTATTAGAAGAGTTTGGGGGATAAGGGGAGATTAGAACACGATAAACCAGTTTTAGAGAGAAAAGTAAAGAGGAAGAACAAGGAGGAAGAGAAGAAGGCTAGGGCTAACGACTCTTCAGGTTCTTCGTCAATCGGAGCATTAATCGAGGTAAGGGGGAAAAACTGATTGGGATTGGTGTTTACATGAAATTGGGTAGAGGGGATTCCTTAACCCCGTAGAGATTTGATGAATATGTTTATTATGTTGATGTGTCTTTGATTGTTGTTGATTATGATGAATTTCGTGTGCATGTTGATGTGTTTATGATTGTTGCTGCCATTGATGAATGGGTGCACATATTGTGTGATTTGGTGAGGTTTTGAGTAACTTCTGTAGTTCTGTTGATGGACATAGGTGTGGTTTCTATAGATAAATTGATAGAATAATGATTAGAGTAGTGTGTAATAGTTGTAGTAATGATAGGATGGGAGATGGAAGTAGAGTGATAGGCTTGGAATTGACCAAGATGACATTGTTGGACAGTGAGGGTTTTGAGAAATCGCAGACGCTCGCTAGCACCTTCGCTAGGCGAGCTAGTAGCGAGCATTCGCTAGCAGGTTCGCTAGGCGAGTAGGGGTAGCGAGCCCTTCCAGTAGCTATTGTCTGCCTTCGCTAGGGAGTTCGCTAAGCGAGCAGCTAGCGAGCGTTCGCTAGGGCTTCGCTAAGCGAACAAGCCAGCGAGCGTGACAGAAAGTGACGATTGTGTTGTTTTGCCTTGTGACCTCGTTTTGTAGTATCCCTTGAGTTGTGACCAGTATAGATATGGTGATTAGTGGTGAAGAGTGTATACTTGACATTAAAAGGTGAAATTATGTAGTGATTGAAGTTAATTGAAATAAGTAGATTGGGGTGTGAGATATGTATGGGGTATGGTGATGGGATCAGGGGGATCGTGTGACTTTAATTAAAATAATTAATTGATGAACAATACGTATGTATGATGTATGGTGATGTGATCAGGGGATCGTGTGCACCTTGAGTGCTTGAGTTCATTTATTGTGCATTTGGTGTTATACATATCATGGTGTTTGGTGGGACGAATCATTGCTCAGGAGGAGTGTATGTGATTCATCTGTACTCCCTTGTGGAGAATGGTGGGGACATATTATGGCCAAGGACGGGCGTATGTGATCTATCAGGGGTTCGATTGAATGAACCAATGAGTCGGTACCGCATGCATGGTGTTGAGTTGCATAATTGCATTATGGTGTGTTGTGTTGATGTTGGGCAGTAGGTCGTGTTTGATGAATGTTGAGTGATGAATTATATGATTACTACCTTTATTTCACGTAATGTATTACCGATAATTTTTATCATGTTTTCTTACCCCTTTGTTGTTGTTGTGGCTTGTGCTTCCTCGGAAGTACATACAATCCAAGTACTTAGCTAGCTTGGATAGAGGTGCACGAGTCGAGTCTTAGGATGCTATGATACGTAGCACGAGACTTGGGCATTTTCTTTTGATTTAGTTGAACTTGTTTTACTTTCCTGTGACGTATCATGTGTTGGTGAATTTTATTAATGGACAGTTTCATGTATTGGCGGATGGCCGAGGTTGATGAACTAATGAATATTTTCCGCTGCTTTATTTTGAAAACCTTCTAATGAAGAGTATGTCGAGTTATGTGATGTGATATCCCACTTTGGTGGAGAACTCTGATGTTTATTTGAATTAATCATATTTTATTTTAATTCGGGAAAGTGTGGTGTTACAATTGGTATCTGAGCAGGTTGGTCCGTCCGGCCTATGTAGTTGTTGAGTATGTCCTTAGGATAGATATTGTGTATCTTTTAACCTGATGTAGTTAATGTTGAGCAGTATGGCAAGAAGGAATGATGCTGCTTTGGTTGCTGCCATGCAAGCGATGGCGCAGGTGGTTGCTAATCAGAACCAAGCTGCGGGTGCGCAATTTGGGGATTTGGCACAGTTTCGGAGTAACAAGCCGCCGACGTTTGAAGGAGGAATTTTGGATCCTGAAGCTGCGTAGAAGTGGCTGAAGGCGATTGAGAAAATTTTCAGGACAATGGGTTGTAGTGATGAGCAAAAGGTGAGGTTTGGTACTCACATGATAGAAGGTGAAGCTGAGGCTTGGTGGGACAAGAGTTTCCAGAGATGGGTGACTGCAGGAACTGCGATCACGTGGGATGTAGTTCGAAAGGGTTTTCTGGAGAAATACTTTCCGGAAGAGATACGAAGTGCTAAGGAGGTAGAGTTCCTAGAGCTGAAGCAGGGTAATCTGACCGTAGCAGAGTATACTGCGAAATTTGAAGAGCCGGTGCAGTATTGTCCTCATTACAATACTGAAGATGCGATGACCTCTAAGTGTTTGAAATTTGAGAATGGGCTGCGTCCGGAAGTTAAGTTGGGGATTGCTTGTCAGAAGATCAGGAATCATCTAGAGCTGGTAAGAAGGAGCAGGATTTACAATAATGATAGCAGGGTCAGGATTGCACATTATAAGGTTGTGAATGACCGTAAATGTAAGCAGAGGTTTGGTGGTACTCCTTATTGTGTTCTTGATGATAAAGGAAAACATAAGGCTACTACTGATAAGAAGCCCAGATAGGGGAAAGCATCTGTTGATTTGAAATGCTTCTGGTGCGGCGGCGCGGGCCACTATGCTAATGAATGTCCTATTGAAGTAAAGAAGTGCTTCAGGTATGGTAAGCCAAGCCATGTAATAACTGATTGCAGAGCCACTATGCCTACCTGTTATAATTGTGGTGAGAAAGGTCATATCAGTACGCATTGTGAGAAGCCGAAGACGTCTCAGGCGTCTCAGGCCAGTGGTAAAGTGTTTGCTGTAGTGGGAACTCAAGCTTCCAGTGAAGAGCGTTCTATCAAAGGTACTTGTTTCATCAATAATATTCCTTTGACTGCTATTGTTGATACGGGTGCAACCCACTCGTTCATTTCTGTTGATTGTGTGAAGAGGTTAGGATTGGTGCCGTCTACTCTTGATCGACGGATGACTATTGAGACTCCCTCTATTGGTTCAGTGACTACTTCTTTAGTGTGTTTGAAGTGTCCACTGACTATTTTCGATAGATACTTTGGAGTAGACCTGATTTTTCTACCACTTGGTAATTTGGATATTATTCTGGGTATGAACTGGTTGGAGTTCAACCGAGTCTACATCGATTGTTTTCGGAAGGTGTTGTTGTTTCTTACTCTAGAAGAGGAAGCGTTGGCGGATTCCTTGTCTAATAAGGAATTGAGGACCCTGTTAGAGGACGAAGCTAAGATGTTTTCTTTATTTGCGTCATTGTCTGTTGACAGCAAGACATCAGTGAAAGAGTTGGCAGTGGTGAATGAATTTCCTGAAGTATTTCCTGATGACATTACGGAATTACCTCCGACGAGGGAAGTTGAATTTAGCATTAACCTTGTTCCTGGTACAAGGCCTATATCTATGGCGCCGTACAGGATGTCGGCAGTGGAATTGGCTGAATTGAAATCTCAGATTGGAGAATTGTTGGATAGAAAGTTTATCAGACCGAGTGTGTCACCATGGGGAGCTCCAGTGCTGTTGGTAAAGAAGAAGGATGGCAGTATGCGTCTGTGCATCGATTACCGTCAGTTGAATAAAGTGACCATTAAGAATAAATATCCTCTTCCAAGGATTGACGATTTGATGGATCAGTTGGTGGGAGCTCGTGTGTTCAGCAAAATTGACTTGAGATCGGGTTACCATCAGATTAGAGTGAAAGAAGGTGATATTCAGAAGATGGCGTTTAGAACCAGATATGGACATTACGAGTATGTTGTAATGCCTTTTGGAGTGACTAATGCGCCAAGAGTATTTATGGAGTATATGAACTGAATCTTCCATTCTTATTTGGATCAGTTTATTGTTGTGTTTATTGACGATATACTGATTTATTCCAAGTCTGATGAAGAACACGCAGGACATTTGAGAATTGCTATGTAGGTGTTGAAAGATAATAAGTTGTTTGCTAAACTATCGAAGTGTGAGTTCTGGTTGAAGACAATGAGTTTCTTGAGGCATGTAATATCCGGTGATGGTATATCGGTGGACCCATCGAAAGTGAGTGCAGTGTTGCAGTGGGAACCGCCGAAGACAGCGACGGAAATTAGAAGCTTTTTGGGTTTGGCAGGATACTACCGAAGGTTTATTGAAGGGTTTTCTAATTTGGCGTTGCCATTGACACAGTTGACGAGAAAGAATCAAGTTTTTGTGTGGGATGCTGCTTGTGAAGAGAGCTTTGAAGAACTGAAAAAGAAATTGACTACGGCACCGGTGTTAGTGTTGCTGACTCCGAGTGAACCTTTTGTGGTGTACTGTGATGCGTCTAAGATGGGATTAGGCGGAGTTCTTATGCAAGATGGTAAGGTGGTAGTGTATGCTTCGCGGAAATTGAGGGTGCATGAAAGGAATTACCCTACTCATGACCTTGAGTTGGCTGCGGTAGTTTTCGTGTTGAAGATCTGGAGGCACTATTTGTATGGTTCGAGGTTTGAGGTGTTCAGTGACCATAAGAGCCTGAAATATCTATTTGATCAGAAAGAGCTAAATATGAGACAGAGAAGATGGTTGTAATTCTTGAAAGATTATGACTTCAACTTAAGTTATCATCCAGGAAAGGCGAATGTAGTAGCAGATGCCTTGAGCAGGAAAGCAATTCATATATCGGCTTTAATGGTGAAAGAGATGGAACTAATTGAGCAGTTCAGAGATCTGAGCATGGTTTGTGAGACTACTGTCGATGGTGTGATATTGGGCAAGTTGCAGGTGAATAATGATTTCTTGGATTTGATTAAGGAAAGCCAAAAGCTAGATGTGAAGTTAGTAGATTTGATTCCTGGATTAGAGAGCGACCCCAATGGTGATTTTAAGTTGGATAGTGCAGGTGTGTTGAGATTCAGAGGTAGGATTTGCGTGTTGGATAATGACGAACTGAAGAAGTCAATTCTGAGTGAAGGACATCGTAGTAGTCTAAGTATCCATCTGGGAGTTACGAAGATGTACCATGATTTAAGGAGGTTATTTTGGTGGTCTGGTATGAAAAGAGATATAGCTCGATTTTTTTACGCCTGTTTGACATGTCAGAAGTCGAAGGTAGAGCATCAGAGACCTTTTGGATTTATGCAACCGTTGGAAGTTCCGGTTTGGAAATGGGATTGTATCACTATGGATTTTGTTACGGGCTTGCCGAACATGATGAGAGGATTGGATGCTATTTGGGTAATTGTGGATCGACTTGCGAAGTCTGCACATTTTGTGCCGATTCATATCAGTTTTCCGTTGGTGAAGCTGGCAGAGATTTATATTCGGGTAATTGTGAAATTGCATGGTGTTCCATCGAGTATCGTGTCGGATAGAGATCCAGGGTTTACTTCAGAATTTTGGAGGAGTTTGCAAGAAGCTTTGGGTACTAAGTTGAAGCTGAATTCAGCTTACCATCCACAAACTGATGGTCAGTCAGAGAGGACTATTCAGTCGCTGGAAGATTTGCTGAGAGCTTGTGTGTTGGAAAAGGGTGGTGTGTGGGATACTCATTTACCGTTGATAGAGTTCACGTACAACAACAGTTACCATTCTAGCATCAGGATGGCACCGTTTGAGGCTTTACACGGTAGGAGGTGCAGAACTCCTCTGTGTTGGTATGGAACAGGTGAGAATGTCGTCTTAGGACCAGAAATTGTGCAGCAGACTACTGAGACCATTCAGATGATTCGTGAGAAAATGAAAACGTCTCAGAGTAGGCAGAAAAGTTACCATGATAACCGAAGGAAGGAACTAGAATTCAGTGAAGGTGATCATGTGTTTCTAAGAGTTAACCCAGTGATCGGTGTGGGTCGTGCGTTGAAATCCAAGAAGCTGGATCCTAAGTTTATTGGACCGTATCAGATTTTGAAGAGAATTGGTGATGTAGCTTATCAAGTGGCGTTATCGCCTGAATTGTTGAATTTGCATGACGTGTTTCATGTGTCACAACTTCGAAAGTATGTCTCAGACCCATCTCATGTGATTCCGAGAGATGAAGTTCAAGTCCGGGAGAATCTTACTGTTGAGACGATGCTGTTGAGGATCGAAGATCGTAAAATGAAACAACTCAGAGGGAAGGAGATATCCTTTAGGGAGGTGCTGCAGGAGGTAGTGTGACCTGGGAATTGGAAAGTAGGATATGGGAAGCGTATCCGAAATTGTTTCCATCAGGTAATTTTCGAGGACGAAAATAACTAAAGTGGGGAGAGTTGTAACACCCATTTTAATTATTTAGTCTTTTGGTGCTATTTTATTTTGGTGAGTCCTTTGTGGGGGAGTGGGTCTGAGCGCGTGGGTGGGTGTCCTTAATTTATAGGAGTCATTTAATAAAATGTAGAGTTTAATATTAATGTTATATAACTGATAATGATAATAATATAATACTTTATAGTAATGTGGTTATGTCATTAATCTTATTATTATTATTATTATTATTATTATTATTATTATTTGCATTATTATTATTATTATTATTATTATTATTTGCATTATTATTATTAGTTTTATTATTATTAGATTAATAAAATGAAATAAGGATTAAAAAGGGGTATTAGAAGAGTTTGGGGAAAAAGGGGAAATTAGAACACGATAAACCAGTTTTAGAGAGAAGAGTAAAGAGGAAGAACAAGAAGGAAGAGAAGAAGGCTAGGGCTAACGATTCTTCAGGTTCTTTGTCAATCAGAGCATTAATCGAGGTAAGGGGGGAAAAACTGATTGGGATTGGTGTTTACATGAAATAGGGTAGAGGGGATTCCTTAACCCCTTAGGCATTTGATGAATATGTTTGTTATGTTTATGTGTCTTTGATTGTTGTTGATTATGATGAATTTCGTGTGCATGTTGATGTGTTTATGATTGTTGCTGCCATTGATGAATGGGTGCACATATTGTGTGATTTGGTGAGGTTCTGAGTAACTTCTGTAGTTCTGTTGATGGACATAGGTGTGGTTTCTGGAGATAAATTGATAGAATAATGATTAGAGTAGTGTGTACTGGTTGTAGTAAGGATAGGATGGGAGATGGAAGTAGAGTGATAGGCTTGGAATTGAGCAAGATGACATTGTTGGACAGTGAGGGTTTTGAGAGATCGCAGACGCTCACTAGTACCTTTGCTAGGCGAGCTAGTAGCGAGCATTCGCTAGCAGGTTTGCTAGGCGAGTGGGGTAGCGAACCCTTCCAGCAGCTACTGTCTGCCTTCGCTAGGGAGTTCGCTAAGCGAGCAGCTAGCGAGCATTCGCTAGGGCTTCGCTAAGCGAACGAGCCAGCGAGCGTGATAGAAAGTGACGATTGTACTGTTTTCCCTTCTCACCTTGTTTTGTAGTATCCCTTGAGTTGTGACCAGTATAAATATGGTGATTAGTGGTGAAGAGTGTATACTTGACATTAAAAGGTGAAATTATGTAGTGATTGAAGTTAATTGAAATAAGTATATTGGGGTGTGAGATATGTATGGGGTATGGTGATAGAATCAGGGGGATCGTCTGACTTTAATTAAAATAATTAATTGATGAAAAATACGTATGTATGATGTATGGTGATGTGATCAGGGGATCGTGTGCACCTTGAGTACTTGAGTTCATTTGTTGTGCATTTGGTGTTATGCATATCATGGTGTTTGGTGGGACAAATCATTATTCAGGAGGAGTGTATGTGATTCATCCGTACTCCCTTGTGGAGAATGGTGGGGACAGATCATGGCCAAGGATGGGTGTATGTGATCTATCTGGGGTTTGATTGAATGAACCAATGAGTCGATACCGCATGCATGGTGTTGAGTTGCATAATTGCATTATGGTGTGTTGTATTGATGTTGGACAGTAGGTCGTGTTTGATGAATGTTGGGTGATGAATTATATGATTACTACCTTTATTTCATGTACTGTATTACCGATAATTTTGATCATGTTTTCTCACCCCTTTGTTGTTGTTGTGGCCTGTGCTTCCTCGGAAGTACAGACAATCCAGGTACTTAGCTAGCTTGGATAGAGGTGTACGAGTCGAGTCTTAGGATGCTCTGATACGTAGCATGGGACTTGGGCGTTTTCTTTTGATTTAGTTGAACTTGTTTTACTTTCCTGTGACGTATCATGTGTTGGTGAATTTTATTAATGGACATTTTCATGTATTGGCGGATGGCCGAGGTTGATGAACTAATGAATATTTTCCGCTACTTTGTTCTGAAAACCTTCTAATGAAGAGTATGTCGAGTTATGTGATGTGATATCCCACTTTGGTGGAGAACTCTGATGTTTATTTGAATTAATCGTATTTTATTTTAATTCGGGAAAGTGGGGTGTTACATGTTAGGTCTTGGTTTTACCGCAAACAAGCATCGTCCCTAACTGTTGGAACCACTATTTAACCCTACTCAGTTAAAACACTTGAACCAACCTGTGGTCGTGTCAGCTCAAACTATGTTTGCTCTGATTTCTCATACTAGATGAGGATACGTAGGCACAAGACGGCGATGTCTTGGAGAGAAACCTTCCCCACCTTCACCCGTAGTTTTTTGAACTACGTTGACTCTGACTTTCCCATTGCACGAGGGAATACGTAGGCATAGAGTAGTGATGCTATATCGAGTCTCTTTTCTTTACTTTTGTCCCTGTTTTCCAGCCTTTTGATAGATTAACACCCTTTTAGATAGACAACAAGCGTGGATCCCGTTGAGTACAATGGACGTGAGGGGTGCTCATACCTTCCCCTTGTGTAACCGACTCCCAAACCCAAGATTTGGTTGCGATGACCTGTCTTTTCCCTTTTTCGTAGGTTTTCTCTGATCGTTTCCTTTCCCTCTCTTTGGGATAAATAACAAACGGTGGCGACTCTTCTATCTTTGTCGACCCCTCTTCGCAGCAATGCGACCGCTGGCGACTCTGCTGGGGAATTTTCCCATCCTCTATGTGAGTTAATCCTAGCACTTGTGTGTTTTACCTTTGGGTGTGTATATATGTATTTGTGTTGTATCTGTATCTTATCGCATTTGCATTTTACTTTCCGCATATTGTTATCATATTGTTGTGCTGTTGGGTGGGATTGTTCCATTGTGTGATAAGCCAAAACCCAGGCTTGAGTATAACCATAACATTAGAGTGGAAAGTAGTGATGGACCTGTATGGCGACATGCACTAGTCCTCACGAAATTCGCGCTCAAACGAGATTCTCTTTGATGACTACCTTTCCAGTCTGTTTCGGACATTTGAGAGGATATTGGATCTGAGGATGGTCGACTCTGGGGACCGTTCCCTTGGGAGTCAGCTAAGTGAGGCCGCTTCGTTAGACTATGATGCCAAACCAGAAATGATGAACGTATCATCGTTTCTCAAAAGTCTGTGACGCTGACGACCGCATAGGATGTTGAACCTTATCAAATATTAGATCCATACCTGTGAGTGGGAGGGTTATGCAGGAACCTTGACCTTCAACCTACCCGGGTTTCTCATCAGTGTGAACTTTTGATCCTTGACACAATGGGTTCCTTATATCATTGATGTGTTATTTTCTCGCCGAAGCGAAGCGCTGGTTCAACTCAGTCAGCAGCACAACGATTATTCATAGCTTTGTGGAAGCCTTGATCCTATGTCTTTGCATCTGCATCATCATAGCATGTTTGCATTTTGACATATATGTTCTTGTATTTCCAAGGATCTTAACTTTGAGACTCGCTATTGAGCATTAAATCTTTTTCTTGTGGTTCGTCTGTGTAAAGCATGAATCAAAGCAGACAAATTCCTTGGAAATAGTCGAACATAACATTTGCATTTCATTTTCATAGCAGGTGTTCGAGGCTGGGTTTTGTTATCCTGATCCAGTTTTTCTTCAGAATTTTAGACACCAACTTGTAGAGAAGACAGAAGTTGACTATGGAACAGATTCAAGCAGAGTTGAGGGAAGTCTAAGGCCAGATGGGGCAATTCGTGGTGGATATACAAGCCTTCTGTCTGGATTAGAAGATTCTTAAGGAGGAGGTTCATCAACTGAAGACTCAGATGGGCCTGATCACAAAGGTGATAAGAAGTGTGCTAAGAAAGGAGGGCGATCAGGTGCCTGAAGCCACACCAGAAATGGTTATCCCACCCTTGCCTGTGAAATCTCTCCTAGAGCGTGATGTGCCTCGTAGATCTTTTGCACAACCTGAGGTCCCAGAATTTCCACGTCAGCAGCTACCTCTTGTTTCCCAAGGCATTTCTAGGAGTAGGAGGTGTACTCAGGGGCCGAAGCAGCCCGACATAAACTTCGACCAGATCCCTATGACTTATGCTCAGTTGTTGCAACTTTTGCTTCAACATTGATTGGTTGAACTTCAGACTATGGCTCCATTTACTGGCGAGCCACCACCCGGCTATGACGCAAGTGCCCATTGTGATTTCCATTCAGGGGCACCGGGGCATAACGTCAAGAACTGCAAAGCTTTTAAGCACAAAGTTCAAGACCTAATTGATTCAAAGGTAGTTGAATTCACATCGGGCAGTGTGAGCGTGCCAGGTGGTCTTATTCCATTCACTGCAAAAGAGGTGGATGTTCCTATTCTCTCCCCTGAAGCTGCATCAGGTCAGGAGTATGTCTTGCAATTTGTGATTTCAGAATCTCCATGCCCACAGTGGTTGCATGTTCCTAGGCCAAGTCTGAGGATGAAAGTACTTGAACAAAGGGAGTCCCTGATACTTCAGACTCAGTCTCCAGATGTTTCAACTGTTCAGAGTCAACAATATTTTGGGTCTTTGTATCAGATATCATTTCCCTTCCAGAGTCAATGGTCATACCATCATCAGCCGCGTCAACGCGCTCGGCAAATACCAAAGAAGCCAGAAAGGCATTTCACTCGGTTACCAATTTCGTACAGTCAGATGTTGCCAGATCTGATCAAAGGTGGATTGATAGTGCTGAAGAAGATTAATCCAGAGATTCCGCCATATCCGCTAGGTTTTGATGTCAACGCCCATTGTGATTACCATGCTGGGGCACAGGGCACTCAACCGAAGACTGTAAGGTGCTTAAAATCAGGATTCAGACTCTACTTGACTCCGATATATTCTCAGTTATGCCTCAGGGCGTCCAGATCAACAATCCTCCTTCATCCAGTCATGTGGGTCCGACAGTTCATGTTATGGAGGGATTCTCCGAGAGTAGATGTTCAGAAGAGTATCAGACTGACTTTGACGAACAATTTTAAAGGTCTGGTTCCGCGAAGCTGGAAATCTATTTATCATGTCATTCCTTTGCATTTGTAGTTTCTTTTCTGTTTAAGTGCAAATTTCATTTGTAAAACGTGTTTTTTTTTATTGATAATGATAATGAAATAAATATGCATGTTTTTATTAAATTTGTTCGTGTTCACTAATTGTTTTTTGTTGATGTCAAACGCTTGTTTAAGTGGAATCTGAGGGAGGATGACGAAGTTGAAAGACGTAAGCTTTTGATTGTATGCTTTTGAATGAAACCTCTGCTAATGATGTACAGGCATTTTTTCAAATTCCTGAACACCGGAGATATAAGGATGATAATCCCTTGTCAACCCCTTTGAGCCTAGTAGTAGGAGTTTCTTTCTGAAAAACGAAAAAACCCTCAATCTTAACCTAGGGTAGGGTAGGTGTCAGTTAATTTGACCAAGCATCCAAATTGCAAAAGGAGTGTTCTCGTTCGAGGATCAATCACGCCTCTAGAGGTCGTGACTAAAAAAAACCACAATGGTTATCCATTACCGACCAAGTAGTAAAACAGTCGTGATCCCTTCAACAAGTCAGACAAGCCAGTGTCACATGATTTGTTCCGATAAAAAAGAAAAAAAAAAGAGGAAAGAAAAAAGAAGAAAAGAATCAAAAGAAGAAGCCCGCTAATTCAGTAACCTGAAAACAAGTGGCTTAGGCAAAAATTAGGGCATCCTGCTGGACTTTGAAATCAAAAGAAACTCAAAAGAGTCAGTCCAGGAAAAAGTAGGGAAATCAAAAAATGACGAAAAAACAAGTCGCGTGATTCCATACACCAAAGACGAAAAGCGAGTGACTGTCACTCCGAGAACTTTTGGTTTCCTGAACCATCACCCTTGTCATTCTAACCTTTGAAAGGTGAACGCTTGTGTCGAATTAGCTGAATATAGGATTGGAGAACATCAAGGAGAATGGGTGGGTTAAAACAAACTTTGAGCCTTATATCCTTTCTTTCAAACCGTGAACCTGGCCATGTTACAACCTTCAAAAGTCCTAATTGTAGTAGGTTTGTTTCGAAAGCATACTTCGGTAAAGATCGTTTCGAAACTGACTCCTAAAAGGATTCCTCTTACCATGTTGGTATTAATGTTGACATTCTGATAAGTGAATCGTTCACTATATGTCACAACTTTTTCCCAATGAACAGACTCGTATTTCAAAACTGTCAAATGCATTACATTAATATTATCTTTTGTGCAGAACAATTTGTTTTACTTACGAGTAAGCACTTGACATTAGGAAAGTTTCCACAGTGGAAAGTTCAACCGTGATAAGATGCAGAATGCCTGAATACTTCGTTGAACCGGGGCAAGTCATATCAAAAGATCACATAATGGGAGTCAACCATCCAAAAGTCAGTTAATCTGGGGAAATCAGGTTGAGATTCGATAAGCCTCTCGAAGTCAGAGGTACTTCTCCAAATCAGCTAATTAGGGGCAAAGTCATTGCGAGGCTGGGGCAAGCCACCCCAAGAGCATGAAAGCCCTCCTTATCTAGAAGGCAATTAACTTGAAGCGCCTCTTCAAAGATCAGAATGCTGAAGCAGTCCATGTCAAACCATCAGGGTATAGAGGTTTCAGGTTTCCTCTCGAGGAAGTTTTTTGCAGAGATCCCACAGGCTGGGGCAAGATTGGAAACAAAGGAATTGTTCCTCTTCATATCTTCAGAGCTTATCAGAGTTGGTCAACCTGGGATGAATCCTTTCATGGTAAAGATTCTGGGGCAAGCCATCTCGAGGTCATCTCATGGCAAGCTTTTCTTTTCAAGATGAATTGTCCCAGAGATCAGACAGGGGCAAAGTTTTTTAAGGGCTCATTTTGGAATAGCTCATTTCAAGAACACGAAGTCTCCAGCAACCTGGCATATTTGGTCATTTCCCCAACAGATAAGTGAGGCTGGCATCACCCCCTAGTAGAGTGGGTATCATCTTGGTCTTCTCTCCCCAGCAGTTTGAGATTGCATTCATCCGCAGCAGGTCGAGATTGACATCCCCGTCAGAGTAGAGCCATCCCCAGCAGGTGGAGCGTGTACACCTATTCTCAGCAGTTCAAATGAATATATCTTATCCCCTGGCAGGTTGATAGCAAGGTTATTCCCAAAGGGTCAAAACTGAGGTTCCCCCAGTTGTGGTATGCACCTATCCCTTAACAGGTAGATTTGGGATTATCCTCAGCAGTGGAGCGAGTTCAGAGTTTTATTTCCCCACAGAGTCTAAATCTTTTGACTCCTTTCCCCTCAGAGTTCAATTCAAGGACTCAATTCCCTAAGCATAGGTTGATATTGTTGAGTTTATTACTCATTTCCCCAAGCAGAGGTAGATGTTGATTCCCTCATCGGGTGATCCCCAGCAGAGTTGTTGTCCATAGCAGAATCCAGTTGGTCATTGGTATTCGTTAGAGTGAGTTTCCTTCGGGATATTTCCCCAATTAATTTTCATCCCCTGCAGATCCCCAACGAAGTCGTTGGAGTAGTTTTCTTCCCTGCAGAGTGGGATTGACCCAGAGATTGTTATTCTCCATCCTCAGCAGAAAGAGTTTGGGATATCTGCCCAATAAATCTTATCCCTAGCAGAGCGGATTCAAATCTCCAACAGAGTGGAATCCCCAGCAGAATGGAGTAATTCCCCACAGTTGGATTTATTCCCTGTTAGAGTCATATTTTGAAAGGCCATCCAGGGCAGATGTCCCCAGTATAGTGGATTTGTTTTCCCCAGCCAAGTCTTTTGTTCCCCCAGAAGAGTTGTATTCTGGTAGGCCATCCAGGGTTGTTTTCCTCAGCAGAGTTTGATTTGATCTCAGCGGAGTGGATTTTATTCCCAGCAGAGCATTGTTACTCAAGAGAGTTCTTTTCCAGGAAGCCATCCGGGGCTTGTCTTTCCAGCAAAAGTCCAACCGTACTTGGCACCCGGTCATCCCCAGCGGAGTTGGCTCTGTCTCTTCAGCATTTATTTTGCTAGAGTGGTTCCTTTGAATTTGCATTGTGCATAGCATCCTCCCAAACGCGTAGAATTTCCATTTCGTATGGAGCATTACGCCATATTTAAACATGCACATTTGAAACATAAGCCAGGTTGTTACCTCTTATTTCTAGTTGTATCTCCAGCAGACAATGACATATTCTCTTGAGCCTGCGCGGTATCCAGACCCTGGCAAGAGTTATTGGCAGACATGTTCATCTTATTGATACCAGTTTATTTCTTGAGCCCGTGTGGTATCCAGACCCCGGCTCACACCGGTTTATTTCATTGGCATGTGCGGTATCCAGACCCTAGCTAGTGATGGTTTTTGAGCCAGTGTGGTATCCAGACCCCGACTCACACCGGTTTATTTCATTAGCATGTGAGGTATCCAGACCCTGGCTAGTGATGGTTTTTTTGAGCCCGTGTGGTATCCAGACCCCGACTCATACCGGTTTATTGCCTTAGCCCGTGTGGTATCCAGACCCTGGCTAGTGATGGTTTTTGAGCCCGTGTGGTATCCAGACCCTGGCTAGTGATGGTTTTTGAGCCCGTGTGGTATCCAGACCCCGACTCACACCGGTTTATTTCATTAGCATGTCAGGTATCCAGACCCTGGCTAGTGATGGTTTTTTTGAGCCCGTGTGGTATCCAGACCCCGGCTCATAGCAGTTTATTGCCTTAGCTCGTGCGGTATCTAGACCCTGGCTTCCACTGGTTTGTTTCCTTTAGCCCGTGCGGTATCTAGACCCGTGTTAGTGATTGTTCCATTGGCATTTGCGGTATCCAGACCCTGGCTAGTGATGGTTTTTGAGCCCGTGTGGTATCTAGACCCCGGCTCTCACCAGTTTATTTCATTAGCGTGTGAGGTATCCAGACCCTGGCTAGTGATGGTTTTTTTGAGCCCGTGTGGTATCCAGACCCCGGCTCATACCGGTTTATTACCTTAGCCCGTGCGGTATCCAGACCCCGGCTTCCACCAGTTTGTTTCCTTTAGCCCGTGCGGTATCTAGACCCTGGCTAGTGATTGTTCCATTGGCATGTGTGGTATCCAGACCCTGGCTAGTGATGGTTTTTGAGCCTGTGTGGTATCCAGACCCCAGCTCACACAGGTTTATTTCATTAGCATGTGGGCTATCCAGACCCTGGCTAGTGATGGTTTTTTTGAGCCCGTGTGGTATCCAGACCCCGACTCATACCAGTTTATTGCCTTAGCCCGTACGGTATCCAGACCCCGGCTTCCACCAATTTGTTTCCTTTAGCCCATGCGGTATCCAGACCTTGGCTAGTGATTATTCCATTGGCATGTGCGGTATCCAGACCCTGGCTAGTGATGGTTTTTTGAGCCCGTGTGGTATCCAGACCCTGGCTAACACCGGTTTATTCTTTTATCCCGTGTGGTATCCAAACCCCGGCTAACACCAATTTATTTTTTTAGCCTGTGCGGTATCCAGACCCTGGCTTTCACCGGTTTTATTGGTCCATGCTTGTGCGGTATCCAGACCCCGGCTTCCACCGGTTTATTTCCTTAGCCCGTGCGGTATCCAGACCCTGGAAAATGTTGGTTTATATCTTGCCTGAGTGGTATCCAGACCCCGGTAGATTGCGATTATATCCTTGGGCCCGTGCGGTATCCATACCCCGGCAGATTATGATGTTTTCTTTAGCTCGTGCGGTATCCAGACCCCGGCTTTCACCGGTTTTATTGGTCCAAGCTTGTGCGTTATCTAGACCCCGACTTCCACTGGTTTATTTCCTTTAGCCCGTGTGGTATGCAGACCCTGGCTAACACCGGTTTATTTCCTTAGCCGGTGCAGTATCCAGACCCCAGCGAATGTTAGTTTATATTTTGCCTGAGCAGTATCCATACCCCGGTAGATTGGATTGTATCCTTGATCCCGTGTGATATCCAGACCACGACCAATGATTTATTTTTAGCCCGTACGGTATCCAGACCCCGGCTCCCACCGGATCTATTGGCTCAAGCCTGTGTGGTATCCAGACCCCGGCTAATACCAGTTTATCTTTTTTCCCGTGCGGTATCCATACCCCGACTGGTACCGGTTTATTTTTTAGCTCGTGTGGTATCCAGACACCGGCTTCCACCGGTCTACTTCCTTAGCCTGTGCGGTATCCAGACCCCGGCTTCCATCGGTTTATATTTTTGCCTGTATGGTATCCAGACCCCGGTAGATTATGATTTTTCTCCTGTGCGGTATCCAGACCCCGGCAGATTGGCATGTCTTTGACAAATGCGTTCATTTTATCACATTTTCCCCAATAGAGTTTATCAGTTACAATTTTCGATTGCAATTTCTTTTGCGGTTGGAAAATTTCCGGGTTCTTTGGTATTCAACCGTCTTTTACCTGGAAAGTTTGAAAGTCATTCGCTTTTCATCCCTTCAAGTCCAAGTCGTTTGAATAGGGGCAGCTATTGTACCCCAAAATTTGACCAACCATTTCTTGTACTTGGCTTATGTTTCATTTCATTTTTGCATTTCTACATATCATAGCATTTGTTCTTGAGGTAGGGGATCAAGGTATTTCTATGGCTCAGGCTTCTCTTTTAGTAAAAGTGTCTAAACAGCGAGCATCAGAGGCTCCGACATTTACTCTGCCCAACAATTAAGCGGTCGATTTTATTTTATTCAATAAGATAATTTTCAGCTCAAGAGACAGGCCACAGGCTATCTCAGGTATCCTTACAGTTATAATATGCAAAGGCAAGTTTCAAAGGCTTAACGGGGCTCAGAATGGGTAAAAGCGGGCAAATGTGCAAGTTCCCTCCAAAAGGCACCAAAATTCAAATTTTCAAGGCGTTAACCGATTAACCAAAATGGTTAACCGGTTAACCATAGTAAAATTTTCCCTGTACGTGAATTTCAAGGCTGCCACTTTTGGGGTCCATTTTGATCACTTGTGATTTGATTTTACACCAAAAGAAGAATCTAGAATCACTCTAATTTGGATTAACTTTCAAAATTAATTCAATTTCCCTCCCACTTTCCATTCCCAATCCCATTCCAATTTTCATAACCACACTCCAAACCATATTCTACTCCTAACCTTGAGCATATTTAAATGAATTTGCTCCAAACCTCAAAAGAATCCACACAATTACATTTCATTTTTCAGATTTCAACCTCACTCTTGGAATTTTCTCTCCACTTTTTTCACTCCCAAAACCTCCATTAAAGCTCTCACTTGAGTTCTTTGATTCTTCATTGGAATCATAGAATTCTAGAGCTAAACCTTCATCCTTCATCTCAATTATCTTCATTTCACCATTCAATTTTCGTTTGGATTTGGATCTGAATTTGGAAGCTAATTTAGAAGTGCTTATTTGGATTGTTTTAGCTTGATCTTGCTTGATTTTCACTTCTACAACAAGAAAGCTCTTGGATCTTGAAGAATCTTCGGGTTTCTTGCTTGAATCTACCCATTTCAAGTGAATCAACACTCACCAAAGCAAATCTCCGCTTTGTAGGTTGGCAATTCTAGATCTAATTTTGTTTTGAGCTTATTTGCATAATCACAATGTAGATCTATGGCTTTTGATGCTTTTTGATCCATTTTGTTGATTTTGATTTTTAATCTTTGTGAGCTCATTGCTTGTTTGAGTTGGATTGATGTTGGATCACTGATTTTTTTGGTGTTAAATTCGTGCATAATTGATTACATGATCATTTGGATGATTGAACTTTGGATTACTTGCTGAAAGTGTTTTTGGATTGCTGTTTTTCTACTTCTGGTGCAGTGTTAACCGATTAACCAGATACAGTGCAAACTGGTTAACCGGTTAACCAGTGTGTTTTCCAAACATTTTTAAGTGGTTAACCGGTTAACCAATAGTGTTAACCGATTAACACTGAATCAGAATGCAACTTTTGTTTGTTTTCAAGCATGTTTGGTTTTCTTTCCACATGTAACCTTCATGGATTGATGTGATGCATTTATGTGGATTGTCTTGATATGTTTCCTCATTCTTGGATGTATATCCTTGTGCCACAAGTGTTCTTTGAATCATGTCTTTCCAATTGTTCAAAGTGTGAGATAATTGTTTGGACTTTGGTTCTTCAATGTGACATGATCATTCTTGTGCTTGTTTGTTGTTTCGACTCTGAATTTGGATCATTCCATTTGTGATTCACTTCTGCCCCATGTGATTTGACACTTGTTCATGATGATTTGGTGCTTGTGTTTGCACTTTGAGTTTTTCATGAACATTGGTGTTTGTTTTGCATTGATCATTTGCATTTCTTTGCTTGATTTCAAGAATTGTATGGTTGAGATGTGCTTGTGGTGGTTGCTGCCCCACACTTTTTTCCTCCCTCTTTTCTTTGTGTGTGCATCTTAGGATAGCACCTTTTCTTTGATGATTAATGGTTGATGGTTGTAGGAGCTTGCTTCTCCCATTTCATCTCATCCTTCTTGTTGCATCTTTTGTGTTTGCATCTCTTGTTGCATTGACTTGTTTAAGACACTTTCATCTCATTTTCTTTTCATATGTGATTGAATTGCTAAGTGTTTACTTGGTCTTTTTCCATGACCCCTTAGGATTCCTAGTCCCTCGGGAGTAGGAGAGACTTTAGATGTTCAATCCTTTGCATGATAAAATTAGGATAGACTTTCCCTCTTAATCCCAATTTTAGGAGCATTGTGCATGACAACATTAGGGTTGATTAGTTTTCCCTTAGATTTGTGTTTTCTCTTCTCATCTCATAACCTCTTAAGACACTTAATAAAGGATAATAAATGTTGTATGCTACGAGCCTTAAGTACTTGAGGAATGATAGTTGGGGGCTTCCTCTCAATCTGTCTAGAGTGTTTTGCGTATGCCCTTTGGGCGATATGCGACGCATTCGCTCTCAAGTCATAGTTTTTAATGCAACATGAGTTACAAACTTAACTCAATTCACTTCTTCATAAAAAACACAAACAAAATATCAAACCTTTTTATCCTTCGGGATTGTTTGGATAATCTTTTTCAGAAAGAGTGTGTTAAGTCTTGGTTCTACCGCAAACAAGCATCGTCCCTAACTATTGGAACCACCATTTAACCCTACTCAGTTAAGTCTTGATGCTATATTGAGTCTCTTTTCTTTACTTTTGTCCCTGTTTTCCAACCTTTTGATAGATTAACACCCTTTTAGATAGACAACAAGCGTGGATCTCGTTGAGTACAACGGACGTGAGGGGTGTTCATACCTTTCCCTTGCGTAACCGACTCCCGAACCCAAGATTTGGTTACGATGACCTGTCTTTTCCCTTTTTCGTAGGTTTTCTTTGATCGTTTCCTTTCCCTCACTTTGGGATAAATAATGAATGATGGCAACTCTTCTGTCTTTGTCGGCCCCTCTTCGCAGCAATGCGACAGTATGGTGTTCCGACCAAGATCATCACTGATAATGGGTCAAATCTGAATAACAAGACGATGAAGGAATTATGCGATGAGTTTAAGATTGAGCATCATAACTATTCTACTTACAGACCTAAGATGAATGGGGTTTTTGAAGCTGCTAATAAGAACATTAAGAAGATCATTCAGAAGATGGTTGTTACATATGAAGATTGGCATGATATGCTCCATTTTACTCTGCATGGGTATCGTACATCCATCCGTACTTCAACAAGGGAAACCCTTTTCTCTCTTATTTATGGCATGGAAGCAGTGTTCCCGGTAGAGGTTGAAATCCCTTCTATGAAAGTTTTGATGGAAGCTAAATTGTCTGAGGTTGAATGGTGTCAGAGTAGATACGACCAGTTGAATCTGATTGAAGAGAAAAGAATGATGGCCTTGTATCATGGCCAAATGTATCAACAGAGAATGAAGAAAGCATTTGACAAGAAGGTTCGACCTCGTGTGTTTAGAGAAGGCGACCTCGTGCTCAAAAAGATATCGACTTTTACCACTAATTCTAGAGGCAGTCGGCCTCCTAATTATAAAGGCTTATATGTTGTTAAGAGAGCCTTCTCTAGTAGTGCATTAACTCTTACAACTATGGATGGTGAAGAGTTCACTCGTCCTGTGAATACCGATGCAGTCAAGAAATACTTCTCCTAAAAAATAAAAGAACTGTTCACTAAGTTGAAAACCCGAAAGGGCAGCTTAGGCAAAAATGAACGTCTCGGTGGATTGAAAACCCGAAAGGGCGGCTTAGGCAAAAATGAATGTCTCGATGGATTGAAAACCCGAAAAGGCGACTTAGGCAAAAATGAACGTCTCGGTGGATTAAAAACACGAAAGGGCGGTCCAGGAAAAAATTAGAGACAAAAACAGAAATAATCATCTTGGTAGATTGAAAACCCGAAAGGGAAATCTAGGCAAACGTTAGGGATTTTAGCAAGTAACTGCATCTGACCGGTCTTAATCATTTGAAGCAACATTTCCTATCAAGGACTCTACTTCAATCATCTTCAACTAAAGTCTCAAGCATAGTTGGAATTCAAAGTTGTTAGGGAGAATAGTGGTCATTGTATTTCAATGTAGCCCTTTTCCATTGTATTTACCATTTTTCAAACTTTGTAATGATCCATGGAGTTATGCCTTTTGCAGACTACCATTCTATTAATAAAATTTGGACCTTTGCCCCTTTATTTTAAATTCTTATTTTGTTTCTGTTTATAGAATTCCATTTTATTTTTGATGATGATTTTTGAAACAAATGTGAATAATTGATTTAAATTTTGAAAACTATAAAAACATTTTCCTTTGATGTATGAATATAAAAAGGAATGTCAACAGTTATTCCAAGAATGGTAAAATCTCGAAGCACAAAGCTTAGTGTTATCCTCAGCGGAGTTTGTTCTCATTAATATTCTCCTCAATAGAGTTTATTGATGTTTTCCTCAGAAGGGTTCATCCTTACTCCTCTTGTAGAATTTGTTGACAGCTCCCCAGTAGAGTTGTGTTGATGTTTCTCCTGTAGAACTTGTTGATATTCCCTTAGCAGAGTTTTGATCCTATGGATAACTAGGTGGATGTTGTTCGATTTTCCCCATATAAGTCTTGATTCAAATCTTCTTCAGCTGAGTATGTTTCCTTCATCCAGCCAAGTTGATTAGGAAGTTGAGCAGTTTTTTTTTGTTCCACATCTCCTTGATGATGATACCCATACAGAGCTTTGTCCTTGTTGATTCCCAATAAAGGTTATGCATATCTACTTTGTATATTTCCTAAGTAGAGAACAATGTCGTTGCCTTCTAACAAATGTTGATATATAAGTCACTTGTTGGGTTTTCTCTCACCTGCGTTGAGTATTGATTTAAAACCCCCCACAACATGACTTCTTGTTATGATATTAATTTCTTAGTTTCTCGGCAAGTCCAGGATGTTTCTCTCAGAGTTCGATAGTCCTCAAAGAACTTTTTATGATATCCCCAGAAGAGCTGTGTTATTCCCTATTGGAGTTTGTGTAGCTGTTTACATGATTTCAACCCCTAGCGGATCCATTATTTTTTTCTGCAGTAGATCGCTCCATCCCTTTTAAAGTAGATTTCGATTGATTTTTATTCTTATCCCTAGGATGAGTCGAGAAGATTTAGGTTGATGTTCCCCCAACAGTTTATCTTCTATCCTCGAAGCAGAGTTGATGTCGTTACCCCCTTTGTGGATTACTGATTATTGAATTTTGATCTTTGGGTTTTTTCCCAAAGCAGTATCTTTCTCTCCTCAACGAGATTTGAGCCTTGTAGTAGGATTTATTTTCCTTTGATGGCTTTTTTTTATCCCTTGCAGGATTTCTTTAGTTAAATCCCTAGCAAGAACTCTGATGATGTCTCCAGCTTGTTGAGATTAACTGAATATTCAGTGGTGTTGTGATGTTTTGTTCACCCTCTGTTTATCCTTTTTGTCTATTTTGTTATCATATTCATACTCATATGCATTGCATGCGCATTCATTTTGTTGAGCATAGCATTTTTTTTTGCATTGTGCATCTTGCATTTTTGTTGGTGCTTCCTTGTTCTCTGGTGTTGTTATCCCCGCGGAGTGCGTGTGTCCTCTTTCCATTAGAATGTCTACCCTAAGCAGAAAGTGCATATCCTTTCTAATCCCCCACTGAGTTTATGCCTCATGGAAGATATTTGTTTTAGAATTCCTCCCCAGTTTTTATCTAGATGGAATTGATCCCCAGTGAGATATTTCCTCATCAGGTCGAGTCTTGTTTGACCGTTTCTCTCCAATTTGTTCTTGGATTGAATTTTGGTCTCTTGCAGCGGTTATTTTTTTGGATTTCCCTGAGCTGTGAAACCTGGATGATGAAAAGGAATTTATGTTGCCCTTTGAGGATTTATTTTCCTCGACAGAAATCTGTTATTAATCCCCATCAGAAGATGAAGATTTGAATTTCCCCAGCGGTGTTTTGATAACACTCTCTTGGTAATTGCTTTTGCGACTTCATGTGGCAGCCTCTTTATTTGAGCTGTTTGTTTGTCCCCAACAAGATAAACCTCACCTAATAACAAATAACATCCTTTTTATATGAGTAATTTATATGAGTAATTTGTGTAATCTCCAAAAATTCATTTGTACTTTTGCAATAACTGGCAGTTCTCTAGCTTATCTTTAGTAGAGAAGTTTATTGTGAAATATTGGATCCTTATCCGACCAGTTTTTCCATCAAATGGCATCTCTATAGAAGAAGTCCCGGTGAGAAGTTTGCTGTAAAATCCCCAACAGATGGTTGTCTCTTTATTTGAGAAATTCGTTGTATGATTTAACATGTTCGTATCTCTTTTGAAGATCCCCAACAGATAGTTGTCTCTTTATTTGAGAAGTTTGTTGTATGGTTTGAGCTGCCTAGTGACAGGTAGCTAATGATTATTTCTCGCCCTACCCACTGACAGTTAGTCGAGTATGTTTGTCTTACCCAGTGACAGGTAGTCGACCTTTACTTCTTTCTTCTATCCAGTGGCAGGTAGTCGAGTATGTTTGTCCTACCCAGTGACAGGTAGCTAATGATATATTTCTCGTCCTACCTAGTAAGTAGTCGACCTTTATTTCTTTCTTCTACCCAGTGATAGGTAGTTGAATTATGTTTGTCCTACCCAGTGACAGGTAGTCGACCTTTATTTTTTGCCCCTACCCAGTTACTGGTAGCAGGTATTTCTTGTGAGTTCATTGCCTTTATTTTTCTACCTAGTGACGGGTAGCTGGTGTTGTACCCTAAAATTTGACAAACCTTTTCCAGTAATTTGGCTTATGTTTCATTTTATTTTCATCTGCATATCATTTATCGCATATTGTGCATCTTGTCAGTCGGAGTGGATTCGTCGAGATTACAGCCGCTTTGCTCGCGTTTCAGGCGATTTCAAACCAGTTCAAATAAGGAGATTTATTTTGGAATCGAGCGGAGTTTGTTCTTATTATGTTGGTTCAGTCCGTGCTGATAATTTCGGTGGCATTTCGGTGTTCGCCCGTTTTTCCGTTTCTTTTTCCATGGCATTTTGCATTTTATTGCTATTTTTGTTTTATATTTAATTATTTAGAAAATAGTTTTTGATAGATATAGAATTTTAATATTTGAGTTTAGAATAGAATTTTAATTGTTTTTTAGAATATAGTTATTAGAATTTTTTTAATAGTTTTATTTTGGTTTAGATTATCATTTTATTAGAATTACTTTATTTTAATTATTTATTTAGATTAGATTTTTATTAACTAGGATTTAATTTGGTTATTAATTAGTTTAGGTTTAGTTTCAATTAGGATATTATTTTTAGAATACTAGGTTATTTTTATAAACTCACTTAATTCAAAAGAACAACAATTATGTTGATGAGTGGAAAGGCCATGCGGCCCATTTTGATAATATCAAGACCTCATCTCGTAGAAAAAACCAGTCCAATGCTTTCCCACAAAGTTTCCCAACTGATTTAGTACATCCAAATGAGCCTAAATGTTGCATCAAGAGAATCAGTCACCAACATCTTTCAAATGGGTCATACGATGTGGCCTATCACCAGCTAAATACAAAACACACAACCATAAATCGTACAAGGTACGAACCCACAGCAGCTCACAATACAGGCCACGATTTTCCTCTGCACGTAACAGCACAAACACCAAGCAACTTGTCTTTGCATAACCGACAATCCATGTGAACCTACAAACCGTACCCCAACACTCCTCAACCTGCACTCTACTACCTACACAACGGCCATAAAAACTCTGCGAAACCTTCTGCCAAAACCGTAGGCCATGTCTCCACTACACACCAAAAAACACATGTCCCATAATCCCAGTCGAATCATTCATAAAACCTGCTATTCTACAATAAAACCATAACAGCTCATGAAAACTCAAGGAAGAATACCCAAAACAATACATCCTCACCATTCCCATCACCTCCGCAGATTCGTAACCCACTTCAAACTCACCTTCAAAACTACCTTCAACAAACCATTCAGAACCCCTTTCTCGCGAAACCCATCTCCTTCTTCAAACATCAAAAAACCATCTGAACCACTGAAGCTCACAACCCTCCACCACAGATCCATCTCTCTGAAACCCCAAACTGTTCACATCGCAACAAACTCCAAACTCGGACCTCAAGCAGATGCAATAACCCATTTTTCAATCTCTCCTTCAAACCGTTGAAATCCAAACCCATTTCATCATCAATCTCAAAACCGCAACATTACCAACAGAGAGATTAATGGATTGGAGACAAACTCGAATTATTTTATAGCAAAAGGATGAAATGAAAGCAGAGAGGGGATAATATCTGAAAGAATGAATTGGAGATTTCGAGATGTTGATGGTTCTGATGCGAGCTCGTTTACAGTTTTTTTTCGTTTTGTTAGTATGGGTCATGCTAGTGCGTTTTAGGAAGGAGAGAGCTCATTTTTGTCTGTTTTGAGGTGATGGGCTTCTAAGCCCAAATGATCCTCTCTATTCATATTCAACCCCCTATTCATACCCCTTTCCCTATTTTCTTTTTCTTTGTAATATATTTCATTAATTTTATTTCAAAATTTGTTAATATTATTGTCATTCTGTTTTAGTTTCTAAAAAACAGTTTCTTTATATTTTGTAAATATATTAGTTTTAGTTTTTATATATTATATTTCAAACTTTTCTTTAGAATATATTATGTATACTATTTTTTCAGAATTTATATTTTATTTTCTAATTTCTAGTTTATAATATCAAAGTTTAAAGTATTTTCTATTTTAGAAGTTGAATTTTATTTCTCATTTGTTATTGGACTTTTTATCCCATTTTCATCTGTTTTGGTTGATGACGACACTTCCGGAATCCATTACCAGTCAAATTATTGATGAATAATGTTGGATCCGAGACCACCTCTTTCTTTCCTTATTTCTTCTTCTTTTCAATTTTATTTTGAATTTCTTGGATCGATGAAGTCTTGTATTCGTACGCGTTAGATTTTCGAAGTTGATAACCTTTCCAATTTCAAATCTATGGAAGATGACCATTTAGGTCATTTTCTTTATTTTGGGATCGTGATAGGCTACCTTCGATTAATCGACATTGTGTTTGTGATTAAGACGAGATCACATTGTTTTTGGTTCGTGCGACACTATTCAATTAGAGAATGATCCTCAATATCATTTCTCTATCTTGTCCATAGCACGGATATCAATACGCGACCTCCTATTGCTTGAATTCCATTCATAAGTCGAGCTATGACGGCTTAGCATCACATTGGACCCGATTCAATTCACTTTGACGCTTTCGAGCCGTATTTCGAAACATCATCATCAAGGATCAAAGAGGAGAAGCTTGGAAATGTGCTTGCACGCAATGTAAAGGGTCAACAGAACCACTCCGTTCAGTAACATCTTTCTAATTCATTCTTTTTAATCAACCACCGAGTGTTGTGAGTTGTTAGCGTTAGATAGGCAGGAAATGGTGAGTGGGGGGCCTCCTCTCACTTCGTCTAGAGTGTTTAGCGTATGCCCTTTAGGCGATATGCGACGCATTTGCTCATACGTCTTAAGATTTAGCGTGTGCGTCCTGATCCGATCCGGTTCCCTTTCGTTTAGGCGTTCCTGGCCTAGGATCCCTTTTCTCTTGCCCCGCGCGATCAAGACTCTCCTTTTCTCTCGCTTCCGTGCGGTCAAGACCCGTTTTCCGTAGTTAGCCGAACTACGGCTGCTCTGATTTCTCATACCAGATGAGAATACGTAGGCATAGGATTGCAATAATCCTAGTGAGCACTTTTCCTCCTTTCCCCCCTTTAGATTCCCTGTACCTTTTAACTCGTGGACATGCTACGTCCGTTCTATCGCAAACAGGTAACGCCTAAGTCTCCAATGGTCGAGCAGCAATACACCTAACTGCTAGAATGCGTATGCTAGTATCGTCTACCCGAATCTTTTCTCTTGTCCCCGTGCGATCGAGAACACCCCGTTTTCCCGTAGTTAGCCGAACTACGGCTGCTCTGATTTCTCATACCATATGAGAATACGTAGGCATAGGATTGCGATAATCCTAGCGAGCACTTTTCCTCATTTCCCCCCTTTAGGTTCCCCGTACCTTTTAACCCGTGAACATGCTACGTCCGTTCTATCACAAACAGGTAACGCCTAAGTCTCCAATGGTCGAGCAACAATACACCTAACTGCTAGAATGCGTACGCTAGTATCGTCTACCCGAATCTTTTCTCTCGTCCCCGTGCGATCGAGAACACCCCGTTTTCCCGTAGTTAACCCGAACTACGGCTGCTCTAATTTCTCATACCAGATGAGAATACGTAGGCATAGGATTGCGATAATCCTAGCTAGCACCTTTCCTCCTTTCCCCCCTTTAGGTTCCCCGTACCTTTTAACCCGTGGACATGCTATGTCCGTTCTATCGCAAACAGGTAACACTTAAGTCTCCAATGGTCGAGCAGCAATACACCTAACTGCTAGAATGCGTACGCTAGTATCGTCTACCCGAATCTTTTCTCTCGTCCCCATGCGATCGAGAACACCCTGTTTTCCCGTAGTTATCATGAACTAAGTTTTGCTCTAATTTCTCATACCAGATGAGAATACGTAGGCACGAGACGTGATGTCTTGGCGAGCAATCTCCCTCGTAGTTTCTCGAACTATGTTGAATCTGACTTTCCCATTGCACGAGGGAATATGTAGGCATATGGCGGCGATGCTCTATCGAGTCAGTTATTTCTGTTTAGCAGCAGCCTTAGATAGTTTTCACCCATAGACCTAGACAACAAGCATGGATCCCGTTGAGTACAACGAACGTGAGAGGTGCTCATACCTTCCCCTTACATAACCGACTCCTGAACCCAAGATTTGGTTGCGATTACCTGTCTTTTCCCTTTTTCGTAGGTTTTCTCTGATTGTTTCCTTTCCCTCTCTTTGGGATAAATAACAAACGGTGGCGACTCTTCTATCCTTGCCGGCACCTCTTTCGCAGCGATGCGACAGCTGGTAATGTTTCTTCACCTTTTGTGTATATCGCCTCTATTTTCTACCCAATAACCGGTAGCAGGTGATTTTTTTACCATTCCTTGTTGGTTGGTTATCTTTTTTTTTACCCAGTAACCGATAAAAAAGGTAATCCTTCCTCCCGAGCTTGTTGCCTTTATTTTTCCTACCCAATAACGGGTAGCAGGTAACATTTGTCTCTCCTTTGGTTAGTTACCGTCATTTTTCTACCCAGTAAATGGTAGTTGGTAATATTCCTTTTCCTACCCAGTAATAAGTAGTTGATATATTTTTCATCCTATCCAATAACCGGTAGTTGGTAACCTTTTCCTTCAGGTTTATTACTCTCGCTAAACTACTCAATAACAGTAGTTGGCATTGGTCTTTTCCTACCCAGCAATATGTAGTTGATTATATCTTAACAAGTGGATTACTTTTTACCCAGTAACTGGTAATAAATAATACATCTCTTTATTTTCCTATCCAATAACCGATAGTTGATAAGTTTTTTGTGTTTATTGCCCTTATTTTCTACTCAGTAACCAATAGAAAGTATTTTACGTATTCTCTTCGGTTTGAGTATCTTCGTCCAGTAACCGGCAGTTGGTATCTCTTCCCCTGTTGAGTCGTTTCTTTTCCTTTATCAGGAATGGAATCTTACCCTTTTTGTTTTCCCCTGCGGAGTCTCTTTTCTTTTCTCTTGTTCTTCAGCAGTTTGTTTATCTCTTGTAGCTTGTTTTCCCCATAGAGGTCTTTTGTCTGCATATCATTAGCATAATCATATCATTTTGTGGCCTCTTAGGGCCAAAAATTGGGTTTATTTGTTATATTTAAGTCTCTTCTATCTGGTCAAGACAAAGATGTCAATCTTCATATCTCTAGATAGAAGAAACTTAAATAGGGGCAGTTGTAATACCCTAATTTTTACCCTTAAGATCCCATATATCTTTTGCATTTCATACCACAAATAAGATTGCAAGCTTTGGTTCTCGTGCCTTCCTCTGTAGGTTTATTCTTGAGAGATAAGAAAGAAAGAAAAGCCCGCCAAGTCAAAAGCTCAAAAACAAATGACTTAAGCAAAAAGTAGGGCATCCCGGTAGACTGCAAAGTCAAAATAATCAGTATTCGCAAAAATTAGGGAACACAAAAAGAACAAAAAGAAGAATCCAAGAGAAAAATCCTCAATAAGAAAAAAATTTGTGTGATCACATGTGACAAAAACAAAAGGTGGGTGATTGCCGCTCCAAAACCCTCGTCGGTTCCACTACTATCACATCTACCATCTGAAATCCTTTTGAAAGGTGAACGCTTGTGTCAAACTAGCTGAACGTAGGACTGGAGAACATCAAGGGGAATGGGTGGGTTAAAACAAATTTTGAGCCTTATATCCTTTCTTTCTTAAACCATGAACCAGGCCATATTATAACCCTCAAAAGACCTAATTGAAGCTGGGTTTATTTCAAAAGCATACTATGGTAATATTACGTCAAAGTTGACTCCTTTATATTTGCTTATCATTTGTGCTGGTATTGACATAGCACCCTGATTAATGGCTATAATACCCTAATTTTTACCCCTAAGATCCCATATATCTTTTTCATTTCATACCACAAATAAGATTGCAAGCTTTGGTTCTCTTGCCTTCCTATGCAGGTTTGTTCTTGAGAGATCATCGGGCGCCCTTGTTTTCTTGTTTGTTTGATGTTGTTTATGCTTATGTTTGCTAACCGTTAATTAAAATCCAAAAAAGAATTTGTTTTTCCTTTACTAACTCTTTTTCAGTAAAAGGTTGAAATCAAGAACATCAATCAACAGTTCCCCAACTCGAACGAAATTCATCTAAAAAAGTCAAAGTTGATCTGCAAGAAATTCAAATCATTCGATCAAGAGTTTCCCAATATTTAATTTATAATTATTCAAGAGACTCCAAGACTCATGTGTTTATTTTCATGCCTTCTTTGACAATTCAGAAAAATCGAGCCAGAACCAAGACAACACATCAAAAGGCAAAATTTCACAATTTTCACTATGTTAATTGATTAACACATTTGCACATGCAAATGGTTAATCGATTAACCAGTGCATATTTTGTGAAGATACAGCAAATTCAAATTCTGTAAAGTTTTTGGCACAAAATTAAAATGTCTCATCATGTGAATATTCTAGATCACTTCATTTTTATTCCCCTACCTCATGATAAATGATTCCCACCATATATCTTCACTAATCACCACTTGATCATTAATTTCTCTCCAAATTCAAATTTCAAGCCTAATTTTGTTTTCAAACCAAATTCCAATCCACCAAATTTTCCAAGCCTAAATCCTATAAATAGATGCCTCATTTTATTCATTTCACAAGCTTTTGATAGCCAAATTCACCTTATCAAATTTCTTTTTGACTCTTTTTTTTTCTCCAACTACCAAATTCACCAAAGCTCTTTCTTCCTTTGAAAGTTAGTAAGGTCATCATTAGAACTTATAAATATTTAAGCTAAACCTTCATCCATTCACTTTTTCATTATTAATCTCAGTAGATCAAGGCTTTGGAATGTTATTATTGAAGTTATTTGAATCAATTTCAGATTTGAAGTGGTAAACTCTCATTCCACCATTGTTGTTCTTGATCCATCCTTCACAATGTGATTTATTGTTGATTCTTGTTGCTTGATCTTTAAATCTTGCAAATTGTGTTTTATTGGTAGTATTTACTATTGTTTTACTTGAATTTTCATGCATAATTGCATCCTTGATCATGAGGTGTTTGAAGAAATGATTGATTAAGGATTTTGCAACTTTCAAATTGATTTTCTGCTATTTTTACAGTGAATCGATAAACCAAAAACAGGCACAAACTGGTTAATCGATTAACAATTGGTTTCTGCACCCAAAATTGCAATTTTATACTGGTTAATCGATTAACCAATTTTGCACTACAAATGGTTAATCGATTAACCAGTGTCCAGAATGTGATTTTTGCTTGTTTTTGGGACTGTTTTGGTTCTTTCCTCTTCTCCTTCCATTCTCTTTTGATTTTTGCCTTAGAATAAACTTTTAAAGGCCATTTTCATCTTTAAATTTATTGGACTTAGGGTGTAGATGAAGTTAGATAAATATTCATTAATTAAAATCTATCTTTAAAATGAATTATTCAATTCATTTTAGGTGCTTTGAGTTAATGATATGTTTAGTACTTTAATCCACCAAGATGAGTGGATGAACTTAAATATGAAATGATCTTGAAATTGTAGTTCAATTTGGTATCCCCTTTCCTCTTCTTTTTTTTTCTTTTCATCAATGAAAATCTTCGATATCGTTTGAATTTATTTCAAGTTCTTCATAAAGGTGAGATCGTTACCAATTTTCTTTTTATGCGGTATTACTTTCAAAGAGTGATCTACATATCACTTCTCTAGCATGCATTAGCACTAAGATTTTTATTGACCGACCTCAGATAGTCATGGTTTCTACATAAACTCGATTATGATTGCTTAACATAGCGCTAAATTATCCTGTAATCGAAAAATGATCACTCGTGGCTCAAACTTATGTTTGAAAGTCCAAGTATGGTTAATTACTTATCACTTGTTGTTAGGAGGCTTTGATTTTATCAATCCTCCAATGAGTTTTCATTAACTTTGGCCTAAGTGCATTTGTTAACCATCATTTATCATTTGTTCTTACAACTAATCACTAACTCACTAACAATATTATTGTATTAATTTTGTTTATGTCTCCTTCTCGCTCCCTATCTCTCTTTTATTTTTATGCTCCATTATTATCATCGCATATCATATTATTGTTTATGCTTCCGCCATTTTTTTCTTTGTCCACTTGGACCTTTTGTTTATGTTTATGTTCTTTTCCTTTTGTCTATTTGGACCAAAAACATTAATAAAGGCTTAAACCTCTAAAAAACTTGCTCTCTTAATGGTGGACAATGGTTAATATCCTTTGCATTAGACTTAGACCTTGGACCTTTTGGATTATTTTTGGACCCTTGGACTTGAAATTAGGTCCCTTTCCCTATGTTTGGAGTATTATGGATCTTTGTCTTTATTTGGCTTGCTTATTTGCTTATGCTTCAAGATGGGTGAAATTGTTATTTCGCTAGCTATGAAGTGTGCTACAATTTGGTTAGATCCTTCTTAACTCTAGATTTTATTTTTCTTTCTAAGGTAGTCACTTCATCTCCTCCCCTTCTTAAATTTACAAAATCTTCTCCCTTTTTTTAAAAACCTTCTTATTTTCAAACTTAAAACTGCTTTCGTAAAAAACCTTGACTTTTGTCAAGTGATTTTCAAACTTTGTTTTCTTTAATAAATGTTAATCAATATTAATCATAGTTTGTCTAATTTTAAAAAGATATAAAAAACACTTCACCTCATTCAAACTTTTTGTGCCTTTTTGCACTTTTTCTTTTAAAAAACTTTTCATAAATTTTAGACATGAGTCGTTTTCATAGTTGAGATGTAACTCTCTTATTCCTCATAGTATTTAAGATGTTGACATTTTCCACTTAGATGTTGAGTGATAGACTTGTTGATTTTAATCCAAGCAAAATTCTCCATCTTTAGGTGATGCAAATGTTGTCGTATACTTGTGGGCGACTAGTCGTAGTTTTCTCCTTAAAATGACGACTTGTCTTTACATTTGAAAATGAGTCATAACCAACAATTTTTTGTTATTTGTACCACGAACTACGAGGTTCTGATCCTATATTGCACTTTGTGGGTACGTAGGCATGAGGTGATAAGTCTCTCCAAACACAAAAATCTTAATAAATAATTCTCTTCTCATCTCCCCAATCTCATTTCAAGCAAACCTTTTTCAAACCAAAAAGTGTAGATTCTTCAAAGGGCTCCTATAAAGTACTATAGACGTTTTTGGTGCTAACACCTTCCCATCGCGTAACCAACCCCCTTACCCAGTCTATGTTTATTTGTTCTTGTTTTAGAAATCTTTAAGTTTAGTTCGCTCCTTTTCCTTTTCGTTTTGGATAAAATAAAAGTGTGGTGGCGACTCTTGCATTTTTGAGTTAAGTTAATCAATAACTTTCACTCAAAAATTTCCCCGCTACAGTGACCTAGTCATTATATGTCATAATCTTAGGGAACGTACTAGGATTTTAAAACTGACATATGCATGGAATTTGCATTATCATTTTCAAAACAAGCACTTCATACTTACGAACAAACAGTTGACATCAAGAAGGTTTCCACAATGGGAAGCTTGACCACCTCAAGGGATAAAACTCCTGAAAACTCCATTGAGCAAAAAAGCCTAGCCACTTGTCATACCCCAAATTTGTCCTACCTGTTTTAAATTTTCATCTGTCCGACTTTATTTTCAATTTGCATCGCTTGTACAGCATAACAAGCATTTTACCGCAAAAAATTCACAAAATGATTATCCAGAACAAATTTCTTGGATATACAGACGGACTGGCTAAGTTGTGTCTCAAATATACGAGAAAAATCAACGATTAAAATTTTTCAAATTTTAGCTTGCAGACGCTAGTTTTTGACCTACTTTCCTTTAAAACTTGACTTAGCGCGCTCGTTTGATCTCTCGATGAATTTTCAATCACTTTTGATCATTTTGAGATTTTTTACTAGTCCCGGTCGATTCTCAAAATTGTCCACATTTGTCCTCTGATTATGGCGCTGTCGGATACCATATGTCGGGAAGTCAAATACTTTTACCAAATAAAGTCCAATCTCGTTTGGCATATCCTCAAAGTCCAATATTTTATTGGCAACTACATAAAAGCCACTCCAGTTGGCATCTCCAATTTACCCTATAAAGTCCAGTTTTCATTGGAAACTAGTAAAAGTCCACCTTCGTTGGCACCCTCATAAAACCAAGGTCCAAATTCATTTGGCAACTACAAAATCCCGTCCCTAGTGATATCCTCCAACAGGAAGTTTATCCCCAACATACCTGTTCTTTTACATTATCATAAGCATGACATATAAGTATCATAAAATATCAAGAATTAGTACATCATTTGCATTCCCATGTGCATTAGGTTTCATTAGCAGTTGCATCTTAGTTGCATGTTTATTCATCATAATGCATAGCATTGTTGTCCCCAGTAGTATGGCATAACAGCATAGCAGGACCCATGATCAATTTGCAAGCATCTTGACCAGTCCTTCGTTGAACTCGGTAATGTTTTTCTGAAAAGAGTTAAACATTCCACGTGCTCAAGGAATTCTACTCCCCAGCAGTTCATTCTTCAACCATGCAGTTGATAATGACAGTCCCCCAACAACTTTTGCTCTTATTGGATAAGATGCTGCTTTGACCACCTGAAGAATCTCAAGTTTTAAAGAGATACTGCTTTGGTATCGCGAAGAATCTTATTGGATAAGATGATGCCTCGATCACCCGAAGAATCTCAAGTTTTAAAGAGATACTGCTTTGGTATCACAAAGAATCTTATTGGATAAGATGCTGCTTCGACCACACGAAGAATCTCAAGTTTTATAGAGATACTGCTTTGGTATCGCGAAGGACCTTAATGGATAAGGGACTGCTTCGACCACCCGAAGAAATCTCATGTGTTCCGAGATACTGCTTTGGTATCATGAAGGACCTTAATGGATAAGGTACTAATTCGACCACCCGAAGAAATCTCGTTTGTGTTCCGAGATACTGCTTTGGTATCGCGAAGGACCTTAATGGATAAGGGACTGCTTCGACCACCCGAAGAATCTCAAGTTTTATAGAGATACTGCTTTGGTATCACGGAGAATCTTATTGGATAAGATGCTGCTTCAACCACCCGAAGAATCTCAAGTTTTAAAGAGATACTGCTTTGGTATTGTGAAGGACCTTAATGGATAAAGGACTGCTTCGACCACCCGAAGAATCTCAAGTTTTATAGAGATATTGCTTTGGTATCATGAAGAATCTTATTGGATAAGATGCTTCTTTGACCACTCGAAGAATCTCAAGTTTTAAAGAGATACTGCTTTGGTATCGCGAAGAATCTTGTTAGGTAAGATGCTGCTTCGACCACCCGAAGAATCTCAAGATTTAAAGAGATACTACTTTGGTATCGCGAAGAATCTTATTGGATAAGATGCTGCTTTGACCACCCGAAGAATCTCAAGTTTTATAGAGATACTGCTTTGGTATCGTGACAGACCTTAATGGATAAGGAACTGTTTCGACCACCTGAAGAAATCTCATGTGTTTCGAGATACTACTTTGGTATCACGAAGGACCTTAATGGATAAGGGACTACTTTGACCACCCGAAGAAATCTTGTTTATGTTCCGAGATACTGCTTTGGTATTGCGAAGGACCTTAATGGATAAGGGACTGCTTCGACCACCCGAAGAAATCTCGTTTGTGTTCAGAGATACTACTTTGGTATCGCGAAGGACCTTAATGGATAAGGGACTGCTTCGACCACCCGAAGAAATCTCGTATGTATTCTGCGATACTGTTTTAGTATCACGAAGGACCTTAATGGATAAGGGACTGCTTCGACTACCCAAAGAGGCTCATTTGTACTGCTTTGGTATCGCGAAGAACTTTGTTGGGTAAGGGACTGCTTCGACCACCCAGGGAATATTAGGTTATCTCGTTCATCTTTTGCATCCTGCCATCCCGTTCTGGTATACTTTATCTCTTTTCATTTTACTTGCTTATCGGACAAATTTCGGGGTCTTCTTGTATCTAATTGACTTCCACCCTAAAATGAACGCCATGTAGCTTTTTATTATCTCAGGTTCAATTTAATTATATAGGGGCATCTGTCATACCCCAAATTTGTCCTACCTATTTTAAATTTTCATTTGTCCGATTTTATTTTCAATTTGCATCGTTTGTACAACATAACGAGCATTTTACCGCGAATAATTCACGATATGATTAGCCAGAACAAATATCTTGGATATAAAGACGGACTGGCTAAGTTATGTCTCAAATATACGAGAAAAATCAATGATTAAATTTTTTCTAATTTAAGCTTGCAGGCGCTAGTTTTTGACCTACTTTCCTTTAAAACCTGACTTAGCGCGCTCGTTTTATCTCTCGATGAATTTTCAATCACTTTTGAGCAGTTTGAGTTTTTTTACTGGGCCCGGTCGATTCTCAAAATTGACTGAGTGTTGCATCTTTCCAAGTTATTCATTTCGCGATAATCTTTTTGTGTGCATTCGATTTAATTCTCTTAAGCATCTCCGTCGCCCGATTTCTATTTGTTTTCTTCCGAGTTATTTTTATATTTTCATCACAATGTCCAGAATAATTGTGTGAATTTTTTCAAGCTTGCCTTTCATTTTTTTAGCATATTTATTTGATAAATGGTGAATTTTCAAATTTTTTCATCTTAGCCCAATAAGAGCATGACACGTGACATTTTTTTTCATATATTTTATTTATTATTATTATTATTATTATTGTTTTATAATTTTATTTTAAGAAAATGTTAATAATATGTTAATATTAATATATTAATAATAATTGGTTAATAATATGTTAATATTAATATGTTAATAATAATATAATATGTTAATAAGATTTTAATATAATTATTAATTAACTAATTAATTAATATAATTAAGAAAAAGAAAAATTAAAAGAAAATAGTAAAAAAAAAAAAAAAAAAAAAAAGAAGAACACAATAAAGGGTGGAAATGGGATCAGTCCCTGAGGCTTTTTAAGGAGACAAAACCCTGGCTGCTTTGAAAAAGAAAAACCCCGGTCTTCTTCCTCCTCACCTAGCCGCCGAAAAATTCTTCCTCTTCCCAGACGAAATTCGGCTGCCGAACCACCCTTCATCTTCCTTCTTTCATATCGCCGCCCAAAACCCTCAACCATCATCTACCCTAACCCTCCGTCTTCATCATTATAACAAAAACCCTTCTTCTCCCCGCCGCCGCAGTTTCCCTTGCTCGTTCTTCATTATCACCTTCCTTCTCTGCCTCCCATCAATCAAACAAAAACTCTCCGTCCTCCTTCTCACCATCAACCCTAACCAAGCTCACCATCCCGCTGTTTCTTCTCAACCATCGCCGTTTTCTTCGACACCACCTTCACTCACCTTTCACCGCCGTCAAAATCACAGCCTTAACTTCCGATTTACTTCCACCCACAGATCAGCAACTACTCACACATACCCTCGCTGCAACTTTTCTCATTCTTAACAGGATCTAGAAAAGAAAATGAAAATGGAAGATTCCTCGACCACACCACAAAATTTCGGCGTATTCACATCCATCTTCCTCTTTTCCGTTCGACAGTAGCAGTGACGTCAAGAATATTGCAAATCATTTTCGTCCCAGTTCAAACATCAACAATATTACAATAGATCTACACTATATTAAGTTCAATTTTCAACTCAGTTTTCACATAATCGCATCTCATTTCCGTTCAATTGCTATCCGTTAGAGTTTCATGATATGATGATGTTGGTATTGTTAGTTCTTATCGGGTTTTGTCGTGATACTGTGTCAAAGTTTTAATGGGGATGTATGCTGAAGGAAATATGAGATTCTGGCTCTGGAGATTTCTTTGTGACCAATATTTAGTTGTGGTAGTTTCAATTATTCATTCTTTTATCGTATTAGCTCAGACAATCCCGTATAGTTGCTCACGACAATGCATTGTTAGCCTTGCTGATGATTCAAAATCTTGATGGTGAGGCTAATAATGAGCAGCGTCAGAAATGCAGCGGGTCTGTTACTTTTGTTATGGGACCAAATAAATTTCTCACATATATTGTTGACTCTCCTCCTTTTTGTTATTTATAGATTTATCTTGTTAAATTTTGATTTTAGAAGTTTTTAGAAGTTGATTCCAATGGTCTTATTTTTATTTAATTTTGATATTGATATTTCTAATATTGGACTTAAATTGAATTGGGGCAGACTAGCTTGAAGCTTTGACATAAACCCGATCACTAACAGTAATCATCATCGCATAGAATTTCATCCTCAAACGCATCGCATATTGTTCGCACGCTATTTTTGCGCGAACAACCTCTGACCTCCTAACATAGGTCCCAGAATGAACCGTTTGAGTGGTGTTGTTTAGAATATGTTGAAGACAAGTTTGAGAAAGACTGTGTAGACTTAAATAAAGACAAATGCATAAACAAGAAAAGGCAAAAACAAAAGACAAGAAATATTTAAAGTTGGTAATATAAATTTCTATTAAAAGGAAATATGGACGCGATCATACATTTTGCAGGAATGAAACTCTTTTCTCTTAACGCTTGGTATTTAGAGTGTTTTTTCCTTACAACGTTACAAACCCCTTAAAATGAACATGGGCATTGCCTTAAATAGGAAAATAAAATAACTACTATGTTGATCTTGGTGGCGCCACGTGTCCTTCCACCACTTCTATAACTTCCCACATTCTCAACTTTTCAAATTTTCTTCTCGCTCAAACGTTCTTCTACTTAGTGTCGGCTTTCTTGACCATCAGTCAACATCTTCGACGGAATAGGCCTGAGTCGACTCACAAAACTCCCTCTACTAGGGTCGACTCACATCGTTTCCTTTACCACCTTTTCCAGCCTGTCGACCCATAAGCCAATCTCTGTGTCGCTTTTCCTTAGTCGAAACTTCCAGTCAACAAGATGCCCCCTTAAAATCCAGTTTCGATTAAGCACTTTGTCAACTGAGAAACTTGGTGTTTTGATTCTATGAGGTTTCGAATGCGTCTTGATAATAACCCAACAACACCACCATTGTTTTTCTGTCGAGTCAGCCACGTGCCATCCACAGTCTGACGTGATAATGGCGCCTTTCTGCGCCACAATTTCCAAGAAAGCTAATCATGCATGGTTGCATCCCAACGTTATGGGTTTTAAACTACTTCCAATTACTTTGGAATTGGAACCACCCCTTGTCTTTTCAACTGCATGCTAGCTTTCCTATAAATAGCCTCTTTCCACATTTGGTTTTCTTTTTCCAACTTCTCTCACGCTTCTTCTTTCCTGCAAACTCTTGCCCTCAAAATTTATTTGACCTTCCCTTTAAATGGCTTCCTTAACCATTTCCACCACTCACACTACCAGAAACAACCTTATTGTGTTTGTTCTCTCTAAAGTTGACACCCTTAGGCCCCTTCCCAATCCGAAGTCCGCTGATGACGCGTGGTAGTTGTCTGGAAACACCAGATGATAATCCCCTTTGCGGTTGCTGGAAAGTTGCTTGCTTTCTATGGGCCCTACTTTGCTAACAAACCCATCCATGAGGAGCTTCAGGAATTTTTCCCTTGCTTTCTTCCCACCATTCCCCTTGCTTTCCAGAAAGGTGGTACCCTCGACCTAAAGTTTATGGCGCCAAAGGCCCGTGTTTTCAGGTTGATGCCTACCCCCAGGCAACAAAGGTTACATCTCCTGGTTAAACAAGGTCCAGGGAAAACGTCAGGCCCAACGGCAAACAGCTGGCTTCTTCGATGCCATTAAGCTTTCCAGGAATGCTCATAGGGTCAACCCTTGTTTACTGTTGGCGTCGATGCTTTTTTGGGAAGGGTCGACCAACACGTTCCATTTCCCCTGTGGCATGTTGACGCTGACGCTCTTCGACGTGGCGGCCATCACGAGTCTTTCTCCTCAGGGTGAAACCATTGATCTGACCCTAGAGACAGATGACACCTTTGACTTATAACGTACTGGCTTCCAAAACTTTATAGAGGACCATCGTGACAAAGATTCCAATGAAGTGTCGGAAGAAGAACACATCGCCTTTCTTACTTTTTAGTTGTCCTACTACCTCTTCTATTCTGGCTCTCTACAAATAGCCAAGAGTTATATCAACCTGGAAATCCAAATACATGAGAGTCAACAAGTATCTTTGGGCAAGCTTCTACTATCCTCTCTTTATCATTCTCTTGGTCTGTCGGCCTTGAGAATAAAACTCCTTGATGAAACCACCAAGGCCTTGAACGTTTCGGGGCCTAAGTGGTTGTTACAACATTGGCTTAACACCACATTCGAGCATCAGCTGAGCTATCCCTTGTCTGCAACAATGCAGTGTCTGAATGATGATCCTCCCATAGAAGGCATTTAACTCACCTTGATAACTACGCAGGAAACTCCCAACAAAACTTTCTTTATGAAATACCTCACCATGTTTGCAGAAGAAACCACCTTCGTTCTTGGAATGGCTCCTTTTGTGCATCGACGGTTTGGTCCGTCATGGTTTAGAAACCCTTTTCCTGGTGCTTCCCCAAAAACGGCAGCAATGTCGAATTCCATATGGAGGGCATTTCTGACTCCCACCATGTTGTCGTTTCGAATTGAGACGGAGAACAAAGGTTATGGTTCCATGAGCTACCAGTCTAATTTGGTGGCCCAACAATTTGGTTTGAGCTAACTGCTGCCAAAATCCCAGGTACGACATTCCTCTGACATCGTGTGGGCTGGTCGACGGTTAAACCTGATAGGCCACAAGAACTGCCTCAAGTTTTCTAGGTAGACTCAGTGTCTTGAGTTACCTGTGTTTTCTTTTCAACCATCCTTTTTCACAACAGATGGTTTTAGTGTATGGTGGGCAGAATACCAACACCAATGCTTCAAACGTGACACGTTCTTAGAGAATATAGTCAATGCCTTTGTTGTCCTTGCTGGTGAAGTCTCTGCTTCGGTGATTGTTGTAGATGTCGAGAATCCCCAAGGAGCTGGTGCCACAGAGGACACCTCAAAGAAGGTACATTCTTTTCTTTTCTTTTGTATTTTATTCATTGCCAATATCTAATCATCTGTGTTTATTCCCCAGGGTCGAAAAAAGGAACCATCTGCTATGTCGACCTCGACCAGGCTAGCAAAGAAACAGAAAGTCCTGAATCCTCAGGTACCACGCGTTTTTAGTGATTCTTTGCGCCTTCCTTTTACTGTTAACTTACCATGTTGTTTGGTAGGTTCTTGAAAAGGCGTCGACTCCGGAAGATGATACGTCAAATGGAAGTACCCAATCCCAGGTCTTTCCTTCTGAAACATCCCACTATCCTCTTGCTACCCCAATAACCAAGAAGAAAAGAGTTCCTACCAAGAAGACCCCCTCCAAAGCGGTCACCTCGACCGTAAAACCTATTGTTCCTGATAATCTAGCTAAAAAATTTCTATTTGTCGCCACTGAAATCCATCTACCATAAAACACTGCTAAAGTATTTGTCATTTTTATTCTTTTGATCTATATATTACTTGGGTGCTCTCTTACTTAAGCTGCCTTCTGCAGGACACCGTGGTCAACTTGACCGTTGCTGTAAATGCTGAATGCTACAACTACTGCTGGCAATCCCCCTGAGACGACACCTCTTTTTAGTCCTCAGAAAGTCAACGAATTCCAAGGGGTGTCGATAGAAGAAGACCCTGCGGCGAAAACACCCCCTGTTGATAATACCAATAATGAGGCTAACAAGGATGGTGTAGCTACCGGTGGCAAAGTAAACCCTGTAATTATCCCAAATTCTATTGAGGGCACTCCGACTCCCATAGGTTCTGCTGAAGGTGGCCCTTCTGTCTAGAGAACGCTTACTCCGGAGGAGATCCTGGCTATGAAGCAATCAAACCCAGTAGAGACTCTGAAGGCCTTGCTTAAGCTTCATAAGTCGACTGTGGATGCCACCCCTTCTGGTCGAAGGCAACTCTCAACCCAGAGATGGATGATTCTTTTGCCCTTAAATGTCAACAATTGAGGACGTACTTGTTTGATGATGAGTTTTTGGCCACCGTTGCAGAAGAGTCGGCTATAGCCTGTGATGTCTTCAAAATATTGGATGAACTCTCACATTTTAGAGTGCCTGCTCCCATGCCTAAGTAATTTATTGAATTTGAGGCTTTCTTCGCTCAACTGGAAAAGGACCTATCAATGTGTAAACAGGTTGACACTCAAATTAGGGTGAAGACTAATGAGATGAAACGAGAGTGGTATCTCATCACCCTATGTGAGAAGAAACTTGAGAATTTTGAAACCACAAAGAAAGAATGTTTCGACAAGCGTCGTGTGTTCGACCAGCATAGATTTGATTATCAAGTCGAGATGGTGGAACTTGAGAGAAAGATCGCTGAAGTTGAGAAGCACAAAGCCTCATTGGACTCCGATGAACCTCTATCGGCTCAAGAGGTCATCGACCAAGAAGTGTCTCAAGGGATCGCTCATGTCAAAACCATCCTTGCACTAAAGGATACCATTGACCAGATGCGGGAGAAGAAGTTTCTTTTGGAAAGTAAAGTGGATCATGAAAAAAACCCTTTTTGAAGACTTTAAATCAAGGTTCCCAGCATAATTGTATTTTTTATTTAGTTGAAATTTTGGAACTCCACTATAAAGCTTTTTTGTAAACTGTTTTGGCCTTCTACCCACGTGGGCCAACTATCAATGAAAAGTTATTTTTGGATTTGAACCTCCTGTAACATAGGTTTATATTTTTTCAAGTATTTCCCATTTACTCTTATGATTCGTTGATCCATGCCTATCTCTTGGATCTCGTATGCGTTGTTACTGAACGCTTGGGTTACTTGGAATGGTCCCTCCCAATTTGGTGACCACTTTCCTAATGTTTAATCCCTTCGATCAACAGGCTACACTGCCTTCCACACATAATCATCTTCTTTTTTACCTTCTTATTGTATGCTTTAGCCACCCGTGCCTTTTGGCGTAATAACCTGTCTAGCGTTGCCATCCTTTCCTCGTCTAAGTCCATAATTTCGTCTAGTATCATGCTCCAATATTGCTCTGAAGGAACGTCATGCTGAAGTTGCACTCTAATTGACTGTAAACAAATCTCTGCTGGAAAAACAACATCATGACCGAATGTCAAACGAAACATAGTCGAATTGGTCGACTCCTTAAGGGACGTTCGACAGGCCTATAAAATTTGATCTAATGTCTTATGCCAGTTCTTGGGTTTCTTGGCAACGTGTTTCTTAATGATTCCAATTACCACTTTGTTGGCAGTTTCGACTTGACCGTTTGCCTAATCATAATACGAAACCATGGTCCGTCGTGATGGTTTCAGGAATCCCAAATCTGTACAAAATGTGGCTCTGGATAAATTCGATCACAGTCTCTTGGTCTACGTTTACCAAAGGTACAACCTCTATCCACTTTGTGAAATAGTCTATTCCCACAAGGATGAATTTTTGTTATTTCGACGAGGCTGGTCGAGTCTCTCCTATAATATCCAACGCCCAACCTCGAAAGGGCCATGGCTTGACAATGGTATGCAATTCGTTGGCTGGCACGTGCTGGATGTTCGCGTGTCTTTGACAATCTTGGCACCCCTTTGCAAAGTCTATGCAATCCTTGAGCATGCTTGGCCAATACACACCTTGTCGAAACAACATACATTTCATTTTATGGCCATCTTGGTGAGCCCCGCGTGTCCCACTATGGACTTCCGAAATTGCTAAGTACGCGTCTATATCTCCCAGACATTTAAGCAACACTCTTTTTAGCATCCTTTTCAATAACTCATTCCCCATTAGGACGTAACTTAAAGCTTTGTACTTAATCTTTCTATCAGCCCTTCCCACCGGATTTTCCAAATACTCGACGATTAGTTTTCTCCCATCTAACGCTGATAGATTGCTGATAGCGAAGATTTCACAGTTTCCCAAACTTTTAATTAAGCTCTCTATCGGGATGCTTGCCCCCCATCTTCTGATAAGCCTGATGATGGTAGTACTCTCGATACCACCTTTTCCTTAATTTCAGTGAAGTCTCTCAGCTTTCCTTCTGACACTTTGTACCCAGAGGCGATTTGCGCTAAATCGTTTGCCTCTTAATTTTCTATCCTGGGCATGTGTGTAATGCTGACAACCTCGAAGCGTTCCAACAATAGCTTTGCCATCGTGAAGTAAACCATAAGGTGTTCCTTGACGCATTTATACTCTCTCATGATCTGTTTAATCACCAGTTCAGAGTCACCTTTTATTTCGTCTCTCTTGGCACCTAGATCCTTAAGAATCTTGAGGCCAATGATCAAGGCTTCATATTCTACCTCGTTATTAGAACATTTTTCTTCGACCCTACATTTGAATTTAGTAGGATAGTCGTGCGGGGATATTATCAAGATTCCAATATATATTCCATTCTTATGACTTGACCCGTAGAAATATCACTTCCAAGGATCAGCGTTGACCATCCACATCGATGATTCGACCACTGCATGGTCGATAATAAATTTGGCCATTATTTGACCTTTTATTGCCCTTAGAGGGACATACATCAAGGAGAATTCAGTTAACGCTAGTTCCCACTTCCCAATTCAACTATGCAGAATGGGTTTAGACAACATATGCTTAATAACATTAAAATGCAACAAACGTAAACCTCAACTGGTTTAATATATTGTTTTAATTCCATACATGAGAAGTACAAGCATAGGCACAACTTTTCGATCATAGTGTACCTAGTTTCAACATCTATTAACATTCGACTAAGGTAATAAATGGGTCTTTCGACGCCACAATCATCCTTTTGCGCTAACATGCTTCCTATAGTTGTGTCTAACACAGCAATCTACAACTTCATGCTTTTATTCATACTAGGTGGCAATAAAATAGGAGGTCTTGTTAGGTACTCTTTAATGGTGTTGAAAGCCTCTTGTTGCTTCTGTCCTTAGTGAAAGTCACTTTTTTTCTTGGCCTTGAGCAATGGCGAGAACACTTTCATCTTGCCACTTAGATTTGATATAAACCTTCTTAAGAAGTTTATCTTCCCCAACAAAGACTGGAGTTGTTTCTTCGTCGAAGGAGGCTTGAGATCCAAAATTGTCTTGGTTTTGTTTTGGTTGATCTTGATGCCCTTTTTGTGGACTACGAGTCCCAGAAAATCTCCTGCATGTACACAAAAAGCACACTTTAGTGGATTCATTTTTAATCCATATTTCCTCATTCTCTCAAATAAACGTCTAAGGTGGTCTAAGTGACCATTCTCTGATGAGGATTTTATGACAATATCATCAATGTACACCTGCATAAATTTCTCAATAAAATCATGAAATATAGCATTCATGGCTCTTTGATAAGTTGCTCCGACGTTTTTTTATACCAAATGGCATTATAATCCATTTGTACGTTCCCAAGGCCCCAGGACACCGGGACACCTTTTTGGGAAGATCATCTTCGGCTATGAGGATTTGGTTATAACCGAAGTACCCGTCGAGCATACTTAAATATTCGAAACCCACGGCCGAATTGACCAGCATTTTTGCTACAAGAATTGAATACTCATCTTTGGGGGTAGCGTTGTTCAAGTTCCTAAAATCTATACAGACTCTCAGAGTCTCATTTTTCTTGATAACAGGAACTATGTTTGTTAACCATTCGACGTACCTTGCAGTTTTGATGAACCGACTTTTGAGCAGTCTCTCGATCTCCTACTTGATCTTTAGAGTTATTTTTGGAGCGAATCGTCGTGGATGCTGTTTTACTGGCCTTTTTCCTTGCTGAATTGGTAGTCAGTGTTCTACTATACTCCGACTCAAGCCAGACATTTCGCCATAATCCCAGGCAAAGCAATCTTTGTATCCTTCAATATCTCGATCAGCTTGACCTTCATCTTCGATCCAATATTAGCATTTACGTACATAGGTCTCTTCGTTTCCCCATCACCCAAGTCAATCTCTTCGAGTGGGTCTTGCGCCTGCATTCTCTGTAGCTCAATGGATGGGTTTTTCTTAAACCCCCAAAGGCTCATTATCATAGATGCAATCAAGCCTCCAGCTTTCCGAAGCTGTTGTCTGGCCTTGTCAGCCAATTAATTGTGTACTGATGTCTGCTTCACCAATTATGTTTTGTCGCTTTCCTACTTCCAGTGCCGACTTTCGCTTGTTTTCAGCCAAATAGGCCTAAATTCGAGTCAAGCTCTCTGACTTAGTAGTCATTTTCATCAATTATGGGCCACCCTGTGGGTGGAAGTCTTTTTGTGGGCTCCATTGTGGCGTCAGCAGCATCCCAAACGAATCCATAGTCAGGATCCAAGTTTAGGATGTGACCCATGTCGACAGAAGTATAAGATCTTGATCCATTGTCATTAGGTGCCACATTTTCTAGGTGTTTGTCAAAGGATTTATTTTCACCCTTTGCTTCATCAATCTTATAATAACTTTGATCGGCTTCGATATTCTCGATGATGTCGTCTTTCCTCCAAATGCTTAATCTCTGATGTAGAGTCGATGGTACTGCCCCTATCCCATGGATCCACTCTCGACCCAACAATAATTTGAAGTTATCCTTTGAGTTTATGACCATGAACAGCGTCGATCTGGTAGTTGTACTTACAGCTAAATCGACTTGGACAACCCCCAGAATGTTGATGGTTTTCCCTTCATAATTAGATAAAACCATATTATGTTGTCTGAGATTGGCTTCAGTCTTTCCAATCTTCTTGAACAACGTATGAGGCATTAGATTGACAGATTCCCCTCCGTCTACGAACACTTTATTAACTGCCACTCCATCGACCTTCTCTTTTATGAACAATGGCTTCATATGGTACATCATTCCCGGACTAGGTCTTAACATAGTAGCTTGTCTTCTGTAGTCTCATCTAGTAAGAAATATTCTTCTTCTTCAGAGACTTCTGACACCCTATCATATTTTGCCGGCAATATTGACACGATGTCACAGTTTATAATGAAGTCCTCACCATATGTATCATCATTGATGTCATCGTACATGTCTTCGTCGAAATAGTCTTCTGATGACGGGGTATATTCCTCATCCAACTGGGGAGTGTACTCTGGTTCTTCTTCATCTGACTGAGGAGTATATTTTGGTTCTTTCTTGTTTTCACCTCCAGATGTGTACTTCGAGCTCTGGGTTGACACCACCCTCTTCTCACCTGAAGTTTCCATAGTCACTACCATATTCTGATTCGTCATAATTTTCTCCTTCTCGACCCACCTTGCTTTTGGGTATTGCCTTTTTAGTCCAGAGGGTCCGACATGCTTCAATTGTGAAGTCGAAGCCTCTTTAGCAGCCTTTTTGTTTCGTTGATATCGCCTCCACTGGGTCCTTGTCATAGGATTCTTGCCTTTGTAATTGGGGGAAACCACATAGCCCTTGGGTTCAGCACTCTTGTCGGAGGCCTTTGCCTACTTTTCTAGATCCAATACCCTCTATTTCGGCCGCTTGCTCCCCTTCTAGCTTATGGGTGCCACCCACTTATCCTATGGAGTATCTGATGGCGGCACAAATGTCTTGGGTCGTGTAACGCCCATTTTAATTATCTCATTTTTTTCCGTGTTATTTTATTTTCGGCGTGTTTTGTGGGGGTGTTTGAGTGCGATTGTGTGTAGCCCTTAAGTTGGAATTAATTAATAATTTTGGACTTTAAGACTAATAATAAAATTATTAGTGATAATGATAAATTAATGACTAATAGTAATATTATTAATATTATTATTATTGTTATTATTATTATTATTATTATTAATAATATTATTATTAAGTAAATAAAAGGAATGGAATAAAAATAATTGGGATGAGGGGTATGGTTGGAATATTGGAAAGAAGAGAAGAAGGAAACACGTTAGAAGGAGAAGAGAAACAAGAACACGATCGAAGAGAAGAGGAATTGGAAGGAAGAAACGCAAGTTGAATTGGAGCAAGAGGAAACTAGGAATCATCTTTGGAGCAAGAGTTTCATCAGTTGTTCGAGTTATCGAGGTAGGGGAGGGGGGGAATCGGGTCAAATTGGTATAGTGCATGAATTCTAGGTAGAGGGGATTTCCCTTAACCCCATAGGTTTGATGATTATGTTTTATATGATGTGATTTTGAGTTTGATGTTGATATGATAAAACCATTGCATGAGCTGTTTGGTCGATTTGGGGGTTTCCGGGTAGTTCGAAGTTTTATGCCGAAATTGATTAATTGAGTGGAGCTGAGGTTTCATCGGGTAAAATCGAGAGTAGATTATGTAATTAAGTTGTTGAATGTTGAGCCGATGTTATGGGAACTGGGTTGAGTGGAATCAGCTAAGTTCGGAGAGTCTTGCCGACTCTGAGTAGTAGAATTTTTCTGAATTCGCAGGCATTTTCCAGAACCTTCGCTGAGCGAACTGGGGCGAACCTTCGCCAGGGATTCGCCAGGCAAGCTGGGCAGCGAGTGCTTCCAGTAGCCACTGTCTGCATTCGCTAGGGAGTTCGCTGGGCGAGCTAGTAGCGAGTCTTCGCTGGGGGATTCGCCGAGCGAACGGGTAGCGAGCATTCGCTGCGGGGCCTCGCCAGGCGAATGAGCCTGCGAGCGTGACAGTATGTTTGTGTTTTTGAGATGTGTTGTTCGGTTCTCTCATGATGTTGGACCCTTGTTGGTCATGGTTGATTATGATATTGGTATTGAACTATGGGGAGTATATGTGTGGTGTGGAATATGATTTTCTTGATATTCGTTTAATTTGAATGATTGAATTCGGCGTATGTAATTGCGTAGGAATGTGGTGATGTGTGATATATATATATATATATATATATATATATGATACATGATGGAATGTGATCGAAGGATCGTGTGCACCGTGTGTGCTGGTGTTTGCTGTGTGCATTTGGGTCTTGCATAAGCATATTGACGGGGTGAATCATTGCTCAGTGGAGTGTATGTGATTCACTCGCGTGCTCAAGGAGGAGCGTGGTAGGGATAGATCGTTGCTCGGTGGATTGTATGCGATCTATCCTGAGATTTATTGTGCTCAGTGGAGTGTGATAGGGATAGATCATTGCTCGGTGGAGTGTATGTGATCTATTCCGGGTTATTTGCCCGTACTCCGAAGGGAAGCTTGTAGGGGTAGATAGTTGCTTAGATGGAGTGTATGCGGTCTATCATGAGTTTGAGTCGGTACCGCATATGATAGTGTTGAGTTGCATGTGTTGCATTGTTTATATGTTGTGTTGGTGTGGGGCAGTATGTTCGGGTTGACGTATGTGAAATGATAATTGTATGTTTACTGCCTTTTATTCATGTACGTTTTTACCGTTATATTTTGATCGTGATTTCTCACCCCTTGCTTTTGTTGTGGTTTGTGCTTCTTCGGAAGTACAGATAATCCAGGTGTGTAGCTAGCTTGGTTTGTGGCGAGTCGTAGGGATGCTCTGATACGTAACATCGGGGCTTTGGGGAGTTTTATGTTTATTTGATGATTTTGTGTGCCTCTGTGGCGTATCATGTTTCAATGACTCTTTTTGGTGAACATATCCTGTATATTTTGGGGCAGTTGGCCGAGCGCGATGTATATGATGTTTATATGTATATATATGATGACAAATTTCCGCTGTGTTATATTTATTGAAAATCATTTAATGAAAATGTTTTGTGTTGAGTTTATTTCCGTGACATCCCGTTTTGGTATGAATACTCTGATAATTGTTTATTTTAATTGCATTTATGATATTTTGGGGAACGGGGTGTTACAAGCTGGTATCAAAGCAGGTCCGTCCGTCCGGCCAGTGTGGTATTTGAGTCTGTCTATAAGATAGAGTTTGTTTTTCTGTTAACCTGGCGTTGTTGTTGTTGAGCAGTATGGCGGGAAGGAATGATGCTACGTTGGCTGCAGCTATGCAAGCGATGGCGCAGGTGGTTGCTAATCAGAACCACGCTGCGGGTGCGCAATTCAGGGATTTGGTGCAATTTCAGAGTAACAAGCCGCCGACGTTTCAAAGAGGAATTTTGGACCCTGAAGCGGAGTGGAAGTGGCTTAAGGCGATTCAGAAGATCTTCAGAACGATGGGATGCAGCTATAAGCAGAAGGTGGGGTTCGGTACTCACATGTTAGAGGGAGAAGCTGAAGCTTAGTGGGACAACAACCGCCAGAGGTTGGAGACTACAGGAACTCCAATTACCTGGGATGTGGTCCGAGCTGGTTTTTTAGAGAAGTATTTTCCGGAGGATATCAGGAGTGCTAAGGAAATCGAGTTTCTGGAGCTGAAGCAGGGTAATATGACAGTGGCCGAGTATGTGGCTATGTTTGAAGAGTTGGTGCAGTATTGTCCTCATTATAATACTGACGGAGCGATGACCTCCAAGTGTTTGAAGTTTGAGAATGGGTTGCGTCCGAAAGTGAAGATGGGAATAGCCTGTCAGAAGATCAGGGATTATCCTGAGCTGATAAGCAGAAGCAGGATTTATGATAATGATAACCAGGCAAGGATCGCGCATTACAAGGCTGCAAATGATCGTAAGGGTAAGCAAAGGTTCGGTGGTACGCCTTACAGTGTTCCTACTGATAAGGGGAAGTTTAGGGGTGCTGCTGATAAGAAGCCTAGAGAAGGGAGATCGTTTGCTGGTGGGAAGTGTTTCCGGTGCGGTGGCGCGGGTCATCGTGCCAGTGATTGTCCTCATGAAGTGAAGAAATGCTTCAATTATGGTAAGTCGGGCCATGTGATGGCTGATTGTCGGACTGCTATGCCTACTTGCTACAACTGTGGTGAGAAGGGTCACATTAGTACACATTGTAAGAAGCCGAAGTCGTCTCAGGTGTCTCAGACAAGTGGCAAAGTGTTTGCGGTGGTGTTTCCCTTGAAAATCAAAAAACAACCGCTGATCTTCCAAATCTAACTTTGGTGACTCACAGGATCGATCAAATTGATCCTAGGACATGTACTAAAGGCTTTTATTGTGAAAACCTATCCAAGTTCCACACTCGAACAATATTAGGGTAAAAGAACTTTAAAGAAACATCTATTCGACTACGGAATAACGTAAAAGATAAACTAAAGCTTTCAATAAAAGAAAGAAGAGAATTTGTTTAGAGAGGTGAAGTTAGATTGAGGACGAAGAGAAAAGAATTGCATAGGAAAAGAGGAGAAAGGAATAAAGTGAGGAAGAAAGGTGCAAAGACAATAAAAAACTTTGTAAAGTTTAAAGCAAAATAAAGTAAATTTCATTAAGTTAAAAGGTGGTGTGTTTACATCACGTACATTCTCTATAATACTCGCTTTCTCTATGCTCGGATACTTGGAGTAATTCTAAGAGTAATTTGTACAATGGTAAATTACAACACACTTGCTTATGTCTAAGACATCCTATTTATAGTAGTAAAAAATAACTTCTAATAACCTCTAACCTCACCTCCTCTCGCCACTTGTCACAATGCATGGATTCTACTGCTCATAAGGTGCCACGTGTCTTCTTTAAGTATTTGGCAAACAAAACCGTTTCCTCCAACTTTTGAATTTCAAATCCTTCGACGAACCATCCACAACAGCAAGCGGTCGAACTCCTAGCTTCTGGGTGAGTTCTTCGACTTCTTCTTTTGGCTGGTTTACCTCTTTCGACCAATCTTTCGTTCTCAACTTACCCTTGGCCTTTTATCTTGAATTTCTTTCTTCTACATGAGGCGTCGAATTTAGGAGCTAACAAATTGCCCCCCAAAAATGTCTTTTCGACTTCAAATGTAGAAAAGCACATTTTTTGACAGCGCCTGACCTTCGGAGCCGCTTGTCCTCATACATGTCGTCTGATATCCTTTCAACCAATACAAGTCTGGGAAGGTGAAAGGGAAGAAAGAGAGGCAAGAAAAATAGAGAGGAACACGCAAGCTACTGTTCCGCCACCTTGATGTACGTTTCTGACGTCACTTTCATCATGGCGATTTTCTCGGGAACCACCAAAATCGTGGGCCATCATCACCTTTTCAACCCCGGGGACGTGAATTGCAACTGCTACCTCTGCCACCCTATATCCAAGCGCACATGTGGCCCACTAACTCTAGCCCCTTAATGATGAAAACTTTCAATCTTCCATACACTATATAAGTAATTCTCCCCTGATATTTTCATTTTTCCAACTTCTCTGACTCTTAACAACATCCTAGCTTTTTTCTTCCTCTAATCTTCTGCTTCCCAACCAACAAAACTTTTTACTTCCTTCAAAAATGGCTGATCATCAAAAGAAGAAAATACAACTCAAAAGACAAACCTCTGCATCAACTCTTCCTCCCTTTGCCAGCTTGAGCGGTCCCCAGGTAGTGAAGAACCAACAGTTCATTCGCAAACCCTTGACAGAAGAGAAACGCCACATTTATGAATCGCAGGTAATCATTCCCGTTACTGTTGCAGGTAAACCTTTGGCCATGTCTGGCCCTTTACCCCCTCTAGGTCTTGACTATTCCGCCATTAAAGACTTCTTCGCCTCCTATAGAGTCATTAAACCCTTAGGGCAAAAAGATTCTAGCAAAATCCCCGGTGATGGCACTAACAGCCTAACCCTCTTCGACGTAGATCTTAAGTATCTCCATGATGAGGCAAGGTTATTTAGGGCTACCCCCTACTTTAAAGATTCTGAACTTTACCTCAGTTGGCTGGAAAAAATAGAGAAAGTGAAAACTCAAGATTGGAAGGACACTGGGATTTATGATCTGATAATGATGTCGAAGGTAGGCCCTACTTACTGCCCCCTTATGCTGGCTTCTTCCTTATTTTTCTGGGATAGAACTCACAATACTTTCCACCTCCCTTGTGGGATGATGACACCCACATTACTTGATGTAGTTGCCATTGTAGGCCTAAAAACCTACGACCTTGTTTACGACCCTGAGATTGATAGCCACGACACCATCGATTTCACCAATACCAAACATACTTACACAGCTTTTGTCCAACATTATCATAATAGAACCAGCACCTCAGTTGATGACGAGGAACATATAGCCTTTCTGGCCATGTGGTTATCTCGTTGTGTATTTTGTACAAAGTCCTTGCAGGTGGCACGAAAATATCTTGTTCTGGCCAACCAACTGCACCTGAAGAGAGGCACTTGCCTAAGTGAGATGATTATGGCCAGTCTTTATGAGGCCTTGGGCGAAGGTGCTAGCAAATTGAAGGACCCTGAAAGCCATGGCAACTTGCTGTTATCAGGCCCCTTTTGGCTCCTCCAGTTGTGGCTTAATGCCACGTTTGAACATAATCTCCCAAACAGAGGTGAAGTCAATAAAGGTTTGTCTTCAGTCTCTGAGAGAAGAGTCGAATGGCCTCGCTTGGCCCAACTTACTCCTAGCGAAGAAGGACATACTCTTCGATCCAACTTATCCAGCTTCATTCACATGTTCGCAAAACAGTATGAGTTCACCTCAAAGATGGCTCCTTTTGCAGAACGAAGATGCGGCCCATAGTGGTTTACCAGACCCTTCCCTACTCCCCTAAAGAAACAAGAAGAGGAGTCGAAGCTGATTTGGGAATGATTCCTTATTCCTCGACTACTGGTTCATAAGTTAAACCTTGTTAGAGGTCACTCCAGCTTAGTAGCCTACCAACCAAACTTGGTGTCTAGGCAATTTGGGTTGATACAGACTTTGCCCAAGTGCCTTGTTGTACCCCAAATTTTGACCCCTTAGATTCTCATTATCATTTTAGAAGCATGATCATGAATTATCTAACCCTAAATCAGTGCAAGTTCATTATTGTCAAGTTACAGATGAATCAGGGTTTTCGCACCGACAAATTCAAAACAACCAAGGAATGATCAACCAATGATTTGGGCCAATTCAATCATGGAATGAAATGAAATATAATATCAAAGTCAAATGAGAAGTCAATTTGAAGAAATCAGTTCAGAATCAAAGACAGTGCAGTCGGGAGGCCCCGATTAGGGTTTTTAACTAGTGAAAAGTCAACTGTGGTTTGACTTTGATGTTGGAAGGTGTTGTAATGGTGGATTTGAGGTCCATGAAGTTCATATAGATTATTAAAGACTATTCAAGAAGTATTAAAGTCTTAGGATGTCCAGAATGTCAACAGGCGACTCAATCGGCACCGATCGATCGTACGGTTGACCGAAAAGTCAACTCCTCAAATTTTGAGAATTGGAATCCCTGTTGTGAATCAAAGTTGTTCCTTATTTCATAATGGACTTGCATATCAATTTTCATGATCATTGGATCAAGGATGAGAGAGTAATCGAAAAATCGGGAAATTAGGGTTTCAAAAGGGGCTAAACCCTAACTCCTTAACCACACACTCAATTGAGTTGGTTCCAAGCTCATTGGAAAGCTCTTGACAAGTCCTACAAAAGTTCCATACTAGTCCACAACCAGAAAATGCATACTTTTTGAGATAGAAGCAAAAACATTCCTAGAAGGGAAAATAACACAGAAAATTTCTAAGTTATTTTCACTTTAAAAGCTTGTGTGCAGCCAACTTTGAGGGGATTTTTCACCTAGTTCCAATTGGAGTTTGATTCCTTGACAAACATGAATATTTTAGATCTATGTGAGGGCTTTCTAAATTGTACTAGAACATCTCAAGAGTAGTTATGAGCAGAAAGTTACATAGGTGCAAAGTTGGAGGTTTCACATGTTAAGTCCCACATTGGCTGAATTTTCAAAATGACTTACTTCACTAAATCTGCCAAAATTTCTTGATTCAACTTGTTGTATGTGATATATCAGATGTGTGTAGCATGAAGCAAGAGCAAGTTGTGGAGAAATATCACAAAATCAAAGGATTGAGTTCATTGCCATACAAGTGGGCAAATGGACAATTTGAATTCTCCAAGCATGAGGTGGAAAGGTAAAGGCTGTACCAGCCCCTTCCCTATGGTTTCTAGGCTGCAAATCATCTCAGAAATTCAGTAGAAATGTTGAAAAAAGGGGTCTTGCATCAGAACAAGTGGAAAACCCTCCAAGGGAGGTTTGCTCCAAAATATCCAAAGCTTGCTTCATGGTGAAGAAAGGTCCCTAGCAAGCACCTCAATCTCTTTTCCTATAAAAGGAGGACTCATTCACCTCATTACACACACAATTGATCTGATAGAAACCATAGAGAATCTCTGTTATCACAATTTCCACTCCTTGCATCAAATTCTCAAAAATCACAAAATTCACAAAAACACTCAAAGTGGTCATGAAGTGAAATCTGCCCAAATTCATTTCTATTCTTTCCAACACCTCAACCATCCTCCACACAACTTCTAAATAACATATAGAAGGTGTGTAATCCATTAAACCACCAAGAAACCTCAAAAATAAAAAAGTCAAACTCCTACCTATCATACTTTGACCAAAAGCCACAAAAATCACCAAACTTTGTTCTAAGCCTTTCCTTGAGGTTTTGAACATCCACACACCTCATAAATACCATATCTCAACTATTAAAACACTCACCAACCATTAGAAACTCACTCCTTGTCTTTTGGCATTGAAAGTACATTGTTGCTTAAAGTTGAAGAAAAGTTCAAAAGCAAAAAGTGAGGAAAGATATCTCTGGCTTTCTCAACTGATTTAGCTTGCTCAAAAGAGTCATCAAGAGGTATGTGAATGGTTTATATTGATTTTTACACTAGTTCTCATGAATTGGCATATTTGAGTATTATGTGTAAGTTTGAAATTTGAACATTATGTGGTTTCATGACATTTTGTTGTTGTTGCTGCATATGGACATCATGTGTGTTTAGACATGTTTTATACTATATATCTGTTGTGTTTTTGTGTTTGTTTGCTTGGAAATTGCTGTTTGTGATGAAAGCATCTTGTTGTGACATTCAAACCAGGGTTTAGGCATGCTTAAAATGATGTATATGAGATGTTTCAACAATTAAAAAAGGTTGAGAAGTACCAGAATCAAAACTGGTGTGCTATGCTTGAAATCAAGAGCTTGTGTAAGTGCAATGGACATGTTGAATCAAAGAGTGAGCAAAAAAACAAGCAAGGTAATCATCCATACATCACACATACACCTATTTGATGATGTTCAAGCAAGTAGCAAGGCTTAAATTGGATTGTACCAGAATTCTGGTTTTGGATCTGGCTGCTAGTGTTTTAATCAAGCATGGACAACAATCAAAGCCACCATGGGCACAAGCTGACTAATCTAGATACACATACTTAGCACATGATAGTAAACAACTTTAACTTACCAAACTAGTTGACAAACTAGCTTATAACCTAATGGCCATGTGACTGCCCAACTTTGATTTAAAATGCCACAGCAAGATTGCATAACCTGACTCCTAAAGATTTTTTTGTAAATCAATTATCTTGGCAACACACCTTTGCTTTAAACTTTGAGTGTCTTGAACCGCCGTGTTCTGACCAATGACTCTTTTACTTTGCATCTTTCAAAAAAATGATTTTTATTTCAAAAGTTGCATGAACTGTACATTACCATGTTTGTATGAACACTTTTGTTTGCAAATTGGCTTTCCTCTCAAGGAATTTTCAAACATTGAGAAACTTGGTCAAGTGATCCTATCAGGGGGCAAGTTCCTTTTACATCCTGTCAAAGAATCAATTCAATATTTGTTCAAGACATGATATTCTCAGATTTGGTTTATCCAGAATATATTTCAAGACTCAGACTGGGGCAAGCTCTCCGAGCACTCAGTAAATCAGTCACCTTCAGCATCAGACAAGCTGAAGTCATCAATCAGTTCATCTACAACAGACAGCTAAACTGGGGGAGTTTACTTAAGGAATCCCCAAAGCAGCTCTTTATCCTTCCTACATGGATCATCTATTTTGATACAATTTATCAGTGTGGCAGAGTGTGTTCAACAATAGCATCTTCAATCCCCAGGCAGATTGAGAGTGATCTCCATGTTGAGAAATCAGTCTTCCAGTCTTGTCCTCTCACCAAAAGAGTCGAGCCTTGTCATCGGCATTTGCATTTGCATTTGATCATATATCATCTGCATAATTTATACATGCATATATCATAAGCATAATTCATATACATGTGCATATCTTGGGTGCTTTATTCCCCAATTGGCCTGTTCCCCCGAGGTCGTGTTTTACTCACGTCTTGCCTTGCGGACGAACTCCAGTTTACCTAGGTGTTTTACTCCCCATTTCCTTCTTTCTCCCGAGGTCGTGTTTTACTCGCGTTTTACCTTGTGGACGAATTTACCTTACATGGGTGTTTTACTCCCCATTTACCCGACATCATGATGTTTTACTCTCATCTGCCTGTTCTCCCAAGGTCGTGTTTTACTCACGTCTTACCTTGCGGACGATTTTACCTTACCTGGGTGTTTTACTCCCCATTTACCGACATCATGGTATTTTACTCCCATCTGCTCTCTCTCCCGAGGTCGTGTTTTACTCGCGTCTTACCTTGTGGAAGATTTTACCTTACTTGGGTGCTTTATTCCCCATTTACTTCCTTTCCCAAGGTCGTGTTTTACTCACGTCTTACCTTGTGGATGAATTACAATTTCCTTGGCATCATGGGTGCTTTATTCCCCGATGTTGCTGTTTTCCCCAGTGAAATCGCCATTTTCTGTTGCGGTGAAATCTGGATACCAAGCTATTGTTTAACTTGAATCTTAATTCATTTACAACCGAACTTTAATTTATCCAAAAAGGAAAGGTTTAAAGAAAGAAAAACCTACAAAAATGTAAAGCAAAAGGCAAGGCCTAAAGCTAAGCAAAGAGAGATCTAAAGGTTCAGGGGTTGGTTATGCATAGGGAAGGTGTTAGCATCCTAAGCATTTGTAGTACTCTACAGGAACCTCTTGTCAATATTTGTGTTTGCTAAAGTTTGCTTGCTAAAGGGAAAAGTGCTAAAGTAAAGATCTAAAGTATAAAGAGTATGTACAAAGTTTGCTCGCGAAGACATCGCATCTCGTGCCTACGTATCCGGACGGGAATGGAATCAGAGCAATCGTAGTTCCCCTATCTAGGGATAAAGAACTGTTATGTTAAATGGAAGGGAATGTCCCAGGCGGGACGACTAAATAGAGCACGGAGACTCCAAGCCTAAGTTGTAAAGATAAATAGGGAAATGCCCACGGCGGGACGACTAAATAGAGTACGGCGACTCCAAACTTTAAATTGTAAAGGTAAACGGGAAGTTAGTTGTTAGTGAGCTCGCCAAGACATCGCATCTTGTGCCTATGTATTCTCATCGAGAAATCAGAGCGATCGTAGTTCCCCTATCTAGGGATAAGGAATTCTTGACTGTGGTCAAGATTCCAAAGGGAATTAAGCATTCATAGTGAAGTACTTTACATGGAGTGCGGCGACTCCTCTTCTAAGTTAAGATGATTAAGGTAGAGAATGTCCACGGCGGGACGCTAAGCATGAGTACGGCGACTCAAATCCTAAGGCTAGGATAAAAGGGTGAAGTTTGTTGACAACAGTTAAAGGGAATGAGAATAAGCAAAGGCAACAACATATACAAGCATGGTGAGAAAGAAATTCATCAGTATACGCGATAACGATCACAAAATGTAACAAACTTGCAAGTGGTCAAAAGGGATGAAAAATTAAACAAACATGAAATTTTAAAATATGACATGAATTTAGACATAGAAATAAACACAATGCAAAAAGAATGGGTTCAAAATGACTAAAAATGAATGAGATATGAATTTTTGAAGTTTGGTTGAAAAATGGTGAAAAATAACGATCACAAAATGTAACAAACTTGCAAGTGGTCAAAAGGGATGAAAAATTAAACAAACATGGAATTTTAAAATATGACATGAAATTAGACATAGAAATAAACACAATGCAAAAAGAATGGGTTCAAAATGACTAAAAATGAATGAGATATGAATTTTTGAAGTTTGGTTGAAAAATGGTGAAAAATAATAAAAGGGTTGCCCTCCTCAGGGGTCGAACCCAGGTTCAATATGTGCAAGGCGCGTTTTTGGCAATGGTCTTACCACTGGGGTGGCTATTCATCCATTGATGAAGCCACCCCTAATTAATTATAAGGTAAGTTTCATGACAGGTTGGGCAAGAAAGTGGTATGTGAAATGTTGATTTTGTGAAGAAACATGCATGTTGAAAGGTGAGATTTCTTGCACAAACTTATTTTCACCAAAACCACTTGTTGTACACCTCGTGTTGGTCATTTGAAATATGTTTGCATCATCATTTGGTTCAAAAACTTTCTGTTGTGAAATCACACCTTTCAACATGCATGTTTCTTCACAAAATCAACATTTCACATACCACTTTCTTGCCCAACCTGTCATGAAACTTAACCTTATAATTAATTAGGGGTGGCTTCATAAATGGATGTATAGCCACCCCAGTGGTAAGACCATTGCCAAAAACGCGCCTTGCACATATTGAACCTGGGTTCGACCCCCTGAGGAGGGCAGCCCTTTTATTATTTTTCACCATTTTTCAACCAAACTTCAAAAATTCATATCTCATTCATTTTTAATCATTTTGAACCCATTATTTTTGAATTGTGTTTATTTCTATGTCTAATTTCATGTCATATTTTAAAATTCCATGTTTTTTTAATTTTTCATCCCTTTTGACCACTTGCAAGTTTGTTACATTTTGTGATCGTTATCGCGTATACTGATGAATTTCTTTCTCACCATGCTTGTATATGTTGTTGCCTTTGCTTATTCTCATTCCTTTTAACTGTTGTCAACAAACTTCACCCTTTTATCCTAGCCTTAGGATTTGAGTCGCCGTACTCATGCTTAGCGTCCCGCCGTGGACATTCTCTACCTTAATCATCTTAACTTAGAAGAGGAGTCGCCGCACTCCATGTAAAGTACTTCACTATGAATGCTTACTTCCCTTTGGAATCTTGACCACAGTCAAGAATTCCTTATCCCTAGATAGAGGAACTACGATCGCTCTGATTTCTCGATGAGAATACGTAGGCACAAGATGCGATGTCTTGGCGAGCTCACTAACAGCTAACTTCCCGTTTACCTTTACAATTTAAAGTTTGGAGTCGCCGTACTCTATTTAGTCGTCCCGCCGTGGGCATTTCCCTATTTATCTTTACAACTTAGGCTTGGAGTCGCCGTGCTCTATTTAGTCGTCCCGTCTGGGACATTCCCTTCCATTTAACATAACAGTTCTTTATCCCTAGATAGGGGAACTACGATTGCTCTGATTCCATTCACGTTCGGATAAGTAGGCACGAGATGCAATCTCTTCGCGAGAAAACTTTGTACATACTCTTTATACTTTAGATCTTTACTTTAGCACTTTTCCCTTTAGCAAGCAAACTTTAGCAAACACAAATATTGACAAGAGGTTCCTGTAGAGTACTACAGATGCTTAGGATGCTAACACCTTTCCTATGCATAACCAACCCCCGAACCTTTAGATCTCTCTTTGCTTAGCTTTAGGCCTTGCCCTTTGCTTTACATTTTTGTAGGTTTTTCTTTCTTTAAACCTTTCCTTTTTGAATAAATTAAAGTTCGGTTGTAAATGAATTAAGATTCAAGTTAAACAATAGCTTGGCATCCAGATTTCATCGCAACATGCCTATACAACAAGAAATCACATATCATACTCCCTTTAGCGGTGCTATCTCCCCTTGACTGTTCGACACAATTGGCGCGCCACGCCCATAAGTCTTTTCTTACACCTGTCCACTTTGAACCTTCTTATTTCTGCTCCCAAGACTTCTATGACTGGGGGTCAAAACATTATGCATTAGAGTTTCTTGACGCTTCAAGTTTTGCTCGCTTGATTGACCAAGCTTTCGTTGATGTGCAGGAGAAGATCAAGAAAGGTACGTCTACCCATATCAAAGACATTCAAGCCCTCCAGAAGTACTTCGAAACTGCCTATCGACCAGATGATGTTAGTCGAACCATCCGTGAGGCTGCTGTTACTTTGAAAGAAAAGTTTTCTAAAAAATTGGATAGTTTAAATATTCCCTCTTCTGTTCCTCGTGAGAAACAGTACGAGGTTTCCTTTAAACTTGTTCCCCCAAAAGTCCCTCGACTACCAACTGCTGGTTTTGGAGTGGCTCTTGCCCCTCCATTCCCAGATTGGTTTATTTGTGGGGACGCCATAAAAATTCTTCGACAACAGTCGAAGCCCAAAGCGCAGCGGGTGGTTCCGACTAAACATACACTCGATACGTTTAAAGGGATCCTTCATGTTAGTATCGAAGATGTTCGCATCGAATCCGACATTCTTGAAGGTTCATCCCCCTTTAATTTGGACTTTCCTCTCTGAGCTTTATTGTTGCTAACTGGATTTCGTATTATTTATTTTTCAACTGCTCCAAAACGTGCTGCCCCAGCAACCAAAACTGAAGTCAAGGTCGAAGACCAGAAGGTAATCCTCCGCAACTTTCTACTATTTTGACCTCCTTAATCACTCTTAACACTTTATGTTGCTTTCAGGTTAGTCGAAAACCACCCACTCCTCAAAAGAGATTAAAAAGGGCTTCTGCCCAGATTATCATTGATTCTAATGACGAAGATGGATCTCCTCGTGAGACTCTTCAAGTAAAAATAAAATGAAAGATTGTCCATGATATGGATACTCCTAATGCTCCATCCGCTCCTCTTGCAAACAACATACCTCAGACCAATACTCCCCTTCAAGACCTCACTCAGGCTCCCATAGGGGATGCTTCGATCCCAACTGCTGTTCCCATGGAGAGTGACAACTCTAGCCCTGCTGATGAAAATGTCAAGGTATATTGCGCATCTATCTTTCTTTAGGTCTTGTACTGATTTTTTGGTCCCATTCTTTTTAATGCCTGTCTTTTCTAGGCTGATGTTGGGGCTCCACAATCTGATCCCACCAAGCTTCCTCTGTCGCTTTATCCCTTGAATAGCCAAGGTGAGCCTACCTATCATCCCACTTCTGATTTGGTTTCTGGTATGAGTTCCCTTGGTGAGATTAATAAACCTGATTCTTTCACAGTCCCTCCTTCTCCCGCAAAGACAACTACCCAGCAGTCTCAAACTGATGGTTCTGACCATGAAGACAATAATATTCGGGTCGATCCTATCACAACAGATGATGAAGTCAACACTTTGGAGGGGGGCACAAGCTTGATTGATATGAAAAGTTCTCCCTTAGGTCAAACAATAGCTATGGACGAAAAAGCTGTCGAAGGTGATCATGTTGTTGAGGATCAAGCCATGCCTCAGTCTGAATTGAACGAGTCCAGTGATGAAGGTACTCGAGATGAAATGGAAGAGGATGGCGCAAAGGCAAAAGAAGGTCAAGATAAAGAATTGAAAACTGTGGAAACCTCTGTCGAAAAAACCACAACTACTGAAGTGACAAAGGCCCCTATTTCTTCTACCCCCAAGGATACTCCAACAAACCCCTTCCAAGGTGAAACTCAGCTTACCTCCGCCGAACTGGATGCGTTAAAGGTTTCTAACCCTCGACAATACATCAGCCTTTTGTTGAGCAGGCGAAGTCATTCTTCTGGCCAAACTTCCAGTACCTCGACATCTGAAGGGCAAACCTCGAAGCAGCCAGCTGACAATGCTCTCGATAAGATTAAGAAAAAGATTTTCAAAGGGGATCTTTTCACCCTCTTGCAGATGGGCCCAGCCAGCCATCTTCCCCTCAAAGCTCTTCTTCAACAAGTGGATATTAAATCCCTTACTCCTAAAGCCGCGAATGTTATTCAAGAAGTTGGTAGCCTGATTGGCCAGGTTTACAAAGACTTTCGATTATTACCCCAGATTGAGGGTGACATTCAGACGAAAGCTGGCAGTGAAGCTACCGCTTGGAGTGCTGTTGTTGACTCTGAAGAGAGGATCGATGCGTTGGAGGAGACGAGGGATAAAAATAAGCAAGAGATCCTTACTAATGAGGCAAACATTGCATGCTGGGAGCGCAAGATAAAGAGACTTCACAGTAAGATAGCGAAAGCCAAGAAGAAGAATACTGAACTATCTTCTTTCGATGATTCTTCCCTAGCAGCTGAACTTGAACATGTCGTTACCTATGTTGAGGACGCCCGTCATTTGGAATCTAAAGTTGCCCAGCTGAGGGCAGACAAAACTCAATGCCAAAGTCGCCTTGAACTTCAAAAGTCGAACTACCTTAAGATGAAGGCAAATCTTCCTTTTTGATTTATTTAGGCTTTGTAATAGAGCAGATTGTACTGGCCTTTATAAGCCATTTAACTTTGTCTGTAAGATACTGAGCCATTTTGGCGCATTTTGCCAATCACCATTTATGGCTTTGTTTTATATTTGACTGTTATTCTGCTGATATTTTTACCTCTTGAAGTCCAGGCTTATATTTCTTTAAATATTTGCCATTTACTTTTAATATTCTCTCGTCTTTACTCTTTGTAACTTCATATGCCCCCTTAAAGAACACTTTCGATACTTGGAATGGTCCTTCCCACTTTGGGGACCACTTGCCTAAAGACCTAACCTTTCAATCCATAGGCAGAATTACCCTCCACACTAAATCTCCGACCAAGAAAGCCTTTGCTTTGACCTTCTTGTTATATGATTTCTCCACTCTTTTCTTTTGTCTTCTCAAGAGTTATAGAGCTTTTAATCTTTCTTCGTCTAAATCGACTAACTCGTTGAGCATCATGTCCCAATAAATCTCTCGATGGATTTCGTGATGCCTTGAATTCTGACTGACTGTATGTGTATCTCAACTGGCAACACTGTGTCATGGCCGAAGGTCAGTCGATAGGGGGAAGTGTTGGTTGCTTCCTTCGGGAATGTTCGACATGCCCATAGGACTTGATCCAACGTCTTATGCAAATTCCTAGGCTTGCTTCCAATCTGCTTCTTTATCATACCAATTATCACTTTGTTTGCTGCTTCGACTTGGCCATTGGCCTGAGCGTACTAAGGTGTCGAAGTGAGGAGTTTAAATCCCATTTCTTTGGCAAACTCCTGCATCTTCCTACCTGTAAACATTGACCCTTGGTCTGTCGTTATTGTTTCTGGTAACCCAAATCTGTAGATGATATACTTCTGAATGAACTCGATAACATCTTCTTGGTCTACTTTTGGTAGCGGTATTGCTTCGATCCATTTGGTAAAATAGTCTATCCCTACCAAAATATACTTCTGGTTTTTGGAAGACGCGGGTCGAATCTCTCCTATCAGGTCTAAAGCCTAACCTCTGAATGGCCATGGCTTGACTATGGAGTGTAACTCGCTCGCTGGGACATGTTGAATGCCAGCGTGAACTTGGCATTCTTGACAACCTTTGGCGAACTCAATGCAATCTTTCAGCATCGTGGGCCAGTACATCCCCTGGCGAAATAGCAGTCATTTCATCTTATGGCCTACTTGGTGTGCTCAACATGTCCCACTATGAACTGAAGACAACGCCAAGTATGCTTCAGATTCACTGAGGCATTTAAGTAAAACTCCCTCAGAGGTTTTCTTAAATAACTCATTCCCCAAAAGGACATAGCTTAGCGCTTGATATTTTATTTTCTGTTCCGTGGTTGCTAAAGGGTTCTGAAGGTACTCGACCAAAGGTTTCCTCCAATCTTTGTCTGTCAGGCCTTCAACTGTAAAAGTCTCAAAGGTTTCCTCGTCAGCGTAGCTAAATTTTGTAACTTCCAACTCTGACGGTCTCAAACCTACGGTCACAACCTTACCTCTGGCCTCAATTACTTCCTGCAAGTTTTCCTTCGAGACCCTATATCCTGATCGTTGGCTATCTGATTGTGCAGCCGTGGTATATGTCGAATAGTGCAGACTTCGAATTTTTTGAGTAGCCTGTTGGCTATCACGAAATACATAATGAGATTTTCTTTAACGCACTTGTACTCCGTTGTTAGTTGTTTAACGACCAACTCTGAATCTCCCATTATTTCGACTTGGGTTGCCCCCAATTCTAACAAAATTTCAAGTCCAGCAATCAAAGCTTCATATTCAGCTTCGTTATTGGAACATAGGCCCTCGACTCTATACTTGAATTTTGTTGGAATTTTGTCAGGCGAAATGATCAGCAGATCTATGCCTGTCCCGTTCTTGTGACTAGACCCGTCGAAGTATAGCTTCCAAGGCTCTAGTTCAACAATGTTCAGGGTACTTTCACTTATGGAGTGGTCGACAATGAAGTCAACCACTATTTGACCTTTGACCGCTTTTAACGGTCTATATGTTAGTGAGTACTCAGTTAATGCTAATGCCCATTTACCAAGTTGACTATGCAAAATAGGTTTGGACAACATATGTTTAATAATATCAAAATGTGACAAGACATAAACATCAACTGGTTTTATATATTGCTTCAACTTCATACATGAGAAATACAAACATAAGCATAATTTCTCTATCTCGCTATACATAGTTTCTGCATCATTTAAAACTCTGCTAAGGTAGTAAATGGCTCTTTCGACGCCATTTCCGTCCTCTTGAGCAAGCATGCTCCCTAGAGTTTTGTTTGACGCTGCTATGTATAGTCTCATGCTTTTATTTCGACATGGAGGTGAAAGGACTGGAGGATGAGTCAAGTAGTCTTTGATCTTGTCGAAATCTTCTTACTGATCTTTCCTCCATTCGAACTTCTCCCTGGTGGCTCGAAGCAATGGTGAGAAGGCCTGCGTTTTTCCACTGAGGTTCAATATGAACCTTCTTAGGAAATTTATTTTGCCCAACAAGGATTGTAGTTCCTTTTTTTTGGATGGTGCTTTCGCTTCCATGATGGCCTTTGTTTTGTTTTGGTTGATTTCGATCCCCTTTTGTGGACTACGAAACCCAAAAAGTCTCCTGCTTGTACGAAAAATGCACACTTGAGGGGATTCATTTTGAGGCCAAACTTCCTCATCCTTATGAAGGACTTGCGCAGATGTTCTACATGATCTTCTCCTGATATAGATTTTATCACAATGTCATCAATATATATTTGCATAAAGACTCAATGTAATCATGAAAAATCTAATTCATCACCCGCTGGTACGTTGCCCCAGCATTCTTCAGGCCAAAAGGCATCACTACCCATTTGTAAGTGCCTAAGGCCCCTGGGCAATGGAACACCGTTTTAGGAACTTCATCCTCAACAATAAAAATCTGGTTGTAACCAGAATATCCATCCAGCATGCTAAGGTACTCGTGGCCAGCGGCTGAATCGACTAGCATTTCTGCCACTGGCATCGAATACTCATCTTTAGGGGTTGTTGAATTTAAATCCCTAAAGTCTATGCAAACTCTTAAGGATCCGTTTTTCTTAATGGTTGGTACAATGTTTGCTAGCCATTTGACATACCTGGTTGTACGGATGAACTTGCATCGAAGGAGTCTTTCGATTTCTTCATTTATCTTTGAGAGGATCTCAGGGGAGAAACGTCTTGGGTTATGTTTGACTGGTCTTTTTCTAGGCTTGATTGGTAGCCTATGCTCGACTAGATCTCTCTTTAGACCTGGCATTTCGTCGTAGTCCCAAGCAAAACAATCCCGGTACTCTCGCAGCAATTGGATGGTCTCGACCCTGAGTTGGGGGTCGAGGTTGGCGCTGATATAACTTGGCCTTTTGATCACTCCATCTCCCAGATCCACTTCCTCCAATGGATCCTGCGCCAGCATATTAACATCGTTGGCCAAGGGATCTTTTTCAAATCCCAAAGGCTCATCATCATAGATGGCGTCGAGTCTTTGCCCTTCGTACTGAATCTTGTCGGGAGGCTTGGGGTCGAAACGCCCACCTGAGCCTATTTGTTCAGATTCTTCATTGGCTCTCTCAGCCATTTTGTTATTAGCGGCCTCCAAGGCCGTTTGTAGCTTAGTTTCGGCCACGTAGGCTGAAATCCTTTGAAGCGCTATGGCTTTAGTCATCATCACTAAATTCACTTCCCCACCCAGTGGGGTCTATGGGAAGTTCGCTAAGGTATGGTAGTCTCTCACCTAGCATTTCCTTGTCCCATCGGAAACCTTCGACGGGATGCAGATAAAGTGAGCAATACACTTCGTCATTTGGTGTAAATTCAAAATCTGCAGGTTCGCATGGGCCTATACTGACCAAATGTTTGTCGAACTGTCTTCTACCAATATGGTTTATGGGTGCTTTGAAATACCCTTAATCTGCTTCAATGTTTTCGACAATGCCATCTGGTCTCCAGATGGTGATCCTTTGATGCATCCAAGATGGCACTGCCCCCACTCCATGGATCCATTCTCTTCCAAGCAACAAATTATAGTTGGCAGTGGTTTCTACCACCATGAAGACAGTTGGACGGGTAATGGTTCCGACCGTGACATTCACTTGTATGACCCCCATGGTCGAACCCACTTTACCTTCATAGTTTGATAATACCATGTTGTGCGGCTTGGTATCCGTTTCATCTTTTCCAATTTTGTTCAACAGAAAATGCGGCATTAGGTTCACCGTAGCGCCGCAATCCACCAAGATTTTGTTAACTGGGACCTTCTCTACTTGTACCGTAATATAAAGAGGCTTCAGATGATTCTTCATCGCCTCTGTGGGCCGTTCGAAGAATGCTTTTTGCTCCTCGACGCAGCCATTGTTCATCACATAGTAACATACCGGCTTATGAGCCGTCATCTCCTAGTCCGTATAGGTGTCCAAGTTTTCAACCACAAAAATCCTGTCAAATTCCCTAGGCATCACTGATACTACATTAACCAAAATATCCAAAGTTCCGTCAGAGTCTTCATCAAAATTATCGGCCATTTCGTCATCGACCCCGACCGATTTCCTCTGCTCTTCGACCTGTGTCAGAAACAACTTTCGTCCTACAGGTGTTTTCCCAAAACGCTTTCGTTCGACCCTGATTCTCGATGGGAACGTTGGTACTGGATTCTGGTTGGTCCCTTTGTGCACCTTCCTTGAGTGCTTTTCTTTTTCTCTGTTCTCGTCTCCATTGCGATCGAGACATGGGATTTTTCCCTTTATAATTTTCTGATACATGAGCAACCCTTGAAGACTGAAACTCTTTTCGATAGCTTAACGAAGATCCTCATTGCACTTCAAAGTTCTTCCACCTCTTTTGCCCTTGCTTCTTATCCTCATTGGGTTTTGTCCACTTTCCATCGGTGGCCTCAGCATTGGGCTTAAAACTAGTGGGTTTGTTGGTAGGAGGCCTTATGCGGGGGTCATATCTTTTTTGAAGGCCTCTTCGAGGATCGAATCTGGGCCTTTCGTTATCTTGCCTTAGCCTTCGTGTTCCCTCTAGCTTCTGTGCGGCCTTTTTGTCAAATATGGCGCTGCATCGGGGACAAAGCATCACACTAGAACCTCTCTCTTGGCAACGGTGAAGGAAAGCAACGATCGATTCTTCCTGCTCTGGGTATGCTTCCCTAGTGTGTGTCCCCTGGTAATTCGACTCACTATCCGCTACATCTTCCTGTTGGGTGATCTCTACCATGTTAATTTCAACTTCTTCGACCAAATTAAGCTTCTTCAGGCCTAGCTCCACGCCTTTAGTGGTTTGATCAATTCTGACAAAGTCATCAGCAGTTTCTTTGGTCACTATCTCCCAATCTAGATTGCCCTTGTTGTTTGAACTTCTGGCTTCATCCCTTTGGTCACAGTCATCAATTTCCATTTCCACATAGTTCTTTTGTGCGAAGCTCATGGTAACCTTCACCATCACAACTTCGTTTATAGGATTGTCTGTAGTTTCTGTTATGTCGATTGAAAAGTCGTAGCCCTCAGTAACTTCGACCATGTTGGCTTCCACTGGTTCTGTATAGTGTGCATCCGCCATTTGTAGAGGGTCTGTGTCGACCTTCATCTAGCCGCTAGCCTTCCTTCCAAACTTTAGCCGTCCTTCCTAGATTTCATTTTGAACAAGGTCCCTGAAAAGAAAACATTGAGACGTTTTATGACCCAGGAAATTATGGTATTTAAAAAACCCTCTTTTCTTCCTTTGTTCTATGGACGGCATTTTAGCGCTAGGAGGCACTGTCATTTGTCCGTCTTTAACTAACAAATCGAAGATTTCATCACATTTTTTGATGTCGAAAATATATGTTTTCTTTGGGAACCTATCGTTTTTTTTCGGATTCGACATAACTAAGGTGGTCCTTGTTTAAGTTCAGCAAGATCCACTTCGCCGTCGTCGAAGCTCACAGGCTCATCACACAACCCTTCGACATTCTCATTATATTTGAGAAAAACTACCTTTTTATTTTTATTAAACTTAGCCTTTTCGTCTTTGAGCCTTTCTAATTGCCGAACTCGATCGGCTAGTTGGGCGATGTCCCTTAGATACTGGGTATCCAACTTTTTCCTAATAGAATAGTCGAGACCCCCAGCGGCCATTTCGACCAACTCATGTTCAGGGACCTGTGTGAAGCATCTGGCTTTAAGCAAACGGAATCTATTAAGGTATTCCTCAATTAGCTCAGAAAACTTAGCTTCACACTAGCGAGTTCCTTTAAGCTAATTTTAGTCTAGCCCATATAGAATTGTTCATGGAACAAACGCTCTAACCGGATCCAATTACACACCGTATTAGGGGGAAGCGTTGTGAACCAGGTGAAGGCATTCTTAGTAAGATAACTTGGGAAGTATTTTATTCTAAGGCTTTCATCATTCGCTATCTCTCCAGCCTCGATTAGGTAACGAGCCACATGTACGACGGTAGATTCTGTCGTATCTCCTGAAAACTTAGTAAACTTGGGTACTTTCGTCCTAGGGGGTAATTCTGCCTGAAGGATATAATCTACTATAGGTGAAGTGTAATTTGGCCTGGTGAACCCAGTATTTAACCCATTTCTGGCCATAATTCTCTCGACCATGGCTGCTAGATTGTTGTCGACGACCACGTTGTTTCGTCGAACCTGCTGGACCATATTGTCCGCGTCTTGGTTCTGATTCACGACAGCCACTCCTGGGTCTCTTTCTCCCAAGACACGGGGCTGATTTCGCAACGGCTCTTCCCTAAGCACTTCGACTACAGGAGGGGAAATCCTTCCTTGGTTTCCTACATCGATTTCTGCCATATTCCCCAGGTTTTCTCATGGGATATCCGCTACTGCGGTCTGATTTCTGGCTAAGGGAGGTACCCCCATGAATTCAGCCAATCTTGTTAGTTGTACCGCCAATTGTTGATTGGTCTGAGTTTTATTTTGGATTAATGGTTGAAAGATTTCACCCATGGTTTGTGACAAAGTCTGAACCATTTGTAGGTTACTTTCGTCCATCTGCTGTCTCAAACAAGCAACTGAGGTGTTGGTCAAATTGGGGCCTTGCGTCGAATACCCTAAGCTCTGGCTTTGGGGATTTCGACCCATGTTCATGCCTGACCCTGACCCCTATAATGGAGAAGCCATTGCCTGATCTGAGAATATAGGGGGTGCACTTTGGAGCCCCTGCATCATAGCGGTGGGCATCCCATATGGGGGATTTCTCGGTGACTGTGAAAAACCAGGGGGACCAAACTGCCTGGAAGTCGAACTTCCTCCTAACAAAATTTGAGGATTCGACGTTTGATGGCCAATATATTCCAACACTGGTTGAGTATAAGGTCTTATCACCGTCGATCCAGCCCCAAGTACGGAGGGTGTCGGTACTGGCCTCACAGGAAGCACCGTTTGTTCTCTAGTCGACGGTATCGGAGGGGGAACTCCATCGTCTCTTATTCTCTCACTGGAACCGTCTCCTTGATGGTTGGGGTTATCTGGCTGGTTCGTATCCATAGCCATGTTCCTAATGTTTCGTCTTGGTCGTCTTTCTTCATTTATAGCGGTAACTTTACCACTTCTCAATAACATAAAATGTACTTCTCACGAAAGGGACCAACACGACTGCAAAATTTCTTATAAGTTTAGTTTTATAAAAAGATTTTTTTAGCATTGTCCCACTAGGCGTGCCATTTTTTCCCCTTGAAAATCGGAAAACAATCGCTGATCTTACAAATTTAACTTTGGTGACTCACAGGATCAATCAGATTGATCCTAGGACATGTGCTAAAGGCTTTTATTGTGAAAATCTATCCAAGTTCCACACTCGAACAATATTGGGGTAAAAGAACTTTAAATAAACATCTATTCGACTACGAAATAACATAAAAGATAAAGTAAAGCTTTCAATAAAAGAAAGTAGAGAATTTGTTTAGAGAGGTGAAGTTAGATTGAGGACGAAGAGAAAAGAATTGCATAGGAAAAGAGGAGAAAGGAATAAAGTGAGGAAGAAAGGTGCAAAGACAATAAAAGACTTTGTAAAGTTTAAAGCAAAATAAAGTAAATTTCATTAAGTTAAAAGATGGTGTGTTTACATCACGTACATTCTCTATAATACTCGCTTTCTCTACGACATCTTATTTATAGTAGTAAAAAATAACTTCTAATAACCTCCAACCTCACCTCCTCTCGCCACTTGTCACAATGCATGGATTCTACTGCTCATAAGGTGCCACGTGTCTTCTTTAAGTATTTGGCAAACAAAATCGTTCCCTCCAACTTTTGAATTTCAAATCCTTCGACGAACCATCCACAACAGCAAGCCGTCGAACTCCTAGCTTCTGGGTGAGTTCTTCGACTTCTTCTTTTGGCTGCTTTACCTCTTTCGACCAATCTTTCATTCTCAACTTATCCTTGGCCTTTTATCTTGAATTCCTTTCTTCTACATGAGGCGTCGAATTTAGGAGCTAACAGGTGGTGGGAACTCAAGCTGCTAGTGAGGATCGTTCTATCCAAGGTACTTGTTTCATTAATAATGTTCCTTTGTCTGCTATGATTGATATGGGTGCGACCCACTCGTTCATCTCTGTTGATTGTGTGAAGAGGCTAGGTTTGGTGCCGACTACTCTTGAGCGGCGGATGACTATTGAGAATCCCTCTATTGGTTCAGTGACTACTTCTTTGGTGTGTTTGAAGTGTCCACTGACTATTTTCGGTAGAGATTTTGGGGTGGATCTGATTTGCTTGCCTCTTGGTAAGTTGGATGTTATTCTGGGTATGAACTGGTTGGAGTTCAACCGAGTCTACATCGATTATTTTCGGAAGGTGTTGTTATTTCTTACGCCGGAGGAGGAAGCTTTGGCGGATTCCTTGTCTGGTAAGGAATTAAGGATCTTGTTGGAGGGTGAAGCTAAAATGTTTGCTTTATTTGCATCGTTAGCTGTTGACGGAAAAGTGTCATTGAAGGAGTTGGCGGTGGTGAAAGAATTTCCGGAAGTGTTCCCTGAGGATATTACAGAGTTACCTCCAAAGAGAGAAATTGAGTTTAGTATTGATCTTGTACCTGGTACGAGGCCTATATCTATGGCGCCGTACAGGATGTCGGCAGTGGAGTTGGCTGAATTGAAGTCTCAGATTAGAGAGTTGTTGGATAGGAAGTTTATCAGGCCGAGTGTATCACAATGGGGAGCTCCAATGTTGTTGGTCAAGAAGAAGGATGGTAGTATGAGGTTGTGCATCGATTATCGTCAGTTGAATAAAGTGACCATCAAGAACAAATATCCTCTTCCAAGGATTGATGATTTGATGGATCAGTTGGTGGGAGCTCGAGTGTTCAGTAAGGATGATTTGAGGTCGGGTTACCATCAGATCCGAGTGAAGGAAGGTGATATTCAAAAGACGGTGTTTAGAACTCGTTATGGACATTACGAGTATGCGGTAATGTCTTTCGGAGTGTCGAATGCGCCGGGAGTGTTCATGGAGTATATGAACCAGATCTACCATTCTTATTTAGATCAGTTTATTGTTGTGTTCATTGATGATATCCTGATTTATTCGAAGTCCGAGGAAGAGCATGCAGGACATTTGAGAATTGTTTTGCAAGTGTTGAAGGATAATAAGCTGTTTGTGAAACTGTCCAAGTGTGATTTTTGGTTGAAGACGGTGAGTTTCTTGGGCCATGTGATATTTGGTGATGGTATATCGGTAGACCCATCAAAGGTGAGTGCAGTGTTGCAGTGGGAACCGCCAAAGACAGCGACGAAAGTTAGGAGCTTTTTGGGTTTAGCAGGGTACTACCGAAGGTTTATTGAAGGATTTTCTACTTTGGCGTTGCCATTGACTCAGTTGACAAGGAAGAATCAAGTTTTTGTGTGGGATGCCGCTTGTGAAAAGAGCTTTGTGGAATTGAAGAAGAGATTGACTACGGCACTGGTGTTAGTGTTACCGACTCCGAGTGAACCGTTTGTGGTGTATTGTGATGCGTCTAAGATGGGTTTAGGCGGAGTTCTTATGCAGAATGGTAAAGTGGTGGCGTATGCTTCGCGGAAACTGAGGGTGCATGAGCGGAATTACCCTACTCATGATCTTGAGTTGGCTGCGGTGGTTTTTGTGTTGAAGATCTGGAGGAATTATTTGTATGGTTCGAGATTTGAGGTGTTCAGCGATCATAAAAGTCTGAAGTATCTGTTTGATCAGAAAGAGTTGAATATGAGGCAGAGAAGATGGTTAGAATTCTTGAAGCATTATGATTTTAGCCTAAGTTATCACCCTGGAAAGGCTAATGTGGTAGCAAATGCTTTGAGCAGAAAGCGATTCATATGTCGGTTATGATGGTGAAAGAGATGGAGCTTATTGAGCAGTTCAGAGATTTGAGCATGGTTTGTGAAACTTCGGCAGATTGTGTGATGTTGGGCAAGTTGCAAGTGAACAATGATTTCTTAGATTTGATTAGAGAAGGCTAGAAGCTTGATGTGAAGCTAGTGGATGTGATGTCTGGAGTGGGAAGAGACTCCGATAGTGATTTCAAGTTGGATGGTTCAGGTGTGTTGAGGTTCCGAGGTAGGATTTGTGTGTCGGATAATGATGAGTTGAAGAAGTCAATTCTGAGTGAAGGATATTGTAGTAGTTTGAGTATTCATCCGGGAGCTACGAAGATGTATCATGATTTGGGGAAGATGTTTTGGTGGTCAGGTATGAAGAAGGATATAACTCAGTTTGTTTATGCCTATTTGACGTGTCAGAAATCGAAGGTGGAGCATCAGAAGTCTAGTGGATTGATGCAACCGTTAGAGATTCCAGCTTGGAAGTGGGATTGTATCACCGTGGATTTTGTTACAGGATTGCCGAGCACAGCAAGAGGATTTGATGCCATTTGGGTAATTGTGGATCGGCTTACGAAGTCTGCACATTTTGTGCCGATTAGTATCAATTTTCCGTTGGAGAAGCTGGCAGAGATTTATATTCGGGTGATTGTGAAGCTTCATGGTGTGCCGACGAGTATTGTGTCGGATAGAGATCCGAGGTTTACTTCAGAATTCTGGAAGAGTTTGCAGGAAGCTTTGGGTACTAAGTTGAAACTGAGTTTAGCTTATCATCCACAGACTGATGGTCAGTCGGAGAGGACTATTCAGACGTTGGAAGATTTGCTGCGGGCTTGCGTGTTAGAAAAAGGTGGTGCATGGGATACTCATTTGCCATTGATTGAGTTCACGTATAACAACAGTTACCATTCCAGTATCGGGATGGCACCGTTTGAGGCTCTTTATGGTAGGAGATGCAGAACTCCTTTGTGTTGGTATGAGTCGGGTAAGAATGTGATTTTGGGGCTAGAGATTGTGCAGCAGACTACTGAGATAGTTCAGATGATCCGTGAAAAGATGAAAGCATCTCAGGATAGGCAGAAGAGTTATCACGATAACCGGAGGAAAGAGTTGGAATTCAGTGAAGGTGATCACGTGTTCCTGAGAGTTAACCCCGTGACTGGTGTAGGTCGTGCGTTGAAGTCCAAGAAGCTGGATCCGAAGTTTATTGGGCCGTATCAGATTTTGCAGAGAGTTGGTACTGTGGTTTATAGGGTGGCGTTGCCGCCTGAGATTTCGAATTTGCATGACGTGTTCCATGTGTCGCAACTTCGGAAGTATGTCGCGGATCCATCTCATGTGATTCAGAGAGATGAAGTGTGTAACACCCTTCTAACCCCACGGAATAATACATAATTAATCAGAGTAAATTAACATGCTTTCACAAAAGGGCGTCACACAATTTTACAAAATCTCAATATTCACCTGTCATACTCATGTAACATTGAAATAAATAGTCATGCTATTAAATTTTCATCTTGCATGTAACAGCGGATTCAATTTATTTACATAAATCCCTTCACAGAATATTCATGTTCATCACATAATCATCAACACTTAGGCACAGAGGCCATTATCACATATTTCAAATACATTTAAAACACAACTTAGAATACACAATATATCTCTAAGGCATAAACCCAACGATCCCAGTGTTACATAACCAGAGCATGACCTGACCCAACATAATTAAATACTAAACAGTTGCACCAACAGTGAACTCGCAACTACTAGCAGTACTACACCAAGATACCTGCACGATGTCATAAAGGACATCATTCCAACAGAAGGGTGAGAAATATTATCATAATAATCAATGCATACAATTATATATATATATATATATATATATATATATATATATATATATATATATATATATATATATATATATATATATATATATATATATATATATATATATATATATATATATATATATATATATATATATATATATATATATATATATATATATATATATATATATATATATATATATATATATATATATATATATATATATATACACACACACACACACACACACACACACACACACAAGTATAGAATACATATAACCCACATTTTCTCACCCCAATTCATTTCCATTATCAGATGCATCACAACGTGCATATAAACAAACATAGACATTCATCAAGCATTTTCATCATGCATACTTCCATAAATCTCAACATCCCACATAAACATACACATGTTATGTTTTATCCACCAATCCACTATTACACATTCACATTTCTCAATTACACAAGTAATGCACATACGCGTATTCCATAATTCTCGCCATACTTCATCATAACTCATCATATACTTTACAAAGCATACTTATATAAACAAATATGGACAATCATCAAGCATTTTCATCATGCACATATCCATAGTCCTCAAAAATCCACATAACATACACATAAGCATTTTTGCATACAACAATCTTATATTCACACTCTCAAATCAACAAGTCATGCACACACGCATGCTTCATACAACAATCACAAATGTGCCATGTGACTCAATGCAACTCATGCCATGTGGTACCAACACTTGTTATCGTTTTTTCGGTTTTTACATTTAAACCGGGTCCACCCTTCTAGACCGATAACAACAAAGCCCGTCCCCTAGGCTTCAAACCCACCCTTCTAGGTTTGGGACAAGCCACTAGTCTCCACGAAACTAGCAAACATCGCCTCTTGACTAAATGATGCATATGCAATCAACCAACAAAATGCACTTAAGACCGTTCCCGCATCTTAATCCCATGCATTTCAAATAATTCATCACATATGAATTATAACATGATTGCACACACAACATGTCACAACAATCATCAATGTATTCATTTATCAATACCATTAGCATATCATGAAACAATGCACACATATCCAAGATATTATCCCATGCATTTCTCACAATTATTAAACAATGCACACATATCCACGATATGTCCCCATGCATTCTTCACATTTAATCACATGCACACAAATGCATTTATAACATCTATCAAGAAATGCACACATATTCACAATATGTTCTCATGCATTCTCAAGTAATTCATCATACAAGAATTACATCGTACTTACACGCATAACACATTTACCACGCAATGCACATATATTCACAATATATTCTCATGCATTGTTCACATATAATCGCATCCAATCAATATACATTCACAATATCATGCCAAATGACGATGAATTCATCACAATAATCATGCATTTTAAACATGTTAAAATAATGCATACAAATATTTGTCAAAAGAATGCAATTCATATCTGATCCTATCATCTAGGATTCACGCCAAAAGGCTACCCACAGTACAACATATCATAACATAAAGCATGCCACTCAGCTAAGGATTAAACACCATTAAGCTAAGCAAAACAACACGGATTGGAATCACGGAGAAAATAAAACTCTGTCAAGTTCGCTACCATTCGCCTGGCGAAGCCATTGGCGAATGCTCGCTACCAGTTCGCCTGGTGAACAAGCTGGCGAAGACCACTGGGAGTTTACTGGAATTATTCGCCACTACACTCGCTGGGATTCGCCTGGCGAACCCACTCACTGCCTCCTTTGCCTGGCGAACAAGCTGGCGAAGTCCACTAAGGGCTACTGGAATTGCTCGCCAGCCACTCGATGGGCTTCGCCTGGCGAAACTTTGCCTGGCGAAACTTCGCCTGGCGAAACTTCGCCCTCACTCGCTTGGCGAGAGCCAGCGAACCTCCGAAACCAGAACTTCCCAATCTGCCCGAAACCCTCCAAACCACCGAAATCACCCGATTCTTGTCAAAACAGTCCCAATAACCTTAGTTAAACCACACCCGACTAGTCTACGCTAACCATCTCAGTTTCTAACCAATTAAACTCTTATTCTACCGATTAAATCTCCTTTTCCCTAAATGGAAAAATGGTGGAAATTCATAACAACCAAACCCACACATACATAATCATACACATGGATTAAATAACAATGTTTCTCACCCTTACCTTGGTTTAATCGAAGCTTGAAGCGGATCCTTGAGCTTTCCAAGATTTTCCCTCTTCTCTTCTCTTTTCTCCTCTTTCTTTCTTTCTCTTCTCTTTCTCTTTCTTTCCCTTATGTTTTCTTTTCCATCTATTTTCCTTTATATACTTTCCATTTGATTTTTATTTCTATTATATTTCTTTTCTCATAATATCTACCAAATCCTTTCTCACAAAATATCTCATCTTGACATTAATTAGAAAATATCTGGTAAATCCACATTATTCTACCAAATCTAATAAATCAGTTAAATCCATTAACTCATATAATTTAAATAAATCCAATGATTCCTTTAAATCAAATAAACCACTTAAACCAATTAATTAGTACCAATAATTAATTACCGAAAATTTGGCTATTACAACCCTCCCACACTTTAGGAATTTTCGTCCTCGAAAATGTTACCTGATTCAAATAACTCTGGATACGATCCTGGCATCCCAATCTCCCAAATCTAACTCTCTCTCGAACTACCTCCATCAAAGGAATCCCTATACCTCGAAGTTACCTCTCGTTCATCAACCTGAACTAGAAATGCCTCAGAAATCAAATCGTCTCTCTCTTGCACACCATCCATCTGAATCAATGTACCTCCTTAGCTTAGACACATGAACATATTATGTAATCTCCACAAGTGACAGCGGTAAAACAATCTATCATGCTATTTTCCCCCTGCTTCCGCTGCGCCACTCTGATATAGATCCACAAAACACAGGATATACTTCCGAGACCCCAAGCTCGACCAACACCAGTTACTATCGTAACTCTCAAAACACGTCCTTTCTTGGATCCTTGTGATCTTTTCAGTCGTCTCTTGCACAATCTTCGGCCTGAGTACAACACTCTCGCTGGACACACGTCTATCCAAAGGAGTCCTACACCTCTTACCAAACAAAGTCTCATACGATGCTATTCCGATACTAGAATAATAGCAGTTATTGTAGGTAAACTCAATCAACGACAATTAACCATCTCCTGATCCATCTTGATCCAACACATAAGTTCTCAACAAATTCTCTACATTTTGGATAGTCCTCTTTGTCTACCCATTCGTCCACGGATGCTAGACAGAGATTATCTTCAACATGTCGCTCAAAGCGTCTGCAACTCTCTCAAAATCCCAATGAAAAACCCTATTTCCCATCTGACACAACATTCGACGGCACTTCGCACAACTTCACAACTTCATCGATACACATCTCAGCTAGATTCAACATAGAATGATTAATCCTTATTGGTAAGATAAGTTAATCTTGTCAATCTATCCATAACCACTCAAATTGAATCATACCCCTTCAAAATCTTCGGAAAACCCGACACAAAATCCATGGAAATACTATTCCATCCCACTCAGGAATATTCAACAGTTGCATCCGACCCAACGGTCTCTAACGTTTATTCTTCGACATTCTAATAAGTCTAATCCAGCATATACAAACTAAATCACTTCTCTCTTCATCTGTGGTCATCAAAATAATTCCTCAAATTCGGTCACACCTTCCCAGTACCTGCATGGATACTCCATCTATCTCAATGTCCTTCTTCCAGTGTACTCTTATCCAACTCACACTATTCAGAACACATACTCCATCTCTACATCTCATGATACAATTTCCCTAAATCTGAAAATCACCTCCTTGAATCTCATCGAGAATACCAATAGTCAGTCTCATCATATAAAGCTCAACTCCATGAGAAGTCTCTTCACAGACCACACTCATATTCCGAATTTACTCAATCAGTCCTAACTTCATTACCATCATCATCGGTACATACAGAGATTTCCAATGCAATAACTCAGTTACCACTTGGTCTCACTCGAACGGTAACTCAACCAAAACCATACTCTTTCAGAATTCCCAATTATTTCCTCTACATCATATTCAACTTCTCAAATCAAACAAATACCTTAATATCTTAAGATCATTAACCATTTCAAATCTCAACTAAACAATTGAGGTTTCCAAACTCCGGTACAAACACACAACAACAACCAACTCTAAATCACTTGTCTGATAATTCCCTTATGTACTTTAAGTTGCCTCAAAGCATAGCCAAAACTCGTTGATGTTGCACTTAACATATCTCCCAGTAATATTAACAAAGCATTACAACACAACGAATAGTTCCGTCAGATTCGGCAAAACCAACACACGAGCTATTGACAACTTTCCAAAAACTCTCTGAACTTCTTCACAGTGGCATATCACTACTTCTTCTCCAATACTGAGAACACAAGTTCCCGATGCTCAACATGATCCTCTATATTCTTCGAATTATCAAACACATTCCATCAATAAACTAATTAATTTCCATGCCACTACTTCACCATCACACAGAGCATTAAAATAGCGTCCAACGCTCTGAATGGTGCGTCAAAAGACAAAAACAACATTTTCACACTCCGAAGGCCACTCAACGCATTTTCAACTCTTGAAATTCCAAAGGTCTAATTATACCTATATTGTATTCCACATCTTACTTTCCTTAATAATCACCGAAAGTCATTATCCATTCTTATACTCGACCTCACACTTTGCTGTCGTAGCATGCACACCAAACACAAGCCTCAACACAACTTAATCAATCTTAATTCCTTGGCCACTCAAACAAACATATAATATGGAGCTTCCAATATCTGATTAGTCCCCGTAACTAAGTCGATCACAACTCAACTTCACATCTTGGCTGTTTATCACTTATCTTGTCAGGATAACTCTCAGACTACCACAATCAAACGGTAAACCGACAACTTCTCCACTTTCATTAATACTCAAAATTCCCATCAAAATCAAACATCTCATCACTATCCTGCGCCGACTCATCAAAACAATTCTTAAGCGCTCGGCTTTACTCAAAACAATTCACTGCACCACGCCATCTAAGCTTGCAAGACACATCTATCCCATCCAACACAATCCCAACTACTATCAACAAGACATTAAGGGTGATCAGTTCCTCAATTTGCCGATAGACAGTCGAAAATCATGATGGGGTATAAACCATCTTTACCAAACTATAAGAGCATTCAACCACACTTGCAGCATTTTGAGGAATCACAAGCTTCTCCCCCACTTCGATCATTCCCACTTATGTAGACAAAGGTTAAACAACAAACACGTATCGACAGTGTTTTCACACACATGTCGCATACAAGGGAATAAATAACATTAGACAACATGGCCGAACGGACCGACCTGCTCTGATACCACTAATGTAACACCCTTCTAACCCCATGGAATAATACATAATTAATCAGAGTAAATTAACATGCTTTCACAAAAGGGCGTCACACAATTTTACAAAATCTCAACATTCACCTGTCATACTCATGTAACATTGAAATAAATAATCATGCTATTAAATTTTCATCTTGCATGTAACAACGGATTCAATTTATTTACATAAATCCCTTCACAGAATATTCATGTTCATCACATAATCATCAACACTTAGGCACAGAGGCCATTATCACATATTTCAAATACATTTAAAACACAACTTAGAATACACAATATATATCTAAGGCATAAACCCAATGATCCCAATGTTACATAACCAGAGCATGACCTGACCCAACATAATTAAATACTAAACAGCTGCACCAACAGCGAACTCGCAACTATTAGCAGTACTACACCAAGATACCTGCACGATGTCATTAAGGACATCATTCCAACAGAAGGGTGAGAAATATTATCATATACACAAGTATAGAATACATATAACCCACATTTTCTCACCCCAATTCATTTCCATTATCAGATGCATCACAACGTGCATATAAACAAACATAGACATTCATCAAGCATTTTCATCATGCATACTTCCATAAATCTCAACATCCCACATAAACATACACATGTTATGTTTTATCCACCAATTCACTATTACACACTCACATTTCTCAATTACACAAGTAATGCACATACGCATATTCCACAATTCTCGCCATACTTCATCATAACTCATCATATACTTTACAAAGCATACTTATATAAACAAATATGGACAATCATCAAGCATTTTCATCATGCACATATCCATAGTCCTCAAAAATCCACATAACATACACATAAGCATTTTTGCATACAACAATCTTATATTCACACTCTCAAATCAACAAGTCATGCACACACGCATGCTTCATACAACAATCACAAATGTGCCATGTGACTCAATGCAACTCATGCCATGTGGTACCAACACTTGTTATCGTTTTTTCGGTTTTTACATTTAAACTGGGTCCACCCTTCTAGACCGATAACAACAAAGCCTGTCCCCTAGGCTTCAAACCCACCCTTCTAGGTTTGGGACAAGCCACTAGTCTCCACGAAACTAGCAAACATCGCCTCTTGACTAAATGATGCATATGCAATCAACCAACAAAATACACTTAAGACCGTTCCCGCATCTTAATCCCATGCATTTCAAATAATTCATCACATACGAATTATAACATGATTGCACACACAACATGTCACAACAATCATCAATGTATTCATTTATCAATACCATTAGCATATCATCAAACAATGCACACATATCCAAGATATGTTCCCATGTATTTCTCACAATTATTAAACAATGCACACATATCCATGATATGTCCCCATGCATTCTTCACATTTAATTACATGCAAACAATATGCATTTATAACATCTATCAAGAAATGCACACATATTCACAATATGTTCTCATGCATTCTCAAGTAATTCATCATACAAGAATTACATCGTACTTACACGCATAACATATTTACCATGCAATGCACATATATTCACAATATATTCTCATGCATTGTTCACATATAATCGCATCCAATCAATATACATTCACAATATCATGCCAAATGACGACAAATTCATCACAATAATCATGCATTTTAAACATGTTAAAATAATGCATACAAATATTTGTCAAAAGAATGCAATTCATATCTGATCCTATCATCTAGGATTCACGCCCAAAGGCTACCCACAGTACAACATATCATAACATAAAGCATGCCACTCAGCTAAGGATTAAACACCATTAAGCTAAGCAAAACAACACGGATTGGAATCACGGAGAAAAGAAAACTCTGTCAACTTCGCTACCATTCGCCTGGCGAAGCCATTGGCGAATGCTCGCTACCAGTTCGCCTGGCGAACAAGCTGGCGAAGACCACTGGGAGTTTACTGGAATTATTCACCACTACACTCGCTGGGATTCGCCTGGCGAACCCACTCGCTGCCTCCTTCACCTGGCGAACAAGCTGGCGAAGTCCACTGAGGGCTACTGGAATTGCTCGCCAGCCACTCGCTGGGCTTCGCCTGGCGAAACTTCTCCCTCACTCGCTTGGCGAGAGCCAGCGAACCTCCGAAACCAGAACTTCCCAATCTGCCCGAAACCCTCCAAACCACCGAAATCACCCGATTCTTGTCAAACCAGTCCCAATAACCTTAGTTAAACCACACCCGACTAGTCTACGCTAACCATTTCAGTTTCTAACCAATTAAACTCTGATTCTATCGATTAAATCTCCTTTGCCCTAAATGGAAAAATGGTGGAAATTCACAACAACCAAACCCACACATACATAATCATACACATGGATTAAATAACAATGTTTCTCACTCTTACCTTGGTTTAATCGAAGCTTGAAGCGGATCCTTGAGCTTTCCAAGCTTTTTCCTCTTCTCTTCTCTTTTCTCCTCTTTCTTTCTTTCTCTTCTCTTTCTCTTTCTTTCCCTTATGTTTTCTTTTCCATCTATTTTCCTTTATATACTTTCCATTTGATTTTTCTTTCTATTATATTTCTTTTCTCATAATATCTACCAAATCCTTTCTCACAAAATATCTCATCTTGACATTAATTAGAAAATATCTGATAAATCCACATTATTCTACCAAATATAATAAATCAGTTAAATCCATTAACTCATATAATTTAAATAAATCCAATGATTCCTTTAAATCAAATAAACCACTTAAACCAATTAATTAGTACCAATAATTAATTACCGAAAATTGGGCTATTACAAAGTGCAAGTCCGGGAGAATCTCACTGTTGAGACGATGCCGTTGAGGATTGAAGACCACAAGATGAAGCGACTCAGAGGGAAAGAGATATCTTTGGTGAGAGTAGTTTGAGGAGGTGTTGCAGGAGGCAGTGTAACCTGGGAATTGGAAAGCAGGATACAGGATGCGTATCCCGAATTGTTTCCATCAGGTATTTTCGAGGACGAAAATAATTAAAGTGGGGGAGAGTTGTAACACCCATTTTAATTATCTCGTTTTTTTTCTGTGTTATTTTATTTTCGGCGTGTTTTGTGGGGGTGTTTGAGTGCGATTGTGTGTAGTCCTTAAGTTGGAATTAATTAATAATTTTGGACTTTAAGACTAATAATAAAATTATTAGTGATAATGATAAATTAATGACTAATAGTAATATTATTAATATTATTATTATTGTTATTATTATTATTATTATTATTATTATTATTATTATTATTATTATTATTATTATTAATATTATTATTATTAAGTAAATAAATGGAATGGAATAAAAAGAATTAGGATGAGGGGTATGGTTGGAATATTGGAAAGAAAAGAAGAAGGAAACACGTTAGAAGGAGAAGAGAAACAAGAACACGATCGAAGAGAAGAGGAATTGGAAGGAAGAAGATCAAGGTGAATTGGAGCAAGAGGAAGCTAGGAATCATCTTTGGAGCAAGAGTTTCATCAGTTGTTCGAGTTATCGAGGTAAGGGAGGGGGGGGGGGAAATCGGGTCAAATTGCTATAGTGCATGAATTCTAGGTAGAGGGGATTTTCCTTAACCCCATAGGTTTGATGATTATGTTTTATATGATGTTGTGATTCTGAGTTTGATGTTGATATGATAAAACCATTGCATGAGCTATTTGGTCGATTTGGGGGTTTCTGGGTAGTTCGAAGTTTTATGCCGAAATTGATTAATTGAGTGGAGCTGAGGTTTCATCGGGTAAAATCGAGAGTAGATTCTGTAATTAAGTTGTTGAATGTTGAGCCGATGTTATGGGAACTGGGTTGAGTGGAATCGGCTGATTTCGGAGAGTCTTGCCGACTCTGAGCAGTGGAATGTTTCTGAATTCGCAGGCGTTCGCCAGCACCTTTGCTGAGCGAACTGGGGCAAACCTTTGCCAGAGATTCGCCAGGAAAACTGGGCAGCGAGTGCTTCCAATAGCCACTGTCTGCATTCTCTAGGGAATTCGTTGGGCGAGCTAGTAGCGAGTCTTCGCTGGGGGATTCGCCGAGCGAACGGGTAGCGAGCATTCACTGCGGGGCCTCGCCAGGCGAATGAGCCAACGAGCGTGACAGTATGTTTGTGTTTTTGAGTTGTGCTATTCGGTTCTCTCGTGATGTTGGACCCTTGTTGGTCATGGTTGACTATGATATTGGTATTGAACTATGGGGAGTATATGTGTAGTGTGGAATATGATTTCCTTGATATTCGTTTAATTTGAATGATTGAATTCGGTGTATGTAATTGCGTAGGAATGTGGTGATGTGTGATATATATATATATATATATATATATATATATATATATATATATATATATATATATATATATATATATATATATATATATATATATATATATATATATATATATATATATATATATATATATATATATGATACATGATAGAATGTGATCGAAGGATCGTGTGCACCGTGTGTGCTGGTGTTTGCTGTGTGCATTTGGGTCTTGCATAAGCATATTGACAGGGTGAATCATTGCTCAGTGGAGTGTATGTGATTCACTCACGTGCTCAAGGAGGAGCGTGGTAGGGATAGATCGTTGCTCGGTGGAGTGTATTTGATCTATCCTGAGATTGATTGTACTCTGTGGAGTGTGATAGGGATAGATCATTACTCGGTGGAGTGTATGTGATCTATTCTGGGTTATGTTCCCGTACTCCGAAGGGGAGCTTGTAGGGGTAGATCGTTGCTCAGATGGAGTGTATGCGATCTATCCTGAGTTTGAGTCGGTACCGTATATCATAGTGTTGAGTTGCATGTGTTGCATTATTTATATGTTGTGTTGGTGTGGGACAGTAGGTCCGGGTTGACGTATGTGAAATGATAATTGTATGTTTACTGCCTTTTATTCATGTACGTTTTTACCGTTATATTTTGATCGTGATTTCCCACCCTTTGCTTTTGTTGTGGTTTGTGCTTCTTCGGAAGTACAGATAATCCAGGTGTGTAGCTAGCTTGGTTTGTGGCGAGTCGTAGGGATGCTCTGATACGTAACACCGGGGCTTTGGGGAGTTTTATGTTTATTTGATGATTTTGTGTGCCTCTGTGGCGTATCATGTTTCAATGACTCTTTTTGGTGAACATATCCTGTATATTTTAGGGAAGTTGGCTGAGCACGATGTATATGATGTTTATATGTATATATATGATGACAAATTTCCGCTGTGTATATTTGTTGAAAATCATTTAATGAAAATGTTTTGTGTTGAGTTTATTTTCGTGACATCCCGTTTTGTTATGAATACTCTGATAATTGTTTATTTTAATTGCATTTATGTTATTTTGGGGAACGGGGTGTTACAAATCGCGCCTGCCGGAACAGCTTCCTGCATTCTTCGTTTCTACGAGGAGCACCGTTCTAGTCAAATAGGAACCTAAGGACTGGTGGCTTACTATCTTGCAGTGCCATTTTCCTACCCGCTTCGTACTTCTCAACAGCTTTTTCGCCAAACCCAGCGTTGTATCTTGGGCATAATACAGCCTTCGACCCGCTCACCCTGCATTTCTCTTGGAAATTAGTCAGACTTTCGCCAGCTTGAGGGTAGACTTTCTTGAGTTTCTCCTCAGACTTCTTGTCGGGACGATCAGTAGTCTCGATCATCATGCATTCAAACGCTTCAGTTGTCAAGTGCTTGTTGAGACCCTCAATAGCCTTAACCATCATGCATTCATATAGCTTAGAATATAAGGCTTGTTCAACCTTCAGAGGATCTATGTCCACCTGCAACTTTGGCCTTTCACCAAATTAAAGTCGGCCTTCTTTCGAAGTTTTCTGCACCAAGTCCCTGAAAAGAACACATTGAGATGTCTTATGAATAAGGAAATTATGAAATTTACAAAATCTCTTTTTCTTCTTTTGTTTTAAAGAGGGATCTTTTGCCCAGAAGGGACAATAATCTGACCATCTTTAACTAATAAATCAATTATTTCATCGCACTTAGATACATCAAAAGTATACGGTTTCGCGACACATTTATCTATTTTTTCAGTTTCAACAGGCTTTCTTCCATTTGATGTTTTTAATAATTTGCATGTGTACGGAGGCCCTGGCTTTAATTCAGACACGTTAACCTTGTTTTGGTCAACGAGCTCCTCATCACTAGAAGAGTATTCGTCACCGGCCACGTATGAAACTTTCTCTTTCTTACGGTATCTGTTAGCCTGGGTTTTTTCATTTCTAAATGTTCGACTTGTCGAACCTATCAGCTAGCTGCACCATATCTCTGAGATATTGCATGTCTAACTTTTTTCTGATCGAATAATCTAGGCCGTCAACCGCCATCTCAACTAGCTCATGTTCAGGGACTTGTGTGAAGTATCACACTTTCAACAGTCTAAACCTGTTAAGATATTGGTCCACCGACTCGGTGGCCTGTCGTTTGACGATGGCTAACTCTTTCAGACTAATTTTCAATTGTCCCATGTAAAACTGTTCATGAAACAATCTTTCCAATTGTTCCTAGGTATGGACAGACTGTGGGGGTAAAGTGGTGAACCAAGTAAATGCATTTTTGGTGAGGGAACTTGGGAAATACTTCATTTTCAAGTCCTCTTTGTTTGCTATGTTTGATATCTGGCAACATGCTCGACGGTGGACTCTTCGGTCTCTTCAACGAATTTGGTAAACTTTGGCACCTTCCACCCTCTGGGCAACTTGGTTTGCAGAACAAAGTCTGGTAGTGGGGATGTATATGTTGCTCGTTGAAGGCTTGGGTTTGCCCCATTGTGAACCATAATCTGTTCCACCATAGCTTCTAAGTTGGGTTCGTCATCCATGGCTTCGTGTCGAGCCTGTCTAACCACATAGTCTAGATCCTGGTTCCTATGAACTAAAACAACAGGAGGCCTTTGGGCCACACTGAGTGTGTATTTAACCTCATGAGGTTACTGGTTAAATGTTTCATCGAAGACCCCGTCTTGTCGAATTGGCATCTCCGGTCGAGGCGGAGGCGTCTGTCGACCCAGGGCCCTAAGAGCGCCTAAAAAATCACAGATCTGTGTCATCTGAGTCGCCAATTGTTGGTAACTCTGAGTCGAATCTTATATTAACAGTCTTAATATGATGCCCATTTGCTGGGTCAACATGTGGACCATTTCGTGATTATTTTCATCCATTTGCTGTCTCATAACATCGAAAGAACTTGAGGTGAAAGTTGGAATCGAATGTGATGGAAGACTAAACCCTGGAGTCCTAGTAACTTGGTTCGCCAAAGGCCCTAAACCCTGATACGACGAAAAAGTTGACGAAGAGCTTTCTCCAAAGAGTGGGTTGCCGTGATGCAGGCTCGACATGAACTATGTCGGCATCCCAAAGGCTCTGGGAGTGGGCATTGTGAAACTAGGCATATAGTTCCCCTCAGTTCCTGTCATTATAGGCCTAGGTTCAGGTCGACATGGCGTCACGACAGGCCCATCATGAGCAGTCAAAATCGCAGACACAGTGTTAGCGCCAACGTTGGTTGTTTGAGTCACAACCATATTTCTCTCCAAAGACGGTTCTTCGTTTGGATGTGGTATCACCATCTTACCACTGCGTAAATGCATACACCCAAATCGAAGGGTCCCACTAGACATGCCAATTTGTTTGCACACTATTTTCGCGCGAACAACCTCTGACCTCCTAACACAGGTTTACTTGCGAGACTGGCCAAACAAGTCCCAGAACGAACCGGTCGAGTATATAAGATGGTGGTGGAATGGTGTTGTTTAAAATAGATTGAAGACAAATTTGAGAAAGACTATGTAGACTTAAATAAAGACAAATGCATAAACAAGAAAAGACAAAAACAAAAGACAAGAAATCTTTAAAGTTGGTAATATAAATTTCTATTAAAAGGAAATGTGGACGTGATCATACATTTCGCTGGAATGAAACTCTTTTCTTTTAACGCATGGTACTCAGAGTGTTTTTCCCTTACAATGTTATAAAATGTTCCCCTAAAATGAACATGGGCATTGCCTTAAATAGGAAAATGAAATAACTGCTATGTTGATCTTGGTGGCGCCACGTGTCCTTCCACAACTTCTGTAACTTCCCACATTTTCAGCTTTTCAAATTTTCTTCCTGCTCAAACGTTCTTCTACTTCGTGTTAGCTTCCTTGCCCATCAGTCGACATCTTCGACAGAATAGGCCTGATTCGACTCACAAAACTCCCTCTACTGGCGTTGACTCACATTATTTCCTTTACCACCTTTCCCAGACTGTCAACCCACAAGTCAATCTCTGTGTCACCTTTCCTTAGTCAAAACTTCCAGTCAACATATATCCGTCAAGATGGAGCAATATGCTATACAAGTTTAAACATGCCTCCCAATCAAAGCCAGTTTCAGTCTGGTAGTCAGTTCCCGCTTGGCTTATCTTTGCGAAACCCAGTTCCCGTCTGGTAGTCAGTTCTCATCTAGCTTAATCAAAATTCTAGTTCTCGTCTGGTAGTCAGTTCTCGTCTGGTAGTCAGTTCAGGTCTGTCTTGTCTCTTTAAAACCTAGTTCTTGTCTGGTAGTCAGTTCTCGTCTGGCTTAATCAAAATCCAATTCTTGTCTGGTAGTTAGTTCTCGTCTGAATTGTCTCATCAAAATTTAGTTCTCGTCTGGTAGTCATTTCTCGTCTGACTTGTCTCTTTAAAATCCAATTCTCGTCTGGTAGTCAATTCTCGTCTGACTTGTCTCTTTAAAGTCCATTTCTCATCTGGTAAACTTTTTCAAAGTCCAGTTCTCGTCTAGTAAACATTTTCAAAGTCCATCTCTCATTTGGTAATTTTTTTAAAAACCTTTTCCTTTCTTTGGTCCGCCCAAAGTCTCTTCCTTATTCTCTAGTCCATCCAAAACCTTTTCACCCACTCAGGTCCGTCCCAAACATTCCCAATTTCTTTTGGTCCGTCCAGAATATCTCCTTTATATTTGGTTTATCCAGAATCGTTTCAGGTTGATTTTTCCCCAGCGGAGGATGTCGAGTCTATTTTACTACAATCCTTACTCACATGCCACACAGTATCTTAACCTATACTGTTGCATGACAGAATATCAAGCATCATGTAAGATCAAGCATACTCCCCGTTGACTGATTCATCTCCTCAGCAGATATACAACCAAGCTTCTCATCTATCAATTCTCAAAACACTAACCTTTACAAAACTCTTCTTTTGTCGCCGTCGGCCAAACTTTCGAGCTACTATTTTATTTCATCCCCTTCTACCTCGAATAATTGAAAAATTGGCGTAATTTAAACATTCAGGTCCAAGAGGATTAAATATGGGTAGTTGTCATAACCCGAAATTTGACCTCCCTTTTTGCCTTTTGCATAAGCATGTGCATTTGCATTACTGGCATACGCACTAGCATTTTTCTCTGTGGTTTTGTTGCAAGAATGTTCAGGTTTGCTAAGCCCGATTAATTGCACCCTCGTAAGGTCAACACATTATCAACACAAGCAAAACATAAGGGTTTACATGCCCATTCATCAAAGCAAAAGAGTGAAAATAAGAATCATGGCCACAACATTTTCTTTAAGAAAATTGGGCAAATTTTGCTTGTGGTAATCGAGTACCACTTTGCTAGGCAAAATGAAGTAATCGATTACCACATGTAAATGAGCAGATTTTGTGGCATTTTCACGACAATAACTTTTCCACTACTTCTTTGGGGTTTACTTGGTTCTAGCATTGTGTGGAATATTCTAGACATTTCAAAACCTTTCAAGAAACTTCAAGACATGTATTCCAATACATCACTTTGAATCAAGACTACCATGTAACTTAATTTCCAAGCATGAGGACCATTTGATTTGGACTTGCATTGGGATTACTCCACCGAGTTAACAAATAACTAACTGAGTCAACTTCTGACTCAGTGAGTTAAGTGTAACTAACTCCAAAGCTAGTGTTAAAGCAACCTCCAAAGAAAGCTCCAAACCTAGCAACATCAAACCTCCACTCTATATAAAGAAACCTTCACCATTTCACAAAGTACCTTCAACCATTCTTACACTTCTTCACTTTTCACTCTCTCATTTCTCTCAATTCTCTTTGCATTTTCTACAATTTCCTTACATTCATCTTCATCTTCTTCCCAAAACCACACTAGAGGTCAATTTCCTTACATTCACTATCGAAGAGTAGCAAATTTCACATTGAAATTGATTTTCTCTTGAGCTTAGACCTCCATCTCATTGCATTTCTTCTTGGATCTCTGCATTTATAGCAACTTCTACTTCAATTCAAGTGACCAATTCGATCGTTTCGGTGCAAATTCAATTTCAGAGCTTTTATCGCGTTTCGATCGGTTTCACTACAATTTGATCTCAAGCTTGGAATTCTCTGGTTTTCTTGGGTTGTTCTCACTACACTTTACTCACAACAATCACCGAAGCAATTCTCCGCCTTGTAGGTAGGTAGTTCTTGCTCAATTTACTGTTTTTGATCAATTTCATGTATTCACGATGTTATTTCGATAGCTTTTCGGTGTTGATTAATCATGTGATTGTATAATTTTTTATCTTTACATTTGATGCTTTCAATTGATGATTAGTTGCTTCTAATTGATGTAATTTTCGTGCACAAAATCATGCCATAACATGTGGATGATTGGATAAGTGATTAGTTGTTGGAAGTGCTTTTTGAAAGTTGTTTTTTGCAACTATCACAATGGTAATCGATTACCTATATATGGGTAATCGATTACCCTGCCTTTTTCCACTTTTTTCTGAAGTTTTCAAGCAGGTAATCGATTAACCATATGCAGGTAATCGATTAACCATATGCAGGTAATCGATTACCACTGAGACAGAGGGCCATTTTTGTGCTTTTTCAAGTTTGTTTGATATTCTTTCCTCATTTAACTTCCATGGCTTGATATACTTGATATTTGTGGATGTTTTATGAGTTGTTCCACTTCTGTGTGAAGCATGTATGCAAACTTTTGATTCATGATTTGTCGATTCTTAGAATTGTTTGCATATTTTGACATTGTATGATCATGTTGATTCTTGCACATTTTTGCTTACATGATGACATGATTTGTGATGCATGCTAATTGACATTTGGTACTGCCTTGAAATTTCATTCTTGATTGCATTAAGTTTGTTCTTTATTTAGCAAATTTTAATTTATATAATCATTAATTCATACGTTTGCTTTGACGATCTTTCATTTCGTATGAAAGATTGTTGGCTTGTTTATTCCCTTTTGATTAATTGATCAAAACCTTGTTTTGATTAGTTAATCTTCCATTTTTCTTCTCTTTAGGATCTTTTATTGTCTTGTTAAATCGATCCCCTACTGAGTCTGAGGTCTGCACAACATATTGGAGCAATGTACAATTTACGCTGTTTCTCTGTCAGTTTCATCTTTCGTACTATACTTTAGGTTATAGAGAAGGAATGAGGATGGAGTATACCCACCCTCATTCTGGCTATTTCTGGTTAGGGGCGCTTGACCCTGAACTTAGAATAGTCATCTCTATATCCGAATTGTGGTGTCTCCTGAGTTTGATCCTTTATTACTCACTCCTTTCAATCCTTCCTTTGATCAATCACCTTTTCCTTAGTTCAAGATCATTGTTTCTTCCTTGGGTTAATCACCTTCTCTTGGTTAATCACCCGTTCTCTGGTTGATCGTAGTCTGGCTACTAAAACCAATTCTCTTCTTCCCTAGTGAAATCACAATCCTTTTCTTCAGTTAAACATAGTCTGGCTGACAAATACCGAATCTCTGGTGGAGTTTGTAACCTTCTCTTGGTTCTATCTCCCTTTTTGTTTGGTTAATCACTGTTTTTCAGTTAAAGCACCAAGTTGCTCTTTTTCTCAGTTAATCTCAGTCTATCTGTTAATATAATAAGCTTCTCTTAGGTTAATCACCTTCTCTTGTTAATCACCTGTTCTTTGGTTGATCACAGTCTGCCTGTTAAAACCAACTTTCCTTGGGTCAATCGCCTTTTCTTGGTTAATCACCCATTCCTCAGTTAACCACATTCCGTCTACTAACATACTGAACTTCTCTTGAGTTAATCACCATATCTTGGTTAATCACTCACTATTTTGGTTAATCACTTCGTCTTTGTACCTCGAATTACATAGGCTCCGAATTACTCATTGCGCTATGAGGATATGTAGGCACGAGATTACCAAATCTTGGCGAGCCACCATCTTCCACCTTTTTCTTCCTCTTTCCTGGTTCCATGAACTACGGAGCTCTGAATTCCTCATTGCACTCTGAGGATACGTAGGCACGAGGGCCCCAATCCTCTGCGAGCATTTTCATTCTTTTTCTCTTTTTCCTTTCCTATTTTATTCTCTATAAGCCTTTAGATAGATAACTCATCCAAGCCTAGAAGTAAGCAAAATGGTTCCCGTTGAGTACAACGGATGCGTGGGGTGCTAGTACCTTCTTCTCACATAACCGACCCCCTTACCCATTTCTCTTCCCTTTGGGTTTTATCGATATTCTCCTTGTTCTTTGGGATTAAATAAGGTTTGGTGGCGACTCTGTTGTATATTTGAGTGTGCGATTCACTCAGATATAATTCTGCTAGCTTCAGAGTTAAATTAATCAATAGCTTAATCTCCAATTTTTCCCCGCTACACGATCCATAACAAATTCTGAAATATATATCAAATGACTAATGTGAATGGCACACTAATGCTAGACACACAATATACTAATATGGTTATATGCATATGCATATCCATCACAACAATATAACACCAAAATCTAAAGCATATTTATAACCACGTTTATTTCTTCATTTGAAATAGAGTTATAACACCAAACTAAAAACAACAAAAACATCACAAAATCATCACAACGAAAATATCACAATGCCAGAACAAGACACATGACAACAACACATAGCTTTCAAACAACGAAAACATCACAAAATTTGAATAAACCCAAAACACAAAGTAATACAATTGTAGAAAAAATGAAAATCCACACCACATAAAGGAAAACCACACCACAGTGTGCGAAAGAGACCAATAAATAAAAAATGAACAATTAACAACAAACACAAAAGGTAACATGATGTACTTCGTAGAGGAGGAAGAGACCAAGAAATGATATTTGTTCCAAGAAATGAATGAAGATAGTGAAGATTTTGCTATCGATGTCATCTCGTTTGCTAGGGCATCCTTATGCATAATGAACGAAATAAAGAACCTATTATGTTTTAATTTTGAAGAAAAGAATTTCACAATGGTTGCTAACAACAACCATAGTGAAATACGAAAAATATAGCCACGGTTGGTTGAAACAAATTGTAGTTATTCCACTTTCAATTTTTATATAACAATAAATGTTAAAGGAGGCGCACTTATTTTTATTAAAATAATGGAAAAATGTTAATGTTGGGAATCGAAAATTGTTACCCATACTTTATGACCATGGTTAATACAAGGAACTGTGATTAAAGGTGCTTTACAATATAAAGAAAAATAGGTGTGTTAAAAAAGAGATATTACTACGGTTGACAAAACAGTCGTAGTAATATTGTGTTACCATAGGTATATTTTGTAGTAGTGCCTTTTATCAAAGACTTGTCAAAATTTTATATGTGAATATCAAGCTCAAAAATTAGTCTCTCTCATCTGAATTTTTCAAGAAAAAGATCCTCCTCACCCTAGAGGACCTTGGGAAATTGTAGAATTTATCTGTATATGGAAGAATCTATACCATTAAATCTACTTCCACCTCTCAAAACTTTGACGTCTCCATTTCTATTGCATGTTTTCTTATCAAACCAATGGGAGACCGCATGCTTTAAAAAATTGAGAATTTTGAAGGCAGAATACCACATGGTGCATTACTTAATCAATCACAAACTTTTGCCAAGGAAAGACCAGCGAGAAGAACTCATAAATGAACACATTGTGACATTATGGGTGCTAGCTAAGAGTTATTCAACCAATTGAGCAATGATGAAAATTTAGCAAGTGTACTAATCGTATTGAAGTAATAAATTTATAAGTTTATCTCCACATGGATTATGATATTTTAACAAAGTGATCCACGTGCTATTGAAATTTAAATTGGGGGATTTTAGATTTAATTTAGTAAAATAAAGCATCAATAAAAATGGTGGAAAACTTGATTAGATTAACCACAACTAGACCTTGTTTCGAATAAGGGTGAGAAATACATTCATATATGTTAGCGGTGAGAAATACATTCATATATGTTAGTGGTGTATAAATCAGCAAGGAAAGTTCAAATAATATCACTAGTAAAATCACACAAATCATCCACAACAATAATTAATCACATATGGGGTTATGCATGCAATGTATCTCTACTCCTCTACTCCAATGCATGCGGTACCAATATTTTGGGATATCATATGTGTGTTACTGATTTATCCATTTGTCACTGGTTCCGATCTGAACCTGGTTCCGTCTTTGAACTATCACGATCATCACAGATCCACTGTTTGAACTTGAGACTCATAACTAGACTAAAGTTCATAACCATCAGATTTATCATAGGTCCCCTATCCAAACCTGAGACTCGTCACTGGAGCAAAGTCTGTCATATATCACTGATATACATGATGCATGAATGCAACAAACAAATGCAACTACTCACCTTAAACCTCATACTCTCATACTCATTATCACTTCCTCTTGAACCTCAAACTCATCATGAACATCGCCAATATAAGGCCACACATTAGTTCATATTTGAACTAACATGTCAATGCAACTCAACATTTTAATCACAACTTAGCATAATGATAAAATTATGTAATTTCTCAACAAACTCAAAAATACTCATCGACAACATCAAAACAACATCGTACAACCATCGAAAACAGAAACCACTCAAAAAACAGAGTCAAACTACCCATAACGGTCAACCAGGATAAATGGTCAACCCCTCGCAGGGCCGATGGCTGACATCCCCCCAAACCCTATCTGTCACCTATTCTGATGGTCAAAACACAGGGTGCTCATCACGACAGGCTAACGGTCGGACTTTCAATATTGCTAATGCTCGTCAGCTCGGCCTAGCTGATCTTTGTAGTTACATGTCCCTATTAAATTCACGTGAAACACCCCAATACTTTTTTTTCTTGTCTTGTCCCTTTCATCTTTGATTTACTTTCAATTATTGAGTCTCATTCATGATTGCACGTCTCTAAATCAAGTTTTGAAAAGATTCATATTTAGCATGCATAAACCATTAGTTAGGTTTGAACTTGATCGTGATGCTTTTAATCAATCACGTGAGTCAGTGGAATAAGAGCCATATATGATATTAATTCAATTTAAGTGGAAAGAAAAATCCCAAAGTCTCTTTAAAATTTAGAAAATTTGAGATTTTGGGTGTTTGATTCGAATCAAGCACAAATCCTGATTTGAATCATTTTAGACAGAGGAAAACCATAAATTTCCAACCAATTTGATTTAAAACATCAAAATCTGGGTCACATCTGCCTCAATTTATTTGAATCAAACTTTACACATGATTCGAATCATGTAAGTTTTCCATATTTTCTCAGTTGGCTCAACCTGTTTGATTCAAATCAAATTTAACACATGATTCGAATCATGGGGTCTTTGATTTGAATCACACATTCATCTTGATTCAAATCAACTAAAAAATGGATAAAAAACATGTTTTTCTTTTATTTCACTTCACTTGTTTATTTGATTCAAATCACGAAACGCTCTTGATTCGAATCTATTTGACTTTTTTCAACCATTTTTAGTTCTTAATCTGAAGCACATATAAAACCTTTTTGTCATCATTTTCACATACATCAAATCATAATCATTTTTGTGATTCTGTGAAAAAGTTAATTCCCTATGTTTTGAAAGTTCAAAGTTCTAACAACAAAATTCTTGCATCTTCTACTTCAATCTGTTTCAAATCCAGATAACAAGAGATTTGTAATTATTTGAAGGAGACGCATTCTTGAAACTAATCGTTCATGAATATTTAGTTGATATTTTTCAGGTTTTTTGAGATTGAGGTACTCCCTATGGTGATGACAAATTCCATTGAAACTAAGTAGGTTCTTCTCTCCAGAATTGCCTTAGTAGTGACTGTGTGGAAGGCTACGGATAAGGCAGAGTTCTTCTCAAATCTTTGAACAATTCATCGCTCAAGCAATCAGTAGGATCAAGGGATTGATTGCTACACACGAAGGCATGGAGCAGATTGGTGATATTGGAAGATTAAGAAGCGTTAATCGAGTAAATATTGTGTTGAAGAGTTTGGCGTTGCGCTATATAAGTCAAGATCTAGATAGAACATTTTAAATTTTCCCAGCGGTATTGTTGATTGGTGATTGTATAAACTCTTGCAAATATTTGTCAAATATAAAGGAACTATGCAGGTTCCAATGGGAAACCATTAAAGATTTCACGTAGGAAAACCGAGAACAAACGTCAAACTAGTATAAATCTCGGTGTCATATATATATATATATATATATATATATATATATATATATATATATATATATATATATATATATATATATATATATATATATATATATATATATATATATATATATATATATATATATATATATATATATATATATATATATATATATATATATATATATATATATATATATATATATATATATATATATATATATATATATATATATATTGAAACTTTGGTGTGCAGATCACAGATGTTCCAAGAGATGTCGAGACATTGATCTTTGTATAACTAAACAAGGCCAAAAACAAGAACATCCAAATACTATAAATACATTACATTGTATTGTCATATGTTTCAACATCTATCAAGACATATATTTCAGAACATAAGAGCATATTGAATTTAACATAATAGAAAGATAAAGAATACCAAGATATGATGACCTAGTTCGGTGAACAACAACACCTACATCTAGGGGATACCAAGCTAGGAATAAATCCATTATTAGTAGTATTAATTTAGAGCTAAACTCCCCCATTTACAACTCCTAACTTAATCCTTATCCAATGCAACTTCTATCTAGAAACCACCATCTAGACAAGAGAAACCCATCTCAATTCCTAAATCACCTCAGTGATATCTAACAGTCACAACCTCCGGTGATTGTATCAAAATGTTCAATTGAAAGACATCCCTCTCAATACAATATTCAGTCAAGACTCTTGATTAACAATAATGCTTGAATTTTCTTAATAGCTTCATCCAAGAACAATATACAATTCATTACCTACAGGTTTCTAAATATCAAAAGCCATGTCTACCACAATGTATCAACTGATACTAAGGTGACTTACAACACAAGAAAGTACACGATACTTAAAACCCTAAATCCTTATAATTACCTTACAATAATTCGTTACAAGGTCTACTCTCTTACTATGCCCTAGGTCTTGGTCTTCCTTTTATACCCTTTAGCAGTGCATGGGCTTCAAAGTCTCTATCCAATCTTTCCTTGATCCACATTCTGATTGCACCTTAAATCTTGGAACAGATCTGCAACAAACCTGCTGCATCAGACCAAGATGTCAAGTCCATAATGCTAGGACATCTTGTCTGACATGTTGTTCTTTACAGATTTCTTCTTGTTGGAACATCTTGTGCAACATCGTGTTTTACCAAAATTTTCTCAAATCTTAGAGTCTTCAATCTCCCCCTTTTGACAAATTTTGGCTAAAAGTAAAACTCCTTTTGCACAATAAACCCATTAGAAAGTCCTGCAGCCATTTCAGCCAGCCTGTAATGAGCCTCCTGGAATCTTTCATTCTTCATGTACATCATGCACCATCTATTGTATGACGAGTATCCTAAACCCTGGTATACCTGAGGAAGAAGATACAAGTCACCCCCCTCCTCAAAACCAGTCCCAATATACCATCCTTCATTATCCAGATTAGGGCTCAGAGGACCTGACTCCAACTCCAGATAACTCATAACACAAGACACAATTGTATTCATAACTCAGATCACAAGACACAAAAAGAGGACTCAGAAAAGAAACTGAGACACAGAAAGGATGTCAGAAGATCTCATCCAACATCCTTATAAAACAACTACAAGAACAACCTCAGACCCCACCCAAAGATCAGTTATGTGTTGTAAGGTGCAACACACAAATGGGGTAGACACATAACCTATCTCCCTCTTTTTAGCCAAAAATTGACAAAGATGCCCAACACAGGTCCATATTCACATGGTACTTACCCAAACCCAAACAAAAGCCACTAAGACTCGACCCATAAAAAAGAAACACAACCTGAAATAAACGAAACCAAGACCCCCTTTAAATACCCAATAAGTTTCTCTAGGAATTAACGTTTCATAGAAGTTACCGAAGAAAAATTTAATGAGGATATAAATTAAGGTAGATAACTTCATCATAAATGAATGTGCACCGCCCAAATCAGATTTGACTGTTTCAACTTTAGGGAGAACTATCCAAGGAATGTGCATGTACCAATACACATGTTTTGCATGCTTTATTTAGAGCACGCTCTCCACTATCAAAATAGAGCTACTTTGAAACAACCACAAGTCCTAAACAATGTCTTGACATCTGGTCAGACTTTGTCTAGTCTCTCTCTTGTCCATTTTAAAGCATAGTCACAATGATTACCAATGAACTCCATGCATACTTCTTTCATCCAGAATTAAAAATTCCTAATCATGATGTCCATACAGTATGTGTGACATCTCCCATTTATCAACAGAAGCTTCCATGGACCTTATTCCAAACTGCACCATGATGTTGAGACATCTAGTCTGACATCATAATCTCTCATGAATCATATGAACACCTTCAAGCTCATAAGAGAAAGAAACAGAAGCACAACTCGTGTACCATAATCAATAGACTCTTGGATTGAGATAAAAAACACCATTGATCATTCTGCCCCTGAACACATTCACACACTCTACAAATTCATCTTGAACCTTACAGTCATAGATAACTATGTTCTTGTGAGTAAATCCAAACAAGCCTAGAATGTTCACATTCCTGAAAGAGACATACACATTCTTTTAACTTCTTAGTTAACTAAGATGTCCTCCCCACTTGGACGCCACCAAACCCCTTCACCAAAAGAAGAAGAAAACCTCCTCATCCTGCCCCCTTCTGAAGATTCAGACTGATACACTCTCTTTTAGAGATACTTCCAGCAGAATTAACCATCTACACATAGATAATCAAAATCCACAAAGTCTTGACCGTACTTCACAACGAATAGATAGTTCACTTCTAATCCAACTGGTGAGCTTTTTGAAGAGATAGTCAGCTGAAATGATGTTTCAAACACTAGTTAAAAAAATCATCCTTAAACAAAGTATTCATCTGCTTTGGTTTTGGAGTCAACATCCATATGAATAACTCTTCGCATGGTATTCCATACACTTCCTTTTGCAACAATGTTCCCACGCAATTTTCGTGCGAACAACCTCTGACCTCCTAACGCAGGTTTACTTGCGGGATCGGTCAAACGGGTCCTAGAACACTTGGTTTGTAATGTATGACAAAATGGTAGGATTGTATTGTTTAAAATACGCTGGAAATTACTTCTAGCAGAGACTAAAATTTAACTAAGAATGAATATGTAAACGAAAGAGGGACAAAAAAACAACAAGACAAGATACTCTAAAGATAAAGATGTAAATTACTTATTAAAAGGAAAACATAGACGCGATCATACATTTTGCAGGAGTGAAAGACTCTTTTCTCTTAATGTTTTGGTACTCAGAGTGTTTTTCTTACAATATTACGAAAACGCGCCCCCTGAAATGGAACTAGGCATTGCCTTAAATAGGAAAATAAAATAACTGCCATGTTGAATCTGGTGACACCACGTGTTCGCCCACCACTTTTGTAACCTCCTATGTTCTCAGATTTCAAATTCGTTTTTCGATCGAATATTTGTATCCTTGCATGGGCTTTCTATTTGTTAGTCTACCTGGTCGACCGACACCGCCTGAGTCGACCCAACAACCTTCCTCTTGTCGACGTCGACTCTCTTCATCTTATTCACCATCTTTCCTAGCATGTCGATCCGCCAGTCCGTCTCTGTGTTTCTTTTCTCTGGTCGAAACTTCCAATCAACAAGATGCCCCCTCAAAACCTAGTTTCAACGAAATACTCTATCGACCAAGAAACTGGGTGTCTTGGTTCTATGGAATTTCGACTGTGTTTTGGTTACGACACAATAAAAACCATCATTTTTTTCTGTCGATTCAGCCACGCGTCACCCACAGTTTGAAGTAATGATAGCGCCTTTATGCGTCATGATTTCCAAGACACGGCTAATCATGTCGGTCACATACCAACATCATGGGTCTTTAGACCACCCCCACGAAATTTCAGAATCAGAACCGTTTTGCATCTTCCACTACACGCAACATTGCCTATAAATAGCCTATTTTCCCCTTTGCTTCTCTTTTTCCACTCTTCTCTCACTTCCATTTCTCTGAAAACCCCCTTGTCTTCAAAGTTCTCTAACTCCATCTCTAATAGCTTCTTCTATCACTTCCAACACTCACACCACTGGTAACAACCTTATAGCATTTGTTCTTTCTGAGGTTGACTCTCTCAGGCCCCTCCCAAATCCCACGTCGGCTGATGAAACGGTGGTGGCTGCATGGCAACGCCAGATGGTCATCTCTTTGGTTGTTGTCGAAAAGCTGTATGCTTTCCATGGGCCATATCCTGCTAACAAGCCTAGCCACGAGGAGCTACAGGCATTCTTTCCCTATTTTTTGGCCACCATCCCCCCAACTTTCCAGAAAGGGGGCACTCTTGACTTAAAATTCATGGCACCCAAAGCACGTGTCTTCCGGTCGATGCCTACCCCAAGAAACAAGGATTACATTTATTGGTTAAACAAAGTTCAGAACAAACGCCAAGACCAATGGAAAATGTCTGGCATCTTCGACGCTATCCAAATTTCCAGGAACGCACGCAGGGTCAACTCTTGTCTTCTGTTGGTTGCAATGTTCTTCTGGGAAGGTTCAACCAACATGTTCCAGTTCCCTTGTGGCATGTTGACACCGACTCTCTTTGACGTGGTAGCCATCACAGGTCTCTCCCCTTTGGGTGAAACATTCGACCCAACTTTGGAGACGGATGCTACCTTCGGCTTCGACCGGGTTGGCTTCCAAAACTATATCGAGGATCACCATGACAAAGTTTCTGCTGAAGTTTTAGACGAAGAGCACATCGCATTCCTGACTCTCTGGCTATCTAACTATCTCTTATGTCCTAGCTCTCTGCAGATAGCCAAGAGTTACATCCTCTTGGCAATCCAAATATACGAGAGTCAACGAGTCTCTTTGGGTAAGTTGTTATTGTCTTCCCTCTACCATTCTATTGGCATTTCGGCCTTGAGAATAAAACCTCTCCATGATACTGTCAAACCCTTGAATGTCTCAGGTCCTATATGGTTATTACAACATTGGCTCAATGCTACTTTCGAGCATCAAATGGATTATCATGTGTCTACGACCATGCAACGTCTCAACAACGACCGTTCAGTCGAAGGCGTTCGACTTGCCTTGATGACTACATAGGAGACCCCAATGAAGCCCTTTTTATGAAGTATCTCACTATGTTTGCTGAGGAAAACATCTTTGTTCCTGGCATGGCCCCTTTCATGCACCGACGGTTTGGCCCGTCATGGTTCAGAAACCTTTTCCCTGGTGCTTCGCCAAAAATAACATCCATGTCAAATTCAATATCGCGGGTGTTCCTGACTCCTACCATGTTGTCGTTGCGGATCGAGATGGGGAACAATGGTTTTGGATTCATGAATTATCAGCCCAATCTGGTGGCTCGACAATTTGGTTTGAGCCAAATGCTGCCAAAATCTTTGGTGCAGCACACTTCTGATATCGTATGGGCTGGTTGACGGCTAAACTTGATAGGTCACAAGAGCTGCCTCAAATTTGCTAGGTCAACTCAGTGTCTGGAGTTGTCGGTTTTCTCCTTTCAACCATCCTTCTTCGCCATTGAAGCTTTCAATGTTTGGTGGTCGGAATACCAAGACCAATGTTTCGACCGTGATCTCTTCCTAGAGAATGTGGTTGACGCTTTCGCTGCTCTTGAGGGTGAAACCCCTGTCCAAACCATCTCTGTAGCTGTTGAAAAACCCTCAGGAGCTAGTGTCTCCAAGGACCCCTCCAAAAAGGTACTTTCTCCACCTTCCTTGTTTGTTCTTTTTAATTGTTAATCATCTTATTCTATATACTCCTCTTCTCAGGGTCGAAAGAGGGAACCACCTGTTGCGTCGACCTCTACTAGGTTGACGAAGAAACCAAAAATCCTCAATCCTCAGGTATCACCTATTCTTTGGTGTCTTATTTAATTTTGTCTCTCCTTAGGTTACTGAAAAACCGTCGGTTCCTGAGGGAGGAGCATCTGATGAAAGTGCCTAATCCAGGGTCTTTCTCTCTGAGACGTCAAACTCTCCGTCTGCTTCTCCCTTGGTTAAGAAGAAAAAAGCTACTATATAAAGAACTCCCTCAAGAAAGGTCACTTCGACTGTACGGCCTGTTGTTCCTGAGAATCTAACTGAAGTCTTCCAAGTTGTCGCCACCAAACCTCCTCCAGCACAAGATACTGCTAAGGTATTTATTGTCCTTATATATTTTTTTTTCTTTTTTTACATAGGTGTTTACTCATGCTGCACTTGGCAGGACAATGCGGTCGACACGACTGTCAATGTAAATGTTGATCAGGCCACAAACCTGTTGGCAATCCTACTGATTCAACGCCTTTGTTTAGCCCTCAAAAGTTCAACGAATTCCAGGGGACGTCGATAGAGGAGAACCCAGTGGAAAAAACAACCCCTGTTGATCACACAGATGAGGCTGATGGGGATAATGTGGCCATTGGTGGTAAAGACAATCCTGTGATTATCCCAGCCATTGTCGAAAGGACTCCAACTCCTCTAGGTTCAGCCGAAGGCGACCCTTCTGTTGAAAACATACCCACCCTAGAAGAAATCTTGGCTATGAAAAAGTCCAACCCAGCAAAAGCCTTGAAGGCTCTTCTCAAGCTTCTCCAGTCGACCCTGGACGCCACCCCTGCTAGTTTAAAGGCCACTCTCAACCCAGAGATGGAAGATTCTTTCAAACTGAAACTTCAACAATTGAAGATGTATTTGTTTGAGGATGAATTCCTGGATGCAGTGGCAGAAGAATCGGCGGTAGCCTGCAACGTTTTTAAAATATTGGATGAACTCTCTATCTCTAGAGTGCCTCCCTCTATGGCTAAGTACTTCATTGAGTTTGAGGCTTTCTTTACTCAGCTGGCGAAAGATCTGTCAATGTGTAAGCAAGCCGATGCTCAAATCAGGGGGAAGATTAATGACATGAAAAGCACGTGGTATCTCAGCTTTGTTTGTGAGAAAAAACTTGAAGATTTTGAAGCCACAAAGAAAGAGTGCTCTGACAAACGTCGGGCCTTCGACCAACATATATTTGATTATCGAGCCCAGATGGCGGAGCTTGAGACAAATATTGATGAGGTTGAAAATATAAGGCTTCTTTGGATTCTGATGGACCTCTACATGCTCAGGAGGTAATCGACCAGGAAGTATCTCAAGGGATAATCCACGTCGAAACTGCCCTTGCGCTAAAAAAGACCATCGACCAAATGCGGCAGAAAATGTTTCTCTTGGAAAGCAAGGTGGATCATGAGAGGACCCTTTTTAAATATTTCAAGGCCATGTTTCCAACATAATCGTATTGTTTTTTAGTTGAAAATTTTTTTCTTAATTATTTTGTTGTAACTCCATTATGGAGCTATTTTGTAACTGTGTTAGCCTTCCACCACCATAGGCCAATTATCAATGAACATTATTTTGGATTTGAACTTCTTGTAACATAGGTCAATATTTTTTCAAATATTTCCCATTTACTCTTATGACTCATTGGTCCTTACCCATCTCTTGAACCTCGTACGTGTTGTTGCTGAACTTTTGGGTTACTTGGAATGGTCCTTCCCAATTTGGTGGCCACTTTCCTAACCTTCTATCTCGTCAATCTACAGGCAAAACCGTCTTCCACACATAGTCATTAACTGCAAAGGTCTTTTTCCTGACCTTCTTATTGTATGCTCTGGCCACGCGTGCCTTTTGGCGTTGTAATCTGTCTAAGGCCACCATCCTTTCTTTGTCTAAGTCCACCATTTCGTCTAGCATCATGCTCCAGTATTGCTCCGACGGGATGTCATGCTGACGTAGCACTCTAATTGACTGTAGACAAATCTCCGCTGGAAAAACAACATCATGACCAAAAGTCAAACGAAACGGAGTTGAATTAGTCGACTCCTTAGGAGACGTTCAACATGCCCATAAAATTTGATCCAACATCTTATGCCAGTTTTTTGAATTTCTGCTATTTCGACGAGGCTGGTTGAATCTCTCCTATAATGTCTAATGCCTAACCACGAAAAGGCCATGGTTAATGATGAAGTGAAATTCACTAGCTAATACGTGCTAGACGTTTGCGTGTCTTTGACAATATTTGCACCCCTTTGCAAAATCTATGCAATCCTTGAGCATGCTTGGACAATATACACTTTGTCGAAATAATAGTCATTTCATTTTATAGCCAGCTTGGTGAGCCCCACATGTCCCACTATGGACTTCCGAAATTGCTAAGTACGCGTCTGCGTCCCCTAAACACTTGAGCAACACCCCCTCTAGTGTGTTTTTCCACAACTCATTTCCCATTAAGATGTAACTTAAAGCTCTGTACTTAATATTTCTATCAACCATCCCCACTGAATTCTCCAAATACTCAATGATTGATTTTCTCCAGTCTGGCGGTGACAGATCGGTGATGGAAAAGATTTCTTAACTTCCCAAACTTGCACCTACATTCTACGTCGGGCTGTCTACTCCGCCGGATTCTGACAAGTCTGATGTCGATACTAGTACCTTAGATACCACCTTCTCCTTAACTTCAATTAATTCTCTTAGGTTTTATGTTGACACTTTGTACCCAGAGGCGATTTGTGCTAAATCATTGGCCTTTTGATTTTCTATTCTGGGCACGTGCATAACACTAACAACTTTGAAGCGTTACAAAATTTGTTTCGCCATCGTGAAGTACACCACGAGGTGTTGCTTGACACATTTATACTCCCTCGTGATCTATTTAATCACTAGTTCAAAGTCAACTTCTATTTTGACTCTCCTGGCACCTAGATCCTTAAGGATCTTGAGGCCAGTGGTTAAGGCTTCATATTCTGCCTCATTATTAGAACATTTTCCGTCAACCCTACATTTAAATCTAGTAGGATAGTCGTGTGGGGATATTATCAAGATCCTAATGCCTGTTCCATGCTGATGAATTAATCCATCGTAATATAATTTCCAAGGATCTGCGTCGACCATCAATAGCAGTGATTCGACCACTGCATGGTCGACGATAAAGTCTTCCACTATTTGCCCTTTCATTGCCCTTAGAAGGACATACGTCAAGGAGAATTCAGTCAACACTAGTGCCCACTTCCCAATTCGACTATGGAGAATGGGTTTAGATAACATATGCTTAAAATATCAAAGTGCGAAGACACATAAATCTCAACTGGTTTAATATATTATTTTAATTTCATACATGAGAAGTACAAACATAGGCACAACTTTTCGATCATGGTGCACCTAGTTTCAGCATCTATTAACATTCGACTAAGGTAATAAATGGGTCTTTTCAATGCCACAATCATCCTCTTATGCTATCATGCTTCCTATAGTTGCGTCTGACGCAACAATGTACAACCTCATGTTTTTATTCATACTAGGTGGTAATAAAATGGGAGGCCTCATGAGGTATTCTTTGATGGTGTAGAAAGCCTCTTGCTGCTCCTGTCCCCTGTGAAAGTCACTTTCTTTCTTGACCTTGAGCAATGGTGAGAACACCTTCATCTTGCCACTTAGATTTGATATAAACCTTCTTAAGAAGTTTATCTTCCCCAACAAAGACTGAAGCTGTTTCTTTGTCGAAGGAGGCTTAAGATCCAAAATTTCATTTGTTTTGTTTTGGTTGATCTTGATGCCCTTCTTGTGGACTACAAATCCTAAGAAATCCCCTGCCTGCACACAAAAAGCATACTTTAGTGATTCATTTTAATCCATATTTCCTCATTCTCTCAAACAAACGTCGAAGGTGGTCCAAGTGACAATCCTCTAATGAGGATTTTATGACAATATCGTCAATGTACACCTGCATAAATTTTTCAATAAAATCATGAAATATGGCATTCATGGATCTTGCATAAGTTGCCTAGGCGTTTTTTGAACCAAATGGCATCACAACCCATTCGTACGTTCCCAAAGCCCCAAGGCATCGAAACACCGTTTTAGGCACATCATCTTCGACTATGAGGATCTGGTTGTAACCATAGTACCCATCGAGCATACTCAAATACTCAAAACCTATTTCCGAATCGACCAGCATTTCTGCCACCGGCATCGAGTACTCATCTTTAGGGGTCGCATTGTTTAAATCCCTAAAATCTATACAGACCCTTAAAGTTCCATTTTTCCTAATAACTGGGACTATGTTTGCTAACCATTCGACGTACCTTGCAGTTCTAATGAACCGGATTTTGAGCAGTCCCTCAATCTCCTGCTTGATCTTTAAATTGATTTCTGGAGAAAAACACCGTGGTTGCTGCTTTACTGACCTTTTTCCTGGCTGAATTGGGAGTCAGTGTTCCACCACATTTCGACTTAAACCATGCATTTCACCATAATCCCAGTCGAAACAATCTTTGTATTCCTTCAATACATCGATCAACTTGACCTTCATCTTCGATCCAATATTAGTGCTTACATATGTAGGTCTCTTTGTTGTCCCATCACCCAAGCCGACTTCTTCGAGTGGGTTTTACGCCTGCATTCTCTGCAGCTCAATTGATGGGCTTTTCTCAAACCCCAAATGCAATCAAGCCTCCGACTTTCTAAAGTTATTGTCTGGCCTTGTCAGCCAATAACTTGCTTACTGTTGTCGGCATCTCCAGCCATGTTTTGTTGCTTTCCCGCTTCTAGTGCCGACTTTTGCTTGTTTTCAGCCAAATTGGCCAAAATTCGAGTCAAACTCTCTGACTCAATAGTCATTTTCATCAATTGTGGGCCACCCATTGGGTGGAAGTTCCTCTGTGGGCGTCATTGTAGCATCAGTGGCATCCCAAATGAATCTGTAGTCAAGATCCAAGTTCAGGATGCAACCCGTGTTTATAGAAGTGTAGGATCCTGATCCATCGTCACAAGGTGCCACATTTGCTAAGTGTTGGTCAAAAGATTTATGGATACCCTTTGCCTCATCCATTCTGTAATAACTCTAGTCAGCCTCGATATTTTCAATGACACCATCTTTCCTCCAAATGCTTAACCTTTGATGTAGCGTCGAAGGAACCTCCCTTATCCCATGGATCCATTCTCAACCCAATAAGAGGATAAAATTTTCCTTCGAGTTTATGACCATGAAGAGCGTTGATCGGGTGGTGGTACCTACAGCTAGCTCGACTTGGACCACTCCCAAAATGTTGTTGGTCTTCCTTTCATAGTTGGATAGAACCATGTTGTGTTGTCAGAGATCAGCTTCAATTTTACCAATCCTTATGAACAATGAATGGGGCATTAAATTGACAATTGCCCCTCCATCCACGAACACCTTGTTGACGGCTACTCCGTCGACCTTCACTTTTATGAACAATGGCCTTAAGTGATACATCATTCCAGTACTAGGTATTTCAAATATAGTTGTCCTTTCTTCCACCACACCATTATTCATCATGTAGTAGCATAGTGGCTTGTCCTCTGTAGTCTCCTCCGCCAGGAAATCTTCTTTTGCTTCAGAGACTTCCAACGCCCTATCATATTATGCCGGCAATATCGACACGATGCCAGAGTTTACAATGAAGTCTTCACCATAGGTATCATCATTGGTGCCATCATACATGTTTTCGTCGAAATCGTCTTTTGGTGAGGGGGCATATTCCTCCTTCGAATGGGGAGTGTACTCCAGTTCTTCTTCATCTAACTGGGGAGAGTACTCTGGCTCCTTCTTGTTTTTACCTCCAGATGTGTACTTCAAACTTTGGGTTGACACCACCTCCTTCTCTCCTGAAGTCTCGACCGTCACGGTCATTGTCTGGTTCGTCACAATTTTCTCTTTCTCGGGCCACCTTGCCTGTGGGTATTGCTTTTTCAGGCCAGAGGGTCCCCCATGCTTCAGAATCGAAGTCGAGGCTTCTCTTGCAGCCTTCTTGTTTTGTTGATATCGTTTCCATTAAGTCCTTGTCATAGGATTCTTTCCTTTGTAGTTGGGGGAAACCATGTAACCTCTGGGCTCAATACCCTTGTATGAGGCCTTTTCCCCCTTCTCCAAACCCAATGCCTTCCACTTCGGCCGCTTTCTCCCTTGCTGGCTCACAGATGCCATCCGCTTATCATGTGGGGTATTTGAAGGTGGCACAAAAGTCCTAGGCCGCGCTGGTTGGAATAGCTTTATGTACTCTTTGTTCCGTCAAGGAGCACCGCTCTTGTCGAACACGCACCAAGGGATTTATGGCTTATTGTCTTGCAGCGCCATCTTCTTACCTGCTTCGTACTTCTCAGCGTCCTTTTCGTCAAACACGGCGTTGCACTTTGGGCATAATACAGCCTTCGACCCGCTCACCCTGCATTTCTCCTGGAAATCAGCCAGACTCTCGCCAGCTTGAGGGTAAACTGCCTCGAGCTTTTCTTCAGACTTTTTGTCGGGACCATCAGTAGTCTTGACCATCATGCATTCAATTGTTTCAGTTGTCTGGTTCCCGTTGAGACCTTCAGTAGCCTCCACCATCATGCAGTCGTATAACTCAGAATATAAGGCTTCTTCGAATTTCAGAGGATCCGTGTCCACTTGCGCTTTGGGCCTTTCGCCGAATTGAAGTCGACCTTCCTTCAAAGCTTTTTACACCAAGTCCCTTAAAAAGAACACATTGAGATGTCTTATAACAAAGGAAATTATGAAATTTACAGAATCCCTTTTTTTTCTTTTTTTCTAAAAGGGGGTATTTTGCCCTATGAGGGACAATAATCTAACCATCTTTAACTAATAAATTAAATATTTCATTGCACTTAGATACGTCGAAAGTATATGTTTTGCGACATATTTATCTATTTTTCAGTTTTAACCGGATTTTTCCCATTTGACGTTTTTAATGATTTGCATGTATACGGGGGTCCTGGCTTCAGTTCAACCACGTTGATCACGTTATTATCGATAAGCTCCTCATAGTTAGACGAGTATTCGTCAGCAGCTACGTACGAAACTTTCTCTTTCTTACAGTATCTGTTAGCCTGGGTTTTCTCATTTTTTAGATGTTCGACCTGACGGACTCTATCGGCTAGCTACACCATATCTCTGAGATATTGGGTGTCTAGCTTTTTCCTGATCGAATAATCTTGGTCGTCAGCCGCTATCTCAACTAGTTCATGTTCAGAGACTTGCATGAGGCATCGCACTTTCAGCTGTCTAAACCTGTTAAGATATTGGTCCACCGACTCTGTAGCCTTTCGCGTGACATTGGCTAACTCTTTCAGACTAATTTTCGATTGTCCCATGTAAAACTGTTCATGAAACAATCTTTCCAATTGCGCCCAGGTCTGGACGGATTGTGGGGGTAAAGTGGTGAACCAAGTAAATTCATTTTTGGTGAAGGAACTTGGAAAGTATTTCAATTTTAAATCCTCGTTGTTTGCTATGTCACCAGCTTTAGTTTGGTATCTGGCAACATGCTCGACGTGAACTCCTAAGTCTCTCTAGAGAACTTGGTAAACTTTGGCACTTTCCACCCTCTGGGAAACTCTGTTTGCAAGACAAAGTCTGGTAGTGGGGACATATATGTTGGTCGTCGAAGGCCTGGATTCGCCTCGTTGCGAACCATGATTCATTCCACCATGGCTTCGTGTCGAACCTGTCTGACCACATCGTTTAGGTCCTGGTTTCTATGAACTAAAACAACGGGAGGCCTTTGGGTCACCCTGGGTGTATGTTCCACGTCGTGGGGCTGCTGGTTAATTGTCTTGTCAAAGACTTTTTCTTGTCGAACTGGCGTCTCTGGTCGAGGTGGAGGTGTTTGTCGACCTATGGCCCTAAGAGCGCCTAAAAAACCACCTATCTGCATCATTTGAGTTGCCAATTGTTGATAACTCTGAGTCGAATCGTGTATTAATGGCCTTAGTATGGTGCACATCTGCTGGGTCAACATGTGGACCATTTCATGGTTACTTTCGTCCATTTGCTACCTCATAACGGTGACAGAACTTGACGTAAAAGTCGAAAATGGAACTGAAGGAACACTGAACCCTAGGGGTCTTATGACTTGGTTTGTCAAAGGTCCTAACCCCTGATAGGGGGAAATGTTGACAAAGAGCTTTAGCCAAAGAGTGGGCCACTGTGATGCAAGCTCGACATAAACTCTGCTGGCATCCCAAAGGCCCTGGGGCTGGCATTGTAAAAATAGGCATATATTGCCCCTCAGTTCCAGTCACCATAGGCCTAGGTTCATGCCGACACTACATCATGACAGGCCCCCCGTGAGCCTTCGAAACCGCAGACACAGTGTCAGCGCTAATGTCAGTTGTTTAAGTCACAACCACATTTCCTTCTGAAGATGGTTCTTTTTTTGGACGTGGTATCACCATCTTACCACTATGCAAATGCATACACCCAAACCTTCGGGTCCCACCAGGTGTGCCAATTTGTTTGCACGGAGTTTTCGTGTGAATAACCTCTAACCTTCTAACGTAGGTTTACTTGTGGGATCGGTCAAACGAGTCCTAGAACACTTGGTTTATAATGTTTGAGAAAGTGGTGGGATGGTGTTGTTTGAAATAGGCTGGAAATTACTTCTAGCAGAGACTAAAATTTAACTAAGAATGAATACGTAAACGAAAGAGGGACAAAAAAACAACAAGACAAGATACTCTAAAGATAAAGATGTAAATTTCTTATTAAAAGGAAAACATAGACGTGATCATACATTTTACAGGAGTGAAATACTCTTTTCTCTTAACGCTTTGGTACTCAGAGTGTTTTTCTTACAATATTACGAAAATGTGCCCCTTGAAATGGAACTAGGCATTGCCTTAAATAGGGAAATAAAATAATTGTCATGTTGAATCTGGTGACGCCACGTGTTTGCCCACCACTTTTGTAACGTCCCACGTTTTCAGATTTCAAATTCGTTTCTCGCTCGAATACTTGTCTCCTTGCATGGGCTTTCTATTTGTTAGTCAGCCCGGTCGTCCGACACTGCCTGGGTCGACCCAACAACCTTCCTCTTGTCGAAGTCGACTTTCTTCGTCTTCTTCACCATCTTTCCTAGCTTGTTGATATGCCAATTAATCTCTGTGTCGCCTCTCTTTGGTCAAAACTTCCAATCAACAAATAAACACATGAGGATCCTAAAAGACCACAGCTGCAACAGCTCATAGATCATCATAGGAGGCATAATACCACATAGAGAAATAAACACTCTTAAGCCTCATGAAGCTTCATCTCAGAAGCACAATGTTTCGACATCCTGTCTGACATTACAAAGTCGACACCCATCCTTAAGAATCCAAAGAGGAGATTTCCTCTTACAGATACCAGTATGACTCACAATAAACATAAAGGTATAGATTTAGCATCATACCAAAAACATGCTTATCTACAAGGTCTGCTTCTCCTCTTCCATTCAATCTTTTATCCTTCACTTTGCACAGGACATAACAAGCCAAAGTACATCAGTACTAGCAAGAGCTAATGTTTCAATAGCTGAGGACATCATAAACCTAGGCTTGAGTAGGTATCTCCTTAGAGCACACTCAAATAACACTTTCCTTCAAAGTAACCAATCAGAATACCTTTCACAAGGTCCTTGATCATGTGGGAACAACATAACTAGAGCTTGCAGTACTAACACCCTCTTACCACATACAGAACTCTGGAACACTCATATCAAACATCTTAGATGAAACTTCAAGAAGAAGATATGAATACACCAAGCAATCATAAACTCCCTTGAGTTTTTAGTTATTGCATGATTCATAAAGGTTGAGATAGACTTTAGCACCAGCCATTCTAATGTTTAGTACAAAGTCAGCATATTTGATATACATCAATAACTTGACTAGCCAACTGATGAGACCACATAACTCTTAGACTTCCAGACACTATCCCACCTTGAATGTCTTTTCCATCATAGCAGAGCAAGAGTTCCATGTCCTTATATACTTGATCATGATATCAAGTTTGAGTAAACAACCATCATCATGTACATATCAATGGAAACATAACTAGTCCTTTTCAATATTACTCAAGAGAACAAATAAATACCTTGATGACAGTCTGCTTCAACCACAATTCTCCAAGGAAATGATCCATATATGATCAGAGTCCCCACCAGACTTAAACCAATAAAAAAGGTAGTCATAGCTATCAACAAGATCACTCATATTCAGCTTTCAAAGACCCAAAAAGTCTTTAAGATGTTAGAGTGCATGTCCTAGACATGTTTCTTAGACATCCAAGTGCACAGAAAATTGTTGAGTGTCTTCATAGTCCTTCAGCATAAAGTACGCCAAAAGATCCTTCAATGGAGTACCAGAAGTCTAGCTCCAGATCAGAAATAAACAGACCTAAAGAAAACTCACCAAAGCAAATGGTGTCTTGATCTTCATCTTCACCAACACAAAACTCTTGGATATCGGCTTCCTAGACTGCAAACAAATGTCTCTTCAAGACCAATTTGAATAAGATTCCTAACACTATTGATAAACACATATTTGTTTATCCTCCAAAACATATGTTGCATTCCTCCATTATTCAAGAAGTTCACTCCTTAGATCCACAAGATTCTACGCATACTCTTTTGACGTGATGTTTCAACATCTGGTTGAAGACCAACTCCTTTTCCTAGGAACAGGTCATTTGATCTTGAGTTCTTGCCCTGTCTGAAGCTGCACCTTTAGGAGTGACACTATTGACATCACCAATAAAAAAAGATAGTCAATTAAATACTTGATAAGGCCACAAGTAGTAATTGATTTTAAATCCCAATTTTGTATTCTTCAGTCACAAAATGTCATAAGACACCCATCCTTACTAAATAAACAACCTAGAGAGAAATCTTCAAGGCATAAATATTCCTTAGAATACCATCTTCTATTTTGAACACATTCAAAAGTGCCTTTATGAGTGGACTTGAGAGAGGACTCAAGTATCTTGGGCTACCTAAAACATGACATAGAGTGTTTACCAAATCCATAGATCACGAATTTGATATACAAGATCTAAACTCAACCTTTTCCTCCTATTACCCTTCATGGTACCTGGTTGACCCCGTCTTCCAAGCAACATAGAACGATCCTTCAGGGGAAGTGTTAGCTCGCCAATTCGACGACCCATGTTTGGAGGCTATTTTCAGCTTGTTAAAAGACCTACAAGTCTTCCAAGGACTTAGAAAAATTGAAGTCTTGAAATTAGACACTTCGACTTAAACAGTGAAATGGTATCTTCGACTGAGATTTAGAAGGGGGGACGAATTGAGTTTTGAAATTCGAATATTGGAGGGAGTAGTTATATTTTCTTATGACTAAGAAGGACAAGTGGCTCTCATCGAACAAAGGACTGCATGCGGCCTGACACTTGTTAGGAATAGATGGCCTAAGGAGGTTATTAGCGGTTATTAGCAGTTACTATTATTGTTATAAATAGGAGTCTTAGACATAAACTTAGTGTGTTGTAATTTACTGTTGTACAAGTCACTCTTAAAATTACTCCAAGTATCCGAGTGTATAGAAAGAGAGTATTATAGAGAATGTACGTGATCTAAACACACCATCCTTTATCTTTTCAATGAAGTTACTTTGTTTTCTTTACTTTGTCAAGTACTTTTACTTATTTATTTCGTCTCTCCTTTTGTTCATCATTACCACTTTGATTAAGTCTTTATCTCCCAAAAAACCTTTATCTCTTTTCCCTCTTGTAATTCTTCTTCCTTCTTTCTTTTAAATATAGTGGATAATTTCTGCCCCTTTTAAATTATTTCTTCTTAGTATTGTTGAAACACATTTTTAGATAGGTTCAAATAGAAATACCCTTCAGCACATATCCTAGGATTTCGTATGGTCAATCCTGCAAGTTAGTCAATTTGACACCAAATTGATAGACCAGAGGTTGTTTACCAAAAAACACGGTAAACAAAATGGCACGCCCAGTGGGACAGTGCTGAACAAAGAATGTTTTGAGATCATAAAACTCTAGAAATATAAGCCTTATCAACTTTTCTTCAAAATACATTGTATGTTACTAAGAAGTGGCAGAATAACCACTACGAACGAATAAAGTTTAGTAAGACGTAACACTAGGAACATGGCGACGGAACCCATTCAGCCAAATGGCCAACAAAATGGCTCTAGTGAAGAAACAAGAAACGACAGAGCGTCGTCTTCAATACCGTCGACGGGAGAGCAAATAGGGCTCTCGGTAAGGCGTGTACCAACACCTTCGATACTAGGGGCTGGGTCGACTGTAATAAGACCTTATACTCAACCAGTATTGGAATATATCGGGCCCCAAGTGTCCAATCCTTAGACACCATTAGAAGGAAGCCCCCTGCCTAGGCAAAATCCTCTTCCTCGATTGGTACAGATGCCCAGGAATCCAACGTATGGAATGCCTACAACTGTGATGCAGGGGCTTCAAAATGCTCCCCTCATCTTTTCAAATAACCTTGTGACTTCTCCGCTGCAAGGTTCAAGATCTGGCGTGAACATTGGTCGAAGTTTCCAGGGCCAGAGTCTGGGATATTCGATGCAAGGCCCCAACTTGACCAATACCTCAGTTGCATGCTTAAGGCAACAGATGGACGAGAGCAACATGCAAATGGTTCAGACTTTGTCCCAGACTATAGGCGAAATCTTCCAGCCATTGATCCATAACACTACCCAAACCAACCAACAATTGACGCTGCAGTTGACACGGTTGGCTGAGTTCATGGGAGTACCCCTTGTACCCAGAAATCAAAACACAATGGCGAACGTCCCTTGACAGGACGTAAGAAACGCAAGGGAAATACACTTAGAAAACCAGGTTAGAGTCGAACCTCCTATAGTTGAGCCAGTAAGAGAAAATAAAATGAACCAGGTCCGTGTTCTAGACGAAGGAAACCAAGGAGTGGTCGTGATGAACTGAAACCAGGATGCAGATCACGTGGTCCAAGAAGTTCGATGCAATAATATAGCCATTGACAACAATCTAGGGGCCATGGTCGAAAGGATTATGGCTCGAAATGGAGTAAACACTGGTTTTACTCGACCAAACTTTACATCCCCGATAGTAGATTACATCCTTCAAACAGAGTTACCTCCTAGGACGAAAGTACCAAAATTTACGAAATTCTCAGGGGATACGACGGAATCTACTGTCGAACATGTGGCTCGTTATGTGATAGAAGCCGGGGAAATAGCGAATGATGAGAGCCTTAGGATAAAGTACTTTCCAAGTTCCCTCACGAAAAATGCTTTCACTTGGTTCACGACGCTAGCACCTAACACCATATGCAGTTGGGCCCAACTTGAACGCTTGTTTCATGAGCATTTTTACATGGGCCAGACCAAAATTAGTTTGAAAGTACTAGCTAGCGTAAAACGTAAGTTTTCGGAGCCAATCGAAGAGTACCTCAATAGGTTTCGATTACTCAAAGCCAGGTGTTTCACGCAAGTGCCGAAACACGAACTGGTCGAAATGGCCGCTGGAGGCCTTGATTATTCCATTCGAAAGAAGTTAGATACCCAATACTTAAGAGATATGGCTCAACTGGCCGACAGAGTTCGACAACTCGAACATTTGAAAGACGAGAAAGCTAGATTTAACAAGAGTAAGAAGGTGGCCTTTGTTAAAATTGATGACAATATCGAAAAGGCATGCGAGGATTCTTTGAATCTCGACGAAAATGAAGTAGACCTCGCCGAACTTAAACAAGGCCCCCCTTATTCTTGTAAAGTATTAGCACCCCCATAGGGGAAGAGTTTTGTCGAATCAGAAAGGAATGATAGATTCCCAAAGAAAACATATACCTTCGACATCACCAAATGTGATGAAATTTTCGATTTGTTGGTAAACGATGGACAAATGATAGTGCCACCTGGCGCTAAATTGCCATCGCTAGAGCAAAGAAAAAAGAGAGGTTTTTGTAAGTACCATAACTTTCTGGGTCATAAAACATCTCAATGTTTTCTTTTCAGGGATCTTGTTCAGAACGCAATCCAGGAGGGACGACTGAAGTTTGGGGAGAAAACCACCATCCAAATGAAGGTCGACACGGACCCTCTACAGGTGACGGATGCTCACTACACAGAGCCTTTAGAAGCCAACATGATCGAGGTCACTGAAGGCCGCAACTTCTCAGAAAGCATGATAGAAGTTACTGATGACTTTGTCAAGAATGCTGTGATGACAAAGGTCATAATGGGCTTTGATAGAGGCCGTGAAGGGGAGATGGATGCTACCAACATCGATGGGGTAGCAGACAATCCAAAATGGGAGATGGTGACCTAGGAGATGGCTGATAACTTCGTCGAAATGGACCAGGCTACTGAAGGTTTGGGTCTAAGCTTAAAGGGTTTGAATTTGGTCGAGGAGGTTGAGATCAACATGATGGAAGTCATCAACAAGAAGGTGAGGGGGACAGTGAGTCGAACAACCAAGAAGAAATCACTAAGGAGGCATACTCGAAGCAAGAGGAAACGATTGTGGACTTTCTTCACAAATTCCAGGGAAAGGGTTCTACCGTGATGTTATGCCCACGATGAAGCGCAATCTTCGACAAAAAGGCTGCCCAGAGACTTGAGGGAACACGAAGGCTCAAGCAAAATGGGAAAATGCTTGAATTCGATAAACGAAGCAATTTGCTGAAAAGGTCTGAACCCCACATCAGAGGCCCCAAAACAAGGCCTGTTAGTTTCAAACCCGCTGTTGGAAACACCGATGGTAGGTGGACGAAACCCAACGAGGATAGGCGACAGGGCGAACAAAAATGGAAGAATTTCGAAGTGAATATGGGTTCCTCAGTTACCTATCGAAAAGAATTCCAGTCTTCAAAGATGGCCCATGTATCCGAGAATTATAAAGGGAAAAGCCCCATGTCTCGATCGCAGTGGAGGCGGGAACAACGGAAAAGAAAATCTCTTAGAGAAACGGCGTCGAAGGACAAGGCCGAATCTAGTACTAATCTCCCAACAAAAAATCAGAGAGAGTCGTCGAAGATGATCAGCAAAACCACACAACCGTCGGTGGGCAGGAAGTTGTTCTCTGACCAGGTTAAAAATCAGAGAAAGATCACTGGGGTCGATGACGAGATGACGGACAACTTCGACTCAGATTCTGATTATTCGCTAAATTTGTTGGTGAACGTAGTGTCAGTGATGCCGAAAGAATATGACAGATTGTCTGTGATCGAAAACTGCAACACGGACGCAGACTGCGAAATGGCAACACATAAACCCGTCTGCTATTATGTGATGAACAACGGCTGTGTCGAAGAGCAGAATGCTTTCTTCGAACGACCCACTAAGGAGATGAGGAACCATTTGAAGCCGCTTTATATTACGGCTAAAGTGGAAAACACCCCAGTTAACAAAATTCTGGTGGACTGTGGCGCAACGGTGAATTTGATGCCACATCTTCTATTAAACAAAATCGGGAAAAGCGATGCCGACACCAAGCCACACAACATGGTCTTGTCCAACTATGAAGGTAAGGTAGGATCGACCAGGGGAGTAATCCAGGTAGATGTCACCGTCGAAACAGTAACACGGCCAACGGTATTCATGGTTGTAGAAACTACAGTCAACTACAACCTGTTACTTGGACGCGAGTGGATTCATGGCGTGGGGGAAGTGACATCCTCGATGCATCAAAGGATTGTAATTTGGAGGCCAAACGACATTGTAGAGAATATTGAAGCTGATCAAGGGTACTTTAGGGCGCCCATCAACTATGTCGATCAAAGGCACTTCGATAAACACTTGGCTGGTATAGGTCCTTGTGGACCAGCGGACTTCGATTTCAAGCCAGACGACGAAGTATTTGGCTCGTTATACTTACATTCTATAGACGGTTTCCATTGGGACAAAGAGGTGCCAGGAGAAAGGCTTCCATACCTTGGAACCTTGCTGGTGGACCCCACAGGATGGGGTAGTGATTTCAGTAATAATGACTGAAGCCAATGCGCTTCGAAGGATTTCGGCTTATGTGGCCGAAACTAGACTACAAACGGCCTTGGAGGCTGTTAGAAGCCAAATGGCCACAGAGGCCAATAAAGAAGTTCTTCAAAGAAGCTATAAGGGAGGCTTCGACATGGAACTATCTGATGAAACCCATCAAGAAAACAAAAGGCTTGGCGCTATCTATGACGACGAGCCTTTGGGTTTCGAGAAAGATCCCTTGGCAGAGGATGCCAAGATGCTTGCGCAGGACCCGCTAGAGGAAGTGGACTTAGGAGATGGAATTATAAAAAGGCCCACTTATATTAGTGCCAACCTCGACGCTCGATTCAAAGGTGAGGTCATCCAGCTTTTGCGAGAATATAGAGACTGTTTTTCCTGGGATTATGATGAAATGCCAGGATTGAAAAGAGAGTTGGTGGAACATAGACTGCCAATCAAGCCTGGCAAGAAACCAGTCAAACAGAGCCCAAGGCGTTTTGCTCCAGAGGTTCTATCAAAAATAAAAGCGGAAATCGAAATACTTCTGCGGTGCAAATTCATCTGCACAACCAGGTATGTCGAATGGCTTGCTAATGTTGTGCCAGTTATTAAGAAAAATGGTTCCTTGAGAGTCTGCATAGACTTTAGGGACTTAAACTCTGCAACTCCTAAGGATGAATATTCAATGCCGGTGGCAGAAATGCTAGTCGATTCAGCCGCCGGCCACGAATATCTTAGTATGTTAGATGGTTATTCTGGATATAACCAAATCTTCATTACCGAGGATGATGTTCCCAAAACATCGTTTCGTTGTCCATGGGCCGTAGGCACCTACGAATGGGTAGTAATCCCTTTTGGCCAAAAAAACGCTGGGGCAACATACCAACGAGCAATGAATTCAATCTTCCATGACTATATAGAATCTTTGATGCAGATATATATTGATGACATTGTGGTTAAATCCGTATCAGGCAAAGATCATATAGATCATCTTCGACAATCCTTCTTAAGAATAAGGAAGTTTGGCCTCAAAATGAACCCTTTAAAGTGTGCGTTTTTTGTGCAGGCGGGCGACTTCTTTGGTTTCGTAGTCCACAAAAAGGGCATCAAAATAAACCAAAACAAGACGAAGGCCATTATGGAGACCAAGGCTCCGTCAAATAAAAAGGAATTACAATCCCTGTTGGGCAAGATTAATTTCTTAAGAAGGTTCATATCGAACCTAAGCGGCAAAACCCAAGCTTTCTCGTCGTTGCTTCGAGTCACCAAAGAAGGGTATGAATGGAGGAAGGAACAACAAGAAGCTTTCGACAAAATCAAAAGTTATTTGACCAATCCTCCAATTCTCTCTCCACCTTGTCGACACAAGAGCATGAGGTTGTACATAGCTGCGTCACACAAAACTCTGGGAAGCATGTTAGCTCAAGAGGACGAAGACGGCACAGAAAGAGCCATTTACTACCTTAGTAGAGTCCTAAATGATGCAGAGACCAGATATAGCGAAGTAGAAAAGCTATGTCTATGTTTATATTTCTCATGTACAAAGTTAAAGCAATATATAAAGCCTGTCGATATTTGTGTCTCTTCGCATTTTGATGTTATAAAGCATATGTTGTCCAAACCTATTTTGCATAGTCGAATAGGTAAATGGGCATTAGCGTTAACAGAATTTTCCTTAACATATAAACCATTGAAAGCAATTAAAGGGCAAATAGTGGCAGACTTTATCATCGACCACTCCGTAGATACAAACGCTTTAAATATGGTCGAACTAGAACCTTGGAAGTTGTACTTCGATGGTTCCAGCCATAAGAAGGGAACTGGCATAGGCATGCTGATTATTTCTCCCGACAAAATTCCAACAAAATTCAAGTATATAATAAGTGAGCCATGCTCCAACAATGAGGCGGAATACGAGGCCTTGATAGCTGGACTTGAAATCCTGTTGGAATTGGGGGCAACTAGAGTCGAAATAATGGGAGACTCAGAGTTAGTCATAAAACAATTGACAAAAGAATACAAATGCGTCAAAGAAAGCCTCATCGTGTACTTCGTAGTAGCAAATATGCTATTAAAGAAATTCGAAGAGACTACTATTCGACATATACCACGAATACGAAATCAGGTGGCCAACGATTTGGCCCAAATGGCATCAGAATATAAGGTGTCCAGCGAAGACCTGCGAGAAGTAATCCAAGTCAGAAGCAAGGTAGCAGTTGTGGCGTTGCAGCCATCAGATTTAAGGGCTGCAAAGTTCGGGTTCGTCGACGAAGAAACCTTCGAGATCTTTACAATCGAATCAATGTCGGATAGGGACTGGAGAAAACCGTTGGTCGAATACCTCCAAAATCCTTCAAGCACCACAGAGCGAAGAATAAAATATCAAGCACTAAGCTACATCCTCCTAGGAAACGAATTATTCAAAAGAGCTCCGGAGGGAGTTTTGCTTAAGTGTCTAAGTGAATCTGAGGCGTATCTAGCACTATCATCAGTTCATAGTGGAGCATGCGGGGCACGCCAGGTAGGCCAGAAGATGAAATGGCTACTATTTCGCCAAGGTCTATATTGGCCTACAATGCTGAAAGATTGTATCGAATTTGCCAAAGGCTGCCAGGAGTGCCAAATACACGCTGGTATATAACATGTTCCAGCAAGCGAATTGCACTCCATAATTAAGCCATGGCCATTCAGAAGATGGGCTTTGGACCTAATAGGAGAAATACGACCCGCGTCCTCGAAAAACCAGAAATTCATCTTGGTGGGGATAGACTTCACCAAATGGGTCGAGGCGGTACCCCTGCCAAAAGTAGACCAAGACGATGTGATTGAATTTATTCAAAAATACATTATCTTTAGATTTGGTCTGCCAGAAACGATAACAACAGATCAAGGATCAGTCTTTACCGGTCGGAAAATGCAAGAGTTTGCCAGAGAAATGGGATTCAAACTCCTTACTTCGACCCCTTACTACGCCCAGGCCAATGGCCAGGTCGAGGCAACAAATAAGGTAGTAATTGGAATGATAAAAAAGCAAGTAGGGGGTAAGCCAAAAAACTGGCATAAAACCCTAGACCAGGTACTATGGGCATGTCGAACATCCCCCAAAGAAGCTACCAACACTACACCTTATCGACTGACCTTTGGCCATGATGCAGTATTACCAGTCAAAATTCTTGTGCAGTTAGCCAGGATTCAGAGGCATCACGAAATTCCCCGTGAGATCTATTGGGACATGATGCTCGACGAGTTAGTGGATTTAGACGAGGAAAGGTTAAGAGCGTTGGAACTCTTAAGAAGGCAAAATAAAAGAGTGGAGAAATCCTATAACAAAAGAGTCAAAGCAAAGACCTTTTTGATTGGAGATTTAGTTTGGAGGGTAATCCTTCCGATGGATCGAAAGGTCAGGACACTAGGCAAATGGTCCCCGAAATGGGAATGACCGTTTCAAATCTCAAAAGTCTTCTTGAATGGGGCATACGAAGTTGAGGAACTTAGCAATGATAAACGAATCTTGAAAGTAAACGGTAAGTATTTGAAAAAATACAAACCAGCGTTGCGAGAGGTAAACATTTCAACAGAGTAATATAAAGCTAATAAGCAGGGCCATAAATGGCATCAATAAAATGTGCCAAAATGGCTTAGTCTTTACGAATACAGCAATAGAGACATGGCTTACAAAGGCCAGAAAATAAACATTAAACATTCCAGAAATCTAAAAAGGAAGGTTGGCCTTCATCTTGAGGTAGCTTGCCTTCTGGGCACCGAGACGACTCTGGCAAGAGGCTTTGTCGGTTTTCAGTTGCGCAATATCGGCCTCAAGTTGTCGAGCCTCCTCGGCAAAAAGGACGGCATGATCAAGCTCTGTCGACAAGGAAGAATCATCGAAGGAAGACAGTTCAGCATTCCTCTTCTGAGCTTTGGCTAACTTGCTGCGAAGTTTTCTGATCTTACGCTCCCAACAAGTGATGCTCGTCTCATTCTCAGTAATCTCTTGTTGATTCTTGGACTTTTTCTCCTCCAGCGCTGCAATTTTATCTACACAATCCGCAACGGCAGACCAAGCAGCAGCTTCAGTACTTGACTTTTCAGATATATCCTTGTCAAACTGAGGCAAGAGCCCAAAGTCAGTATGAACCTGGTCGATCAACGTCCCAACTTCTTAGATTATGGTCGCAGCCACTGCGGAGATCGATTGATGGTCCACTTGCTGTAGGAGAGTTTTCAAAGAAAGGTAATGGACTAGACCCATTTACAAAAGAGAAAATAGGTCCCCTTTGAAAATCTTGTTCTTTACTTTCTCAAGAGCACTATCGATTGGAGTTGAAGTCGGACCATCAGAGGTTGAAGTGCTTTGGGATCTGCCTGAGGAACTATTTCACCTACGAAGTAGGAGTTGGATGTACTGACGACGGTCAGACGCTTTTAGAGCCTCAAGTTCTGCCGCAGTAAGATCTGTCGCACTTTTGGCAGGCATCGCTTCCGCTTTTGCGGGGGTGTTGGCAGGAGCAATTGGAGTTGTCTCAACAGGCTTGGCCTGCTGGATGGGAGGACTCTCGACAACAGTTTCTTTAATTGGGGCAGCATTGGTGGTATCCTCGTCCTCGTCTTCTTCGACGTCTTCTTCACTAGACTCTTCCAATTCAGATTGATGCGTGGCTCCATCTGTCGTACCCTTTTCCTCCACAGGTTTTTCATCAACCTCCATTGTGGTACCCTGAGGTGAACCATCAGCAGGATTTACACCCTCATCCAAAAAGTTCGCTTCTTCACCTGTTTCGATGGGATTCTGGGAATTGTTCCCCTCGTCATGATCGGACCCGTCGATTTGAGATTGTTGGGTGATCGTTTTTAAAGGAGAAAGCAGGGGAACCACAGGGATCTCAGGTTTATTGATTTTCCCAAGAGAACTCACACTAGAACCTAAGTCCGAAGAAGGACGATAGGTGGGCTCACCTCGACTGTTCAAAGGATAGGCCTCAAGAAGAGATGTAGTTGGGATGCTTTCTGTCATCACAATGTCAGGCTGAAAAGAAGGAATCTAAACATGAGAAAAAGAATCCAAAAGTAGTTTGAAATTCAGACAGAAAGCAGTCGAAGATAAGAGTTGGACCTTAGGGCCTTCATCAGCCAGACTGGAGTTGTCGCTTTCAATAGCAGCAGTTTGGGGAATTGGGGTACCTCCGATAGAAGCCTTACCAAGGTCTACACGATGAGCTTGTGATTCTGGGATTTGAGTTGATGGAGGATCTGAGTCAGTGGCGTCGAGACCGCGGACAACCTTTCGCCGCCTTTTCATTGGAACCTCTTCTCGAGGAGAACCATCTTCGTCTTCTGAGTCGATGATGACTAGGTTGGAGCCCCTCTTTATTTTTTTCTGAGGAGTAGGGGGTTTCCAGCTTACCTAAAAAAGCATTGGGAAAGTATTAGGTTTTTAACCCGGAATGTTGAAAGGATTAAGATGGTGCATTAATATTACCTTCTGACCCTCGACGAAACTTTCAGTCTTCACCGAGATGGCAGTCTTTTTTAGAGCAGCTGCAAAAGACAAATGACAGCGCCACCCGTTAGTAATGATAAAGCGTTGTTTAAGAGGTTTAAAACGAAGAAGAATCGACCTTCGAGAATGTAGGATTCGATACAAACATCTTCGATATTAATATGAAGGTGCCCTTTAAAAGTATCGACGGTATGCTTAGTCGGAACCACCCGTTGTGCTTTAGGCTTCGACTGCTGTCTGAGGATTTTTATAGGATCCTCACAGATGAACCAATCTGGGAATGGAGGGGCAAGAGCCACTCCAAAATCAGCAGATGGCAATCGAGGAATCTTAGGGGGAAATAATTTGAAAGCCATCTCATACGGTTTCTCACGGGGGATGGATGAAGGAATTTTTAAATTCTCCATCTTTTTTAGAAAATTTTCCCTCAAAGTGACAGCAGCCTCGCGGACGGTTCGACTAATATCATCCGGACGATAAGCAGTTTCAAAATATTTTTGGAAGGCTTGTATCTCCTTTATGTGAGTGGACCTACCTTTCTTGATTTTTTCCTGCACATCAACGAAAGCTTGATCAATCATTCAAGTAAGACTGGCAGCATCAAGAAATTCAGAAGAATAATGTCTGGACCACCAGTTATAAAATTCTGGGGAACAGAAATAAGAGGGCTCAAAATAGAGTGGGGTAAGTAAGGATTTATGGGCATGACGCGCCAATTGGGTCGAACATTCGAGGGGGTTAACGATGTGGTGTGGAAACAGAATGTGAGACTTTTTCTCGTATAAACACCTAGGTAGGGTTTGGATAAGTCCAAACTGTCTCGACACAAGATTTGGTTGATAAGCTATCAGGGAAGCTTGCCCTCTTGTCAGATTGAGTTTGTGGACAAATAGTCGAGGCGTAAGGAATCGCTCCCAAATCAGCTTTGATTCCTCTTCCTGTCTCTTGAGCAAAGCTGGGAAAGGCCTAATGAACCATTCAGGGCCATGTTTCCATTCTGCGAAGGGAGCCATCCCAGGTGTGAATACATGGTGCTTCGCGAACATCTGGACGAAGCCTGAGAGGTTGGCTCGAATTGTTTGCCCTTCTTCGCTGGGGGTAAGCTGAACTAAGCGGGGCCATTCGACTTGTCTTCCAGAGATCGAAGGAGAACCTTCATCAACTTTACCCTTATTTGGTAGGCTGCCTTCAAAAGTGGCGTTTAACCACAATTGAAGTAACCAAAACGGCCCCGACATTACTAAGTTGCCGTTATTCTCAGGGTCCTTCAGTTTGCTGGCACTTTCGCTTAAGGCTTCGTATAGACTTGCAAGGATCATTTCACTCAAACATATTTCTCTCTTGGCATGCAGCTGGTTCGCCAGTGTTAAGTATTTTCGCGCCACCTGTAAGGATTTAGTACAGAAAATGCAACGAGACAACCACATGGCCAAAAAGGTTATATGTTCCTCGTCTTTAACCGCGACATTATTTTTATCATGATAATGATTGATGAAATGGGTATAAGTATGTTTGATGGTTGAGAAACTGATAGTGTCCTGGCTATCAACTTCAGGGTCGTAAGCCAGTCCATGAGGTTTCAGTCCTACAATAGCAGCAATATCGAACAAAGTAGGCGTCATCATCCCACATGGAAGATGAAAAGTGTAATGTGTGCTGTCCCAAAAGAACAAAGACGCAGCCAACATCAGAGGGCAGTAGTTGGGACCTACTTTCGACATCATAATAAGGTCGTAGATGCCCATGTCTTTCCAGTCTTGAGTTTTTGCCTTTTCTACCTTTTTCAACCAGTTGAGGTAGAGTTCAGAATCCTTGAAATATGGCGTAGCCCTAAATAATCTTGCGCCATCGTGGATATACTTGAGATCCACATTATAAACATCCAAGCTATCTGGATTATCCAAGGGAACCTTTTGGGAGTCTTTTTTCCCTAGGGGTTTGGTTTTTCGGTAAGAAGGAAAAAACTCATTCAAATTGGAATAGTTTAAACCTGAGAGGGATAGAGGCCCGAACACGGCTACCGGTTTATCCACGACAGTAACGGGTATGATTACCTGGATTCGTAAATATGGCGTTTCTCCTCCAGTAAAGGCTCTCGCACGAGTTGCTGATTCTTCACCACCTTCGGGCCACTCAGAGCAGCAAAAGGGGGAAGGATGAAAGAAGAGGTTTGTTTGTGAGACTGGATTTTTTGATTCTGGGATCTTAGCTCAGCCATGATGAGAGTTGGAGGAGTGTTCTTGGAAGAAAAGATGGTGGGAAGAAAATGTGAGGCAATGTTGTAAAAAGATTGAAGAAGTGAAAGAGAAAAAAAAAAGACGTTTTGAAAATTATTTATAAGTGAAAAGAGGATATTCAAGAGTTTTTATAAGTGGCTGGGGTTAGTGGGCCACGTGTGTAATCAGGATGAGTTAGTAGAGGTGGCGGTTGTAACCTATGCTCTGTAGGGGTAATGATGGCTCACGATTTTGGTGATTCCCGAGAAATTTGCCATGATGTTCATGACGTCAGAGATCGTGCATCAAGGTGGCGTAACAATTCCTTTTTGCATGAGATTATGGATATGTCCTCTCCCATAACCTTTCAGTTTCCTAAACTCGAAGCAGTTGAAAGTGGGTCAACGATCAGGATATAATCGAAGGTAAACGGCGTCGAATTTGGATGCTGTCAAAAAATGTACTTTTTGTAGTGTCAAAAACTACATTTTTGGGGGGCAATTTGTTAGCTCGCCAATTCGACGACCCATGTTTGGAGGCTATTTTCAGCTTGTTAAAAGACCTACAAGTCTTCCAAGGACTTAGAAAAATTGAAGTCTTAAAATTAGACACTTCGACTTAAGCAGTGAAATGGTATCTTCGACCGAGATTTAGAAGGGGGGACGAATTGAGTTTTGAAATTCGAATATTGGAGGGAGTAGTTATATTTTCTTATGACTAAGAAGGACAAGTGGCTCTCATCGAACAAAGGACTGCATGCGGCCTGACACTTGTCAGGAATAGATGGCCTAAGGAGGTTATTAGCGGTTATTAGCAGTTACTATTATTGTTATAAATAGGAGTCTTAGACATAAACTTAGTGTGTTGTAATTTACTGTTGTACAAGTCACTCTTAAAATTACTCCAAGTATCCGAGTGTAGAGAAAGAGAGTATTATAGAGAATGTACGTGATCTAAACACACCATCCTTTATCTTTTCAATGAAGTTACTTTGTTTTCTTTACTTTTGTCAAGTACTTTTACTTATTTATTTCGTCTCTCCTTTTGTTCATCATTACCACTTCGATTAAGTCTTTCTCTCCTAAAAAACCTTTATCTATTTTCCCTCTTGTAATTCTTCTTCCTTCTTTCTTTTAAATATAGTGGGATAATTTCTGCCCCTTTTAAATTATTTCTTCTTAGTATTGTTGAAACACATTTTTAGATAGGTTCAAATAGAAATACCCTTCAGAACATATCCTAGGATTTCGTATGGTTAATCCTGCAAGTTAGTCAATTTGACACCAAATTGATAGACCAGAGGTTGTTTACCAAAAAACACGGTAAACAGGAAGACATCATAATACTTGCTTCAGCGTCATCTTTAACAAGCTAGGACAGATGTCAGAACCTTTTATAAGACATCATGCTTAACACAAGCATCATTATCAGCGGCAGCAGACGAATCTTCACAGAGCACTCAGTCAACCATCAGTAGTTGTCAGAACAGATTCAGAAAAATATCCTCCTAGCTTCCAATCTCCTTGAGGACAACGGTAATGGATGATATTATCACATAATCTCCTTCTTTGTTCAAAAGACTAGAAAGTATCTTCCCTAGAACTCATCTAGAAACAGAACATGATGCTTGCTCTGATACCAATTCAAATGTTGGTGTGCAGATCATAGATGTCCCAAGAGATGTCGAGACATTGATCTCTCCATAACTAAATAAGGCCAAAAACAAGAACATCCAAATACTAAAAATAAATTACAGTGTCTTGACAGATGTTTCAACATATATCAAGACATATATTTCAGAACATAAGAGCAGACTAAATTTAATATAACAGAAAGATAAAGAACACCAATATATGATGACCCAGTTTGGTGAAAAACAACACCTACATTTGGGGGCTACCAAGCCAAGAATGAATCCACTATTAGTAGTATTAATTTAGAGCTAAAATCCCTCGTTTACAACTCCTCAACTAATCCCTAGCCAGTGCAACTTCTATCTAGAAATCACCATATAGGCAAGAGAAACCCATCTCAAATTCTAAATCATCTCAGTGATATCTAACAGTCACAACCTCCGATGACTGTATCAAACACTTTAATCCAAAGACATCCTTCTCAATATAATATTCAGTCAAGACTCTTGGCTAACAATAATGCTTGAATTTTATTAATAGCATCATCCAATAACAATATACAATTCATTACCTATAGGTTTTTGAATATCAAAAACTATGTCTACCACAATGTATCAACTGATACAAAGGGTGACTTACAACACAAGAAAGTACACGATTCTCAAAACCCTAAATGCTTATAATTAGTTTACAAGAATTCGTTACAAGGTCCAATCTCTTACTATGCCCTAGGTTTTGGTCTTCCTTTTATAGCCTTCAGCAGCCCATGGGCTTCGAAGTCTCTGTCCAATCTTTCCTTGATCCACGCTCTGATTGCACCTTAAATCTTGGAACAGATCTGCAACAAACCTGCTGCATTAGACCAAGATGTCAATTCCATAATGCTAGGACATCTCGTCTGACATGTTGTTCTTTACAGATTTCTTCTTATTGGAACATCTTGTGCAACATCATGTTTTACTAAAATTTGCTCAAATCTTAGAGTCTTCAATCTCCCCCTTTTGACAAATTTTGGCTAAAACACCTTTCACACAATAAACCCAGTAGAAAGTCTTGAAGTCATTTTAGCCAGCCTGTAATGAGCCTCCTGGAAGCATTCGTTCTTCATGTACAACATGCACCACCTATTGTACAACGAGTATCCGGAACACTGGTGTACATGAGGAAGAATATTCAAGTCAGTCCCCCTCCAAACCAGTCCTAGTATACCATCCTTCATTATCCAGATCAGGGCTCAGAGGACCTGACCCCAACTCTGGATAACTCAAAATACAAGACACAATTGTGTTCATAACTCAGATCACCAGTCCCAAGACACACACACACACACACACACACAGATATATATATATATATATATATATATATATATATATATATATATATATATATATATATATATATATATATATATATATATATATATATATATATATATATATATATAAAATTTAATTTCGTAGTATTAGCATGCTTAAGTATTTCAATTCTAGCGTAGTTTATTGTTGATTCAATTGATAGAGATTTATTACGTAAGAATTAGGTTTTGTTGGAATTGGATACCTTGTTGAGATGAATTGATGGTTAATATAGCAATTGAAGTTTGAATTCTCTACTTTGGATCATTGTATTAACACACCTCATAGATTATACAATCGAGTCAATTGAATACATGATATTTCATCATATTCATCTTTGGAGTTTGTGAAAGGATTTAACGTTAACATGATCGAAATTTTGAATAGTATAATTTTCACATTTTTTAACCAAAACTTCCACTCACAATTTCTGAAAACACTTTGATAATTTTTGTAAACCAAGGTTGAATTTTATTTGGGTCTATTCACCCCCCCCCCCCCCCTCAAGACCATTTTTCTATTCCCATGTTCACATCCAACAATTGGAATCAAGAGTTGGTATTTTTTATTGTATCTAATCGACATCCAAAATTTGTGAACATGGCGGAAGATGACGATCCTAAACGTGTGTATAATAGAGCACACGTTTTCAAAGGCAAAAATTATACTTGTTGGAAAGGGAACATGTATGTACACTTGTTATCCGTTGACAAAAATATGTGGTGAGTCGTCAATGAGGGACCATTCATTTCCAAGGGCAATGACGATGTTGTTAAACAACCAAAAGATTGGGATGATGATGAAACCAAAAAGGCTTCATATTATTTTAAAGTGAGGAACATATTTTTGCTTTAAGCGCTAAAGTGTTCTATTTTATTTCACATCATACGAGTGCTAAAAGTATGTGGAACACTCTCCAAACTCTCTATGAGGGAACAAATGATGTCAAGGATTATAAAATCAATATGTTTACAGATGAGTTTAAACTATTTTGTATGGAACCTTGAGAATTTATGGATTCTATGCAAACTAAATTCCTTCATTTAATCAACAAATTGAGCAATTTGGGTCAAACCTTTTCCAACAAATATTTTACTAAAAAAATATTGAGATCTATGTGCAGAGAGTGGCAATCAAAGGCCACTGCTATAAAATAATCAAATTATCTTAGCACTTTGGATATTACAAAATAGTTTGGAAATTTAGTCGAGCATGAGAATGGGCTTAAACGACTCATCGACAACGAACTAAGGTCGAAAAAGAAAGAGAAAGGTTAAAAAGATAAACAATATCTTTCTTTGAAAGCTTCATCTTCTAAAGGGAAGAAGTCAAAGTAAGAAAGTGACAACTCTGATGAAGAAGTTTCCAAAAAGTAAGAAATGGGTTTATTCGTCAGATGCTACAATAGATATCTAAAGATAAACAAGCTTAAGCATACCTATCGCGGCGCAAAGAATACCACGACCGTTTGCACGTCCGAGATGATATCAGAGTCACCACCAAAGTTTATTTATTCCAAATTCGAGTTCGTCGGTCGGTTATACGAGGGGAAGGTATTAACATCCTTCACATTCGTTATACTCAACAAAAACTATTTAGTTAGATTTGCAAATAGAATGTTAGCTTTCATTATTTTATTTTACTTCTAGTTATTAAAAGTTTGAAAGGAAAAAAGAAAATGGCTAAAAATAAAGTTTTTCATTAGGGTGCGTGATAAGATTATGAGTCCTTCTCCTACGTATCCTTATGTGCGATGAGGAATTAAAAGATGCGTAGTTTTGAGCAAGACAAAAGGTATTTTTGGATTTTCCATTATAATGCTAGACGAGACGTTGAATCTCACTCCTATGTATCCCCATGTGCAATGGGAAACTCAAAGCTACATAGTTCTTAGTAGCAAATGAGTGTTTATTGGTTGATTTTAGTGAACGAATGTTTAATTCGCATTCTAGCGATTAAACGTTGCTTGTATGCTTATGCGGGGGAGGTTTAAGCATTTGTTTATATCGCAGTAGAACGGATAAAACATTGTTCATTTGTGAAAAGGTTTTCGATCGTGTGGGAGCACGAAAAGATAAGTTTGATTGGTTGAGTATGTTTTTTAGTGGATGACGAGTACTTAAATTGTAGGTTAAGTATGACCATCATCCAAATGCTTGGGACTAGAAAGGATAATTACGTTCATCTAATATTTTTCATCCAAGTTGTTTATGAAATTTGTGAGGCGAATTAAGTCACGTTTCCTTAGCAGATGAAGAGTATTCGAATGGGAGGCTAACTACGATCATCATCCAAATACTCGTGGACTAGTAAGGATAATTATGTCTAATTAATCCTTTTTCGTCCACCAAAGAGATGAACTAGATTCGATTATTTAATGTGCATTGAACAAAAGACGAGTACTCGAACTTTAGGCTAAGTACGACCATCATCCAAATACTCAAGGACAATTGAAGGATAATTACGTCCAACTAATTCTTTTTCAACCGATTGTTTATTGCAAAAAAAACTTTTGATACTCTTAAGTTTGAAAAAAACTTAATATTAATCAAGTATTTTGATTCACTTTGTTCTTAAAAATGGTTTGATTTTGAAAAGCTTGGTGTTGATAAGGATTTTTATTTTGTTGAAAATATTGATTTTATTTTATAGAATGATTTTTATTAATTAAGTAATGAAAATAAAATAATATGATAAAAATAATAGAAAAACTAATGCAATGGTAGAGGGTGTATTCAATGAAAGGGAATGATAGATGAGTAAAAATAAAATGAGCATGGCCCCACCAACAAACCAAATAATAAAACGCAGCAAAAAATGAAAAGGAGGTGCAAGAATCAACTAGGCCCAAGGTGCTTGGCCAAGTCCAAGAGGCTAATAAGTCAAATAAGTGGCTCAATCATGAGTGTTGATTCAAATGCTAAAGAGATCATACATGTTTCCGGCGATAACTCTGGAGAATCAAACTACCTTCAGGTAAGTGAGTTTCATTCTTCTCATTCTCTTTGGTCACGTCTCTGATCCTTCTCCTTCTGTAATTATGTCTGAAAATGGCTTGGCTCTAAGATGAATCAAACTACCTGGAAGATGTGTTGGTGGAACTCATGTGAGCAATGCGAATTTTTTGTGTGCTTAGGAGTGAAAAATGTGTGACTCTGAGGTGAAAATCGTGAGGTTGTGATGTATGGGGATATAATGGGATGATGAGGATGTATGTATGTAATGCCGCACTTATGTAACTCACGTGAATCACTATATTCATACTTCAATTCAATAAAAACATAATTTTATTCAATTTTTGAATTTTGTTTCATTTTACTTTCAATCCCGATTTTGGTTGTGACACTAATGTATGTATTATGATGATATGGATGATGATGTTGTGGATATAAGATGTTGCTTCTTGATTTTCAATTTGTTTTAGATGCTTTTTATGGTTCTCTTGTTTTTTCATTTTAGTTGGATGATGATAGTGTAAAGAATGATTTGGTCATGATGATGGTGGTATTGTTACGTGTAATGTGAAATTGAGTGTTAATTTGAATAATGATGATAATATTATAAAGAATGGAATATTGAACTTTGTTGTCTAAACTTGAGTGGTTTTATTGATGATGACATAAAAATGGAAAGATGTATTTGGTTATATTGATTTTTAACTTATGATGTATGATGAGCAAAGTTTGGATGAAAATGGAAAGATATGTTCATGTGGCTTTTTGAATGATGATAGTAATGTAAAATTGTATGTTTTTTTAATGGAGAATGAGAAAAAAATGGTTTGGCTTTTTTAACTATGGATAAAGTTGATATTGTTAAATGTCTTGGTTTCAATTATTTGGATGGTAATAACATGGGTGATAATGATGTGTATTCTAAATTAACTTTCATGATGCAAAATAGAAAGGCATAATGATGTAAAACAATAATGAAAAATATGACTTTTATTTTAATTGAATTTTATTTTAAATCCTAGATGATGACAAAAATGATAATGCAATGAGATGAGGATATGGAATGGAAATGATCAAATTGGAAAACTTGTACTCAAAATGCACAAATATCTCTTATTGACTTTTATTTTGAATTGGATGAATCATGTTTGAAAAATGCAATGTATGCAATGTTAACGGATACAAATGAATAAGGAAATTAGGGGGACAAAATTAGGGTATGATAATACCGACAAAGGTCTAGTGAATTTCAGAAATACTCATCCACCAAAGAAAGATCACAAGAAAAGTGATGATTGTATCACGTGTTACAAATGTGGAAACTTGGGGCACTATAGGCCACCTGTCCAAGTCTCACCAAACATCATAAAAGTAAAGACAAGGATTTCTACAAGACAAAGGGAAAGAGTTTCAAAGGTCGTAGATCCTACATCGTGTGGGAAGAAGAGGATGAGAGCTCCTCCTTTGATTCTTGCTCGAGTTATGATGATGAGTGTGCCAACTTTTGCTTGATGCCACCTAAAAAAGATGAAACTTCAAAGATATATAATTTTGATTTTGAAAATGAGTATTCTTATTATGAATTATCGAATACATTCAACAACATATATGTAGATTCTATAAAAGCTTTTAAGAAACTTTCTTTAAAAAAATGACGTTGAAACTTAAAGAGGAGATAAATCATCTTAATTGTGCTTTAGAATCTCTTAAGGAAACACATACATCTCTAATGGATGAGCATTGTAATACTTCAGTTGAAAAGATGTAAGTTGTGGAATGTGTTAAGTGTACAATTTTAAAACATGAAATTGAAACTCTTAAGGGACAACTAGCACATGCTACTTTACTATCTTGTAATTGTTCTAGTTCTTTGAGTGAAAGAGGTAAGTTTTTTAAGTAAAACCCTCATGTCACTAAAAGAAATATAAGAAACATGTCATCTAAAGCCATCTTTCCATTATTGTAGAGATAAGGGTCACATTAGGCTTATTTAACATGTTAGGAACGTTCAAGTTCCCAATGGTAAAATGACACGGATTCCTAAATGTAACTCAACTAAACCTAAAGGACCAACTGGTTAGGGGACCTAAATTGCGTATTTTAATTGTCATAGGAAAGTCTTGCCTCCACAAAAAGATTATGGTTTCTAAATAGCTGATGTTCAAGACATATGATGGGAGCTTCCATGTTCATAAGGTTTGTTGAGAAGGAAAGTGGTCACATCACGTACGGAGACAATACGAAAGGTAAAATTCTTGTTGAAGATATTGTGGGAAATCCTTTCACAATTACCATTAAAAATATAATTTTACTTAAAGGGGTTAAACACAACTTACTCAGTATTAGCCAATTATGTGACAAAGGGTATTTTGTAATTTTTGATACTCTTAGTTATATAATCGAACATAAGACTATTAGTTGTTGAGAGTACCTCCTCTGATTCTTGCTCAAGTTATAATGATGAGTGTGCCAACTTTTGCTTGATGGCACCTAAGAAAGATGAAACTTCAAAGGTATATAATTTTGATTTTGAAAATGAGTATTCTTATTATGAACTTTCGAATGCATTCAATGACAAGTATGTAGATTCTATAAAAGCTTTTAAGAAACTTTCTCTAGAAAATGACGTTGAAACTTGAAGAGGAGATAAATCATCTTAATTGTGCTTTAGAATCTCTTAAGGATGCGCATACATCTCCAATGGATGAGCGTTGTAATACTTCAATTGAAAAGATGTAAGTTGTGGAATATGTTAAGTGTACAATTTTAAAACATGAAATTGAAACTCTTAAGGGACAACTAACACATGCTACTTTACTATCTTGTAATTGTTCTAGTTCTTTGAGTGAAAGAGGTAAGGTTTTTAAGTAAACCCTCATGTCACTAAAATAAATATAAGAAACATGTCATCTAAAGCTATTTTCCATTATTGTGGAGATAAGGGTCACATTAGGCTTTTTTGCCATGTTAGGAACGTTCAAGTTCCCAATGGTAAAATGACATGGATTCCTAAATGTAACTCAACTAAACCTAAAAGACCAATTGGTTAGGGGACCTAAATTACCTATTTTAATTGTCTTAGGAATGTCTTGCCTCCGCAAAAAGATTATGGTTTCTAAATAGCTGATGTTCAAGACATATGATGGGAGCTTCCATGTTCATAAGGTTTATTGAGAAGGAAAGTGGTCACATCACGTACGAAGACAATACGAAAGGTAAAATTCTTGTTGAAGATATTGTGGGAAATCCCTTCACAATTACCATTAAAAATATACTTTTAGTTAAAGAGATTAAACACAACTTACTCAGTATTAGCCAATTATGTGACAAAAGGTATTTTTTAGTTTTTGATACTCTTAGTTATGTAATTGAACATAAGACTAGTAGTTTTTGAGAGCTCCTTCTCTAATTCTTGCTCGAGTTATGTAGATGAGTGTGCCAACTTTTGCTTGATGGCACCTAATCGTACCTGACCAGAGAGTTCGCTGAAATGCCACGCGTCTGAGCTGTCGAACTGTTGACTTGATGGACAGGGGGGTGTACCTGAAACACACTCTAATGTCAAAGTAAGTGACGAGCTGAGTGATAACAAGTACAAAGAGAAGAATAAGAAAGTTAAGTTACCTGACCCTCTAGTGGAAGAGGGTATTTATAATGAGTCCCCAACGCAGGGCCAAGGGTTACCTTGCGATGGGCTGGGCTGCCAGGCCCAATGTTGGTAACTGCTAGGGCTGACGTGGCGTCGTGAAGACCAGCACGTGGTCTTCACCCTAGGGTAACTGTTTTGCGCTATCCGGGAGGTGGAAGACTGAATCTCCAGGACATGGGTAGTTACTTGATGACGTGTCCCTGCGTGGGGGACACGTAGAGAACATGGGAGAAGTCTGAGGAGCTCCCGGGAAGGCTGGGCTCTGCCTGACGACGGGAGAAAGAGGTTGGCTGGACAGCCACGTGGGTCCTGCCTGACGGCTGTTGTCTTGTGCCGACGGATCTTATGCCCGTCTGTGAGGTCCTATTGGACCCAAATCTAGTGGGGTTTAGGACTTCTCGATTTATGGGCTAAGCGTCGGCCCAATCTAGAACAGTAGCCCCCTAAGTCGTTGTTCGCGGTCAAGCGAGCTATGACTTAAGCAGCGAAGGTTGTCGGGCGCGTCGCTCTGCCAGGCAGGTTGTGGTTATATCCGCCAGGAAAACCCACGACGTGGGGGAAGCCCATGGTCAAGGGGGAGAACCTAAAGGGACGTAGGGAAGGTGGAGGGTCGCCACGTGTCTTCTTGTGAAGGTTACAAGCTAGGTACTTGAGTGCCTAGCGACGCTTCGTATCCTGTGCTAGGGATATATATATGCAGATCTAGCGCGTCTTTTCGTTCATTCGTTTCTTTTGCAGCTGCCTAACATCCAGAGATATATGCCCGATATCCTTGATTCTTCTGCTCGACCTCCGCAATTTCTCAGCCCAACGCGACATCTTTTTCTGCCACCATATCAAGTAAATTCTCGCTTCTTTCTGGTGTTTTAGCGTTTCCGGCGGTGTTTCTGGCGACTCCACTGGGGGCGCCGGGATGACTGCAGGCTTTTCCAGCGAATATGCCAGAGGGTATTCAAAAATTAAGGCAGTAAATGGTTGTCCCCGACCCTTGCGATGAGTGGCTCGGGGAGGATTGATAGGACTTTGAACGTCCTGAGGGTAATTGATGAATGCCCCGGGCACGAGTGAATGTGTGCATCGAGGACAGAGAGTGTATTCCCTGGGCACCTCGAGGGGAAAGGCTACCCCCAACTCGTCTCTTGGACGTCTAGGCGACCATGCCCTTTCACTTGAACTGCGGTGGAAGGTTGGATTTGATTTGGCTGTCGAATTCACCAAGTTCCTCTACTTTTAAGGTAAAATGGCCGACCACAACGAAGAGGAGGTGCATCGGTACCTCCCCGAGGATGAGGAAGGTCGCCAGGACGAGGCTGCGGTAGATCCCCCAGAGAGACGTTAGAGCAATGGGTCGGGGATGAGCCTCTAAACTACATGTCGAGGTTCGTCGTTGATGACTCTGACGTGTTCGCCGTGATCGAAGACAAGGTGGCCGGGAGTCCCTGTCAGTTTCGTGCCTGGAGGCCACGGGAGTTGGATCGCATATGTTCGTGGTATGATGGTGGCCGATTCTCGTTGTATGAGTTTGTTTTCAAGGAGGTGGGGATGCGTCTGTCGTTCAAGGGTTTCCAGCAGGGCGTGTTTGACCACCTGATGTTGGCATCGTCCCAACTCCATCCAAACTCTCTCGCCTTCATCCGGGCCTTTGAAATCGTCTGTGACAATCTTGAGCTTGAGGCCACAATCCCATTGTTCTTCTACGTCTTCCATCTGCAGCGGCAGACGATGGTTGGTCGTCACAACTGGGTCTCTTTGAAGCAGCTGACCAGAATATTTCGGCTGTATACTGACTCAGTGCGAGGGTTCAAAGACAGATGGTTTGTGGTCATGTCGGCGATGGACGTGGCCTACGAGACCATTTTCCAGCGAGAGGTCATATTCGTGGACGGGCGATCCGAGGATAGTTATTAGTCCAACTTCCCTTTGGATTGAGCGGACCTGCACTTTCGTTCAAGCACCAATAGCTTTACCTATCGACCTAGCCGCCTGGGCGAGGAGGATAGCTTGGCCTTTCGAAAGCTGACGGACTTCATCAGACGTCTTCCTCCTCGGAAGTGCGTGTCCCCAGACGGGGAGTATATCTGTGACGCAAACGGGGAGATCCGGACAGAGGTCTGGTGTATCAACATAAAGGCTTTGGTCGAATGTCGGACTGAGACTGAGGCCCATCAGCTCTTAGGTAGTTAGGCGTCTCCCCGGCTAGTCTTACCATTCATTTTTGGTTTTCAATGATAACTGTTTTTCTTGTGCTCTTCCTGTAGGTACAATGGGCTCCGTGGAGGAACGTGTAACCAAGTTGATGAATCGGGGTAACTGCCATCCTCAATGGAGGACTGCCGCTGTTCGAAGGGAGCTAGTCGTTGGTTCCTCGAGAACGACTTCATCCCCGTAGGGAAGTGGCTCACCGGCGCCACCGCCGGCCTCCAAGAGGCGATGGGAGGTTGAGGTACCCTCTATTGATCTGACGGATGGGTCCCCAGAGCGAAGTTTCGTTCTGTCCCCTGCTGTATCCGGCCGAATTACTTTTCAGGGGGGGGGGGGGGGGGGGGGAATGCTCCCGTGGTGGCTCCAGAGGAAGCGAGGAGTATCTTGGCAGCAAGCAAGGAGGCCCGGAGGAAGATGTTGTCCGTTGTGGTGAGGGCTTTTGAGATGGCCTTTGTGCTGAACAAGGAGGGGTGCTCCTCGGAGGATTTAGCTGTTGTCAGAAGCAAGCTCGTGACATCCAAGGAGGTCCGGTCTAAGCTAGAGGTCGACTAGAAGGAGTACCAAAAATAGGACAAGCTCCACCAGGAGCGTATTAGGGAGCTGGAGAAGGCGCTGAAGGAAAGGGAGGACGAGCTGAAGGGAGTTAGAGGTCGTGCTACTGAGATGGATAGTATGGTCGCCCCGACCGAGGAGGAGTCTGAAGAGGAACGGTTGATGGTGTCTCGGCAGGAGCTTGTGGATAAGATTTGTCAGCTGGAGGAGGACTGCTTAGGGGCCGTCAAGGTGGGTTTCAAGAGTGTTGTCAACCAGCTTCGGCTCGCCAACTCGGCCTTCAACTTGGTGACCGACGAGGTTGGTCCTTTCCATCAGATCCAAGATGGTCGTATCGTTGCGCCTGGCGACTCGGATGACGAGGAAGAGGACCACACTGTCAGAGATGAGAAGGACTACCTAGATTAGGGATGGCGGCCTGCGTGCCAAGTTTTTTCATCTTTTGACTTTTGTTTAGGTCATGGGCCTTTTATTGTAATATTTGACTGTCGAGCTTGTGCCCGTCTTTATGGAATTCATGTTTTCTTCTAAGTTTTTGTGTGTGCTCAGTTATCTATTCATGTATGTATACTTTATACGCTTGTTCGCTTTATATGTTTATCCGTACGTTCATTACGCTCGTTTGTATGTTTACGATGTGGTTGGGAGTGGTAGCTCGACGTTTGTTGTGCCCGGTAGTGTAGGGAACTGGCCGGTTGACCGGTATGGTTACCTGGTCGGTTACGGCGATGGATTACGGTTGGGGACCTATCCCCGCGACGTGAACGTCCCATCGCGAGCTGGGTGTTCTTCCAACCTTGGTACTGCGGTGGTGACTCTCGGTCGAGGGATCGCCATAGAATAGAGCGTTCATCCCGCACACACAAAGGGCAGATGCTTGCTATCTCGTTGATTCCGAGGAGACGCGATTGTACCATGTCGTGATCCTGTGGTTGCGAGGCGTGTCGTCGTGGGCAGTGTTTAACTGTAGTATTTTTTAGCTTCTCAGCGTGCCATGGTCGAGCTATCTCGTCCCTGTGTATGTTCTCGAGGTAGTAGGCCTCATGCGCCGTTTTGTCTCAGACACGGTAGGGGGTTTCCCAGTTGGCTGCCAGCTTGCCCTTGCACGAGTCCTTGGGGTTTCTTCGTAGGACCAGATCGCCGATCTGGAATTCACGCTTTATGACCCTACAATCATAGCGGAGGGTAATTTTGTGCTTCAACGCGGCTTCCTAGAGAGAAGCCCCTGAGCGTATCTCCTCGACTAATTCGAGCTCGTCTCTGAGGGCCTCGTTGTTGGCCTCCTCGTCGAGGGGGGATTCCATTCTTCTGGACGGTTCCCTTATTTCGACTAGGATTACCGCCTCGGTTCCGTAGGTTAGCCAGAAAGGTGTTTCCCCAGTGGTTGAGTGAAGTGTCGCTATGTACGCCCAAAGCACGCTGTGGAGCTCCTCGACCCATCTTTTCTTAGCGTCCCCGAGTCGTCGTTTCAGGCCTTGCATAATGAATATGTTTGCAGCCTCAGCCTGGTCGTTCATTTGCGCGTGTTCGACTGACGTGAAGTGTTGCTTTGTCCCGAGCTTGGTCACAAAGTCTTAAAAGTTTTTGTCAATAAACTGCGTGCTGTTATCAGTCACGATGTCTATGGGCACGTCGAACCTGGCGATGATGTTCCTCTTGTAAAAGTGGAGTGTGTTGTGCACCGTGATTTTGGAGAGGGCCTCGGCCTCGATCCACTTGGTGAAGTAATCTACGCCGACTATCAAGTACTTATTCTGATAGGAGCCTAAGGTGAACGGGCTGAGGATATCCATCCCCCACCAGGCGAACGACCTAGGGGAGGAGAGGGACTTGAGCTGGCTCAGGGAGGTGAGGTGCATGTCACCGTGCCGCTGGCATCTGTCGCACTTCTTTATGTGTTCTTTCGCATCTTCCTACATCACCGTCCAGTAGTATCTATCCCGCAAGGCTTTCCTCACTAAGGACCGTCCTCCGAGGTGTTGCGCGTTGATTCCCTCGTGGACCTCTTGCAGGATGGTCGAGGCATGGGTTTTGTTGACACGTTTGAGGAGAAGGATCGAGAAGCCTCTGCAGTATAGTTTATTCTCGAGCAGCACGTACGATCAGGCGCGTCGTTTGACTGTACTGGCCTCCTTAGCGTCGTCAGGGAGGCGCCCCGTGCTGAGGTAGGCTTGTATCGGAGTCATCCAACAGTCGACGTCCCCGATGGAGTTGAAGTCGTGCAGCACTTTCTCCCTCTCCGTACTCGGTTGCGCGAGGATCTCCTGGATGACGAATTTGTTTCTGCCCTTCTTCTTGGTGCTCTCTAACTTCGAGAGGACGTCCGCCCAGGTATTCTGCTCGTGTGGAACGTGTTGTACTTTTGCAAAGTCGAAACTCTTCATCCACTCCCTGATAAGGGCCAAATATTCGGCCAGATTATCGTTATTCGCTTGGTATTCCCCCCGGACTTGGGAGGCGACCAAATGGGAGTCCGTGAAGATTTTTATCTTCTTGGCTCCGAGGTCCTCTGCCAGGTGGAGTCCGACCAAGAAGGCTTTGTATTCGGCCTGGTTGTTCATCATCGAGAATGTTAGAGTTAGGGATAACTCCACGACCGTGCCTTCTTCGTTTTCCAGGATGATGCCCGCGCTGCTCCCCGAGGGGCTTGAAGCGCCGTCCACGAAGATGGTCCACTTGTGGGCTCCGGACGTGGGCTCCATGGCGGGGGTCATCTCGGTGACGAAATCGGCCCGCACTTGGGCCTTGAGCGCTTTCCTGCCTTCGTAGATGATGTCGAACTCGGAGAGCTCTACAGAGCATTTCAGCATGCGTCCCTCCATGTCGGGCCTACCGAGCAGCTGTTTGATCGACTGCTCAGTTCTGACCATGATGGTATGGGCCAAGAAGTTGTGCTGGAGTCTCCTGGCCATGTTGATGAGGGCCAGGGTGACTTTCTCGATCTACTAATACCTCACTTCTGGGCCGTGGAGGGCCTTGCTCGGGAAATAGATCAGTTTCTGCCCGTCGGGGGTTTCCCGGATTAGCACGGTGCTCACGGCCTCGGTTGAGACGGCCAGGTACAGGTAGAGGGTTTCCCTGACGTCTCGTCTCGTTAGGATAGGAGGTTCTGACATTACACATTTGAGATAGAGGAGGGCTTGCTCGCATTCCTCCATCCATTCGAACGCGGCTTCCTTTCTTAAAAGTTTGAAGAATAGGAGGGCGTGTTGCGCGGATTTGGCGACGAAGTGGGACAAAGACGCGAGCATCCCTTTGAGGGACTGTTTCGACTTTTTCGTGCTCGACGTCCCTATCTTGAAGAAGGCCTGACATTTGTCCGGGTTTTCCTCGATTCCCTGTTCGGTTAGTTAGAATCCGAGGAACTTCCCCGCGCATACCCCGAAGGTACATTTCTCCGGGTTGAACTGCATCTGGCGTTTCCTCGCTGTCTCGAAGACTTTTTTGAGATGTATCGTATGGTTGACCTTGGCGTGAGACTTGACGATCATTTCGTCCATATAGACTTCGAGCATGTCGCCTATCTCCCCTCGGAAGACTTTGTTCATCATCTGCTGGTAGGTGGCGCCGATGTTCTTTAGGCCGAAGGTCATTACGTTGTAGTAATAGTTTCCCGACTCGGTCATGAACGTCGTGCTCTATTTGTCGACCTCGGCCATGGGGATTTGGTTGTATCCCGAGTAGGCATCCATGAAAGACAATAGTTTGAAACCTGCCGAGTTGTTGACGAGTTTGTCGATGTTGGGGAAGGGATAGGCGTCCTTAGAACATGCCCGGTTGAGATCGATGTAATCAACGCACATCCTCCATTTTCCATTAGATTTTTTGACTAATACAACGTTGGACAGCCAGGTTGAATACCGGGCTTCCAAAATAAAATTTTCCTCTAGGAGGTCTTTTACAGCTTTTTCAGCCGTCACCGACTTTTCGGGGGACTACCTACGTCTACGTTGTACTACGGCCTTAGCGGCCGGGTTGACGGAGAGTTGGTGGCAAGCAAACTCAGGGTCGATTCCGGGCATCTCAGCGGCACTCCAGGCGAATAGGTTGACATTCTTACAGAGGTAGACCTTCAACTACTTCCTCGTCAGGTCGGGCAACCCTGCTCCAATCTTCATGGTCCTCGTCGCGTCTACGCCGAGGGTTACTACCTTGAAGTCCCTGTCTAGAATGGGGCGTGTTGGATGGATAGGTTGCTCGTTGGTGGTTGGAGGAATGTCTTTGGCTTTGTCCTCGTGATCTGGCTCTCCGAAAAAATGGCAGTCGAGGTCTACAGCGTCGACGCGATCCTTTGGTCTGTTCTCCTAGAGGGGGGAGGCTTAGTTGCTTTGGTTAGGGGACCGATCGTACTAAGGCCCTTCATTGCTGCTTCGAAACACTAACGGGTTGCTTCTATGTCCCCGTTAAGAGTGACGGCGGCACCCAGCCTGGTATAGTACTTCATCTTTAGGTGGACGGTTGACGGAACTGCCGTGAGCTCGGCCAACATTGTCCTGCCTAGGATGCAATTGTACATGGACGGGAATTCGACGACCAGGAAGTGAACGTTGATTTCCCTGGCCATTTCTTGTATTCCAAAGGTGACCTTGAGCTCCATGTATCCCCATGGTCTTGTCGTCGTCCCGTTGAAGCTCCAGAGGTCGGAGCCCGGGCAGGGAGTTAGGTTGGTCTCATCGAGCTGTAGCGACGAGAAGAGGTGGGTATACATGATATCCACCGAGCTTCCTCCGTCGACCAGGATGCGGCGGACATCAAAGTTGGCCATTTGTGCCCGTATCAGCAGGGGAATGGCCGTGTTGTGGTGAGAATCAGATATCAAGCTATTGAATTTAACTTGAATCTTTAATTCTTAGAATTCACAACCGGACTTTAATTTATCCAAAGGAAAGGTCTAAAGAGAGAAAGAACCTTTTGCGCGATGTAACAACAATGCTAAGAGATTCGGGGATCGGGGGTTGGTTATGCATAGGGTAGGTATTTCACATCCTAAACATCTGTAGTACTCTACAGGAACCTTTTGTTTGTTTGTATGCTAAGTTTGCTAAATGTTCACTATGGATTGGGATAGGTGTAGGTTAAGACCTAAAGATAATTTCTAAGTTTGCTCGCAAAGACATCGCGTCCTCTGCCTACGTATCCTAACTAGGATAGAATCAGAGCAATCGTAGTTCACCTCACTAGGTTTGAAGAACACTTGATTACGATCAAGGTTCAAAGGGGAACAAACATGACAATGCTTGTGTAGAGTTTAAGAAAACTCTTTAGATCTAAGTTAAACACTCAAGAAAGGGGGAGTAAGTAATCATGACGATGATTCTTACATAGAGTTAACAAACTCTATCCTAAGTTCTAGTTGAAAGAGCACTCCTAACAAGGGGTGGCTTTGTAGACTTAAGCAAAGTCTAAAGGACAGGTTCCACTTAACTAAGTGTATGAATGACTTAACGAAGTCGAAGGAGGGATGAGTTGTCTATTACTCAAGGGTCAACAAAAAGGCTTTCCTTTGGAAGGATAGAAGGGGGAGACAACTGGATGAGAACTAAAGAGTTCCATCACTCGGGAAAACTAAACTTAACAAAGCATGAAACAATAAACAGGATGAATACGAGAAACATGATTACAACCAAGCATATACAAGTATGTTACAATAAGCAAGTACGTCAAAATAGAAGGAAAATAGATAAATTCATGGTGACAACCAAAAGAGGACAAAGCCTTAACATGTTAACAAACACAAAGGAATCAATCACAGACAAATCTTACAAGATAAAATCAAGCATGGTTTAAGAGAAATTCAACAAGATGCAAGGTAACGACCCTAAAAATAAACAATTTCCATGTAGGAAAAAGGCATTATGAACATGAAGAACTTGAAATATTCTTTCATTAAATGAAACTAGGAAATATTATGAACATTTTGCAAAAATAATGGATTGAAAATAATAAAATATGAGCAAGTTATGAATTTTTTATTTTTCATGAAGAAATAAAGAAATAACAAATGATAAAAATAAAAAAGTGCCATGACAAGGATTGAACCCACGCCTTTATGTTTACAAACACAAGGCATTACCACTCAGGCACTATGCGCGCGCATTAAAGGGGTGGAAAGGAAGAAGAAAATAATTAAAACCAAGAAAAACATGAAAATGCCAAAAAAAAGTCCCATATAGGGATCGAGCTCAGGACACAAGGAATGAAAGGCATTAGGAACGCAAGTGACAACCACTGGGGTGGCGGTACATTCGTGTATTTAGCCACCCCAAATAATACAAAAGGCTTCTTTTGCAATATTTCTGGGCCAGGCTTCAAGCAAAATACATGGGGGCGGATTGGTATCAAACTTTCTCAAAAAGACTTCAATTTTTACAAACTTAGAGTCTAAATTACTCAGAATTGAACAAGGAATGTGATGGTATCATTGGATTTTAAAAATCAAGCATACACAGGGAGATTCGATGGAAAATGCAACATGGAAATTGAAATGCATAATGGAAATCATAGCATGAATTGAGTAAGTTCAGGTCAAACAAGCTTCACATACAAACTCCACGTGTGTCAACAGACATCTCTACACTCAAAAACCAAACATAAATCATGTAAGAACAGAAAAAGGTTCATTATTGCAACTATTGCATGAATGTGAGCAGGCTGTCAAAGATGTAGATGGAAGGTTCAGTTCATACAGTTATCACATACAGGCTTCAAATCATGTTAGCTAGCTGGCTCTAGGATTCATGGATCAATCAATCATTGTTCAAACAGAAACTGGTATGGTGTGTGCAGCTGTGGTAATGCAAAAGCTGTTGAATTGATGATGCATGATGGTAGTGAAAGATCAATTCAGGTAGAATCAAGTCATGTAACCAATACACACACATTACAAACATGATAGCAGATGATGTTATGCTTAAAACTCAGTCACATCTCTCTCAAAACAGAATCTGGTATGTTGATGGCAAGCATAAATGAAAATGTAGTGCTGTTTGGAAAATGAAAAATGATTTTGAATGCAACATGGTACATGGTATGAACAAGTCAGTTTTAGATCACACAAACATCACATACCAACCCTAAACATGCTAACTAGCTTCAAAGATCAATGAGAAACATATGAAAACAGGATTTGGCATGTTGTTGCAAACACACAGTTGAAAGTGTAAAACTGTTTTGAAAATGTAGGACAAGCTTGATCATGCTAAAACCACACACAAATTACAATCATGTTATCTAATGGTTCTAGGCCTAAAGATTAATCAAAAGCAGCTTAGCACTGAAATTGGTATGCTCATGGAAAATGCAGGGCTATTTTGAAAATGGAAAGCAAGTTAATGATGCTGCAAGGTACAGGTTATGTGATAACAATCATCCATATTCCAAGATAACAAAGACTCAACATGTTAGGGCATGATTCATGGTGAGTACAAAAACCTCAATAACAAATTCCATACCAAAATCTAATCAGCTTTATTTCAAACAGGGCATTTTGCAAAATCTTGACAAAGATTGGATGTCAATAAGAGTAGCAGCATGATGTAGCATTTGTTCATGAATTAAAGACAAACTAGAGACAGTCATGAATGAAAAACACAAATGTGCTGGACAGAGCAAACCTTAATCAATAATACACACCAAACATGATAATGTTTGGTGAACCAATAATCTTCTTTTCACAACAGTCAGAGCATGTAAAGGTGGCAAATAAGTTTGAAACATAAAGGCATATCTTGCAGATGAAAACACATCAAAAATGCAGCAGGCTTGAATCATGGCATACACACACATATTTCTCCAAAACTGTCTCAGCAAAGATCATTCATCTCAGAAATCATTTTAGGCACATAACATCCTATCCTGAACTAAAAAAACAATATCAACACCATAAGGTTCATGAAAGTAAACATGGTATTCCAACCAAAACAAACACATCAATTGTGAAATAACAATCCTCCTAAGTTCAAGCATGACCTAGGTGCAGAGATACCTCATGAAATGATTAACAAACTACTTTGACATAACAATGACCAAAGCAAATAACAAAGCTGGCAGATTTGCAAATAAGCTACATTTTGCATTTTAGGCATCAAACACGTCAAGAAATGCTTATGACAGAAAATGAAAAGGACAGTGACCACTAACCTTTTGTAGACCTTCACACAAACTTGTTGTAGTATGAAATACCTTGAAAATACTTCAACTGTTGTCCAACCAGAATTTTGATGAAAACAACCTCCTTGTACTTGAAGAAACTTATGAAGAACTTGTGACAGACCTCAAAATAAATGAGGATGAAGTTGCTTTATGTTAAAGACAGCTGAGGCATTATATATCAAAGGTGGGTGGATGGTTAGAATGAGGAAAACAGCTCTGGTTAGAGATTTGGCAGATTTTGAGTATAAGGTCAAACTTGCTTGGTTTGAGGGTTGAATTTTGGGAGAATGGTGTTTTGAATGGCTTAGGAGTATGAACACCTTCTACACAACATTTATGGATTGTGCAGATGGTTTTTGGTGGTTTGGAATATGTGGAAATGAGTTTGGACAACCAACTGCCCATGACAGATTTTGGTGAAAACTTGGAAATTTGAGATTAAGGCAAGTAAGTAAAGAAGGAGAGTTGTGGTTTTCTATTGGTTCTAAGAGTGCTCTGGTGTGTAAATGACATAGGGGAGCCTCTATTTATAGGAAAATGAGGGATGTGGACAGATTTGTAATCTTGGCATTTTTGGAGGGATTTTGAAAAGGTTACCCTTGGCTTGAGGTTTGGTACAGCTGCATACATCAGATCCTTGGCTCAATGTGAGGAGAAAATCAAGTGGAATGAGATACATGAAATGACTGAAGTGAGGCTAGCTGAGTAGGGAACTGCAGCTGCAAGCTTCACTCAAAAAGTTTCTCTTTCTTCTTGTTTATTTGAATATTATATTGCAACTTGCTCCTTTCTTCAATTTCTGCCATTTCTCCTGCATTTTCATTCATCTAAGCCTTATATTGTTATAATGAAACATGATCCAATGGATGAGGATGGCCCAAGTTGTTGAAAATTTGATTTGGGAAAAAGTTGAAATAGTGACTCAAGTGTTAAAACACCATCTTGTTAAATTCATAACTCTCAGCTCATAAGGGCTATGGAGGAGTTCTAGTAAATTTTGGAAAGCCCTCATGTAGGTCTACAACTTTCATGTTTTCATGAGTTTCATATTCCTAAAGGAACTTGGCCAAAAAACCTCTCAAAGTTGCTGAAAAACAAGCCTAAAAGTGAAATTTTTCTAAGTTATTTTTCCCTCTTGTAATGAATTTGGTCATAACTCTAAATCTATGCATTTTCTGATCATGGACCACTTTGGGACTTTTGTAGGACTTGTCATGAGCTTTGAACCAACTCAATTGGATGTGTGGTTAAGGAGTTATGGTCTTTCCCCTTTCAAAACCTTAATTCCCGACTTTTGCGATTACTCCTCAACCCTTGATCCAATGATCATGAAATTTTATGGATAGATGCAATATGTCATTAGAAACATTTTTGATTCACATCTTGAGGTCAGATTCCTTATGAGTGAAGAGTTGACTTTTCGGTCAACCGAACGATCGATAGGTGACTACCGAGTCGACTGTTGATGCTCCGGGTCTTTTGAAGTCTTGAAACTCTTTGGATAGACTTTACTAAGCCATATGAACCTTATGGACCACGATCCCACTATTGTAACACGTTTTAAACCAAAAGTCAAGCCACAGTTGACTTTTCCTACTCGAAAACCCAATCGGGTATCCTGAACTTCACTGTTTTTGATTCCTGGGTGACAACCTCAAATTGGATTCATACTTGATCCAATGGAATTTACTTGATGATGTGGAGACTCAATTCAAGGAGAACCAATCTAAAACGTTGACTGATTAACTTTCGAAACCTCAATTTCGGCTGTACAAAACCCTGATTCTCCTGTAACTTGACAAAGGCAACTTGAAACAGGTCAAGGTTAGATAATCAAATGAGTATGATCCTAAAATGATGATGAAGATCTAAGGGGTCAAAATTTGGGGTATGACAGTTGCCCCTATTTAAATATCTTCACTAGATGACAATGAGAGATGACAATCCTCATAGAATCATAGTGAAAGGTATTTAAATATAGCGAACCAAAAATTTTGTCCCTTAGATCCGATGGTATGCAAAAGGACAAACGTGAATATACCGTGAATCTAGATGATGTCTCATGATGCTTGAATGCAAGACAGGTGCAGACATACGAGCAAAGATAAAAGAACGGCAATACAACGAGTAACTACTCATGGGGGACCCAACACACTAGGGAAAGATCCAAAAACAAACAGAATAGTTCAAACGTGACTAAAGATACTGCATAGGGGGAATCTCTCACACAGGGGACACAGATTCCAACAGGGAAGACACAACTTCATTGGGGGAAAAGGAGACAACACTCTGCTGGGGAAGAAGGCAATCCTTCACCGGGGAAACGAAGGAAAAGAGACACCAACCTCACTGGAGATAATCAGATGAGGAAATTCCTATAACGAAGAGTTCGAACGGGATCTTCAGGAAAAGAATAAAAACAAGACCAGACGCACTGGGGGATGCTAGTATCCACTAGATCTCCGAGACTTGAATGTGAAAGCAACACTTTGTTGGGAATACTGGTGACGACCAGAACAATAACATTTTCAAAGGGTGCTAGTTTCTACTAGACTTACAGAGGGTGATGGTGACGACCAAACCAATACCTGGGAACTCCTGATTGCATTGATACAGTACAGGACTCCGGCTGGGGAAATTGGTAACAACCAACTCTCGGTACTAGTAATGATTAGCTTTCAAGTAGAGCCAGTAACCACTGGACCTTTAAAAGATATGGTAACGACCAATACCAACGATACCAATAACGATTGGATTTTAAACAGTGTCAGTTACCACTGGACTTCCAGGAGATATGGTGACGACCAAACCAAAGATACCAATAACGATTGGATTTTAAACAATTCCAGTTACCACTGGACTTTCAAGAGATATGGTGACGACCAAGCCAACGACACCAATAACGATTGGATTTTAAACAGTGCCAGTTACCACTGGACTTTCAAGAGATATGGTGACGACCAAGCCAACGATACCAATAACGATTGGATTTTAAACAGTGCCAGTTACCACTGGACTTTCAAGAGATATGGTGACGACCAAGCCAACGATACCAATAACAATTGGATTTTAAACAGTGCCAGTTGCCACTGGACTTTCAAGAGATATGGTGACGACCAAGGTTACAATACCAATAACTATTGGGTTTTTAACAGCGCCAGTTACCAATGGACTTTCAAAAGAGCTGCCAATTACCATTGAAATTTCAACAATTCCAGTTACCACTGGACTTTCAGAAGATATGGGGAGTGCTAGTAACGACTAGACTTCAAGGAGAGAAACTGGTGACGACCAAGCAAACGATATCAGTAGCAAAAGGACCTCCAACGGTACTAGTAACAACTAGAATCAAAAGGGATACGGGTGACGACCTATAACCGCAAACAAAACCAGTAACAATTGAAATATAGAAATTGGTGATGACCTAACGCCTTAAAAGGACAGAGGATGCCCAAAGAATAACAAACAAGACCACTGGTAACAACCAGGAAACATTCAAGACAAAAGGTAACACACAAAGACAACAGAGTCAAAACAGATGCACATGATATGCCATGATGCTAATGATTAATGATATGCAGGAGCTGACTCTGACGAGAGACAGAAGAATCTGGAGACTCAAGGGGAAAATAGATAAGCACATCTATCTTACTGGGGACGCAATGAATCATACTGAATTCACAAAACAAAGGTGTTTGTAGATTCCTTGGGAAATAAACCCACTTTGCTTGGGGAATAAGGCTTCAGGGAAGCTGGCCAGAATTGACAATGTAACTCTGAATAGATGCCCTGAATGTTTCCACTGAGGATGTGTCCACCATCACAAGAACGCATCTCATAAAGAAACCTGGGGAGAGGGTCTTCAATCTTGCTAACTACACACGACCGAATGAGCAGCCTAAAAAATCAATTCAACTAACATTTAAGGGGAGATGCATTGATATTGCACGTCAAAGCTTCTGCCACGTTAATACTTTCGAGAGGTATGATTTTCACCGAATCTTTCCGTGAGCCAAAGTATTTTATGTTTTGCTAATCTTCAAAAATTATTTTTAAATTCGAACCTGGTGCTTTCAAAATTATCATTGATCAATAAACGATGTTTTACATAACAAAAGAAATAAAGAAAAATGGTAAATTGCAAAAGAATGGTCCAAAAACTGATTTCATTTAAGAATGGAAGTTTGTCAATGACAGAACTCCATGGAACTTTTACAATTGAAAATGGCAATATGGAAAAGGTTACATTGAATCCACTGACAATTCTACCCCTAATGACTAAAACTTTCCAAAACCTTGCTTCTAACAAGAGCGGTTGAAATGGACTTATTGTAAGATCTTCTACAGAGGTGACGACCCATCTGATGCAGTGAAATGCCTTTGTCCCTAACTTTTGCCTGGATTGCCCTTTCAGGTTTTCAATCCATCGAGACGCTCTTTTTTGCCTAAGCCGCCCTTTCGGGTTTTCAACTTAGCGAGCTCATCATTTTTTTATCTCATCCCTAACTTTTGCCTGGACCTCCTTCATAGGTTATGATCCAGCGAGATACCCGTTATTGCATAAGCCACCCTTGCGGGTTTTTGACTTATCGGGTTCTTTTTAGGTGTAATATTTTCGTACTGCATCAGAATTCACCGGGTGTGTAAGCTGCTCCCCATCCATTGTTGTGAGAATTAACGAGCCTCCTGAGAAGTCTGCTTTTACAACAAATGGGCCATCATAATTGGGCATCCATTTTCCGCGTGCATCCTTGTGAACTGGCAAAATCTTTTTGAGTACAAGCTCTTCTTCTCGGAATTCTCGGATACGAACCTTCTTGTCAAACGCTCTCTTGACCATTTTCTAATATAACTGCCCGTGACACACCGCATCCATACGCTTTTCGTCAATAAGGTTCAACTGATCAAATCTTTCCCTCACCCATTCTGCTTCTTCAAGTTCGGTTTCCATTATGACTCTTAAGGAAGGTATCTCAATCTCAATAGGAAGCACTGCATCCATCCCATACACTAAAGAAAAATGGGTTGCCCCTGTTGAAGTGTGAACGGACGTTCTATACCCATGCAAGGCAAATGGCAGCATCTCATGCCAATCCTTATATGTTTTCACCATCTTTTGCAAAATCTTCTTGATGTTCTTATTCGCAGCTTCGACCGCTCCATTCATCTTGGGACGATAAGGATAAGAATTGTGATGTTCAATCTTGAAGTCACCACACAGCTCTTTCATGATTTTGTTATTCAAATTGGTACCATTATCCGTTATAATTTGGCTTGGGATTCCGTATCGACAGATAATCTCCTTTTTGATAAAACGGGCTACCACTTGTCGAGTAACATTGGCGTAGGATGCAACTTCAACCCACTTTGTGAAGTAATCAATAGCGACCAGAATGAATCGGTGTCCGTTAGAAGCCTTTGGTTCAATTGCCCCAATCATATCAATGCCCCACATAGAGAACAACCAAGGTGATGTCAACACATTTAACAACGTTGGAGGCACATGTATCTTATCCGCATAAATTTGGCATTTGTGACATTTCCTGGGATATTGAATATAGTTAGTTTCCAAAGTCAACCAGTAATACCCAGCCCTCAAAATTTTTCTGGACATGGCATATCCATTGGCGTGAGTGCCAAATGTTCCTTCATGGATATCTTGCATTAACAAATCTGCTTCTCGTCTGTCGAAACATCTAAGCAGGACCATATCATGATTTCTTTTGTAGAGCACATCGTTACTGAAAAAGAACTTAGATGCCAATCTTCTCAAGGTTTTCTTGTCAAGTGACGTAGCATCAACTGGATACTCTTGTTTTAACAGATAATTGTTTATGTCTTGGAACAATGGCTTGTTACTAATTTCTTCTTCAACCATCTGACAGTAGGCAGGCTCAGTCTTGCATTCAATTCGAATGAGAGTAGCATCATTGAGATACCTGACTTTCCACATTGAGGCTAACATGGCTAGAGCATCGGCAATATGATTTTCAGATCTCGGAACATGCTTGAAAGTGATCTCATCAAAGTATTCAATCATTTCAACGATGTAGGCTCTGTAAGGGATCAAATTCTCATGTCTGGTCTCCCATTCACCTGTAACTTGATAAATAACCAAAGCTGAATCTCCACTTACTTCGAGAAGTTTGATTCTTAGGTCAATAGCTGCTTCGAGGCCAAGAATGCATGCTTCATATTCGACAATATTGTTTGTACATTCAAAGTCTAATCTTGCTGTAAATGCAGTATAACCACCTTATGGATTCATCAAAATGGCACCTACGCCATGCCCACTGTAATTTGAGGAACCATCAAACATCATTTTCCACCAAAGACCCGGCTCGGGACCTTCATCAGGACTTGACTCTTCATAATCTTTTACCAACATAATATTTTCGTCTAGAAAATCAAACTTGAGAGGCTCGTAATCTTCAACTGGCTGATCTGCAAGATAATCTGATAAAACACTGCCCTTGATTGACTTTTGGGCCACATACTGGATGTCACATTCTGATAACAACATATGCCAACGGGCGAGTCTTCCTGTCTGAGCGGGCTTCTCAAAGATATACTTTATCGGGTCCATTTTTGAAATCAACAAAGTAGTATGACAAATCATGTACTGCCTCAAACGTCTGGAAGCCCATGCCAAAGCACAACAAGTTTCTCTAAAAGTGAATATCGGCTCTCACAATCGGTGAATTTCTTGCTCAAATAATAGATGGCATGTTCCTTTCGTCCGGACTCATCCTGCTGACCTAACATGCAACCCATTAAATTCTCGAGTACTGTTAAATACGTGAAAAGAGGTCTTCCCGGAACAGGAGGTATTAAGATTGGAGGCTCTTGAAGGTAGCCTTTAATCTTATCAAAAGCTTGTTGGCAATCTGAATTTCAAACAACTGTCTGATCCTTGCGTAACAATTTGAAAATGGGTTCACAAGTAAGAGTCATATTAGAAATAAATCTGGATATGTAGTTCAATCTTCCAAGGAAACCTCTGACTTGTTTCTCGGTTTGCGGAGTCGGCATATCTTGAATGGCTCGAACTTTATCTGGATCTACCTCAATTCCTTGGTGGCTAACAATGAAACCGAGTAATTTCCCTGATCTCACTCCAAAAGTACACTTGGTTGGGTTTAGCCTCAACTGATACTTTCTGAGTCTCTCAAACAATTTCAACAAGTGGTTCAAATGGTCCTCTTCACTCTGAGATTTGGCGATCATATCATCAACATACACTTCTATCTCTTTATGCATCATGTCATGAAACAATGTCACCATGGCTCTTTGATAAGTGGCACCAGCATTCCTCAACCCGAAAGGCATGAATTTGTAACAATAAGTTCCCCAAGGAGTAATGAAAGTGGTTTTTTTTTCATATCATCTGGATCCATCTTGATTTGGTTGTATCCGGAGAAATCGTCCATAAACGAGAAAACTGTAAAGTGAACCGTATTATCCACCAATGTATCAATATACGGCAAAGGGAAATCGTCCTTTGGACTGGCCTTATTCAAATCCATATAATCCACACACATTCTGACCTTCCCATCTTTTTTTGGTACAGGTACAATATTAGCTACCCATTCGGGGTACTTGGATACTGCCAAGAAACCTGCATCAATCTGCTTTTTCACTTCGTCTCGAATCTTAAGAGCCATGTCAGGTCTAGTTCTTCGGAGCTTTTGTTTGACTGGCGTGCATTCTGGTCAGAGCGGCAGCTTGTGGACCACTATGTCTGTGTCTAAACCTGGCATATCCTGATATGATCAAGCAAATACATCCACATATTCTTTTAAAAGCTTCACCAATTGCTGCTTGACTTCTTCTCCAAGTGCTGCCCCAATCTTGACCTCTTTCTTGTCTTCTTCGGTGCCAAGATTAATAACATCTACATGCTCCTTGTGAGGTTGAAGCTCTGGGTGCTCATAACATGCCATTTTTTCCAGTTCATCAGGGGTCTCAAAATCTTCGTCCTCATCTTCGGCTTGGTATATTGGTGAGTCAAAGTCAGGAGGGAAAACAAAGTCAATGGATTCAACAGGTTTTGGGGTATCACTGCATGTTGGAATGGCTTAATTTATTAAAACACACAAGGACAAATGCAGCAACAAGAAAAATGCTTTGATGATTTTTAAGAAAATTGCCATCTTCTTTTTAAGCATGAAAACAAAAACAGTTAAGGAAACAAACAACGAAGGATTTAACAAAATAGTTCATTAATCATAATATTCTTGAAAGCAAGGGGCCCTTTCAAAATGCATCCTATAGCCTTGGGCACGACTATGGAGGTTTAAAGATAAAAAACAACAACAAGTAAAGAAAAACAAACAAATTACTTCGACACAGGAAAGATCACGGGAATCTCAACAGCCTCCCAATTGCCTAAAACAGCTTCACAATGATATACCAAATGTTCAATGTCTTCGTCTTCAAAATCTTCTCCCACGGCATTGACTTGGAATCCTCCACTGATGAACACCTCTTGGATAGTCTTCGGATGTCCTTCGGCGTATGTTGATGCTTTGACATGAGTTAGTTTGTAACCCAACCCTTGGCGACCTAGTCTTGCTTTCACTTCAATAACCTCTCCCCAACCTACACGAGTACCCTCTTCCAATGTAGACTTGATGCTCTGAGCGGATGCAAAAGATGGACCACTCCTTGTCACTGTATCTTCTATCATCACCGCATTAGCTATTTCAAGCGCTTGGAAAGAAGTTTCCAACGCGTCCTCATCTGCCTCAATATATCTGAATGACGATAAATTACTCACCATCAAGTCCTCTTCGCCATGCACAATTACCAGTTTGTCATTCACAACAAATTTCACCCTTTGATGCAAAGTGGAAGTTATTGCCCCAGCTGCGTGAATCCAAGGCCGTCCCAATAAACAACTGTAAGCCGGGTTAATGTCCATTACCTGAAATGTGATGTCGAACACGTGAGGCCCTATCATGATTGGCAACTCCACTTCCCCCACAACCGTTCTTCTTGAACCATCAAAAGCTTTCACAATTAACGACGTCGGCTTCATCTCTGCCCCTACATATGCCAATTTTGCGAGCGACCTTTTAGGCAACACATTCAACAAAGATCCAGTATCAACCAAAACTCGCGCCAACGTGTCCTCTTGACATTTGATAGATACTTGCAAAGCACGTTTATGATTATGTCCTTCCCTTGGCAGCTCTTCATCACTGAAACTCAGAGTATTGCAGGTTGTAATGTTGGCTATCACCGAATCAAATTGGCCATGGGTTATATCCTTCGTCACATGTGCTTGCATTAACACCTTCTATAGAGCCTCTCTATGGGCCAGGGAATTCATTAGGAGAGACAAAATTGATATTTTTTATGGGGTTTGATGGAGCTGATCAACAACCTTGTAATCACTTTTTTGGATAATCCTTAAGAACTCTTCGGCATCTCCTTCTGTGATGGGCATTTCTTTGTCTTTGGCTGTCACATCAGGGGTAACCTCTTTTGGAGCAACCACTGTTATCTTGGGTTGATATATTCGGCCGCTACGGGTCATCTTGCTCGTTCCTGCAATATTTGTCACATCAACCTGGTCATCCTTTACCTTCTCATTCTGAATAACCTTCCCAGATCTCTGGTCTAACACAACCATGTCATACTTCCACGGGACTGCCTTTGTATTCTCAAAAGGAAACAATCTCGGCTTCTGAAAAACAACTGGTCGAGGCTGATCAACAACAGATTTGTCAAAAATAGACTTCACATTTTTGCTGATCATATTGAACACAGGGACTTTCTCGCTTTTCTTTGGTAGATTGAAAACAGGCCCAACCATCGAAACTTCTTCTTTCTTTACCTTGATACCTACTTGCAATAATCCATCATCAATAAGACCTTGCACATCTTTCTGTACCACACCACACCCCTTAAGATTAACAGAACACTCTTCACAGTCATTATGGGTACCTTTAATCAGCCCTGCTTTCAACAGTTTCTCATGAAGTGACCTCAATGGAGTCTTGATCTCTGACATATCACAAACTAACCTTTCATCTGAAGCTTCTTCTATAGCATTAACTCCTCCATGATTTGGCAATGGGTTACTTTTTACATTAGGCGGTACATTATCAAAAGACAGAATCTTCTTCTCTATGAGCTCCCTGACAATATGTTTCAAACCAAGACATCCCTCTAAGTCATGGCCGGCGGCACCTTCATGAAAGGCACAATGAGCATTCGGATTGTAATGAGGTGATGAAGTGTCTGAAGGTGTATTCAATGGTCGTGTTGTTACTAACCCTTGTTGCACCAAAACCGGGTACAACTCTGTATAAGTCACTGGTATCTGAGGGAATGGAGGCCTCGTTGCTGGTCTTCGGTTTTGGTAATTCTGCCTTGGTTCCTGAGCCCTAGGCTGCTGATACTGCTGATAGGGTGGAGCGTTGGGCGCTCATTGATACCCTTGTTGTTGAACTGGTTGATACATGAGTGCTAGTTGCACTGTCTGATAACTCGGAACAGGGTGATTGAAAGCAAGCATTATAGCTGCCACATATGGTTGTTGAGCATACTATACTAGATACATCGGTTGTTGTGTCAGATTTTGCTGAGGTTGCTGAATATAGCCTTGTGGAGGCTGCTGAACATAACCCTGTGGAGGTCGTTGATATCGTTGGTCAGGCTGCTTCCAAGTTTGATTTCTTTTTCCCACTGTTATGGCGTTTGTTTCTCCCTCCTTCTTTTTATGAAAATTACCACTGAACTTCCTAACATTGTTATTGTTGGAACCACTGGAACTACTAGTCATCTTTCCATTCTTCAATCCCAATTCCACTCTCACCCCTACAACCAATATATCGGAGAAACTCGATGTTACACTGCTAATCATCTTCTCATAAAATTCTGGTCTTACCGTATCCACAAACCAATCTGTCAACTCTTTCTCATTCAAAGGAGGTTCTACCTGAGAGGCAGTCTCCCTCCATCGTTGTGCATACTCTTTGAACAATTCAGAACTCTTTTGTGTCATACTCAACAATTGTCTTCTGTCTGGCGCCAAGTCCATATTGTATTTGTAATGTTTCATGAAAGCATCGGCCAAGTCTTGAAAACTGTGAGTGCGAGATTGATCTAGGCTCAAATACCACTTAGCAGGGGCTCCTTTCAAGCTATCCTAGAAACAATGGATCATCAGCTTATCATCTTCTACATGTGCAGCCATTCTTCGGTAATACACGATCAAATGCGTCCGAGGACAAGTAGCACCGGTGTACTGATGAAAGTTGGGGATTTTGAATTTTGGCGGAATTACCAATCCAGACACTAAACACATATCTCTGGCATCAGTACCAAAGATATCATTCCCTTCCATTACTCTAACCTTACTCCATATAGTTTCTACACTCCCCTTCAATTTATCATGTCGTCCACTTCCTTCTTCAGACCCATCAGGAACTTCAAACACTTGTGGATGGCTGTGGAAAACAGGGCGCACTTGAGTTTGTACAGAGGCTGGAGTATAAGTCGGAACAGCTCGGGGAATCTCTGCCCCTAGAGGAACTGTTTGTTGACTGACTGGTGGCGGAGGTACAAAACCTGGTATGAACCCATATGGTAGAATACTTGCAACAGTGACTACCGTTGGGATCGGCTCCACAACTACATTAGTGATTTCAGAAACTACAGTGGCCTAAGTGTCCATTTTTGCATTGATGACTTGTAAGACTTCCATGATTCGTCCTACGCTTCCTAGTAAGTCTTCAAGTTCGTTGTCAACCCTATCCAGAGCCAAATTATGTTCTTCCATTCTTTGACGAGCTTGGGCTCGTGTGTTGTATTGATGGCGAGGATTCAGTATGATTCTGGAGATAAGACAACGAGATGAGACACAGCACAGGAAATACACATGAAATGCTATGGGTGCAGATGAAAAATGCAAAATTAATCATTCAAGGAGTCTAAAGAAATATTTGCAAAAATTATAACAATGGGGAAATAAAGCAAATTCAAAGTCTTCATAGATTAATAACTGAGAGTTTTACAACAACAATTCGAAACTGAAACACAAATCTTCAATACAGATACATGATAAAACAACAGAAAGCAAAAAGATCCTAGATCTTCTGGCTGGAGGGTCCTTCGTCCTCTGGTTGAATCTTCTTCCCACCTTGATGGACCAATTCTTGAAGCTCTTCCTTCTCTTGCATAACCTTGAAATACTTATCTCTCCAAGCTTTTCCTTCTTTTTCAGCTTTTGCCAAAGCAGCTTTCAATTCTTCCACAAGAGTAAGTTTTGTTGAGTCAGGCTCAAAGCGGGTATAGAACATCTTCAATGCTGCTTCTTTCACCCATGATAAGTAGGATTCTGAAATAGCGGTGTCAGGATAATCCAAACCAGCCATCCCCCTTGTGTGGATATGACGCCAATCATACACAGTCCAAGCCTTGTAAGCTGGATCCTTCCCCTCTTCAATGTAGAAACTTTTCAAAAGAACTGGGTCTGGTTCATTCTTCATTGGGTGTCCCAACTGGCGACGAGCTAAAATGGGATTATAGCTGATGCAACCATCAATGCTGATAAGCGGTACATTTGGGAAATCCCCACAGCTTTGAATCATAGCAATCCCTCCATACATAGGGTCATACCACTTAATATCTGAATGTTTAAGTAACAACAACCTCTCTGTCCATGAGAGTCCATTCTGCATATCCCAAAGTGCTGGAAGCCTTGGCAAGTGCGAAATAAACCACTTGTATAGAAGAACGGTGCAACACACAATCTGTCCAACTCCATGACGGTTTCTGCGGTGGATGGAAAAATACACATCAGCCAACAAGGTGGGTACGGGATTTTTGATTAAGAAGAGGTTGATTGCATTCTCGTCCACAAAATCATTAGCAGTCGGAAACAGGAAAAGTCTGTAAATTAGCAAAACCAGAATGGCCTCAAATGTTTCAGAACTCTTCGACTCGGCATAACATTGAGCTTTTTCATACAGGAACATAGTCGGAAATCCATATAGCCCTCCCTTAGCAGTCATATGAGATCGTACTTCATTCACCTCCAAATGTGCGGCCTCTGCAATTACTCTTTCACTAGGAGTCCCTTTTCTTCAAGAAAATGGTCTAGGAGTGACACCTACTCCTATCATGGAAGAATGTTCTTCCAAGGTTGGCAGCAACTAGTAATTTAGAAACGTGAAACAATGGTAGGTTGAATCATAAAACTGCACGAGCGCTGACAACATCTCTTCATCCACTTGAACTTCTAGTAAAGACAGCATATTCCCATACATCTCTTTGAACGCCTCAGGGTCTTCTACTAAACTTCCCAGTTTCTTCAGGTTCTCCAAATTTGGGCTTCGGAACACAATCTCTGCTTTCTTTCCAGAATCCATCCTATAATATCTGCAAAACAATCTTTAGTTCCATGAATGATTAATAAATGTGAATGCAAATGCGCAAAGTATCATGGAACTCATATTCTGTAAACATCAAAAATGTCATAGGCTTAATTTCATTGAATTACAAAATTTTAGTACATCTTACAAAAGTCTTAAACATAAAGCTAAATAAAAGCTAACAAAAGTCCTAAGAAGGTTCTCCTAGCAGTCTCAAGTTGAGCTTCTCAATCTCCTTTTCCATCTGTGCTTTCTCAAGAATGAGCTTATCCACGATTAACTTACATGGATTCGACTGAGGGCTAGAAGAAAATAAATCTTCTTGCGCCTTTCTCTTCTTGCAGGAGAGTACTTCTTCATTCTTCAACTCTAATTGCTTCTGGAGCTCTGCGTTCTCTTCAACAACCACTTGGTACTTGTGCTTCCAAGCGTCTTTGGTTTGTCGTGACTTGCTCAAGGCAATCCTCAGCTTGTCCTCCTCTGACATAAAGATCAAGGTATGCTCCTCCTTTAAGGCCATGGGTTCTTGTCGAGAATAGGGCATCTTCAACTCAATGGCTTTCTTTCGGACCCATAGGAGATAAGGTTCCAAAGAGACACAATTAGGTTTTCCCAAGTCTTTCTTTCCTTTTTTATGCAAATGGCCCCAGGCTTTTAGAATCCTCTCTTTCTGCTCTTGATTATCAATCTCTTCCTTGAAGAAAATATTTTCTAGATAAACACTGTTGGGCTTGTCTTTCAAAGGGTATCCCAACTGTCGACGAGCAAGGACTGGCCTGTAACTGATTCCTCCATGGGCACCAAGAAGAGGTACATTACCAAAATTTCCACAGCTATCAATTATCATTATCCCATCATATTCACGATCGTACCAATCAATATCAGAGTGCGTGAGAGCCATAATCTTCTGTAACCACCACCCTTTCTTCGGATCCCAAAAGGCGTGAGCTTTAGGCAAGTGTGAAATAAACCACTTGTATAGTAAAGGAGCACAGCAAGTGATCATCCCTCCCTTGTGGAAATTCCTGAGATGAATAGAATGATACGCGTCTGCTAGCAGAGTAGGTACAGGGTTTTTCTTCAAGAAAATCTTAATGGCGTTGAGATCTACAAAGTTCTCAAAGCTGAGGAACAGGAAGATGCCATAAATGAGCAAGGCAAGGATAGCCTCGAATGCATCCATGCTCAAATGATCTGCGTAGTACTGAGCCTTTTCAACCAAGAATTCTGCACTCAACCCAAAAACTCCTCCTTTTGTGGTCATGTTCTTTTGAATATCAACCAATCCCAAACGTGTGGCTTTGGAAATATCTTGCTCCTTAGGGTCCTTCTCCATGATCGAAAAAGGAGAATCTTCAAGAATGGGCAAACCAACCAACTGAGAGTATTCTTCTAAGGTGGGCACTAGCTGATAATCAGGGAAAGTGAAACAGTGATAGAGCGGATCATAAAACTGGAGAAGCGTAGAAAGAAGTCCACTGTCCACTTTTATCTTCAATAGTAACAACAGCTTCCCATACCTACTCTGGAAACCCTCTGGATCTGTCACCAAGGTACCCAACCTCCTTAGGTCATCTAGCTTAAAACCTTTGTAAGTGTACTTCAACATTTTCTTTCTTTTACTATCCATAGCGATCTCTGATGTTTACAAACAAAAAGTATGAGTTCCATGATACTTTATGATATGATGTTCATGAATGCAAAAATTCACAAACACAGGTAAATGCAAAGATAACACATATGCACAAAAACACAAGCCTAGGTTTAAAGGAAGAGCGTGAATCCAAGGTCTACCCATCCCTAAAAGATGTGTACTAGGGATTTCAAAACCTGTAGAGCAGGGTGCTAAACAGTTCTCAGAGTCCTCAACCCATCTTTCGGATATTATCAACTTCCCAAATTACTTGGTAATCGATAATATTCTCAAGAGAGTCTCGTCTAAGTGTAGTATCGCGTATCAACTATTTCGGAAATACTTCTTTATAGCCATCACACTACGTCCTAGTAAGGCCAAAGTGGGGTAGAAATGTAATCTAAAAGTCCACAGTGTCATGGGCTCCTTCTTCGAAAGTAGCATTGTTTTCACGAATACTCGATCAACAATACTAAACTCTCAAGAGGGCCTACACTGAGCGGTGGTTTCTCAAGTTAGCTTGGTCGGGAATCAACTCCCTATAAGCCTCCTTGAATATACCACCATCCTATCATAATTGGACTCAAGTCCGGGTATAGGACCGTCTCACCACTCAAAAGGTCCCAATATCCAACACTCAAACAAATATATACAAATATACATGTAAAGCAAATATAGCACATAAAAAACAAAATAGGCTAAACCCTCAAGTTTGGATGTCCCCAGTGAAGTCGCCATTTCTGTTGCGGTGAGAATCGGATATCAAGCTATTGAATTTAACTTGAATCTTTAATTCTTAGAATTCACAACCAGACTTTAATTTATCCAAAGGAAAGGTCTAAATAGAGAAAGAACCTTTTGCGCGATGTAACAACAACGCTAAGAGATTCGGGGATCGGGGGTTGGTTATGCCTAGGGTAGGTATTTCACATCCTAAACATCTGTAGTACTCTACAGGAACCTTTTGTTTGTTTGTATGCTAAGTTTGCTAAATGTTCGCTATGGATTGGGATAGGTGTAGGTTAAGACCTAAAGATAATTTCTAAGTTTTCTCGCAAAGACATCGCATCCTCTGCCTACGTATCCTAACTAGGATAGAATCAGAGCAATCGTAGTTCACCTCACTAGGTTTGAAGAACACTTGATTACGATCAAGGTTCAAAGGGGAACAAACATGACAATGCTTGTGTAGAGTTTAAGAAAACTCTCTAGATCTAAGTTGAATACTCAAGAAAGGGGGAATAAGTAATCATGACGATGATTCTAACATAGAGTTAACAAACTTTATCCTAAGTTCTAGTTGAAAGAGCACTCCTAACAAGGGGTGGCTTTGTATACTTAAGCAAAGTCTAAAGGACAGGTTCCACTTAACTAAGAGTATGAATGACTTCACAAAGTCGAAGGAGGGATGAGTTGTCTATGACTCAAGGGTCAACAGAAAGGCTTTCCTTTGGAAGGATAGAAGGGGGAGACAACTGGGTGAGAACTAAAGAGTTCCATCACTCGGGGAAACTAAACTTAACAAAGCATGAAACAATAAACAGGATGAATACGAGAAACATGATTACAACCAAGCATATACAAGCATGTTAGAACAAGCAAGTGCGTCAAAATAGGAGGAAAATAGATAAATTCATGGTGACAACCAAAAGAGGACAAAGTCTTAACATGTTAACAAACACAAAGGAATCAATCACAAACAAATCCTACAAGATAAAATCAAGCATGGTTTAAGAGAAATTCAACAAGATGCAAGGTAACGACCCTAAAAATAAACAATTTCCAAGTAGGAAAAATGCATTATCAACATGAACAACTTGAAATCCTCTTTCATTAAATGAAACTAGGCAATATTATGAACATTTTGCAAAAAGAATGGATTGAAAATAATAAAATATGAGCAAGTTACGAATTTTTTATTTTTCATGAAGAAATAAAGAAATAACAAATGGTAAAAATAAAAGAAGTGCCATGACAAGGATTGAACCCACGCCTTTATGTTTACAAACACAAGGCATTACCACTCAGGCACTAGGCGCGCGCATTAAAGTGGTGGAAAGGAAGAAGAAAATAATTAAAACCAAGAAAAAAATGAAAATGCCAAAAAAAAGTCCCATATAGGGATCAAGCTCAGGACACAAGGAATGAAAGGCATTAGGAACGCAAGTGACAACCACTAGGGTGGTGATACATCCGTGTATTTAGCCACCCCAAATAATACAAAAGGCTTCTTTTGCAATATTTCTGGGCCAGGCTTCAAGAAAAATACATGGGGGCGGATTGGTATCAAACTTTCTCAAAAAGACTTCAATTTTTACAAACTTAGAGTCTAAATTACTCAGAATTGAACAAGGAATGTGATGGTATCATTGGATTTTCAAAATCAAGCATACACAGGGATATTCGATGGAAAATGCAACATGGCAATTGAAATGCATAATGGAAATCATAGCATGAATTGAGTAAGTTCTGGTCAAGCAAGCTTCACATACAAACTCCACATGTGTCAAAAGACATCTCTACACTCAAAAACCAAACATAAATCAAGTAAGAACAGAAAAAGGTTCATTATTGCAACTATGGCATGAATGTGAGCAGGCTGTCAAAGATGTAGATGGAAGGTTCAGTTCATACAGTTATCACATACAGACTTCAAATCATGTTAGCTAGCTGGCTCTAGGATTCATGGATCAAACAATCATTGTTCAAACAGAAACAGCTATGGTGTGTGCAGCTGTGGTAATGCAAAAGCTGTTGAATTGATGATGCATCATGGTAGTGAAAGATCAATCCAGGTAGAATCAAGTCATGTAACCAATACACACACATTACAAACATGATAGCAGATGATGTTATGCTTAAAACTCAGTCACATCTCTCTCAAAACAGAATCTGGTATGTTGATGTTAAGCATAAATGAAAATGTAGTGCTATTTGGAAAATGAAAAATGATTTTGAATGCAACATGGTACATGGTATGAACAAGTCAGTTTCAGATCACACAAACATCACATACCAACCCTAAACGTGCTAACTAGCTTCAAAGATCAATGAGAAACATATGAAAACAGGATTTGGCATGTTGTTGCAAACACACAGTTGAAAGTGTAAAACTGTTTTCAAAATGTAGGACAAGCTTGATCATGCTAAAACCACACACAAATTACAATCATGTTATCTAATGGTTCTAGGCCTAAAGATTAATCAAAAGCAGCTTAGCACAGAAATTGGTATGCTCATGGAAAATGCAGGGCTGTTTTGAAAATGGAAAGCAAGTTAATGATGCAGCAAGGTACAGGTTATGTGATAACAATCATCCATATTCCAAGACAACAAAGACTCAACATGTTAGGGCATGATTCATGGTGAGTACAAAAACCTCAATAACAAATTCCACACCAAAATCTAATCAGCTTTATTTCAAACAGGGCATTTTGCAAAATCTTGACAAAGATTGGATGTCAATAAGAGTAGCAGCATGATGTAGCATTTGTTCATGAATTAAAGACAAACTAGAGACAATCATGAATGAAAAACACAAATGTGCTTGACAGAGCAAACCTTAATCAATAATACACACCAAACATGATAATGTTAAATGAACCAATAATCTTCTTTTCACAACAGTCAGAGCATGTAAAGGTGGCAAATAAGTTTGAAACATAAAGGCATATCTTGCAGATGAAAACGCATCAATAATGCAGCAGGCTTGAATCATGGCATACACACACATATTTCTCCAAAACTGTCTCAGCAAAGATCATTCATCTCAGAAATCATTTGGGAGAATGGTATTTTTGAGTGTTTTAGGAGTATGAACACCTTCTACACAACACTTATGGATTGTGCAGATGGTTTTTGGTGGTTTGGAATGTGTGGAAATGAGTTTGGACAGCCAACTGCCCAAGACAGATTTTGGTGAAAACTTGGAAATTTGAGATTAAGGCAAGTAAGGAAAGAAGGAGAGCTGTGGTTTTCTCTTGGTTCTAAGAGTGCTCTGGTGTGTAAATGACATAGGGGGAGCCTCTATTTATAGGAAAATGAGGGATGATGACAGATTTGTAATCTTGGCATTTTTGGAGGGATTTTGAAAAGGTTACCCTTGGCTTGAGGTTTGGTACAGCTGCATACATCAGATCCTTGGCTCAATGTGAGGAGAAAATCAAGTGGAATGAGATACATGAAATGACTGAAGTGAGGCTAGCTGAGTAGGGAACTGCAGCTGCAAGCTTAACTCAAAAAGTTTCTCTTTCTTCTTGTTTATTTGAATATTATATTGCAACTTGCTCCTTTCTTCAATTTCTGTCATTTCTCCTGCATTTTCATTCATCTAAGCCTTATATTATCAGAATGAAACATGATCCAATGGCTGAGGATGGCCCAAGTTGTTGAAAATTTGATTTGGAAAAAAAGTTGAAATAGTGACTCACGTGTTAAAACACCATCTTGTTAAATTCATAACTCTCAGCTCATAAGGTATATAGAGGAGTTCTACTACATTTTGGAAAGCCCTCATGTATCTCTACAACGTTCATGTTTTCATGAGTTTCAGATTCTCAAAGGAACTTGGCCAAAAAACCTCTCAGAGTTGCTGAAAAACAAGCCTAAAAGTGAAATTTTTCTAAGTTATTTTTCCCTCTTATAATGAATTTGGTCATAACTCTAAATCTATGCATTTTCTGATCATGGACCACTTTGGGACTTTTGTAGGACTTGTCATGAGATTTCCAATGAGCTTTGAACCAACTCAATTGGATGTGTGGTTAAGGAGTTATGGTCTTGCCCTTTTCAAAACCCGAATTCCCGACTTTTGCAATTAGTCGTCAACACTTGATCCAATGGTCATGAAATTTTATGGGTAGATGCAATATGTCATTAGAAACATTTTTTATTCTCATCTTGAGGTCAGTTTCCTTATGAGTAAAGAGTTGACTTTTCGGTCAACCGAATGATCGATCGGTGACTACCGAGTCGACTATTGATGCTCCAGGTCTTTTGAAGTCTTGAAACTCTTTGTATAGACTTTACTAAGTCATATGAACCTTATGGACCATGATCCCAATATTATAACACCTTTTAAACCAAAAGTCAAGCCACAATTGACTTTTCCTGCTCGAAAACCCTAATCGGGTATCCTGAACTTCACTGTTTTTGATTCCTGGGTGACAACCTCAAATTGGATTCATACTTGATCCAATGGAATATACTTGATGATGTGGAGACTCAATTCAAGGATAACCAATCCAAAACGTTGACTGATTAACTTTCGAAACCTCGATTTCGGTTGTACAAAACCCTGATTCTCCTGTAACTTGACAAAGGCAACTTGAAACAGGTTAAGGTTAGATAATCAAATGAGTATGATCCTAAAATGATGATGAAGATCTAAGGGGTCAAAATTTGGGGTATGACAGGCCGAGTTCGGGGCTTTCCCGGGGAGCTCTTCGAGATAGTACGTGATCGGGTTTGATCGGCCGTGGAATTTGTCGAGCGTGCTCATTTTGCCAGAGTTGTTGTTTATTAGTTCGTTGAACTTCCTTTTTACCGACCTGATCGTGAGCTTGTTTGAGGTCGCGCCTGAGATGACTATTGCCTTGGGAAAGTACTCCCACAGGCTGATTGGACGCACTAGCTCCTCGGGTAGATCGAGCCCGACAGAGAGGTCGTGTTCCCTCAGTGAGAACCAATCTTCGGACCGATCAACGCAGAGGGCCACCTGTAGTCCGGATTCGTTGGTAGGAGAAGGGATGTCGTCGACTCTATTGGCTTTCGGAGCCTCCTGTCGGGGGGCATCTCCTCCTCTGGTGTACCTTTTCAAGTGTTCGTCCTTGATGAGTATTTCGATCGCGTCCTTGAGGTAGATGTAGTCCTCCGTGACGTGCCCGTGTCCCCGGTGGAAGCGGCAGTATTTGGACTTGTCCATGTTGGCTTTGGGGGGCTCCGGTTTGGGAAAGCGGACACCTCCCTAGACGAACTCCGAGTTGGCGCACTCGACAAGTATGCGCTCGTGGGAAGCGACTAGGGTGATGTATTCGGTGAAGCGGCCAATGGGGCTCCTCTGCTCCCTGGGTTCTCGAGGAAGATCCTCTCGTCGCCGGTCTCCCCCGCGCCGGGGGCTGACGCTCTTTCCTCTCGGGGCCCGCAGAGGTTTTCTCGGTTTTGAGTTTTACGGGCGGCGTTGGCGGCCTCTGTCTCCTCGAACCGGATGTAATGACGGGCTCTCTCGAGAAAGTCTTAGAGGGTGTTTGGTCGGTGGATGGCTACGGCCTCGTAGAACTTGGAGCCTCGGCATAGCCCTTGCTCCATAAGGTAGCGCTTCATATCTTCCGAAGTCGTTACCTAGACCACATCCCTCGTGAACCTCTCAATGTAGTTTCTAAGAGGCTCATCCGGGGCCTGGATGATTGCGCCCAGGGCGGCCTCCGTCTTCGGATGCCGCCTCGATGCAGTGAAAATAAATCCTTTAGGACCTTCTAAGACGTGACAGACTCGGGCTCCAGACTTTTGTACCAGGCGATGGCCCCTTTCCTCAGCATTGTCGGGAAGAGCCTGCACTTGATGCCTCCCTGAACGTTCCTGTAGTCGAGCATCGCCTCGATGTCCTCCAGATGATCGTCTGGATCCAAGGTACCGTCGTACGTGGAGAGCACGGGTGGCTTCTCCATCCCGTGGGGAATGGGGGTTGCCATGATTTCCCTTGATAGGGGGTCCTATAGTCGTCTTCGTCACTGTGAACAGAAGAGTGCGGAGGTGACGGGTCGTGTCGAGGAGGCTAATTACGACCCATCGGTCTTCTGACCGGGGCTTCGGGCCTGTTCGACCTTAGCTTCGGGGAGCGCCTCTCCTTCCGGGGGTGACCTGACGCGTTTCTTAGAGGACACTAGTTAGGGCCTCTCCAACTGTGGTCGGCGCCCCCGTGGACGTGGAGAAGGGGCTCCAAGAGTTCCCGCGCTGATTTCTTTGCGGAGGAGAGCGGACGAGGTATCATATTCCAGCGCGCCTATGCGCTCATTCTATTGGAATAGCATCGGGTTTTTCTGGTTGATGGCCGTGAAGAGGGAAGTCATCATTGGGTCCGCCCCAGCTGGCATGGAAACGGGCTGGAAGACCGCCGAGCTCTTCTCCCGAGGTGCGACATAATGTGCAGCGTCCTCGGACGAAGGAGAGGCAGTCTGGCCATCCCTGATGTCAATCTCACGGGTTTGAAATGTCCCTGGCTGGTTGTCTCCATTGGTGATCGGGGCGAGGGCGGAATTATGGACAACATCGTCATGACTTGGGATAGTCATGATCTCGGAATTTGAAATAGGAAGCTTTGGTTCTCTGCTCGGAGGAACGGGGAAGCTTAGTTCCCACAGACGGCGCCACTGATCGTACCTGACCAGAGATATCACTGAGTTGCCACGCGTCTGAGTTGTCAAACTGTTGACTTGATGGACAGAGGGAGGTGTACCTGAAACACACTTTGATGCCAAAGTAAGTGATGAGCAGAGTGATAACAAGTACCGAGAGAAGAGTAAGAAGGTTAAGTTACCTGACCCTCTAGTGGAAGAGGGTATTTATAATGAGCCCCCACAGGGCTGTTGCGGTGAGAATCGTGATACCAAGCTATTGATTAACTTGAATCTTAATTCTTAATATTCACAACCAGACTTTAATTTATCCAAAGGAAAGGTTAAAGAAAGAAAAACCCTTTTGCATGATGTAACAACAACGCTAAGAGATTCGGGGATCGGGGGTTGGTTATGCCTAGGGTAGATATTTCACATCCTAAACATCGGTAGTACTATATAGGAACCTTTTGTTTGTTTGTATGCTATATTTGCTTTGGTTTGGAATTGGGTATAAGGTTAGGGTATAGGTAAAGATCTAAGGATAGTTTCTAAGTTTGCTCACAAAGATATCGCATCCTCTGCCTATGTATCCTAACTAGGATAGAATCAGAGCAATCGTAGTTCACCTCACCTAGGATTAAAAGTACTTGACTATAGTCAAGACTCTAGGGGAACAAACATAACAATGCTTGCGTAGAGTTTAACAAAACTCTCTAAATCTAAGTTAAACACTCAAGCAAGGGGAGTAAGTAATCATCACCACGATTCTTACATAGAGTTTAACAAACTCTACCTAATTCTACGTTGTAAGACCAATTGGTTCTATCCAAACCAAAAGGAGGAAGGAGGCTCTATCCAGACCTACAAGGATTAAGAACTCTAAACCTAAGTTCTACAGGGTAAATCCAATTGGTTCTATCCAGACCAAAAGGAGGGGAAGGTTGCTCGTCAAGATATCGCATCTTGTGCCTACGTATTCTCATTATCCAATGAGAAATTAGAGTGTCCGTAGTTCGGGCACGACTAAGGAACAGGTACCAATTGGTTCTATCCAAACCAAAATGAGGGAGGAGGCTCTATCCAGGCCTACAAAGGATTAAGAACTCTATATCTAAGTTCTAAAGGGTAAGTCCAATTGGTTCTATCTAGGCCAAAAGGAGGAGTGAGGCTCTATCCAGGCCTATGGGGGTAATGAGCTATCTATGACCCAAGGGTCAATAGAGAGACTTTTCTTTGGAAGGGGAAAGATGAGGCAACATGGATGAGAACCAAAAAGTTCCATCAAGGTTAGGGAATAACTTAACAAAGCATAAACATTCAAACATGATGAATATATAAGAGGTATGGTTAAAACCAAGAGCATGCAAGCATATGACAATATCAAGCAAAGATTTCAATCAAGGTAAATGGTTACAACCAAAAATGCACAAATATATTACAATATCATGAAGGGGTTCTTACAAGACCAACATAAGAGGTAAAAACCACTTGAAACATGTTGACAAACATGAAGGGGAATGAGGTAACAACCACATGTTTAAATGCAAACAAGTTTAAATGCAAGCAAGTCACAACTTGAGGCAAGCGTGTCATAGGTTTTAAAAGATATCAAATGTAACAACATGAGACCAACAGTCATGCATTGATGACAAACAAGTACAAGTAGGCATACAAGAAGTGTTGCAACAAATCAAGTAAGAAATTCAAGGTTTCATGGGGAAACACACACAAGTTTATGGTAACAACCAAAACAAAGCAATACCTAGCATGTTATGGTTCTAGCAAAACACATAGACAAGTAGAATAAAACGTGACAAACACATTCAAGAGATTACAACATCAAGAATCATGTTATGAATCACAAAGAAGTTTCAAGGTATACCATTTATGTTCAAGCTTTCATAAAGGTAAGAAACAAACCCTAAACATGTTATGCAAGTGAAATGTGTTGCGATGGAAATAGGATATCAAACTATTAATTAGTTTGAATCACAATTCTTAATTCACAACCGCTCTTTGATTTATCCGAAGGAAAAGGTTAAAAGAGGGAAAACCTATTTTTGCATCGTAAACACAATGCGGGGAGAGACCTAGGTAAGGGGTTGGTTAAATTTAGGGAAGGTACTAGCACCTTAAACTTCTGTAGTACTCTACGAGAACCTTTTGTTTATTGTATGCTTTTTTATTTTATTATCTGTTTGATGTATATATTGAGCTAAGGGATGGAGTGACCTAAAGACCTAAGGGTTAGTCCTAAGTTTACTCGGCAAGACGTCGCATCTTGTGCCTACGTATCCTGGATAGGGAATGGAATCAGAGTAATCGTAGTTCCCCTCGAAAGGGAGGTTAGAAACGTCTTGATTGTGGCCAAGGTTTCAAGGGGGAATAAACGTATCTTAAGGACACGCTTACGTGGAGTTTTGGAAACTCATATTTCTACGTTGCATTGTTGATTGAAAATTAGGGTTGAAATTAGGGTTGACTATATGTTCCACGGCGGGAAACCCTAAAACAGAGTACGACGACTCTTTGACCTAAAAGCTAGGGTAAAGGGTATTTTCGTTCACGGCGGGACGCCTAGGCTAAATAAGGTTTGAAATAGTCAAAGAGTTAGGGTTATTGACTCGGCGGTCAAACTGTTAATCCTAATTCCTTCGGAGGATAATACGGTAAAAACATGCAAGCACGAAATTATTACATGGCAGGCATAAAAAATGTGAAAATTAAAATCCCGACCATGGCCTTGCGTAAATTACATCCATGGAAACAACATACAAATATTGATAATGAAATATTTAACTAATGATAAACGAAGTTAAACTCACTCAGCTAAAAAAACAAAACGAAGAATGTTAATAGGATTAGACAGAAATAACGCGGATAATGAGGTAATGAAGAAAAAGCTGCTAATTTGGTATTGTTTTATTTCTAAAAAAAATCGGTTATAACTTTGAAAAAAAAATAATTTTGGTCTTAATTAAAAAGGGTTTAGTCTTAATTTTAAAGAAAGAATTTTTGTTTTAAATTTTAAAAAAGGGGTTTAATTTTACTATATAAAAAAAAAGTTTAATTTTTAAATTTTCAAAAAGTGTCTTAGTTTAAATTTTAAAATGTTTTAGTTTTAAATTTAAAAAAAATATAATTTTTATATCACAAAAACAAATTAATTTTAATATTAAAAAAAATCTTTTAGTTTTAAATTTGAAATTTTTTTAGTTTTTAACTATGAAAAATAAAAAAATGATTTTAAGTTTGACTATGAAAAAACTTCAAATTTTAACTATGAAAGAAATGGTTTCAACTTTTTATTAAAATGGTAACAAACATCTCTGTTTTATAACTTCCTAAAGGATTTTACGTTAGATTTTTTTGTGTGTGAGATTTATTAAACTAAACTAAATAAAAAACGTTATGTTACTAACCTCCTTTATCAGCCTAACGTAACAATATATCTCAAACTACTTAAACTAATAATAATTAAAATATAAAAAAGAAAAAAAAGAATAACAAACAGAAAATGATAAAGAGGGGCGATATATGGGCGGCTCTTTTCACTAGGTTTCAACTCCCTTGTCTTCTTCTCCATTGCGAATCCGCCATTAGAACTCCACGGAGCTTCTTGCTTCAACCTTTTTCGTTTGCATGTTGTGATTTTCACTCCCTTCATTCATCTGAAACAGAAAAACCATGAAAAACCAGAGAAAACAAAAAGTGAGAAGGATTTACCGCTATTGATTCACGATGCAAAATTTCGCTCCTTCTCCCCGATGCTTGGTCCCCGACGATGTTCGAAGAACTGAGGCTTTTTGCGGTTGTAGCTGGTGCTTGAGCCGTTTTAGTTTCCGCCGCCGCCGATGGTCGCTATTCGCCGTGATTTGCTTCTCCACTCTTCTTCCTTCCCGGTTTGAGGTAATGATGATGAACTCGAAGCTCTTCTGAACCTCCGGATCTTGACGACCGCCGTTTCTCTTGTGCACTGAACTTCTGGGTGAGTTTGTTCCGTTTTCTGATGTTCTTACGGCTGCCGTTTTTGTTCGTTTTTTGAGTCCCCTTTTACGGATCTTCTGATGCACTACTTATATTCCCCTTCTCGAATTTCATTTGTGGGGCTGGATTTATGATGAAACTATTACCATTTCTAGCTGCGAAAATGGGGGAGAATCCGACGGATTCGTGGCGATTTGTTTTGCCATTTTTTGACTTGTTTGATGTAGCTTTACTAGGCCTGGACCTTGAATCTTACGTTATGATTTTTCCTGATAGATTTGATTTGGATTATTGCTTCTGGTATGATTTTGATTTTTTTCGGATATGGATTGGATTTTTCAGGTGACGAAATTGGCTCTGTTTGGATTCTGAATTTACTTGATATCCATGGACTTTGTTGTAGATTTTTGAAACTGGACTTCTGTTTTGGATATTGATTTTGATTTGGGTTATCCAATATTTACTTGATGAATTGGATATGGTTATCCAGATAATTTACTTGATGAATTGGATATGGTTAGAAATATGTTTGGCTTTAAAATCCATTTTTCGGCAAAATCGCTTTTCGGTATCAAACTTCTTTTCCTCTTCTTCTCGGCGGTCTCGAAAAGAACGGATACTACCGGTTAGTAGCCGAGGTCGAGGATGGAAGTGGGAGTAGGTTGCGGCAATTGTCGTGCTCTCCCGACACCCGGTGATGAAACTTTTTTGAGGGTGTCGAACGTAAATTCTAACATTTACTCTGCTTCTCTGTTTTGACTTTTCTGTGTGCAGGTACGAAAGCAAATCGACTTTGGGAGAGATTAATCGGAAAGGTCGGGCGCGAAAACCACTTGTAAGAAATTAGGACTTTATGATTAAAATGTATTTATTTTCCTTGTGTAAATTGTAATAAAATATAATTATGAATAAATAAAATTCATATTATTTTTATCCAAAATGCTTGTTTAATTATTCTTCCAACCGAATGACTCTCTCTAAAACAATCTGATTATATTCCAATGAATGCTTACCTCCGGATAAACTCAACCGATTAAAATGTAACCGATTAAATTTAACGAACGGATTAAATTCTCCCTGTAAATTTAATACGAATAATATTCCAAAATAAATATCTGAATCGACTCCTGTCATCCCAACGCATGCTGCTCCACTTTAAAACTGACATGACATTCGACTATTGTCAAATGTTTTTTCCAAATTAAATCGTACCTGGTGGTAGAAACGATAATAGTCTTGCACGAAGTAAAATAGGAAGGAAGCAGAGAAAACCGATTAACAGTGAAAACAGAAATATATTCCGCATGAAAACTCAATTTGCGCCTCTGATAAAATACCAAACCATAAACCAAACTCGGCCAAAAATTTCAATTAAATAAATGTAATAAACCCCGACTTGAGCCAGTTTTGTACCGTTTTCCTTTTGAGAAATTTAAGTGGCAGGTAGCAGAAGAAACAGAGAAATAAATGCCTGCTGAAACCAAATTCCACAAAACGGATTCTTGCACCGACTTGAACCAACCCAAATGGATATCTCAACTTAACCAACCCATATGACAAAATAAATGTCTCATAAATCCACTGGTGACAGAGACTTGGCCCATTGACATAACTACCGTATCTCAAACATCCTGATGCGAAAATACCGTGAATTTCTGTTTATCTATAGAGAAAATAAAGAACTCAGAGACAGAGGTTCTGATTACTCCAAAAAACCTTGGCAACAACTCATCTTCAAAAACAGTCAGCAAACAACATGGGAATGACCATTTTTTCCTTTTACAACTAAAGTGTACCAGACGTGGTTCCTGCAAAATGAAACAAAACTACACAACCCGTTAATAGTTAGCTGATGCGAAAATGAGATGACATGTGACATGAATCGACTAATCTGAGGGTAAAATTTGGGGTATTACAGTTGCCCCTATTTAAATAGCTACACCGGACGATTGGCAGCGATATGCAATGCTATGGACAAAATAGGCGATAATGTTGACAAATGTTATGAATCTAGTATGATGCATATGATGGAATAGAAAATGCAAAGATGCAGATGACACGACGACACAGGGGACAGACGCAACGAATGCACCACACTGAGGAATATGACGCACTGGGGAATTCTAAAGTGATGGTCAGCTGGTGCAAACACGACCAACTGTCACTTTTAGAAAGGGAATAGTAAGAACGGGATCCTCAACGGAGATGGCACCGGTGAGACGGCCTCCACTGGGGAATATCTGAGAGTAATTATTCAACAGGTTCAGGCGTGACCGGCTGATGCTCTAGAGTAAAAAGTAAAACTAGGATCTGTGCGACTGTAGGATTGATTAACAAGATGCTGGAGCATTGAGCAAAGAATAACATCCGAGCTTCTGGAACCTCTCCCTCGTGACAGGATCAGACGGAATTTTCGAAAATCCGTAGAATATATATAGGGTAGAAACCGGCTGCATGCCAAAATAAATGGTCTTAAATGTGAAACGCCCTGATAAGCTTTCTTGAAAGAGAACTGCCACTTATCATCGGAAGGGACTTATATACCAAACTGGATAAGCTCTCAAATAAAGAGATTGTCGCTTATCTGTGAATAATAGCTGAAAAATTGATTGATGAGCTCCGCTAGAGGGATTGTCACTCATCTGGTAAATAACCCTCTTCATATCTAAGGTCGGTGTCTGGAATACGATTCGGATTCTTCTTTTACTAAAGGATAAAACGAACTTCTTCATACCTCAAGGTCAGCGCCCTGAACAGGATTCAGCTCCTTCTTTTTCTAAAGGATAAAATGGTCCACGGCGGGAGGCCCAAGAATGAGTACGGCGACTCACCGCTTTGAAGTTTTCAGAAAAGATATGTCCACAGCAGGACACCCAAGCATGAGTGCGGCGACTCAACTCCTCAAAGTTTAGGAAAGGATATGTCCATGGCGGGACGCCTAAGAATGAGTGCGGCGACTCAACGTCTTAAGGTTTAACTGATATGTCCACAGCGGGACGCCCAAGAATGAGTGCGGCGACTCACGTCTTAAGGTTTAATGACATGTCCGCAGCGAGACACCTAAGAATGAGTGCGGCGACCCAATGTCTTAAGGTTTAGTGTAGGTGATACACTCCTCGGATGGGAACTGTCGCTTGTCTGCAAAGGATTGTAAATGATCTCCTTGAAAGATGGTGCAAAGTAAATGCACGTCCAGGTAGGTTCGACGACCGACAGGACTGAAGTCTGATCTAGAATTGGGCTAGAAAGAACTGCCAAACCTGACTCCATTGAGGAAACGAACTCGAATGGGGACTACCTTATCCTAGCGCGGAAAGGTAACTGAAATAACCATCTTCCACGAGGGTTGAACTCTGTGGGAATTAGTTGGAAACAAAGTATTTTATGCCTAGGGCTGACGATCTACTTGGAGAGAGCGGACAACCCAGTTACTCAGCGGTAACGACAAAGGATGACAACGAATAGCAAGCATGCAAATGCTAATGCGTTTGCCAAAGCGTACACTAATGTGTATGGTAATGTGTATGAACATGTCGTGCAGTGAGCATGCAATGCTTAGTCTCATGCATATGCTGACAAAACAGATGAGAGAGGAGACATGAGATGAAATAAACATCTCGACAGGAATTCCCTGCGACCTCTGCAACAGTACACCTATCGAGGATAGGAAGACTTGATGGTAGAACCGAATATGGCTTCAAAGTTATAACATCCCTGGGGAGAAAATATCATGTCTTCCACATGGGGATATGATACGGCCTTACTGGAGAGTATGATGTCCTGACTTCAACTGGGGAGTATAATGTCTTGACTTCAACTGGGGATCCTTGATCTCTGCATGAAGATACGGTGTCATGACTTCACGGGGATCCTTGATCTCTGCATGAAGATACAATGTCATGACTTCACGGGGGAATTGTTATCATGAACCATAATCAGCCAAAGAACTCTTAGGCTCTGAGACTTCCGGGGATAAAATAAATATCTGTTGTATGGGGAAGGTGTGGAGCTAGGCAGCTTCATGGAGATAGTGTATCAACTTCCTGGAAATAATACCTCGACTTCCTGGGGACAAGGTACATCCAACTGGGGATCAAGTATATCAAACCTCCATGGAGAGAGTTCATCAGACCTACTGGGGAGAGGTCAACCGACATTCCTGAGGACAACATCTTGACTTCTTGGTGAGAATATGGCAATCTCCTGGGAAGTATTCTTGAGGAAGGTAAAGCAATTTCACTGAGGAACAGATGATTTCACCGAGAAGGGGTCTTCCAGAATATATCACTTGGAGAATATTAGGGATATCTCTGCAGTCTTGGGAGTCACTGGGGATTTATTGGATGGATCCCAAAAGTGTTGTCAGCTTAAAGTCTCGCTGGGGACTATCACTAGGAAGATGCTGGTAACGAACAAATGCTTATGCAACACTGAGACTTACCGGGGAGCGATGAGATCCTTTATAGATTTCCCTGAGTCAAAGTAACTTTCATTTCCAAGTGTATCTTCGAGAAAATAATTTTAAAATTTTGAAAACACTTTTCACGTTCAAATTTTATTAACAAAAGAAAATTGCATAACAAAATAAAATGGAGATAATGTGAACAAGGAAATTGCATAGCAAAAGGCAAATTTTATTGAAGAATGGTAGCTTGCTAAAGGCATAGCTCCACGGGAAATTACAATTTGAGATTGGCAATATGGGAAAGGTTCTATTGAATCCACCGACCTACTGACCCTAACGACTAAGACTACCCACAACCTTGCTTCTGAAGAGAGCGATGGGATTTAAAAATGGATTTCTGTAAATGCGCCTGCAATGCTCGATGTCGTCCGATGCAGTGAAATGCCTTTGTCCCTAACTTTTGCCTGGGCCGCCCTCTCGGGTTTTCAATCCACCGGGACGCTCATTTTTTCCTAAGCCACCCTTTCAGGTTTTCAGCTTAGCGAGCTGTCGCTACTCGAAAAATACGCGCAACGACGGGGAAGGCGAAAAGGAAAGGACAGAAGAGTCGCCACCGAACTTTATTTATCCCATGAGGGGAAAGGAAAATATCGATAAAACCTTAAGAAAAGAAAGGATAAGATGGTCTCGCAACCAAGAACGGGTTCGGAAGCCGGTTATGCGAGGGGAAGGTATTAGCACCCCTCGCATCCATCGTACTCGATGGGAACCATTTGTTTGTCGTGTGTGAATTTATTTGCTTAAATTTTACTATGAAGAGTGTTCCAAAAGATACAGAAAAGGGTTAGAAATAGGGAAAGGAGGTAACAGGGAAGAAGAGAGAAAGGACGAACTCGGTAGTACTTCGCGGTCCTAGGCCTACGTATTCTCAACGGATATGAGAAAGTCAGAGTCGACGTAGTTCGGGAAACTACGGGTGATAGGGGGATTGTGCTCGCCAAGACATCGTCGTCTTGTGCCTACGTATCCTCATCTGGTATGAGAAATCAGAGCAGCCGTAGTTCGGCCTACGATTTGTTGATGTTTTTATGGATGATGTTATCGTACACATTCTAGCAGTTAGGTGTATTTCTGCTCGCTCGTTGGAGACTTGGGCATTACCTGTTTGCGGTAGAACAGACGTATCATATCCTTTTCGAAAGATAAGTTTTCGCCATGCGAGGCAAGATGTCACATTTGATTTGTTGAAATGTTTTTTAGGGGCGAGATAGATCCTCGGATAGTAACCCCTACAGGTAGTACCCAATTCTTCATCTCAAAGTTTTTGTTATGAAAGGGTGTGGCGAACATAGCATCTTCGTATTGAAAGACGAGTATCAAAACCACACACACTACAGTGAGCATCTCGATACTCGGAGAGGAAGAAGTCTACACTTAATCCTCTCTCTTTAGTTCAATACAAAGATAACTTCATTCTCTTATTTAAGTGTTTTTGGTTTTGAATGGTAAGTGCTTTTGCGACAGAGAACCCTACGGTAAACGTCAGCACTCGGGATAGGAGAAGGCCTACGCCTAACCACTCCACGACCATTCAAGTTTTTGTTATGAAAAGAGTTTAAAAATGCGCTCGGTACGGGACCGAGGTTTTTTAGGAGAAAAATGTGTGGATGAAAATGTCTTCGTATTGAAAGACAAGTATCAAAACCACCCACACTACAGTGAGCATCTCGACACTCGGAAAGGAAGAAGTCTACACTCAATCCCCTCTCTTTAGTTCAATACAAAGAGAACTTTACCCTTTTATTAAATATGATGAATTGGCTTAACAATCATTTGAGAAAATCCGCTTGACGTTGGGTCAAGGGTTTAATTGCTTAAAAAGGTTTGAGGTGAAGCGAGCAAGGTCGATGGCGACGCATAAGGCAATCGGCTTACAAGGTCAAAAATGGCTCGATGAGAATCGAGAGTTTGTTTTCTTGAAAATAGTTTTTGGAATCAAAAATCAACAAGGACAATAGCAATATTCACATATTAAAATCATACAAACATAAGGGGTTAGTCGGCTAAAAAAAATGAGACATGCAAAAGATAAAACATCACTTTTTTAAGGTAAAAACAAACAAGAAAATAAAATAAGCAAACTGATCAGTTCGCGCCGCGAAGGGTGTTCGCGCCGCGAACTGAGAAAAGTTTTCATTCTATTTTTGACAGTTCGCGCCGCGAACGTGGGTCGCGCCGCGACCTGAAGCGAAAAATACAGTATTTGCTGTATTTTTTTGCTGTCTTTTGTGATTTTCTTCCTTTCTATTGGTTTTTAAAATGGTTTCTTGGTCCCTTTGGAATCTTAATTGTTAAACTCAATACAAAAAACACCCAAGCAAAGAGAACAAATGATAAATGCATAATATAAAAGAAGAAAAGAGTTTGAAGAAATGGATACCTAAGAGTTGCTACCCTTCTTGCAAAGCCTCCACTGATTTTGGCTAGGTGTTCACTTCTCTTCACACTATGCTTTGATGATTCTCCTCAATGGCCCCCCTTGTGTTTCTCTTTTACTTTCTTCTCTTTTGCTGGTTTTTTGCTCTCTCCATTTTTTCTGGTTTTTTGGGGTTTCTCTTGCTCTCTCTATCTCCAAAATGTTGTGTATGTGAATGATAGTGAATGAATAGATTTGTTTGCAGCTCCTTCCTTTTGTTGACAGCCCCTTTCCCCTCTCATCTCACTTTTTCTGCTGCTTTTTCTGCTGTACCAAACCAATGGCTCTTGCACAAGCTTCAATTTTCATAATTTCCATTCTTGGCAACAATTATGGCCACTTTCTTGGTGCAGCCCCACTTTTTCCACTTCTAGTATGTTGTTTTTGCTGTATTTTTTCTGCAGCACTCCACCTTGCTATCCATCCTTGTGTCCATTGGTTGGTTGATTTGTTTGGACATACTCATGTAGTCAATACACTACCTTTTGGACATCATTTTCAAATTCTAATTTTTGATGTGTAGATGTATCAACATAAGCTCATAGCCTTGGTTTTGTGACATAAAATGATTTTGTAATATGATACACATTGCCACTTCTTGTATGGGGCTGTTTTGGACCATATTCAAATTGCCCATGAATGTATGCATAGCCTTGATCTTGAGATATTCCAACATTGAATTAGCTCTTAAATATTTTTCCTTGCATGTTTGTAAGCACAAAGAGGGTCATGTGGACTTGATGGAGCATGGGGGATACCATGACATGAAGTTATTTTTAGAAACTTGAATTAAGACGAGAAATAACATAATTTCCTAAGCATTACCAAGAGTTTGGATTTTGTAACAAATGTGACATTCTTGCAAATGACATGAAATTTTCTTTGTAATATTCTTGAATCTAGCCTTGAATTCATGAATCTTGAATTTGGAATGATGGGCTTCCCTTATGTCATTGAATTTGAAGAAATGAGTCAATCCTTGAAAGAGGGCAAATTTTCGGGTGCAACAGCTGCCCCTATTCAAACGACTTAGACCTGAAGGGATGAAAAGCAAACGCTTTCAAACATTCGAGGTAAAAGGTGATTGAATACAAAAGAACCCAAAAATTTGTCAACCGTAGAATGAAACCTCTGACATCACTGTCAGGCACCTATAACAGGTAGAACATCTGACTTCGCCATCAGTCGTTGATCAAATACAAACACCTGACCTTGCCGTCAGCTCTTAATAGCATTCTAACTTCGCCGTCGGAACTCAACATCAAATTTGTGAGATCTGACCTCTCCGTCAATATTCAACATAATTTGTAAAAACATCTGATTGGTAGAACATCTGATCTCGCTGTCAGTCCTCCATATCCTCTGACTTCGCCATCAACTTACAACATAATCTGACTTCGTTGTCAATTAAAATCATCTGACTTCGCCGTTATTTCTCAAACCATTTTGACGTCGCCGTCAACCCTCTACATGATCTGACTTCGCCATCAATTCTCCACATAAAATTTGGAAAAACACCTGACTTCGCTGTCAGTCCTTAACATCAAATTGGTAGGACACCTGACTTCGCTGTCACCCCTCCACAATCTGACTTCGCCGTCAACTCCTCTCATAGTCTTACTTCGCCGTCAATTCTTTACATAATCCGACCTCGCCGTCAACTCTCAACATAACCTGACTTCGCCATCAACTCTCTTCATGATCTGACTTCGCCGTCGATTCCCAACATGGCCTGACTTCATTGTCAACTCTCTTCATACTCTGACTTCGCCATCCATTCTCCTCATAATCTGACTTCTTCGTCAATTCTCTTCATAATCTGACTTCGTCGTTAATTCTCTTCATAATCTGACCTCGTCGTCAATTCTCTTCGTAATCGGACTTCATTGTCAATTCTCTTCATAATCTGACCTCGTCGTCAATTCTCTTCGTAATCTGACTTCGTTGTCAATTCTCTTTGTAATCTGACCTCGTCGTCAATTCTCTTTGTAATCTGACTTCGTCGTCAATTCTCTTCGTAATCTGACCTCGTCGTCAATTCTCTTCGTAATCTGACTTCGTCGTCAATTCTCTTTGTAATCTGACCTCGTCGTCAATTCTCTTTGTAATCTGACTTCGTCGTCAATTCTCTTCGTAATCTGACCTCGTCGTCAATTCTCTTCGTAATCTGACTTCGTCGTCAATTCTCTTCGTAATCTGACCTCGTTGTCAATTCTCTTCGTAATCTGACTTCGTCGTCAATTCTCTTTGTAATCTGACCTCGTCGTCAATTCTCTTTGTAATCTGACTTCGTCGTCAATTCTCTTCGTAATCTGACCTCGTCGTCAATTATCTTCGTAATCTGACTTCGTCGTCAATTCTCTTCGTAATTTGACCTCGTCGTCAATTTTTTTAATAATCTGACTTTGTCGTCAATTTTTTAATAGGATCTAACTTCGCCGCTAGCTATCAAAATCATTTGACTTCACCGTCACTTCATTTTGCTAAAAAACTAGCATCGAACCCAAAGGTCGGCTCAACCCTGGCTGGAGGTCTGGATACCACGCAGGATTGAGAAATATACTGATAACTGCTGGAGATACGCTTGAAAACAAAGGCGTGGCAACCCGGCTTATGCTTTACATGCATATGTTTGAATATGGCGTAATGCTCCATACGAAATGGAAATGCTACGCGTTTGGGAGGATGTTATGTATGATGCAAATGCAAAGGAAACACTTTAGCAAAATAAATGCCAAAGAGAAAGGATTAATTCCGCCGGGGAAAAGACTAGACACGTCTAGCATAAACGTTGGGGAAAACAAATCCTGGATGGTCTTCTGAGCAAACTTCTGGGCAAAATTGTTCCACTAAGAGCAAATCCACCCTGCTGGGGATTAGACAATGAGGGAACCAATATCAACCTTTGCTTGGGGAAATGAGCAATAAACTCAACAAATACAACTTCCGCTTGGGGAATGAGTCAATGACCTAGACTCTGAGGTGAAAAGGAGCCAGTTGTTCAAACTCTATGGGGAAAACAAATTTCTGAATTCGTTCCACTGCTGAGGGATAAACCCACACCCGCTCACTGGAAACGATCCTGCTCTGCTGGAGATGTCAATCTTGACCTGCTGAGGATATCCTTTGATTATCAAGGTTTCAAACTGCTGGGGATCGCCCATGACTTTACTGGAGATGCCCCTGTCTGGGCTGAATATTGATTTGAAGATCTGATTAACCACGGGGTTGAAATACGTCATGCAATACACCCATGGTATTGAAAAGATGCCCCTGACTGTGCTGTATTTTGCTTTGGTGATCTTGAGTTTTGTGGGAGGACCCACAGTCTTTGCAAATAATGCCCCTGACTGGGCTGTTGATTGCATTGAAGCTCTTGAATTTACCCAACAAAAGTTACACAACTTCGTGGGGAACACCCACATTCTTGCAGAGAATGCCCCTGACTGGGCTGATAATGATCTTGAAAATCTTCGAAATTGATCCTGGACTTGATCTCGCATATGTGAATGCTTGATGATAATGATGTTCCATAAATGGAAATGCAAATGCAAATGCTAGAGTGGAGATGCAAGAGCTGGGGAGTATGATATGATTATAGGTATGCATATGATGCAAGATGCTTATGAAGTCGAATGTGATGTGTATGATGCATATGATAATGATGGATGCAGGCAGGTGACTGGGAATGCAGGTGATGACATGGAGGACTTTTAGTGGTTTCCAATATAAATTGGACTTTGGGTTGGAAGTACCAGATGAGGGCTGGTATTCGGAGGGTAGACCAGATGGGACTGGTTGGCGAAAGGTTAAGTTGTCAGAGGAGGGCTGATTTTGTGGTTTGCCAGATGGGAGCTGGACTTTGGGATGAGGTTTACCAGACCAGAACTGGTGGCAAAAGGTTAAGTTGTCAGACGAGAACTGACTTCTAGGTTTGGTGTCAGACGGGAACTGACTTTGTGGTTTGCCAGACGAGGACTGGACTTTGAAATTGTATTTGCCAGACGAGGACTGGACTTTGAAATTGTATTTGCCAGACGAGGACTGGTTAAACGGAAGGCTAAAGGAAGGATGACCAGATGGGAGTTGGTTTAAGGGCTGACATGTATCAGAAGGGAATTGGTGTTTAGTGAAGGGTTGACCGGATGAGACTGGTATAAAGGTTTGCCAGACAAGAACTGAACTTTGGAGGTTTTGATTTGTTTTGATAGGTGACAGGTTTAGGATGTGGGATGACGGATCTAATGACAGCAAGGCCCTTTCGGAAGGTTAAGGTTGTTGGGTGAGGTGATGGTATGGTTCCCCGACACTCGTTTTGAACTCAACAGTTCCTGATGAGGATGAACTTGCTTGAGTAGCTTGCCATGAGATGACCTCAAGATGGCTTGCCCCAGAGTTTGTACCACGAATAGATTCATCATTGTTTAACTGATTCTTGTGGTTGGCTTCAACATACTTTTGAAGTAGCTTGCTCTTGAAAGAACGTTGAAGCGAATTGACTTATCCTGATTGAACATTAGAGGGATCTATCCCTAAGTCAAAGAAACTCTGGATGGTCTGCCCTTGATTGGTGGAATCTTGAGATAATTCACTTCTGATCCACCGCCTATTGAATGATTTTCCCCATAATCAATAGATGCTTGGGGATTTGCCTCAGACTGACTGATTCCATGCTCTCGGATGTCAATGCCCCAGATCCATAGGGTGACAAGGTATACTCGATTATGATCCAAACTACTGAATGATCCAGTCCTGTTTGATCGCTCTCTGTTGGAATTTCATCGATGCCAACTACTGACTTGCAAATAAAATTGTTTGTTCGCGAATGGTAATCTTAATGCAAAGTTCATGCAAGTTTAGAAATAAATGTCATTTATTAAGTGTCGTGGTAGTGAGACGAATGGACCGTTAGTCCAAACGCTGTGCTAATTTGACTGTTGTGAAAGATATAGCAAGGATATTGACACCAATACTAATGATTAGCAAATATGTGGGGAGTCAGTTTACGCAACCTTGCGATAATATGCTTTCAGAATAAACCTTGCCTCAATTAGGTCTTTCAAGGTTTGTAACGTGGCTTGGTTCATGGTTTATGAAGCAAAGGATATTAGGCTCAAAGTATTATTTGTACCCACCCCTTCTTATTGATGATCTCCAAACCTACGTTCAGTTAATTCTGCACCTATTTGACGGTGTAAGCTTGATAGTTCAAGGTTTGCTCGAAATGGCAATCACCTTATTTTGATGGATGTTAGTAGCCCCTTGATTTGGGTGGCCACTGAATCTTATTTTGTTTTTTTTGTTGAGGGTTTGAGGACCTCTTTTGATTTCTTTATTGATCCCTAACTTTTGCATGGACTGACTTTGCTTGTCAGATCCATCGGGATAGCCCTGATTTTGCCTAAGTCCCTTTTTGAGGTGCTTGACTTAGCAGGCTTTTGATTTTTTTTTGAATTTTGTTGGTGAATTGTGACTACCATGTCATGGGTCATTGATGAACAACCGACTTCTGGATTTTTCTTTGTTGATTTGAATGCGGGATTGAATTAACTGAACAACTACCCTGCCCCAGGTTGAGTGTAAGGGTTTGAATGTCTGAAGAAACTCCTACTTCTAGGCTCGAAGTGGTTGACTAGGGGTTAACTCCTTATATCTCCGGTGTTTAGGGGATTTGAAACAATGCATGTACATCATTGACGAGATTCTATCCAAAAGCATACGGTTTGCAATTATGGGTATTTCATTTTCGTCATCCTCCCTCCAATCTTTGCTAAACAATAGTGATAAAGTGGAGTGGATAAAAGGTGTATGTGTCTGTGATAAGTGGAAATAATGAGTGAATACGACGTGACCAATTCGGAAAATGCATAATCATTTCATTAATATCATCATTCAAAATAACAATGTTTAAACACAAGTAGCAATTAACAAGAAGTAAACTACAAATGCAAATGATGAAAAGTGCCCAAGGACTTCCAATGTTGAGGACGTCTGCCTGTCTGGACCGCTGGCTTCTGGAAATGACCCTTGAAATCTTCGAGCTTAGACAGCTGAGAGGTTGACATGGACAACCAAACTTCCTTCTGGAAAAGAGATGTACCCTTTGTCAATTAGTTATTGTACCTTGGCTTGGAAGGCTTTGCACTCTTCAGTCGAGTGCCCCATGGATCCTCCATGATATCCACACTGAACATTGGGATTGTACCCAGGAGGGTAAGGTTCTGGCATAAGCTTACGAGTTTTAGGCTCCAACAATGAGTTTTGAATCAAAGGCGAGAGAAGCTGATTGTGCGACATATGGACTGGATGAAGAGGAGCAGTCCTTCTTTCCAAGTTGTTGTTGGGCCTATTCTGATTGCGGCGCTGATTCGGATGACCTCGTCCATGGGATTGTTGATTTGTATGAGGAGCGACCCATAGCTTGTGGGAAGAAGCTTTAAGCATGGCTGATTTTCCCATAAGGATAACATGGCACTAGTAATGATGCCTGTTGAGCAGATGAGTGACCATAGAGTTTTACTGGTATATCGTGAGAATACTCAATGTTTGCTATGAATGTGTTGGTTTCATCCTTGTCTTCCTCATGGAAATCATTGAAGGATTCAGTCTCACTGGCTTGGCTGCTGGAGGCGTCTTGGATTTGTCCACTTTTAAGGTAGCTTTCGATGCGCTCTCGTACAATTACAAGGTCAGAGAAACTTGTTGGCATACAGCCATCCATTCTTTCAAGATAAGAACTATGCAAACTGTCGATGAACATGTCAATCAGTTCCTTGTCCGAAAGTGGTGGTTGCACTTTTGCTGCGAATTCTCTCCACCGCTGTGCATATCCCTTAAAGGATTCATTTTCATTCTGAGAAAGGCTTTGCAACTGCATGCGGGTGGGAATAGTGTCTAGATTGAACTGGTAAAACTTTAGAAAAGCGCTAACTAGGTCCCTCCATGATTGGATATGACTCCTTTCTAAATCTGTGTACCAACTTAATGATGCCCCACTCAGACTTTCTTAAAAACAATGAATCATCAACTTGTCGTCATGAGTGTAAGGGGTCATTTTTTGACAGTACATCACCAAATGACGCCTCGGGCAACTAAAGTTGATGTACTTCTCGAAGTTGGGTGCCTTGAATTTTGGAGGAATCACCAAGTCTAGCACTAGACACATATCAGCAGCATCGAGTCTGGGCATATCAGGCACTTTCATCGCTTGAAGTGTCTCCTCAAGGGCACGAAGCTTTTCTTCCATGGGATCAATCATTGGCATCCTCTGGGGTCAAGTAGGAACGTTTACTTGTGGAGGATGGTCATCCGGCAGAAGATCATACAGTGGATTGTTCGTCACAGTAAACCCTGGTGGGGACTCAACATTCTGGAGGTCGTTCTCTAGCATAGCTACCTCAGTTTGCATTGTTTGGCTTGGCTTTTCAAGGCTTCTACATTCCTCTTGCTTCAAACTTTTGTAGCTCTCACGAGTTCAACGGGAGTGTCGGGAAATCAACCAAGAGTTATGAACAGAGGATGGGTAAGCTTTTGGTATCTGGTCAGGGAAGAAAATGCAAAATGATGCAGAGATGCTTATGCAAATGCAATGCAATGAGTGCACACGAGAACAGATCCACATCAAGGATCAAGGTCACAGATCCTGCAGGGTATTGTAACAAAATATCTCTCACCATGGGTGGGCAATCTATTGGTTTATAAGAGGGCATCCCAAAAGGCTTTTAAACAAAGTCCCATGCACTAACCCTCAAAAGTTTTCCATCATAACGACTACTCGTAAGACGGTAATCCCTTCAAAAGGATGAACATAGAGTTATGTTTTAGTAACCTTTTGGAATAAGGTTCTACAAGAGGTCCTCAGAATCACGGAATCCCACGTCAGAAATAAAACGCCGTTACGACTACACGTAGGACATAATCTTTCCAACGGGGTCTCATCTGAGTGGTGGAATTTGATCCAACTCAACGAGTCCTACGTCTTGCAAATTAGAAAGAAACCACCTCCTAATCTTAGTGTATACTCGAAAGCTCGGGTAAAAAGCTTTATCCTCACAAACCATCCCAATAAACCCAACAGGTTAGAAAGAAACACAATAATAAAATAAAATAAAACATAAAAGCAAATAAAGCACAAATGCAACAAACAAACTACGTTTGGCTTGCTAGGTGTCCCCAACAGAGTCTCCAGCTGTCGCTACTCGAAAAATACGTGCAACAACGGGGAAGGCTAAAAGGAAAGGACAGAAGAGTCGCCACCGAACTTTATTTATCCCATGAGGGGAAAGGAAAATATCAAGAAAACCTTAAGAAAAGAAAGGATAAGATGGTCTCGCAACCAAGAACGGGTTCGGAAGCCGGTTATGCGAGGGGAAGGTATTAGCACCCCTCGCATCCATCGTACTCGATGGGAACCATTTGTTTGTCGTGTGTGAATTTATTTGCTTAAATTTTACTATGAAGAGTGTTCCAAAAGATACAGAAAAGGGTTAGAAATAGGGAAAGGAGGTAACAGGGAAGAAGAGAGAAAGGACAGACTCGGTAGGACTTCGCGGTCCTAGGCCTACGTATTCTCAACGGATATGAGAAAGTCAGAGTCGACGTAGTTCGGGAAACTACGGGTGATAGGGGGATTGTGCTCGCCAAGACATCGTCGTCTTGTGCCTACGTATCCTCATCTGGTATGAGAAATCAGAGCAGCCGTAGTTCGGCCTACGATTTGTTGATGTTTTTATGGATGATGTTATCGTACACATTCTAGCAGTTAAGTGTATTTCTGCTCGCTCGTTGGAGACTTAGGCATTACCTGTTTGCGGTAGAACGGACGTATCATATCCTTTTCGAAAGATAAGTTTTCGCCATGTGAGGCAAGATGTCACATTTGATTTGTTGAAATGTTTTTTAGGGGCGAGATAGATCCTCGGATAGTAACCCCTACGAGTAGTACCCAATTCTTCATCTCAAAGTTTTTGTTATGAAAGGGTGTGGCGAACATAGCATCTTCGTATTGAAAGACGAGTATCAAAACCACACACACTACAGTGAGCATCTCGACACTCGGAGAGGAAGAAGTCTACACTTAATCCTCTCTCTTTAGTTCAATACAAAGAGAACTTCATTCTCTTATTTAAGTGTTTTTGGTTTTGAATGGTAAGTGCTTTTGCGACAGAGAACCCTACGGTAAACGTCAGCACTCGGGATAGGAGAAGGCCTACGCCTAACCACTCCACGACCATTCAAGTTTTTGTTATGAAAAGAGTTTAAAAATACGCTCGGTACGGGACCGAGGTTTTTTAGGAGAAAAAGGTGTGGATGAAAATGTCTTCGTATTGAAAGACAAGTATCAAAACCACCCACACTACAGTGAGCATCTCGACACTCGGAAAGGAAGAAGTCTACACTCAATCCCCTCTCTTTAGTTCAATACAAAGAGAACTTTACCCTTTTATTAAATATGATGAATTGGCTTAACAATCATTTGAGAAAATCCGCTTGACGTTGGGTCAAGGGTTTAATTGCTTAAAAAGGTTTGAGGTGAAGCGAGCAAGGTCGATGGCGACGCATAAGGCAATTGGCTTACAAGGTTAAAAATGGCTCGATGAGAATCGAGAGTTTGTTTTCTTGAAAATAGTTTTTGGAATCAAAAATCAACAAGGACAATAGCAATATTCACATATTAAAATCATACAAACATAAGGGGTTAGTCGGCTAAAAAAAAATGAGACATGCAAAAGATAAAACATCACTTTTTTAAGGTAAAAACAAACAAGAAAATAAAATAAGCAAACTGATCAGTTCGCGCCGCAAAGGGTGTTCGCGCCGCGAACTGAGAAAAGTTTTCATTCTGTTTTTGACAGTTCGCGCCGCGAACATGGGTCGCGCCGCGACCTGAAGCGAAAAATACAGTATTTGCTGTATTTTTTTGCTGTCTTTTGTGATTTTCTTCCTTTCTATTGGTTTTTAAAATGGTTTCTTGGTCCCTTTGGAATCTTACATGTTAAACTCAATACAAAAAACACCCAAACAAAGAGAACAAATGATAAATGCACAATATAAAAGAAGAAAAGAGTTTGAAGAAATGAATACCTAAGAGTTGCTACCCTTCTTGCAAAGCCTCCACTGATTTTGGCTAGGTGTTCACTTCTCTTCACACTATGCTTTGATGATTCTCCTCAATGGCCCCCCTTATGTTTCTATTTTACTTTCTTCTCTTTTGCTGGTTTTTTGCTCTCTCTATTTTTTCTGGTTTTTTGGGGTTTCTCTTGCTCTCTCTATCTCCAAAATGTTGTGTATGTGAATGATAATGAATGAATAGATTTGTTTGCAGCTCCTTCCTTTTGTTGACAGCCCATTTCCCCTCTCATCTCACTTTTTCTGCTGCTTTTTCTGCTGTACCAAACCAATGGCTCTTGCACAAGCTTCAATTTTCATAATTTCCATTCTTGGCAACAATTATGGCCACTTTCTTGGTGCAGCCCCACTTTTTCCACTTCTAGTATGCTGTTTTTGCTGTATTTTTTCTGCAGCACTCCACCTTGCTATCCATCCTTGTGTCCATTGGTTGGTTGATTTGTTTGGACATACTCATGTAGTCAATACACTACCTTTTGGACATCATTTTCAAATTCTGATTTTTGATGTGTAGATGTATCAACATAAGCTCATAGCCTTGGTTTTGTGACATAAAATGATTTTGTAATATGATACACATTGCCACTTCTTGCATGGGGCTGTTTTGGACCATATTCAAATTGCCCATGAATGTATGCATAGCCTTGATCTTGAAATATTCCAACATTGAATTAGCTCTTAAATATTTTTCCTTGCATGTTTGTAAGCACAAAGAGGGTCATGTGGACTTGATGGAGCATGGGGGATACCATGACATGAAGTTATTTTTAGAAACTTGAATTAAGACTAGAAATAACTTAATTTCCTAAGCATTACCAAGAGTTTGGATTTTGTAACAAATGTGACATTCTTGCAAATGTCATGAAATTTTCTTTGTAATATTCTTAAATCTAGCCTTGAATTCATGAATCTTGAATTTGGAATGATGGGCTTCCCTTATGTCATTGAATTTGAAGAAATGAGTCAATCCTTGAAAGAGGGCAAATTTTGGGGTGCAACACTGTCGCTACTGCGAAAATCGGCGCCGGCTTGACAGGAGAGTCGCCACCGTGCGTTATTTATCCCTCAGAGCGGGAAAGGAAACGCTCGAAGTAAACCTCGCAAAGACGGGAAAAGGTATGGTCATCGCAACCATAGCCTGGATTCGGGAGTCGGTTACGCAAGGGGAAGGTATTAGCAAATTGGGCATAAGGCCCAATCCAATCACTCAGACTCACATGCCAGGGGGGGGAATTGAGTAATTGAGGGGTGTACACTCAGAAGACGCGTTTGGGCTTAGCCCAATGCCCCAAACCCTAATCCAGTATGAACCCTAACGAACAAAACCTAATCTCCTCACAATCTTCTGGTACTGTTCACTCTCACCCTAGCCCTAACGCCGCTCCATCGTCTCTCCCTCATCCTATCTCTGCAATTCTTCTTAGAACAAAACAATCTCAGATCCTCACACATCATGAACTAAAATCACACTTTAATCCACTATCACACCTGAAATCAAACTTTCATCTAACACTCCCAGATCGAATCAAGCTTTATAATCATATCAACAAAGATTCAACTAAACCCTAACCACGCACGAGTAAACGAATCGAAAGGAGGGTGAACAAACCTGGAGAAATGGAGAAGACGATGAAGGTCCTGGAACTGGAAAATGTTGAAGGAGCTTGCGGAGATCTTGAATGTTTCTGGAGAAAACTTCGTAGATTCTTGATGATTGGACGAAGAATGAAGTTTCTGGAGATATTGCTTGGAGCTTGAATATAGTTTGAAGTTTTCTGGAAATCTCGCCTGAAACTTGTTGAAGGTTTGAGTATTCAAAGTGATTTCTGGGAATCTTGCTTGAGATTGAACGTCTGGTGGTTACTTGAGACGATGATGACGTTCTGGAGAAATTGATGAAGAGCGATGTGAGAAGATGAAGTTGTTGATTTCTGGAAAAATTTTGTATGAAGGATGAAGGTTTAGGGTTTCTGGAAAAATTTGTACGAATGTTGTTGAAGGTTTGGATGGATTGATGGAGGACTGATGTGTTTCTGGAAAATTTGATGTATGAAGGTTTGAGTTTCAATGGTGATTTCTGGAAAACGTGGTTGAAGGTGATGAAGGTTGATGGCGTTTCTGGAAAACGTGGTTGAAGGTGATGAAGGTGGAAGGGAGGAGATCGGAGGAGGAAGGAGAAGATCTGAGGATTTTCTGGTGTTTGCAGATTCCGGTGGCCGGAAGTCGTTGACGGTGGCCGGAGTCTGTTACCGCCGGTTTTGCATGCCCGGCGAGGAGTCTCCGGTGAGGAAGTGAGGGAGACACGTGGTGTGCATGCGCTGAGGGAGAGAGAGAATGAGGGACACGTGGGATGCTGGGAAACGAAAAGGTGGGTCCTCTGCATGGCCAACACGTGGCCCTATTTATTGCACTGAGGAATCTGGATCCTTCCAGAAGTTTCTGACCTGCGCTGGACATTTGGACTGACTGGATCATTTTGCTGGACCTTTTTTTTTGCTGATGAAATCTGATGGGAATTGGGCTTTACCAAAAAAAACACCTATGGGCCCATTCGAAAATGAATAAAACTGTAAAAAAAACTGAACAAAAAAAACAGTTAACTAAACCTAATTAACTCTAATCAATTATTAAAAGTCTAATTAACTCTAAAACATGATTAACCTAATTAAACTCTAAAAAGTCATTAAACCTAATTAATTCTGTATTATACTAGTTAACCCTAAAAAATCAATTAACCTCTAATTAACTCTAAAAATTCAATTAATCCTAATTAAACTCTAAAAAGTCAATTAAACCTAATTAAACTCTAAAAGAATTTCTAATATTATTTAATGTCTATTAATAAAAGAAAAACTATATTATTTCCTATATTGTCTAAAAAACAATTAAACCCATTTAAAAAATCTATAGAAAAATTCTAAACTATTATTAAAAGAAAAAGCTATATTATTCTAAAAAGATAAAACCATTTAAAATCTTATTTATATTCTAAAAAACTATTTAAAAAATCTATAAAATCCTAAAAAGAGAATTAAGCTATTAAAATATTCTATAAACCTATTTAAATTCCAGAAAAATTTATAAAGCCTATTAAAAATTCACAAAAGCCTATAAAAATCCTAAAAATGCAGATGAATGCAAATGACCCCCATAAAAGAGCACACGAGACCAGATCGAATCGAACAGAGATCCCCGGGCATCAGAATATCATCAAAATCACTGAAAAATCACCGAGGAGCGCACAATTTCCCGAAAATAAAACCCCGATAATCTGGACTGGGTCTGCCATATCTGATAGACAAAAATCAAGCTGTAAACTCTGATATCCCCTGCTTGTACACAAAAATCATACATCTGAGCTGTGAATATGAATTTAAACCATGAATCAGATAGGAGAATCGGTTGGTCAAATTTTAGGGTGCAACAGCTGCCCCTATTCAAGCGACTTGGACCTGAAGGGTTTGAAGAGCGCTCAGCCTTCAAACATTCGGAGGTACGAGACGGTTGAATACAAATAAAACCCGAAAATTTGCCAACCGCGAGCATATACTGTAAACTGCTTGGAGAATAAAGTCCAGAAAACCGAGTCCAGTCATTGCGGCACCAAACTGATTAATCATCTGATAAAGAACTCCTGATTTGAATACCCGTTGCTTGTGATACCCCATATAACAAACCCTGAGGGCTGCAACAAAATACCTGATTCTTTCACATTGCCTACTGATAGGCAGTAAGAGAAATATACTCACATCGCCCAAAGATGGACGGGAAGACACCCTGATTGAATACTCACCTCGTCTAATGATAGACGGAAAGACAACATTAATCTCCAAATTCACATCGCCTAAGGATAGACGGGATCAAATTCTTATCTCCATACACACATCGTCCAAGGATAGACGGAAAGTCACCATAATCTCCATACTCACATCGTCTAAGGGTAGACGGAAAGTCACCATTAATCTCCCAATTCACATCGTCTAAGGGTAGACGGAATCATCCTGATTGACGAAACAAATCAATATTCTCATCGTCTAAGGGTAGACGGCATCATCCTGATTGATGAACAAATCATTATTCACATCGTCTAAGGGTAGACGGGATCATCCTGATTGATGAAACAAAACAATTCACCTCGTCTAAGGATAGACGGGAAGAAATAATCTTCGTATGCACATCGTCTAAGAGTAGACGGGATCATCCTGATTGATGAACAAATCATTCACATCGTCTAAGGATAGACGGGAAGAAATAATCTTCGTACTCACATCGTCTAAGGATAGACGGGATCATCCTGATTGATGAAACAAACCATTCACATCGTCTAAGGATAGACGGAAAGGCATTCATTAATCTCCATATTCACATCGTCTAAGAGTAGACGGAAAGACACCATAATGCAATTCAACACTCTCTTTTGAACTTCAGAATTCTTCTGTTTACGGGAATTGATGGAAAGATCAATATCTTTGAAGGGGCCACATCGTCAGTATGGACTGACGGGAAGAAAACCACCTTTTAAAGAATCATGTCGTCAATAAGAATCAACGATCACGGAGACTGAACATTCTTCGAAGAGCCTCGGCATCAATAGGGATTGATGGTCAGAAAAGTCTCTCTTAAATGTCATCATATCCAATAACCAGAAAGAGAACCAATATCCAAAATCATTTTGAAACCCCTCAACAACTAAGGATAGCCGGAGAAGACTTGCTGGGGAAACGCCTCATCATATGCATGATCTGGCAATAAGAAACCCGCTGGACAGTAACCAAAACTTCACATCGTCTGCTGCCAGACGGAAAGGAAAGCCACTTGCGAGAAAAGCTCTATTCTGAACCCTATTGAAAATCCATCAAAACTTCACATCGTCTACTGATAGACGGGAAGAAAAGCACATCCTGGGGAAACCCCTTCTGGCAGCCCTACTGTGACCACCCGCAACTTCACATCGTCTATGGATAGACGGAAAGAAAACCACATTCGCACTCAAAACGTCTAATGATAGACGGAGAAATCCACTTATTGGAGGAACACATCGTCAATATGAATTGACGGGAAGAAAAGCTTGTCAACATCAGATGACTGACTGATCAAAGCATAATTGTCGTAAGATCTGATACAAATAATCTGCTGAACTGTCTGAATACTGCTGCTGGATAAATGTCCCTGAACTGATCACAGAGTAATTCACGCGTCATGTGAAGCTGATAGAAAACCTGACTTATGCTTTGTATGCATATGCAAATGCTTTAATCTTTCTACGGCGTAATGCTCCATTCTGGATGGAAATGCTACGCATTTTGAAAATGTCATGCAGGTATGATGCAAATATGATGCATGCAATATGCTAGCAGGCTCGAGCTGCCGGAGAAGGCCGGGTACAGAAAACCACTTCAGCAAAATAAATGCTGAAGGCGAGGCCAACTTTGCTGGGGATAACCCGGATATCACTGAATCGTCCTAGCAAAATAAATGCTGGGAGAGTGAAATCAACTCTGCTGGGGATAACCCGGATATCACTGAATCGTCCTAGCAAAATAAATGCTGGGAGAGTGAAATCAACTCTGCTGGGGATATTGGGAACTTAACCGAATACCTCGACGAAGTCATATCCTGCTAGGGAATGCAACCCCGCTGTGAAATAGCAGACGTGCTGAATATGATTAGACTCCTCTGGGGATAGCTTATCCATGCCAATGGCAAATTTGACTTTGCTGTAGAAAATGGAGGGAGTCCTCCCGCGTACTGACGAAGCTCGGATCTGGAAATTGATGCGCCAACACGGATGGTCTTCACAGTAATCGCAAACATGGATTTGAACTCTTAGGCTGTCCGTGATGGGTCAGGTACAACTGACGCTGGAAAACAATCTTTCTGAATACACAGCCTTTTAGTGAAGAGTCAAGGGATAGTGACACAACTTCCCGCATTCATCTCGCTCTCGAAAATCGACTGCATCTGCTTGAATAACTCTGAATGACCCTATAGGTACGGAGAACAACAATCCTTTCTCTTCTGATATGCCCCAGCCTACATGACATCTGTGGGGATAGTCCCTGAAAGGAAATCTGCAAATCTGTTCCTTGATGGTTCTGATATAACATGCCTCAGCGTTCTGAACTTCTGAGAGATACTTCACCTTGAATGCTTCTCGCACAACTTTCGCGCGCTTAAGATGGTCTGCCCCTGACTGCAATGACCTTGCCCCTGATTAGCTGATCCAAAGCAGTACCTCCTGACTATGACGTGTTCACCTGAATCTCAACCTGATTGCCCCAGAATAACTGACTTTGAAAAGCTGACCTGACTGGGGATCACAATAAAGCTTGCCCCTGCTCTCGGAACATTCGGGCGTTCTACATTCTATCTTGACCATACTTTCCACTGTAGGAAACTTTCCTGCTGTCAAGCGCTTACTCGCAAGTAAAACAAGTTGTTATGCATAAAAGATGTATTAATGCAACACATATGACAGCTTTGACATCCAATCTGTTCACTGGGAAAAGGAAAACAATTTATGGCATATAATGCACCAAACATTTATCAACATCAGTACCAGCATGGTAAGAGGAACCTTTTTAGGAGTCAGAATCGACACGACCTTTACCGGAGTATGCTTTCGAAACAACCTGCTTCAATTAGGACTTTTGGAGGTTGTAACGTGGTCAGGTTCATGGTTTTGAAAGAAAGGATAAAGGCTCAAAGTTTATTTTACCCACCCATTCTCCTTGATGTTCTCCCATCCTACGTTCAGCTAATTTGACCTTAGCGCTCACCTCTCAGAGGTTGAAAGATAGGAATGATAGTTCGAGAAATTTTTGGATTTTGGGGTGACAACCACTCACTTTTCGTCTTTGACACTTGAGATCACACGACTCGTATTTCCATCGAGGATTTTTCTTTTGATCCTTTTCATCTTTTTCCTTTTATATCCCTAACTTTTGCCTGGACTGACTCCTTTTGAGTTTCTTCTGACTTTTTTAAGTCCAGCGGGATGCCCTCATTTTTTGCCTAAGTCATTTGTTTTGAAGTTTTCTTGACTTAGCGGGCTTTTGACTCTTTTTGTTTCGTTTTTCTCGAACAAGTCGTGTGACACTGGTTGTTTGACTATTTGGGAAATGACGTGGCTGTCCCACTCTTGATTGAACCATTGTGGTCTTTTAGGCACGACCTCTAGGGATGTGATTAATCCTCGAACGGACACTCCTTTTGCAATTTGGACGCTTGGTCAAATTAGCTAACACCTACCCTGCCCCAGGTTATGATTGAGGGTTTTTCGTTTTCAGAAAGAAACTCCTACTACAAGGCTCAAAGGGGTTGACAAGGGATTATCTTCCTTATATCTCCGGTGTTTAGGGATTTGAAACAATGCCTGTACATCATCAGCAGGTTTTATTTCAAAAGCATACAATATCGGTAGTTGCATGTCGGTCATTTTCGTCATCCTCCCCAAATTCCTTCTTAACCAAGCGTTGGACATTTGCAAAAACAGTTAGTGAACACGACTGGATTCAATCAAAACATGCATATTTATTTCATTATCATCAATTTGAATGAAAACAACAAGTTTTACAAACAAGCTTACAAATTCAAACAGGAAAGCAACTACAAATGCAAAGAAATGACAAGCTAAAACAAAGAAAATATGCTAGCTTCTGAGAACCGGGCTTTTGCATCTGCCCTGCTGCTGAACCAGCTATCCTTATTAGAGGCAATCCGATGCTGTCTTGATCTGCTTTCAATGACCCAGCCAAATTATAGAGCCCTTCCTCCTTCATTCAGATGATTTGGGGACCTCTCTGCCCGAAGCTGATTGCTGCACTGTCAAGCAAATCCTGCACTTTGTGCTTAAAAGCATGGCAACCTTCTATATCGTGACCCGGGGCTCCAGAATGAAACTCACAGTGCTTGCTTGCGTCATAACCAAACGGGGGAGTTCCCGTTATTGGTGCCAGAGTTCTTGTCTCTACCAGATTCAATCTCAACAATGTCTGCAACAACTCGGCATATGTTGAGGGAGGCTTCTCAAACACTCTTCTCGGTTTACTACCCTGGAATCTTCGTTGAGCCTGCTGTGCCCCCTTCTGAGGCTGCTGCTGCTGGTACCGGGTTGACCCTTGAACACCCTTTGTATCAAATGCAACATTGGTTTCTTGACCTTCAATATACTGAACACTCTCCTTATGCTTAACCATTTTCTTTCTCAGATCTGCCCCAGGAATAGGCAACAATTGTGGGCCTGGAGATTCTGACACCATGGATTCCAGGATACGCTTCTGACCCACTGCAGCTTTAGAAACATCTGTCATTTTAGCATCGATTGAGACAGGAACAATGTGCACAGCTACGCCGCCCGGCGTGAATTCAATATCGTGCGAGTCAATCAGGTCTTGAACATTGTGCTTGAAAGCATGACAACCCTCGATGTCATGTCCGAATGCCCCGGAATGAAATTCACATTGCTTATCGGCATCGTACCCCTGAGGAAACGCTTTTGTTGGTTGTGTCAACGCTCTCTTCTCAACCAGATTAAACCTCAGTAAGATCTGCAAGAGCTCGGCATAGGTCATAGGTGGTGCCTCAAATATCCTCCTTGGCTTTCCTTCTTGGATCTTCCGCTGAGCCGGATGTATCTTCTGTTGCTGCTGCTCAGGTTCCACTTGCACAGGTGGCGCGAGCTTCTTCATTGCGGCTTCGAATAGCTGATCGTCTTCTTTCCTAAGCACATTCTTGACTACCTCCATGATCAAACTCATTTGGGTCTTCAGCTGACTGTTCTCCTCTTTGAGAATCTTCTGCTCTAGACGCATCTCTTGCATGTCTCTCATCATCTGCCCCAGCTGGCTTTGGACTTCGATCAATTCAAACTGATTCTGTTCCATATCTCTGACGGAATTCCTGCAACAAACTGGACGATGAGGAAATAAGACCCACGGTTCTGATATACCTGCTAAATAACAATGCAGCGCAGCAAGCAAACACATTTTCATAACGAGACAAAGAGAAACTCTAGCTATAAGCACACAGACAAACATCCCCCATACATGCACAACCAACAAAATCAGCAGGTGAGCACAAATGAGTATGAATATAACGACCCCAGCCAACAATCTTGGTGGTGGTCGACAAATACTGATGCACAAAAGCTAAACGGGTTAGGCAGGGAAAACAGATGCGACACCCGGCATAGAAACCTCTAGAAACTTCCCCCATATTCAACTGAACTCTCTGATTGACAATCTTCAGAGCACACACTTCCTGTGGAGTCTTCCATGATATTAACTGACGAACCCCCACAACTGGAAGATGGAAAATCATTAATCTGAACAAAACCCTGAGGCGTGATGCAAATACGGCTAGAGTCTAACAGATCTTGAACCTGACTTCTAAGCACCTTACAATCATTCGTTGAATGCCCCTGTGCCCCAGCATGGTACTTACAGCGGGCGCTGGCATCAAAACCTGGAGGATACGGTGGAATCACCGGCTTAGTCTCTTTCGGCACTATCAATCCGCTTCTGACCAGATCTGGCAACAACTGACTGTACGACACTGGTAGCTGAGTAAACTGCCTTTCAGGCTTCCTTGGTCTTCGTGGAGCATGCTGACGCGATCGGCGATAGGATGATCGTTGACTTGAAGTGTCTGAAAACTGATCCTGAGATGCTAGAGATTCTGAGGTGGCATCATCTCCTTCCCACTCTTCTTGAGAACTGACAACTGACTCAATCTTATTAACTGGGATGTAAGGAACATCTCGAAACTTTCCACTCCTGAGTCCCCTCTCAACAACCTCTCCCAGCCTCATCAGGCCCACAAAGTTTGTGCAGCTGAACAATTTGTCAAAATAATGGCCTTTCAGAGTACCCAAGAAGATGTCAACCAGTTCTCTTTCCGGAAGCGGTGGTTGAACACTAGCAGCCAACTCCTTCCATCTTCGCAAATACGCTCTGAATGATTCATTCTCAGCCTGAGACAATTCTTGCAGATCTACGAGACTAGGAGTCAAATCCAAGTTGTAATCGTACTGCTTTATGAAAGCTCTGGCTAAATCCACCCATGATCGAATCTGATTACTCTCTAATTGCACATACCATCTCAACGATGCCCCAGTCAGACTATACTGAAAGCAATGGATCATCAATTTGTCATTTCGCACAAACGAAGTCATCCTTCGACAAAACATCATCAAATGCAACTTCGGACAGCTATCTCCTGTGTATTTTTCAAATTCCGGCACTTTGAACTTGTACGGCAACACCAGGTCAGGAACCAAGCACATGGCTACAGCATCCAGGTTAACGGCATCTTTCGCTTCCAAGGCTTTCATTTGCTCTTCCAACACTCGGAGTCTTCTATCATCGTCAAGAGCTCTTGGATCTACTAACCCGGTCATTGGAATATCTCTCTGGTAATTCATCATAGGGAAAGCAACACATTGATTGTTAACAGGAGGATAACGTTCATTCTGGGCAAGAAACTGCTCATGCCGATCTCTGCTCTCAACAGTTGGCTGTACAACTTGGGCTGCAGTAATATTGTTTGCTTGCGGGAAGCCTTCCATAGTATCATACTGATGGTTGGACGCCACAGTAAACCCCGCCAAAGTGTTAGGAGCCTGGAAATTACCTTCAGACATAGCCACCAATTACCTGCAATTGACTACACTGCTTGATTCTGCTCAAATCTGCTTCAGCCCCTTGGTCGTCTTCAACACTCCACTCTTGCCTCAAACAATTCCCCGAGAATCACTTTCTGGCGAAAATAAAGGCTGGATAAGTGCTCTGACCTGCTAAATGCTATGCAATATGATTTATGCAAACAGAAATACAAAAATGCTAACGTGCATGCGTGCATTGGAGATATTTTCCCTCCAATTCCAGTGTCAGTGGTAGCAAGACGAGATAAACCATAGAGACAATATTTGGAAAAAACCCTCATATATTGATTAGCATAACAGTCTTGTCAAGAAGTTACATAACTATGCTCCATACAGCTGATATGATAAGGAGGATCCCAGCCAACATGCCTGGTGGTGATCTCAACACAACAGAATACAAGAGAGAAATCAAATACGGGTACGGTTGCGGAAGTCTTCGACCATCTTCTTTGTCTCTGCATGATCTGGTTGATAAATCAAACCTTCTATCAGTCGATCCCTCTTCCTGACCGTCCCCTGGATGTCTCTGACAAAGTCTTCCCAAGCTTTATCATTAGCACCATCCCCAGGTTTGGGTCTCTTGGCATCTGCTCTATGCTGGAGATCTTCCAAATTCTTCATGGCATCTGTCAACTTGCGCTCGGCTTCGTATCGGCGACAGGCTTCTTCTTCAAGCTCTTCGTTCTTCACTTTGACCTGTTCTTCTAACTGAGCAATCTGTGTCTTCAGCTCTCCTTCTCGCTCCTTGCGCTTGGTCATAGTGAGATCCCAGTGTTCTCTGAACTTGGCTAGCTTTGTGTAGGCCCTTTCCAGCTCTTGCTTCTTGGTGGCCAACACACTACTAACAGAGTCTACATCTAACTCCAGACGCTTCTTGGTTTCAGTCAATTCCAATAGCGTAGCCTTCAGATGTTTCAGAGTTTCAGCCTGTTGCTTAGAAATATATCCTGTTTCATTCTTTTCATGCCGAAGCTGGGCATTCTCCCGCTCTAAAGCCTCTTTAGCCCTTGCTAGCTCTTCTTTCTCCGCCATCAGCTGCTTGTAAACCTGAATGTCCACAGTAGTAGGCTCCTCTACTGGAGGAGGATGCAATGGCTGAACTGCTGGATACGGCATAAGGAACTTCACAGCTCGCTCACGAATCCATTCTACATATGGGCTAGGAACTCGAGTATCCCCTCTGCTACCTGAAAGCTTCCCTCTCTTGTGCAAGTTTTTCCAGGCTTGCTCAAGTTTGGTCAGCATCTCTTTCCCTATTGCCCCAGTGAGATACAGACATTCCTGTATCTCCTCGGGCTTTGGCGCTCCTTGAGGTATGTACCCAAATTGCTTGATCAATAAAGAAGGGTTATAGTTGACACAACCTTTCCTTCCTATTAACGGAACATTCGGGAATCCTTCGCCTTTGAGTATGACTTCAGCTCCAAATACCTCTTTATTGGTCCATACCACGTTCTCAGCAGTCAATCCCATTAAGCGCTCGGGCCATCCTAGAGAATTGATAGAGGTGACAAAAGGGCCTGACTTAGGCATATGACTGGTGAACCACCTGCATAGGAGAGGTACGCAACAAGACACATTCCTTCCTCGTCGCTTTTCATTCTGATAGTGAGTTGAATGGTGGATATCCCCCAGCAAAGTAGGAACTGGGTTTCCCGCAGCCAAAATATAGAAGGCATCTGAATCAACAAAATCAGGGATGTTCGGGAATAACACGATGCCATACACACATACAGCAAGGATAACGTCAAAAACATCCCAGCTACCCTTCTGGGCATACTCTCGAGCCTTCTCCACTAAGACATCCAACGGAAATCCCCATACGTCTCCTCTTCTTATCATCTTCCCAGACAGCTCAGACTCTTTCAAGCACAGGATGGCAGAAAGCTCAGCCAGCTTAGGCTCAGCGTCCGTACGATAAAAAGGCATTTGCTCACGGATCGGTATATCCAGAAGTGCAGAGTACTCCTCCAGGGTAGGAGCCAAAACGAAGTCGGGAAATACAAAACACCTGAGCTCCGCGTCGTAGAACTGTAACAGAGTATAGATGCCGCTAGTCTCGTAGACAGATGGCTGATAAACGTAGGTCAGAATCCTCCCATATCTCTTTCTGAAGTCACCCATTCCCCTCTTCTTAGCAATAGCAATCAACTCTAACAATAGACTGATATTCGGCGACGGAAACTTATAGGGCAATACTCTCTTCAGGTTTTCCATGTCTTGCTAGGAACAAACACCAGAACCGGAAGGGAAAATATGTACCTGCAATACACACACGTTAGTTGAATGCAGATGGTAATGCAATGATGCAATATGATAAATAATTCAATCTGCGAACACAGGGGCTATGCTGTAGCCTGAAGAGGAATATCTCTGTGATCGAGAACAGAAAACCAACACGGTCACCAGAATCTCATGCCACTAACTATCATCTGATACTCAAAATATCAATCCCCTGGTAAGAAAACCATCTGAACCTCTGTATCTGACGAAAATACCATCTGATAATAGCCTCAACCTCAGATAAGAAACCCATCTAACCCAGACAACACAACTGGAGATGAATCAAGAATACCATCTGATAAAAGTACTGAATCATGGTTTCTGAAGGCCAGTTTTCCTGCAATAACCCAGTCCCTCTCACAGGTAGGATAGACCTAATCCACGGACAAAGGTACGGCATCCTATGCGGTTATCAGCGTCACAGACTTTCATGAGTGACGATACGATTCCCAGAAGGAGTGGCATCATCAAGTCATGAAGAGGCCTCACTTAGCTGACTTCCAATTGATCGGTCCCCAGAGTCGACAACCCTCACGTCTGGACTCCCCTCAGATCCTCAGGACCGGAAAGGAGCACCTCTGCAAGAATCTCGTCTGAGCGTAGATTTTCGTAGGGAACTGTGCCTGCTCAGCAGACAGGTTCGTCTACTACTTCTCCACAACTATATCTAGGTGTGTACTCAAGCCCAGGTCCGGCTTTTCACTCACAGTAACCTCCCTTTTGCCCACAGCAATAACCATGATAATATAATGCTGGAAAATAAATGCGGAAAGGTAAAGGTACAGAAAAGTAAAGTGCAGAAAAGTAAAATACAATATGCACAACACCCAACAAATAAACATCCAAGCGCTAGGATTGACTCGCGTAGGGGATGGGAAACGGTCCCAGCATAAGGGATGGGAAAAGTCCCTAGATGCTATAAGTCCCCAGCAGAGTCGCCAGCTGTCGCTACTGCGAAAATCGGCGCCGGCTTGACAGGAGAGTCGCCACCGTGCGTTATTTATCCCTCAGAGCGGGAAAGGAAACGCTCGAAGTAAACCTCGCAAAGACGGGAAAAGGTATGGTCATCGCAACCATAGCCTGGGTTCGGGAGTCGGTTACGCAAGGGGAAGCTAATAGCACCCCTCGTCCAAGCCCAGTATTGAGATAACAACTGAGAAATTGCTAATGCAACACCCCCCTTGCATTTCAGTTCAGTTTTTTTGTTTTTTCTGGATAATAAGTCATGGGCCTGCGCCCAACTGCTAGTTGCACCCCCACCTGTGAGCCCAATGAATATATAAAACTGAAACCATTGCTGTTTAAACCCCCCTCCATTTTATTTTCTTTTGTTTTGATTTTTTCTTTTATATTTCCATATTAAATAAATCATAAATAATTGAATATAATTGTTTTTTTTTAACAATTCTTGTTTCTACCATTTCATGAAAATTAAATAAATAAAAATGGCATTTTATTTTTATTTCCTATTTTTTGCATATTTTCCAATTAATTGATTTTTTTTTAATATTTTCAATGCATGCATATCATTAGAAAATTCATAAAAAATGGTAGAATTAGTCAAATAATTCCGTTCTTTTTTCTGTAGACTCGTAATTCAGTGTAGAATTTTATAGTGCAGAAACCTTAGCTTGATCATGCATTTTCATTTTAATTGCATTTTTTCACTGTTATTGATGTTGAATAATTGGTCTGTGGATATGTCTGTGTTGCTGATTCTATTTCTTTCATCTGGTGTTGAAGTTTGTTTTGATTTTTCAGTATGCTGTCATAGAGCCATGTAGGTCTCCCATTAGATTTTTGATAGATTTTTGTAGGGTGTCCTGATGTGATTTGTCTGAGCCTGAAGATAGGAGGAGTCTTGATGACTTCTGACTTTGAAGTTCAATTGTGGTTGAACTTCAGAGATAGTCTCTTGTGGTTTGTTGGCCTGTGGGTTCTTCTTGAAGGTGGGAGCTGATGGAGGTCCTGTTGGAGCTTGCAGAGATGCATTGGATTGGGGCTTAGTCTAGGAGCTTGTTGTCTGTTTGTGAGGTTCGAGATCCTGAAGTTGGAAGGGAGTTTATGGTACTTTCCTGAGGAAGGCCCTGTGAATGACTTTCATCCTTCCTTCTCACCTCTTTCTTAAGTATCCAATGATGTCGGAGCCGACTTGTGAGTTTAATTCCTCCTGAGGAGGGATGTAAACTGATCACATGTTGTTGAGCCACATGGGATACGATTCCTAAGTGGAAGCCTCCTAGTACTTTCCTGAGGAAGGTCCTATGGGTCTATTCACTTAGTTCCACTAGTTTATCTAGGATTTCTCAAGTATCCAGTGATGTTGGAGCCAACTTGTGAGTTTAATTTCTCCTGAGGAGGAATGTAAACTGATCACAGTTGTTGAGCCACGTAGGATACGACTCCTAAGTGTCAGCCTCCTAGCACTTTCCTGAGGAAGGTCCTATGGGCCTGCTCACTTAGTTCCCCTAGTGCATATAGGTATTTCTCAAGTATCCCGTGATGCCGGAGCCTTCATGTGAGTTTAATCTCTCCTGAGGAGGGATGTAAACTGATCACAGTTGTCGAGCCGCATAGGATACGATTCCTGAGTGGTAACCTCTTAGTACTTTCCCGAGGAAGACACTATGAGCTTGTCTGCTTAGCTTCCTTTCTCTGGTAAGCTTGTTCTGAAGCTTGGAGACTGGGATTGATTCCTCCTGCTTAGGGTTTTGATCAGATTTGTTGCTTAGATCCCTGCTTAGGGTATTGTATAGAGTTTTGTTTAGAGAGTTATTAGGAGTTGTCTCAGGTTTGTTAGAGGCCCTGCTCAGGGTTAGTCTCTTTGTGTTGTTTGACTTGTGTGATGTTATGTTGCATTAGACTTAGGTGTTCATCTAGATAGTTCTGAGTAGGTGCATATTAGAAGTAGATTTTGTGTGCATGAGAAGTTGAGGTGGTCCTCCTTCTGCTTGTTTGTTATTGCGTGGCTTTGCTTGTTGGTATTTGGTAGAGCTGAGCTCCCTTGCCTTTGTGGTTTGTGGCCTCTGCGCCTTGTTTGTCTAATTGTTGCATTCATGCATATTTTCAGTATTCCTTTACTTTGCAGTTTCTTGTTTGTCGTTTAATCCTGTTGCCATGATCCCTTAGGAGCTCTGACTTCTCCGCTGCGGAGTTGTTATGATAGACATCAGGATGGTTAACCAGGTGTGATAGCAGTAGGTAGATTCCCCTGTTTCTCAGCTATAGTTTTAGGGTTTCCCTTTCCTTTCCGTAGGAGCTTTTGAGTAGCTTGACCCGTAGTTAGCTGAACTACAGCTGCTCTGATTCTTCGTTCCAGACGAAGATATGTAGGCATAGGATGCGATATCCTAGCGAGCACACTAACGACTAACCTTTGTTCTCTCGCGGCTGTGCGATCGAGACTTTCCCGCTAACGACTAATTGTTATCCCTTTCTCTTGCCCGAGTGTATTCGAGACCAGATCGTATTTGTAGGTTCCCGAGCCTTAGAGACCAGTTTGTTTTCTCACTGCTGTGTGAGAGTTCCCGTTTACCCGTAGTTAGCCGAACTACGCTTGCTCTGATCTTTCATCCCAGATGAAAGTACGTAGGCACAGGACGCGATGTCCTGGCGAGCAACCTTTCCCCCGTTTAGACGTAGGAAGTCGAACTACGTTGACTCTGACTTTCCCATTGCACGAGGGAATACGTAGGCCCAGAACACCGTATGTTCTATCGAGTCCTGTCCTTTTATTTTCTTTTCAGACCAGCCATTAGCGTAGATAGATAATACACCCCTTTACCTATAAACACCAAGCGTGGATCCCATCGAGTACGATGGACGTGAGGGGTGCTAATACCTTCCCCTTGCGTAACCGACTCCCGAACCCAGGCTATGGTTGCGATGACCATACCTTTTCCCGTCTTTGCGAGGTTTACTTCGAGCGTTTCCTTTCCCGCTCTGAGGGATAAATAACGCACGGTGGCGACTCTCCTGTCAAGCCGGCGCCGATTTTCGCAGTAGCGACAAACACGAGCCATATTATTTTTTTATTATTATTTTTTCTTTAGCCATAATATTTTCGGACTGCATCAAAATTCACAGGATGTGCGAGCTCTTCTCCATCCATTGTTGTAAGAATTAGCGATCCTCCAGGGAAGACTGTCTTAACAACGAATGGGCCGTCATAATTGGGCATCCATTTCCCACGCATGTCTTTGTGAACCGGCAAGATCTTCTTGAGTACAAGTTCTCCCTGTTGAAACTCACGGATTTGGACTTTCTTGTCGAAGGCTCTCTTCATCCGTTTCTGGTATAGCTGACCATGACACATAGTTGTCAAACGCTTCTCGTCGATGAGATTCAACTGGTCCAACCTATCTTGAACCCACTCGGCTTCATCTAGATTGGCTTCCCTCAATACCCTTAAGAAAGGTAGCTCAACTTCAATGGGGAGGACGGCGTCCATTCCATATACTAATGAGAAAGGGGTTGCCCCTGTTGAAGTTCGAACTATAGTTCTGTATCCGTGCAAAGCGTACGGTAACATCTCATGCCAATCCTTGTAAGTCTTGACCATCTTTTGTAGGATTTTCTTGATATTTTTATTAGCGGCTTCAACAGCTCCATTCATCTTAGGACGGTAGGGCGACGAATTGTGGTGCGCAATATTGAAGTGGTCACACAACTCTTTCATAGTCTTGTTATTCATATTGGTACCATTGTCGGTTATGATTCGGCTCGGAATTCTGTAGCGGCAGATAATTTCTCTCTTAAGGAATCGAGCCACAACTTGCTTGGTCACATTGGCATAGGACGCGGCTTCTACCCATTTGGTGAAGTAATCAATGGCAACTAGAATGAACCGGTGACCATTAGAAGCTTTCTGCTCAATTTCCCCAATCATGTCAATGCCCCACATTGAGAAAGGCCACGGTGAAGTCAAAACGTATTTTATCGGCATAAATCTGGCACTTGTGACATTTCCTAGCGTATCGGATGCAGTCTGATTCCATAGCTAACCAGTAATATCCAGCCCTCAAGAGTTTCTTGGACATGGCATAACCGTTGGCATGAGTTCCGAACGTCCCTTCATGAATCTCCTGGAGTAACATGTCTGCTTCACGTTTATCAACACATCTAAGCAGAACCATGACGTGGCTTCGTTTGTATAGTACGTCATTGCTGATGAAGAATTTGGATGCCAGTCTTCTCAAAGTCCTTTTGTTAAGATAAGAAGCATCTACTGGATACTCTTGCGTGAGCAAATAATTCTTGATGTCATGGAACCAAGGCTTTTCATCAGTTTCATCTTCTTCAATCACCAAACAGTAGGCGGGTTCAATTCTACGCTCGATTCGAATGAGTGGCGCTTCATTGACAAATTTGACCTTCCACATGGATGCTAGCATGGCTAAGGCGTCAGCAATATGATTCTCAGTCCTCGGAACATGTTCGAACTTGATCTCATCGAAGTATTTAATCAACTCCACAATGTAGGCTTTGTAAGGGACTAGATTCTCATTCTTGGTTTCCTATTCACCTTTCACTTGATATATAACCTAAGCTGAATCTCCGCTTACTTCGAGAAGTTTGATTTGGAGGTCAATAGCTGCTTCAAGGCCAAGGATGCAGGCTTCATATTCGGCGACATTGTCCGTGCATTCAAACTCTAACCTTACTGTAAATGGGGTATAGCCACCTTTTGGATTCATCAAAATGACGCCTATGCCATGCCCACTGTAATAGGATGAACCATCAAACATCATCTTCCACCAGAGACCCGGTTCGGGACCATCCTCGGGCTCTGGCTCTTCGAAATCATTTACCCACATAATGTCTTCGTCTGGAAAGTCAAACTTAAGAGGCTCATAATCTTCGACTGGTTGGTCTGCAAGATAATCTGACAAGACACTTCCTTTGATAGCTTTCTGAGGTACGTACTAGATGTCATATTTTGATAACAACATGTGCCAACAAGCGAGCCTCCCTGTCTGAGCAGGCTTTTCGGAAATTTACTTTATTGGGTCCATCTTCGAAATCAACAAGGTAGTATACATCATATATTGCCTGAGACGTCTAGCAGCCCATGCTAGCGCACAACAAGTCTTCTCCAAAAGTGAGTATCGGTTCTCACAATCAGTAAACTTCTTGCTTAGATAGTATATTACGTGTTCCTTTCGTCCGGTCTCATCGTGTTGCCCAAGTACACAACCCATAGACTTCTCAAGAACAGTGAGGTACATAAATAACGGTCTTCCGTGAACCGGAGGCATCAAGACAGGAGGCTCTTGTAAGTAGTCTTTGATCTTTTTAAAAGCTCGCTGACAATCAGTATTCCAACCAATGGTCTGCCCTTTGCAAAGCAACTTGAATATCGGCTCACAAGTAGCAGTCAGGTTAGATATAAACCTGGAAATGTAGTTCAAACGTCCAAGAAAACCTCTGACTTGGGTTTCGGTCTGCGGAGCCGGCGTGTCTTGAATGGCTCGGACTTTATCAAGGTCTACCTTGATTCCTCGTTGGCTGACAATGAAACCAAGTAGCTTCCCAAATCTGACACCAAAAGTAAACTTAGAAGGATTTAGTTTCAACTGATATTTTCGGATTCATTCAAACAGTTTCAACAGATGAACCAAATGTTCCTCTTCGTTATGAGATTTGGCAATCATATCATCCACATACACTTTAATCTCTTTGTGCATCATGTCATGAAATAGGGCCGTCATAGCACGTTGATAGGTTACCCCTGCGTTCTTCAAACCGAAGGGCATGACTTTGTAACAGAAGGTTCCCCAAGGAGTGATGAATGTAGTCTTTTCTCTGTCGGCGGGATCCATCTTGATCTGATTATAACCGGAGAAACCATCCATGAATGAGAAAACTGCAAAACTAGCTGTATTATCGACAAGTGTGTCAATATGAGGCAAAGGGAAATCGTCTTTTGGACTGGCCTTGTTCAAATCCCTGTAATCTACACACATTCTGACCATACCGTCCTTTTTGGGCACGGGAACAATGTTGGCAACCCAATTAGGATACTTCGCAACCGCAAGGAAACCTGCATCCAACTGTTTCTTAACCTCATCTCGAATCTTCAAAGCCATGTCAGGTCTCGTTCTTCGAAGTTTCTGCTTGACAGGCGGACATTCTGGCTTAAGCGGTAGCTTGTGAACTACAATATTTGTGTCTAAACCGGGCATGTCTTGATACGACCATGCAAACACGTCAACATAATCCTTCAATAGCTTGACCAATCTCTGCTTGACCTCTGCCCCAAGTACTGCACCAATCTTGACCTCTTTCTTGTCTTCATCCGTGCCAAGGTTAATCAAATCCACGTGCTCTTTGTGCGGTTGAAGCTCTGTGTACTCGTACTCAACCAATCTTGTCAGTTCCGCGGGCAGTTCAAAATCTTCTTCACCCTCATCTTCAGCTTGGTAAATGGGTGAATCCCAATCAAGAGAGACAATAGAGTCATCGGATTCAACAAGGGTTGTAATGTCACTGCATGTTGAAAGGCTTATTTTTATTAAATGTGCGATGAAAATGCGAGAGAAAATGGAAATGCTTTTAGTTTGTAGTTTTTGAAAAAGATTGCCAATTTCATTTTTAAAAAAAGGTGAAAACGAAAAACGCTAATGAAACAAGATGGAACGGGAACAAAATGCATTTATTAATAATTGTTTGAAATGAAAGGTGGCCCTACAAAGTGATCCAATAGCCTTGGGCAGAGCTATGGATTTGAAAACACATATGAAAAATTAAATTACTTTGACAATGGAAAAATGACTGGAATCTCTATAGCCTCCCAGTTGCTCAAAGTTGCGTCACTCTTGAACACCAGGCTGCTTAAGTCTTTATCTTCATCACGTTGTTGATGGCATTAACTTGAAAACCTTTGCTGACAAACACTTCTTGAAAAACCTTCGGACGCCCTTTGACAGACACAGACACTTTCTCATGAGTTGGTCTGTAACCCAACCCGTAGCGGTCAGTCTTCGTCTTGATATTGATTACTTCTCCCCAACCTTCAGGAATTCCCCTGTCGATTGTTGATCTGGTACTCTTCAAAGATGCAAAAGATGGATTACTCTGGACTCCTGCAATTTCTTCGACTTCCACTAGAACGGAATTAGCGATCTCGAGTGCTTGGAATGAAGTTTCCAAAGCGTCTTCATCAGCCTCAATATACCGGAACGACGATAAGTTGCTAACCATTAAATCCTCCTCACCATGTATGATCACCAGCTTACCATCAACTACAAACTTCATATTTTGGTGCAAGATAGAAGTCACTGCCCCAGCGGCATGGATCCAAGGTCTTCCAAGCAAACAACTATAATTGGGATTGATATCCATGACTTGGAAAGTGATATTGAAAACATGCGGACCAATCAGAATCGGAAGATCCACCTCTCCAATCACAGCTCTATGAGAACCATCAAAATCCTTGACAATCAACGAAGTAGGCTTCACCATAGTCTCTTTATAGGCCAACTTGCTAAGAACTCTCTTGGGTAGGACGTTCAAGGATGAACCGGTATCCACAAGTACTCTTGCTAAATTATCTTCCTGACACTTCACGGATATATGCAAAGCACGGTTGTGATTTAGACCCTTCTTAGGTAGCTCTTCATTGCTAAAACTTAGAGTATTACAGGCGGTAATATTGGCGATCACACTATCAAACTGGTCGGTAGTAATATCTTGAGTGACATGAGCTTGCGTCAATACCTTCTGCAAAGCAGCTCTATGAGCGGGTGAATTCAGTAACAAAGATAGAATAGAGATCTTTGAAGGAGTCTGATGAAGCTGATCAATAACTTTGTAGTTGTTTTTCCTGATAATCCTTAAGAATTCAGCATCTTCATCATTATTGGTTGCCTCTATATTTTTATCTCTGGCAGGCACAGCAGTGTTACTAGTTGTCTCTTTAGGTGGAGCCTCATCAAAACGGGGAGTGTACACGCGACCACTGCGGGTCATCCTGCTTGCCCCAGCTATATTAGTCACACTTTCACCATCAATCTTCACTTCTTCTCTTGGAATGACCTTCCCAGATTCTTTGTCAATCGCGGTTACATCATACTTCCAAGGTACTGCTTTGGGATCACTGAATGGAAATGGACTTGGCTTTTGGATAATCAAAGGTTTAGGCTGGTCCACTGTTGGAGTGACAGGAGTCGGTATACTGAACACTGGCATGAAAGATTTTGGTGCTGGCAGATTAAACACTGGCCTCCTACCCCTTGGTTCGGGCATATTGAAGGTAGGCTCAATTGCAGCTATTTCTTTCGCCTTGTTAACTACTTGCAGAAAACCATCATCAATCAATCTCTGGACGTCTTTCTGAACCATAGCACAACCTTTATCACATCCTTCACAGCTCGTACAACCGACATGGGAATCAGATACCAGGCCTGCTTCAAATAACTTTGAATGGAATTCTTTGAGCAGAGTCTTAATCTGAGCTACATCAAGGATAAAATTCTCTTCAGACGAAGTATCAATGGCATTGACAGCCCCATGGTCAGGCAAAGGGTTACTTTTGACATTGGGCGGAGGATCATTGAACGACAAAATTTTCTTTTCCATCAGATCCCTCACAAGGTTTTTCAAAGCATAACGGTTCTCCAAATCGTGACCTGGCGCACCCTCATGAAATAAACAATGAGCAGCGGCATTGTAGTTGGCTGGCAAAGGATTTGGAGGCGGTCCCAAAGCTCGAGTAATGACCAAACCTCATTGCACTAAGTAAGGATACAACTCGGTGAACGTCATTGGAATCGGCGGACACATCTTGTATAGTCTCCTCTGAGCATTCTGGCGAGGTGCCTGATTCCTTGGTTGTTGATTTGAAGGAGCGTTGGACGCTTGCTGATAATTAGGCGGAGGTTGTTGATAACCCGGAGGCGGATACACAGGAGCCTGTGGCATAGGCTGGTAAACAGGAGCTTAAGGAGCCTGGTGACTAAAAGATGGTGCGACAGCGGCTACATACGGAGGTGGTGCATACTGAACCGGGTAACCCTGGGGTTGGGCATACTGTGGCGGATATTGATATTGCCTATTCCTTCTCCTATCTGAAGACACAGCATGAGTCTCTCCTTCCTTCTTTTTCTGAGGATTGACGGAAGTCTTCTTGGCTTGGTCCTTCGAACTCGTACTACTAGAACCACTAGACATCTTTCCACTCTTCATAGCCATTTCAACCTTTACTCCAACAGCAACAATATCAGCGAAATTCGTGGTTACACTACCCACCATCCTTTCATAGAACTCAGGACGAACTGTGTCAACAAACCAATCTGCTAATTCCTTGTCGGTCAATGGAGGTTCAACCTAAGAAGCAATTTCCCTCCATCGCTGGGCATATTCCTTAAAGGTCTCAGTACTTTTCTATGTCATGCTCAACAGTTGTCTCCTGTCAGGAGCTAGATCCATATTGTACTTATAGTGCTTAATGAAAGCATCGGACAAATCCTGAAAAGACTTGATGCGAGACTGGTCTAATATTAAATACAACTTCGACGAGGCACCTTTCAGACTGTCTTGAAAACAGTGAATCATCAACTTGTCATTTTCCATGTGGGCAGCCATTCTTCGGTAGTACATGAACAAATGGCTTTTCGGGCAAGTAGTCCCATCATAGCAGTCAAAGTTCGGAGTCTTGAACTCGGGCGGGATAACTAAACTGAAAACCAAACAGATGTCTCTAGCAGCAACACCAAAGATCTGGTCCCCTTCCATCTTTCTTAATCTTTTATCAATAGTAACCACCTCCTCGCGAAGCCTATCACGCGGTCGGTACCCTTCATCATTATCATCCAAAATTTCATAAACAGGCTCATTAAGATAGGGTTATACTCGAGTATGAACATTAGCTTGTGTGAAGGTAGGGACCACCTTCGGAGCTCCGGGAAACAAAGGCACAGTCTGTTGACCGTTATGTATAACGGGCACAGCTTGTTGACCACTTTGTGCAACAGGCATAGTCTGTTGAAATGACGTGACAACAGGCGTATGTATGAAACTCTGCGAAAGACCATAAGGAAACGGATTCTCAATAGAAACAAATGGAGGATCTACGGCAGTAGTAGCATTAATCTCAGAAACCACGGCAGTCTGAGTATCCATCTTTGCATTGATAACCGGGAGCAATTCCATAATCGTTCTTACATTCCCTCGAAGGTCTGCCAGCTCGTTGTTAACGCGATCCATCTCTTGAGCATGTTCTTCCATCCTTCTTCGAGCTTGAGCTCTAGTGTTGTATCGACTCAGGGTGACGAAACTGGAAGGCGAGAGAACCGAGTATGAGAAAACCGGGAGACACATGAAATGCAAAATATGATGCAAAATGAAAAATGCGAATGAAAGATTTCGTGGAATTCAAGCATTTACGAATATCACGGAATACCAAACTTTATTTATTAATTTGAAAATGGATTACAAATAAATATTCTTAAAAAAAATCTTAACAAGAAAATAGCTAAATAAAAGCTACGAAAGCCCTAAGGAAGCGTAGTCCACAACTTCAACGAGTAGGTGGAGAGTCGGAGGAAAATAAATCCTCGTAGATTCTTCTCTTCTTGTAGGAAAGCACTTCCTCATTCTTCGATTGAAGCTGCTTTTGTAACTCTTTGTTCTCACTGATGATAACCTGATATTTATTTTTCCACGCTTCTGCCTCATGTTGTGCTCTCTTCAAAGCGATTTCCAACTTTTCAGCTTCGGACATGAAATATTGAACAGGTTCCTCTCTTGGAGGTAAAGGATCTTGGCGAGGGTAAAGCATCTTCAGCTTGATGGCTCTTTCCCGGACCCAACGAAGATAAGGTTCCATGGACACACAATTTGGCTTTCCCAGACTTTCTTTGCCCTTCTTGTGCAAATGACGCCAAGCGGATACAATCTGATCTTGAAGTTTTTTGTCATCTTTAAAGATGATTTTCTCCACATAAACACTTTTAGGTGGTTCCTTCAAGGGATACCCTAACTGTCGGCGAGCTAGGACTGGATTGTAGCTGATCCCTCCATTAAATCCAAGCAAAGGTATGTTGGCAAAGTCTCCACAGCTGTCAATAATTAGTATTCCATCATACACACAATTATACCAAACAATGTCCAAGTATGTCAGCGCCATGACCCTTGGTGACCAAAATCCCTTGTCAAGACTCAAAAAGGACCTGGGCTAGTGCGAAATAAACCACTTGTATAATAAAGGCACACAACAGGTGATTATTCCTCCCCCATGAAAATTCTGGAGATGTATGGAGTGATAAGTGTTACCCAATAATGTTGGTATTGGATTGTTCTTCATGAATATTTTCATGGCGTTAATGTCAACGAATCCTTCAAAACTTGGGAAGAGTAGCATTCCATGAATAAGAAAAGCAAGGATCGTCTCAAAGGTAGGCATGCTTAAATGATCGGCATAATATTGGGCTTTCTTGATTAAGAAATGTGTAGGTAACCCCACAGTTCCGCCTTTGGCGATCATATTGCCTTTGATGTCGGACACCTTTAAGCATATGGCTTTAGCAATGTCTTCCTCTTTAGGGTCCTCCTCTAAGAAAGGGAACAGAGACTTATCCAAAATAGGTAACCCCGCCAACTGAGAGTACTCTTCTAAGGTAGGTAATAGATGATAATTTGGGAACGTGAAATAATGGTAATCTGGATCATAGAACTGTAGTAATATAGAAAGAATCCCATCCTTAACTTGGATTCTCAATAAGGATGACAGCCTTCCGTACTTGTCCTTGAACCCCTCTTGATCTTCAACCAAAGCTCCTAGCTTCCTTAGGTCATCCAACTTAAAATTCTTAAAAGAATATTTCAAAGTTTTTCTCTTATTATAATCCATGGTATCCTGCGACGTTCATAAGTAAAGTTTGAATTCCATGAAATGTGATGCAAGGTAATGTTTTATGTATGTAATGCACATATATTCATAAGTCCTATGTTAAAGGTATATGAGCGGAAGTCAAGGTCTACTCATCCCACAAAGGTATGTACTATAGGGTTAATTGTACCTGCGAAACAAGGTTCTAAAGAAGTGCCCAAAGTCATCAGTCCATCTTTCGGATATTATCAATTTCCCAATTGACTCGGTGGTTGATAATATTCTCAAGAGAACCTATTTTGAGTGTAGTATCGCGTAGCAACCATTTTGGAATTACCCCTTCATAGTTCCCGTACTACGTCCTAGATAAGGCCAAGGTGGTGTTAAGGTAACTACGGTCCCTAGTATCATAGGCTCCTATCGAAGATAGTAAGTGTTTTCATGATTATTCGTTCAACAGAACTACCTTTTAAAAGGACATCAACTGAGCGATGATTCTCAAGTCGGCTTGGTCAGGATTCAACTCCCTATAAGCCTCGTCGAATCTATCACCTCCTATAAGAAGTTCACTCAAGTCCGGGTGTAGGACTTATCTCACAACAAAGATACCTCCCCCCCCCCCCCCAAGCAAGGTACAATATGAATATATTATATACAAGCAAACAAATAATAAAGTAGATAGCATGCAATAAACAGGGTAGGGATAACCCTTAAAAATTATGGCATCTCCCCAGTGAAGTCGCCATTTTCTGTTGCGGTGGAAATAGGATATCAAACTATTAATTAGTTTGAATCACAACTCTTAATTCACAACCGCTCTTTGATTTATCCGAAGGAAAAGGTCAAAAGAGGGAAAACCTATTTTTGCATCGTAAACACAATGCGGGGAGAGACCTAGGTAAGGGGTTGGTTAAATTTAGGGAAGGTACTAGCACCCTAAACTTCTGTAGTACTCTACAGGAACCTTTTGTTTATTGTATGCTTTTTTATTTTATTATCTATTTGATGTATATATTGAGCTAAGGGATGGAGTGACCTAAAGACCTAAGGGTTAGTCCTAAGTTTACTCGGCAAGATGTCGCATCTTGTGCCTACGTATCCTGGATAGGGAATGGAATCAGAGTAATCGTAGTTCCCCTCGAAAGGGAGGTTAGAAACGTTTTGACTGTGGCCAAGGTTTCAAGGGGGAATAAACGTATCTTAAGGACACGCTTACGTGGAGTTTTAGAAACTCATATTTCTACGTTGAATTGTTGATTGAAAATTAGGGTTGACTATATGTTCCACGGCGGGAAACCCTAAAATAGAGTACGGCGACTCTTTGACCTAAAAGCTAGGGTAAAGGGTATTTTCGTCCACGGCGGGACGCCTAGGCTAAATAGGGTTTGAAATAGTCAAAGATTTAGGGTTATTGACTCGGCGGTCAAACTTTTAATCCTAATTCCTTCGGAGGATAATACGGTAAAAACATGCAAGCACGGAATTATTACATGGCAGGCATAAAAAATGTGAAAATTAAAATCGCGACCATGGCCTCGCGTAAATTACATCCATGGAAACAACATACAAATATTGATAATGAAATATTTAACTAATGGTAAGTGAAGTTAAACTCACTCAGCTAAAAAAACAAAACGGAGAATGTTAATAGGATTAGACAGAAATAACGCGGATAATGAGGTAATGAAGAAAAAGCTGCTAATTTGGTATTGTTTTATTTCTTAAAAAAATCGGTTATAACTTTGAAAAAAAATAATTTTGGTCTTAATTAAAAAGGGTTTAGTCTTAATGTTAAAGAAAGAATTTTTGTTTTAAATTTTAAAAAAGGGGTTTAATTTTACTATATAAAAAAGAGTTTAATTTTTAAATTTTCAAAAAGTGTCTGAGTTTAAATTTTAAAATGTTTTAGTTTTAAATTTAAAAAAAAATTTAATTTTTATATCACAAAAACAAATTAATTTTAATATTAAAAAAAATCTTTTAGTTTTAAATTTGAAATTGTTTTAGTTTTTAACTATGAAAAATAAAAAATAATTTTAAGTTTTACTATGAAAAAACTTCAAATTTTAACTATGAAAGAAATGGTTTCAACTTTTTATTAAAATGGTAACAAACATCCCTGTTTTATAACTTCCTAAAGGATTTTACGTTAGATTTTTTTGTGTGTGAGATTTATTAAACTAAACTAAATAAAAAATGTTATGTTACTAACCTCCTTTATCAGCCTAACGTAACAATATATCCCAAACTACTTAAACTAATAATAATTAAAATATAAAAAGAAAAAAAAAATAACAAACAGAAAATGATAAAGAGGGGCGATATATGGGCGGCTCTTTTCACTAGGGTTCAACTCCCTTGTCTTCTTCTCCATTGTGAATCCGCCATTAAAACTCTACGGAGCTTCTTGCTTCAACCTTTTCCGTTTGCATGTTGTGATTTTCACTCCCTTCATTCATCTGAAACAGAAAAACCATGAAAAACCAGAGAAAACAAAAAGTGAGAAGGATTTACCACTATTGATTCACGTTGCAAAGTTTCGCTCCTTCTCCCCGATGCGTGGTCGCCGACGATGTTCGAAGAACTGAGGCTTTTTGCGGTTGTAGCTGGTGCTTGAACCGTTTGAGTTTTCGCCGCCGCCGATGGTCGCTATTCGCCGTGGTTTGCTTCTCCACTCTTCTTCCTTCCCGGTTTGAGGTAATGATGATGAACTCGAAGCTCTTCTGAACCTCTGAATCTTGACGGCCGCCGTTTCTCTTGTGTACTGAACTTCTAAGTGAGTTTGTTCTGTTTTCTGATGTTCTTACGGTTGCCATTTTTGTTCGTTTTTTGAGTCCCCTTTTACGGATCTTCTAATGCACTACTTATATTCCCCTTCTCGAATTTCATTTGTGGGGCTGGATTTATGATGAAACTATTACCATTTCTAGCTGCGAAAACGGGGGAGAATCTGACGGATTCGCGGCGATTTGTTATTCCATTTTTTGACTTGCTTGATGTAGCTTTACTGGGCCTGGACCTTGAATCTTACGTTATGATTTTTCCTGATAGATTTGATTTGGATTATTGCTGTTGGTATGATTTTGATTTTTTTCGGATATGGATTGGATTTTTCAGGTGACGAAATTGGCTCTGTTTGGATTCCGAATTTACTTGATATCCATGGACTTTGTTGTAGATTTTTGAAACTGGACTTCTGTTTTGGATATTGATTTTGATTTGGGTTATCCAATATTTACTTGATGAATTGGATATGGTTATCCAGATAATTTACTTGATGAATTGGATATGGTTAGAAATATGTTTGGCTTTAAAATCCATTTTTCGGCAAAATCGCTTTTCGGCATCAAACTTCTTTTCCTCTTCTTCTCGGCGGTCCCGAAAAGAACGTATACTACCGGTTGGTAGCCGAGGTCGAGGATGGAAGTGGGAGTAGGTTGCGGCAATTGTCGTGCCCTCCTGACACCCGGTGATGAAACTTTTCTGAGGGTGTTGAACGTAAATTCTAACATTTACTCTGCTTCTCTGTTTTGACATTTCTGTGTGCAGGTACGAAAGCAAATCGACTTTGGGAGAGATTAATCGGAAAGGTCGGGCGCGAAAACCACTTGTAGGAAATTAGGACTTTATGATTAAAATGTATTTATTTTCCTTGTGTAAATTGTAATAAAATATAATTATGAATAAATAAAATTCATATTATTTTTATCCAAAATGCTTGTTTAATTATTCTTCCAACTGAATGACTCTCTCTAAAACAATCTGATTAAATTCCAATGAATGCTTACCTCCGGATAAACTCAACCGATTAAAATGTAACCGATTAAATTTAACGAACGGATTAAATTCTCCCTGTAAATTTAATACGAATAATATTCCAAAATAAATATCTGAATCAACTCCTGTCATCCCAACACATGTTGCTCCACTTTAAAACTGACATGACATTCGAATGTCGTCAAATGTTTTTTCCAAATTAAATCGTACCTGGTGGTAGAAACGATAATAGTCTTGCACAAAGTAAAATAGGAAGGAAGCAGAGAAAACCGATTAACAGTGAAAACAAAAATATATTCCGCATGAAAATTCAATTGGCGCCTCTGATAAAATACCAAACCATAAACCAAACTCGGCCAAAAATTTCAATTAAATAAATGTAATAAACCCCGACTTGAGCCAATTTTGTACTGCTTTCCTTTTGAGAAATTCAAGTGGCAGGTAGCAGAAGAAATAGAGAAATAAATGCCTGCTGAAACCAAATTCCACAGAACGGATTCTTGCACTGACTTGAACGAAACATAATGGATATCTCAACTTAACCAACCCATATGACAAAATAAATGTCTCAGAAATCCACTGGTGACAGAGACTCGGCCCATTGACATAACTACCGCATCTCGAACATCCTGATGCGAAAATACCGTGAATTTCTGTTTATCTTCAGAGAAAATAAAGAACTCAGAGATAGAGGTTCTGATTACTCCAAAAAACCTTGGCAACAACTCATCTTCAAAAACAGTTAGCAAACAACATGGGAATGACCATTTTGCCCTTTTATAACTAAAGTGTACCAGACGTGGTTCCTGCAAAACGAAACAAAACTACACAACCCGTTAATAGTTAGCTGATGCGAAAATGAGATGACATGTGACATGAATCGACTAATCTGAGGGTAAAATTTGGGGTATTACAAAATGCAAGTGAAAATTTCATGTTTTCTTGTGTTTTAGGCTTACCTCTTGAAGCAAGCTTGCACAATAAGAAAACCAGAGACTTTGAGTGCTCCTCCAAGGTATAAAAGTGCTCCTAATATGATGTGAAGATGCTCCAAATCAAGCTCAAGCAAGTTGATGGGCAGAATGGCTTGCAAGTGAAGAAAAACCTCCAAAAACCAATGATTTTCAAAGACAACTCCTTCAATCCTTGTTACAGAAGTTTGGATTGGTTATGGACAGCTTCTATATGTCAAATATGAAGTGTTAGAGGTATTAAAGCTCAAGGAAAGGCAAGGGACCAGTGGCTGTCCTTTAAAACGCAAAAAAAAGTCAACAAAATGAGGTTTTGAGGGTTGACTTTTAGATTGGATGAATTCCTGGCCAAGGTGAGGGTTTGGCCAGCTCTAACACATCATTTGTGATGTGTTTGAGGCTTGGTTTAAGTTTGAAAGTGTTTGGAAAAGGTTTTAGGGGTGAAAGTGCAAAACAGTTTTTTGTGATTTTGGAAATTTAGTGAGATTTTGCAAGAACTTTGCAACCAAAAAGAAGAGAGAGTTCTTGCTTGGTTTGTTAGTTGATATGGTGTGTATTTTTGCATAGAGGAAGCCTCTATTTATAGGCAAGGCAAGAATAAGGGCAGACTTGGCATAAGTGGTTTGCAAGGTGGTTTTGTTGAAAAATCTCATGAATCTAGGTATGATTTTGCTCTGCTGGTTTTGCTTGCTTCCAAGGAGGCTTAGCCCCTAAAACCAGATAACTTTAAGCTGTAGGAAGTGACCCTAGATTGAGCAAGGATAGCCCTCATGCTGCAGCCACAAACACTCTCTCTCCTTGTGTACTTTTTGTACTTTTTCTTCTTAAACAAATGGATTTTGGACAAAAACTTGGATTTGCTTGAAAGATCTTCTGAACTAATTCAATATGCACTCTAACACATCATATCAAAGGTCATTCCATGGTTATAAATGAAGTGCATAGTTGGAAATCAAGTTTATGTTGAGTTTTGACATGATGGCAATCAAGTGTTTAGGCTCAACTTGTCCAATTCGAAACTCTCAGCTCACAAGGGCTATGGAGGAGTTCTTGTACTTTTTGGAAAGCTCTCATGGAGCTCTACAACTTTCATGTTTACTGAATTTTCAGATTCCGAGTAGAACTAAGTCAAAAAAAACCCCTCAAAGTTGGCTGAAAACATGCCTAAAAAGGTCAAAAACTTAGAATTTTTCTAAGTGTTTTCTCCCTCTTGTGATGATTTTGACTATAACTCCAAATATATGCATTTTTTGCAAATGGACCACTGTGACACTTTTGTAGGACTTGTCAAGACCTTTCCAACAAGCTTTGAACCACCTCATTTAGATGTGTGGTTAGGAAGTTATGATCTTGCCCCTTTCAAAACCCTAATTCTCGACTTTTTCGATTACTCCTCAATCCTTGATCCAATGGTCATGAAACTTCATGTATAGATGTAATATGTCACTAGGAACATATTTGCGTCAAACTTTAAGGTCAAATTCCTTATGGTCAAAGAGTTGACTTTTCAGTCAAACGAACCGATCGATCGATAACCATCGGATCGACTGTTGGTGTTCTGGGTCTTTTGAGGTCTTGAAACTTCTTGAGTGGACTTCACTAAGACATATGAGCTTCATGAACCATGATTCTATCATTGTAATACCTTTTAAATCAAAAGTCAAACTACAGCTGACTTTTCCTAATCAGAAACCCTAATCGGGGGTCCTGAACTGCACTGTTCTTGATCTTTGGGTGACAACCTCAAATTGAATTCATACTTGACCCAATGTAGTATCTTTGATGATGGAGAATTAATCCAAGACATTGACTGATCAAACCATCGAAACCCTGATTCCTGACTGTATGGAACCCTAATTCACCTGTATCTTGACAAAGACAAACTTGAAATTGGTTAAGGTTAGATAAAAAAATGATGATGATCCTAGAATGATGATGAAGATCTAAGGGTTCAAAATTTGGGGTGCAAAAAGGGCCAACGGTTACCTTGCGATGGATTGGGCTGCCAGGCCCAACGTTGGTAACTGCTAGGGCCGACGTGGCATCGTGAAGACCAGCACGTGGTCTTCACTCTAGGGTAACTGTTACGCGCTATCCGGGAGGTGTAAGATCGAATCTCCAGGACGTGGATAGTTACTTGATAACGCGTCCCTGCGTGGGGGACACGTAGAAAACGTGGGAGAGGTCTGAGGAGCTCCTAGGCAGGCTGCGCTCTGCCCGACGACGGGGAGAAAGAGGTTGGCCAGACAGCCACGTGGGTCCTGCCCGACGGATCTTCTTCCCATCCGTGAGGTCCTATTGGGCCCAAATTTAGTGGGGTTTGGGCCTGCTCGATTCGTGGGCTAAGCGTCGGCCCAGTCTAGAATAGCACATAAGAAAGAAGAAACTTCAAAGGTATATAATTCTAATTTTGAAAATGAGTATTCTTATTATGAACTTTCGAATGCATTCAATGACATGTATGTAGATTCTATAAAAGCTTTTAAGAAACTTTCTCTAGAAAATGACGTTGAAACTTGAAGAGGAGATAAATCATCTTAATTGTGCTTTAGAATCTCTTAAGGAAGCGCATACATCTCTAATGGGTGAGTGTTGGAATACTTCAATTGAAAAGATGTAAGTTGTGGAATATGTTAAGTGTACAATTTTAAAACATGAAATTGAAACTCTTAAAGGACAACTAACACATGCTACTTTACTATCTTGTAATTGTTCTAGTTCTTTGAGTGAAAGAGGTAAGGTTTTTAAGTAAAACCCTCATGTCACTAAAAGAAGTATGAGAAACATGTCATCTAAAGCTATTTTCCATTATTGTGGAGATAAGGGTCACATTAGGCTTTTTTGCCATGTTAGGAACGTTCAAGTTCCCAATGGTAAAATGACACGGATTCCTATTTGTAACTCAACTAAACCTAAAGGACCAACTGGTTAGGGGACCTAAATTACGTATTTTAATTTTCATAGGAAAGTCTTGCCTCCACAAAAAGATTATGGTTTCTAAATAGCTGATGTTCAAGACATATGATGGGAGATGATTCCATGTTCATGTAGTTTGTTGAGAAGGAAAATGGTCACATCACGTACGGAGACAATATAAAAGGTAAAATTCTTGTTGAAGGTGTTGCACCCCAAAATTTTCCCAACATTTCTTTACCTAGCTTATGTTTCATTTCATCCACATTAGCATTATCATTTGCATTTCATTGACATGTATGCAGGAGATTAAGATGTATGGTTACAAATCAAGGGCTACACAAGAATGTGAGGCTAGCAAAGAAGTTTATTCAGGTATTTAATGGTTGATATCCTTGTCAGAGAAGTAAAAGATCCTCAGAGAGAGTGATTGAAGCCAAGTGTGTAGGTCTCCTAACTTGAGAGTTGTGGAAAGCCATCAGATGATTCTGAGGCCATGAAGATGGGTTTGAGGTTTTGAGAGAGCTCATGAGAAGTTTTGAAGATCACTTTGAGGCCTAGACAGGTCATTGTGCAAGATTAAGAAGACTCAGCCATGAGTGGTGCAATTAGGGTTTGACTGGGTCAACCCTAAGTCAACTGATGATTTGAAGGAGGTTGAGACCTAATTCAAGAGCCAGCTGATTATGGATTGATACATTGAGATGTTATAAGGATTATTCCAAGGCTAACTCATCATGATTGAAGAGTTTGAGAAGTTTCAAGCTAGGGTTTCTAAGACTTGACAGTGTAAAATCCCCTAGTTTGACCCCTGTCTTCAAGGCAATGTAGCTCAAGATAGGATCTTCATCTCATCTTGACCCCAACATGATTGTTGTAGGGCATGATCTTAGCTTTAATTTGAGTACTCGAAGTCCTTGATAGGGTTTATAGAACTCAAGTTATGGGCCAGACAAGTTACAAGTCATCTGAGGCATGTGAATTTGGAGCTTGAAAGTTACCCAACTTTCATGACACTTTTGCCCTAGAAGTATGATTCCTATGAACTTTTGGTCAACATGAATGTTGTTCCTTATTCTCTTAGCTTTCTAGAGAGTACTATAAGTCCTTTATAGGATTTGTAGAACTCAAGTTATGGCTTTGACACGTCAAGGGCATTTTGGGAAGTTATGATTATGGGTCATTTTTGGTTATGTGTCATTTTCACCAACTTAGACATCTCAAATGAAATTTTGTGCAACTTGAAAGTTGCTTAAAATGGGGTTTTAACCTTTACCATGTATCAAGGAGGCATTGAAATGGCTCAAGGAGAGACTTGGTTCAAGAAATTGTGGAAAAGGAAGAATTAAAAGAGAATTAAAGGCCAAAAATTCAAAATTAATGATATGTGTGCAAATGAAGCAAAATAATATCATTTCTTGAATGGAAAATGCACTTTGGAAACATTGGCAATGTTAGATTTTTGATTTGAGTTCAATATCATGCCCTTTTCTTTGTTTCTTCATGATGAAGTAACATATTAAACATGAGCCATTGGATGGAAACAAGGAGTGAAACACCACCATTCAGATTCAATATCTCATGAGGAGTGCAAAGCAAGCATTTTGAAGCCAAAACAGAGTGCATATCATGACTGGTGTGGAGGAGATTTTGAGGAGAATTTGAAAATCCAATTTCTCATTCTGAAGCTTTGAGAAGGTTCTAGATGATCCCAATGAGTTCTATATAAGGTGTTGAGTGTGTTCAGCCATTTTTTTGGAAGAGTTTGAAGCTGGAAGCAGAAAGTGGAGGTGAAATTTCAGAGTTGCAAGAGGAAATCGATTTCTGAGTTCAAGGAAGAATCAAGGCAAATTGAAGGTTGCATTGGCTTTAGAAGGAGTTTTGGAGTGTATCTGCATCATCTTGAAGGTTGAAGTGATCAAGAACCCCTTCTGTTACACGCCTGAACTCAGGTTGGTATCTTTCACTCTTATGCATAATTTAGGAGGAGATAGATAGAAATCTCTATGTGGTTAGGATCCTTGCAATGTGTAGTTGGATTTTAGAACAAGAATTGGTGAATTAGAGACAAGTTAGGATGATGACCAATTTCTGTTGAGGCTGAATTCTAGAGATTCTTGGACTGATAATCAAGATCGTATATTGTAAGATGATCACCATGAGATGAGGATTATTTCTGTGCATTTAATTGAAGTTTTGATGAGATTCAAGATTGAGGTATATTTTGAAAGAGCTATCGGGTTTGAAAATCCATAGAGAGTTAGATGATTCTAAGGTTAGATTCGTGATCAGCATTAAAAACTGGACAAGATGATGTATAGTTATGTGATTTTTGATGACCTGTGGAAGATGACTCACCGGAGAAGACGGTGGCGCCACTACTCAGGCCACCGTCTGGTTTCCCTCCAGTCTGAACGTTTAATTGGGGAAGATGAACTGTGAGCGTTAGATCTTATCTCAGACTTGACCAAGTAACCTCAAAACACGACCACGATTGATTTTGAAAGTCAGACTTTGACCCCTTCATTGATACGCACCGTTTCATTAATTGGAAGCAATGGGCTTAGTGACTGATTGATACTTGCACCCCCACTTTGGCCCAACCCAAGGGTTTGAACTGATCAGAATTGCTATTTGCAACGCAAGTTTTGTTATTTTCAATTGTTTTTCTTTATTTTCTTCATTTCATATTAGTTTGATAATAATTCATAAAAAATAGGAAAATAGGTCAATTAATTCCAGGGTTTTTTCCCCCTGATTCATGATTGAATCTAGAATTTTATAGAATAAAAATATTAGGAAAATCATGCATTTTTATTTTATGTGCATTTTTTACATTTTATTTGATAATAAAATTACCATGGTTGATACCTCTACTTGGGGAATTTAGTTTGATCATTTGGTGATGAGTTTTTGCTTGAGATTTTGTTTGTGATTAGCTTAGAAATGTATGCTTCCATAGTATTTTTCTCACATTTTTGTGATGAAATTAGGTGCTATTTTTAGGTTGAAACCTTAGGTGCTCCCTTTTAGGGTTTAAGTTTAGTACCTTGTAGTTTAGAATTTATTTCTAGGTCTTATTTGAGGATTTGATCTCTGGAATTAACATGGTAGAGTCATGATTGACATAGGTTCCCATAGTTATTTTTGTAGGATTTTATAATTGATTTTAGTATTTTAGTTAGAAATCAATTTAGTACTAGGTTTTAGGTGATCCTAACTTGCTAACTCAACTAGAATGACTTCATTAGTTCCCTTAGACTAGGGTTTTGCTTCTCTTGCTTTTGGAAGGTGATGAAGACTTGTATGGGATGTTGTGGAATGCATGGTGGAGCTTGGACTTGAAGATTGCTCTCCCTTTGGTGTAGTTTGTTTAGGGTTAAGGATTAGGGTTTTTAGGGAGATCCCTTAGAATAGATTTTCTTCCTTCATGAAACATGGAAGATGTTGATCACTTCCATTCCTCCCTATGATATAAGGTCCCCTTGTGAAGGCCTCATCCCTCCTTTGGTAGGATGTGTGGCTCTTCACAAGTTGGTAGAACCTTTGAGGGTTCCTTTCTTTGATGGTGTGGTGCTTAGAGGTGACCTTTGGTCTTCACTTTGCTTCTCCCTGTCCCGCCTTGCTCTTGTTAGATGAATCTTTCTCCCTTGCTAAAGGATGGAGTTCCTTGATAGAAGATTGAAGATGCTAGAGGTTGCACTTCCTCTTTGTTTGAAGACTTCCATTGAAGCTGAAGCTTGAAGATCAAGAAGAACAAGTTGATACTTGTGTGGAAGAAGATCAAATTGTGATTGAAGAAAGAGCTGAAGATTGAGAGCTTGAAGAAGCAAGTTGATACTTACTATTGAATATTGAAGCTTGAAGATGGAGTACCTTTCATTCTCTTGAAGAGGATAGACTTGAAGAACAGTTACAGACTGAGGACTGAGCTGCTGTCAGAAGGATTGCTTTGTTGTGAAGCTGTGGAAGCTGTTGATTTGCTTTCTTTCCTGTCTGTTTGCTTTCTGTGCCAATGTATTGATGTGACTTGTTTGATTTTCTTAATGCATTAGAATAAGTTCATGTTTAAATTGTTTTAATCTAGGAGCATGATTGCATTAGAGGTTGAGTTGCTCCCTCTGCTTGTTTTGTTACTGTATGGCTTTGCTTGCGGGTATTCGGTAGAGCCCTGCTCCCTTGCCTATGTGGTTTGTGATTTGCTTGATGGAATTTTATTTTTCTTGTATGATTGCAGTTATTCATATCTGGCTTGAGGTCGAGACGAGCTTGTGGAGGCTGATGCCCCACACACATTTCCTCCATCACTTGCATTGCATGCATTTTACAGCTGTTTACTGTTTACTGTTTACTGTTTAAGCTGATGCTTTATCTGTTTTTGTATCTCTTTGACATGATCCCCTAGGAATCTCACTTCCTTTGACAAGGAAGCGATGATTAGAGCTTTAGGTTGAAACCTATGCATGATAACTTTTAGGAGTTCTCTGTTTCAAACCTCAACCATAGGATGAATCCTTGGCATGATAACATTAGGACTTAATAGTCTCCCTGTAGAGTCCCTTCTTCTCTTCTCATCTCAAACAACAGTAAAAAACATAATAAAGGCAAGTTAGTATAAGCGCGATATGAGCCTTAAGCTACTTGGGTAATGATAATTGAGCGGCCTCCTCTCAATCGTCTAGAATGTTTAGTATACGTCCTTTGGACGATATGCGACACATTCGTTCCCAGGTCATAGTCTCTAGTGCTGTACGAACTACAGACGACTAAAAAACAGTTCTTCCGTAAAAGACAAAAAACAAACTTCAAACCTTTTTGCCCCGTGGGCCCGTAATTCAAAGGAAGCTTTTCTAAAGAAAAGAGTGTCGTTAACTCCCAGTTCTACCGCAAACGGTAACGCCTAAGTCTTCAAAGGTCGAGCTGCGTACACCAAACTGTTGGAACTGTTTGTTAACCCTACTCGATAAAACAGATGAATCTGAATCCCCGTAATCCGTATTATCCTAAACTACGTAAGCTCTGATCTCTCAAGCTTGTTGAGAGTACGTAGGCACAATACTGACGTATTGGCGAGCCACCTTCCCCCATCCGTTAACCCGTAGTTAGCCGAACTACGTTGACTCTGATTTCTCATTCTCTGATGAGAATACGTAGGCATAAAACGCGACGCTTTGCCGAGTCATTTTCTTTTCTTTTCAGACCAGCCTTGATAGGTAGATAGATAAAACCAACCCGTTAGATAAGCACAACAAGTGTGGATCCCATCGAGTACGATGGACGTGAGGGGTGCTAATACCTTCCCCTTGCGTAAGAGACTCCCGAACCTAGACAATGGTTGCGATGACCTTGTCTTATACCTTTTTCGTCAGGTTTTTTCGATCGTTTCCTTTTCCGCTCTGAGGGATAAATAACGAAAGGTGGCGACTCTTCTGTTTTGCCGTCACCTTATTTTCGCGGTAGTGACAGAAGGTATTATGGGAAATCCCTTCACAATTATAATTAAAAATATACTTTTAGTCAAAGGGATTAAACACAACTTACTCAGTATTAGCCAATTATGTGAAAAAGGGTATTTTGTAGTTTTTGATACTCTTATTTATGTAATTGAGCATAAGACTAGTAAGGACCTTGTGTTTAAGGGTTCCACAATTGAAAATGTGTATACGCTTAATATAGATGATGTGTCAATACATGGAACTAAGTGTTTAGTAGTCAAGAGTGAAGATTATGGGTTATGACATAGACGCTTAATTCATGTGCATTTTGACTTGTTAAATAAAATAACATCCAAAAATCTAGTATTTGGTCTTTCTAAAATAAAGTTTTTAAAAGACAAATCATGTGATGCTTGCCAAATGGGAAAGCAAATGAGAGTGCCTTTTAAATCAAAGAAGGTTATTTCAACATCAAAACCTCACGATCTTCTCTACTTAGACTTGTTTGGCCCTTCACGAACAAGAAGTTTAGGAGGCAACTATTATGGATTTGTGATTGTTGATAAATACTCTATATTTACTTAGACATTGATTTTAGCCCATTATGATGAAACTTTTAAGGATTTTTTTTGTTGCTAAGCTTGTCCAAAATTTTTTTGGTTTTAAAATCATCATTCTCCGTAGTGATCATGGTGGTGAATTTGTTAACCATCAATTTCAAAACTTTTGCAACGAAAATGGAATTTCTCATAATTTCTCATGTCCGAGAACTCCATAACAAAATGGTGTTGTAGAGCATAAAAATTGTGTTTTGGAATAATTTGCGCAGACTATGATAAATGAAATGAGCCAACCTAATATTTTGGGAAGGATGTGTTTAATACCGCACCCCACGTCTTAAGGGTAGAAAACGTAATATTTCTTATTTTTGTGTTTTTAATTTCAAATGCTTTATTTTAAATATGGAAAGGATAATCTTGGTAAATTCGATGCAAAATCTAGTGAAGGTTGTCGCTGCAGGAAAAAAATTGAGATTAAGTTATTGCTTAACTTAACTTGGAAAGCAAGAGTCGCCACTGAACTTTATTGTTTCCAAAGGAAAAGGGGAAAAGATCGAACAAAACCCACAAAAGAGAAATTTGAATATGAGGGTTGGTTATGCAAGGGGAATGTATTAACACCCCTCACATCTATGGTACTTCATAGGAACCACTTGCAATTTTTTGTTTATGAAAAAGATGGGTTGTTTGTTGATTGATTTTAAATTAAACTAATTTTGTCGTATTCGAGTGGAAAACTCAACTTACTACCCACAAATATGAGGAAATGAGCATTTGCATTATCTTGATATGTAGAACTTTTACTAGGACTTTCTCACAAGCACGTCTCAACATTCAAGTGGAAGATATCAATCATTTCTCAACATATTGTAGAATTATAGTGGTTTGCATCACTACAAGAATAGACTAATATCCAATATTTCAAATAGAGGCTCTTAAAGAAAAGTGTACAGAGGCACAAAAAGAAGTTAATGAGGTTTGTCTTTTTTAGAGGTTTGGGAAATGAGTTTGAATATGCTTAAGTGTTTTAACATTTATTAAGAAAAAGGTTTTCTGGATCACTTGACAAAGTCAAGGTTTATTGAGAAAAAGGTGTGAATTTCGAAAATAAGAAGTTTTTGAAATAAGGAGATGCTTTGAAAATTGAAGAAATGGGAAGGAGATGAAGAGACTATCCTAAAGCAAGAGCAAATGACATGAAATAAAAGGTCTTATTGTAAGGTAGCCCAAGATAAATCCTTTGCATATGCAAGTGTACTAACCACAAGGTGGAGCAAGCATTTGACATTGGTCAAAATAAGCATTCTTTTCCCTTTAGATTGAGCCACAAGATAACCAAGTACGTGAGCAGATGAATATCAAAAGATCCAGATGAATAGAAAAGTCACAAAGCCAAAAAGAACATCCAAGTCTTGAATTGAATATTAGAGGATCCAGAGGAATCACTAAGTCTTAGATGAACAAACGCACGACATCGATGCAATCCAAACTCTCTGCCTAAAGTTAAACTTCAATTCAGAGACTAGACCACAATGTGCCAAAGGAAATGCGGCGCAATCTCAACTCTCTAACAAGACAAGAAAATATTTAATCATAAAGTGTGATACGACTAAGGCATCATTCAGCGTGATTATGCAGGTTTAGAATTTTAATCGTAAATAAACAAATCATGTTTAGTCATTAGGGGTCTGATTGTGTATTGCATGGGGGTGTTTTTTAAGTTAGAGGAAAGTGGAAACAAAGGCTTTAAATAGGAGTTCATTATTCATCATTGTAATTCTTAATATCTTTTTTCTAATTGTAAAAACCATGAATCTCTCGAGGATGAGTGACTAGTTCCCTTAAATTAGGTTCCCTGTAGAGGGTTGTATCAAAACTTGTGAGTTGATGTAATTATCTATGGCTGCTTGTGTAATGACTCTGATAAATAGTTTTATATTTCTATTTTTATTTAAAGATTTCTCTTGTCTATGAAATTGAGATAATTGATCTAAAGAACAATGATATTCGACAGTAACTTGTCTATCATATTGGTAGGACTATGAGATTATAATGATCATTCTTGTTGTGACAAAATAATCTCGGAAATTAGTATTGTTTTACATGCCATAAACCATCATCTCAGTGATTAGAGACTCCTAGTACCTAGGATCTTCATTTGCTGAAGTAGACATCCTTGTGATTGGAGACTCCTAGTACTTGGGAAGTTGTGAGATGTAATTTCGTGTTTTGTAAAAATAACTTCTTATTCTTGTGTCATAAAATCTTCGTCTTACCTATTGGAGACTCTTAGTACCTAGGAAGTTTCTTTAAAAAATTGGGTTGCCTTGTGACTAGAGACTCCCAGTATCTGAGATGTTGCAAGGACGTAATTTTGTATTTTGTAAAATGTCATAATAAATCAGAGTAGTTATATGAATAGACAAAGAAATTCTCACATTTAGAGGTAGATGATTCGAAAGAGGAACTTAATAATTTTTAATTATATTTGTATACCATAACAATTATTCTCTTGTTACTATTAGGGCACATTCAATCAATTGCGCTCAGTGTATCCCTTGGTTTTGTTACTCACACATTGTGTTGTCATTACAAGTGCATTCATCTTGTTCTTCTGCAAAGATATACACAATATTTATGGTTGCGGTATTAAGTTCACTACATTGTACTTTTTGTTGGTACAATTACTACAACGTTATTTTCCGTCCAACAAATAGGATATTTTATCTTTCAACTTCACATCTTCAAATTTAGACCTTTTAATCTATGACTAATATTTTGCAACTCATCTTGACACAGAGAAGACCATAACACGTTACAGTCTTTTCTTAGTGTCTCCATCATCTCTTGGATAGGCTTATGAAGAGGAATCTTTCTGCCACCCCCAAAATTGTATATGGCACTCCCATATTTTTTCATAATGACAAATTTACTCTTCTCATTATTTTACCTTCCAAATTTTTAGGTTGTAGTAAAAAATTCTCTCTGTAAAAACCTGGTAGAAACAAAATATCTGATAGTTATTTTAAAATATCCGGTACGAAAAATTCGGCGAAGTTGGGTTTTTATTAAGTTTTACCTGACATTTAAAAATCAAGTATAATGCTTTACCGATTTTTTTTCAAATATTCAAAAATACGTTGAAGTTTTACTGGATTTTTCTCAAATACTCGGAATTTTTATGTAGTTTTACCGAATTTTTCTAAAAACCCGAAAATTTCTAAAAGTTTTGTCATATTTTTTTTGAAAAATTCATAAATACCTCGAATTTTTCCATATTTTTGGGAAACATCTAAAATCTTTTGTAGTTTTATCGAATTTTTTGAAAAGTCTAGAATTTGTAAATTTTTTTACCGGAGATTTTGAAAAATTCGGAAAACGTGTTGAATACCGGATATTTTGTGAAGTATGGTATACCAAATTTTTTACTTTGACAAGAAAATATGGTAGTTCAGTATGCTCCAATTGTGCGGTCCTATTTTTGGTAGTTCCCAAGTGTATTTTACTCTGTTTTTCACCACTGATCCAATATGTTTTACATAAATGTATACTTTTTATATAATTGTGCGATCCTTATTTTTATATCTCATACATTGATACTTTATTTTATATACATTTTAATGTCAGATATTCCCCTCTCGAGCTGACATTTTGGATGGACGCGAATCGTTGGTAAACAACATCATATATTCGAACACCGAGACTGATTTTGTGGTACATCTAAATCATTTTGAAGTTGTATGTGATAATATTCCATAACTTGTTCAGAATGTGTATGAAACTTGGCTGACACCATATAAAGAAAGGTTTGTTACTGCTTGAACTAATAGAGTCACTCATATAGGGAACACAACAACCAATAGGTACATTGATGTTGATATGAATATAGTTATATTAGTAATGATCCAATAATGATATTTTGTTTTGTTTATATTTTTTTGGGTTGAATCTGCTCATTGGAGACTAAAAAATATATTGTCAAGTATCAGGGGAGATTTATGTAAAAGTTGGGATGTTAATACCATTTTGAAGTTGCAATTAGGTTCAATTATGATGTCATTTTAGAAAAGTGTATGCGATATTGAGCATCGGTATAACACCCCATTTTACTCAAGATTGCACGACTTTGTTTCAAGACAGTGTATACAACACCTTGGAAATGAGCTAGAAAGGATAAATTGTGTTGGGTGTGACAAAACAACATGTGGTTGCTTCATTAAAACAACCCATGGGTTACCTTGTGTGTGTGAAATTACAGAGTATCAAATACAAGGAGAGCCTATTCTGTTAGACTCAATGCATGTATTTTGGAAAAAGCTTATTTATTGAAGAGCATGAGGTTACTAAAGAAGATAATGGGACACAACTCGATTTAGAAGAAGAGTGTGAAGAGTTGAAGAAGTATTTTGATACACTGGATATTGTAGGCCAAAGGGCGGTGAAGAAGAAAGTCAAAGAACTAACATATCCATCCATAACTTCCATGTGTTCACCACCAGTGAAGTATAAACCAAGGAAGGGAAATAAGTGAAGGTGAGAAAATACTTAGAAGGGGGGTTGAATAAGGATTTAGAAAATATTATGGCAATAAAAACACAAAGATTTTTATCCTGGTTCGTTGAACTCAACTACTCCAGTCCACCTTATCAAGAGTGATTTGCCTTTCTCCACAAGGACTTAATCCACTATAATCAAACTGATTACAATATCAAACACTAAGAACAATTGTCTTAGTCTTCTCAAGAACTACTGACCACAACTTGGTCTTCTTAAGGAACTTTTACAATCAAATGTAAAACTAAACAAGTGTTTAAATGCTTCTAAGAAAGCTATATCACAACTGTGATTTACACTTAAGTTTAAGAATGTATAAAACAATTCAGCAAAGAATAATAATTTGTATGAGTGCTTTGAGAGAGTTTCAATGAATTTGTCAAAGTACGTCAATGTTCGTCAACTGAAGAAAGTTGTTGGAGACTTGCTTATATAGTTAAAGAAGTCTAAGACGTTGCAAGCTTGAAGACCATGTACTGCAAAGTAGATGTAGCCTTTTGTCTTCATATCACTTGACCTTTCCTAGAAGTAGAACGTTTAGAGAAATCCTTTTTTCCTGAGTTCTAGTGTCTAGCATGAAAGAGAAAAGAGTCGTTTGGCATAACCAACAGATATAATTTTGAATAATCTTCTTCAACAAGTTTCTATTTCACAGCAATCAACAATAGAGCCTTGAGTGATCAGAGTCTTGATATCATCAGAATTTGCTGTATCAAAGTGTTGTAGCAAGTGTGCTTTATCGTGAAATCAATCAGAGCAGAGTTTGGAGATCAGATACTCAGTACTTGCAGCGAACAGTACTATCAGATTCTTCTGAAAAACAATGCCTGAAACTCTTCATACAAAGTCTTCAGTCTACGCTTCAGATGCTTCTGTAGCTTCTGCATCAGAGTCTTCTGTAGGCAGCGCTCAGAGTCTTCTGTAGACAGCGCTCAGAGTCTTCTGTAGAGATGCTTCTGACGCTTTAGAGCCTTGTGTAGTTCAATGTTCAGATTCATTTTTGCTTTTAGAAGAATATTAAATTTAATATCTGCAGCAAAAATACTTGAACAAATTTAGAGTATATAATTTCTTAGTACAAAATTTCATTAGTGTTATCATCAAAATATAGAGATATAACTAAGAAGCAATCTGTGTTCTAACAATCTCCCCCTTTTTGATGATGACAAAAACATAGGAAATTTTTTTCAATAAAGAGAAAAATATAACTCCCCCTGAGATTATGAATCTCCCCCTGAATTGAATACTAAGAAAGAATAGAAACTTCCCTTTTTGCATGAGTATTCTTTTCAGAGTCAGAGCCTGAAAGTTCAAAATTTAGAACTTGATTTGGATGAACATTTCAGAAACAGAGCCTGATTGGTTAAAACTTAATTTGGGGATCTCAGAGTTACTTTAATGAATTTTGTCAGATTTATCAATATAGTTCTGAAATACTAAAAATTCATGTTAGTTATAATTTGATATGTCTGAATTCCATTCAGGTAAATTTTATTTGAACAGTCATAATTTCATTTTCTCCCCCTTTTTGTCATAATAAAAAAGAAAACTTTTAAAGACAAATAAAAGGAAACAGAGAAAAAAGATATAATCATATAGAGAAAACATTCAGAGTCATTCATTCAAATATTTAGATAGAACAGACAAAACATCATATGAGAAATTCAAAACAAGTGCTCAAACATCAGATAAAGAAAACATAAATTTAAGATTGTTTGGAAAGAAGCATCTTCAGAAGGTGAGTGATCTCAGAAGAAGATTCTTCTTGCTTGGACATCCATTTCTCAATGTTGTCAGTCTTCTGGTCTTGCCTTGCCATCCAGGACTTTATCTCAGATTTACCAGCTTCCAGCACAACAATCTTATCTTCTAAGTCTGGGTTCTCTTTCTTAATCTCAGAAGAAGTAGACGGAGCAGATTCTGATGCATGAGTAGGAGCATAGTCAATATCCATTGGAGTTGCAGATTCTGGAATCACAGATTCAGATGATTTGTCCACAATCATCAGAGCTAAAGGATTCCCTTCCAGAATGACTTCAGAAGCAGAGCCTTCAAGAGTCTCAGAAGTGGAAGACACTCCAGAAGATGAAGGTGCATCCTCAAGAAGCAAAGTTGGAGATCTTTTCAAATTCCATAGCATGGTTCTGGCAGTCTCAGCAAATCTAATCTTCGCATCATCAGAGCAAACACTCTTCAGATTTGAAGCAACAGTGTTGAATCTAGACATGAAGCTATTCCAAATAGCATCAGATTCATCTAAGTTCATGGTTGAAAGACATCTCTTCTTCACAGAGTCTAAATTCATCCTTATTTATTTCATAAAATTAGCAAATAAAATATCAACATTTAGCCTTGGTTTAGGTTTAAGAAAGGCTTCCATAATGGATGGTTTGGATTGAACTGGTGGGGATGGTATGGTAAATGTTGGGATGATGAACAGAGGACGAGGATATGATGGTTTCTTTTGAGCAGGCATGAGGCGAAAGAATGGTTTTATTCTGCGTATGGATGGAATGATAGCTCTTGGATCATCAAAGTATGGAAAAAAAAGCTGATGATCTTGGTTTAGGTTCTGGAGTGGGTTTAAGAATGATAGCATCAGATGAAGTAGATGTATCTTGTTGTTTTGGTTCATATCCTCTGAGAGAGGGGGTGAGCTTACTTCTGGGTGAACATCAGATTCAGATGAATCAGATGAGGTAGATGAGGGACAGGATATGGAAGATACATCAAACATAATTTTGAGGGGTTGGATGTCCAGAACCTCATAATCAAATATGTATGATTCAGTAGGTTTGGGTTGCTCTGGTTGAGGATTAGGTTGTGGATTAGAAGGTATAGATTTTGGTGGTTCATATACAATAGGTTCAGATGGTATTGGTTCAGGTACAAAAGTTTGTTGAAGATCAGGTTGTTGTGGAGAAGGTTCTTGTGGTGTTGGTTCTGCTGGTTTTGTTGTTTGTGGTTCTGATGGAGGAATGTCAGATGATTGTTGTGGTGCAGATTTTGTTTGACTGGATTCTGGGAGTGTAGAAGATATAGGTTTAGTGGGAACAGAATCAGTTGGAATTTGTGATTCATAAAATTTTGGTTGTTCAGGTTGATCAGATGTAATGGGTTCACAATTTGTTGGTGGTTCAGAGGATTGAGATGGAAAAGAAGTGGTTTGAGTTTGAGAAGGAGGAGGTTCATGAATAAAGCTAACTTTTTATAATTCTACTGCTATTTCATAAATAATAGGTAAAGATGATTTAGTACCTGTTTTCTTGACACGCTTGACCTTCACAGATGAAGCTTCTCCAGAAGCTTTTCTCTTCATCATCTTCTGTGGTTTTTCAGTAGTTTTCTGTTTCTTCTGATCAGTAGCTTCTTCCACCTCTATCTGTCTTCTTTTCCTCATATTCTCCTCATAAACATCTGGGTTTGGTTCTCTTGCACGTAGCAGAATATCAGCAGGTACAGGTGTTCCATCTGCCTTGCACATCTGAATGTACTGAAGAATTGCGTCTCTAGGTTGTCGCTACCGCGAAAATAAGGTGCCGGCAAAATAGAAGAGTCGCCACCTTTCGTTATTTATCCCTCCGAACGGGAAAGGAAACGATCGGAAAACCTGACGAAAAGGTATAAGACAAGGTCATCGTAACCATTGTCTGGGTACGGGAGTCGGTTATGCAAGGGGAAGGTATTAGCACCCCTCACGCCCATCGTACTCGATGGGATCCACGCTTGTTGTGTTTATCTGACGGGTTGGTTTTATCTATCTACCTATCAAGGCTGGTCAAAAAGAAAAGAAAATGACTCGGCAAAGCGTCGCGCTTTATGCCTACGTATTCTCATCAGAGAATGAGAAATCAGAGTCAACGTAGTTCGGCTAACTACGGGTGATGGGGGAAGGTGGCTCGCCAATACGTCAGTATTGTTCCTATGTACTCTCAACAGGTATGAGAGATCAGAGCTTACGTAGTTCGAGATAATACGGATTACGGGATTTCAGATTCATCTGTTTTTTCGAGTAGGGTTAACAAACAGTTCCAGCAGTTTGGTGTACGCGGCTCGACCCTTGGAGACTTAGGTGTTACCGTTTGCGGTAGAACTGAGAATTAACGACACTCTTTTCTTCAGAAAAGCTTCCTTTGAATTACGGGCCCACGGGGCAAAAAGGTTTGAAGTTTATTTCTGTCTTTTACGGAAGAACTGTTTTTCATGGATGTTTGCAACCAATATCGCACTAGGGACTATGACCTGAGAGTGAATGCGTCGCATGTCACCCAAGGGGTGCCATACTAAACATCCAGACTGTTGAAAAGAAACTCTCCAACAGTCTTTTCTCAGATAGCTTAAGGCTCGTAACGTACGACGTCAGTTAACCTTTATTACTGTATTTTAATTTGTTTTGAGATGAGAAGAGAGAACGAACAGGTTCAACTAAGGGGAGACTATCAAGTCCTAACAGTTGTCATGCCAAGGATTCATCCTATGGTTGAGGTTTGAAACAGGGAACTCCTAGAAGTTATCATGCATAGGTTTCAACCTAAAGTTCTAGTCATCACTTCCTTATCAAAGGAAGTGAGATTCCTAGGGGATCATACCAATGATAAACAGAAACGGATAAAGCATCAGCTTAAACAGTAAACAGTAAACGACGATAAAATGCATGCAATGCAAGTGAGGGAGGAAATGTGTGTGGGGCATCAGCCTCCACAAGCTCGTCTCGACCTCAAGCCAGATATGAATAAACACAATAACTGCAATCATACAGAAGAAATAACATGCTATCAAGCAAATAACGAACCACATAGGCAAGGGAGCTGGGCTCTACCGAATACCCGCAAGCAAAGCCATACAGTAAAAATACAAGCAGAGGGAGCAACTCAACCTCTAGTGCAATCATGCTCCTAGATTAAGTCAGTCTAATCATGGACTTATTCTAATGCATCAAGCAAATCAAACAAGTCACATCCATACAAATGCACAGAAAGAAAACAGACAGTCAAGAAAGCAGATCAACAGCTTCCACAGCTAAGCAAAGCTCCTTTCTGACAGAAATTCAATCCTTAGTCTGGCACTGCTCTTCAAGGCTTTTCTCTTCAATAGCAAATATCAACTTGCTTCTTCAGGCTTTCAACACCTCAAACACAAGTATCAACTTGTTCTTCACCTCCCTCAAGCTTCAGCTCCAAAATAGACTCCACCTTCAGGCTTCAATCCCAATAACAAGTATCAAATTGCTCCTTCAGGCCATCAATGCATCAAACGTAAGTACCAACTTGTTCTCCAACTTCAAGCTTCAGCTCTTCATTTGATCTCAGCAGGATTCCCTTCACAAGTGTCAACTTGTTCTTCCTGATCTTCAATCTTCAGCTCCAAAAGCAATCTTCAAATACTGGGAAGTAGCAAATTCTAGCCTCTTCAATCTTCTAACAAGGAACTCCATCATATAGCAAGGGAGAAAGATTCATCTAACAAGAGCAAGGTTTGGATAGTGGACAGCAGAGTGAAGACCAAAGGTCACCACTAAACATTCCATCATCAGAGAAAGGAACCCTCAAAGGTTCTACCAACTTGTGAAGAGCCACACATCCTACCAAATGAGGGATGAGGCCTTCACAAGGGGACCTTATATCATAGGGAAGAATGGAAGTGATCAACACCTTCCATGTTTATGAAAGAAGAGAAACTATCTAGAAGCTCTACTTACAAACCCTAATCCTAGCACCTAAACAAAACTACACCAAAAGAAGGGAAATATTCAAATCCAAGCTTCTTCAAGCATTCCTCAGCAGCCCACACAAGTCTTCAACACCATCCAAGAGCAAGAAAGGCAAAACTCTACTCTAAGGGAGTCATTCTAGTTGAATTAGCAAGTTAGGATCACCTAAAACTTAGTACTAAAGTTAATCCTAACTAAAATACTAAAGCCAATTGTAAAATCCTACAAAAATAACTATGGGAACCTAATTCAATCATTAATCTACCATACAAAATCCAGGGGTTGAATCATCAACAAAGTCCTAGAAATAAATCCTAAATCATAAGGTACTAAGCTTAAACCCTAAAACTAGAGAACCTAAAGTTTCAACTAAAAACTACCACCTAATTTCATCACAAAAATGTGAGAAAATTACTATAGGATCATGCATCTCTAAACTAATTACACACAAAAAATTATCTCAAGAATCATCACCAATTGATCACACAAAATTCAGCAAAACAAGGTATCAACCATAATGATTTTAATATCAATTAAAATGTAAAAAATACACATAAAATCACCAATGCATGAATTCCTAATATTTCAATTCAATAAAATTCTAGACTCATTCATGAGTCAGGGAAAAAAAACCTGGATCAATTTGGATTATTTTCCCATTTTTTGTGAATTATTCTCTAAACCATATGAAATGATAAAAATAAAGAAAAAATAAGAAATTAATCAAACCAGCGTGGTAAATAGCAATTATAACCAGTTCAAAATGTGGGTTGGGCCCAGAGTGGGGTGCTGATAGCAACTAATGTGAAGGCCCATGCGCCTGAATTCATTCAGCTCACTTCAGTTCAAATTAATCAAAAGAAAAAGTGTACATGCCAGGATTCGAACCAACACGTTCTTGGTTCACATAGCGAAAATCAAAGCCTGAGTCTCCAACTTAAATTAAATGCTGCGTTGAGGGGCCATCTTATGTGGCTCAACGAGAGCACTAGGATGAAGGGACCAAGTCAAGTTTTCCACACAAACAGACGGAGGAGATTATCTCTTCTCCAATTTGAATATTTGCAAGCATCATACCTGCGCGCGCAGCAAGGCCGTCGCCGGTGACTTCTCCGGTCACCCCTGTGCAACCCTAGCTTCCTCTACACTTAACCATTTGCCACGATTCCTGAATGAATCTTGACCAGAATTTCACCAGCAATTCAACCATACCATTAATTCATCCTCAAAATGCCTGAATCTTGAGATATCAATCTCAACCGAAAATGGTGTCCAACCTAAATTGTCTCTAATCATGCAATTGATCATCCTAAATCCAACTACACTTCATCCTGATCCTAACCACCTATGAATTGCTAGCTAACACTGCCTAATTCATGCATAATCAAGAAATTCACCAACCTGACTTTGAGCTTTCAACAGAGATGGTTCTTGCACGATTCAGCCTCCAATATGATCCAGACTCACTCCAAATCTTCCTCTGAAGTTAATGCAACCTTCACTTTTCCTTGATTTTGCCTTGAACTCAGAAACCGATTCCAACTTGCAATGGTGAAACTTCAATCTCACTCTCTACTTCAGGGCTCAATCTTCTCCAAAAAAATGCACTGAACTCATTCTAATGCTTATATATAACTCATTAGAATCATCTAGAAAGTTCTGTAAGCTTCCAAATGAGAAATTGGATTTTCAAATTCTCACCAAAATGTCATCCATGGAACTCACGATTTTAGCTCTGTTCTGGCCTGAATTTGCTTGCATTCAACTTCTCATGAGATATTGAATTAGTTTGTTAAGTTCACTTCCTTGTTTGCAAGCCAAAGGTTCATGTTGATTATGTTGCTTCATCATGAAGAAATGAAATGGAAGTGTGTGAATTTGACCTCAAATTAAAATTATAACATTGCCATTGTTTCTAAAATGATTCTTCCAATCAAAATGACCTATTATTTTGCTTCATTTGGACACAAAATGATTTATTTCAATTTTTGGTCATTTAATCCCTTTAATTCTTTCTTTTTCAAAATTCCTTGAACCACATCTCTCCTTGAGCCATTTCAATGCCTCCTTGATGCATGGTCAAGGTTAAAACCCCATTTTGAGCAAATTTATAGTTGAACAAAATTTCATTTGAGGCCTCTAAGTTGGTGAAAATGACCTATGATCACAAATGACCTGTAATCACAAATACCCAAAATACCCTTGACTTGTCAAAGCCATAACTTGAGTTCTACAAATCCTATCAAGGACTTCTAGTACTATATGGAAAGCTAAGAGGCTAAGTAGAAACATTCATGTTTACCAAAAGTTCATAGGAATCATCCTTCTTGGGCAAAATTTTCATGCAAGTTGGGTAACTTTCAAGCTCCAAATTCACATACCTCAGATGACTTGTAACTTGCCAAAACCATAACTTGAGTTCTACAAATCCTATCAAGGACTTCTAGCACTAAAATTAAAGCTAAGATCATGCTCCACAACAATCATGTTGGGGTCAAGATGAGATGACCATCACATTTTGAGCTAAATTCCTTTGAAGATAGGGGTCAAACTAGGGGATTTTACATTGTCAAGCCTTAGAAACCCTAGCTTGAAACTTCTCAAACTCTTCAATCATGATGAGTTAACCTTGGAATCATTCTTATAACATCTCAATGTACCAATCCATGATCACATGGCTCTTGAATTAGGTCTCAACCTTCTTCAAATCATCAATTGACTTAGGGTTGACCCAGTCAAACCCTAGCTGCACCACTCATGGCTGAGCCTTCTTAATCTTGCACAATGACCTGTCTAGGCCTCAAAGTGATCTTCAACACTTCCCATGAGCTCTCTCAAGACCTAAAATCCATCCTCATGCCTTCAGAATCATCTTATGGCTTTCCACAACTCTCAAGTTAGGAGACACACCTTCTTGGTTTCAACCACTCTTTCTGAGGATCTTTTAACTTCTTTGACAAAGATATCAACCCTTGAACACTTGAATAAACTTCTTAGCTAGCTTCAAAGTCTTGTGTAGCCCTTGATTGGTAATCATACCTCTTGATCTCCTGCATACATGTCAATGAAATGCAAATGATAATGCTAATGTGAATGAAATGAAACACAAGCTAGGTGAAGAAATGTTGGGCAAATTTTGAGGTGCAACAGCTGCCCCTATTCAAACGGCTTGGACCTGACTGGGTGAGAAGAGAACGGCTCTCAAACAATCAAGGTAAAAGACGGTTGAATACCAACAAACCCGAAAATTTGCCAACTGCACAAGTACACGGTACTTTGATGGGGACAAATCTTCGGAAACTGAAACAATAGCTGCACGACAACTAGCTGGAGAATTCTTGATCTGAATCCCTGTCAGGATGATTCTCTGATTTATCTGATAGCAGTGCATCCTTAAATCATCAAGGGATCACCGCTTACACGGTAACTGGCGATCTGCCAACCGCACAGGTAAACAATACTTGGATTGGTAGGAACATCTTCAAAACTGAGCATGCCAGTTGCACGGCAACTCTGCTGGGGAATTGGTCACACGGTAATTAGTGAAGGGTCTAATCTCAAATCTCCGTCGGGATGATCATCTGATTTCGCTGCAGTTGCTTCCTCAAGTCATCAAGGGATCACTGGTCACTCAGTAACCGGCGATACATTGCTGATATTGCCGTCAGGCATTCTGCGACACAGCGGTAGAAGGATTCCTCGGGACTCATCAGGTCATTAGGAACTTTTTAACTATCAAGTTAATTATGTCGTCCGACATTCAAAGAAATTTTTGGGCGTCAGCCGGACTTCATCAGAGAGTCTGAAATAGAATCCTCGTTCAATCATGAACCGAATAGGGATATCCAAACTTCTGCCATCAGGCACTCTGCATCAGCTGAGAGAACTGCGTCGACACCACAGTTGGACTTCATCAGTAAGTCTTAAAATGGAATCCTTAATCAATCACGGACCAATAAGGATATACAATCTTTTGCCGTCGGGCACTCTGCGTCAGCTAGGCAAACTGCTTCGACATTGCAGCTGGACTTCAATCATCAAGTCTTCAAGGGAAATTTCAACTTCTCTGTTCAAGACCTGCTGGGGGATGACACATCTCCACTGGGGATTCTGGAGAACTATCAAATAACTCTGCTTCGGGGATCCAAAAACCATTCTGGGTGAATCAACTCTGTTGAGGACTTCAAGAATCATCTTGGACAAATAACTATGCTGGAGATTTCAGGAATCATCCTGAGCACACACTCTGCCGGGGACTCTAAGCATCAACTTGAGCAACCAACTCTAGCGACTTCACTGGGGATTTTAAGAATCATCTTAAGCAAAACAAGTTTTTTGGGGAATTCAAGAATCATCTTGAGCAAACCACTCTACGAAGGAACACCTGCAAAACAAGAACGGCAATGACCTAGCTCATGTTTCATATGCATATGTTTGACAATGGCGCAATGCTCCACACGGTGGAAATGCTACGCATTTTTAGGGTAAAGGCTATGCAATCATGCAAAATGCTGTGACCCCATTAGCAAAATAAATGCTGAAGGGAGAATCCTCCTGTCAAGGAGAAAGAACCACTCTGGTGGAGGAAGGAATCATCCCGCCGAGGAGAAGGAGTCACACCAATCTCAATTGGATTCCGCCCGGGGAACGAACTTCAGTCGACTGCTGCAGGGGGACAAAGTTCTGCAAGAACCTGAACCCGCTCAACCAGGTATTCAAACCATAAGCTGTCGAGGAAACGATATCAATCGCATAAATAAACTGCACGGCCTTCGCGGCAATGCTTTCCTGGAGATAACGACTCCGGTGGGGAAATACAGCATCAACTATTCAACACTCTACTGGGGAAAACCAATCATGGCCTAAACTCTTTCCAAGGACTCGACTCCTTTGGGGATTTTCCAGCTCGGCTGGGGAAGAAGGAATCACCCTGCTTGCTGGGGAGAGTACGACTCTGTGGGGAATCTCAATTCTCCTGGAGACTTCAGTCTGTACTATCGAGTGCTGCACACTTTAGTATATCACTCAGCTGGGGAGACGACGATCCTTCATGATACATCTGATTGGGGAGAGAATCTATCTCTGCTTGGGGAGACATATCAATGCTTACGGTCTCCTGTTCAGACTCCGCGGGGGGATACCGCTGAACTCGCTGGAGAAGAAGGAATCATCCTGCTCGGGGAAACATACGGCATGCTGCCTGGAATATGCTATACCTGCAATAACACTAACGAACAGACAAGATACCCTTCCCAAAGGGACCTATCAAGGTTATCATCTTGTGACAATGTTCAAGTAATTCATTGTTTCAACAATCAGTGGCCTAGGCCAGTAAGTTTATGTATGCACATTTTATCAAAAACATCGGCGTTCTTTTTCGCAAACAAAACAGGTAAATGCTAAACAAACAAACAGAATCGCTGAATAGTATACATTTTATTGATAACGAACCCCTGAATGGGTGAAAATGTTTTACAATAGATGCAAGCTCCTGGAATGAGGAAGCTGCACAAATATAACAACATAAATATACGTCAGTATATACACAAATGTCGGCAATGAGGCGTAGACGAACACCATGAGTTGATCCCTCTATGACCCACTCGACTTCGATACTTCTCCGCCGCTTCAGCTTCAGAAGAGATTGATTCAGATAAACGGCCCTCAGGTCTTCCAAACCACTAAGCAAATACAGTCCACACGTGGAACGCAGTCATTTGCTTTTTCCAATCCCTAACTTTTGCCTGAATCGCCCTTTCGGGTTTTCGATTCATCGGGATACCTTTTTTTGCCAAAGTCGCCCTTCCGGGTTTTCGACTTTGCGGGTGTACATTCTTTTCTTTTAGATCCCTAATTTTTGCTCAAACCTTTTTCCCTTTTTTATGGTTCGCCGGGATGCCCCATTTTTGCCTGGATATTCTTTTTCTTTCCAGCGGGTCATTTTTTAAGCAAAGTATTTTTTAACTGCGTCCGCGTTCACCGGGGATGCAAAATCTTCGCCATCCATCGTGGATAACAACAAGGCTTCTCCCGAGAAGACCTTGCTGACGACGTACGGACCTTCGTAATTGGGAGTCCACTTGCCCCGGTGATCGGAGTGTGGAGGAAGAATCTTCTTCAGGACGAGATCACCCGTCTGAAAGCTTCTAGGACGCACCTTCTTGTCATAGGCTTTCTTCATTCGGCTTTGGTACAGACGACCATATGCAATCGATGCTAACCTCTTCTCGTCCATCAGGCTGAGTTGGTTTAGTCGATTCTTAATCCATTCTGCCTCATTGAGTTTCACGTCAACCAAAACTTGCAAAGAAGGGATCTCAACTTCCAACGGTAGGACAACTTCCATACCGTACACCAGTGAGAAAGGAGTTGCCCCGGTTGATGTACGTACCGTTGTATGATAACCATGCAGTGCAAATGGCAACATCTTATGCCAATCCTTGTAGGTCACAACCATCTTCTGCACAATCTTCTTGATGTTCTTATTGGCCACTTCAACGGCACCATTCATCTTCGGCCGGTAAGGAGATGAGTTATGGTGTTCAATCTTGAAACTTTGGCACAGCTCCTTCATCATCTTGTTATTCAAATTCGAACCATTATCAGTAATGATCCGCTCGGGAATTCCGTAACGACAGATGATGTCCCTCTTTATGAATTTAGCCACCACCTGCTTGGTCACATTAGCATATGAGGCTGCCCCACCCACTTGGTGAAGCAGTCGATAGCTATTAGAATGAAGCGATGACCGTTAGATGCAGTGGGCTCGATCCTGCCTATCATGTCGATGCCCCACATGGAGAACGGCCACGGGGAGGACATGACATTAACGGGCACGGCGACACATGAATCTTATCAGCATAAATCTGGCATTTATGACATCTCTTCGCGAATTTAAAGCAATCCGACTCCATAGTCAGCCAGTAATATCTTACTCTCAGGATTTTTCTTGTCATAGCATGCCCGCCGGCGTGCGTACCAAATGTGCCTTCATGGACTTCTTCCATGAGCATACTCGCCTCTTTCTCATCTACACATCTGAGTAGCACGAGATCGTGGTTTCTTTTATACAAAACTCCATCAGGATTGAGATAAAAATTTCCAGACAGCCTCCTCAGAGTCTTCTTATCCTGGGTTGACGCTCCCGCGGGATACTCCTTAGTCATAAGGAAGGTCTGGATATCATGGAATCATGGCTTGCCGTCGGAGGCTTCCTCGTTCGCAAAGACGAATGCAGGTATATCAAGACGAGAAAGGACAATTTTTGGAGCTTCATTCCAAAAATTGACTTTATACATCGAAGCCAACGTGGCTAAGGCATCAGCCATCTGGTTTTCAGCTCTGGGCACATGATGGAGTTCCACTCGATCAAAGAACGGAAGCAGCCTTCTGGCATAATTCATGTACGGCACCAAGTTTGATTGACGAGTCTCCCACTCCCCTTTAATCTGGTTGATCACAAATACCGAGTCACCATATACATCTAGGTTCTTGATTCTCAAATCAATTGCTTCTTCTAGACCCATGATACATGCTTCGTATTCTGCTTCGTTATTAGTGACTGGAAACGTCAGTCTCGCAGTAAATGGGATGTGGGATCCATGGGGAGTTGTGATGATCGCCCCAATGCCACTTCCATAAGAATTAACCGCCCCATCAAATATCAATTTCCACTGGGATATCCTGTCTAAAACCTCGTCGGGCAACGGTTCATCGCAATCCTTCGCTTTGAGAAACATGATATCCTCATCAAGGAATTCAAATTTCATCGGCTGATAATCTTCGATCGGCTGTTCAGCAAGGTATTCAGACAATATGCTTCCCTTGATGGCCTTTTGGGAGACGTACTGAATGTCATATTCTGCCAACACCATTTTCCATCTGGCAATCCTGCCCGAAAGCGCTTGCTTCTCGAAGACGTACTTGATCGGATCCATCTTCGAAATTAGCATGGTTGTGTGATTGAGCATGTACTGTCGTAAACATTTGGCAGCCCAGGCTAGTGCGCAACACGTCTTCTCCAGCATCGAGTAACGAGATTCACAATCTGTGAACTTTTTACTCAAATAGTAAATGGCATGCTCCTTTCTGCCCGTCTCGTCGTGCTGACCGAGAACACACCCCATACTATTCTCAAGAACTGTCAAGTACATGATTAAAGGTCGTCCGACCACTGGGGGTATCAAGATCGGAGGTTCCTGTAGATACTATTTTATCTTATCAAATGCCTTCTGGCAATCCTCGTTCCAGATAATCGCCTGATCTTTCTTTAGCAGTTTGAACATTGATTCACATGTGGTCGTGAGCTGAGAAATAAACCTTGCAATGTAGTTTATTCTGCCCAGGAAACCACAAACTTCTTTTTCTGTTTTTAGCGCTGGCATCTCTTGTATTGCTTTTATCTTCGCAGGATCAACCTCAATGCCTCTTTCACTCACGATAAACCCCAGTAGTTTTCCCGACCGTACTCCGAAAGTACACTTGTTAGGATTCAGCCTCAACCTGAACTTCCTAAGCCTCTCAAAAAGCTTCAGCAAATTGACCAGATGTCCCTCCTCCGTTTGGGACTTCGCAATCATGTCATCAACATAGACTTCAATCTCATGATGAATCATATCATGAAACAAAGTAACCATTGCTCGTTGGTAAGTGGCCCCTGCGTTCTTCAGACCGAAAGGCATTACCTTGTAGCAAAACGTTCCCCAAGGGGTGATAAACGTAGTTTTCTCCATGTCCTCCGCCGCCATCTTGATCTGATTGTAGCCGGAGAAGCCATCCATGAACGAAAATACGGAGAACTGAGTTGTATTGTCGACCAACACATCAATATGAGGGAGCGGGAAATCATCTTTAGGGCTCGCCTTATTCAAATCCCGATAATCGGCGCACATTCGCACCTTATCGTCCTTCTTCGGTATCGGCACTATGTTGGCGACCCACGGAGGGTAAGTGGTGACCGTTAAGAAGCCAGCATCAAGCTGCTTCTGCACTTCTTCTTTGATCTTAACGGCCATATCTGGTCACGTCCTCCTAAGCTTCTGCTTAACGGAAGGACAATCTTCTCGCAGCGGCAAGTGGTGGACCACGATGTCAGTATCAAGTCCGGGCATATCTTCGTATGACCAAGCAAAGATGTCACTATACCCTCTCAGCATCTCGACTAATCTCTGCTTGACATCACCCTGCAATGCAGCCCCTATCCTGACGTTCCTGACCAGTTCTTCAGAACCCAGATTCACAATCTCAATCTCCTCCTCGTGAGGTAGAATAACTTTCTCTTCTTGTTTCAACAAGCGGGCCAACTCTTCGGGAAGGTCTTCGTCTTCATTAATCTCTTTTTCGGCTTGATAGATCGGGCAATCGAAGTCGAAGTGAGTCGTAGAAGGTCCAGAGTCGATGTCATCTGCTCTGTGGATCCTGCAATAACAAGGGTTAAGCTTAAAACAAGGATATGCAGGTTAGCACAAACCCCATTGCCATTTTATTATTTTTCAAAACAAATATAAAACAGGAATAACAGAGATCACAATATTTGAATGCGAAGAAAAACGCCTTTTGATTTATTGGTAAAATGCATGTACATAATCAAACAAGGCCCTGACAATAAAACCGGTATGCCCCGGGTAGGACATAGGGTTGTACAATGATTGGAGAAAGTAAATCATTACTCTTTGCCTGTCACTTGGATGGTATCCTTAATGGACCAGTTGGTGAGGCTCTGGCCTGGTTTGCTTGGCTGGATCCAAGAGTCCAGGTCGCAATCGCTGTCTTCGCCGTCTTCAGACACTGCGTTGACACTTTCAAATATCACCCCGCCGCTGGTAAACTGGATCGGCCCTTTACCTCGCGACGCACTGCGGGAAGAGGAGGCTTCAGCCGCAGGAGAGTATCCTAACCCAAACTTGTCCTGTTTGTTAGGTATTTCTAGAACCTGCCCCCAGCCTGGGGTAGATCTGGCTTGAACAACGGCCCGGGCTTCCTTGAAGGAAGAGAGAGTCATCTCTGGTTTCTCAGCCATCACTGGAGCCACGTCCTTGACCTTAACAGCTTCGGATGCCTGACATAGGGTTTCGTGGATTTCCCCATCCATCTCAACATATTTGAAGGACGACAAATGGCTCACCATTATGTCTTCCTCGCCACATACAGTCACGATGCTGCCTCCGACAGCATACTTGAGTTTCTGGTGCAACGTGGAGGTCACGGCGCCAGCAGAATGGATCCATGGCCGGCCTAAGAGACAGTTGTAGGCAGGCATGATGTCCATGATGTAAAAGACTACGTCGAAAGTTTTCGGCCCAACTTGGATTGGCAACGTTACCTCTCCAAAGACATGACGCTTGGTTCCATCGAACGCCTTCACAACCAGATCACTGGGTGTGCAAATCAATCCACGAGTATCTAGCTTCATCAATGCCTTCTTCGGAAGAACATTGAGCGACGACCCTGTGTCCACCAACACATGAGACATAATCGTTCCCCTACACTCTATCGAGATGTGTAGGGCGCTGTTGTGGTTTCTTCCCTTCGGCGTCAGCTCCAGGTCAGTGAACCCTGGCCTGTTTCCAGCATTCACGTGGGCTACGACCCCTTCCAACTGGTTGACCGATATTTCCTGCGGTACATACGTGGCATTCAAAACCTTTAACAGCGCGTTGCGATGTGACTCCGAACACAGCAACAAATTCAGGATGGAAATTTTCGAGGGTGTTTGATGGAGGTGATCCACGATCTTGTAATCACTCTTCTTAATCAACCTCATGAACTCTTCAGCGTCCTTTACAAGTAAGTCCTTCTCTACCCCACGAGGGGTTTCCTCAACGACTTTACTCTTTCCCTTATCGGTTTCTTCAGCTTTGTCCGCTTTGTCTGCCGCAATCTCAGGTGGAGCAAATACTCTTCCACTACGCGTGATTCCGCCAATTCCCACTAGCTTATCCACAGATTGTCCAGATGGTTCTAGTTCCAACTTCTGTCCGTTACAGTAGACGTCTGCCCCATAATACCATGGGACAGCATTGGTGCTTTCAAACAGTATCGGCCCAGCCTTTGTGATGGTAATTATGGGCGGCCTGGGTGCAAAAATGGTCATCGTTTGGCGAGGGATGGTGATGGTGGCAACCTCATCGTCTTGCTTCAGCATTACCTCTCCAGATCCATATTCGGCCCTTCGGCTAAACTGCAAGATTCCTTCGGTCATCAGACTCTGAATCCCCTCTATCAATTGTTCACATCCATCAGGACGAGTCGCACAGCCCATACATAGTTCTCCACAACCCGGGAAGAAACCTCTCTTCATTAGCTTGGCTTTAACGAAGCTAAGCGGTGTCTTCAGATCCTTGACGTCAGTCAATAAATCCAAATTCTCGTCTTCAATAATGGCATTCACCCCACCTCCCCTATGATTCGGCATAGGGTTCTTTGTGACATTCGGCACATTATCTGAGAAATTGATGATCTTAGCATCCACCATATCTTGCACCTTGTGCTTGAAGGCTTTGCAGTTTTCTATCGTGTGGTCGGGTGCCCCTGAGTGAAACTCACATGTTGCATTCGCATCATAACCCTACGGAGGTGCCCCTGTCAAGGGAGCCAAGGTTCTCTTCTGAACTAGCTGCAACTGAAGCAGAGTTTGTAACAGTTGGGCATAAGACATGGGCGGTGTCTCAAGGTGACGGCTTGACAGAGGTGCCCTGTTCTGATGCTTTTTGTACCCTTGCTGATTTGGCTGCTGCTGCTGCGGCTTCTGTTGTTGCTGGGGTTGTTGGACTGCAGGGATGGTTATGCTAGCCACCTGCTGGCGCGGGCCTTTACCTTTCCTACGAGTGTTGGACACGACGCTCGTTTCCCCTTCATGCCTTTTGCTACCATATAGTTTCTTTCCTCCTCCAGATGAGGATAGATCACCTTGAATTTTCCCCAGTTTGATCCCATTTTCAACGTGCTCGCCCGTGATGATGAGATCTGAGAAGCTTCCAGACATACCGCTGACCAATTTCTCGTAATAAACCCCTGGGAGGGTGGCTACAAACATTTCAACAAGCTCCCGTTCAACCATCGGCGGCTGAACTCTAGCTGCCAACTCACGCCACCGCTGGGAGTATTCTTTGAACCCTTCGTTGTTCCTCTGTGACAAGTTCTGCAGCTGAACCCGGTTCGGTGCCAAGTCACTGTTATATTGGTAATGGTGCACGAATGCCTCGGCAAGTTCCTTCTACGTGCGCACACTGGTAGGTTCCAAACTCATGTACCATTCCTAGGATGGCCCGGACAAGCTATCCTGAAAGAAGTGCATCAGCAACTTCTCGTCTTCAGAGTGAGCGGACATCTTTCGGTAATATGACCTTAAGTGGACACGAGGGCAGGTGGTGCCCTTGTACTTCTCAAAGTCGGGTACCTTGAATTTAGGAGGCACCTTGAAATCAGCAATCAATCCCAATTTAGACATGTCGACACCCATAGTGTTCAGGTTCTCGAAATTCCTCATCTTGTCCTCGAGTGCCTTAAACCTCAGACGTGCTTCAACAGTCAGCTCTCCTTCAGCACCCTTCTGTGAGAACAAATCTTCTTGACGGTCTTCTAACCATGGCTGAGGCCCATACAGATTTCTAACACCTGTGTTGCCGTTGCCCAGTCCAACATTGACGTTAGCTTCAAAATTTCCATTACCGACGCCAGTCGTATTACCATTGAGCCTCGTGTTAGCGATCACATTCCCGTTACCATTGCCATTCCCCCCGGCCACGGGGATGCCATTCTGAGGAGTTTCAACAGGTGGAGGGGTTGGAACATTCCCACCATGGAGTACACCGTTGCTATCTACCCTTGAGATCAGAGGCTGGACCAAGCTTCTGAGCTGGTCTTGGTCGTTGGCAACTACTTGCATGAGCTCCATGAAGCGGTCCATCCTCTCTCGGAGTTCCTGAACATCAGTCTGCACTTGCTCCATTGCTCTATCCTGATTTGCTCTGGTCAGATAGTAGTGGATTGGCCTTCGATCAATCCTGGAACAACCTGCATACACAAAGGGTTAGAAGAAAAAACGACAAGATGCTTGTTATGCAAATGCTTCATGCAAATGCAAACGTGTGTCTGTGCGTTAGGGAGATCCCCCCCCCCCCCCCCGATCCTAGTGCCTGAGTGCCAGTGCCGATAATAAAAAGTCTGAATCCAGTCATGGAAATAACATCTCATATATAAAGAAAGCCCATCAAGGCAGTACACAACGTCACTGAGTACAAGCAGAATCAATAGCATGACCTCGACCAACAAGCCTGGTGATGGTCAGCATACAACAATGATCAAAACAAAAGGATTACAAATATAGTCAAGCACGACCACGGGCTCGAAACTCTTCTAATAGATCCCTCGTTTCTGGATGATCAGGCTGAGTGAGCAACCCTTCGACGAGCAACTCCCTCTGCATAATAGTGTATTGAAGACCTTCAACAGAGTCTTCCCATGCTCCTTCACCGAAACAATCTTCTAGCTTCCGCTTCTTGGCTTCAAACGTCAGTTTGTTCTCCTTCAGGTTAGCAAGAGCCTTGTTGAGCAGGCCTTCAGCGGCATATCTGCGAGCGGTTTCTTCATCAAACCTCTTCTCACTAGCCTTCACCTGGGCTTTTAGCTTGGAGATTTGCTGCTTCAGTTTATCCTCCCGTTCCTTGCTGTTGGCTAGGGTGGCCTTCCAATGCTGATTAAATTTGGATATTCTCTGGTACACTTCATCCAAGTGCTGCTTCTTAGTGGCCAGTACGTCGTTGACAACTTTGAAGTCCCGACCCAAACGCCCACGCTCATCCAGCTGCTTAGTCAAATCCGTACCTAACTGGTTCGCCAGCTCTGTTTATCTCTTGAAGGAATGGACGGCTTCGCTTCTATCGCTTCTGAGCTGAGCCAATTCTTTCTCCAGTTCTTCATTTGCCTTCTTCAGCTCATCTCGCTCAGCTAACACCTGATTGTGCTGCTGAATAGGCACGGTGGTAGGCTCTTCAATCACTAGAGGGCTTTCTAGCTTGGCAGGAGGAAACGGCATCCCTATGATATCTGTTTTGGCTCTGATCCAGGTCACATATGGAGCGTAGGCTTGGCTATTACTTTTTCCCAGCAACGGTTTTCCTCGCTTACTGATACCATTCCAAGCATGCTGAAGCTTAGATAACATATCCCCCTCTAGAAGACCAGTGAGGTACAGAGATTCCTGCACCTCTTCATCCTTCGGCGGAGCTCTCAAAGCATAAGCAAACTGTCGGACCAACAGGGATGGATTATAGTTGATACAGCCCTTCCTGCCTATCAAAGGCACATTCGGAAATCCGCTGCAGCTGAAGATAATCTCAGTACCCAACCTATCTCTATCAAACTAGGCAATATCCTCCACTGATAGACTCATCAAACGCTCAGACCACTCAGCTGTGGCTGCAGATGAAGCAAAGGGACCCTTCTTGGGTAGGTGACTATCAAGCCATCTATAGAGTAGGGGCACACAGCACGAGACATTCTTGCCTCTTATGTTCTCGTTTTTATAGTGGATGTAATGATAGACATCTCCAATCAAGGTAGGGACTGGATTCCCTGATGCAAAGATGTGGAAGGCGTCCAAATCTACAAAGTCGGGCATATTAGGGAACAGAATGATGCCGTATATGCAAAGAGCAAGAATGGTGTTAAACACAATCCAACAACCGTCTTTGGCACACTGCTGGGCCTTTCCCACTAAGAACTGCAAGGAGAAACCGGGAACCCTGTTCCAACTAGACAAGACCAACTCGGAGGCATCCAGATGAAGTGAAGGAGCTAGACCAGCCAGATTAGGCTCAGCATCCATATGAACAAAGAGCATCTGACTCTTGATAGGCACACCTAACAAATTAGCATACTCCTCCAGTGTAGGTGCGAGAATGAAGTCCGGGAAAGTAAAGCATCTCAAAGGAGGATCGTAGAACTGCAGCAAGGCGTGCAACCCATTCAACTCGAACACAGAAGGCTTACGAACCAAGCTGAGCAGTTTCCCATAAGACTTTCTGAACTCACCTCTCACAGACTCATCTGCCAACGCAATCAAACCAGCCAGCTGAACAACATCAGGAGTGGGAAGCTTGTAGGCCACGGTCTTCCTTAGAGAACCCATGATAGCACAATAGGAGGCAAGAAAACCTGAACCGGGGGAAACGGTACCTGCAACACAAACACACGTTAATGATATGCAAATGAGTATGCAAAACAATGCAAAATGCAATCATGCAGCAGGAGATCAAGACAACTATGCTGTTGAGGAGGTGAAGGTGAAGATTCTGTATCAACAAAACCATAATACTGCTCTGTCAAGAACAACCCTATCTCTGATGAGAAGAAAACCCTGGTATCGGACCATAAATCTGCTCTGTCAAGAACACACATATCTGAAGACAAGGACTTCTGATACAGGACCATAAATCTGCTCTGTCAAGAACAAATACATCTCTGAAGATAAGGACCTCTGATACAGGACCACAAATCTGCTCTGTCAAGAACAAATACATCTCTGAAGATAAGGACCTCTGATACAGGACCACAAATCTGCTCTGTCAAGAACAAATACATCTCTGAAGATAAGGACCTCTGATACAGGACCATAACTCTGCTCTGTCAAGAACAAATACATCTCTGAAGATAAGGACCTCTGATACAGGACCATAACTCTGCTCTGTCAAGAACACCTATACATCTCTGAAGTTAAGGACCTCTGATATAGGACCATAACTCTGCTCTATCAAGAACACCTATACATCTCTGAAGATAAGGACCTCTGATACAGGACCATAACTCTGCTCTATCAAGAACAAATACATCTCTGAAGATAAGGACCTCTGATACCAACAAAACTGATTCACTATCAAGAAAACCAGGTAGTCTGAAGGTTAAGGTTTCCTGCAACAAACCCGAACCTGCTCACAGGTATGGACCTAAACTGACACAAGTTCGGCATCCTATGCGGTCATCAGCGTCATAGACATTCAAGAGAGATGATACGATACCCAGAAGGTGTGGCATCACCATCTCCTGAAGCGGCCTCACTTAGCTGAATCCCAAATGATCGGTCCTCAGAGTCGACAATCCTCCAAACCAACAACCCCTCAGGCCCAAAGGGCCGGAAAAGAAGCCAACCGGGAGAACCTCGTCTGAGCGTGGATTTCATGAGACACTAGTGCCTGCAAAGCAAGCACGTGCCTACTAATTTCCACAACTAATGCTAGGTACACTCAAGCCTGGGTCTGGCTCCTCACTCATCAGAATGCCCCTCCCACAACAGCACAGATAATCATATCATACTGAAAATGAAGCGCGGGAAATAAAGTGCGATAAATAAACACAACCCAACAAGTAATCATACAAGCGCTAGGATTGACTCTCACAGGGGACGTTGGATCCCCAAACTGACTCGCAAAAGGGACGTTGGATCCCAGGAAACTATGAAGTCCCCAACAGAGTCGCCAGCTGTCGCTACTGCGAAAATAAGGTGCCGGCAAAACAGAAGAGTAGCCACCTTTCGTTATTTATCCCTCTGAACGGGAAAGGAAACAATCGGAAAAACCTGATGAAAAGGTATAAGACAAGGTCATCGCAACCATTGTCTGGGTTCGGGAGTCGGTTACGCAAGGGGAAGGTATTAGCACCCCTCACGTCCATCGTACTCGATGGGATCCACGCTTGTTGTGTTTATCTGACGGGTTGGTTTTATCTATCTACCTATCAAGGCTAGTCAAAAAGAAAAGAAAATGACTCTGCAAAGCGTCGCGCTTTATGCCTACGTATTCTCATCAGAGAATGAGAAATCAGAGTCAACGTAGTTCGGCTAACTACGGGTGATGGGGGAAGGTGGCTCGCCAATACGTCAGTATTGTGCCTACGTACTCTCAACAGGTATGAGAGATTAGAGCTTACGTAGTTCAGGATAATACAGATTACGGGAATTCAGATTCATCTATTTTTTCGAGTAGGGTTAACAAACAGTTCCAGCAGTTTGGTGTACGCGGCTCGACCCTTGGAGACTTAGGCGTTACTGTTTGCGGTAGAACTGAGAGTTAACGACACTCTTTTCTTCAAAAAAGCTTCCTTTGAATTACGGGCCCACGGGGCAAAAAGGTTTGAAGTTTGTTTCTGTCTTTTACGGAAGAACTGTTTTTCATGGATGTTTGCAACCAATATCGCACTAGGGACTATGACCTGAGAGTGAATGCGTCGCATGTCACCCAAGGGGTACCATACTAAACATCCAGACTGTTGAAAAGAAACTCTCCAACAGTCCTTTCTCAGATAGCTTAAGGCTCGTAACGTACGACATCAGTTAACCTTTATTACTGTATTTTAATTTGTTTTGAGATGAGAAGAGAGAACGAACAGGTTCAACTAAGGGGAGACTATCAAGTCCTAACAGTTGTCATGCCAAGGATTCATCCTATGGTTGAGGTTTGAAATAGGGAACTCCTAGAAGTTATCATGCATAGGTTTCAACCTAAAGTTCTAGTCATCACTTCCTTATCAAAGGAAGTGAGATTCCTAGGGGATCATACCAATGATAAACAGAAACAGATAAAGCATCAACTTAAACAGTAAACAGTAAACAATTGTAAAATGCATGTAATGCAAGTGAGGGAGGAAATGTGTGTGGGGCATCAGCCTCCACAAGCTCGTCTTGACCTCAAGCCAGATATGAATAAACACAATAACTGCAATCATACAGAAGAAATAACATGCTATACAGCAAATAACGAACCACATAGGCAAGGGAGCTGGGCTCTACCGAATACCCGCAAGCAAAGCCATACAGTAAAAATACAAGCAGAGGGAGCAACTCAACCTCTAGTGCAATCATGCTCCTAGCTTAAGTGTTGCACCCTAATTTTTGACCATGAGATCCTACCTCTGTTTGCGTTTTTTTTACATGTTATCATCGTGTTTTTTACATGTATGTTTTCTATAGCTAACCAACTTGTGTAGCTGCGGTAGTTCCGAGTGGAAATAGCTTTCATTCCCACAAATGAATATCTCAAAGGCGTGAATTCCAGATTCCAAGTTTAAATGCAAGATCTAGGCCCAAGCCTCCTACGTCAAGAACGTTAGTTCGTCAAGTTCTAATAAGTTCATTGGTGGAGAAGTGAAATTTTACGAATTTCTTTTAGCTCAAATTGGGTTTACAAGTCCAAGCTACAAGGAAGGTTACAAGTTCGGGTTAATTCATCAATTTCAAAGCATTACAAAGTTTGATCTTCACGTTTGAATTTAAGATCCAAGAACATTTAAAACCCACAAGAATAAATAGATCAACATTAGTTTCATGATAAGAGGGTGCTATTTATTTTCAAAGCTTATGATTTCAAATTTGTTGCTGGATACACCACAAGTTTAATGTTAAAAGAAACAGGAAGTACATATTCGCCCCTTTTGCTTACAAGGTAATAATGCCAAGCTCAGATTACAAGGAAAGATCATAAGAAATTTTAGTAATGCGGGGACTACTGAGCGATTCCCCAAGTGGGCTCCCCATTTGAATGCATGTTCGGTGCCAAACCAACAGTGTCACGTAGCTGTAATTTAAGGGAGGTTTTGGAAGTGTCCTACACCCTTGTATATCCTTATGCGACGACACCTGCGAAATGATGCACATCAGTACAGATATTTGGGTACATTGGGAATAATTTATATGAGAAAGCTGGTATTCTCAAGTATAATCTTTGAACAGCTATGGGTTATTCAATAATATGTTCAAATTTGATTCAAGACTAATTAAGCTACGATCATGTTTTGAGAACGGGGTAGTGGAAACTCTGTAATGCACAACTCTAAGCATAATTGTTCTGAACGGCATCAACGGTGCAGCGGTTTCAGGCGTAACTTCCTGAATTTACAGCATCAGGATTTGTGAACAAAGTTTTTTGTTCTTAGCAATCGTTTTATTTTATAAAAGAAGTCAAGATTTCTACCTCTCATTTGAAGTTGACTGTTGCACCCCAAATTTTGACCCCTTATATCCTCTTCATATCATATGCATTTATTTATCTAACATTAACAAGTTTCAGAGTGTATTTTGTCAAGACACAGATGGAACGGGGCTCCGTACTGATAAAATCGAAGGATTCGAGGATTGGGTAACCATCGCTTTGGGATGAATCATTCATGAAATAAGATCAAGAGTATCATATTGGGCCATGTGTGAGTTCAATTTGAAGTGATCACCCCCAGATGGAGTGCAGCGCAGTTCAGGGTACTCGATTAGGGTTTTCGAGCAGGAGAAGTCAACCATAGTTTGACTTCGGATTTAAAGGAAGGTTCAATGATGCAACTTTGGTCCAACAAGTTTATAAAGCTTAGTGAAGTCCCCTCAAAGAGTTTCAAAGTCTTGGAAGCTCCGAAACATGAACAGACAGTTCGGTAATCGCCGATCGATCGTACGGTTGACCGAAAAGTCAACCCCCTCAAATTTTAGGAATTGGACTTCAAGTGGTGAAGTAAAGTTGTTCCTTATGTCATGAGGGACCTACATATCAATTTTCATGATCATCGGATCAAAGACGTGAGAATAATTGGAAAAACGGGAAATTAGGGTTTCAAAAGGGGCTAAACCCTAACTCCCTAACCGCACACCCGATTGAAGTGGTTCAAAGCTCGTCGGAAAGCTCTTAATAAGTCCTACAAAAGTCCTATACTAGGTCACACTCAGAAAATGCATGGAATTGAAGTTATCATCAAAATCGATTCTTAGTACAAAACACTTAGTGAAATTTTGAAAATCTGGCAGCACTAAAACTTGTTTTTTGCTGACTTTGAAGGACTTTTCAACCAAGATTCACATAGATTTGGAACTTTTGGCAAACATGAATATTGTAGAGCTACATAAGGGCTTTCCAAAATGTACAAGAACTCCCCAAGAGGAGTTATGAGCTGAGAGTTATGAAGTGTGAAAGATGGGTCTGTGCACTAATTTGTTAACTTGCCTAAATCCAACATGAACTTGGTTCCCAACCATACACTTCATATCTAACCATGGATGGACATCTGATATGATGAATTTAGAGGTTGGAATAAGCAAATTCAGAAGGGCATACCAAGCAAGTACAAGATCTTGAACAAAATCCATTACTTTAATAGAAGAAAGTACAAAGGTACAATAGGAGAGAGATGGTTTGTGGATGCAGCAGGAGGGGGCTGTCCTTTCTACCTCTATAGTCACTTCTTACAGCTTAATAAAATCTGGTTTTAGAGGTTAATGACCTTTGAGAGCATGCACCATTTGCAGAAAGAAAATCACACTTGGATTCACAAAGATTTCCCTTTCAAAACTCCCTCCAAAAGCCAAAATACAAAGCTGCCCTCACCCTTGTCTCTACTATAAATAGAGACCTCCCTCACCTCATTTCTAACACATTACATCTAAGAGAAACCACAAATAGCTGCTGTCATCACATTTCCTTAACATTGCTTCAAAATCACAAAGTCCTCCAAAAACCTCAAAAATGTCAACTTGCATACTTCATACCAGAACTTTCTCCAAACCTTAAAACCCTTCAAGGACCTCATAGACCACCTTAAAATAACCCTACAAAGCTGTTCCAATCATTAGTTTCCTCAAAAAACCAAAGAATCAAAAAGTCAAATGTCTATGTACCATAGTTTGACCATTATGCATTTCTCTTGACAAATCTTCACACAAGGCTATCCCCACCATTTCAACACTTGAGACACCTCATATTAATGATGTGCAAGCTGTTCAAAGTCTCAAAATACAGTTAGAATATCATTTACTCAAACTGGTCTCAAAGTTGCCTTCTTTCTTCAAAAGGAATCAACTACTCCAAAAGTGTTTAAAAGGGAGGGGATCTTGTTGCTGCTAGCCTGCTTAAGAGGGATCCACAAGAGGTTGGTACCCTAAAATTCTTTCTTTTGTATGCATAAATATCATGAGTTTTTGCTTGATGATTTGTATCTTGAAGTATTGGATTTGTTATCACTTGGTGTGCTACATTAATCATGTTGACTGCTACAGCTTTGTAACCCCTTTGAAAGGCATACTTTTGAGTATCTTGGCACTTATCTTTAGTAGTGTAAGCATAGGACAGGTTGCATAAAACTTTAATATGGCAACACAGATAATCATGCTATGCTTGTCACTTTGCAACAGCCTGTGTAGTGGTTGTTATCTTGCAAATCCATTTCTTGATGTTTAAAAGCACTCCCTAACCTATGCAAGTTTGATAGGTTGCTAAGTGTTGATGAAATATTGATGTATGATGAAAAACTAGAATTATTAATGTTGTTTTAAGCTTATATGTTTATCCACATTAGAAAACTGTCAAGGATTAGTTTTTGTCATAAGAAGTAGTTTAATTCTGAACCTTGCCCTATGTGGACTCACTGTTAAAGCTACTTTGGTTTCTAGCTATCTAAATCTGCTCCACTGTTTTGAAAATTAGATGTCTACATCACAATATGTTGCATCTTTCTCATTTGATGTAGGGTGATATGAATCTGTTAAAGGTTTAGCAGCATGTTCATAATTCTGTTTTGATTCTTGGCTCTATAATTGCATCACACCTTCTTAGCCTATCTTTATCACAATTTGGAATTACAAGCTAGACCTTGATATGGACTATGCATCCTTAATTTCACTGTATTCAAGTTGACAGTAGGGTTAACTTTTGTTTTGTTTGTCATGTGTGGATGGTGGTCAAGCCAAGTTCATTTTGGCAATGTGCATGCTAGACTCTTTTCCTGTTTGCTTTTAATTCAAGTTAATGCTAAGACTCAGTCTGCACCATATTCCTTTGAAATGTGGTTTAGCATTTTCCATGAACCATTTCCAGCTACCAAAATCTGTTTGCACCACACACACACTTGGCAATCACCACCTGCTAGGATATTTGCCATATCATGATCCAAGTCAGCATGTGAAGCTTATTCCCTCTGTTCATGCCTGTTCCATGATCTGGCTCCCATTTGACATTTTTCAAACTTTACTGGGCACTGCATTTGTGTTTGGTGTGTAGCATTGGTATTAGGATTTGTTTGTGTATCACTGCATCCTAAATATTCTAGACTTCATGCCTATGTTGATTTCTGCTCTAATAAACTAGTTTTCCTCATGATTGGTGTGCTGTTTGAGTATAAGTAACAGGTCCTTTTGGTTGTTAACCTGATATTGAATTGTTATTGATAGCTGATTACTGTTTCCTGCTTCATGTCATATCTGGACCTAGCCTACAATGCATTTGGTCATGACTGTTACATATTCAGTTGCTTAAGCAGTTTGTTTTACTTGAAGTCATGTCATCTTGTTGTTGTTTTTTTAAAAAAGAGCAAGTTCATCAATGTATTGCATTATCCATGTTTCTGTCTGAACATTGAATCAATCTGACTTAGGAACATCATCAAGAGCATGTTAGATGATTGGATTGTTGTCTAATATAAAGCAAAATCAGGACTGGTTGCATTTTTGATTGATTATCAGTCTGCTGTCATACTTGCATCATTGTTTTATGGTGAGAATCGTTTGTCATAACCTGTTAGCCTCAATCTAAATCTAAGGCCTTCAACTAATCTTAGGATATGAGTACCTTGCTGTTTCTGTTTCCCAAATCACCATACCATGCTTGCTGTCTAAATTTTTTGAGGATAGTCAACCTAGAATTCTTATCAGAATTCTAGTTGGTCTTTTAGAGATCATCAGTGATTTGTTTTGGTGCATTGATTCTATCAGTTACTTTCTTTCTTGTATAATCATGGATGTTACTTGTTCATTTTTGTTATTTTGGTTTTGGTATTCAATGTGTTACCTATGTGTATATTACATTTTGCTGTTGCTTGCTTGCATCTACATATCTTGCATTCAAATTTTAAAACACTGTTTTTTTTCATAAACCAAAACAACTGAGTGAGGGCACTGTGCTCACTGAGTTCATCTGAATACCACGAATTTCATGGAGGTTTGGGTTGGCTTCAATCATTCAATTAATGGATGTTTTAGTCATGCCTTGGAGTTGCCCAGAAAATCAACTGATTAGGCTATGTATATTTTTTCTTTCCATCCAATTAATGGATGTAACAGCCACCCCAGTGGCAGACCATTGCGCGCGTTATAACTTTCCACCAGCATGACAAGGGTTCGATCCGGGTGGAGGTCGAACCCTTTTGTTTTTTATTTGTCCAATTTCCATTAATAAGCCATATTATTCATTCCTCTCGTTTCTCTATCACACGCGCGTGCGCGCCCCAGTGGTAAGTGTGCGTGTTTGAAAGCACTAGGGCGTGGGTTCAATCCCCACTTTTGCCCATTCTTTTATTGGTTTTGTTTATGTTATTATCATGAAATATATCAACTTTCAAACGTTCATAACTTATTTATTTTTTGTAAGATTTCATCCATTCTTTTTGCAAAATTTTTCTTACAACATCTAGTTTTGTTTAATAGTTTAAAATCTCGTGATTGATTATCTCAACATTACTTGGGTATATTTGTTAATAAATTCACTCTCAAGTCGTTACCTTGTGTCTCGATTTAACTTACCCTCTATGCCATGTTTGTCTTGCAAGATTTATGGGTATTGGTTTATGTTTGTTAACATATTGAGACTTCATTCTTTTGTTGGTTGTTACCATGAATGTTTATACCTCCTAAATTACGAGGCTAAACTAATTTAACTGTGTGATATTGTTATCTAGGCATAGTTGTTACTTTCAATTGTCATTGGTTTATATGGTTGTTACCTTCATCATACTTTCAATCCTTGCTAAAGCATGACTTCATCTTCGTTAAGATATGCCATTTGTAGCACTGCTTGTATTTATCAGTTGAAATCATTCATCTAACTTGAATTACTTGCTCATTATAATGTGCTTACCCCTCTTTGATTGTAATCTTTGTCTTCTGTATTCCTCATACTTGAATAACTCATTACCTCTGCCTTTGACTTTGAAAAGTCACTTTGAACTTTAGATAAGATCAAAACTCATAAGCCATTGGACTTTGCTTAAGTCTAAAAGACCCACCTTTACTAGGAGTGCTCCTCAACTAGAACCCTAGGATAGAGTTGTTAACTCTATGTAAGGATCATGGATATGATCATTTACTTCCCCCTTTGAGTGTTACAACATAGACATAGAGAGTTTTGTGAAACTCTACACAAACATTATTATGTTTGTTCCCCTTCGAACCTTGATCGCAATCAAGCGTTCTTCAACCCTAGTAAGGTGAACTACGATTGCTCTGATTCTATCCTAGTTAGGATACGTAGGCAGAGGACGCGATGTCTTTGCGAGCAAACTTAGAAACAATCTTAGGTCTTCATCTATCATAACCTTCACCTTTTTACCCAATACCCAAACCTTAGCAAATATTTAACAAACTTAGCATACAAATAAACAAAAGGTTCCTGTAGAGTACTACAGATGTTTAGGATGAGAAATACCTACCCTATGCATAACCAACCCCCGATCCCCGAATCTCTTAGCGTTGTTGTAACATCGCGCAAAAGGTTCTTTCTTTCTTTAGACCTTTCCTTTGGATAAATTAAAGTCCGGTTGTAAAAGAATTAAGGTTCAAGTTAATTCAATAACTTGATATCCGATTTTCACCGCAACAGAAATGGCGACTTCACTGGGGAAAGATTCAAGCTTGAGGGTTTAGCCTATTTTGTTTAATTATATGCTATATTTGTGAATATTTGCTTAACATGTATATTTGTCAATATATTTGTATGTTGGATATTGGGTGCTTTGAGTGGTGAGACGGTCCTATACCCGGACTTGAGTGCAATTATGATAGGATGGTGGTATATTCAAGAAGGCTTATAGGGAGTTGATTCCCGACCAAGCTAACTTGAGAAACCACCGCTCAGTGTAGGCCCTCTCGAAAGTTTAGTATTGTTGATCGAGTATTCGTGAAAACAATGCTACTTTCGACGAAGGAGCCCATGACACTGTGGACTTTTAGATTACATTTTACCCCACTTTGGCCTTATTAGGACGTAGTGCGATGACTATAAGGAAGTATTTCCGAAGTAGTCGATACGCGATACTACACTCAGACAAGATTCTCTTGAGAATATTATCAATTACCAAGTAATTTGGGAAGTCGATAATATCCGAAAGATGGGTCGATGACTCTGGGAACTTTGTAGAACCCGTTCGGCAGGTACAATCAATCCGTAGCACAATCTTTGGGGATGGGTAGATCTTTGAACTCATGCTTGTCCTTAACCCTAAACCTGTGTTGTGTGCATATGCATCTTGTTTATGTTTTCATATCATCATATCATCATATCATCATATCATCATATGGTTTCATGGAACTCAGACTTTGTTGTTTGTAAATATCAGAGGTCGTCATGAACATTGAAAGAAAGAAAACTTTGAAATACACTTACAAGGGTTTTAACCTAGATGATTTGAGAAGATTGAGCACCTTGGTGACAGATTCAGAGGGATTTCAAAGCCGGTACGGGAAGCTGTTGCTACTCTTGAAGATAAAAATGGATAGTGGACTTCTCTCTACCCTCCTCCAGTTTTATGACCCGCTCTACCATTGCTTCACATTTCCTGATTATCAGCTAGTACCCACACTAGAAGAGTATTCTCAGTTGATCGGGTTGCCTATTCTTGAAGAATCTCCTTTTCCGATTGTAGAGAAGGACCCCAAAGAGCAGGATATCGCCAAAGCTACACGTTTAGGAGTGGATGACATAAAAAAGAATCTGATTACAAAAGGGGGAGTCTTTGGGTTCAAAGCAGAATTCTTGATTGAGAAAGCTCAATACTACGCAGATCATTTAAGCATGGATGCATTCGAAGTTATCCTTGCCTTACTCATCTATGGTATATTCTTGTTTCCAAGCTTTGAGAATTTCGTGGACCTCAATGCCATCAAAATTTTCTTAAAGAAGAACCCTGTGCCTACCTTGTTGGCAGACGCGTACCATTCTGTTCATCTGAGGAATTTCCATAATGGAGGAATGATCACTTGTTGTGCTCCTTTATTGTACAAATGGTTCACTTCACATTTACCCAAAGCTAACGCTTTTTGGGATCCAAAGAAAGGATGGTGGTCACAAAAGATCATGGCTCTTACCCATTCTGATATTGATTGGTATAATCGTGATTATGATGGGATAATGATCATTGACAGTTGTGGGGAATTTAGCAACGTACCTCTTCTCAGCATTAATGGAGGGATCAGCTACAATCCGATACTTGCCCGCCGACAATTGGGATACCCCCTAAAAGACAAACCCAAAAGTGTTCAAGTAGAAAGCATCTTCTTCAAAGAAGGGGAAGACAGTCAGGGATTAAAAGAGAAAATTCTAGAAGCTTGGAAGCGTCTGCATAAAAAAGGAAAGAAAGATCTTGGAAAACTCAACTGTATTTCTTTAGAACCTTACCTCCAATGGGTTCGGAAAAGAGCTGTCACACTAAAGATGCCGTATCCTAAACAAAAGCCTATGGCCTTAAAAGAAGAACGCCCGTTGGTCTTCATGTCTGAAGAAGAAAAGTTGAAAATTGCTTTGGTCAAAGCACAACAAACTGAAGAAGCTTGGAAGCACAAGTATCAGATAGTCATTGAAGAAAATGCAGAGCTCCGGAGACAACTCCAGTCAAAAGATGAAGAAATCCTCTCTTGTAAGAAGAGGAAAGCACTAGAGGAGCCTTATGAGCCTCAGTCTAATCCATGGAAGATAATTGTGGACAGACTCATCATTGAGAAGACTCAGTTGGAAAGAAAGATCGAGAAGCTCAACCTCAGGCTGTTAGGAGAACCTTGATAGATTGCGCCAAATTGTTTAGTTAAAACCCTTGTAAGAGGAAATGATGTTTTGTAATCTGTTTTGTTTATTAATAAAATGATGATTTCCGATGTTCAAAAATCTCTGAGTTCCGTGACAACCATGAGCATTTGCATTCACACTACTTCTAATCATTCAAGGAAATTCAACTTTTTCTTTGCAGGCAACAACATGGTAAGAAGAGGCATGCTTCGAGTCCCGGATCTGAGGTTGGGTCGTCTAAGAATGCTAACCAGACTTGTTCGAAATCCTGCTGCTTTCATAGCCAAATATGGGGACCTATTGCCGTTAATAAGCGCTCCAATCAATGAGCCCATGTTGCAAGCTTTGTCGGAGTTCTATCATACAACTTACCACTGCTTTGTGTTTCCGGATTTTCAGTTACTCCCGACCCTCGAAGAGTATAATGCTTACTTGAAGATCCCATGGGCTCTTACACTCCCTTATGGAAAACCAAAGAAGAAGGACTTAGCTAAAGCCCTGCATATCAAGCTGGAAGACTTACCACCAATGAGGGCGAAAGCAGGGTGGTATGGAATGGATGCCGGGCCTCTAATGGAAATGGCCGAGTATCACTATGAAAGTCGAAACCTGGGCATTTTTGAGGCAATTTTGGCACTACTAATATATGGACTGTATCTGTTCCCAAGCAATTACGACTTCATCAGCGAGGAAGCAATACGTCTCTTCATCCTCAAAAGTCCGGTCAACACAATACTGGCTGATACTTATGTGGTCATTCACCGTTTTGCCTTGTATGATTGTGGGCGATACTCATGCTGTCTTGCACTACTCAACCGATGGTTTACTTCTCATCTACCAAGGACCCATATCCTTTGGAGGCTTCCTACCAAAAACGCTTGGGTTTCTAAACTTGTCACTCTCAGACACCATGATATCACCTGGTACGACACTAGCATCGGCGACCAAATCATGATTTCCAGCTACGGAGATTTTCCCAATGTGCCTCTCATTGGGATAGGAGGGGTGATCACTTATAATCCTATCCTTGCTAGGCGTCAACACGGGTATCCTACCGGGCCAGAGCCTGAACCAGAACTGTTGAGGCCCCGCTTCTGTGAGACAGGTCGCAACCAAGAACTAGAAGCTAATGCCGAATACGCTCAAAGAGATCCACACCTTATGGGCCCAACTCCGATGGAGAATGCAAGTTGCCTAACCACCAGGGGGTACCTGCTATGGTCAAAAGAAATTGCTTTAATCATGTTCTACACTCACGACTACGAGATAACCATGGAACCTGAAGTCCCCGCGACTAGGGAAGAACTGAAATACGCTTTGGTTAAAGCGCAAAGGGAAAATGAAGACCTGTGGGAGATTATCCGCCAGGATCAAGTTCATGCCGGGGTCCAAGAAGGAGAAGGGTCGTCTTGTTAGATTGGTTTTTGTTTCGTCATTTCCCTGCTTTCCCTAAAAAAGGATTGAAATCCTGCTTGTTGCATTTACTTTCATTGTAAGAAAAGTCTTGCTTTTTTAAGCAAAGACCACTCTATTGTAATAGATTCCCGGCTATCAAATGAAAAACGCTTTTTAAAGCACGTCGTCACATGTTGGTCTAACTTTTTGTTTGTAAATGAAAATCTTGAGTTTCCTTGAATGGTTCATGCATCTGCATTCGCATGTCATCCGGCATCAATCTTGCATTTGGGGTTCCGCAGCTCATCTTTTGTTCTTGACCAGAGAGAGAGAAGGAGTCACGCTGAGTACTCACCGATACAACACACGGTCCCAAGCTCAAAAGAAGATGGCAGATAACGATCAAAGGTTCGACCGAATGGATAATGACATTGAAGGGATCAAAGGGGACGTCAACCAGATCTTAGAAGCCCTCAACATGATCAAAGCAAAAATGGATACACAACCTACAGTGATCTCCGAAGTTGCCACAACAGCAGCCAATGTCACGATGGCCCCTGTTACTTCAGCAGAGTTTCCCTATGGCATGTCCCGGGATTTTGTACCACCTTTCAACGGCATGCAGTCTTCAGGTCTCAATCCGTTGTTCGACTCAACAATCAGAAACCCCATTTTTACTACAGCAGGTGGTCCCACCACAGTACGACCAGTCTTCGCCAATCAACAGCCAATCTTTGATATACCCGATGGATCCGAAGCTGAGGATGAAAAACACGAAAAGTTAAGGGTAGAAATGGACATCATGGCCAAAAGGATGAGGGCCATTGAAGGAAATCATGTCTTTGGGTCTGATGCCAAGGATCTGTGTCTGGTATCTGGATTAGTGTTCCCTCAGAAATTCAAAATACCGATCTTCGACAAATATGAAGGGACCACTTGTCCTAAAGAGCACTTAATCATGTACTGTAGGCGGATGGCTCCGCATATTGAAAATGATAAACTATTAGTACACTGTTTCCAAGATAGTCTAAAAGGAGCTTCGGCCAAGTGGTATCTCGGTTTAGATCAAGCTAAGATTCACAGTTTCCAAGACCTCTCAGATGCTTTTATTCAACAGTACAAGTACAACATGGACCTAGCTCCAGACCGCCGTCAGCTTCTTAATATGACGCAGAAAAATACCGAAACCTTCAAAGAGTATGCGCAAAGGTGGCGCGGAACTGCAGCACAAGTAGAGCCTCCTCTTACTGAGAAGGAGTTGGCAGATTGGTTTGTGGATACAGTTCGACCCGAATTCTATGAACGTTTGATCAGCAGCGTTACAACAAATTTCTCTGATATTGTGGCAGTAGGGGTTAAGGTAGAAGCGGGTTTGAAGAGTGGAAAAGTGACTACTTCAAATGTTACTTCAAGCGCCAACACGGCAAAGAAGCCAGTCAGCTCGTTCCACAAAAAGAAAGAGGGAGAAGTGAGCGCAATCACATATGGAAAGAAAGTACAAAGCTCTCGAAGCCTCCACCAACAGTACCAACCATCATATGTAGCGGCAGTAACCCCGGTTTTTCAGCCTTCTTCGCAGCATGGTCCCCAACCTGGGGCATTCAACAATCAACACCAGTATCAGCCTGGCGGTCAGCAACAGTATCGCACCAGTAATCAACAACAAAGCCAGCAGCCGCAGGGTCAACAACCTCAGAACAGGGCCCCAAGGGCAAATTATCCAGCAAATAGGCCAAAGATACATCCTATTCCAATGAGTTACACCGACCTGTTTCCCATGCTAGTAGAAAGAGGGTTGGTTAAAACAAGAAAATTGGGTGCTCCACCTAATCCACTCCCGTTCTATTATGATGCGAATGCTCGCTGCCCATTTCATGAGAATGCTCCAGGCCACAATCTCGAAGGTTGCTTCGCCCTTCAGCACCTAGTTCGTGAGCTTATCGAAAAGGGAACTCTATCCTTCGAAGATAATCCGCCCAATGTTAAAAGCAACCCTCTTCCCAATCATGGTGGAGTCAATGCCATTACTGAAGAAGGGGAGGGGTCAGAGGATAAGAAGGTTACCACCATTGGTGAGATCAAAGTGCCATTAGCAGACCTACACAAACGCCTCGCTCAGGCATGGTTACTCAAGACATCTCACGAAGATTGCAAAGAATGTATGCTGAATCCTGAGGGTTGTGACGCTGTGAAAAAGGATATTCGAGCTATGATTGAACAAGGAATGATAGAAATCGCTAACCGAAAAAAGGAAGAGGATGTGGCAGTCATCGAGCCTGTGTTTAACATACCGGGAGAATCCAACAAAGGAGCTGGGTCCAGAGATGGTAACAGTAATAAAAACTACAAGAATATTCGGCCAGTATTTCGTGATGACGGACCCCCGAAATTCGGGAGAGGACAGACTAGGTTTGAGCCAAGGGGAGGATTCCAGCCTCGCCCAAGAGCCGTGACACCAAAACAAGATTATTCATGGTGCGAAGGGATTTTCAAAGAAAAGAAACCAGTGAGTGTGGCCAACATCGCCGGGGGAAGCAAAATGACCCGGAGTGGTCGTATCTATCAAACTCGAACATACAGCGAGGCTCCTCCACCAGCAGTTCCCGTTCAAAAGACGCCCGTTCCTCAGAAGCCTGTTCCGGAGACAACCACTGACAAAGAGCCTTTAGTTAAAAGAAAAGAAAGTCTCAAGAACGATGAAGAAGAATTCCTGAGAATCATCCGGCGAAGCGATTATAGGGTGGTGGACCAATTGAATCAGACACCCTCCAAAATCTCGGTCATGGCTTTGCTTTTAAGTTCCCCAGCACATCGCCAGGCATTACTCAAAATCCTGACACAGGCCCACGTCACTAAAGATATTACAGTGGGGCAGTTCGACTCCGTTGTAGCAAATATCACTGCCTGCAACACTTTGAGCTTTGATGATAATGACCTAACAACTGAGAAGCGCAAGCACAATCGTGCCTTGCATGTATCAGTCAAGTGTGAAGCAGACACAATGTCCCGAGTTCTTGTGGATACTGGATCAGCACTCAATGTAATGCCTAAAAGAACTTTGGCCAAGCTGGCATATCAAGGCGCTACCATGAGACCAACTTCTCTTATAGTCAAGGCGTTCGACGGATCCAGGAGAACCGTGATAGGAGAAGTTGATCTCCCTATTCTAATTGGACCACAAATCTTTGAAATCACCTTCCAGGTGATGGACATAAATCCGGTTTATAGCTGCTTATTGGGAAGACCCTGGATTCATACAGCTGGCGCTGTCACTTCCACGCTCCACCAAAAAATGAAGTTTGTTGTAAATGACCAACTAGTCATTGTCCATGGAGAAGAGGATTTGATGGTAAGCAACTTGTCATCCTTCCGGTATATTGAGGCTGATGAAGACTCTCTCGAAACAGCTTTCCAAGCACTAGAAATAGCTCACGCTGTTCTAGTAGATGAATCAGACATAACCCAAAGGCCATTATTTACCTCTGCTCAAAGTATTAAGGCAGCACTGAAAGCCGGAGTCTCACTGGGTTGGGGAGAGGTCATCGAAGTCAATGCTCGGGCCAAGAATGATCGACAGGGGTTGGGTTACAAACCAACTCCGGAAGGCGAGCCGGAAGAAAGCACCATGAGGAAGAAGTCCTTAAAAGAGATATTCACCAGCGGCGGTGTACAAGTTAACGCCATTATTTCTGAAAATGAGGACGGTAATCTGGATCATCTAATAATTAGAGGAGGAGGAGCATTGCGCAATTGGGAGGCTGTGGAAGTTCCCATCTTTTTACCTTTAGAGTAATTCATTCTGCCTGTTAGCTTTGTGTCTTTCTTTAAAAATTTCTCGGTCTTGCCCAAGACCTGTGAATTATTTTGTACTGGGCCACTTTGCAAAAATTGAAAATCATTAATGAAAAGTGTTTTTGTTAAAACTCTTGTTATTGTTTGCACATCACTTTCACTCTTTTTGGAAAAATGGCAATCTTTTTTGGAAAATAATAAAAACCACCCTTCATCTGCATGTTTGTGTGTGAGTGCCTAATTGTTCCTAAATAAAACATGCAGAATACCCCCATCAACCACAGAATCCTATGATCATTCGGTTCCTTCTATTAGCGGTTCATTCGTCTTTCAAGCTGAAGAAGGGAATGAAGGAGAGTTAGAGGTCCCAGAAGGGCTAAAGAGAATAGCTGAGCACGAAGATGATTATATCCAGCCCCATAAAGAGCAGACGGAAGTCATTAACTTGGGGTCAGAAGAGGACAAAAGGGAAGTCAAGATCGGGGCGTCATTAAGGCCAGAAATCAAAGATAAGTTGATAATAATCCTCAGAGATTTTGTTGACATATTTGCTTGGTCCTACCAAGATATGCCAGGGTTAGATACTGACATTGTCATGCACAAGCTCCCCCTGAAACCAGAATGTCCTCCGATCAAACAAAAGCTTCGCAGGTCAAGACCAGATATGGCACTTAAAATCCGAGATGAGGTCAAAAAGCAAATAGATGCTGGTTTTCTAGCAGTATCCAAATATCCCGAATGGGTAGCCAACATTGTACCGGTCCCAAAAAAGGATGGCAAGGTCAGGATGTGCGTTGACTACAGAGATCTAAATAAAGCAAGTCCGAAGGATGATTTCCCATTACCACATATTGACACTTTGGTAGACAACACGGCAAGCTTTGCGGTGTTCTCATTCATGGATGGGTTTTCGGGCTATAATCAGATAAAAATGAATCCAGAAGACATGGAAAAAACAACTTTCATCACACCATGGGGCACCTATTGTTATAAGGTAATGCCTTTTGGTTTGAAGAACGCAGGGGCAACATATCAGAGAGCTATGGTCACACTATTTCATGATATGATGCACAGAGAAATCGAAGTGTACGTGGATGATATGATTGCAAAATCCCAAAGTGAAGAAGACCACTTGGATCATCTACTAAAGCTATTTGAAAGACTCCGAAAGTATCAATTGAGACTAAATCCAGCCAAATGCACCTTCGGAGTTCGCTCAGGCAAGCTACTTGGTTTCATCGTTAGTCAGCGAGGAATTGAGGTAGACCCTGACAAGGTTAAAGCAATCCAGGAGATGCCTGCTCCTAAAACTGAGAAACAAGTTAGAGGTTTCCTTGGACGTTTGAATTACATCTCCAGGTTCATCTCCAACCTGACTCCTACCTGCACACCGATCTTCAAGTTGTTACGAAAGGATCAAACAGTGGTATGGAATGAAAATTGCCAGGCGGCGTTCGACAAAATCAAGCAGTATTTGCAAGAACCTCCAGTGCTGATTCCTCCGGTACCTGGAAGGCCTTTGTTCATGTATATGACCGTATTAGAAAGTTCGATGGGCTGTGTCTTGGGCCAAACGGATGAGTCAGGGAAGAAGGAACATGCAATCTATTATCTAAGTAAGAAGTTCACTGATTGTGAGAGTCGTTACTCTCCCCTGGAAAAAGCTTGTTGTGCGTTGGCATGGGCTGCTAAACGTCTGAGGCAGTACATGATTTGCCACACTACGATGCTGATTTCTAAGATGGACCCCATCAAGTACATCTTTGAGAAACCAGCTCAGACAGGAAGATTAGCCCGATGGCATATGCTCCTATCAGAATATGATATCCAGTACGTTGCTCAGAAATCCATCAAAGGGAGCATTTTGTCAGAACACCTTGCAGAGTATCCTATGGAGGATTATCAACCGCTCAAGTTCGATTTTCCCGATGAAGATGTGATGTATATTCAGCGCACGAAACCAGAGCCTGGTCCAGAGGAAGGCCCCGAGCCAGGGTCCCGTTGGGAGATGATGTTCGATGGAGCGTCAAACAAAAATGGACATGGCATCGGAGCTGTTTTGAAAAATCCAACTGGAGGGTACACTGCGGTCACAGCCCGACTCTGTTTCTCTTGCACAAACAACATAGCGGAATATGAAGCCTGCATCCTGGGGTTGGAGGCTGCCATTGATCTCCGTATCAAAATTTTGGAAGTAATTGGTGATTCTGCTTTAGTAATATACCAACTCAAAGAGGAATGGGAAACCAGGGATGAAAAATTGATTCCTTATAAGACCCACATCCTAGAGATGGCTGAGTATTTCGATGAAATTACCTTCAAGCACGTACCAAGGGCGGAAAATCACATTGCTGATGCATTGGCCATGATGGCATCCATGTGGAAAGTCCAGTTTGTTAACGAAGCACCTCTGATTCGCATCGAAAGAAGGACAGTACCCGCATACGTCATGGCAATGGACGAAGAATTTGGGGAGAAGCCGTGGTTTTATGATATCAAGAATTTCCTTCAAAATCAAGAATACCCCGCCGACGCATCCACAATTGACAAAAGAGCGATACGGAGGTTGTCATCTAAATTCTTCATCAGCAATGGCATCTTGTACAAGAGAAATCATGATATGGTCTTACTCCGATGTGTCGATGAAAGTGAGGCGAATCTCATAATGGCCGAAGTACACGAAGGGACCTTCGGCACCCATGCAAATGGCCACGCCATGGCTAAGAAAATTTTAAGAGCGGGTTACTTCTGGTTAACTTTGGAGACGGATTGCATACTCTTCGCTCGAAAGTGTCATAAATGTCAAGTTTATGCTGATAAAGTGCATGTCCCTCCGCATCCTCTCAATGTGATGACGTCACCTTGGCCTTTTGCAATGTGGGGCATAGATATGATCGGGGCAATAGAGCCTAAAGCCTCTAATGGTCATCGTTTCATCCTTGTCGCAATTGATTATTTCACCAAATGGGTGGAAGCAGCGTCATATGCGAATGTGACGAAGCAGGTGGTCGCACGCTTCATTAAAAAGGAAATTGTCTGCCGATACGGTATCCCTAACCAGATCATCACTGACAACGGGTCGAATCTGAACAACAAAACAATGAAGGAACTCTGTGACGACTTTAAGATCAAACATCATAACTCGTCCCCTTACAGACCTAAGATGAATGGCGCAGTTGAAGCTGCAAACAAAAACATCAAAAAGATAATACAAAAAATGGTCGTGACTTATAAAGATTGGCACGAGATGTTACCATTTGCTTTGCACGGCTACCGGACATCAGTACGCACTTCGACAGGGGCAACTCCCTTTTCCCTAGTATACGGGATGGATGCGGTGCTACCCATTGAAGTCAAAATACCTTCCTTGAAGATCTTGACGGAAGCAGAGTTGGAGGAAGACGAATGGATAAAAGAAAGATTTGATTCGTTGAATCTCATCGACGAAAAGAGAATGACGGCCATGTGTCACAGTCAAATCTATCAACAAAGGATGGCCCGGGCATTCAATAAGAAGGTTCGTCCCAAAGAGTATAGGGAAGGAGAGCTGGTGCTTAGAAAAATCCTACCTACACAAAAAGACATGCGTGGCAAGTGGATGCCCAACTACGACGGCCCTTTCGTTGTGAAGACTGTTTTCTCCGGAGGATCTCTGATTCTCGAAACCATGGATGGCGAATCACTCAAGTATCCCATCAACTCGGACGCAGTAAGAAAATACTACGCCTGAAAATGGAATGCATAGAAAGAGGATTTTAATGCCTCGACAAGAAAAACCCAATGTTTGAAAGATGTCGGACGCTGGGGCGGACTCCTGTGCAGAGTATTAGAAGAAAGGTCAAAACGTGTTGTTCTCGTCAGAAGCGGCAAAACAAGTGAACTAATAGTCGGAAGGACCAAATTATTATGGGATTCTGTAATCTTTTCTGTTGCCATTTTTCAAAACTTTTAAAATCCCCAAGGCTTTATCTTTTGTAAAGTTCTTGTCCATCAATAAAATCAGTTCTCTCTTTGGCCAAATCATTGTTATGATCTGCTATTTTTGTTATGCAATTTCACTTATTTGTTAATAAGAATTTTTTATTGAAAGCAAAGTGTTTTGAAAAACCTAAGCCCTGATTTAAAAAGAAAGAAGGAGAAAGCACAATTTGACAAAATGATTGAAAAGTTCCAAAGGTAATATGATGATATTACACAGTTCTTGAAGTTGTGGAAATCGCTGTTATTTTTGATCGAGATAAATACGTCCGATAACAGCTCTAGCTATTAAGCTAAGACTTCTTCCTTGCAAGATTACGGGGAAAATTACTGAGAAAAGATCGTTATCTGCACCAAGGAAGGAAGTGTCACCTGGCTTGAGGCATTTTGAAGCTCAGCGTGACGAGTTCCCTCTTTATTGGATTTTCCTTTGTCCCTACGGGTCGTTCTGTGTCTTGCATACAGCATCATGCATAGCATACGCATTTGTTTGCATTCCCATCGTCGAGGTCCTTTGGTCGTCACCTTTATCTTCGTTTTGTTGTTACAAGTTCGTTTTAGAGTTGACACCCTGGGATTTCCTTATTTTTGTTCTGGGAGAGCAGTGGTGACTAGCAATGTTTGGTTTATACAAACAGGGGGTTATTACCAATTTTCACCTTCGATTGGGTTATCACTAACAAACTGTGAAAGACTAGTGGTCACTAGCACGTATTCAGAACTAACTATGTTTGGTATAGTAGTTTGGTCATCACCAGTAATTTTCCAAACCCAGTCGTCACTGATTCGGTTATAAGGCCAACCAATTGTCATTGGAGTCCTTTTGTTTCGGTTTTCACCAACCTGTGCTAAGAAATCTAGTAGCTACTAGTATTACCTTCAGATCCAATTGTTATTGGTGGCTTTTGATTTGGTTATTACCAATCTTTCTAAGTCTAGTGGTCACTAGCATTGCTTGGAAAATCTAGTTTTCACTAGCAGTATCCAGTACCAGTTGTTATTGGTATACCCATGGATTTGGTCGTCACCAGTTACCATAAGTCCAATGATTATTGGCATCGCTTAAATCAAATACATATCACCACTTCGGTCTGGTCGTTACCAAACTCTGTGAAAATCCAATCATTATTGGTACCCTTTGGTCCGGTTGTTACCAAACTCTGTTAAAATCCAATCGTGATTGGTACCCTTTGATTTGGTCATCACCAGTCTCCTCTAAGTCCAGTAGTCACTAGCATTGCTTGAAAGCTAATTGTTACAAGTTGATTGTTACCAACTTCCCCAACCGAAGTCCTGTGTTTTTGTCAATATCGTTTGGAATTCCCAATTGTAATTGGAACCTTGGTTCTGGTCGTCACCATCACCCCAGGAAGTCTAGTGGTAACTAACACCTTGGAAAAAGACCGTTTGTTGTTCTGGTCATCACCAGTCTCCCCAATTGAAGCTTTTGATTTTCCAGTCGAGTCTCGGAGAACTAGTGGATACTAGTTTCCCCGGCGCGTCCGGTCTTGTTTCTAACCTTTTCCTGAAGATCCCATTTGAACTCTTCGTTATAGGAAATTTCTCATCTGGTTATCCCCCAGTGAGGTTTGTGTCTCCGTTCCATCTTTTCCCCGGTGAAGCTTCACTTCCCCAGTGGATTTTGTTCCCCAGCAAGTTTTCCCCAGTGGGTTCCTTCCCCAGTGAATTTTTGCGCTTCTGTTCTTCCGTATCCCCAGTGAAGAATTGTGATCTTCCCCGGTGGACTTCCTCATCTGGTTATCCCCAGTGAGGTTCGTATCCCCTCTCCTCAATAAAGATGTGTCTTCCCGGGTGGAATTTGTGTCCCCTGCGCGAAAGATTCCCTTGAACAAACATCATTAGTCATGTTTGAACTATCTTGCTTACTTCGCTCGGAATCTTTCCCCAGTGTGTTGGGTCCTCGTGAGTGGTTACTCGTCGTTTCGCCGTTTTTTTTATTTTACTCATGTGTCCGCATCTGTATTACATTCAAGCATCATATGACATCATTTAGATTCATGGCATGATCGCATTTGTCCTTTTGCATATCATCGGATCTAAGGGACAAAATTTCTGGTTTGCTATATTTAAATACCTTTCACACGATTTCTATGAGGATTGTCATCTCTCATTACCATCTAGTGAAGATATTTAAATAGGGGCATCTGTTGCACCCCAAATTTTGACCCCTTATATCCTCTTCATATCATATGCATTTATTTATCTAACATTAACAAGTTTCAGAGTGTATTTTGTCAAGACACAGATGGAACGGGGCTCCGTACTGATAAAATCGAAGGATTCGAGGATTGGGTAACCATCGCTTTGGGATGAATCATTCATGAAATAAGATCAAGAGTATCATATTGGGCCATGTGTGAGTTCAATTTGAAGTGATCACCCCCAGATGGAGTGCAGCGCAGTTCAGGGTACTCGATTAGGGTTTTCGAGCAAGAGAAGTCAACCATAGTTTGACTTCGGATTTAAAGGAAGGTTCAATGATGCAACTTTGGTCCAACAAGTTTATAAAGCTTAGTGAAGTCCCCTCAAAGAGTTTCAAAGTCTTGGAAGCTCCGAAACATGAACAGACAGTTCGGTAATCGCCGATCGATCGTACGGTTGACCGAAAAGTCAACCCCCTCAAATTTTAGGAATTGGACTTCAAGTGGTGAAGTAAAGTTGTTCCTTATGTCATGAGGGACCTACATATCAATTTTCATGATCATCGGATCAAAGACGTGAGAATAATTGGAAAAACGGGAAATTAGGGTTTCAAAAGGGGCTAAACCCTAACTCCCTAACCGCACACCCGATTGAAGTGGTTCAAAGCTCGTCGGAAAGCTCTTAATAAGTCCTACAAAAGTCCTATACTAGGTCACACTCAGAAAATGCATGGAATTGAAGTTATCATCAAAATCGATTCTTAGTACAAAACACTTAGTGAAATTTTGAAAATCTGGCAGCACTAAAACTTGTTTTTTGCTGACTTTGAAGGACTTTTCAACCAAGATTCACATAGATTTGGAACTTTTGGCAAACATGAATATTGTAGAGCTACATAAGGGCTTTCCAAAATGTACAAGAACTCCCCAAGAGGAGTTATGAGCTGAGAGTTATGAAGTGTGAAAGATGGGTCTGTGCACTAATTTGTTAACTTGCCTAAATCCAACATGAACTTGGTTCCCAACCATACACTTCATATCTAACCATGGATGGACATCTGATATGATGAATTTAGAGGTTGGAATAAGCAAATTCAGAAGGGCATACCAAGCAAGTACAAGATCTTGAACAAAATCCATTACTTTAATAGAAGAAAGTACAAAGGTACAATAGGAGAGAGATGGTTTGTGGATGCAGCAGGAGGGGGCTGTCCTTTCTACCTCTATAGTCACTTCTTACAGCTTAATAAAATCTGGTTTTAGAGGTTAATGACCTTTGAGAGCATGCACCATTTGCAGAAAGAAAATCACACTTGGATTCACAAAGATTTCCCTTTCAAAACTCCCTCCAAAAGCCAAAATACAAAGCTGCCCTCACCCTTGTCTCTACTATAAATAGAGACCTCCCTCACCTCATTTCTAACACATTACATCTAAGAGAAACCACAAATAGCTGCTGTCATCACATTTCCTTAACATTGCTTCAAAATCACAAAGTCCTCCAAAAACCTCAAAAATGTCAACTTGCATACTTCATACCAGAACTTTCTCCAAACCTTAAAACCCTTCAAGGACCTCATAGACCACCTTAAAATAACCCTACAAAGCTGTTCCAATCATTAGTTTCCTCAAAAAACCAAAGAATCAAAAAGTCAAATGTCTATGTACCATAGTTTGACCATTATGCATTTCTCTTGACAAATCTTCACACAAGGCTATCCCCACCATTTCAACACTTGAGACACCTCATATTAATGATGTGCAAGCTGTTCAAAGTCTCAAAATACAGTTAGAATATCATTTACTCAAACTGGTCTCAAAGTTGCCTTCTTTCTTCAAAAGGAATCAACTACTCCAAAAGTGTTTAAAAGGGAGGGGATCTTGTTGCTGCTAGCCTGCTTAAGAGGGATCCACAAGAGGTTGGTACCCTAAAATTCTTTCTTTTGTATGCATAAATATCATGAGTTTTTGCTTGATGATTTGTATCTTGAAGTATTGGATTTGTTATCACTTGGTGTGCTACATTAATCATGTTGACTGCTACAGCTTTGTAACCCCTTTGAAAGGCATACTTTTGAGTATCTTGGCACTTATCTTTAGTAGTGTAAGCATAGGACAGGTTGCATAAAACTTTAATATGGCAACACAGATAATCATGCTATGCTTGTCACTTTGCAACAGCCTGTGTAGTGGTTGTTATCTTGCAAATCCATTTCTTGATGTTTAAAAGCACTCCCTAACCTATGCAAGTTTGATAGGTTGCTAAGTGTTGATGAAATATTGATGTATGATGAAAAACTAGAATTATTAATGTTGTTTTAAGCTTATATGTTTATCCACATTAGAAAACTGTCAAGGATTAGTTTTTGTCATAAGAAGTAGTTTAATTCTGAACCTTGCCCTATGTGGACTCACTGTTAAAGCTACTTTGGTTTCTAGCTATCTAAATCTGCTCCACTGTTTTGAAAATTAGATGTCTACATCACAATATGTTGCATCTTTCTCATTTGATGTAGGGTGATATGAATCTGTTAAAGGTTTAGCAGCATGTTCATAATTCTGTTTTGATTCTTGGCTCTATAATTGCATCACACCTTCTTAGCCTATCTTTATCACAATTTGGAATTACAAGCTAGACCTTGATATGGACTATGCATCCTTAATTTCACTGTATTCAAGTTGACAGTAGGGTTAACTTTTGTTTTGTTTGTCATGTGTGGATGGTGGTCAAGCCAAGTTCATTTTGGCAATGTGCATGCTAGACTCTTTTCCTGTTTGCTTTTAATTCAAGTTAATGCTAAGACTCAGTCTGCACCATATTCCTTTGAAATGTGGTTTAGCATTTTCCATGAACCATTTCCAGCTACCAAAATCTGTTTGCACCACACACACACTTGGCAATCACCACCTGCTAGGATATTTGCCATATCATGATCCAAGTCAGCATGTGAAGCTTATTCCCTCTGTTCATGCCTGTTCCATGATCTGGCTCCCATTTGACATTTTTCAAACTTTACTGGGCACTGCATTTGTGTTTGGTGTGTAGCATTGGTATTAGGATTTGTTTGTGTATCACTGCATCCTAAATATTCTAGACTTCATGCCTATGTTGATTTCTGCTCTAATAAACTAGTTTTCCTCATGATTGGTGTGCTGTTTGAGTATAAGTAACAGGTCCTTTTGGTTGTTAACCTGATATTGAATTGTTATTGATAGCTGATTACTGTTTCCTGCTTCATGTCATATCTGGACCTAGCCTACAATGCATTTGGTCATGACTGTTACATATTCAGTTGCTTAAGCAGTTTGTTTTACTTGAAGTCATGTCATCTTGTTGTTGTTTTTTTAAAAAAGAGCAAGTTCATCAATGTATTGCATTATCCATGTTTCTGTCTGAACATTGAATCAATCTGACTTAGGAACATCATCAAGAGCATGTTAGATGATTGGATTGTTGTCTAATATAAAGCAAAATCAGGACTGGTTGCATTTTTGATTGATTATCAGTCTGCTGTCATACTTGCATCATTGTTTTATGGTGAGAATCGTTTGTCATAACCTGTTAGCCTCAATCTAAATCTAAGGCCTTCAACTAATCTTAGGATATGAGTACCTTGCTGTTTCTGTTTCCCAAATCACCATACCATGCTTGCTGTCTAAATTTTTTGAGGATAGTCAACCTAGAATTCTTATCAGAATTCTAGTTGGTCTTTTAGAGATCATCAGTGATTTGTTTTGGTGCATTGATTCTATCAGTTACTTTCTTTCTTGTATAATCATGGATGTTACTTGTTCATTTTTGTTATTTTGGTTTTGGTATTCAATGTGTTACCTATGTGTATATTACATTTTGCTGTTGCTTGCTTGCATCTACATATCTTGCATTCAAATTTTAAAACACTGTTTTTTTTCATAAACCAAAACAACTGAGTGAGGGCACTGTGCTCACTGAGTTCATCTGAATACCACGAATTTCATGGAGGTTTGGGTTGGCTTCAATCATTCAATTAATGGATGTTTTAGTCATGCCTTGGAGTTGCCCAGAAAATCAACTGATTAGGCTATGTATATTTTTTCTTTCCATCCAATTAATGGATGTAACAGCCACCCCAGTGGCAGACCATTGCGCGCGTTATAACTTTCCACCAGCATGACAAGGGTTCGATCCGGGTGGAGGTCGAACCCTTTTGTTTTTTATTTGTCCAATTTCCATTAATAAGCCATATTATTCATTCCTCTCGTTTCTCTATCACACGCGCGTGCGCGCCCCAGTGGTAAGTGTGCGTGTTTGAAAGCACTAGGGCGTGGGTTCAATCCCCACTTTTGCCCATTCTTTTATTGGTTTTGTTTATGTTATTATCATGAAATATATCAACTTTCAAACGTTCATAACTTATTTATTTTTTGTAAGATTTCATCCATTCTTTTTGCAAAATTTTTCTTACAACATCTAGTTTTGTTTAATAGTTTAAAATCTCGTGATTGATTATCTCAACATTACTTGGGTATATTTGTTAATAAATTCACTCTCAAGTCGTTACCTTGTGTCTCGATTTAACTTACCCTCTATGCCATGTTTGTCTTGCAAGATTTATGGGTATTGGTTTATGTTTGTTAACATATTGAGACTTCATTCTTTTGTTGGTTGTTACCATGAATGTTTATACCTCCTAAATTACGAGGCTAAACTAATTTAACTGTGTGATATTGTTATCTAGGCATAGTTGTTACTTTCAATTGTCATTGGTTTATATGGTTGTTACCTTCATCATACTTTCAATCCTTGCTAAAGCATGACTTCATCTTCGTTAAGATATGCCATTTGTAGCACTGCTTGTATTTATCAGTTGAAATCATTCATCTAACTTGAATTACTTGCTCATTATAATGTGCTTACCCCTCTTTGATTGTAATCTTTGTCTTCTGTATTCCTCATACTTGAATAACTCATTACCTCTGCCTTTGACTTTGAAAAGTCACTTTGAACTTTAGATAAGATCAAAACTCATAAGCCATTGGACTTTGCTTAAGTCTAAAAGACCCACCTTTACTAGGAGTGCTCCTCAACTAGAACCCTAGGATAGAGTTGTTAACTCTATGTAAGGATCATGGATATGATCATTTACTTCCCCCTTTGAGTGTTACAACATAGACATAGAGAGTTTTGTGAAACTCTACACAAACATTATTATGTTTGTTCCCCTTCGAACCTTGATCGCAATCAAGCGTTCTTCAACCCTAGTGAGGTGAACTACGATTGCTCTGATTCTATCCTAGTTAGGATACGTAGGCAGAGGACGCGATGTCTTTGCGAGCAAACTTAGAAACAATCTTAGGTCTTCATCTATCATAACCTTCACCTTTTTACCCAATACCCAAACCTTAGCAAATATTTAACAAACTTAGCATACAAATAAACAAAAGGTTCCTGTAGAGTACTACAGATGTTTAGGATGAGAAATACCTACCCTATGCATAACCAACCCCCGATCCCCGAATCTCTTAGCGTTGTTGTAACATCGCGCAAAAGGTTCTTTCTTTCTTTAGACCTTTCCTTTGGATAAATTAAAGTCCGGTTGTAAAAGAATTAAGGTTCAAGTTAATTCAATAACTTGATATCCGATTTTCACCGCAACATTGACGATTTTGATGGAAACAATACTATCCGCAACAGTGAAGCCTCCCACGGTATGCAATACGCAGGTGTTCTTCCTTTCATCCATATAGTTCGATTCGTCAACGTGAGCTTGTATCGGTGTCGGATTCAGCTTTCGCAGTTTATCCCGCCACTTGAAAATTTCCTGATAAGGAGTTAACTCATAATACTACCACCTGCAAGAGGGAAACATAAAAGACTAAACACATATAACCATATTTATGCTAAGGCTACCATTACTTCTTCATATCATTGAGGCATATTCATAACCTCAACGGTGCATGAAGTCCACACTGCGGGAATTCTAAACACATGGGACCGACAAGCCATTGATTGAACCAACATTCTGAAGGAACGCAACTCGAACGTGTCCTCACAATCTGCAACAACAGAAATTATAGTCAGAAAATTGAAGATAATCAACGCCGAATTCTTGACAACCACGTAGAACCAGTCATGACTACCGCAGAAGAGATTATGGCCTAGTGATCAAAAACGGATGACCGTCATAATTCAGACCACTGTGTGAATGCTTCCAAGTGACATACCTACAGACCCGATTGCGTACTCCCGTCCTTCAAAGATTCCTGCAAACAGATACTATCCCTGACTGTGAACGAAGTCTCAACCCTGCAACCATGCATGTATTAAAGGAAGTCAGTGGACTAGAACTTGAGATGAAGAATGGACAACGAGCGAAAGACTCGAATCCCACTAATAAAGTACACCTGACACAACTCTGTCGAAGCCACTTTTTAGAGCTGTTTACTTTTGCTACGACGCATTCATTGAGAATTAAGGTAAGAGCATGAAATAGTGGAGTCAACATGGTATCATCACCTGAGTTCAGTCCTGCACATACCAGCCAAACATCCAAGTGCTTATGTTCAACTCAAGTCACACCTATTTCATACGAGCAAGACCAAGCAGACAAGCAACCCTCATCGTTTCCCTTCAAATGACATCAGTACAACCTCAAGCTCCTCGCAACCTACATGGCAATAAGGAAGATGTATGAGCATTCAAACTCGTTACTCATGTTATTTTCGGAAACAGAGTTTATGAAGAACAGGAAAGAGGAACTGGTAGCAATTCCAAGTTGTTGCCGATGTTACCGATAAGAGGGATTGATTTGGTTAAGTCGCAGCTGTAAAGCAAAAGGCATTTCGATTAGTATATTCGGAACATTATAGATTCGTGTGTTAGAAAGATGAGTTTCGTACCCCACCAACCATTGCAAGCTTTCCATGAGATTTCAGTATACTAACCAGCAGTACAGAAGACGGGAGATGTGCCTTTATGTCATTTGCGCCTAGATTGCTGGCAGAATATGGTCTATCCAACTTTGTAAAGCATTTACATAATCGATCACGATGGAGGATCCGAAATTCACATGGAAGGGACATATAACACAGCTGCAACGAGCATCGAAAAGAAATAAAAGAGGAGCAGCTACTTACTAACTTTCCACCAGATGATGTTTGTCCATCAGGAAACCTTTGCCAGTCTGAACTAAAGATGATAAGCCTTCTGATATGGTTGATACTCCTCTATGTACTATTGATGATGACATCCCAGCTTGCGGTTTGGAAACCCAAGCTAATACTGATACACAACGGCAGCCTTCAGAAGTTGAAGCCCGATTAGTGTTGATGACGTTTTGGGTTCAATTTTGAGATAACATCAGCAAGAGGATACCTTCTTTCAACTGCCAGCGTCCCACCCTTGTGTAAACTTCTTCGGCTTCGAGATTGCTCAAGCGCCACGTGTACCTGCCAATCCATTGGAGAATATGCTGATTAGAAGAAAAGATTCTAAAACAGATCCAAAGGCATTAAACACGATAGATACAAGAGATCACAATTTGGAATCTTCATCAATACATATCATTAAGAATCAGACGAAAAAGGGAAATTTTCAAATCTGGCTTACACCAAAAAGGAAAAGCTCAATCATATTCAAAGCAGCAATTAACAAATCCAATCAAGACGTTTCAACTCTGAGACCTATATAAGGAGACTACGTAGGAGGAGAATAGACGGAGAAAATATCATCAAAACAAAACTCATGTTCGTAAACCTAGAAGAAGCACTTATCTTCATTGCCGTCAAAAGTTGTTCGCAAGCCACCGCTATCGTCAAAACCTTCCGTCTACGTCTTTGAAACCCAGGCTGCCGTGAATTCAAATCACCGAAGCATCCCTTGCCGCCATCTCAAACGCCGTAAGTTCAACAAAACGGAACTCCACTCTCTTGCCGGCTCCGACACCAACGCCGCCACCAACCCTCGGTGAATCTCTCACTCTTATCCATTTTTTGATCCATTGATCCTTTCGATGTAATTGCAGGTACAGAATTGGAGGAAGATAAGACGAATCGGGATCGCAAAGGGGACGAAAAGGGTATGAGAAAAGATGAGATCGAGAGGGAGACGGCGCAGGATTTGGGGCCATGTGGGATCTAGGGTTCCCGTGTTTCCTCTTATTTTTGTTTTTGTTTTGTAATCTGTTAATTCAATAATCACACACTAACACCACCACACACCCACTAACCATCACTTAATTAACCTAATTAAACCTCTAATTATCCCCTAAATCTTAATTAATCTGCTATAATTTAACTAAATCTTATCTTAGTCCTTTTTAGTAATAATTAACTAAATACCTATTATAATCAGTTTTTAAATTAAAATGATAATTACTACAACCTTTTATTTATTAACTATTTTTATATATACACCAATTTATTTAATAACTTATCCTATTATACTTTTAAAACCTTTTTTTTCTATAATAACATAATTCAATTTAATGGCTAGGTATTTAATAATAAAACCTTTCATTTAAAATTAATATAATTAATTTAACCTTTTTTTATAAAATCAAATTCACTAAAAGAGTACGTTTTCCTACAACTCAAATAGTTTATACAACTTTTATAAATAAAATAATAATAATTAATATAACTTTTATTTAAAAGATCAAAATGCAATTTTTTTTACTAAAATCAACTCAATCAATTTCAACTATTTAATCAATCACATCTCACTTCACGACACATTCACCCTCACACACACTTCAGCGCTTTCATGCGTTTATGTATGGTTTACTTTCCTTGTCATTTATTCTTCAGTAATTTGCATTATCATATTTACTATCATTGCATCGCATTCCGTCCAAAGGAAAAACCTACACATAATTCAACGTTGTGTGTAGTGCACGTCATTTGCATCATTTCCCCACGATCCTTGATTCCATTCAAGTTGATCGCTTAAGATAGATCCTACCCCATAGGAAGGACCATTATCTCTACAACTTAGACAAACAAACAACACTATACAACTTTTTCGAACACAATAGAGAATAGATGTTAATCATCTTAAGTGAGATATAATCTCCACCCCCACAATAATACAATCAAACATGTAGGAACTTTGCCTTAAGAGTGATAAAGGCATACTCGTCAAACAATCCGAGTACTTAAGCCCTTTTCTTAAGACGATGCAAAGACTATTTTCCTACAACCCCCTTTACACTTGTGGTGGTTACGTCTCCCTTAAAATGAAGACTCATCTCTTCTCCTAAACCCAATCAAAATAACTACCCTAAACCCGTAGGAACTTTGACCACAGTCAAAGAGCTCCTCTAACCCTTTAGGGGAACTACAAATACTCTGATTCCACTCCCGTAAGGATATGTAGGCATAAGATGCGACATCTTATCGAGTATACTTAGATATAAACCCCTAGGTCTTTTTTTAAACCTTAAGCAGATAAACACTTAGCAATAAACAATATAAAACAAGAGGTTCCTGTAGAATACTACAGAAACTTAGGATGCTAGTACCTTCCCTAAGTTTAACCAACCCCCGAACCTAAACAATCTAGCTTGCATTTGCATTGCATTGTGGGAATTTTGATCTTTATCCCTTCCTTTGGACAAATCAAAGTTCGGTTGCAAATTGAATTAAAGATTCAAACTAATCAATAGTTTGGTATCCAAATTTCACCGCGACAGAAATGGCGACTTCACTGGGGACAACTCTAGTGGGTTTCCCTATCTTATTTATTTACTGCTTTATATATCTGCCTACTTGATTAATTGTTTATATGCTTTTTCTTATATTTCTTTTGGGATTGTTGTCTTTGAGTGGTGAGGTAAAGTTCTACACCCGAACTTGAGAGAGATTAAGATAGGATAGTGATATAGTCGAGGAGGCTTATAGGGAGTGGAATCCCTACTAAGTTGAATCGAGAATCCCGCTCAGTTGAGGCCCTTTCGAAATAGTACTGTTGAACGAGTAATCGTGAAGACACTCACTATTTTCGACTTTGGAGCCTATAATATTGAGGACTGTAGTTACCTTAACCCAACTTTGGCCTTTATTAGGATGTAGTGCGAGACTATGAGGAAGTACTTCCGAAATAGCGCTACGCGAAGCTACACCCAAAAGAAGTTCTCTTGAGAATATTATTAATCCTCGAGTAATTGGGAAATTGATAATATCCGATAGATGGGCTGATGATTCTGAGTCCCATTAGAACCTTGTTCTACAGGCGCCAACAACCTTTAGTCCTTAAACCTTTGGGAAGGGTACACCTTTACTCCATGCTCGTTGCAAACCTAGGGTGCCCTTTGTTTGTTTATCTTTGTGTCCTTATGTGAATACTTGTGTTTGCTGCATTCATATAACATCATTCCGCATTGGACTTCATGGGATTCACTTTCATTTATGAACATTGTAGGTCACTATGACTTCAAATAAAAGACGTACTGTGAAATATACTTTTAAGAGTCCCAAATTGGAGGACCTAAAGAAGTTGTGGGGTTTCATCAAAGATCAAGAAGAATTCAAGAACAAGTATGGGAAGCTGATATCTTTGTTGGGTTGCTCAGTGAATGAAGGACTTCTTGCCACTCTACTGCAGTTCTATGATCCTCTCTACCATTGTTTCACTTTCCCAGATTTTCAGTTGCTACCTACATTGGAAGAGTATTCCTTTTTGGTTGGCCTACCTGTCCTAGAAGAATCTCCTTTTCCCTTCTTGGAAAAGGACCCTGACGAGAAAGATATTGCTAAAGCCCTCCGTTTGAAGGTATCTGACGTCAAATCCAACCTAGTTACTTAGGATGGAATTCTGGGTTTAAAGACAGGTTTCCTAATCGAGAAGGCTTCATTCTATGTTGATTATTCTAATAAGGCTCCGTTCGAGGCAATTTTTGCTTTGCTTGTTTATGGGTTGTTTCTATTCCCAAGTTTTGAAGGTTTCATCGATCTCAAAGCATTCAAGATCTTTATGAAGAACAACCCAGTGCCAACTCTGTTGGGAAATGCATATCACTCTATACATCTCCAAAACCTTCGTGGTGGAGGGATGATTACTTGATGTGTACCTTTACTTTACAAGTGGTTTATTTCGCATTTGCCGAAGTCTAGCTCTTTTACAAACATTGGCAAAGAGCATTGGTCTCCAAGAGTTATGGCTTTGACCCATTCTGACATTGATTGGTACAACCGAGTGTATGATGGAGTATTAATCATTGATAGTTGTGGTGACTTTGCTAATGTACCATTGCTCAGTTTTGATGGAGGAATCAGCTACAATCCTGTTTTAGCTCGTCGATAGTTGGGATACCCGTTGAAGGAACCTCCCAAGAGTGTTCAAGTACAGGGTATATTCTTCAAAAATGATATGGAACTTCGAGGAAAGATTCTAAATGCATGGCGTAGCATACACAAGAAGGGGAATAGAAGTCTAGGGAGGCCTAATTGTGTGTCTTTAGAACCGTACCTCCAATGGGTCAGAGAAAGGGCAACCAAACTAAAGATGCCCTATTCCCGTCAAGATCCCATAGCTCCAAGGAGAGAGCCCACTTATATCTTTATGTCTGAAGCCGAGAAGTTAGAGGTGTCTTTAAGGAAGTCTCAACATGAGCTGGAATCTTGGAAGAACAAGTACCATGTAGCAGTGGCAGAAAATAATGACTGTTAGAAGCAGAAGGCTGAACTTCAAAAGGAGAGGGATGAACTTCAGAAACAGCTACAATTGAAGGATGAAGAGCTACTCCCCTGCAAGAAGAGGAAAGTCATGGAGGATTTATTTTTCTCCGACCCACAATGCACTATTTGGAAACTAATTGTGGACAACCTTATCTGCGAGAAAGCGCAACTAGAAGAGCAACTCAAGCAGCAGCATTCAAAGCTTCTTTAGTGTCTTTACTAGCTTTTATTTAGCTTTTATTTGGGACTCTTTAAAAGAATATTTATGTAGTCCGTTTCGAATTTAATAAAACGTTTCCTTTTACCGCAATGCCCATAAATAGAGGAATCCCATGAAGTCCTAATCATCTTGCATTGCATTCTTTTCCCTTGTTCACTTCAAGAAACTCAATTTCGTTCCGTAGGTATGGATTTCAGAAGAGAAACCCTGAAGTACACTTTTCAGAGTCCCAACATCGAAAGCTTGAGAGAACTAGCCGAACTCGTCGAGGATCGCTTTGCCTTCACAGCAGAATATGGAGGAGTTTTCTGTTTCCTTAAGCTAAGGATGAAAGAAGGATTGTTGGAAACATTGGGTCAATTTTATGACCCGATGTATCACTGCTTCACTTTTCTGGACTACCAGTTGATGCCGACCTTGGAAGAGTACTCAGAGCTCTTGAGGATGCCTGTGACTGTTCGACCCCTATTCATCGGAAGGGAAGACGCGCCTAGTCACCAAGAAATTGCAAATGCCACTCATCTTAGCCTTGAAGATGTTCAAACACACCTGATCACCAAGGAAGGAGTCCTTGGTTTCCCCACTGACTTTTTGATCGAAAAAGTCTGTTACCATGCTGAAAGAAAGGAGGTTCCTACCCTGGAAGCCAATTTCTCTTTGTTGGTCTATGGGACTTTCTGGTTCCCTAAAATTGACAGCTTTGTTGATATGGATGCGATCAAGCTGTTCATACTCAAGAATCCAGTACCCACCTTGCTTGCTGATACGTACTTCTCGATTCACTCGAAGAATGCCGAAGGAGGAGGACACATTGTATGTTGTACTGCCTTGTTGTACTCATGGTTCATCGCTCGTTTGACTTGGTATCCGTCCCTTTGGGATGAAGTAGCAACACCTCGATGGTCCGAGATACTTATGGCCCTCACCCATTCAGACATTGTTTGGTATGATCCCGCCTATGGAGGCGTGCCTATGATTCCTAGCATCAGAGGATTCCCCAACGTATCGCTTATTGGAAGAGAAGGATGTATAAGTTACAATCCCGCTTTGGCCCGTAGACAGTTTGGACACCCTATGATCCAAGTGCCTGACCTGGTTTCGTTGGAAGAGATCTATTTCAAAGGAGAAGAGGATCTAGACCTAAAGACTGTCATCATTTATGCATGGAAATATATTGATATGGAAGGAACAGCTGCTTCAGGATACCCCAATTGTGTTGTTTCTGAGGATCATCTGCATTGGGTGCGAGAAAGGGCTCTCGATCTCAAGATGCCTTTTCCTTTTCATGAACCTATGGTATTGTCTGCTCATGACCCCGACTGGTTCGATGTGGATGAAATAGAACAAGTAAGGATTGCTTTAGATGAAGCCCGGAAATTGAGGACTGCTTGGAAGAATAAGTTCTTCACCCTCAAGGTAGAGAAGGAAAGACTTCAAAAGACTCTGGAAGTAGAAGTTGCCAAAAAGAGGAAGGCGCAAGGAGATTTATTTTCTCCTCATGCCTCTGCAAGTGCTGTCACCAGTGATGATCCCCCCTCAACTACCATGGCTTGGAAGGAGTGTGTGGAACGGCTCATCATCGAGAAGACGACGCTGCAAGAGCGTATTGATCAGTTGACCGAGGAGCTCCGTACAAAGGAGAAGACTGTGGGATAGAGTTCTAAGTTTTCTTTTGCTTTCGTAGTAATAAACTCTTAAAAGAGTACTTTGCTTTACACTGTTTCTCAAGAATAAAAAGTTTTTCAATTATTCTACATTATAATACTGAAAAACACTTTGAGTTTCTTGAAGTCTCACCTGCATTATGCATTAACATTCTGCATTTAGCATGGCATTTTACATTTGTGCATGTGTCTTTCCTTTGTTGTGGCTCATTTCGGCTTTCCATCTTTTGCTGTCAGTCGCCGTCTCGACCATCTGACCAAGCCGGAAGTATCATTAAAGGATAGTAAGGAGAACAAAGACATGGATCGCATGACTAGCTTCAGAGTAAGGTCTAATCCGACACTTCGCCGTCCCTCCAACAACTTTGTTCCTATGCAACTTCAGCCTGTGCAAGACAACCCGTTTGCTGACTTTCAGAATATTCATGCTGAGAAGGAAATAGATGATCCTGGGCTTATAGCATTCGAGAATGAATTTCGTGACTTCAAGGAACGATGGAAAATGATGAAGAGGAACCGTGCACCTGATTTTTATGCTCATGACCTGCGCTTAGTTCCAAACCTAGTTGTCCCTCCGGAATTCCAAATGCCCACCTTCGAAGTGTACAAAGGTTCGATTTGTCCAAGGTATCATTTGATGATGTTTTGTCAAAAGATGACTGCTCACCTTGGGAACGACAAACTAATGAGTCACTGCTTTCAAGAAAGTTTGTGTGGAGCACCGTTAACATGGTATATGAAGCTACAAAGGAATCACATTCAGTCTTGGGAAGACTTAGCTTTTGCTTTTATGAAGCAATACCATCACAACTTGGGTATAGCCCCAGACAATAAAGATGACTGTGGACCTTCCAGAGAATTCATAGCTCCGGTACCCCATCCTCAGCACCAGTATGCAATGCCCGCTCAGCGTGAACAACAACCATCTCCTAGGCAGAAGTTGACCTCTCCAGATCAACCACAGAATCGACGATTTCGGAAAAGGTATCAAAGGATGCCTCTGGACACTCCAAGAGAAGCAATTCATCAGTTTGATCCCATCCCTGTGAAGTATGTTGATTTGTTTCCGGCTCTAATTCAAAGAGGTCATATCTAGACAAGAGCTCCACCTAAGGTACCTAAGAAGTTTCCATACTGGTACAAAGCCAACAGATTTTGCCTGTATCATCGAGGTGCTCCGGGGCACGACATTGAGAGTTGTTACGGTATAAAAGCAGACGTTCAAAGTTTGGTCAAATGTGGAGTCTTATTATTTGAGGGTTCCGTCCCTTATGTGCGAGATAGCCCCATATCTCAACAAGGTTCGTCCTCCCCTGGCATGATTCAAGGTCGTCAACGCCGCGTCTGAAAGCTGCACACCAGACATTTCTGCATGTCTCTCCAGTCTACATAAGCACAATAAAGATCCTAGAAAGGACTCTTCGAAGAAGTTTATTTCATTTTGTTCATGTTTATTTCTTTGATTGAAAGCATATTTGGCATGTAAGAACTTTCTATTTTGAATAAGTAATGCAATAACTGTTTGTCTTGAAGAAACCCATTCGTTTTCACTCAAATTGTTTATAATGCCGATTTTATCCAATCTTCTTTTCACTTTGGTGAAGAATTGGAAGGAGGATGATGAAGTAAAACACATGATCTCTTGTTGTATGCTTCGAATAAGAATCCTACTGATGATGTAAGGCCTTGTTTCAACCACCTAAACACCGACATAGTTAAACCCTCTTTTTTCCAAGCCTGTGAGAAAAGATTTGTTTTTTCCCCCAAACCGAAACCTCGTTTTTAGCCTGGGGCAGGGTATCATCAAAAAATAAACATATTTCAAAATTGGGTGGGCACAAATATACTAACCTTTTCTTCCTCCATTCTACAAGTCATAAATTAAGCCCATATACAACCTTCAAAGTCCTGATTGAAGTAAGGTTTAGTTCGAAAGCATACTCTATGAGATATTGTTTCCTGACTCCTTGAGCTACACTCAAATTAAATCGGCTTTATAAATAATTTTAATTTATATCCCAACTAGTGATTTCGATCACAAGTTATAACGATATCTCTTTTCAAAACTTCAAGACAAACGTGTGTTGCATTAACCGTTCCGAAATCGACATTTCTGACTTGCTAAAATACGCTTGACATCTTAGAAAGATTACACGGACTTTGATGGACTTGAAGACCTTGCCAACCTGGGGCAATTTATTTTTCAAGATGTTTGATCCGTACGAGTTTGGTTTCCTCTAAAGCACAAATTGGAAGACTCAGTTATACCGCCAATCAGGGGCAGTTACGTCGAGATTCGGCGAATCTCTAGAGAGTTTGAAAACAGTGGGGCATTTGGACATCGAGTTTTCTGTAAAATCCTCTCTAGATGTTGCTTTTTAAACCATGTGACTTGGGGCATTTGAAACTTGAAGCAAAGCGGACGTTCATCCTCAAGAAGCTCAACTCCAACATGTTCAACAACTTTGATGGCCAGGATATTTAATTTATCCCCTATGAAATTTCAGTTTGGGTACCTCCGTCTGCGACTTCGACTTCGCACCTGTCAAGATGTTACATCCCCAAGTGGAATGCGTTCTATTCCCCAAATATTTTGAAGTCTTGAAGCAGTATTGGGATCCTATATTTAGTTCTCCATCTATCCTCAGTGATACTTCTATCTTCAAAGATTGGTCAAGATGTTTATCTCGAGATGGTTATTTCATCTCTGTCACCTCTTTCTGTTTGTTTTGTCATCATAGGCATACGCATAGCATATAAGTAGACAGCATGACATGCGCATTTTTGCATTCTTTGCGTTTGTTTCATTCGATCGCTTTGACTATAGTTATCCCTAGGTGTGTGGGTGTGTCTTATCCCTCCAATTAGAGTTGTCGACCCTAGGCAAAAAGAGCACAACGTTTCATTTTCCCCATGAAGTTCAACCCTCATGGAAGGCGGTTATTTTAGTATAATTCCATTTGAGTTCACACCTCAATGGTCAAGTCTTGCTTGACAGTTTCTTTTCGGCTACTCCCCGAATCGAACTTCGGTCTTTTCGCAATCACATCATGGACGTCTCCAACCTTTGAACATGGATTAAGAGTGCATTTATTTTGCACCCTACTCCCCAGGAAGAATATTCATGAAGACAGACATTTCTCCAACAAAATTTTCTCAAGCATCTACATCTATCTCTTTATTTGAGCAACTCGTTTTGATCAGGATCTTATTCAAAATGACGAACAACAGTTCTACAAGACAGATCATTTACCCTCCATTGAGTCCTTCAACATTATTGATTCATCAAAGAAGACAGTTACAAGACATCTCTCTTTATTTGAGAGCCCACAGAATATTTTACAGCTACAACAGGATATTCCCCAGGAATAACCTCCCCAGTAGGTTCATCACACAAATTTACCTCCGTCAAGTGGCATCTCTCCAGAGAAGTCAAAGAAGTTTACCACAATAGTCTCCGTACTTGAGAAGACATACGTTACAACTCAACCGGCCCACATCTCTTCCGAAGATCCCCGGTGAAGATACATCTACATTCACAATCACATTTACAAATTTACAACTACAGCTACAGATTACGTCAAGTTACAATCTACAGGGTTCTACAACGAACTACATCTACAGGGTTCTACAACGAACTACATCTACAGGGTTCTACAACGAACTACATCTACAGGGTTCTACAACGAACTACATCTACAGGGTTCTACAACGAACTACATCTACAGGGTTCTACAACGAACTACATCTACAGGGCTCTACAACGAACTACATCTACAGGGTTCTACAACGAACTGCATTTACAGTCTACAACGACACCTACAATCTACAAAATTACAACCCCCTATGAAGGTGCTCTCACGAGTTTTCATCATTTCGGGAAGGAACCGAGACCAGCTCATGGTCCCCGTACCATGATGCAAGGGGAAGTTCGACATCAGAGACTGAGACCAGCTCATGGTTCCCGTACCATGATGCAAGGGGAAGTTCGACATCAGAGACTGAGACCAGCTCATGGTTCCCATACCATGATGCAAGGGGAAGTTCGACATCAGAGACTGAGACCAGCTCATGGTTCCCATACCATGATGCAAGGGGAAGTTCAACATCTACAAACTACAGCGATTTTACCATCTACAAAATTTTGACATTTCAGGCAGAGACTAAGACCGGCTCGTGGTACCCTTATCATGACGCTCGCGGAAGTTATACATTTTACTATTTCAAGTTGATTTCCAAAAGAAAAAGATATACAAAAACAAGAAATAATACAGGAGGAAAAGAGAACAAAATAATATATGAAGAAAAAGAAAGAAGAAAATACAAGGTGAAACTGAATTATGAACTCGATCAAGAAGTCCATTTGGATTGTCACCGACCACCATATTATGGTGATAAGCATATCTTTCGGTTACAAGTTCCTTTCCCACCGCCATATCCTTGGTGTATGAGATGCTGTTACGCTTCTGGAGATTCCCAAGTAGTGTTTGTTCCTTGTCCCCGTAAGGGTTACCTGTCATCGGTCTTGTTCTTCCCTTTATGTCGTGCCTGGTTCTTTCCCTGTGACATCTTTCCCTCACAGGACCGTCCGTCTAGCATTTTCATATCATCGCATATCATACGCATTCGGTGGTATCTTAGGGCCAAAAATTTGCGCTATGTTTGTATTTAAGTCCCTCCTAGCTCGTCGAGACGAAGATTTCAAACTTCATATCTCCGAATAGGAGTAATTTAAATAGGGCCATCTGTTGCACCCTAATTTTTGACCATGAGATCCCACCTCTGTTTGCGTTTTTTTTTTACATGTTATCATCGTGTTTTTTACATGTATGTTTTCTATAGCTAACCAACTTGTGTAGTTGCGGTAGTTCCGAGTGGAAATAACTTTCATTCCCACAAATGAATATGTCAAAGGCGTGAATTCCAGATTCCAAGTTTAAATGCAAGATCTAGGCCCAAGCCTCCTACGTCAAGAACGTTAGTTCGTCAAGTTCTAATAAGTTCATTGGTGGAGAAGTGAAATTTTACGAATTTCTTTTAGCTCAAATTGGGTTTACAAGTCCAAGCTACAAGGAAGGTTACAAGTTCGGGTTAATTCATCAATTTCAAAGCATTACAAAGTTTGATCTTCACGTTTGAATTTAAGATCCAAGAACATTCAAAACCCACAAGAATAAATAGATCAACATTAGTTTCATGATAAGAGGGTGCTATTTATTTTCAAAGCTTATGATTTCAAATTTGTTGCTGGATACACCACAAGTTTAATGTTAAAAGAAACAGGAAGTACATATTCACCCCTTTTGCTTACAAGGTAATAATGCCAAGCTCAGATTACAAGGAAAGATCATAAGAAATTTTAGTAATGCGGGGACTACTGAGCGATTCCCCAAGTGGGCTCCCCATTTGAATGCATGTTCGGTGCCAAACCAACAGTGTCACGTAGCTATAATTTAAGGGAGGTTTTGGAAGTGTCCTACACCCTTGTATATCCTTATGCGACGACACCTGCGAAATGATGCACATCAGTACAAATATTTGGGTACATTGGGAATAATTTATATGAGAAAGCTGGTATTCTCAAGTATAATCTTTGAACAGCTATGGGTTATTCAATAATATGTTCAAATTTGATTCAAGACTAATTAAGCTACGATCATGTTTTGAGAACGGGGTAGTGGAAACTCTGTAATGCACAACTCTAAGCAGAATTGTTCTGAACGGCATCAACGGTGCAGCGGTTTCAGGCGTAACTTCCTGAATTTACAGCATCATGATTTGTGAACAAAGTTTTTTGTTCTTAGCAATCGTTTTATTTTATAAAAGAAGTCAAGATTTCTACCTCTCATTTGAAGTTGACGATTTTGATGGAAACAATACTATCCGCAACAGTGAAGCCTCCCACGGTATGCAATACGCAGGTGTTCTTCCTTTCATCCATATAGTTCGATTCGTCAACGTGAGCTTGTATCGGTGCCGAATTCAGCTTTCGCAGTTTATCCCGCCACTTGAAAGTTTCCTGATAAGGAGTTAACTCATAATACTACCACCTGCAAGAGGGAAACATAAAAGACTAAACACATGTAACCATATTTATGCTAAGGCTGCCATTACTTCTTCATATCATTGAGGCATATTCATAACCTCAATGGTGCATGAAGTCCACACTGCGGGAATTCTAAACACATGGGACCGACAAGCCATTAATTGAACCAACATTCTGAAGGAACGCAGCTCGAACGTGTCCTCACAATCTGCAACAACAGAAATTATAGTCAGAAAATTGAAGATAATCAACGCCGAATTCTTGACAACCACGTAGAACCAGTCGTGACTACCGCAGAAGAGATTATGGCCTAGTGATCAAAAACGGATGACCGTCATAATTCAGACCACTGTGTGAATGCTTCCAAGTGACATACCTACAGACCCGATTGCGTACTCCCGCCCTTTAAAGATTCCTGCAAACAGATACTATCCCTGACTGTGAACGAAGTCTTAACCCTGCAACCACGCATGTATTAAAGGAAGTCAGTGGACTAGAACTTGAGATGAAGAATGGACAACGAGCGAAAGACTCGAATCCCACTAATAAAGTACACCTGACACAACTCTGTCGAAGCCACTTTTTAAAGCTGTTTCCTTTTGCTACGACGCATTCATTGAGAATTAAGGTAAGAGCATGAAATAGTGGAGTCAACATGGTATCATCACCTTAGTTCAGTCCTGCACATACCAGCCAAACATCCAAGTGCTTATGTTCAACTCAAGTCACACCTATTTCATACGAGCAAGACCAAGCAAACAAGCAACCCTCATCGTTTCCCTTCAAATGACATCAGTACAACCTAAAGCTCCTCGCAACCTACATGGAAATAAGGAAGATGTATGAGCATTCAAACTCGTTACTCATGTTATTTTCGGAAACAGAGTTTATGAAGAACAGGAAAGAGGAACTGGTAGCAATTCCAAGTTGTTGCCGATGTTACCGATAAGAGGGATTGATTTGGTTAAGTCGCAGCTGTAAAGCAAAAGGCATTTCGATTTGTATATTCGGAACATTATAGATTCGTGTGTTGGAAAGATGAGTTTCGTACCCCACCAACCATTGCAAGCTTTCCATGAGATTTCAGTATACTAACCAGCGGTACAGAAGACGAGAGATGTGCCTTTATGTCATTTGCGCCTGGATTGCTGGCAGAATATGGTCTATCCAACTTTGTAAAGCATTTACATAATCGATCACGATGGAGGATCCGAAATTCACATGGAAGGGATATATAACACAGCTACAACGAGCATTGAAAAGAAATAAAAGAGGAGCAGCTACTTACTAACTTTCCACCAGATGATGTTTGTCCATCAGGAAGCCTTTGCCAGTCTGAACTAAAGATGATAAGCCTTCTGATATGGTTGATACTCCCCTATGTACTATTGATGATGACATCCCAGCTTGCGGTTTGGAAATCCAAGCTAATACTGATACACAACGGCAGCCTTCAGAAGTTGAAGCCCGATTAGTGTTGATGACGTTTTGGGTTCAATTTTGAGATAACATCAGCAAGAAGATACCTTCTTTCAACTGCCAGCGTCCCACCCTTGTGTAAACTTCTTCGGCTTCGAGATTGCTCAAGCGCCATGTGTACCTACCAATCCATTGGAGAATATGCTGATTAGAAGAAAAGATTCTAAAACAGATCCAAAGGCATTAAACACGATAGATACAAGAGATCACAATTTGGAATCTTCATCAATACATATCATTAAGAATCAGACGAAAAAGGGAAATTTTCAAATCTGGCTTACACCAAAAAGGAAAAGCTCAATCATATTCAAAGCAGCAATTAACAAATCCAATCAAGACGTTTCAACTCTGAGACCTATATAAGGAGACTACGTAGGAGGAGAATAGACGGAGAAAATATCATCAAAACAAAACTCATGTTCGTAAACCTAGAAGAAGCACTTATCTTCATTGCCGTCAAAAGCTGTTCGCAAGCCACCTCTATCGTCAAAACCTTCCGTCTACGTCTTTGAAACCCAGGCTGCCGTGAATTCAAATCGCCGAAGCATCCCTTGCCGCCATCTCAAACGCCGCAAATTCAACAAAACGGAACTCCACTCTCTTGCCGGCTCCGACCCTAACGCCGCCACCAACCCTCGGTGAATCTCTCACTCTTATCCAGAGGGTATGAGAAAAGATGAGATCGAGAGGGAGACGGCGCAGGATTTGGGGCCATGTGGGATCTAGGGTTCCCGTGTTTCCTCTTATTTTTGTTTTTGTTTTGTAATCTGTTAATTCAATAATCACACACTAACACCACCACACACCCACTAACCATCACTTAAACCTAATTAAACTTCTAATTATCCCCTAAATCTTAATTAATCTGCTATAATTTAACTAAATCTTATCTTAGTCCTTTTTAGTAATAATTAACTAAATACCTATTATAATCAGTTTTTAAATTAAAATGATAATTACTACAACCTTTTATTTATTAACTATTTTTATATATACACCAATTTATTTAATAACTTATCCTATTATACTTTTAAAACCTTTTTTTTCTATAATAACATAATTCAATTTAATGGCTAGGTATTTAATAATAAAACCTTTCATTTAAAATTAATATAATTAATTTAACCTTTTTTTATAAAATCAAATTCACTAAAAGAGTACGTTTTCCTACAACTCAAATAGTTTATACAACTTTTATAAATAAAATAATAATAATTAATATAACTTTTATTTAAAAGATCAAAATGCAATTTTTTTTACTAAAATCAACTCAATCAATTTCAACTATTTAATCAATCACATCTCACTTCACGACACATTCACCCTCACACACACTTCAGCGCTTTCATGCGTTTATGTATGGTTTACTTTCCTTGCCATTTATTCTTCAGTAATTTGCATTATCATATTTACTATCATTGCATCGCATTCCGTCCAAAGGAAAAACCTACACATAATTCAACGTTGTGTGTAGTGCACGTCATTTGCATCATTTCCCCACGATCCTTGATTCCATTCAAGTTGATCGCTTAAGATAGATCCTACCCCATAGGAAGGACCATTATCTCTACAACTTAGACAAACAAACAACACTATACAACTTTTTCGAACACAATAGAGAATAGATGTTAATCATCTTAAGTGAGATATAATCTCCACCCCCACAATAATACAATCAAACATGTAGGAACTTTGCCTTAAGAGTGATAAAGGCATACTCGTCAAACAATCCGAGTACTTAAGCCCTTTTCTTAAGACGATGCAAAGACTATTTTCCTACAACCCCCTTTACACTTGTGGTGGTTACGTCTCCCTTAAAATGAAGACTCATCTCTTCTCCTAAACCCAATCAAAATAATTACCCTAAACCCGTAGGAACTTTGACCACAGTCAAAGAGCTCCTCTAACCCTTTAGGGGAACTACAAATACTCTGATTCCACTCCCGTAAGGATATGTAGGCATAAGATGCGACATCTTATCGAGTATACTTAGATATAAACCCCTAGGTCTTTTTTTAAACCTTAAGCAGATAAACACTTAGCAATAAACAATATAAAACAAGAGGTTCCTGTAGAATACTACAGAAACTTAGGATGCTAGTACCTTCCCTAAGTTTAACCAACCCCCGAACCTAAACAATCTAGCTTGCATTTGCATTGCATTGTGGGAATTTTGATCTTTATCCCTTCCTTTGGACAAATCAAAGTTCGGTTGCAAATTGAATTAAAGATTCAAACTAATCAATAGTTTGGTATCCAAATTTCACCGCGACATTAAGTCAGTCTAATCATGGACTTATTCTAATGCATCAAGCAAATCAAACAAGTCACATCCATACAGTTGCACAGAAAGAAAACAGACAGTCAAGAAAGCAGATCAACAGCTTCCACAGCTAAGCAAAGCTCCTTTCTGACAGCAGTTCAGTCGTCAGTCTGGCACTGCTCTTCAAGGCTTTTCTCTTCAATAGCAAATATCAACTTGCTTCTTCAGGATTTCAACACCTCAAACACAAGTATCAACTTGTTTTTCACCTCCCTCAAGCTTCAGCTCAAAAATAGACTCCACCTTCAGGCTTCAATCCTAATAACAAGTATCAACTTGCTCCTTCAGGCCCTCAATGCATCAAACATAAGTATCAACTTGTTCTCCAACTTCAAGCTTCAGCTCTTCATTTGATCTCAGCAGGATTCCCTTCACAAGTGTCAACTTGTTCTTCCTGATCTTCAATCTTCAGCTCCAAAAGCAATCTTCAAATACTGGGAAGTAGCAACTTCTAGCCTCTTCAATCTTCTAACAAGGAACTCCATCCTCTAGCAAGGGAGAAAGATTCATCTAACAAGAGCAAGGTTTGGATAGTGGACAACAGAGTGAAGACCAAAGGTCACCACTAAACATTCCATCATCAGAGAAAGGAACCCTCAAAGGTTCTACCAACTTGTGAAGAGCAACACATCCTACCAAAGGAGGGATGAGGCCTTCACAAGGGGACCTTATATCATAGGGAAGAATGGAAGTGATCAACACCTTTCATGTTTATGAAAGAAGAGAAACTATCTAGAAGCTCTACTTACAAACCCTAATCCTAGCACCTAAACAAAACTACACCAAAAGAAGGGAAATCTTCAAATCCAAGCTTCTTCAAGCATTCCTCAGCATCCCACACAAGTCTTCAACACCATCCAAGATCAAGAGAGGCAAAACCCTACTCTAAGGGAGTCATTCTAGTTGAATTAGCAAGTTAGGATCACCTAAAACTTAGTACTAAAGTTAATCCGAACAAAAATACTAAAGCCAATTGTAAAATCCTACAAAAATAACTATGGGAACCTAATTCAACCATGAATCTACCATATAAAATCCAGGGGTTGAATCATCCACAAAGTCCTATAAATAAATCCTAAATCATAAGGTACTAAGCTTAAACCCTAAAACTAGAGCACCTAAAGTTTCAACTTAAAACTACCACCTAATTTCATTACAAAAATGTGAGAAATTTACTAGAGGAGCATGCATCCCTAAACTAATTACACACAAAAAATTAGCTCAAGAATCATCACCAATTGATCACACAAAATTCAGCAAAACAAGGTATTAACCATAATGATTTTAATATCAATTAAAATGTAAAAAATACACATAAAATCACCAATGCATGAATTGCTAATATTTCAATTCAATAAAATTCTAGACTCATTCATGAGTCAGGGAAAAAAAACCTGGATCAATTTGGATTATTTTCCCATTTTTTGTGAATTATTCTCTAAACCATATGAAATGATAAAAATAAAGAAAACATAAGAAATTAATCAAACCAGCATGGTAAATAGCAATTATAACCAGTTCAAAATGTGGGTTGGGCCCAGAGTGGGGTGCTGATAGCAACTAATGTGAAGGCCCATGCGCCTGAATTCATTCAGCTCACTTCAGTTCAAATTAATCAAAAGAAAAAGTGTACATGCCAGGATTCGAACCAACACGTTCTTGGTTCACATAGCGAAAATCAAAGCCTGAGTCTCCAACTTAAATTAAACGCTGCGTTGAGGGGCCAGCTTACGTGGCTTAATGAGAGCACTAGGATGAAGGGACCAAGTCAAGTTTTCCACACAAACGGACGGAGGAGATTATCTCTTCTCCAATTTGAATCTCTGCAAGCATCAAACTTGCACCCGCAGCAAGGCCGTCGCCGGTGACTTCTCTGGTCACCCCTGTGCAACCCTAGCTTCCTCTACACTTAACCATTTGCCACGATTCCTGAATGAATCTTGACCAGAGTTTCACCAGCAATTCAACCATACCATTAATTCATCCTCAAAATGCCTGAATCTTGAGATATCAATCTCAACCGAAAATGGTGTCCAACCTAAATTGTCTCTAATCATGCAATTGATCATCCTAAATCCAACTACACTTCATCCTGATCCTAACCACCTATGAATTGCTAGCTAACACTGCCTAATTCATGCATAATCAAGAAATTCACCAACCTGACTTTGAGCTTTCAACAGAGATGGTTCTTGCACGATTCAGCCTCCAATATGATCCAGACTCACTCCAAATCTTCCTCTGAAGCTAATGCAACCTTCACTTTTCCTTGATTTTGCCTTGAACTCAGAAACCAATTCCAACTTGCAATGGTGAAACTTCAATCTCACTCTCTACTTCAGGGCTCAATCTTCTCCAAAAAATGCACTGAACTCATTCTAATGCTTATATAGAACTCATTAGAATCATCTAAAAAGTTCTGTAAGCTTCCAAATGAGAAATTGGATTTTCAAATTCTCACCAAAATGTCATCCATGGAACTCACGATTTTAGCTCTGTTCTGGCCTGAATTTGCTTGCATTCAACTTCTCATGAGATATTGAATTAGTTTGTTAAGTTCACTTCCTTGTTTGCAAGCCAAAGGTTCATGTTGATTATGTTGCTTCATCATGAAGAAATGAAATAGAAGTGCGTGAATTTGACCTCAAATCAAAATTCTAACATTGCCATTGTTTCTAAAATGATTCTTCCAATCAAAATGACCTATTATTTTGCTTCATTTGGACACAAAATGATTTATTTCAATTTTTGGTCATTTAATCCCTTTAATTCTTTCTTTTTCAAAATTCCTTGAACCACATCTCTCCTTGAGCCATTTCAGTGCCTCCTTGATGCATGGTCAAGGTTAAGACCCCATTTTGAGCAACTTTCTAGTTGAACAAAATTTCATTTGAGGCCTCTAAGTTGGTGAAAATGACCTATGATCACAAATGACCTGTAATCACAAATACCCAAAATACCCTTGACTTGTCAAAGCCATAACTTGAGTTATACAAATCCTATCAAGGACTTCTAGTACTCTATGGAAAGCTAAGAGGCTAAGGAGAAACATTCATGTTGACCAAAAGTTCATAGGAATCATCCTTCTTGGGCAAAAGTTTCATGCAACTTGGGTAACTTTCAAGCTCCAAATTCACATACCTCAGATGACTTGTAACTTGCCAAAACCATAACTTGAGTTCTACAAATCCTATCAAGGACTTCTAGCACTAAAATTAAAGATAAGATCATGCTCCACAACAATCATGTTGGGGTCAAGATGAGATGACCATCACATTTTGAGCTAAATTCCTTTGAAGATAGGGGTCAAACTAGGGGATTTTACATTGTCAAGCCTTAGAAACCCTAGCTTGAAACTTCTCAAACTCTTCAATCATGATGAGTTAACCTTGGAATCATCCTTATAACATCTCAATGTACCAATCCATGATCACATGGCTCTTGAATTAGGTCTCAACCTTCTTCAAATCATCAGTTAACTTAGGGTTGACCCAGTCAAACCCTAGCTGCACCACTCATGGCCGAGCCTTCTTAATCTTGCACAATGACCTGTCTAGGCCTCAAAGTGATCTTCAACACTTCCCATGAGCTCTCTCAAGACCTCAAGTCCATCCTCATGCCTTCAGAATCATCTGATGGCTTTCCACAACTCTCAAGTTAGGAGACACACCTTCTTGGTTTCAACCACTCTTTCTGAGGATCTTTTAACTTCTCTGACAAAGATATCAACCCTTGGACACTTGAATAAACTTCTTAGCTAGCTTAAAAGTCTTGTGTATCCCTTGATTGGTAATCATACCTCTTGATCTCCTGCATACATGTCAATGAAATGCAAATGATAATGCTAATGTGAATGAAATGAAACACAAGCTAGGTGAAGAAATGTTGGGCAAATTTTGGGGTGCAACATAGGTTCCTCAGCACCAAAAATAGGAAAGTCATTTATTGGAATCCTCCTTTGACTGACTTCTTCAATACTCAGCTTATTAGGAGCAGTTGTGAGTTCATCCACAACTCTCATCCTTTGGAGACTCTTCCCATTCAAAGGTTTTCCTATAATTGAAGCAAGTTCTTCTTTCACTTCAGCTTCATGCAGATGAGCTACCAGACCATTATTAGTCAGAATGTCTGAGATTAATCTTCCAAAAGGGATCCAAGTTCTGATCTTCTGACCCTTAGTCTTGACAGATTCTCTGGATGCATTAATGTGATTCCACAGATGCATGAAAAGAATGGGTGACAGATCCACTTTAGTACTCTGACTCAGGCAGTACATGAAGTAAATCTGTTCATTATTAACATAGTCAGGAGAGTTTATGGATTTTCTGTGGTTTATACAGCCTAGAAAAATCTTGGCCCAGATCTTGTATTCAGGTTTCAGATCTTTGAACTTGTTGGAAGCTTGTCCAGATGAAATTACTTTAGCATAAACTTCATCCATGTCAACACACCCAGCTGGCAGATGAGAAACTCCATCAGTTTCTTCATACCCAATGAGTTTTCTAATCAAATCTTCAGTTATAATAATCTCTTTTCCCAGAACTGAAGAGATTATGAACTTGGGGTAGACAGATGCGTGAATCCAGAATTCTTTCACTAACTGTGGATAAACTGGTCCAAACAATCTATCAAAGTATTTCACCCAACCTTGAGCATCAATGATAGGACGCAAATCAAATCCATTATCAGCCAAGGAGTCAAATTCCACCATTGATTCACATAAGACTTCAAGCTTATCAACTGGTGTTAAAAGAGTTCTCACTGGTTCCTTAAAAGGGATAGCACCCATGTTTGATGAAGAAACAACAGCCATTGTAGATTGGAACTGAGCTGAGGTTGAAGATGAAGTAGCCATTGAAGAAGATGTTGAAGGTTTAGGATTACAAACGATTTTGGGTTTTGGATTTAGATGAAGACAAAAGAACAAGCAGAAATGCATATAAGTGTTTGTGAGAGTGAAACGTGTGAAATGTTGAGATTTGTGGAATTTATAGAAGAAATTTAGGGCACACAGAAGGTCACACGTTCAGCACGTACACAATTTGCAATTAATGGCATTTAATAAATAGAAATTAATCATTTCAAACCATTAATGATTCTGACAATTGGGGGGAAAATGAGAAATCAACTATTCAAACAGTACCTCAAACGTCTCTTCAGTATAGTGCACTCCATCTTTTCAGATTCTGAGTTACACGTGTTTGCTTGCATGTGCTTCTGAAAACTCTTTGAGAAATGAAACGTTAGCCAACATTCAGATCCTCTGAGACTTGTTAGTTCAGATACACACAGAAATAATAATTCAAGAAATTAAATAATTTACAGATGAAATACTTCAGAGTTTAAACATTTTGCATCTGAGAAATTTGCTTCTGATAAATATTATTCTGGACAAAATTCCATACCAATATTTTTCAGAATAAACTTAAACCTATCTTCAGCAAGGGGTTTTGTGAAAATATCAGCCCATTGATGATCTGTATCAACAAAGACTAAATTTATAATACCCTTCTGAACATAGTCTCTGATGAAGTGATGTTTAATTTCTATATGCTTAGCTTTAGAGTGTAAAATTGGATTTTTAGATAAGCATATAGCAGAAGTATTATCACAGAATATAGAAATATTACTCTCAAAGATCTGATAGTCTTCTAGCTGACTTTTCATCCAGAGCATCTGTGTGCTACATCTAGCAGCAACAATATATTCTGCTTCTGTAGTTGATAGAGCAATTGTAGGTTGTTTCTTGGTATACCAGGAGATTAAATTTCTTCCCAGAAATTGACAACTTCCAGAAGTACTTTTTCTTTCAACTCTGTCTCCAGTGTAATCAGCATCACAGAATCCAACTAGTTTAAATTCATCAGATTTTCTATAACACAAACCCACATTAGAAGTACCTTTCAAATACCTTAGGATCCTCTTAAGATCAGTTAAGTGTGATTCTCTGGGATCTGATTGGAATCTTGCACACAAGCATACACTGAACTATATGTCAGGTCTAGAAGCAGTTAAGTATAGAAGAGATCCAATCATACCTCTGTAGAGTTTCTGATCTACTTTCTTACTTACCTCTTCCTTACCAAGAGTTCTTGTTGGATGCATTGGAGTCTTTGCTAACTTACTATCAGTCATGTTGAACTTCTTCAGAAGCTCTTTTAAATATTTAGTCTGATGAATGTAAGTGCAATCTGGAGTCTGGTTGACTTGAATTCCTAGAAAGAATCTCAATTCTCCCATCATGCTCATCTCAAATTCAGCCTGCATACATTGAGCAAACTCCTTTCCCAGCATAACATTGGTAGATCCAAATATAATATCATCTACATATATTTGACAAATTAACAGATCTTTCTTAAATATTTTACAGAAAAGAGTTGTGTCCACTTTGCCTCTGATAAAGTTTTTCTCCAGAAGAAAATTACTTAATCTCTCATACCAAGCTCTGGGAGCTTGTTTTAAACCATAAAGAGATTTCTTAAGTTTAAAAATATGTTCTGGAAATTTATCACTTTCAAAACCAGGAGGTTGATGAACATAGACTTCCTCTTCTATAATTCCATTTAAGAAGGCACTCTTAACATCCATCTGATATAGAGTGATGTTATTTTATGCAGCAAAAGAAATAAGTAAACGAATAGACTCTAACCTGGCCACAGGAACATAAGTCTCTGTGTAATCAATTCCTTCTTGCTGGCTATAACCTTGAGCAACAAGCCTTGCTTTGTTTCTTTCAACTTCTCCTTTTTCATTCAACTTGTTTCTGAAAACCCATTTAGCTCCAATTATATTGAATCCTTTTGGTCTTGGAACCAAATCCCAAACGTCATTTCTTGTGAATTGATTAAGCTCTTCTTGCATGGCATTTATCCAGTCATTGTCTTGCAGAGCTTCATCCACAGAAGTTGGTTCAATAACTGACACCAAACCAAATAATGACGCTTCAGATGATCTGAGGTAGGATCTTGTTCTTATAGGGTCATCCTTCTTTCCAATGATCACATCCTCTGGGTGAGAGGCCTTGATTCTGGAAGATGATCCTCTAACATTAAGTTCTTCAGAAATACTCAAGTTTTTCATTTGAGTGGCCAAGGGAGTTGCATCTGGCGTTGCTTCTGGCTCTTTCACTTGAACCTTTTCTGCCTCTGAGCCTTCAGAGTCTGTGAGAATTACTTCTCTATCTGCAGAGCTTTCAAACTGCTTTGGCTTTTGAATGCCAAGCTTATCATCAAATTTAACATGTATAGATTCCTCCACAATCTGTGTTTCAGTATTGTATACTCTGTAGCCTTTAGAGCGCTCAGAATACCCAAGCATGAAACACTTATGTGCTTTAGAATCAAACTTGTTTAGATTCTCTTTAGTGTTCAACATATAACATATACATCCAAAAGGATGAAAATAAGAAATGTTGGGCTTTCTGTTCCTCCACAATTCATAGGGAGTCTTTTCCAGAAGAGGTCTTACAGACACTCTGTTCTGAATATAACAAGCAGTGTTTATTGCTTCTGCCCAAAAATGCTTTGCCAGAATAGTCTCGTTGATCATGGTTCTGGCCATTTCTTGCAAAGTTCTATTTTTCCTCTCTACAACTCCATTCTGTTGAGGAGTTCTAGGGCAGGAGAAATCATGAGCAATGCCATTTTCAATAAAATATTTTTCAAAATATTTGTTTTGAAATTCGCCACCATGATCACTTCTGACTTTAACAATTTTAAAATCTTTTTCATTCTGGACTTGTTTGCAGAAGTCAAAGAACACAGAATGTGACTCATCCTTGTGTTTTATGAATTTCACCCATGTCCATCTGCTACAGTCATCAATAATGACTAATCCATACTTCTTGCCTCTGATGGATGTAGTTTTCACTAGTCCAAACATATCAATGTGAAGTAATTCTAATGGTCTTGAAGTTGAAACAACATTTTTAGTTTTAAAAGAAGATTTTGAAAATTTTCCTTTTTGACATGCTTCACAAAGAGCATCTGAGTTGAACTTCAACTTTGGAAGTCCTTTGACCAGATTGAGTTTATTAATCTGAGATATACGTCTCATATTAATATGCCTCAATCTTCTGTGCCAGACCCATTGCTCATCATTAACAGACATAAGGCATTTTACATTTTGAACCTTAAGTTCTAAAAGATTGATTTTATAAATGTTGTTCTTCCTCTTTCCATTAAATAGGATTGAGCCATCCTTCTAACTAACAGCTTTGCAACATTTTTTATTAAAGATTATGTCATAACCATTGTCACTTAATTGACTTATAGACAATAGATTATGCTTTAATCCTTCTATAAGTAAAACATTAGATATAGAGGGAAGGTTACCATTGCCAATAGTACCAGAGCCAATAATCTTGCCCTTCTGATTCCCTCCAAACTTGACATCTCCTCTAGATTTAAGCTCCAGGCTTTGGAACATAAACCTTTCTCCTGTCATGTAACGTGAGCAGCCAGAGTCCAGGTACCATGATTGGCGTCTTGACTTTGCTGCTAAATACATCTGCAACAGGTATTATCTTATCCTTAGGTACCCCGATCTTTTTGGGTCCTTTTGGGTTAGTTGCCTTAAAAGTTTGTCTGAACTTCTATCTTTTTACAACAGGTTTGTTCTGACTAACTTTTGGTTTAAACACAGAAGCGTTCTGATCAGAACGTGTATGTTTAATATCATTCAGATGACCAAACTTAAAATGAGAGTATAAGGGAGTCTTCTTAATGATAAGTTTATCAACAGGCATTGGATTTAAATCCTTTCCAGAGGAAGATTCATATCCAATTCCTTTCCTGTTGTTTCTGCTAACTCTATAGATCATTGAAGCCATCTTGCTTCTATCTATGTTTTTAGCCAGAAACTTCTGAAAACTATAGTCATATTCTTCTAAAATATTTTTTCATTTTGACTTAGTTTCAGATTCAGAGTCTTGTTGAGCTTTTTCAAAATTGTTTTTCATTTTCAAATTGTTTTCTTTGAGCTCAGCAACTTCTGACTTTAACAGACTATTCTCATATTCAAGATTTCATTTAAGCTTCTTGCATTTAAGCTTAATCTGGTTGTAGTTATTCAGGACTTCTGATAAAACTTTAATAAGTTCTTCCCTAGAGAGATCAGAAAGTACCTCTTCTGAGTCAGATTCAGATCCAGATGTTCCTTCATCCTGATCTTCCACGCCTGCCATCAGTGCCATGTTGGCGCATTCTTCTTTTGATTCTGATGAAGACTCAGATTCATCTGAATCATCCCAGATTGCCATTAGAACCTTCTTCTTTTTGTCAAACTTCCTCTTTGGATTTTCCTTTAGAAGCTTTGGACATTCATTCTTGTAATGACCAGGTTCCTTGCATTCATAGCATACAACCTCTTTCTTTCCAAATCTTTTGTGTCCAGAGGACTCTTTGCGTTGATCTGTCTTCTTGAAGTTCTTGAACTTCCTCTGTTTGTGCTTCCAGAGTTTGTTGATCCTTCTGGACAGCAAGGATAGTTCATCTTCCTCTTCAGAACTTTCTTCTAACACCTGCAACGCTTTAACAGATTTGCTAGACTTTAAAGCAATTGGCTTACCTTTCTTTTGAGGCTCGTCTTCTTCAAGTTCAATCTCATGGCTCCTCAGAGAGCTGATCAGTTCTTCCAATGTGATCTTATTCAGATCCTTTGCTAACTTCAGAGCAGTGACCATAGGTCTCCATCTGATTGGCAAGCTTCTGATGATCTTCTTCACATGATCAGCAGTCGAATAGCCTTTGTCCAGCACTTTTAATCCAGCTGTTAGGATCTGGAATCTAGAGAACATAGCTTCTATAGATTCAGATTCTTCCATTTTAAAGGCTTCATATTTCTGGATCAGCACCAGAGCCTTGGTCTCTTTAACTTGTGAGTTCCCTTCATGAGTCATCTTCAAAGACTCAAACAAATCAAATGTTGTTTCTCTGTTGGTAATATTCTCATACTCAGTATGAGATATAGCATTTAATAAGATTGTTCTTGCTTTGTGATGATTTCTGAACTCCTTCTTCTGAGCTTTAGTCATAGATTTTCTATCAATTTTCTTGCCATCCCCATCAGTGGGGTGAACATAACCATCAATGACTAAGTCCCAAAGATCAGCATCATAACCAAGGAAGAAACTCTCTATTATGTCCTTCCAATAGTCAAACTTCTCCCCATCAAACATAGGGGGTTTTATGCTAATTCTATCCCTTTCTTCATATCTGTTGTTGTTGTTGGATGTTGAAGCTTCAACCATAATATCAACCAAGAATATATATCAAGATTTGTCTCAACTGGATCTATTCTGTTCATGGTGAAGTGATAGCACACACAGAACCGGAGCTCTGATGCCAACTGAAGGTGAGAAAATACTTAGAAGGGGGGATTGAATAAGGATTTAGAAAATATTATGGCAATAAAAACAAAAAGATTTTTATCCTGGTTCGTTGAACTCAACTACTCCAATCCACCCTATCAAGAGTGATTTGCCTTTCTCCACAAGGACTTAATCCACTATAATCAAACTGATTACAATATCAAACACTAAGAACAACTGTCTTAGTCTTCTCAAAAACTACTGACCACAACTTGGTCTTCTTAAGGAACTTTTACAATCAAATGTAAAACTAAACAAGTGTTTAAATGCTTCTAAGAAAGCTATATCACAACTGTGATTTACACTTAAGTTTAAGAACGTATAAAACAATTCAGCAAAGAATAATAATTTGTATGAGAACTTTGAGAGAGTTTCAATGAATTTTTCAAAGTACGTCAATGTTTGTCAACTGAAGAAAGTTGTTGGAGACTTGCTTATATAGTCAAAGAAGTCCAAGACGTTGCAAGCTTGAAGACCGTGTACTGCAAAGTAGTTGTATCCTTTTGTCTTCACATCACTTGACCTTTCCTAGAAGTAGAATGTTCAGAGAAATCCTTTTTGCCTAAGTTCTTGTGTCTAGCATGAAAGAGGAAAGAGTCGTTTGGCATAACCAACGGATATAATTTTGAATAATCTTCTTCAGCAAGTTTCTATTTCACAGCAATCAACATCAGAGCCTTGAGTGATCAGAGTCTTGATGTCATCAGAATTTGCTGTATCAGAGTGTTGCAACAAGTGTGCTTTATCTGAAATTAATCAGAGCAGAGTTTGGAGATCAGATCCTCAGTACTTGCAGTGAACAGTACTATCAGAGTCTTCTGAAAAACAATGCCTGAAACTCTTCATACAAAGTCTTCAGTCTACGCTTCAGATGCTTCTGTAGCTTCTGCATCAGAGTCTTCTGTAGGCAGCGCTCAGAGTCTTCTGTAGGCAGTGCTCAGAGTCTTCTGTAGAGATGCTTCTGACGCTTCAGAGCCTTGCGTAGTTCAATGTTCAGATCCATTTTTGATTTTAGAAGAATATTAAATTTAATATCTGCAGCAAAAATACTTGAACAAATTTAGAGTATATAATTTCTTAATACAAAATTTCATTAGTGTTATCATCAAAACATAGAGATATAACTAAGAACCAATATGTGTTCTAACAATAAGAAATTGAGGAAGTTTGAAAACACGCTTGGTCCTATGTGTGAGTGATATTTATATTGTAAAAGTATGAGAGCATCTCTAATTTATTAAGGTAACTCTCAAACACACTAAAATGTTTTTGAAGCCACTCTGCTCATATAAAAGCACCACAAAATATTTTGCACAAGTAACTAGTTGCTTACTAGCTTGAATAATCCTTTAGGAGTGTAGTTTACACTAGATAACCAATTAACACATTGGGATTAATCGATTATCTCTTTTAATGCTTCCTAATTAATTATTAGGGCTTCTAATCAATTAGTGACAACGAATTTGAAAACTTTCCATATTCAAACTACATAATAGATTATTTGATACGCATAATCGATTATAAATAGTAAAAACGATGAAGAGGGTGATGTGCATCGTGATCCTTCATAATGGGAGTATGTTGAAGGTCTCATGGAAGTTAGAGTACGAAGAGATCATGTACGAAATCAATTGAAAGTCAGCCATGTAGCGTGTCTTCAAAACTAAAATATTTGTCTCACTTTCCTATTTTCTTACATCAGTATATTTATGACATTGTTGATGTAGGGGACGATTAAAATTGTGGTTTTGGGCTATTACGACTTTACTTGGATGGGGCATAGAGTCTTAGACTTTGATTCGGACGCAATTAGATACTGAAGTTTATCAACATCATCAACTGTATTCCAATTTGTTCTATGACACAATGCCGGAAGTTAAGAGTGCATTGAAGGTTGATGGCTTTGGTGTGCAGGGTCGTGAGAAGTGGATGATGATTCCTAATATGGATTACCCTATTTCTTATAGATACATTGTTATATTGGTCTCGTTGTGCAAGAACCTTAACATCACATTCTCCCATTAGTGATAGCTCAATGCATAGTTTCGAGTAGGCACAAAATGATTTCAGTTGGTTTTGTTAACAACAATCATTGGGTGTAGATGAAGTTGAAACTCAATTGTCCTTTGCCTCCTGTCATAGACAAATGGAGACACAATTGTTGTGAAGTGGCAAGAACATGGAAATCAACATATGTGGGACATATTAGGCATTGAGAAGTAGTTAGAAAGTCGACATAATTTGTTTTGTAATTATATGATAACACTTTTACATTATATGTATATGTTGTATCCGCTTAACTTTGTTAAAAAAGTCAAAATAATGTTTTTCAAAAATTTTATTACTGCCTATTGGACTTTTCAAAATTTTAAAACTTTTGGTTCATATCAAATTTTTCAAAAAAAGAAACAGTAAATTTATTTTGTTTCCGATTTTTTTCAAATATCTGATAACTACTTTATGGATTTTTTAAAAATCTAGAAATTGTTCAAAAAAATTCCAAAAAACCTTAATTTTTTACCGACAATTTTGCAAATGTCTGACATTTCTGAAAACATTTGCAAAATATTTGAGAATTTCTCAATAAGTTCGGTAATTCTATTTCCAAACAGAAAATTTTACAAAATATTCGAGAAGTGCATGAAAATTTGAAATTTAACAAAACTTTTTTAAAATGTAGTAATTTATAGCAAAGACAAAAACGTAATCACAACCCCCTTTAAGGGGGTGTTAGCTACAACTTAAAGGCTAAATATTCAATTTTTCTTTGTTCTATATATTATTGTATATTACTGGGCCTTTCATTCTTTTAAGTCCACCTTTAAGAGAATTTAATTTGTCCCCACTTGTACTTGACACTCTTCCATTTAGATGACTTTTACTATTATATCCTTTTATAAAAATTAGACTTTTTTGAATTTTAAATATTTTTATTGGAAATTTTGGAATTTTTTTATTTTTTATTCAAAATTTCTAATAAAAAATGAAAATTTATAGAAAAAATAAAAAATACCTGAAATTTCGAAATTTCCAAAAAAACATAAAGTTTTTTTTACACTATTGAAAATTTCAAAACTTTTGGTACAATATTGAAAATTTCGAAATTTATGATAGTGTAAAAAAATTTATATTTTTTTCGAAAATTTTAAAATTTGGTATTCTTTTCATTCTTCTTTTTTTTTTTAATCAAAATTTTCAAAATTTTTGTCAAAGAAATGAAATTTCTGGTAGTATAAATTTTTTTACTTATTTTAAATATTTTTCAATGATAATTTTAAAAAATGAAAGATTGGGAGGTGATGGAAGTGGCAAGTTAAATTCTCCACCTTTTAACATCACCAGATAGTTCTCATACTTAATAGGTGACTAATTCTTGAGGATTTGTATCAACTATTTTACTTTGATCAAATATTAAGTATTCTTTCATATCTGTAATAGTGAGAGTGGGGTTACTCTCAAATTTAATAATAATAATAATAATAATAATAATAATAATGATGATGATAAATTGTTTAGTTTACAAATTTAGTTTGATGAATGCATCTCTTGCTTTCCATACTTTTCCAAATCAGCATTGCAAGACTGAGACAGATTGGAAAAGGCTAAATTAATTACAAAATCTCGGGGAAGTCTTTTCTAATTTTGAAGATAGCAGGCAAAAACATTTATTAAACTAGTGTTTGTCTGTATTTCGCGACTCAAATGCCGCATTTATGGGAGAATTCTCATCTAATTTGGGCCTTAAAGATGTATTTTTGTCTGTGTGCTGAAATTCAAGTGATAATCCTTGCAATAGAACATGCACGAGGATTTAATATGGAGTAATTAATCTGTCACCTCACACTTAAATTTCACACCTTTTATCTGTATGAATAATCAAATTAATCCTGAATTTTTATTTATTCAAAATTCCAAATTTACGGTTTAGAAAACTCCAGGGGTCATATCTGAAAATTTCATGGGTCATATGTTTTTAATATTAAGAATATTATAAGAATATAAATCAAATTTTGTGAAATCTGTTCAAGTTTTAAAAAAATTTCTTCCAATACAATTTTAAATTATTAAAATTAGAAGAAATTCATATTATGATGAAAAATAAACTCCACAAAATTTCTTTTATAAATCCCCCATTTTTTTTTCATTATCCTATCTTTTTCTTTCTTTCTTTCAAAACGATATTATATTTTTCATTCTACATTATTATTTTCTTTCAAAGCTATCATCACTACTTTACTCTTAAAACTCAAACAAAAATTTTAAAAAATATTTATCATATAGAATTTGTGATCAACAATTAAAATGTAATTCATTGATAAGGTATATATATATATATATATATATATATATATATATATATATATATATATATATATATATATATATATATATATATATATATATATATATATATATATATATATATATATATATATATATATATATATATATATATATATATATATATATATATATATATATATATATATATATATATATATATATATATATATATATATATATATATATATATATATATATATATATATATATATATATATATATATATATATATATATATATATATATATATATATATATATATATATATATATATATATATATATATATATATATATATATATATATATATATATATATATATATATATATATATATATATATATATATATATATATATATATATAATTAGTTTTTCTATGTTGTTTGTTCTGTTCTAGAATCATAATTAGATATAATCGATTGAAGAGGAATCTCGAACATGTGGTGCTCATCTTTGACACAATGGCACAGAGGTGGATCCGTAAGGTTAATACTCCAATGTCCAAATTAGTTCAAGATTTAAGATGAGTAGTTTTGTGAAAAGCGGATATCAAAAGAATGTATCTTACTTTCTATGTGAATAAACTTTATACCTTGAGTCATGTGGAGTGGATTTGAGTTGAAGTGGGCTAGAGCTATTTGGAACTTTGGTGCCCATAACGATTGTTGTCAAGGCTTTGCTAGGCACTCAGAAAGCCCGGGAAGTTTTTAGTGGTTTTGGACAACCTCCAAGAATGTCGTCCGGCGCGAGTTAGAAATGAAACACTTTGAGTCAGTTGAAAATGTTGTGGGGAACAAGCGCATTAAATGAATTTCCATCATTGAAATATTTCACCGTTTTCTTTTGACATGTGGATTGACGTGACAAGTTTGGGCATGACGTGACTTATAATGCCCTCAAGTTCACCCGAGTTTGCGTGTATTCCCAAGAAAAAATCCAATAGTTTATTCCACACTCCTTTCCATCGCTGATTTGGATTGTTCAATCATCTTTTCCTATAAATGAGGGGATTGATTGTTGAAAAAAATTCATAATCCTTTGCAAATGTCTTCTCTTCTTCCTTCCTGAAAGTGTTCATCAACGACTGTAGCTTTTTGATCAAAGTGTTTTCCTTTTATAGTTTACTTTGCTTTATAAATCTCCTATAACCAGGTACCCCTTTTACCTTGAGCTTTTGCCTTCGACATTTTCTGCTTTCTAGCAAGGATGAATGGTAGTACTGTTAACCTACTGAGTGACTCTTAGAGTGATATATCTTCTGCTAAGAGAATGGGGTATCCCCTAATTCTCATCTTAATACCCTTGCTCATTATTACATGGGCCAAGAAGTTATATCCCTCTATGACGATTCTGATTTAGAAAGGGTATCTGAGAACTCCCCTAATGAAGGAGCTTCTTCATTTGAGTCTTTCAAAGCCCTTTTATCAAATGACGATGAAGAGAGAAATTGTATCGAGGTCCCAATTCCCCTCCCGTTTTAACTGAGGAGGAAACTCAAGCTATTAAGTAGATAAGGGAATGCACTAAAAATTTAGTCCAAATTTACGTGTAGAACAACTGCAAACCTAGTGATGCTGAAGTGAGGACCCATTTAGAGCTTCAGGGTAGGCTCACGTAGTTTCTTGGATCACACTCAATGATTATTCTTAAGTCGATCACCTGGCCTGAAGAAACGTGATATTGGTAGAGCTGACCAATGCAATTAAGCACGGTTGAGTTGATGCATAAGTGGTGGGTGCCCCGTCCATAATGAGTACTGAAGCACTAATAGATAATGTCGGCATCATGGTCGGTGATCCTCTTGAGTAGTCGGTTCTTCATGTGGGTTCAGAGAAAAGGATGTGCAGCTCTTATAACAGCCGCTCAATCTTGCTTTACGAGTGTCTATTTATAAGGATAAAAATGCAACTGCCTTTCTCTGACTTTGAAGTTTCCGTCTTAAAGCATTTAAAGCTTCCCCTTCCCAGATTCATTTGGGGTCTTGGGCTTACATGAAGATATTCCAGCTATGTGGCGAGCATAAGTCTTGGAAGCCTTCACTCAAACTGTTTTTCAACTTATTCTACATGCTTCACGCCTCTTAAGATAATTACTGTGACCAACAGATCATTAGTTTCCACCTGGACGATCCTTGGTTCGACCATTTCAACAAAGACTAGGATGATTTTCTGAGGCATTTCTTGCTGGTGAAAACCTTTACGTCAGAGGCCCATCTTGCCTTTTTCTCATCCACTACTAGAACTTCTTATTTCTATAACGACATTTTCTTGAAGTATTGGTTCATGCCTCACTTCTACCATGACGTCTATTTCTACCGCGTTATGAGGTAGTGATGAAGGAGGACATGTACTCTTGGTTCAAAGGACTTGGCTATGAAGAAGGATTTGACCCTGGTCATGTGCCTTCTTCCGCAACAAAGAATATATTTTCGATGAGGATATATTCATTTAGAATTTTTTACATATGCGATTGTACTTTACAGATAGCATGTAAAAGTTGAAGTTGTTCTTCGACCTTGCCAGTGCTCAAGGTATCAAGATTGGTTCTACTGAGCTAGCCGTGACGCCCCTCCTAAGACCATTGCACCAGCTTCAACCATTGCTCCCCTCTTATCCACCACGACCACTTTCACTTCCCCTGGGTCGACCAACTTGTTATTGGTGCGACAATTTTGACTTTGGAGGATATGGCCTCGTCCTCAATTTCAACAAAGATGGTCAGGATGAAGACAACACTCCCCATGAAGATGGTTCTCCTAAATGGATCCATTTATTTCGTGGAAGATGATTCATGGGTGATTACTCTCTTCTTGCAGATCTTTAACGTTCTTCCTTTCCAGCTTGCTCGCACTCTTAAGGAAGTTGTTGTCATTGTATCGATGGAAGATTTGTCTTTCGTCCAAAAACCCCTTTGAGGAGGAGAAAATGGAACTCCTCTTTGAGATCGCCTACAACATGTATCATATATATTATCTATTCTCTTTGGCCACTGCTGGTAAGGGAGATGTATTGGTTACTAGAAATCCTTCCAAGGCGATAGACACTTGGAAAGGTAAGTGTGAAGCTATATAATAGAGGTTTTTTTCTTTTCAAAAGGAGTTGACTGAGTTGTAGGAAAATGCCAAGCTTGATAGCTCTTAACAGGAGGAGAAAAATATCCACGACTCTCATTCTACCTTGGTTTCCTAGATAATTGAGTTGGAAAGTGTTCTTGAGGCGGAGAAGAAGCCCACCATGAGGCCTGTGATGCCTTTAATGAGATGACCTATTGTATAAAGCAGGATCAAAAACTCTTCAATGGGAGGCTAAGGCTCATGTTGAGGCTTTAAAGTCTCTTGAAAGCAAGGTGATCAGTTTTAGGGGGATGGTTCATGATTCCCTTCAACGAATTGTGTAGGTCGTGTATGGAATTCATGATCAAGTCGTGGAACAAGTGAGGAGGTTCATCATCACCTCTTTTATTCTTGTTGAATAATTAAACCCCTTCAAAGTTCCACCCGATGGGAACCCATAGGGTGATCTAGGTACTTCGGCTCCGACGCTGCAACTTGACTGGTCTTCTCTTCTTTAATGTTTCATTTTCTCTTGTAATGTGTGTCAGCCTATTGTGCCTCAATTGTGACATTTAATAGTTATAAAATTTTTTTTTACCTCAATTGGGTTATGCATTATTTAACTTTAAATTAAGAATTGTGGAAGGTTTAAGCTTTATGAGGCAGGTTGTCACAACCTGTGTCAACCCTACTGAAAGTTATGCATTATAGGATCGATTCATGAACTGGTCCAATTCTTGCTTTTGTTTCCTCAAAGATCTTTCCTTTGAGGTTGCTTTGGGAAAATCTACAGTCTGACTGAATCGTTGTTCGGAGTTATTGGGAGATGCTTCCAAGTTCCCAACTAGGGCTAAGTTTATGGCGCTCTTTGCACCAGATTAAAATGAAGTTGGAATCTCTGTTGTTCAGAGCATAGCCACTTCATTGGTTCCTTGAACTTTTAGGATTCCTCTCTTTGAGTAGAACTTGGTTATTCCTTCTGAAGTTGTAGGAACTTCTAGGAATTCACAAATCTTAGATTCTCACCATTTAGTTGGAACAACCTCAGGGAGTTCACAAATCTCAAACATTTAGCATGAAGTTGGATCAACATTTGAGATTACAGCTTCTAAATCTCTTGCTTCTGAGGCTGTTACCTCTATGACTCTGAAAACTCTAGATGAGCTGAAGAAGAAAAAGGTAGTTGTAAGGACCATGTTGAATCGCCAAGATGAGACCAATAATCAGATTCAAAACATGTTAACCATCATTATGTCTAAACTTCCCATCCCCGCCATAAATCTATTTTTTCAGTTTCCTTTCTTCTCTGTCTATCTTGTTACTCTTATTTTCAATCTATAAAAAGTTTATTTTTCATTTTATCGGATTCTTTTTTATTGATGATAAAAGGGGAGAAAAATTATGATTTTGGTTCATGTTTATCTCAAGATATAAATCTCAAACCTGTCTAGATTTATTGGATAATTTATTATGAATCGAAATTTTCTAATCCTTAATCTTAAGGGGAGCTTGCAAACTTCATTCTGTGAAGTTAAGCTAGGAAGTTTTTGAAGTCTGAAATTCAAGGGGAGCTTACAAACCTAACTCTGATTTTTAGCTAAAATTTTTCTTTTGTTAAGTCAAAATTGTTCATCTAACTTATGATGTTTGTCATCATCAAAAAAGGGGAGATTGTTGGAACAAGTTTGGTTCTGAACCTATCCTTGAGTTTTGATGATAACAAAGTGTAAAAGAATAATTTTATTCTCTAACAGTTTGTTGAGCGTGTAGACTCTGAGCAATCCAGAAGCGAAGTAAAGTTAAATCTGATCAAGTAAGAAGCTGATAGAAGATGACTTTGATCAAGCTAAGATGTTGTACAAAGATAATAAAATTATACTCTAAACTCTGATTTTAAAGAGACTTTGGATAAACTTTTGAAGTAGTTCTTCAATTAAATTCAACTCTGGTTTGACCAGTCAACACTTTTGAAGTAGACATCTCAGATGCACTCTGTTTCATTCAAATCTCATTTTTTCTCATCAAACTCTGTAGTTTATTCTCAAAGGCTCTAAACTCTGAACATGCGTTAAATCTTTCATATGCAAAGACAAAATTTTAAAGTAATATAATGGATGAATAATTTATATGAACAATACAAGATAGACATCAAAATCAAAAGTATTGTACTGCAAACAATTATAAAAGATTTTCTCTACTCTACCTTTGATTTACTGCTGAACTTGCCTACTCTTCAACTGTAGTGTTCTATTGAAGAAGTTTCCAATCTTATCCTCCAATGGTTTTATTTTTTATTCTAAAAAAGAGAGAAAATAATTTGTAAAATATAGAATGATAATGAATGATTAAGAAAAGAACAAAAAGAAAGAGAAAACATGTGCACAGAACTTGAAGAAACTCCACGATGAAGAAGATTCAATAAAGCAAAAACATCATCATGAAATATAAAATAGAAGAAACACTTTGAGCTTGAATTCAAATATTCTCTAGCATAAAACCTAAGTCTTATTATGTGTATTCTGCTTAGTAAGAAGCATCTTTAGAAACACAAAAGTGAAACGTTAGAACTATGAAAGTATGCAAATTAAAAAGACTATAATAGAAGAGAGTGTTGTTAATAGAAGAATCGTTATAATATTATCTTATAAGTCTATACCACAACCATAAAATATAAACCGATAAACGAATACTTTGTTCGACCTAAATCCATTTCACATTTGTATCTATCATAAAAAAAATTACTATTTGACCTCTAACCAACCTTTATCTTCAAACTTCCAACCTCGTAAACATATATGTCACCAACACCCAACAAACAATCTATCTTCAAGGATAATTTTAATTTAAAATATTTTAAGATTTTATTTTAAAAATAAGAATTTTTTAGAAAACATTTCAAATTGGGTTAGTATGTTTTAAAAAAATCCCAAGTATTCTCCTAGTTTTAATTTGTCTTGTTGGATTTACCCATCAGCATAGACCCTATATAATATACACTCTCATTATATGACCGAGATATAATTAATGAATCGGAAGAAGTACTTTTAGTAATATTGGCTGTCCACTTTTAAAAATTTGTATTTTGTATATTTGGAAACCTCTGCGCAATTTTTCGAAGAGTGTTTGTCTTTTCTATGTTTCCTCCCTGCACGTGCCCCTCTTTTTTCGCTCTCTTTCACTTTTCACCCTTTCTTTCCCCAACTTCAAAAACCTCTCTGTTCTCTCAAGTCACTAGTAGCTCCAGTAGCTCAAGTTCTCACACCCTCCCACTCACCTTCCTTCAGATCCCATCTACCTAAACCAAAATCACTTCCCATTAATGACTCTACAAAACCCCACTTTCACTCTTCAACCATTACCATGTCTCTCTTAACCATTCTTCTCCCCTTCACCTTCCTCTTTCTACTCTTTCCCATCTCAACACACGCTTCTTCCATTAGTTACCCAAACAAAACAAAAACACACCCTTGCCCACCGTTCTCCTCCACCCCACCTTTCCCATTCTCATCTTCCCCAGGCTGTGGCCACCCTTCTTTTCAACTAAACTGTTCATCTCCTCACTCTTTCATCTCCATCAACAACCTCTCTTTCTCCATCCTCTCTTACAAACCCAACTCTTCCTCAATCACTCTCTCCCCTCATAACCCACAAAACAACAACAACAACACTTGCCCATCTTCATCTTCATCTTCAATCCCTAATAAACCCATCAACCTCTCAAACTCACCATTCACTCTCTCAGATGAACTATGCTCACGTCTCTCTTTTCTCCAACCTTGTTCCCCTCCAACACTTCCCAATTGCAGTCACTGCCCTTGGCAATGCAAAATCATCAAAAACCCAACAGAAATCTTCACTAACTGTAGATCTATGCATCACTCTGTTTCTGATTCTGAACCGAGTTGCCAAAGTGATGTTCTTGATTACCTCAACGAGATACTCACTTTCGGTATCGAAGTTCAATGGGATGAAGCATTAACACAAGATACTTACTTCACAAATTGCACAGAATGTATCAACAGAAAAGGCTTCTGCGGTTACAATTCATCAGACCCGGAAAAACGCTTCATATGTTTCCATTCCAAAGAAACCATTTCGCCGCCGTGGATTCACAAAATGAAGCTTAACAAAATCGCTGTTTTCGCGGTTATTATCGCTTTCACTTCGTTGCTTCTTTTTATCACAGTAACAATCTCGATCCTCCGATCGAGAAGCTTAAACTCTCAATCAGTATCAGAAGATCCAACTACCGCCTTCCTCCACAACCACCACTCCGCGAATCTCTTCCCACCGGTTTTCACCTACGACGAACTAAACTCCTCCACTAACAACTTCGATCCAAACCGCAAAATCGGCGACGGCGGATTCGGTTCAGTTTACCTCGGCAATCTCCGAGACGGAAAACTCGCCGCCGTGAAACACCTCCACCGCCAAAACCACACTGCAGCGTTCTTATCAAAATCATTCTGCAACGAGATTCTCATTCTCTCTTCAATCAACCATCCAAACCTCGTTAAACTTCACGGTTACTGCAACGATCCTCGAGGCTTGATTCTCGTATACGATTACGTTCCAAACGGAACCCTAGCAGAGCACATTCACGGCTCAAAGAGTAAAGGAAAGGGTTACAAGCTGACGTGGCAAACGAGACTTGATATCGCCATACAAACGGCGTTAGCGATGGAGTACCTTCATTTCGCAGTTAAGCCACCGATAGTTCACAGAGATATAACGTCGTCAAATATCTTCGTTGAAAAGGATATGAGGATTAAAGTCGGTGATTTCGGGTTATCGAGGTTGTTGATTTTACAAGAAACGAGTCAAACGACGTCGTCTGGTGGCTTTGTTTGGACCGGTCCTCAAGGTACTCCGGGGTATTTAGATCCGGATTATCACCGGTCGTTCCGGTTAACGGAAAAGAGTGACGTGTACAGTTTTGGTGTTGTTTTGCTCGAACTAATTACGGGGCTTAAAGCTGTAGATTATTGTAGGGATAAACGTGAGATGGCGCTTGCTGATATGGTTGTTTCAAGGATTCATACAGGTCAGTTGAAGGAAGTACTTGACCCGGTTCTTGATTTGGGGAATGACGGTGAAGCGCTTGATGCGGTGGCTGCCGTGGCAGAGTTAGCTTTCCGGTGTGTTGCCTCGGATAAAGATGATAGACCTGATTCGAGGGAGGTTGTTGGGGAGTTGAAACGGATTCGGTTACGGAGGTCAGTGAATGATGACGTGGCAAAAGAGTGAGGTGGACCCGACATTGACACGTTGGAGTTATGTGCACGTGGGTGTCAATTTTTATTGTTACGTAACGTCAAGGGGAAAGTGTCCGTGACGCCGTAGCGGAAGTTGGAGGTTATTTTAAATTTGAAAATTGAGGAGGAGCCTATCGGAATTGACTCAGATGAGAATGTGTGAGGTCCCCTATTTTAGTTCTTTATTTGATGGTCCAAATATCAATATATCTATATGGGTAGTAGTTCATAATTGTATAGTACGGTTTAACTATTAATGAAATACATTTTTCATTTTGAATTGTTTCTTCTCTCCCTTTATAATAACTTTGTTATAATCAATTTTAATTTAATTGCAGATTTTTTTGTATTACGAATTTGAAAAATTATAATCAATTTTAATTTATTTGCAATTTCCTTTTATTGATTTACGTATTTGAAAAAATTATCACTAAAGAAATAATCGGGTCAAATTACAAATTAGCATTTATAAGGAATTTTTTAACTACCATTATTTTAAGGACGGTCCATATAAGCATTTAGTACAATTTCAAAAGTAGTTTGATTTTCATCTTGTGTTCATTAAGGATGCTTTGGATCCTTAATCATTCACAAATATGTTGAGTCATGAATATAAACCGAACTTCTACACCACTTTTTGCCATCTCTCCTTGTTTTTTACCCCTCTAAGATACAAATTGCTGAAATAATTAGAGTTTTCAAGAAGAGTGAAAAAGAAGAGATAATAAAAGAGAGAAACTATATTGTGGAAAGAGAATTAATTGAAGTAAAATTGCAGTTAATAATGATTTACAATTTTACCTATACATATACGCAACTAAAACACAATTTACAAATTGTAGTATTCGACTCTGTCAAATACTTTATTAGACTTCGACACAGATGTTGTATTCAACTTTGTCGAGTACAACTAACTCCTACTTTGCTAAATTTGACTATGTTGTCTACAACTATGTTGAATACATCTAGTATACTAAATATTGAATTGCATCTTCTAACACGCCTCACAATTTACCAATGCTTTTCTTTAACTCATCAAATACAACTTTCTTCAATGGCTTATCGAGTAGGCCCGCTAGTTGCATTATTGACTTGCAATGCTTAAGTTTGAGTTTTTCTTTATTTACTTGATCTATAAAAAAATGGCACATCTTTTCTATTTGCTTACTTCGACCATGAAACACAAGATGATTTTTCAGATCAATATCTAACTTGTCATCTACAAACAACTTTATTTTCTTAGGTTCCATGATCTTGAGCTCTTCGAGCAACTTCTTTATCCATGTGGCTTGACATGCTGCATATGATGTAGCTACGTATTCAGCTTCACAAGTTGATAAAGCCACAATGCTTTATTTTCTCGAGCTCCAAGAGATTGGAAAACCTCCAATCATGAATATGTAGCCTACAATACTCTTCTTCTCATATTAATCTCCACTTAAGTTTGAGTCGGTGTAACCATGTACTTATGCATCTGTGTTGGACTTCTGCATTGGCATCATCACACCATGATCAACTATGCCCTTAATGTATCTCAAGACTCTCTTGACTTCAATGAGGTAACATTCTTGTGGCTTCTCCGTGAATCTTCTTAACAACCTGAAACTTTGAAAAAAATATCTGGCCCGGTGTTACATATATACCTTAAGGATCCGATGATTTTTTTATACATTTTGCATTTACAAACTTATCATTTGTATCCTTTCTCAACTTTGCTTTAGTCTTCAATGGTGTGACAACTGCATTACAGTTACTCATCTTATATCGTTTCAACATATCTTGGGCATACTCCGTCTGGTGCAAAAACTCTTCTTCATTTGTGTCTTTAAACTCCACCCCTAGGAAATATGAAAAGTTCCCTAGGTCGAACATTTCAAATTCATACATCAATTTTTACTTTAAACATTTTATTCCTGCTTCATCTGCACCTTCTTGCATCGTTGACATACACTCCATGTTCTGAGACGCATTTTCAGAAACTTGCCTCAATCAGGAAGTTATCTATTCTCTTGTTCCAAACCTTAGGGCATGCTTCAAACCATATAAAGCCTTCCTCAATCTGTACATTTTTTGTTCATGCCTTGATTTTGTCCACCAGAACATCCCTACAGATCACAAGTTTATCATCGTTTGGTGAATAAAACCTGTATGCACCAGTTGAATGATAACCTTTGAGCACCATGGTCTGACTTTGATCACCTGGTTTCTTCCTCAATTGCTCTGGTACATGCCTAAAACACATTAATCCAAATACTCTAAGATGACTAACATTTGGCTTCTGTCATGTCCAAGCTTCATAAAGTGTCTCCTCAATTATCTTCTTTATTAGACATCTGTTTAGAATGTATACCGTTGTTGAAGCTGCTTCACCCAAAAGCTCATTGACATTTCTTTAGCTTTCAACATACTCCTGGTCATGTTCAACATACTTCTGTTTCTCCTCTCAACTATACCATTGTGTTGAGGTGTATAAGGTGCAATGAACTCATGTTTTATACCTTCCTCATTGCAAAATCTTGCTAATTCTCTAGAGGTTTTTCACTTCCACAATCAGTTCTCAGTTTCTTTAACTTGCATCCACTTTGTGTCTCAGCATGCAACATACACTTTTTGAACTGTGTAAATACCTCATTCTTCCTTTCAATCAGATAAATCCACATATATCTTGTGAATTCATCTATGAAAGTTAGGAAATATCAATTACCTCCATTTAACCTTATTTCAAAAGGTCACACACATCAAAGTGAACAAGCTCTAACTTTTCTCTTGACTTCATAGATAAGTCATGTTTAAATGCCTTCCTAGCCTACTTTGCTTTGCAGCATTCCTCACACACCTTACTTGGTTCCTTCACTTGAGATAATCCATACACCATCTTCTTCTGATTGAGCATACTGAAACCTCTAAAGTTTAGGTGCCCATATTTGTGATGATGGAGCCAGTTCTTGTTTTTAATAGCAGTCAAAGCAAGACATTGATGATCAACTATGTTAATCTCTACTTTGAAGGTTTTGTTATTTGCCAATGGCTCCTTCAGGATCATCGTTCCTTCTCCATTATACTTTTTCTTCATTTTTTCTTCCAACTTCATATTATACCCTTTGGCAAGTAATTGACGGATGCTTATGAAATTACTTGTCATCGAAGATACATATAATACACCAATAATACTGACCCTCCTACCATATTTTCTTACCACAATTATGTTTCCTTTTCCACTTGATGTGACATGCCTTCCACCTGCAAGCCTGATCCCTTTCTTGACTGGTTCATCTAACTTGGTGAACCAACTTTTATTACCAGTTATGTAGTTACTGCATTATGTATCTAGGTACCACATATTGGTTTTTTCATTATTCGACTTCGATTTTTCCATGAGTAGCATATCATCAGAGTCACTTTCTCTAGCATGTGCATATTGCACTTTGTCATTATATTTTGCTCTTGACTCCTTCTTTCTTCAGCAATCTCTAGCATAATGGCCAAACCATTGACAATTCTAACACTGCACCTCCTTCATGTCAACTACCTTCCATGAATACTTGTTGCCCATGACTTTCTTAGTTGAATTATAGTGATTCTTTGAATTGAAGCTTGACTTCTCATCATTAGCAAGATTCTTTCTCTGCTTTGCCTTTTCTTTTCCATACTTCTTGATGAATCTTGCTTGCAATGCCTGTTCAACCGCATTCTCCCTTACCGAGTTCCTCTGCTTCAGCCCCATCTCATGAGCCTATAATGAAGCTTGAATTTATTCTAACTTCATCACATCTAGGTTATTAGACTCTTCAATAGACACTATAATGTAATCAAAATTTATAGTCAGGGATCTCAATACTTTCTTAATCTTCTGCAAATTATTGATCGATTCACTACACGCCTTCATCTAGTTCGTGAGTAACACTCACTTGAGAAGAAGTTAGAAATTGATTCATCTTATTTCATATGTGTTATCACAAACTACTTTCTCAACGTCTGCAACTTCACCCTTTTTTCAGTTTTTCATCTCTAACATATATGTTCTTCAACTTTTCCCATGCTCCTTTAGACGTTTCTTCTTCAATGATCTTCTCGAACACGTTAGGATCTACATAATGGTGAATCAAGAGAAGTGTTTTTTTTTCATTTTTCCTCCTTTGTACCTTGTGCACATCCTTCCGAACATCATTTGCATTCACTTCCAATGCAGATACTCCATCATTCGCGATTTTAGCCACATCTTGAAACCTGAAGATGGCCCTCATATGCCCAACCCTCCCGTCATAGTTCTCACCTTTGAACAGTGGCATATTCCCTAAAAATTGAATGGATGTTGTGTTACTACTTTCGATAATAGATTCTCTCTGAATCGCAACCGGACTCGTTGATACCAATTCGTTGGAACAATTAGGGTTTTCAAGAATAGCGAAGAAGAATAAGAGAGAAAAACTATATTATGAAAAAGGAATCGATTGAAGTAAAATTACAACTGTAAATGATTTATAATGTTACCTATATATATATATATATATATATATATATATATATATATATATATATATATATATATATATATATATATATATATATATATATATATATATATATATATATATATATATATATATATATAGAGAGAGAGAGAGAGAGAGAGAGAGAGAGAGAGAGAGAGAACACATTTTTTTTACAAAGTGCAGTATTTGACTTGTCAAATACTTTCTCATAATTCGACACACATGTTGTATTCGACTATGTCTAATACAACTAACTCATACTTAGCTTAATTCGACTACGTTGTCTAAAACTATGTCAAACACATCTAAAATACTAAATATTGAATTACATATTCTAAAAAAAGCTTACTACACACAATGTTCAGAACAATATGATTGATTTGGACGGTGTATGATGAGCTAGGGATTGAGATTATTTGTGTTCAAAAGTACAAAGGTCCTCATTTATTGCATGTAGTCTATAATAGTGCTCACTATTGGGCCTTTTGGATGACTCAAAATAGTTGCTCTCAAGCCCTTTCCTCTTCCTTGCAAGGGAAGGATTTTTTTGTGCATGCTCTAGGATCAGCTGACGTTTAGATCAAGTGAAGGGTGGTGATGGGTCACCACTAGCATTGGGAACTTGGCAGTAAATGTATTTTCTATTTCATATTGTTGCACCCCAAAATTTGCCTAACCTTTTTCCTTACCTAGCTTGTGTTTCATTGCATTCATTTTAGCATTATCATCTGTATTGCATTGACATGTGGGTAAGAATCAAGAGGTATGACTACCAACAAAAGGCTACCAAGGTCATGAAGCTATCCAAGAGTCTCATTCAAGTCTGCAAGGGTTCATATCCTCATCAAAGAAGTCAAAGATCCCCAGAGAAGTGGATGGTTACATGTGTGCTTGTCACCTAACTTGAAGGGCATGGGAGATCATCAGATGATTTTGAATCCATGGATGTGGACCTAAGGCATTTAGAGAGCTCATGGGATGGCTTGAGAGTCATTATGGAGCTTAGACAAGTCATTATGCAAAGTGCAAGAAGCCACAACCAAGATTGGTGCAATTAGGGTTTTCACCTTGTCAACCCTAAGTCAACAGTTGATTTGAAAGGAGTTGAGACTCAATTTCAAGGCCATGTGATCATAGAGTGATGTGTTGAGACACCCAAGGGATGTTTCAAAGATTAATTCTTCAATACTCAAGAGTGTGAGGAGTTCCTAAGCTAGGGTTTCTAAGCTTGACAGTGTAAAATCCCCTGGTTTAGTGCCTAACTTCAAGACCACATAACTCAAGATTCAAGTTTCACCTCATCTTGACATCCACATGGAACTTGTATAGAATGTTCTTACCTTTAATTTGAGTACTATAAGTCCTTGATAGGATTTATAGAACTCAAGTTATGAGGCAGACAAGTTACAGGTCATCAGATGAATGTGATTTTGGTACTTGAAAGTCAACCAACTTCCATGCCACTTTTGACCTAGAAGGAAGCTTCTCCTCAACTTCAGGTGAACATGAATGTTCTTCCTTATCTTCTTAGCTTTCCAAAGAGTCCTATAAGTCCATGATTGGATTTGTAGAATTCAAGATACATTGTTTGCAAGGCAAGGGCATTTTGGGAAAGTAAGATTATAAGTCACTTTTGGTTATAGGTCCATTTCACCATCATACATACCTCAAATGCAAATTTTTCCAACTTGAAAGTTTCTCAAAATAGGGTTATTTATTCAACCTAACACCAAGGGACCATTGATATGGATTGTAGTGAAGATTGGTTGAAGAAAATTTCACAAAAAGAACTTTAAAGGCATTAAAATGGCAAAAAGTTCAAATAAATACAAAATGGATGATTCCAAAGCATGTTGGTGCATATTTTGATTGCAAAAGATATTATAAGAACATTGGAATTAATGGATTTGAGAATTGAAGTCATTTACATGGTCTTTATTCATGTTTCTTAAGCTTGAAGAAACAACATACAAATCTACCATTGGCTCAAATCAAGGAACTAATCCTAGCCATCCACACTCCTCACATTACCAGCAAGGGATTTGAGCCATTTTGGAAGCAAATGGAAGCCATTTTCGTACATATTGCAATGCTTCAAAGTGATGAAAGTTGAAATTTGGATTGGGCTGTTTGGACCTCCATTGGGCCTGAAATGTATCCAAATCATTTCTATATAAGTTCTGGATCGTTTTCAGATGAATTTTGGATGGTTTTGGTGCAAGAACAGGTAAGAAGCAGTTAGAAAAAGTGAGCTTGAGAGTGAAAATCGAGTTCCAAGATTCAGGCCGTTTCAAGCAAATTCAAGCATCAAGAAAGCTTCAACATCAATCATAGAGTGTTTCTGGTTTGATTTGAGCAAGTTTCATCACAAGATCGTGCCTCTGTTCAAGCTTTTTTACAGGTTTCTTCCTTTCCATTTTTCGCTTAAATTATGAGGAAGTAGAACCTATTATGCATGCTGTTAGGATCCCTGAGACTCCTAGTTGGATTTAGGTTAGAATTGGAAGTTGTTCATGAGAATTTTTGCCATGACACAAGATTTAGATTGAATCGGTTTGAGCTATTCTTTGAGTAGAAATGAGTTTTAATCATGGATTAAGAACGTACATAACATGAGGATTTGATTAGTGTACAAAAATCTGGATTTGGTGATAGTTGTGAGCAGAGCACAAGAATTAGATGGATTCGGTTTGGATGATTCCATGGATAAAAACGAGTTTTGATGATGAATTAGTGATCTAGGAAGTGTAAGGATTCGTTTGATGTAAAGAATTTGAGTTTTGGTGATGTTTGATGACAGAGCTACTGTAGCTCTCGCCGGAGAAGACGACCGGAGTCTTCTCCGGCCACCACTGCACATTCCCTCCATTTCTCAGTTTGAATTGAAGAAGATGACTCAGTAACCGTCCGATCGTGAGACCTTCTTGACTTAGTAGCCTCATCCAACGCATGAGAATGATTCCAGCTAGGGTTGATTCATTTTAAATGACGTGGCGTAGTGATATGCGTTAGATCTGAATACTTATTGAACCAACGCGCGTGATTAAGACCTATGGTGGTCTTGTGTTGATTGAACGCATGAGATCATGTGAAATTACTAATGGACCTGGGATTTATTTTGCTACGCGCACCCCCTTTCTGAGCCCAATACCATTTTGAACTTAGAATTTTTGCTATTCGCCACGCAGATTTGTTTATTTTCATTTCATTTTCTTTATTTTTATGTTTTATCACCTGTTTCATTTTAATTCATAAAAAATAGGTTAAAATGTCAATAAATCCTCGAAAAAATCATGGATGTAAATAAGCATGTCCTTTAATTTTGTGCATATTTTAATTTCATTTTTGATGCATTTTCCATTTAATTGCATATTTTCCATTTAAATAAACATTTAATAATTGTGAAAATAGCATGCTGGCTTGTTGAATTTTGTTTGCTATCCATTGCTTAGATTTAATTCCCAAGATTTTTCGTGCTGATTCTAGAGATCTTAAGGAACCCTTAGATAATTTTCCCCTGATTTTTAGGTGCCTTTAGACATAGGTTTGAATTAGATCTTTATAACCTTCCCAATTTGAGCTTTCCCTAGCATACCTTTAGGTTTAGCATTAGGTTAGTGCCCTTAAACTTAGATTTTTGATCTGGAATTTTTACCATGCCTTCCTAACACCCTTAGGGACCTCTGGATTTTTTACTAGAATTTTTAGGATAGATTTCCTATTTTTCTTAGATTTTACATGATGGCTGTTTTTAGGTTGTTCCTAGTTTAGCCTTCCATTTAGCTTTGCCACTTAGTGAGCTTTGTTGCAAACTTTAGGTACCTAATCTCCATATTATACCTTAGTTAATAGGTTGATACTTCTTTAGGGTGATTCTCAAACATTTAACATGCCATTAGCTCCTTTAGAATGGATTTTCTTTAGGGCTTAATATTAAGGTTTCTTTAAGAGTTTTAGGTGGATGATTCCCCTTCCTTAGAAGCTTTGCCTTCATTATTCCTTAGTCCAATTCCTTGGATCCTCCATGTGTGAGAGACTCATTCCTCCTTAGGAGGGATGATGTGCATTCCTCAAGGAGTTTGAGCTTTGGATGGATATTCAAAGACTTGGTGGGTTCCTTAGGTTCACACCATATTTCTCTTCTTTCTAGTCCAATTCTTTGGATCCTTTTTGGGAGAGCCTAATTCCTCCTTAGGAGGAATTTTGTGCATTCCTCAAGAAATCTAAGCCTTAGTGGATTCTTGTGCTGATGCACATCAAGCTTAGTGAGTTGATTCTAACCTTGTTCCCCTTAGCTTGTTTTCTCTCATCTCCATGTTTGATTCCTTGCTATGATGCATTTAGGATAGATCTTCATGAATAAATACTCTTATTTAGATGCATGATTGCATTAAAGGTCGAGACGCGCTTGTGGCGGCCGATGCCCCACACTATTTCCTCCCTTTGCTTGGGTGTTTACTTGTTTTTCATACTTGATGTGTTTGCCTAAAGGTCGAGGTGTCCCTCCCTTTGCTTGTTTTTTTTTCTTTTGTAATTGCCCATGTTTGCATTGAAGGTCGAGGCGTTCCTCCCTTGCTTGTACTGCTGCATAGCATATGCATTTGTGCTTACTTCTTTAGCTTGATAGCTTTATTCTTTCAATTGCTTAATGATTTTTGCTTTGTTTTTGTTTCCCTTTGCCATGTTCCCTTAGGATCTCTAACCTCTGAGAGGTTATGATAGAACTTTAGGTCGAAACTTTTGCATGACAACAATAGGATAGATTTCCCTTTCAAACTCAATTATAGGGCCATGTTGTATGATAACACTAGGATGCTTGATAGTTTCCCCTGTAGAGTCCTTTTCTCCTTCTCATCTTCAAACAACAGTAAAACACGTAATAAAGGCTAATGAATACTGTACGCTACGAGCCTTAAGCCATTTGGGAAATGGTGATTGGGGGGCCTATCCTCAATTACCTAGAGTGTTTAGTATACGTCCTTAGGACGATATGCGACGCATTCGCTCCTAAGTCCTAGTCTCTAGTGCATTATGAATTACAAACATTCATAAAAACGCTTCTTTCGATAAAAGACACAAAAACGAACGTTCAAACTTCTTTTGCCCTGTGGGATCTTAATTCAAGGAAAACCTTTTCTGATGAAAAAAGTGCTGTTAAGCTTCGGTTCTACCGCAAACAGGTGTTGTCCCTAACTGCTGGAACTGTAGTTTAACCTTACTCGGGTAAAAATAGACGAACAAGCATGTGTTCTGTTTTATCCCGAACTACGTTCGCTCTGATTTCTCTGATGAGAATACGTAGGCACAAGATGCGACGTCTTGGAGAGCAACCTTCCGCCATCACCCATAGTTAGTCGAACTACGTTGACTCTGATTTCTCGTTTCCGACGGGAATACGTAGGCACGAAGCTGCGAGGCTTTGCTGAGTCATTTTTATTTTCTTTTGAGCCAGCCTTGATAGGTAGATAGATAAACAACCCGTCAGATAAACAACACAAGCGTGGATCCCGTCAAGTACGACGGACGTAAGGGGTGTTAATACCTTCCCCTTGCATAACCGACTCCCGAACCTGAGATTTGGTTGCGATGACCAATCTTATCCCTTTTCGCTAGGTTTATCCCGTTTGTTTCCTTTCCCTTCCTTTGGGATAAATAACGATAGGTGGCGACTCTTCTGTCATTGCCGGCACCTTTTTTCACAGTACCGACACATATGTTTTTCTGTTGAGGAACCCTTGACGCATGCCTCTTCGCAAGCTAGAAATGATGACCTTTTAATTCTAGGATACTTAAGTATCTATAACAACTTTAGAGGAGGTATAAATCATTGGTAGTGTTTGCTTCTCTCTTGGATGTAAAAGATTACATTGTTCGTTGTATCCATAAAAGCTTTTCCCTTAATTTCCCCTACTTTTCATCATTTAAAGTTATAAAGCTTTCTTCCTTTCCTTTGTTTTGTTTGTGATCACCATCATAACTCTTGGACTCTTAGCTTTGCTTTGCCTTCGCTAGGCTTGCAAATTCCTTTTATGTTTTCCCATGGTTTCATTGTTTGAATGGTAACTTTCATTTATTTGTCCTATTCTTCCTTAGTTGATGTTTCGTATCATGTTGTCCCCCCTCTTGTGTATCATGTGTAGGATTTCTCATTATATAGGTTGCATTTGCCATGCCTTAGAAAGAAAATAAGGATATCTCAGTTGTTTTGGTGGACTCAAAGATTTGGAGACTGCTTCTACTTTCTCTTATGAAGGCATCCTTTACTGTGCCTTTGGTAATGTGGGACCTTCCTGTGACTGAGGGGTGTTGACTTTAGACAATGGTTAGAGGATATATAGTGAATATGGTGGGTGCATAATCCTCTTTATGAGTGTCTATTATCCATCTTGGGTTTCCACCTTTCTTTCAATGATTTTTAGGTTGGCGTCTTGAATCATTTGACGATTGCTCCCTCACAGTTGTACCTGATGGACTGACATTTATAAATGCTTTTTAGTATTTGTGTAAGTATTAGGGTAGAGGGAATTACCATTCTTATTTCACTTTTTCAAGGCTCTACATAACACGGCGAACTACGCACAGGGTCGGGGCTTAATTTCCTTGGGATAAGTTAATTGTTTTTTATGTTTACTTTGATAGCGTGAAGCATTTCAAGGATCGATTCTTTTTGGTCATTATCTTCAATAAAAGTGTCCATACAAGGTTTGTGCCATATATACCGATCCAGCCTACAGATGTACGGATTTTCCTTGCAAGTTTTTATGTTAGGGCCATTTCCTTATTAGGAACAAGTCTTATATTTACAAGGAAGATAACATATTTAAGGAAGAGCTTTACCTGAAGAATCATATGTTATCCATCACCAAGGAATTAGGTTACATTGGTGGTGTTACTCCCCAAGATACGACATCAAAGAAACGAATGAAGCCATTTTATTGAGTGTTATAGGTTTTATGGCCTTAACCAATTTTTCCATGAATATTTTGTTTTCTAACTTTTTTGTTGTTGTGAATCATATAGATTCCATGAAGTATGAATAAACAACCTAAAATATGAAGAGGTCTCCTTAATTTGTTTTGATTCTGGTTGGCAGTTCATGAAACACCCCAATTTTAGTAATTTATTTTATGTAAGTAATTTTGATTTAATTACGTATTTTGTTAGAATTATTTATTTTTATGATTATTTTATTGTTGGGTGTTGGTGGGGTATGTGTCATTGAGAAGGGAGAATAATTGAGGGGTTGTGACCATAGGATTAATCTAAACTACTTTAGAGTTATTTTAGATAATTAAAATAATGATTTAATTGATTATTTAATTAATAATAAGAAAAAATGAGTGTGTAGAGATTTTGAGGGCAATATTGGGCTATGTTGAGTAAGTGAGGACAAGGTAGGTATTATGGAAAAATATTAAGGTTAAGATGAGGATAACCTAATAAGGGAATTATGATTTTGGATATATTAAAAAAAAAAAGAATTGTGAGGGGGTAGAGGTTACAATACGTGTTTTTGGAAGTTGGAGAAAAAGAAGCAAGAGTAACATTGGAAGTTTAGAGCTATGGGAGAGGGAAGGACACCAAGAAGTTAATATTCCTTTTGCTTCTAGAAGAGCCAAGGTAAAGGTGGAAAATTATTTCAATAATAAGGTGTGTGATGCAAGGGTAGAACGCATGAACCCTTAACCTCCTTAGGATTGAGTGTTTTAAATCTCAATTATGATGTTTATGTTATAATTATTGATTTTATGATGAAATTGGTGTGAAGCTGTTAGATGCCAAATTTCACTTATTTGATCTATCATATATTGGCACCTTTCACTCATTTTTGTCATAAAAGTGTTGAAAACCACTCTTGTTTTGGTTGGTTTGCAACATTATGAGAAAATCTCTTGGTACCTTTGATTTGTGTGTTATTGTGCAGGAATCAGGCACAAAACAAGTGAAAAGAAAGACACAAGAAATGGGCAAGGAAACCAAGACAACATGCAAAAAACTACCAAAATACTGTCAGCTCGCTAGCAGCTCGCCTAGCGAGCAGGTAGCGAACGAGCTCAGAATTGAACAGATCTGAAAGTGCCAAAAGTTCCCGTTCGCTAGCTGTTCGCTAGCTTTTCGCCTAGCGAACATGACAGAACCAAAACATGTATTTAAGTCATTTTCTTGTATTTTTAGGTCATAACTCCATTTTTGGGAGAAAACTTGAGATTGTAACATTTTGGAACATCAGAACTCATCTCTCTTCATTTCTTGAGAGAGAGAAACACAAAACCCTAAGAGGGAGGAGGTAAGATCTTCGATCTCTTGTTGAGGTTTGGATTGTAATCTTTTGATACCTTATGTATTTCATCTAATTTATGTTTGTGAACTAGTTTTGATTCTCTATTGATTGATTATCTTTGGTTGCTTGTATGTGGGTCTTGACAAAACCTTTTCACATCTTTGATCTCAGATCTTCTTCTATCAATGAACAAACTTTTGACATGGTTTTAAAGTTGATATTCATTTTATCTTCTATGGTGTTGTGTTGATTAAGTAGCATGGCTAGCATGGGTAGGATCAATATGATATTGTGTGGGTATGTGATAATAGTGATGAAGAATGTTGTTCACAACCATTTGGCGGATTAGATGAATACATGTAAAAAGGGTTAAGCGTGTGTACGTATTCTGATCATTGTATTTTATATGCAAAAAAATTGTTTATCTGATATGGGTTTCATTCTTGTTTACCTGTTAATCTTTGATTTGAATCGTGATAGAGATATACTTTTCGGATCTGGAACTAGGATGATTACCTGTTAGGTCCTAATTGCTAGAGATAGTTTTAGACTTAGCATTTGTGTTAGTATCGATTCTTAATGCTCTGTGTTGTCGAGTTGTGTGAGAGATCAACAATGAGACGATACGGTTATTTTCTCGACGTTGCGTTAGAGATAAGCTCTGTCGTGAGTGATACGTGAGGATATTAGACGAATGATTGCGCGGTGTTTAATTTGATCAGAAGAATGCACATGTTATCAATTGATGAAATCCAATCCCAACAAGGCTCCGTTAATATTTCAGTCTTTATTTTATATTTTCTGTTTTTATTTATGGTTCTTTGAACCTCTTTAACCAAACCTTTTGAACAAGAAGCTTAGAAATATGGAAACCATTGAACGGCGTTCAAGTCGCACTAATCCCTGTGGAGACGACAAAACTGGGTTACTTAATATTTTTTGCTTGCTGCTTTACCGCATCAACAAAAGCTTGTGTACCTTATGCAAGCTTATGTTTTGTTTTGATGTTTTGATGATGTTTGAAGGTTTTGACTTTGATTATGTTATTGGTGATTCAGAGATGATGAGTATGATGATATGTTGTAACATGATGTTAATTCAGAAAAACTATGGAATAGATGATGAATTAGGAAGTTATAACCATGAGAAATTGGATTTATTTGATGGACTTTGGTATCATATGCATTTGGCACATGTGGAGTGTTTGGATGGTTTAAAAACATATTTTTGGAAAATTTTTGCATTATGTGCCGACCTATGAAGGTCATGTGTTGACCTGTATAAGCCATAGGCCGACACATGCAGTCAACACATCTAACAAAATGTTACAGGCTTTAAAAATGAAGTACATGAGTCGACCTTTAGATGTTATGTGCTAACCTGTATAGGTCATGAGCTGGCCTGTAGATGTTATGTGTCGACACATAACTTCCCGAATGTTATTTTGCACTGTTCGACGATTTTAGCCATAATTTTTTATTTATATATCCAAATAACGTGCTGTTTAAAGCATTAGAATGCTAACACACTGATATATATCATGAAAATGATAGATGTATCGTTTGATAATTTTTCCTATGCCTACTTTGTTGGTAAAGTTTTATTCATATGTTCAGATAATGAATTGTTGACATATCCCAATGATTTTGGTCATAACTTTCATTCTGTAAGTCCAATTTAGATGTTGTTTGAAGCATTGGAAAGCTGACACGCTGAACTACACAATGGTAGTGAGAGTTAGGATTATCAAACTGTGATTATGTGTGTATTTTTTTTCATGATAATGTTATGAACCGTTTAGTGAAACATTGAGTTTTTGTTATTGATAAATTTATGTGGTAAATTGCTAACATAATTGCAAGTTGTTTGATTGTTGTGTTTTGATGACAACGTTGAGTTGAGATGCGTAGTTTATATGTGAAATTATTATGTTGATGTTGTACATGAAATTATGTGGTTTGATGTGATATCATGGTATTGTTGCAATTGTTGTGGTAATGTTGATGTGATTATGAGATGAATTGTTATACTTAAAATGTGATATGTTGAGTTGAGATGTGTAGTTTCAATGTGAAACTATCCTGTTGACGTTGTATAGGAAATTATGCGGTTGATGTGATACCATTTGTGTTGTTGAGTTGTTGTGATGATGTATACATTCGCTCAAGCATCATGAGTTAATGTTATTGTGAAATAGGCGATTGTTGGTTTCCATTTTGGTGACTAGCAATTTTCCCAAGCTTGATGTTGTGGCTTGAAGCTCGGTGTGGGGATCAGGTTTGCTGAGTGAAGTTCATGGGTTTGCAGTTGATTGGGGCCCAGCTCGTAATTGGAACCATTATTGAGATTGGTATCACATGCATATGGGTTTATTGATATTGTTGAGAGTCACATTTGCATATTGTGTATCGTTATGACGTGGGTGAAACTTGAATACATGTGTTGTGGTGCATAATGGATTATGTTGAACTGTATTGTATTTAATCTACTATGATTATTATGTTCCGTTTATTATTTGAATGTATTTCTCACCCCTTCTGTTTGAATGTTGCCTTTACATGGGCAACATGCAAATACTCAGGATTAGCATTACTAAAGTAAGTGGAAGCCAGCTCATGGAGTTGCTTCTTAGTTTAGCATTTTATTTAGTAGCGTCTCACTCTGATCATGTAACATTGGCTTGAGAACACTTGTTTTAATGTTATGACATGTTTATGTTGGAGTCATAAGACTAATTTTGTTGTGAATTCTTAAGCATGTTGAGCGGATTTCTCATAACTCTCATATTTGTTATTAAAGTTGAAGTTTGAGACCAAATGTCATTACTTACCTTATCTTCCATAATTGTTGATGATATTTCCGCTGCGATGATCCTTTAAAATGAAAGTAAGCTTGCGATAACAAGTTTAATGTGAATTGATGTAACCCGTGTTACGGAGCAGGATAAGATTGATGTGAGTGACACCCTATGTGATCATACTTTTTATTAAAATTATGCATTAAAATTGTATGCGGGGTTTATGGTGGTACAATTCACATACCTAATTCCTAAGTGTAACATTTACTTTGGGGAACCCTGTTGGATCATTGATGCAATTTATTCCAACTTTATCGTTTGCAGAAGGTCGGGGTTCAAGCATTCAGTTCATGGTAGATGATAATTAGGGTTCATCCCCATCTAAGGGAGGATGGGATGTTTTTCGTAGTCGAAATTCTCGGGGAAGGGAGACCGTCAGTTAGGTTACTCCCAATTTTAGGGAGAAATCGAAGGGCACCAAGCGCTGGCCTCTAGCCTTGTTCGGCTAAAGTATGTTGGTTACCTAACTTATTCTCTGAATATTCCTATTGTTCTATTTTCAGGCCATAAAGTTCTATTTGATCCTTGAAGCGGGTTTACTAGACCCCACAATGGCAAGCGAATTATCAATCTAGGGCGAGTTCTTAATACTCTTGGGCATGCTCTTGATATTTGAGCAAACCCATGATTCTTTGGAAGAGGGAAAGCCATTAATACTTTTACGGGCTATTGACACTTCTCCCTATAGTATGACCTAGTCCCTTAGTCAATGCTCTTTATCGTGCTATATAAGTCACTCTATTCAAAATATGATTATAGGTACATAGTCCCCCAAAACATGAGGCACATGGAGACAAAATGATTTCTTAAGTCCTAATGAGAAGTCGAACATGTACAAATCCCCTCAAGCATGAGTCGCATAGGGGCGAGATGCTTTTTTCAAGCTGATTAAGAAGTCAGACGTGTCATTATTGTCATTAATTGTCGTGATTATTTTGATTATTATTTGAGTTCCTATGTATGGTGGGCGGACATGGGCCGGTATAGACATACTGATAGGTAGTCGCTCAAGCACTAGGCGTGCATGGGCGAAGTTCTTTTAGTGAGATCAATCATCCTTCATGGGTGGGCTCCTCATTATGGTTAGATTTTTGACTTTGTGTTTGTTTGAGTAATCTCGCCTTATTATTTGAGTTACCCTTGTTGTTTGTGATTTGGCTATAGTTGACCATGAGCTTTTCTTATATTCGTTTTGATCATTTGTATCGCTTATTGTCTCATGCCTATGTTGTCTCCCGTATGCTTTAGGATCCTCATAGGATTTTGACAAATACCCCGTATGACTTCATAGTCCTAGAATTTTTATGGATACTCCAAAAGGCTTTTGAGTCCTACTAGGGCTCTAGTGGATATCTTGAAGGGTTTTAAAGTTCCACTGGGTTTCTAGCACATGGCCTATAAAGTTTCAGAGTTCCACAAGGATTCTAGCAAATATCCAACAGGGCTTCAAAGTCCCAAGAGTTTTAGGGCTTCAGAGTTCCACTAGAGTTTTGAAAATGTTGTTAGTCTTATACTTAATTCCTAGTGGTTGTAAGCTGAGATCAATTAACTCTTATCTTATAATTTATAATTTGTTGTTTCTTTAAAACTTTTGAAATGATAACTTGGTTTCTTTTACGATTCACCAAATTTGTTTATAATCATTTTTTTAGTGTACCCTGTCTTTACTCTCTTCATTATTGTCGTCATCGACAACAGTGTCATCGTCACCACCAACAGTAGCTTCACATAAATTGGATTTGAGATTCACGTCAGTTTTATCGGGTTCCACCATAGACACCATATGTACTCATATAGATACACTATTGTTACTCCACTAGTATAAAATCAATGAAACTCAATTGATTTATGAATTACATATTCTATGAATTGTGTATATCTTTTCTCCTAGCGTTCATAACTTTATATAGAAACCATGATCCATATTAAACATAAAATCCATGGTCCATATTAAACATAAAATCCATCAAAGACAACTTAACGTGGTTGCCCGTGATTTGAATGACTGAAAACCAACTTTAATTAATTCCAGACCATAATGCATCTTGACAATGTAACATTTGAGTTAGTAGCTGCTAAAAAGATGGTTGATTTGATAGCTATACAATAAAGCACTCTCCATTCTTACTTTGCTTTTATCATCAGTTATGTTTCCCTTTTTCTTGTTTGGTGTTCAAGAGTATGAGTCAAATTTATTTTTGCAAAAAAAACTAATTATTGTTGGTATGATACTCATAAAACAAGATAAGAAATGGTGGAGATTACCACGTGTCCTTTCTGTTTCACATTTGGAAATTTATGATCCTATGATGAGTGCAAAGAAGAAAATATGAGTCGTAGAATATAAGGTCAAAGTTGTTAGGCCAAGTTGGCTGGTAAGTCTTCTAAATAAGCTTTTTCTGAGAACAACGTCAACCCACAAATAATGACGACTTCTCCTCCACCCGTATCTTTTCCGTGATTTCCGCTCAAATTCAAATACCCATGATGACCCACTTTCCTTTTCGCTGCAAAATTTGTTTCCTCCCCAACATTGTTCATAGTAATAATAATGAGTCAATTCCAAATTGCACAAAACCACAAAAGAAGTTCACATGGGGTGCCAAATTTATATTATATTGTAACCCATCAAAGTGGTCCATCATTACCTATTTATGAACAAAAAACAGTTTTACTTTCAAAGAAAATCAAGTACTCATCTTTTGTCCACTCTACAACTTTATGTAAATACAAGTTCTAAAAGCGTTCAACTATATCAAAGCATATTTTTCATTCATAGAATCAAAAGTTGGCACCTCCCAACCAACCATAAGCAAAGCCTCATTGTCATTGTCATGACTCATGAGTTGCATTTATTTTTCTACTATATGTTAGATTTATTTCATGATAATATATTGCACCATGCTACAGATTCCCTTTTGCATTGGTAGCTTATGCATTCACATTGAACCGGATATGATTATTCTCTTAATTAAAATAAGCACTTTCAAAAACTTTGGCTTTCTCGTTTGCAATTTCAGCTTCTGGTCTCTTTGCCAGTTCATATCCTCTCTCCTGAAAGAAAGAAAGAAAGATGAAGCAACAACAATACTATATCATATCATACAATCATAAAAAAATACACTTCTCAATAAAACTTCAAGACGTACCAGCAAACGCCATAAGAAAGCAGTGCCGCCTCTCTTCTTGATTTGCTTCTCTATTACTTCGATTGCTGGGTTAAAATTCATCACAATTGAAGATGATTGATGATGCATTTGAAAAATTAACCAAAAAGTTTGAGATTTTACCCTTCATTGCGTCTCCGCTGTTCAGCAACATGATGTACCAAACTTCGTTGAATACATCAACTTGTTCATCAGATGCACCAATTATCTTCACATGATCATGGTTTGCATTATTAAATCCCAAAAAAGAAACAAGTGAAGACACAATAGTGAAGATTGAAGAAGTTTAATTAATATAACCTTGCAATCATTGGCATCAAAATCAGGACCAAGTACTTCCAGTCCATGTCTGTAGTCACCTCTTCCATATGCAAAGAGTGCTTCTGCAAGCTAGGTTGAAATAAAGAATTGGAGACAAGAATTTTAACCAAGAAAATTCAAAATATATTTAACGTGTGTATGTGCTAATTGCTTCTCACATCTAGGGCCTGTTTGGATTAACAGGTTAATTAAACGCTTACAGTATAAATGTTTGGCGTATAAGTGTTTATGTATAAACTATTTTAATAACAAAAAATAAAACAGAACCAAACTGATTTCATATAAACTATAAATTGTTTTCATAACTATCTTTAGAGAACTTAAGGGAATAAGTTGAAAACAATTTATGGACGTCTCATAAGTTGTTTTCGTAAGCTCCAACAAACAGTTAAACAAGTACTTATGGCTGTAAATCAGCTTAACTAAGTTGATCCAAACAGACCCTTTGTCTAACACTCTTATATAATAAGATTTTTAGTAACATTACTAGTTAAGGTTGTATGTAACAGATAACGGCTAACTAATCGATTAGGCACAGTATGGAAGTCGGTTTTCATATAATCACTGAAGTGGCAACTGAAGCATACCATCATTCCTTTCTGCATTATTTGTTGCTTCTTTTTAGTCATCCTCAAAATCCTACAGTAAGATAACATGTTATTACAATTCATACCATACTGCATCTAAAGCACTTTCTGTAAATATAACACTTCAACCTGTCTTTTAAGCCCTTAAGAAGATCTTCTGATTTAGCAATTTGTCCAGTCTTTGCCAAAGCCCAAACTGTCAATACATCAAGGTGCCACTCTAAATACCAGTTTGCCTAAACATAGGATACATACAAGAATTGTAAAGAAAACATTTAGCGTCAATATCCTAAAACTGAAAAATTAGCTCAAGTTACCCCACATAATATGAAGTATATATTATACAGAAGCTACATCAAAATCATCATAAAGAAGCATGAAACGTGTTGAGAGTCGCACATCAAATGAGAAAAGATCTGAAAATGTGTTAATAAGTGGGAGACATCTCTCTCCTTCAAACCAGTTTTGTAAAAGTTGAGTTAAGTTAAACTCAAATAATAAAATGGCATCGGAGTCTCTCAACGATTCATTGAACCACTGCTATCAAGTCACACATTAGTGTTGACTATTGAGAGCCCCACTTCAGATTATATGAGGTTTAAAAATGTATTTATAAAGTAAGAACATACTCACCTTACAAGCCGGTTCTATAAGAATTGAGTTAAGACTCAACTCAAATTACAAGAATTTCATCTTGAAAATTATAAGTTTATAAACTCAAATAGTTTCATCTTAAATATATTTGTTTTTCTATTTCAGGGTTATTTGGCAACTTCTCTTCTCTGTACTGTGTCCCAAATTCACATTATAGTGATCACTATTTTTCTGTCCAAAATGTGTACTGGAAGTATCACTAGTTTATTGTTCGTCTAATTTTAAATACATTATAAGAGAATGCAGTTAAAGATCGACTCTAACCAATGAGCATGAGGGTAGAGAATTTAAATTAACATTTCAAGTTGCACAATGAAACATCCTGCCAAATGACCATTTCCATTGATGATGCATCATTCACTGTGAACCATAACTTACTTGAATGGCTAGGCAATCTGCAAGCTTCTCGAGCCTATCACCAAAAAAGTCCAATTCATCACGTACACAAATCCGCAGAAACAGAGCCACAGCATTTAAGTAAACCTATGTTCAAATGAGGTTGGAATTCACTACAAAGGAAAGAAAGCGAGAAACTATTAGTAGTAACAAACTTAATAAAATTGTTTACCTCAGGAGCCGCTGCATCGGTTTTGTCTAACTCCTTCCATATATAATTGTCATATACCTCGAGCACGCTTTGCATTGGAGCATTGCCTTCTAAGTAACAAAGTGCTACATGCCACCAATTGTGTGTCAACCTGAAAGAATGGAAACTCTTCGGCTGATTAATAATTTAATACAAAATGAGACAAAGCCATTGTCAAATGAATAAAATGCTTACATAAAGGATGAGTAAGAACTCCATGATGATGAACATTCTTCCATGAACTTAACAGCTTCTCTAAAACGACACTCGTACTGAAGAACATGACATAACTGTATAACAAATTTCAACAATTTTTACATCAACTATTGAGGTCATAAATTATCAAAAGTTTTTGTTGCAATACATTTCAGAGACACTTTCAATTTCATAAAGGTAGAGTGGACATTTCGAAATTTTGACAAATACATTGACCTACAGCATGTTGTGACCAGCCGTCTTGGTTGTTGATTTCGAATCCTCTTTTGGCAGCTACCTCGGCGTCTTTCATTCGTACAAGCTCTAATAATGGAAAAGCAAGCATGCCATATATGTAACTTTCTCCTTCGTTTTGAGGTAGAACCTGTGAGACATAGAAGGATAGGGTACTCATACATTTTTTCAATAACAGTAATAATTAATATGAATCACAAAGATAAGTAAGTCAAACTGAAAATCATATGGAGAAAGTTACATTTTGTTTTGATGATCAGAATGAGAGATTATGACAGGTTAAGAGAAATTATGAACCTGTGATTAAGCATAATACGTTGTTCCTGATGTTTGGCATAATTTAGAAGTTTGAATGATAAAAAAATGTTCTATAAAAGTATACAGACACTAACATGATATAGTCATTAGAAAATTTTAGGTAAGAAATTAGGTTGATTATATATTCCCTAGGTGAAAACAAATTTAGGCATCAAAATTCTCTCAAATTTCACATCTTTGATCCACTTCTTGAGACACCGCAACCAAAAGAAGCCAAAATAATAACCTGTGTAAGAATTTTCTATTATATCATAACATTATGGCTAATTTTTTAAACAATTCACAAGATACAAAGTTTTTTCACTGATAAAACTCTACCTTAGGAAAAATTGATATTTGTTGGTACAAACAATAAAAGAAATGAAAGAAAAATGTCGTGCAATTGAAAAGGAACCTGATTAACAAGGGATAAAGAAAGATCAGGCCGACCCATGTAGAAGCACAAGACCTGTGCTCTCTTTAGAGAAACCAAATCTCTTGGGAACTCCTTTAAAAGCTTCAAACACAAAGTCTTGTTAATCAAGAAAATATGAGTATAAACATCCCTGAATCTCAAACCATAGTGCAGACATGCCTACTCAAGTATACTGAGTAGGCATGACAATGGAGCGAGACTGGTAATGCTTAAACCTGCTCCCGCCCCCGCCCGTTGTCATGCCTACTCAGCACAATTACTTACCTTAGAATGCAACTCAACAGCTACATCATCATCTCTATCTCCGGACATCAAATAACTAACGGCATCGAAAACTAGTTTTTCGTACAACGTTGCATGTTCCTGTAACATCAAAATCCTAATCATGTATGAATTTTCTTAAATTGTACTTTTTCTTCTTCTCTATTTTCTCCATTTTATGATTTTAGTCCCTCAAATTTTGATCTTAATTAATCTAACAAACTTTAAACTAATTCGTAACTAATACTAACCAACTTATAACTACATAGATTTAACCCTAACAAATATATAATGAGTCTCTAATAACATCTAAAACCAGATATTTTTCAAAATTGATTATGTTAATGTGTAATTTAAGTAATGTTATCTCAAATCAATATCTTAATTGCGTGATTAAACTAAACTCAAAAATGAATTATCAGAAGTAATGAGAGGATAGATACACATACAAGATGCGACTCAGCGGTGTGAAGTAAAGAGGTAGCACGAGAAGAATCAGAGGAGTAGATAAAATGAGCTGCTAAGGTGTTGGCTAACACACAGTAGTTATCATGGGTTACTGATTCCATAATCACACGCCTCTCTCTACCGTAGCTGAGAACCTTCATTCAGAAAATCGAAAGGGTTTTCAACAAACAGAAGAAGAAGATGAAGAAGAAAATTGATTTGAAACCTGTTGATAATAGGAATTGATGGTTGAAATGCAGAGTTGAGAAGAAGTTGTGACATCGTAGCCACAACCGTCTAATTTGATCCTTCCTGCCATTGTTCTTGACTCCTCTTTTTGGTGTGTGTTGAGTTCCCAAAGTAAGTAACCGTAACTAACTAGATCGTCACTTTCAGAGGTGCTTTAGATAATGCCAATGCTAAGTGAGTGCTTCGTCACACCTCTACCTTTCTCTCTCTTAATATCTGTCAATTTTACAATGTTTTCTGTTTTTTTTCTTTCTCATCTTCTTTTATTGTATTTGTATATATCAGTCAACATTTTGTTATAGATAAAATCAATAAAATATTAATCTATTAGACCCCCACAATGCATTAGATATATGAAGAAAAAAAACGAAGATGAGATGTACCTAATAATAAGAAAAATAACAAAAGTGAACCGAAAAGAAGCAATCCCTAATCTATTTTGGAGAAAGCTCTTCTTAACACTAAGAATGATATTGTCTGATTGTCTCACCCGATTTTCGTCATGAATATAGAATTTTGTATTTACTATTTGATATGTGTAACGATTATCTTTGTTAAGACTCTCATATCGGATAATATCTGACATTAATATATGTTTATAAGTGGAGGGCGATCTTTAGTCTACCAACCGATTTTGTAGGGTTGAGTTAGGCCCAAAAACTTGATTGCAAGTTATTTGGTGAAGAAAAAATATATACCGAAAAATTTGATTGCAAGTTATTTAATGAAGAAAAAATACATATCAAAAAATTTGATTGCAAGTTATTTGGTGGAAAAAAAAATACATATCAAAAACTTGATTGCAAGTTATTTGGTGAAGAAAAAATACATACCGAAAAATAATAAATATTAAATAATAAAATTAGTTGATAAATGAAAATGGTAAAGTTGAAATCTTTTTAAAAATGTAGGGGTAAGAGATAATAGTAGGGGTATGAGGTAAAATTTTCCCTTATCTTGTATAGGGGAGTTTGTGGGCCTTAACCTTTTTTATCTTCCATTGCATTCTTTTCATATAAGATTTAAACTCTTAAACTTTCATTTAAAAGTCCATCATCTCAAAACTTACATTTTTCTTCATCCTGCGAACATTGATCAATTTCTTCTCTTTTATCAGCATATTCATCGAGCCCCTATACTTGTGATATGGAAATTAAACTTCCCAACTTTCAACCACCAATTCTCATAAGTAGTGTTTTTCATCTTCTCTCCACAACAAACAACTTATCCAATTAAGCTTGAAGGTTTTCATTATCCTTTTAGGGCATGGGATGGGGCGTACATTGTGTAGGGTACAAACTTAAAACCTTGTCCCGCCCACACATAAATATGAGTGCGGACACTGTGTAACACCCCGAAATTTGATTAATATATTTAATCAAATAAAACATATTTTTATTTAATTAATTGGTATGTAGTGCGCTTTTAATTAAACATATTATGAGTTGTATTTGGTGTATGATGGGGTGTAGTGAGAGTATTGATGGGGTGGTAGAAGAATTAAAATGATTAAAATAATTAAATTAATTGGCAATAATTAGTTTATTTCTGCTTTTATTTTAATTTTGTTACTTCTTTTTTGAATAAATAATAATTTGACACCTTCTTGCTGTGTAGGAAATAACTTGAACTACAAGATTTTGTTTGACGCGTTCTAATATGCATCGAAAATCTGAGAGGATAAGCTACAACTTTTGTATTGAAGTCAGAAGCTAAATCAAACTGTAGAAGAGTCGAATACCGTATTTTCGTGCTAGACTTTATAAATTAATTAGTTTTGGACCGGATTTTATGTTTTCGGGTCGGTTGCTATTAGGGGATAATTTTTCTTGTAATATTTAAACTAAAATGCAGTGCTACTGATAGGGTATTGAGAATTTACACAGAATAACATTAGACGACTAAAATTCCAATAGAGAGATAATTTTCCAAAGGTTGATCTACTAATAACAGTTTCCATCAAACCTTGAGGTAATTGTAATTTCAATTTGATTTTAATTCATTTTGCTATTATTTCGTGTTTCTTGTTGAAGGTTGAGAAACACAAGAAATAAGGGTTTGAATTGGGTTTCACATTTCGTCTCCTTTTGCAGAATTAAACTAATGACATTAACAAGTAAATAAAAATAAATGAACCCAATTATTTTTGTCCTGGTTCGCTGTTAACGAAATTACTTCAGTCCATCCACCAAGGTGATTTTGCCTTATCACAAGGACTTAATCCAATAATCATCAAAATGATTACAACCTCTAAGTTGTTAAACAATACACTTAGCCCTATCAAGCATCCTGACTTTCACATAGCCACTCAAGGAAATTGATAAGTCCAAGCTTTTGAGATTGACATTAATTTTGGTAAAACTAACTTGACAACAACATGTCAGACAAGATGTCCTAACATGAAGAACAAGATGTTAGACAAGATGTTTTATCATGATGCTTCGACATCTTTGTCTGTTACTTTGCAGTTTTAATACTGCTATTTTATTTCAAGTTTTTATAATATTGTGGGAATGTTTGTTTATCCTATGTGGCATTCAAGATTGAGGAATCAGAGATTCTGTTGGAATCTAAAGATGCCTTTTTCTAAGTGTGGAGACATTTTAGGAAACTTTAGATTGAAAAAACTATTCTTGAGGAGAATAAGTTGCAGATTTTGTGTAACTGAATTGCTGCATTTTTGAAGCCCAAATCCAGTCTAGTTTATGGTTATAAATATGATAGATTTAACCTAATCAAAGTGTGAAAAAATACATTGTTTCTTAGTGAGTTTTAGGGTTTGTGTATTTGTGAGCCTCTCTTGTATCATGTTGATACTAGAGTTAGTCTGTTTGCATTGAGTTGTAACTTATGTCACTGTTGTGATTGAAAGGGAATTGAGAAGGGTCTCATACCTAGGAGAGTCTTAGGTAGAAATTAAACACATGTAGTGATTAAGTGATAAGTTGTAAACCAGAGGTTGTTTAGCTTAGAATTAATATTATCTAATGAATTTCATTCCTGGTATGGTAGCCCCCAGACGTAGGTGTTGTTGTACATCGAACTGGGTTAATAATTATTGTGTGTTCGTTTACTTTCTGCAAGTTTTATTGTGCTTCTTCTCGTCATTGTGTTTAGCAGAGATCAAGTGTCCCAAAATCTATTGGGACATTTGAGATCTGCATACCAGAATTTCAATTGGTATCAGAGCAGGAATCCTGCTCTATATCTGGGTGAGATTCAGGAAAGTTACTTTTTGGTGCAATGGACAAGGAAGGAGGAAAATTGAACAGACCATCCATCCTTAATGGATCCAATTATGAATATTGGAAAGTGTGCATGGTGACCTTTATTAAGTCCATGGACGGTAAAGCTTGGAAATATGTGGTCAAAGGATGGAATCCACCAAAGGATAAAGATAAGGAAGGTAAGATTATTGATATTATGAAGCCTGATGAAGACTAGGATGATGAAGATGACAAGCTAGCTCAGGATAATTCCAAAGCATTGAATTCCATATTCAATGGAATGGACAAAAACATCTTCAGATTGATAAAGAATTGTACTGTTGCCAAAGATGCTTGAGAGATCTTGAAGACTGCTCATGAAGGAACCTCTAGAGTGAAATCATCAAGACTTTAACTTCTTACAACCAAGTTTGAGAACTTGAAGATGAAGGAGGATGAAAGTATTCAATACTTTCATATGAACATTATTGATATTGCCAATACTTCAAGTGATCTTGGAGAAAAGATTCCAGAAGTTAAGTTGGTCCAAAAAATATAAGATCTCTTCCAAAGAGATTTGACATGAAGGTGACTGCAATTGAAGAAGCTCAGGACATAAACACCATGAAGGTGGATGAACTCATGGGATCTCTTCAGAATTTTGAATTGGCAATCAGTGAGAAAACTGAAAATAAGAAAAGCACAACCTTGGTGTCTAATCAAGGTGAATGTGATCCAAAGTCCAAGGAAAAATTATCTAAGGTCGTTGTGTTTCTTAGAAAACAGTATTAACTAATTGTTAAAGAGGATGCACGGGGAGTCAAGATCAAATGTCAAGACTCATTCATCTGAAATCAACAAAAGGAAGGATTTTGGAAGAAGGTCCAAAACTGAAGAGAAAGCTAACAAAGGCAAAGGAATCCAATGTTATGAATGCGAAGGATTTAGACACATCAAATATGAGTGTTCTACCTTTCTCAAAAAGGAGAAAAAAAGCTTGTTTACATCTTGGTCTGAAGATGATTCTTCAAGTGAAGGAGGATCTGCTAAATAGGTTTCGACTCTTACTGGGGTATATGATTATGATAAAGAATTAGATGGTGAATATTTCACTTATGATGAACTGGTTGCCTCATACAAGGAGCTATCCATCAGAAATGTAGAAGTGTGTGTTGCACCCCAAAATTTGCTCAACCTTTTCTTACCTGGTTTATGTTTCATTGCATTAGCATTTGCATAGTTATATCATTTGCATATCATGTTATCATTCATATAGCAGGGGATCAAGTGTGATTCTTTCTCAAAAGAAGCCTAGCAAGAGGTCTCATTCAAGATTGAGGAGTGGTCAAAGTTATCAGAAGGTGGTTTGAATGCCTAAGGGCTTAGATGTTTGAGTGTGAATCTTCTCCTAACTTGAGGATCAACTGAAGACAATCAGAGGGCTGTGAAGTGTTTAATGTGAGAAGAGGATGTGTAAGGATATCATAGAATGCCTAGAGGTCCATGGGAGAGTTTAATCAAGTCATTGTGTCAAATGCAAGAGCCACAGTTGAGGTGCAAGCAATTAGGGTTTCATCTGGATAAATTCTAGGTCAACTGGGCAATTGAAGAGTATCAAAGCCTACTTGTAGGTCATGGAGTTCATGAAATGATGTGATAATACATTTGTGGTGTTGTGCCAAGATCAAATCAAGAGGATTCAAGAGTGCGGGAAGTTGCTAAATTAGGGTTTCAGTGCAAAATTCCCCATTTAGTGCCTAACTTCAAGACCACATAAGTCAAGATAAAAGTTTCAAATGGATCTTTGGCCAACATAAAACTTTTAGAGAATCTCAATACCTTTAATTTGAGTACTATAAGTCCTGCATTGGATTTATAGAACTCAAGTTATGGTCCAGACAAGTTACAAGTCCTCAGAGGTCACTGAAATTTGTCTGTGAAAATCATATGACTTCAAAGCTATTTTTGACCTAGAAGGAGGTTTCACCTAAACTTTTGGACAACATGGAATTTGTTCCTCATGATCTTAGCTTTCTAAATTGTACTAGAAGTATTCCATCTGATTTGTAGAACTCAAGTTATGAGGTTTACAAGTCAGGGGTATTTTGGGAAAGTGAGATTATAGGTCATTTTCAATCATAGGCCAAAATCTCCAACTTGCACTTGTCAAATGCAATTTTGTTCAACATGAAAGTTGTTCAAAATATGTTTTTTAGGATACACAAGAGGTCATGAAGGATTTATTAAGCTCATAGCAAGAGTTGGTTTGAATTGGTTTCAAAAAGGGGAAAATTCAAATGTGTAAAGGAGGGAAAAATGCAATTTTGTGTTAGATGACCAAAACCAAGCAAGTGAGTACATTTTCTGATTGGAAATCACATTTTAAACACTTTGGCATTACCAGATTTTTGAGTTTAGTTCAAGATTTGTGAGTTGCCATTTTATTTCTTCATTTGCAAGTCACATATCAAAATCCCTTACCAAAGCAATTCAAACACTCCTTTTGGTCTGAACACATTCACAAGGGAATTTGCAAGTGAAAGGGAAGCTTCTAGAGCAATTCTCATGGCCAAATCGTGACTGGTACAATGCACATGTGAGGAGAAAATCAGAAATTTGGATTGGCTGGATTGGGCCTCAATTGAGCTTCTAAAGCCCATAGACATGTTCTATTTTAGCTCTTGAATGATTTTAGAATCATTTTGGTGCAAGTTTCGTGGCTGAAGCAGAGATAGCAATCAAATTTTCAGAGCCGCAACTTCAAATCGTGTTTTGAGATTCAGACCAATTCAAGCCAAATTGAAGGTTGAAACATCTTTATCTTGCGTCCTTGAAAGATTCTGGAGAGTTTTGGAAGTTGAATCAAGCTCTAAGCATCTCTGTTAGTGGATCTACATCAGATTAGTAAACTTCAAATTTCCACATGAATTAGCATGATATAATTAGAATTGAACTTGTGGTTAGGATCTAGACAAGATATAGATCGTTTTAGGATCAATTTGGAATCAATTGGTGATGTTTGATCATGAGGTACCATTTCTGTTTGGACACGAGTAGATATGATCTTAAGGCTATAACATGATTTGGATAGATCAGGTTGAACTAGGAAGCATGAGGATGATTTCTATACTTTTAGTTTTGCAAATTGTGCTGATCAGATTGGATGTGTTTTCTGAACTTTGATTCGTGTTTTAAAATCCATGGAGAATTAGAGTGTATGAATAGGAGATTTGAGATCCTCATGGAATTCTGAGTGAGATGATGATAATTTTGTTGAGTTTTGGCTACCTGTGAACACCTGCTCACCGGAGAAGACGACCGGAGTCTTCTCCGGCCACCGCCCTAAATCTCCACCTGGCCAGCCTGAGAAATGAGGAAGATGAAGTCTGAGCCATCAGATCTTGCATTTGACCTTGACTAGACCATAGATCCAATGGCCACGACTTAAAGTTTTTGTTGACTTCTGAGAATCAAAATGCAACCGTTTTATTAATTGAGGTGGCATGCCCTCAGCGCTTGGATTAGTTGACTGGTCTCCAGATCCATTGGCTCATGTTTTATTTCAGCATTTTATTTCTTTTATTCATTTTTGTTTTATTTTAAATGCTTTATTGATTCCAAAAATCATATTAAATTCATTCTTGATCAGAAAATTATTTTAAAAATACCTCCATGATCTTGAGAGAATTTGTGATTTTTTGAAATCAATAAAATGCATTTTTATGCATTTTTCAATTTAATTTGATTTTTCTTATTTTTGTTAATTCTTTTAATTTTGCATATTTGACCACCTGTTTTGTTGAATTTAGTTCTTCCAATTGGTGATGAATTTGACTTTGATTTTCTAGTATATGTGTTAGGGTAGACATGTATGTACCCTTAGGATTTTTCTTAGAATTTTAGAACAACATTAGGTTCTGTTTTAGGTGTTGAGATTAGAGCCTCCCCAAACTTATGGATTACCTTGATACCTTTCAATCTAGAAATTATTTAGAGGACTTAGAAGTTGAATTAGGCTTTCATATTTTAACCCTAGGTTATTCAAACATTCATGTTCCCCTAGGAATTTAATTAGAATTTTACAACTTTGTTTCCTATTTTTCATGTATTTTGCAAGTTGCTTGTGTTTGTGTTGTTCTCTCTTGAGTGCCTTTGCTTGTTGGCTTGGTTGGTGGCTTTGGAGCTTGCTTGGCTTGGAATCCTTTTTGGGAGGTCTTCTGGACTTGATATAGATTCTATGTCTTGAAGATTGGAGCTTGGAGTTGGATTTTCCTTTTATTTTAGGAGTTATTTTTAGAAGCTTAGGAATTAAGGTTTTAGGAAGAGCTATTAGAGCTAGTTTTGATTTTTTTCATCAAACATAGAATGCATTGTTTGCTTCTATTCCATCCAATGACATGAAGTCCTCCTAGGGAAACTCCATCTCTCCTTTGGAGGGATGTGTGGTATGCCCATAGTTGAGTAGAACTTTGAAGATACCTTTCCATTTCAATGTTGGTACTTGATGATTTCCTTTGGTTTTCATTAAGTTTTCAACATTTCAACCTTGATCTTAGTGATTATTCCTCTGCTTGGAGTGTGCTTGCTAGAGCTTGAAGATGAAGTTTGATAGAGCTTGAGATAGAAGCTAGCTTGAAGATGAAGTCTTGCTGTCAACTTTGCTGTCATTTCAACTGTGTTGTTTAGAGCTTGCTGTTGCTGTCTACTGTAGGAGTTTGTTGCTGCTGCTTGAGTTTCCTCCTATGTATCTCTGGTTCTTTCTCTGTATTGTCTCTTGCTTGTGTTGATTATCCTTAGGTTTAAGGTGGAGCTTGTCTCCTCTTGCCTGGTGTTTTTTCTCTTGCCTCTCTTGTACTGTTGCCCAACATGCATTTTACTGTTTACTGTTTACTGCTTGCTTTCTTTTGCTGTTTCCCCTAGGATCTCTGATTTCCTCTATGCAAGAGAGAATTATGACAGACATTAGGTTTTGACCCATGCATGATAACTGTAGGTAGAATTCCCTTTTAACCATAGTCTTAGGGTGTCTCTCTCTTCATCTCAAATCAAATTCAAAACACAGTAATAAGGTTAATTGAAGTCGTGCGTTACGAGCCTTAAGCTATCTGGGAAAAGGTTGGTGGAGGGTCTCTCTCCAGTAATCTGGATGTTAGTGTGGTACCCTTTGGGTGACATACGAAGCGTTCACTCCCGGGTCATAGTCTCTAGTGCGACTGAGATTGCAAACATCCTAAAAAAACAGTTCTTTCGTAAAAGACTCAAACAAACATTCAAACTCTGTTTTTGTCCTCTTGGACTTTTAATCAGGAAAACCCTTTTCAGAAGAAGATAAAAAAACTGTCAGACAAGCTTGTGTCTTCCGTAGCCCGAACTACGTTTGCTCTAATCTTTCATGCCGTATGAAAGTACGTAGGCACGAGATGCGATATCTCGGCGAGCAACCTTCCCCCCTTAACCCGTAGTTAGGCGAACTACGTTGACTCTGATTTCTCATTCCAGACGGGAATACGTAAGCATAAAGTGCGATACTTTGCCGAGTCATTTTCTTTTCTTTTTAACCCAGACCTGTAGAGTAGATAGAATAACACACCCTTAGATAGAAAACAAGCGTGGATCCCGTCGAGTACGACGGACGTGAGGGGTGCTAATACCTTCCCCTTGCGTAACCGACTCCCGAATCCAGGATTTGGTTGTGATGACCATTCCTTTCCCTCTTTGCGTTAGGTTTACTCTGAGCGTTTCCTTTCCCTCTTGTGGGATAAATAACGCACTGTGGCGACTCTTTTGTCATAGCCGGCGCCGATTTTCGCAGTAGCGACAATGTGTCAACTAGGAAATGATCAATAAAGTCTTATTGTTCAACTTCATGATGAAAGATTGAAGCACTTGGTTGTCATCTCTGAACTAGAGGAGGAAGTTGTATTGCTCAATTCGAAACTTGACAATATGACTAAAATTGTGAGAATGCTCAATAGTAGTTCTGATATTTTGGATGAGATTCTTCAATCTGGGAGGAGGTTTTGAGACATCAAAGGGCTCGGTTATAATGATCAAGTGGTGATGAATAAAGGAAAAGAGCCAGCGTTGAATTATGCTCATCCTAAAAGAAAGTAGAATCGAAAGATGTCAAGAAAGACGTCTCAGCATTAACAGAGACATCAAAAGAATTCCTTAGGAAGCAAGAAGCAAGAATGAAAATGTCATCATTGTGGCAAGTTTGGTCACATAAAACCTTACTGCTACAAGTTACATGGATATCCCAAGTCTGCTTCACAACCCAGAAAGATGCAGGTTGTTAATAAAGCATAAAAGAAGTGGATTCCCAAGAATAAAATTGCTGCTCACATAGCTCATACCTCCCTAAGAGCCTTTGCTAGAGAGGGGTGGAATTTTGATAGTGGATGTTCTAGACACATGACTGGTGTCAAGAAATTTTTGGTGGACATTGAATCACATGCCACTAACTATGTCACTTTTGGAGATGGATCCAAAGGTGAAATAAAAGGTGTTCGAAAGTTGGACTATATTAGACAGCCTAGCCTTGATAATGTGTTGCTTGTCAAAGGACTGACTAAAAATTTGATAAGTATCAATCAACTATGTGACCGAGGTCTCAAGGCTAACTTTACTAAAACTGAGTGTCTGGTAACAAATGATAAAGATGAAGTTATCATGAAGGGAGCTAGACTAAGAATAATTGCTATGCATGGATTCCTCTAGAGACAGAGTATTCATCCACATGCTTGATGTCAAAAGGAAATGAAGTGAAGTATCAAAAAATTGGTCATCTACAGAATATAAAGAAGGTCTTGTCAAATAGAGTAGTTAGTGATGACTCTAATCTGAATATTGGTGGAGGAAGAATCGGTGGTGAATGTCAAATTAGGAAGCTATCTAAGATGTCACACAAGAAGCTACATCATCTGACTACTTCAAGGATTCTAGAACTTCTTCATAGGGACTTGATGGGACCTATGTATGTTGAAAAACTTGGAGGAAAAAGGTGTGCCTATATTATTGTCGATGACTCCATCACAGAAGCTAAATACATAGCAACAGAGAGTAGTTGCTCTCAACTCATGTGGAGGAAACAAGAGATGACTGAGTATAATGTCACACAAGATATCGTGACATTATTCTGTGACAACTTAAGTGTCATCAATATCTCCAGAAATCTGTGTGAGGTGTCAAGGGGAAAATTAGGGATTTGCTTGTCTGAGGATTTACAACAATTAATTGGTTGTGGGAATACTATTTAAGTGTGTGTGTGTGTTCTCAACAAATAAAGAGAGGGTTTCAAAGTCAATCATTTCAAATATGCCTAAGCCGCTCTCACGCACGCTTCCTCCATACTGTGTCATTCTTCACAAACTTATTCATCTTCCATCTCAAAGAAAGACCTAATCTTGCTTACCCTTCTCCAACTCTCAAGTGTTCAAAGATGTCTCACCAACATTCCTCAAAGGGTGTATCTAGGAAGGAGGCTGTTTCGTCATCTACATCTAGGGCTAAGTCTGGGAAGGTGTCTATTGAATATGATATTGATGTTGCTCCCCTGGCCATGGTTCCTTGCAAGCCTGAAAAACTTCCAGTGATAAGTTTAAAGAACCTTCCTGCAGGTAATATCTCAAAGACCTCTGATTCCTTCTCTGACCCTAGGACCGAAAAAGAAAAATTTGACACTGATAAGAGAATCAGTAAATTGGTTGCTAGAACTTTAAATGTAGGAAGTCATCTTACTATTGTTGGGATTACTAGACCCCTTCTCAAATTATTCCTACTGCCACTGTTCCTGATATTGAATCAAAGGTAGAGATTGAGAGAAATGCTGATGTTGAGATTGAGGTTAGAAAGGATAGGGTTGAGTTGCCTGATCATGAAGGGTTGGAGGGGAATCTGCATACTCTTGATGATTCTATTGTAGGAGATGTTGATACAGATGTTGGACCATCTCTTGTTGTTAAAGAATCTCAACCTAAGGGTCAAGCCTCTGAGGGTATTGCTGAGGATAATGGGAAGAATGCTAATCAGGTTATCAATGTAGATAATTTTCCCTCTAATAATGTGGTTATTACCAAGAGTCTTCACCCTGGTGTTGCCAAGAGGCTGAAAAGTAGAAAAGGTAAGGTTGTGGTAGTGGAGAACACCCCTACCAAGAGCACCAAGAAACATGTTGCTGGTTCTCCTAAAGCTTGGAGAAAGGTTGTGATTGTGTCCAAGAAGAGAAAGGTGTTGTTTGACAATGAGTCAGACTATGATGTTGAAGAAGATGTATAGAACATCATTCAAGTCAAGAAGTCTCCTTCTAAGAAGAATCCTACTGCTATTCCCAAAGCTCCTTTAGACAATGTATCCTTTCATGCTGCTGAAAATGTAGAAAGGTGGCAATACGTGTACCAAAGGAGGGTTGCCTTGGAAAAGGAGTTAAGGAAGAATGCCCTACATTGCAAAGATGTGATGAATCTGATTGAAGTTGCTGGCTTAATGAAGACTGTCACAAAATTTGGTTCTTGCTATGAGAAGCTAGTCAAGGAATTTGTGGTGAACATCCTTGAAGGCTGTGTTGATGTAAACAGTGAAGACTACAAGAAGGTGTATGTCAGGGGAAATGTTATGAGATTTTCTTCCACAGTGATCAACAAGTTTCTAGGAAGATCTGAAGATCCTCAACTTAAGCTTGAAGATACTGATGATCAGGTGTGTCAGGAGATCACCTATAATACTGTGAAACATTAGCCAAGCAAAGAAAAGCTTTTAGTTGTGAAGCTTAGTGTGAAGTATGCAATTCTTCATAAAAATGGTACTATCAACTGGCTTCCTACCAACCATACTTCAACCATCTCCATTGGGCTTGGGAAGTTCATATATATTGTTGGTAAAAAAAGGAAGTTTGATGTTGGTGCTTACTTTTTTGACCATATTTTGAAGCAAACATCATTAACTGCCATTAAGATGCCTATCTGTTTTCCTACTCTCATATGTGGTATAATTTTGGATCATTATCCTAGTATCTTAGTGTCTATTGATTATGCAATGAAAAGGGAATCCCCTTTGACTTTGCACCATAAGCTGTTTTCTGGGGATCATGTCCTAGAAATTGTTTCGACATTTGTTCAAACTTCTGCTCCTGCAACCTTAAAGGATGATATTATTGCTCAGCTGAAGGAAAATTTCAAGGACCTATATGCAATCATCAAGTCCAGCATAGCTAGGAAGGCAAAGCTTGAACAATTGATATAGGCCTTGACAACTGAACATGACAAGAAAACTGAAGTTGTTGGTAATGCTGAAAAGGATGCAACAGAAAATGTTGTTGCTGATAATACTGCTGATGAAGATGTTGAGTCAGATGATGGTGAAGAAGAAGAGGACGAGGATGATGAGGCTACTGAAGATGATATCTGATTGTAGATTTATTTATTTTTGTAAGGTCTGAGTGCCCAAAAATTTTTTTTGGCACTTCATGTGCTTGATTTATACCTTGAACTCTTATTTTGCTTGTGTTTATGTTTGGTTGTTTAGTTGGTTAACTAAAATTTTCATATTATGGCTAAAAAGGGGGAGCGATACTAACTTAACTAACTAACCTCTGGCTACTGATTGGGAGAGTCAACCACTTGTTGCAGAAGAAGGAACTGATTGATGGGGAAGCTATAAGTTTTTTTTCCGCTGTTGTTCTGATTTTTGCCTCTGACCTTTTATGCAAGGGTTATTTAGTTAGTTTTAGCCAAAATCTTCCAAAGGGGGGATTGATAAGTCCAAGCTTTTGAGATTAGCATTAATTTTGATAAAACAAACTTGACAGCAACATGTCAGACAAGATGTCCTAACATGAAGAACAAGATGTTGGGCAAGATGTCCTATCATGATGATTCAACATCTTTGTCTATTACTTTGTAGTTTTGATACTACTATTTTATTTCTAGTTTTCAGAATATTATGGGAATATTTGTTTATCCTAGGTGGCGTTCAAGATTGAGGAATCAGAGATTCTGTTGGAATCTGAAGATGCAATTTTCTAAGTGTGGAGATATTTTAGGAAACTTTGGATTGAAGAAACTATTCTTTAGGAAAATAACTTGCAGATTCTGTGTAACAAAATTGCTATGTTTTTGAAGCCCAAATCCAGTCTAGTTTATGGTTATAATTAGAATGGATTTAACTTAATCAAAGTGTGAAAAAAATACATTGTTGCTTAGTGAATTTTAGGGTTTGTGTATTTATGAGCCTCTTTTATATCGTGTTAATACTAGAGTTAGACTGTTTGCATTGAGTTGTAATTTATGTCACTATTGTGATTGAAAGAGAATTGAGAAGAGTCTCATACCTAGACTAGTCTTAGGTAGAAATTAAGCACGGGTAATGATTAAGTGATAAGTTGTAAGTTGGAGGTTATTTAGCTTAGAATTAATACTATCTAGTGGGTTTCATTCCTGGCTTGGTAGCCCTCAGACGTAGGTGTTTTTGTACACCGAATTGGGATAACAATTATTGTGTGTTCATTTACTTTCTTCAAGTTTTATTATGCTTCTTCTTGTTATTGTGTTTAGTAGAGATCAAGTGTCTCAACATCTCTTGGGACATCTGAGATCTGCATACCAGAATTTCAGAAATCATCAATGATTACAGCCACAATGGATACCTTCCATTGCCTTCTTGAGAATCCTGGCTCTCACTAGCCTCTCAAGGAATCAACCTCCAAGCCATTAGAAAACGACCTGACCCTCTCAAGCAACCTGGCTAACAACTTAACCGCTCAAGGAACAACACCTTTTACAAGGATTTTCTTGTGTCTAATATGCTTCTTACAAGATGATTACACAAATGAAGTACATGAACACCTACGTGCTTCTATCAAGTTCTTGAGCAGCAACTCTTTGCTTTCTAATACAAAACTATCTAATGATAAATTTCTAAGAGATTATAAAGCACACTAGTCTTGTATTACTTAAAAGCTTTCTTATTGACCAATACGACTTCTTTTCATGAGCTTTAAGTTTTTTTTGATGAACTCCTTTCTTGAGCAGGTAATGCTTCTTTCCAGCTTAACCATCAAGATCAACTAAGTTACTATTCTTCATTTTAAGCTTCAGCTTGTAGCATTTTCTTCAGCACTTTGGCTCTGTATGGCATCGTGCTATCACTAGCAATCTGTAACTAGCTACTAGCAACCCGCTAATCCATAATTATTCAAGCTTCTTGATCTTCAATTTGTAGAGCTTGAGAGAATAGATCCATTAAGGGGTATTCTTGGAAACATATTCCAACGACAATATCCCAACGTTCACATGAAAGAATGGTTAACATCACTGTACAAAAAGCTGCTCTTGAGCCACCTTATTGAGGTAAAGGTCACAATTTTTGTTCTCTTGTGTTCATCTCAAAAATATTCTTATCTTCAGTCTTTCTAATATCTTCAGAGACTTCAGATATTAACTTGATGAAGCATATTGTAGAAGAGTCAATTCTTTGCAACTTTAGAAATCCAGAATTCAGAATTCCAAGATCTTTGTTCAGCATAACTATCTTGAGAATCTTCAGCACTCGTTCTTTTAGAAGTAATATTTTTAAAACCTGTTCTTTCATAACCTTGTCTTCAGAGTCTTCAGAATTCATTAAGCATATTCTTGTCTTCAGAGTGTTCAGTACTTCGTTCACCTGAACCTTGTCTTCAGAAACTCTTCAGAACTTGACCTTAAGATATTGTGTCTTCAGAATCTTCAGAACCATGTTCACCTGAATCACGTCTTCATAATATTCAGAACTTGTAAAAATAAAAGCGCATCACATTAGAAATACTTATAGGTTTTTCTCATAAAGTCTCACTTAGAATGTCAAGAACTAACGTTCATTAGAACCGCTCTATTAGAAACATTCATGAGTCTTGACTTTATCTTGTACACACATATGTTTTCTTCCAGAGTGTTGATAATAGAGTCTGATGACATTACACGTATTCTTATCAGAATCATATTGACAATAGTTGTCGCTTGCGCGAAAATAAGGTGCCGACATGACAGAAGAGTCGCCACCTTTCGTTATTTATCCCTCAGAGCAGGAAAGGAAACGATCGGAAAAACCTGACGAATAAGGGTAAGACAAGGTCATCGCAACCATTGTCTGGGTTCGGGAGTCGGTTACGCAAGGGGAAGGTATTAGCACCCCTCACGTCCGTCGTACTCGACGGGATCCTCGCTTGTTTGTTTACTTGGACGGGTTGGTTATAATCTATCTACCTATCAAGGCTGGCTGAAAAAGAAAAGAAAAATGACTCGGCAAAGCGTCGCGCTTTATGCCTACGTATTCCCGTCTGGAACGAGAAATCAGAGTCAACGTAGTTCGCCTAACTACAGGGAAAGGTTGAAGGTTGCTCGCTAGGATATCGCATCCTATGCCTACGTACTTTCATCTGGTATGAAAGATCAGAGCAAACGTAGTTCGGGAAACTACGGGTTATCTCCTAAAAGAAGTGTTTTTTATTGTGTTTGCGATTTCAATCGCACTAGAGACTATGACCTGAGAGTGAATGCGTCGCATGTCACCCAAAGGGTACCATACTAAACATCCAGACTGTGGAAAAGAAACTCTCCCACAATCCTTTCTCAGATAGCTTAAGGCTCGTAACGTACGAAAGAAATCATTCATGATTACTGTATCTTAAACTGTTTCGAGATGAGAAGAGAACAGGCCCAACTAGGAGGGAGACTATCAAGTCCTACTGTTGTCATGCCATGGATTCATCCTATGGTTGAGGTTTAAACAGGGAACTCCTAGATGTTGTCATGCATAGGTTTCAACCTAAGAGTCTATCATCAAATCCTCATCAGAGGAAATGAGGGTCCTAAGGGATCATGTCAATGATACACCAAAACAGACAAAAGCATCAGCTTTAACAGTAAAATGCATGCAATGCAAGTGAGGGAGGAAATGTGTGTGGGGCTTCAGCCTCCACAAGCTCGTCTCAACCTCAAGCCAGTCATGAAATAACAGTAATCATACTGAAATAAACAACATGCTATCAAGCAAAAACAGTAAACTGTAATCATACAGACAAAAGAACTGAAATGCTATCAAGCAAAATAAACACATGGGCAAGGGAGCTGGGCTCTACCGAATACCCGCAAGCAAAGCCAAGCAATAACAATACAATCAGATGCCCTCATGCTCTTAGACTGAACTTATTCTAAATGCTTAGTCTAATGCAACAGACAAATCAGACAAAACACACAATACATCAAAGAAAACAGAAGAAAGCCTCAGCTCCTCCAGCAGCAACTCAGTCTTCAGACTTCAGAGATCACTTGCTTTCCAGGTATCAACCCTACAACATGAGTATCAACTCATCTTCTCCCTTTGAGCTTCAGCTCCTTTGATCAGCTCTACCTTCAGGCTTCACTATCTTCAGGGATCTTCAGGCATCAATTTGATCTTTACAGAGTCTTCAGACTTCAATAATCTCCAAGGAATCATCCTCTTCAAGGCCTCAGCTTCTATCTTCAATGGCTCCAATGCTCCAGCAAACAAGATTCAGTCAATAAGATGAGTGGGGGATGTTGCAGTGCTCACTGACTTCCAAAGGATGCCATTGAGAACTTAACATCAAAGGAAAGGCTCTCTCAAAGTTCTACCTTATAGGGCAAGGTCACTAATCCCTCCAAAGGAGAGAGGTGAATACCCTTAAGGGACTCTATGTCACAGAGAAGAAAGGAGGTGAACAAGACACTCCTTATTTATTGAACAAAATACTCTATCTAGGGCTCTGCCTATGCACCTATAAACCTATAAACAAAATCAAAAGCTATGCTAGACTCCTCTGCAAGGTCTTCAAAGCTTCCATGATGATCCACAAGGTCTTCAACTCAATCTTCAAAGCTCACACACTCAAAAGAGAAGGAAAGAAAACACAACAATACAACTTATGCCTTTAAGCAACACACATACTATCCATACATTCAAAAATCAATGAAAAATACTAAAATACCATACAAATTCCTAATATAAATTCTAGGGGATCCTATTTAACTACCCTTAAGTCCCATATATTCCCCATACACTAACCTGTCCTAAAAACCCCAAAAATAAAATGTTGAAGTTCAAGTACACAACCTAAAACCCTAATTAGAGCACCTAAATGTCTAACAATCAAAATACATCAAATTTTAATCCAAAAATCTAGTAATAAATCCAGAGAGTACTACAATGCAATATGAATCACCACAAAAAAGAATGGGCAAAAAATCTATTTCTAAATGCATGAACAAAAATATACAAATCCATGTATGAAATGAATGGTTAAAAAAGTGCATTTATTTGTAAAATATGCAAAAAATACCAATTAAAATATAAAATGCAATTTTTATATTTTTTAATTTTCTAGACATTTTAATGAAAATGTTAAAAAAAGAATGAGTTAAAAATAATATTTTTTCATTTAGTTATGATTTTTAGAGAATTAATGAAATGTGAAGAAAATTGAAAAATAAAATATACAAGAGAAGGAGAGAGGGGGTGAGAATAGTAGTGGATTCAGTTCATTTCATTTGGGCCAGCGCGCGTGGGGGGTGTGAATAAAAGGCAGACTAAGGCCCACACGGTCACTAAACCAAACGCAGCGTTTAGGTTTTTAAATTTCCCTCCGTTTTCTTGGATTGATCTGGGCCGTTGGATGCGATTGAGAAGTCAAATATTCAAAGGAGATGGACGGTTGTGATTACGTCTTCTCCAACGAACCAAACTAGGGTTTCAGAACCAGTTTTCATGCAAGCAACTTCTACTCCACGTATCTCTCTCAACTCTCAATCATTCCTCACGATCCAAACATCAAAATTCATCTACTCCTCTCCCTCTACACGACCACGGTGTTAGAATTTTCTAACTCTCCCTCAAGAAAAAGATACGAAGGCTGCAAGTCTTGTCCTCCATTCTTATGCTCTGGTTTGCATGGTTATGAAATGATCTCATATTAATCAAGATTATACCACATGCTAAGGGGATCATGCTGAGCTAAAAACCTAAGAATATAGTAGCCTAGGGTGCGTGTTCTTGATCTCTAAAGTTTCATGTCAAAACTTCAACCTCCATGAATCATGCTCAAAGTCTCAAGATCTCATCATCTAACTTAGCCTAGCCATTCTATGCCTAAAACATGGTATATCTACGCATAATTAAGGTGAAAAGGAGAAGGAAAAGAACCTGTCAAGAATGAGAAGAAGGTGATGCTATGGCACGATTCAAGCCTTGTAACTTCTCCACAGTGATCTTCCAATGGTGCTTTACTTTCTGTATGCAAAATCCTTGAAGATGAGAGCTTGTAGTAGTGACTTTTCTCTTGAAATGCAGCTATGGTGCACCTTGAAACCCTAGCTCGAATCTCCTTCTTCTCTCCTCAATTCTTCAACTTTCACCAACCTCTGAACTCTCTTCATGGCCCTCTTTAAATAGCAAGTGATGGAAGGGGCCAGAATCATCTAGATCTTTCTAGAAAGTATTGAAAATATCACCACATGAGAACTTGAAATATCATGATATCTTCTTTCATACCTTGCCAAAATCCCTTGAATATGTCTTTACATGAGATATTAAGTGTGTATGAAGGAAATCAGCCCTTACATTTGGCTTGTGTAAGGTTTTTCAACATTGCCTTATAATGCAAGTAATAGATTTACAAAGAAAGTCCCTTTTTTAGACCTCAAATGAAAAATCTATTTGAACCAAAGTTCTCAAAATAATGTTTCCAATCAAAATGATATATTGGATGACCTATTTTGGATTCCTAGATCCTCCAAACCAATTTTCAAATTCAACTTTTCAAACTTATATGCCATTTTTAGTTCATTTTTGACCAATCATGTAACTTCATGCTATGAGCTTTTCCAACAATTTGTGACCTTCTTTATAGACCTAAAATCACATTTTGAACAACTTTCATGTTTTGAGTTTTTCCATTTGAGGCTTGGAAATAGGAGTTTTAGGCATTGGCTAAAATGACCTATAACTGACAAATGACCAAAATACTCCTGTCTTGTTCAAACCATAAGTTGAGTTCCATAAATCCTATAAAGGACTTCTACCACTCAAATTAAAGCTAAGAAGATGCCCTCCAACATTCATGTTGACCAAGAAATCATAGGAATCATCATACTAGGGCAAAAGTTGTCTGCAAGTTGGGTGACTTTCAAGGACCCAGATTCACATACCTCTGCTGACCTGTAATTTGTCAAAACCATAACTTGAGCTCTGTAACTCCTATCAAGGACTTCCACCACTCAAATTAAATCTAAGAACAAGCTCTACAACATTCATGTTGTGGGGAAGATGAGATATCAATCACATCTAGAGCTAAAACTGCCTGGAAGATAGGGGTCAAATTAGGGTTTTTCCACTGACAATCCTCAGAAACCCTAACTCAAAACTTCTCAAACTCTTCAATCATGGTGAGTTGGTCTAGGAATCATCCTTATAACATCTCTATACATCATTCCATGATCTCATGGCCCTTGGATTGGGTCTCAACCTTCTCCAAATCTTCAGCTGATCTAGGGTTGACTCAGTCAAAACCCTAATTCTATCATTCATGGTTGAATCCTCTGAATTCTTGCACAATGACTTCTCTGGGCTTCATGATGGCTATCAAGACATCTCATAGGCTTTCTCAAAACATCAAGTTCATTCTCCAAGTCTCAGAATCATCTGAGGAGCACCCACAACTCTCAAGCTATGAAGCACACAACCCTGGTTTCAACCCACTCCTCTGAGGATCTCTTGAACTTTCTGATGAAAGTATCAACTCTCAAACACTAGATGGATAAATAATTGTTGGTCAAATTTTGGGGTGCAACAGCTGCCCCTATTCAAACGGCTTGAACCTGACTGGGTGAGGAGCGAACGGCTCTCAACCAATCACGGTGCGAGACGATTGAATACCGGTAAACCCGAAAATTTGCCAACTGCATGAGCACACGATGCTCTGCGGGGAACACATCTTCGAAAACTGGAACACTAGTTGTACAGCAACTAGCTGGAGAAATATCGATCTGACATCGCCGTCAGTTATCCACGTCAACTTCTTCTGACATTGCCTTCAGACAACCAAACACCCAACATCGCCGCTGGAAGATTAAATCACCTGACATCGCCGTCAAGAACAACCATAACTCGGGGAAACAAGCGTCCAACATCGCCGCCGGAGACCTAAACCTGAATCACCAAAATACCCAACATCGCCGCTGGAGACCTAAACCTGAATCACCAAAATACCCAACATCGCCGCTGGAGAAACTACAAAAATGAACGAAATACCCCGCATCGCCGCTGGAGAAACTAGAAGGATCTGCATCACCTAACATCGCCGTCAGAAGACTGGATCACCTTGACATGCCCAACATCGCCGCTGGAAAACTGAATCTGACATCGCCGTCGGAAACAAACATCCTCTTAGAGACACTCGACATCGTCGTCGTACAAACATCATCTTTACTGGGGATTTAAAGAGTCTGACCTCGCCGTCAAACAAACATAATTTGACCTCTCCGTCGAATACAAACGTTCAACCTCGCCGTCAAACAAACATCCAACCTCGCCGCCGGACAAATGATGATCTGACCTCGCCGTCAAATCCAAACGTTCAACCTCGCCGTCAAACAAACATCCAACCTCGCCGCCGGACAAATGATGATCTGACCTCGCCGTCAAATCCAAACGTTCAACCTCGCCGTCGAACAAACATCCAACCTCGCCGCCGGACAAACGATGATCTGACCTCGCCGTCAAATCCAAACGTTCAACCTCGCCGTCGAACAAACATCCAACCTCGCCGCCGGACAAACGATGATCTGACCTCGCCGTCAAATCCAAACGTTCAACCTCGCCGTCGAACAAACATCCAACCTCGCCGCCGGACAAATGATGATCTGACCTCGCCGTCAAATCCAAACGTTCAACCTCGCCGTCGAACAAACATCCAACCTCGCCGCCGGACAAACGATGATCTGAACAAATCTAACCTGGGGTTCACCCCGGGTAAATGGAACAAAAGGTACACTTGAAACTACTCCGCCGGGAATGAGAGACTTAACCGAGCACACTCTGATTTGGGGTTCACCCTCAGAACCATAACGAACATCGGAATACTGCTGCACACTGCCCACCGTAGAACTTCAACATCAAAGATATATGAAACCCTGGCCCCTGGCCACTTCCAGCTTCAGCTAGAAAAGATCTTCAAGTAATTCTGAATATAGATGGAACCCTGGCCCCTGGCCACTCCAGGTCCGCTGGAGAATCTTCAAGTACTTCTGAAGATAGATGAAACCCTGGCCCCTGGCCATTCCAGATCCGCTGGAGAATCTTCAAGTTCTTATGAAGATAGACATCCTTGGCCTTCAAGGATATAAACCTTGCCCGTCGGCGATTCCAGCTTCAGCTAGAAGAGATCTTCAAGTACTTCTGAAGATAAACATCCTTGACCTTCAAGGATGTACACTTTGCCCGTCGGCAACTCTGCAGGAGGTATCTTCGACTTCAGTCTGAAGAAATGGTCCTTGTCCTTCAAGGATACATGGATCTGCCTTCAGGCAACTCCGCCTCTGCTATAGAGCATCCGAGACTTCAGTCAGGGATATATTTTGGCCTTCAGTCCGAAAAATGAATCCTAGGTCATTCATGACCTTGGGGACAACCTTGCCCTTAGGCACCTTCGCTTCAGCTTAGGAAATCTGTGACTTCAGTCAAAGAAATAGTATCCTGAGCCATTCATGACTCTACGGGGATTCAAACACTTTGCCTTCAGGCAAAAACTCCGCTTCAGATGGAGAGACATCTTCGACTTCAGTCAGAAGAAACACCATTCACTTGATCGCAATCAATCATCACCTCAGGATAACAGACTTGGTCTTCAGACCAACACGGATCACTTTGAATACAAAATCTTGGAACCTTGTCTTCAGCCACACGTTGATTCATCAACAAGGACATCTGAGCACACAGGAACCTTCTGATACCACCTTCAGGCGCTTACGAAGTCAATCTTCAGATTAGACAACACTGATGGAGCAGACATATCACGCTGCTAAGGACTTCAAGAACCATCTTGAACGAACAGACTCCGTCAGGCACCTTCAAGAATCATCTTGTACTGATAACCATTCTGGAGATTTTATTCTGCGGGGTATTCCAGGAACCTTCCTGGGCAACTCTTGCTGGGGACGCTATTGGGGAGCTCAAGAATCATACTAGGCGAACAACTCGGGAAGCTGTACTGAGGTCTTAAGAATCATCTTAAGCAAACGGCCCTGCTGAGGAATTCAAGAATCGTCTCGGACTGAAGACTTCACTGGGGATCTCCAAAATCATCTTGAGCGAGCGACTGTGGGGATTACACCGGGGTCTTAAGAACCATCTCAAGAAAGCGACCTTGTTAGAGAGAATATCAGGAATCATCCTGAGCAACCGATCCTTCGGCCGAACACCTGTAAGGCAAGAATAATAATGACCTAGATCATGCTTATGATGCGTATGCTTCTGCGCCATGCCCCACACGGTGGGAATGATATGCTAAATGCTGTGCAATCATGCACGATGTTATACAACATTAGATGCTATACTGACTGCTATGTAATCGTGCACAGTGCTATGCAATGCTATGCACAATGATGCAATCCCGTCAGCAAAATAAATGCCGAAGGGGAATTCTCCTGTCAAGGAGAAAGAACTACTCAGGTAGAGGAATCATCCTGCTGAGGAAAATGTGGGCACGCCGATATCAATTGGACTCCGCCTGGGGAAATGATCTTCCGGTTGACTGCTGCAGGGCAAACAACTTCAGCTGACTGCTGCAGGGGACGAAGCTCTACGAGAACCCGAACCTGCTGAAGGAAAGCGATGCCAATCGCGGGAGTGAACTGCATGGCCGTCTCGGCTAACTCTTCTGGGGATGATCACTCTGTGGGGAAACAACTTCAGCTGCTCCACATTCCGCTGGGGAAAGACCAATCATGATCTGATCAACCTTCAAGGACTCGGCCCTCCTGGACATCTGCAAACTCGGCTAAGGAAGGAGAAGTCATTCTGCTTCGCCAAAGGGAGTACGACTCTGGGAGATACAGCATCAGCTGTTCAACATCTGCTAGGGAAAATCCACTCATGGTCCCAACTGCTTCCAAGGATTCTGCTTTTCTGGGGGTTTGCGGACTCAGCTGGGGAGAGAAATCATTCTACTTCACGGGAGAGTACGACTCTGGTGCGGAATTTCAATTTCGCCGGGGAAGAAAGAATCATCTGACTTCGGGGGGAGAGTACAACTCTGCAAGGGAATACAACATCAGCCGTTCCAATACTCTACTGGGGAAGAGGGAATCGTCCAACTTCAGGAGAGAGCATGACTCTGGTGGGGAATCTCAATCCCGCTAGAGACTTTACTGGGGGAACACGAGCTCCGGCACCCGAACACTTTTATGAAATCTGCACTTGTGACCCGGTGCTGGGGAAGACATCATTCTTCGGTGCTTGACTCAGCTGATGAGGTGACGCCCCTTCAGGATGCATCTGCTTGGGGAAGAGAATCCTCTCTGCCTGGTGGACATACCAATGCTCACTGCTCTGTGTTCAGATTCTGCAGAGGGGAGACTACTGAACTCTGCTGGAGAAGGAGGGCTTGCCCTGCTTCGGGGTGCGCACGGCATATCCTCTGGAAGGTTCTACACCTGCAACAACACAAACAAACAAGACAAGATTCCCTCCTCAAAGGGTTCTATCCAGGTTATTATCTCGTGACAATATTCAGTTAATCAATTGTTTCAACAATCAATGGGCCTGGGCCCGCAAGTTTATGTATGCGCATTTTATCAAAAACATTGGCGTTTTCATTCGTAAACAAAACAGATAAATGCTACACAGACAAGTAGAATTGCTGAATAATGTGCATTTTTATTGATGATGAACCCCTGAATGGGCAAAAATGTTTTACAACGGAGGCTAGCCCCTGGAATGAGGAAGCCGCACGAAAAAAAAAGAAAACATAAATATACATCAGTATATACAAATGTTGGCAATCGAGGCGTAGACGAACACCATGAGTTGATCCCTCTAAGACCCACTCGACTTTGATACCTCTCCGACGCTTCAGCTTTGGAAGAGATTGATTCAGATAAACGGCCCTCAGGTCTTCCGAACCACTAAACAATGAAAGTCCATACGCGGAACGCAGTCATTTGCTTATTCAAATCCCTAACTTTTGCGTGAACCGCCCTTTCGGGTTTTCAGTTCACCGGGATACCCTTTTTTGCCGAAGCCGCCCAGTGTAGGTTTTCGACTTCGCGGGTGTACATTTTTTCAATATATCCCTAATTTTTGCCCGAACCTTTTATTCTGTTTTTGGTTCGCCGGGATGCCCCTTTTTTGCCTGGACTCTTTCTTTTTTGTCCAGCGGGTCTCTTTCAAGCAAAGTATTTTTTAACTGCGTCCGCGTTCACCGGGGATGCAAAATCTTCACCATCCATCGTGGATAACAACAAAGCTCCTCCCGAGAAGACCTTGCTGACGACATACGGCCCTTCGTAATTCGGAGTCCACTTGCCCCGGTGATCGGAGTGTGGAGGAAGAATTTTCTTCAGGACGAGATCACCCGTCTGAAAGCTTCTGGGACGCACCTTCTTATCGTAAGCTTTCTTCATTCAGCTTTGGTACAGACGACCAAATGCGATCGATGCTAACCTCTTCTCGTCCATCAGGCTGAGTTGGTTCAAGCGATTCGTAATCCATTCTGCCTCGTCGAGTTTTACATCAACCAAAACTCGCAAAGAGGGAATCTCCACCTCTAACGGTAGGACAGCTTCCATACCGTACACCAAGGAGAAAGGAGTTGCCCCGGTCGACGTACGCACCGTCGTACGATAACCGTGCAAGGCAAATGGCAGCATCTCGTGCCAATCTTTGTACGTCACAACCATCTTCTGAACGATCTTCTTGATGTTCTTGTTGGCCGCTTCAACAACGCCATTCATCTTCGGCCGGTAGGGAGATGAGTTGTGGTGTTCAATTTTGAAGCTCTGGCACAGCTCCTTCATCATCTTGTTGTTCAGATTCGAACCATTATCAGTAATGATCCGCTCGGGAATTCCATAGCGGCAGATGATGTCCCTCTTTATGAACTTAGCCACCACCTGCTTGGTCACATTAGCGTACGAGGCTGCCTCCACCCATTTGGTGAAGTAGTCGATAGCTACCAGAATGAAACGATGACCATTGGATGCGGTGGGCTCGATCTTGCCTATCATGTCGATGCCCCACATGGAGAACGGCCAAGGGGAAGACATGACATTTAATGGGCACGGCGGTACATGAACTTTATCAGCATAAATCTGGCATTTGTGACATTTCCTCGCGAATCTGAAGCAATCCGACTCCATAGTCAGCCAGTAATACCCTGCTCTCAGGATCTTTCTCGTCATGGCATGCCCGCCGGCGTGCGTACCAAATGTGCCCTCATGGACTTCCTCCATGAGCATACTCGCCTCTTTTTCATCCACACATCTGAGCAGCACGAGATCGTGGTTTCTCTTATACAACACCCCGTCAGGATTGAGATAGAAGTTTCCAGATAGCCTCCTCAGAGTCTTCTTATCCTGGGTAGACGCACCCGCAGGATACTCCTTAGTCATAAGGAAGGTCTGGATGTCGTGGAACCATGGCTTGCCGTCGGTGGCATCCTCGATTGCAAACACAAATGCCGGTCTATCAAGACGCGAAAGTACAATTCTTGGAGCCTCATTCCAATAATTGACTTTATACATGGAAGCCAACGTGGCTAAAGCATCGGCCATCTGATTTTCAGCCCTGGGTACATGATAAAGTTCCACTCGATCGAAGAACGGAAGCAGCCTCCTGGCATAATTCATGTACAGCACTAGATTCGCCTGACGAGTTTCCCACTCCCCTTTGATTTGATTGATTACAAGCGCTGAGTCACCATATATGTCTAGATTCTTGATTCTCAAATCAATTGCCTCTTCTAGACCCATAATACATGCTTCATACTCGGCTTCATTGTTGGTAACTGGAAACGTCAGTCTCGCAGTAAAAGGGATGTGGGATCCATGAGGAGTCGTGATGATAGCCCCGATGCCACTTCCATAGGAATTAACCGCTCCGTCGAATATCAACTTCCACTGAGATCTCCTATCTGGCCCTTCATCGGGCAATGGCTCATCGCAGTCCTTTACTTTGAGAAACATAATGTCCTCGTCAGGGAATTCGAACTTCATCGGCTGGTAGTCTTCGATTGGCTGTTCGGCAAGGTAATCAGACAATACGCTTCCTTTAATGGCCTTCTGGGAGACGTACTGAATATCATATTCCGTTAACACCATTTGCCACCTGGCAATCCTGCCCGAAAGAGCCTGCTTTTCGAAGACGTACTTTATCGGATCCATCTTCGAAATGAGCATAGTGGTGTGGTTGAGCATATACTGTCGTAGACGTTTGGCAGCCCAAGCTAATGCACAACACGTCTTCTCTAGCATCGAGTATCGAGATTCACACTCAGTGAACTTTTTACTCAAATAATAAATGGCATGCTCCTTTCTGCCCGTCTCGTCGTGCTGACCGAGAACACACCCCATACTATTCTCCAGAACCGTCAGGTACATGATTAATGGTCGTCCAGCCACTGGGGGTATCAAGATTGGAGGTTCTTGAAGATACTGCTTTATTTTGTCGAATGCCTTCTGGCAATCCTCATTCCAAGTAATCGCCTGATCTTTCTTTAAAAGCTTGAACATCGGTTCACAAGTGGCCGTGAGCTGAGAGATAAACCTTGCAATGTAGTTTATTCGGCCCAAGAAACCACGAACTTCTTTTTCTGTTTTCGGCGCTGGCATCTCTTGGATAGCTTTTATTTTTGCAGGATCGACTTCAATACCTCGTTCACTGACGATAAACCCCAATAACTTTCCGGACAGCACTCCGAAAGTGCATTTGTTAGGATTCAGCCTCAGCCTGAACTTCCTAAGCCTTTCAAACAGCTTCAACAAATTGACCAGATGCTCTTCCTCCGTTTGGGACTTTGCAATCATGTCATCAACATAGACCTCGATCTCATGATGAATCATATCATGAAACAAAGTTACCATTGCTCGCTGATAAGTGGCCCCTGCGTTCTTCAGACCGAAGGGCATTACCTTATAGCAAAATGTTCCCCAGGGGGTAATGAACGTCGTTTTCTCCATGTCCTCCGGTGCCATCTTAATCTGATTGTAACCGGAGAAGCCATCCATGAACGAAAACACGGAAAACTGGGCTGTATTGTCGACCAACACATCGATATGAGGCAACGGGAAGTCATCCTTAGGGCTCGCCCTGTTCAAATCCCGATAATCGACGCACATGCGTACCTTACCGTCCTTCTTCGGTACAGGCACTATGTTGGCGACCCACGGAGGGTAAGTGGTAACGGCTAGAAATCCTGCGTCCAACTGCTTCTGGACCTCTTCTTTGATTTTTACAGCCATGTCTGGTCTCGTCCTCCTGAGCTTCTGCTTGACTGGAGGGCAATCTTCTCGCAACGGCAAGCGATGAACCACGATATCAGTGTCGAGTCCGGGCATATCCTCATACGACCAAGCAAAGACGTCACTATACTCTCGGAGCATCTCGACCAGCCTATGCTTGACATCATTCTGCAGCGCAGCCCCAACTCTGACATTTCTGACGAGCTCCTCAGAACCCAGATTTACAATCTCAATATCCTCCTCGTGAGGCAGAATAACCTTCTCCTCCTGTCTCAACAAGCGGGCCAATTCTTCCGGAAGGTCTTCGTCTTCATCAATCTCATCCTCGGCTTGATAGATCGGGCAATCAAAGTCGTAGTGAGCCGTAGAAGGTCCAGAGTCGATGTCGTCTGTTACGTGGATCCTGCAATAACAAGGGTTAAGTTTAAAGCAGGAATATGCAGGTTAGCACGAACCCCGTTGCCATTTTGCTGTTTTTTCGAAATAAACATAAAATAGGAATAACAGAGAACACAATATTTGATTACGAAGAAAACGCCTTTTATTTATTAACAAAATGCATACACATAATCCAACAAGGCCCTGACAGTAAAACCACTATGCCCCGGGCAGGACATAGGGTTGTACAAAGATTGTAAAAAGCAAATCATTACTCTTCACTTGTCAGCTTGATAATCTCCTTGATGGTCCAATTGTGGAGGCGCTCGCCTGGCTTGCTCGGTTGAATCCAGGCGTCAAGATCGCAATCACTGTCCCCGCTGTCCTCCGACGCAGCATTGATACCCTCGAAGATTACTCCCCCCTTGGTGAATAGGATCGGCCCTTTCCCACGAGACGAGCTGCCAGAAGAAGATGAAGCTTCAGCTTCCGGAGAATATCCCAATCCAAACTTATCCTGCTTGATGGGTATATCCAAAACATGCCCCTAGCCTGGGGTGGAACCGGCTTCGACAACGGCCCTAGCTTCCTTAAACGAGGAGAGGTTCAACTCTTGCCTCTCTGCGACGACAGGCGCTACTTCCTTCACCCTGACGGTTTCAAATGCCTGGCAAAGAGTCTCATGGATCTAACCATCCATTTCAACGTACTTGAAGGACGACAGGTGGCTTACCATGATGTCCTCCTCTCCACAGACTGTCACTATGCTGCCCCCAACAGCATATTTAAGCTTCTGATGCAGCGTGGACGTCACGGCACCAGCAGAATGGATCCATGGCCGACCTAAAAGGCAACTATAGGCGGGCATGATATCCATGATATAGAAAACTGCATCGAACGTCTCTGGGCCAACCTGAATTGGCAGGGTCAATTCTCCGAAGACGTGGCGCTTGGTTCCGTCAAAGGCTTTCACGACCAGATCACTGGGCGTGCACAGCAGTCCCCGGGTATCCAACTTCATCAGTGCCTTCTTCGGAAGCACGTTAAGCGAGGAACCCGTATCCACCAGGACATGTGACATAATCGTGCCTCTGCACTCTATTGAGACGTGCAAGGCGTTGTTGTGATCTCTTCCCTTAGGAGTCAGCTCCAGATCTGTAAATCCCAGCCCATTACCAGCATTGACATGGGCTACTACTTCCTCGAGTTGATTTACTGATATCTCCTACGGCACTGTAACACGGTGGGAGAACTGACTTTAAACAATGTTGCGGATAGCAAGAGTCGCCACCGACTTTTATTTTATCCATAAGGAAAAGTTATAAAAGAACAGGAAAGACCTTAGAGAATATTTTGGGTCCGGGGGGTAGGTTATGAAAAGGGAAGGTGTTAGCACCCTTTTCATCCATGGTTATCCATGGGCTCTTAGGTACTTAAGCTCACTTTTGAATTGTTTTGAAAGTGTAATGTGTGAATAGAAAATTTTCAGAATAGTTAATAAATAATCCATGTAAGGATGTGTTAAGAACTTGTTTGAAAACTTGTTGAAAATTTGTTTAAGTGTGAAAAAGTTTTGAAGTGAGCAAGTATCTAGGAGTAGCCTACCCTAATGTTTTAAGGTCTTTCTTATTCTTTATCCTTTCCTTAGTAAGACTATCCCTACTATAATGGAGTAGGTAGTCCTTACTTTGGATGTTAAGGGACATGTGAGGGACAATTTGACTTTGAAGGCCATTGTGGGATGTAATAAGCACATATAAGGGACCATCATCATTTTTCGAAAGGGACTCGATTCGTAAAGGCAACCATAAGGGACTTTGATGATTTTTTTATTTGAGGGACTTGCTTTATACACCCCACTTAACCATTATTCGTAGGCAACTTGAGGGATATCCTTAGGAAGTGAGACGGCGATTAAAATCGACTTACGTGTGTGACGTGTGACAGAAATGTTGCAATACATCAGCAGAAATTTAAATGCGAAGAGTAAACGCGATTATTAGGTTCGCGAGGTTACAATTGAGAAGCAGATACAAATACAAACGAAACTTGAGTAAATAAAATAAATAACGGTAAACATGACAAGCTGCAAAACAAATGAACAATGTTAGTAGGCAACGTCAGACGGCAACCAAAGGAACTATAAGACAGTGGAGAATAAAAATGCAAGATTTGAGATTTTTAGCTGTTTATTTTTGATATAAAAAAAAATTTATGACTTAAGTTAAAAGAAGTTTCAATAAAAAAAAGATTAAGTTAATTTTCAAAAAAAAAGTTTTAATTTAATAATCTAAAAAAAAAAGGTTTTATTTTTAATGTTATCATTATTATTTATTATTTTTTTATTATTAAGATAAAAGATTATAAAGTTGGTTTAAAGGGATAAAATAAATTACTAAATAGTAGGAATTGTTTTAAAAAACATAATTAGCTAAATGGTTAAAAAAAAGCTGTTAATTATTATTTTTTTTGGATTATTTAGTTATGATTAATAAGAAAAAGTTAAACGGCAGACTAATGAATTAGTTTTAGGGTGATTAAAGGGTGGTTAGAGTTTTAAGTGGTGTCAGTGTTTGTGTTAGTGAATGATTAGCAATAATTAAACAAAAATTAAACAGAAAGGGAAAGAAACCCTAAATCCCAAAATCGCCCCCCCTTTCTTCTCCGGCGCTCTGCTCCTATCGTGATCTCCTCTCGCGATTGCCATTCTTCTTTCAAGTTTTCTTTCCTCTATCTCCATTTCCGTTCGTCTGTACTCGTCCCCGCCCTCTCACTTCTGCTAAAATCAAACAAAACAATCAAAAGCCAAATGCATCAATATGGTAAAAAAGCTACCTGAGTTCGTGATTGATTCGATGGATTCGAGTGACGATTCAGAGGTGTTGACTCTTGCGAGGAAGCCCTCCCTGGTTGGCGGTGACGGTCGCGGCTTGCAATTGAATTCGCGACGGAAGAGGATGGAGATAAGTTTCTTCTTCTCACTCTCTTAGGGTTACGAAATTAGGTTTTTTCTTGATAGCTGTTAGCGGTATTTTTTCGGTGTGTTTTCCTCCTCTTTATATAGACTTGGGATTTGAAAGCGATTTGAATATTGGTTGAATGCTGATTGATTGTTTCCATTTTGGGGCTGAATCAAATGAAAACTTTCCTTTTTCTGTCTGATTGCAATGATTTCTGTTGATGAGGATCTCAATCTGTGATACTTGGATCGATCACGTTTAGCGTTCGGAATATCTACTAGCTGTCTGAATCTTTTCCCCCAAATAGGTATATTCCTCAATTGATTTGCTAATTCTGGATTTGTGATTTGGCAGGTGTGGATAGTGATGATTTTGGGCCAAAGGAGATTAAAAGCCCAAAGTAACAACCACTCGACTTTTTGACATATGATACGCTTCGCAAAGATCCTCAGCCAATACGCCTTGCAATGAACTTCAATCGATCTTGATATTCTTTGGCGAAGGCTCACGTGAAGATGCTGGTGATGGTGAGTATTATTCGAATGTCTCTCTTGCGAACAAAACTGAATGTAAGATATGATGTCCTCCATTCTTGTCTTCAGGTCAAATTGATATGTATCTAACACTGTTTATTTTTCATGTGCTTGATGGTGGTGTTTGGGGAGCTAGAGTAATGTATTGCACAAATCATCGCCCCTCATCATATTATCTTTATCTGCACCAACTGATCAAACTCAGACCACATAGGGACTGATGTCTTATGGAAGCAAGAAAATAGTGTATCCATGGGAGCATCCAACACTGTAGGTGTATCATCAATCTCTGTGTCATCTTCAGCTTATCAATTGCTTGAACCTTTATTTCCTCTTTTAACACAGCAATTTCAACCAGAGTTTTCAGGGCATACAGAGTATCCAACATCTCTTAGGAATGTTATCCGTATGAGGGTTGCCTTAGCCTTAAGTTCTTGAACATTGTTGCCACCAATATTTCCAACAACAACACTACAATCTTGCCTCCAATGAGGGTATTGCCTAGGAAATCTTACACGCATCAGAGTTTCAGAGGTATCTTAATCCCTTTCCAACTTCTTGTAGGAGCTGGTCAATAAATAGCAATGACACCATACTGCTGCAGCATATTCACATAATTCTGTTGTCATTTCGCATGTGTTAGCTTCATTGGCAATTGCAGTTAGCGCTTCAGGTTTTAACCTCTTGGCACAGGGTGGCGTATGGTAAAGGTGATGACAGTGTCATAGTTTAATTCTTGCTATGCTTTGCTCTTCAATCACATAACTCATGTTTTTTTTTTTCAATTAACTTGATTATGCTTTCTCTATTGTTGAGTTACTTCACCGACTTATTGACTTCATCCACTTCTCTTGGCACAAGGTTGAATGGAGTGTTTCCTGTTGACAAAGGCGTGGTATCTCTCTACATTTGCTGCGAGCCTCAGTTTACCGAGATTACTGTCATAATTTCAAGTAATTGATGTGAGCTTCAAAGGTCTGTTATGTTTCCTGTATGAGCGTAGTTTCTTGGTAATGTCTGCGTCTCGTAACACTTAACAATTGTTGTGGATTAAATGCAAGTACACTACTAATTCAGACTTCAAGTAGTTAAGACTCAAGGACAATGTCGCATCTTCTTCTATTGACTCGTCTGCACGCAGAATGAAGCTCCCCAGCAAGCTCCTCCACGTGAGTCTTCAAACTGAGCTCTGGTAACGGTTATAAGAGCATCTGTGGTAATTGAATACTTTGTGCACTTCAGGTGAGTGAATTCCAGACAATTGATAGAAGATGAGCCCATCAAAGCTTCTGCAAGGCGTTCCTTAGATATCTGTAGAAGGTATGAATCCTACTGCTGCTGTTGTTTTTCATTCGATTCAAAAGTGATATCTGCAACCATTTTCTCCAGCTTCTTTGAAGGCTTTCACTGTGCAACTGGTTTTCGCAGGGAACACAGGTTGGCCTCACAAACTCTTGAGTAAAATCATGATTTTGGAATAAAGTTGTTGATGTGCGGCTTCCACTGATCAAGATTGAAGAACGAGTCAAAGTGTTGCTGAGAGTGTACTTCTTACGACCGGTCCTGATCTATCTGCTGAAGGTCACGCTCAAACTTCTGCTTCAGGATTAGAGTAACTGAATCTGCTGTGTTAAAACTAACTGATCTTATGTGCTGGCCTCGACATGACAGGTTTTAATTGGAGCGTGAGTTTCATCCCAACTGAGACATATCCATAGCAGGCTGGAGATGCAGGACAAGGTATGATATAGCAATGACTCGTTGAAGCGAGTTCCTTATACATCTTGCCATTGCTGTTGTTTAATTGCGGTTTCGACGGTTATTTTGAATTTGCTACCTCTGCTTTGTGTTCAAACTGATGCGTTATTGTTTGTCACAGGTGTGCACATGAAGCGAGTTAGCACACGAGGGCTTTCAAGATTGGCGTGACATGTTCAAAGTGCAAAATAGGAGTGACGCGAAGAGACATTGGATTGCTTAGAATTAGGACTTATGGCTTTGTGGTAGTTGTTAACTTTGTAATTCTCTGATGTTGCAATGGTCATGATTTTCGTGTAACTTTTGAATATCCTTGGCTTTGTAAAGAGTTTAGTAAATATGAATTTCAAACTTGTAAACCTTGGATCTTAAATCTTGAAATGCCAGATGGATTAAATTTTGAATATGACTTTATCATGAAAAAGAGGGAGAGTTTCTCTCGCAACTTTGAGATTTCTTCTGTATAGTCCCGATTTCCTTACAAACCCCATTTTAATCTGTAGCTTAAATCATGACTTATATTTCTTGTTGGTTGGTAATGCCTTATGTCAGGAGAATTGGTATGTGGTTGTAGCCAAATAAGAAGAGACCCTCGAGCTGACAATATTACCGTTAATTGCTCCTTCAATCTTTTTTTGAAAATTAGTCGTAAATGAACCAAATGTCTCGATTGTCGCCATGAGGACCTTCAGAGTCCTACTCCGCAAACTCCTTAATAGAATATATATTTGAAAAGGGGAAATTAACTCGAAACAAAATTAAATCAGTGTAGTAACATCCTCAGTTGTCATCCTTTGAAATCATATATGAAGATATATCCGTACTTAATTTCCAGATACCCATTAGCCGGAGGTATTCACCACTTAAAATCTTGAATGGTAAACTTTAAATTCAAAAGTAACACTCACACCCTTGTGATTCCTTGTTAGTAAGAATTTATGCCTTGACATCATTGCACCTGCACACACTGGTTAGCATAATGTAGTGGTCAGTGTGAACCTTGTGAACCTTCTTGGAACACAAAGTCTTGTATTGTGAGGGCAAATTTTGGGGTGCAACAGCTGCCCCTGTTCAATTTTCTGAAACCTGAGGGGTTAGATTGGTATATTTGCCAGTCGTAACCTAGAAGGTTGAAGGGGATTGAACACAAAAGCCCAAAAATTTGCACTCACCAGTGCATGGAGTGATATTGATGGTTGGTTGAACATGATTGAGTGGGCTTAAAGATGCCACTAGGGGAAAGTTCTTCAGTAGTATAATGAGAACTGTCAGGAGTCTGGAGTAATACTGATGTAACAACATGTCTTCATGAGGATAGAGCAATCAATAGTGATAACCCTAAAGCAGTCTTGAAGTGATAAATCTGACCTCAGGAGGATAGAGCAATCAATAGCTCTAAAGCAGTCTTGAAGTAATAATGGCTTCAGGAGGATAGAGCAATCAATAGCTCTAAAGCAGTCTTGAAGTAATAGAATGGCTTCAGTAGGATAGAGCAATCAACAGCTCTAAAGCAGTCTTGAAATAATAATGTGATATGTCTTCAGGAGGATAGAGCAATCAATAGCTCTAAAGCAGTCTTGAAGTAATGATTTCAGGAGGATAGAGCAATGGATAGCTCTAAAGCAGTCTTGAAATAATTAGATGGCTTCAGGAGGATAGAGCAATGAATAGCTCTAAAGCAGTCTTGAAGTAGTAATATGACCTCATGAGGATAGAGCAATGAATAGCTCTAAAGCAGTCTTGAAGTAATAGGATGATTTCAGGAGGATAGAGCAATCAGTAGCTCTAAAGCAGTCTTGAAGTCATGAGAGGCTCTCAGGAGGATAAAATAACCCTGAGGTTACAATAAAGCAGTCCCAAAGTAATAAGAAGCTCATCAGGAGGATAAAGTAACCCTGAGGTTACAATAAAGCAGTCCCAAAGATCATAAGATTGTTTGTTGGATAATTAATCTGAAAACAAGGTAGCATTCTGTATAACAACATTAGTTTATGCTTTATGTATGCATGTATGACATGATGCACTTAGGTAATGTACTATAGACATATATGTTATGGTATGATGTAAATGATGTATGTATGCTATGACACTGCTGGAAGTGTCTGGATATCCTTGTATAACAACTGCTGGCCAAGGAAAATAAATCCCGATTCGTTGTTGAAGAATATATAACCCTCCGTCTGCTGGGGATAACAAGGTATAGATAACCTCCCGTTGTTGGGGATAACAAGGTATAGATAACCTCCCGTTGTTGGGGATAGTAGGGTATAGATAACCTTCGTTTTCGTTTGATAGTAGGATAAGTATAACATCCCGTCTTCGTTCATCGTGCCCTTATTGGAAAGTAATTTCCCGTATATCCGTATGAGGATAAAAGAGATGGATATAAATTCCAGGGGAGATTAGACTTTGTGAAAATGGATTAGTCCTACTGATGGTTTGTAACTGTCTTGTAAAGATGAACCGGCGAAGCTTCGTTGAAATCCTTCCCTCGTTCGTCCTTAGTAAATACTATTACTGCATTTTCATGCATTTCTGGTAAACATCAATCATATTAAAAGCATACATGCGTTTCTGGTAAACATCAATCATATTCAAAGGCATACATACATTCAAACACAACCAATGGACGTTTCGCTTATGTAAATAGGGTAAAAGTGAATCTGGATTCAAAAGATGGAATCAAAAGTGACCCATACACGGGTAAGTTTGTACAAGGAGACATAAACCCTAGTAAGAGAATTTTGTCATGAAGTTTTACAAAAAGAATCAGCTATGTGGGAAATAATCCTATTGAGTTTCAATTCTACTATTGCCACTCAAGTATCTCATCTTCTTGCTGTTGAGACGGAAACGATTGGATTGAGCTTTATCTGTTTGAGCTTGAGTAAGTAGTACAACTGGTTGCAGTTTCATGAGTGATCCAAACGAGACATAGTCATACGCTTTAATCCCTAACTTTTGCCTGGATTGCCCTTTCAGGTTTTCAATCCACCGGGATACCCTTTTTTGCCCAAGCCGCCTTTTTAGGTTTTCGACTTGCCGGGTGTACATCTTTTTATATATATATCCCTAATTTTTGCCCAAACCCTTTTGGTTTGCCGGGATGCCCTTATTTTTGCCTAGGCCTGTCAACCTAGCGGGTCTCTTTTTATGCGTAGTATTTTTTAACTATGTCTGCGTTTACAGGTTGTGGGAAGTCTTCACCATCCATTGTAGTCAGTATCATGGCACCTCCTGAGAACACTGTCTTGACTACAAATGGTCCCTCATATGTTGGAGTCCACTTGCCCCTAGGATCACCCTGTGGTAATATGATACGCTTGATTACCAAGTCACCAGCCTGATATACCTTTGGCTTAATTGTCCAGGTTCTTTGGTAACAGACATAATGTCTTCATCAGGGAACTCAAAATTCATTGACTGGTAATCATCTACTGCTTGATGAGCCAAATGATCAGCAACAACACTCCCCTTAATGGCCTTCTGAGTAGTATACTGTATATCATATTCCGTCAAGATCATCTGCCATCTTGCAATTCTTCCGGAGAGAGCAGGTTTCTCAAATATGTACTTGATTGGATCCATCTTCGAAATCAACAAGGTAGTATGGGTCAACATATACTGTCTTAGTCGGCGAGCAGCCCATGCCAAAGCGCAGCAAGTTTTCTCGAGCAGTGAGTATCTTGTTTCACAGTCGGTAAACTTTTTGCTAAGGTAGTATATTGCCTGCTCTTTTCGACCAGACTCGTCATGTTGCCCCAATACACACCCCATTGAGTTGTCTAATACTGTTAAATACATAATCAAGGGTCTTGCATCAACTGGTGGCATTAAAATTGGAGGTTCTAGCAAATATCTCTTGATTTCATCAAAGGCAGTCTGGCACTCATCATTCCATTCCATCACCTGATCTTTCTTCAACAACTTGAAGATTGGCTCACAGATGGTAGTTAATTGGGAAATAAATCTTGCAATGTAGTTCAATCGTCCCAAGAAACCTCTAACCTCCTTCTCAGTACGGGGAGCTGGCATCTCTCGTATAGCTTTCACTTTTGCAGGATCCACTTCAATACCTTTTCCACTGACAATGAAACCCAAGAGTTTTCCAGATCTAACTCCAAAAGTACACTTGTTTGGGTTCAATCTCAACTTGTATTTCTTCAACCTCTCAAACAACTTGTGTAGATGATCAAGATGTTGTTCTTCATTCTGAGACCTGGCTATCATATCATCCACATATACCTCTATCTCATGATGAATCATATCATGAAACAAAGCCACCATAGCACGCTGATATGTTGCCCCTGCATTCTTCAAACCAAATGGCATTACCTTATAGCAAAAGGTGCCCCACTGTGTCACAAATGTTGTCTTCTCCATATCTTCAGGTGCCATCTTGATTTGATTGTAACCAGAGAAACCATCCATAAAAGAGAATACCTTATGCTGAGCAGTGTTGTCTACCAGAATATCGATATGAGGAAGTGGAAAGTCGTCTTTAGGGCTAGCCTTGTTCAGATCTCTGTAGTCTACACACATACGTACCTTACCATCTTTCTTAGGAACTGGTACCACATTTGCAACCCACTGAGGATAAGAAGTTACGGCCAAGAACCCTGCATTGAACTGTTTTATTACCTCTGCTTTGATCTTTTCTGACATTTCAGGACGCATACGACGAACCTTCTGCTTCTTTGGACGACAATCTTCTTTCACTGGCAAACGGTGAACCACAATGTCCGTATCCAACCCTGGCATATCTTCATAAGACCAAGCAAAGATCTCCACATAGTCCCGTAGCATCTGAACCAACCTGCTCTTGACACTGTCCTCTAAATCAGCCCCTATCTGGACCTCTTTTCTGTTTTCTTCAGTTCCCAGATTCACAACTTCGACTGGCTCTTCATGTGGCTGTATAGCTTTCTCTTCTTGTTGTAACAACCTAGCAAGCCCTACAGGTATTTCACAATCGTCCTCGTTTCCGTCTTCAATTTGATAGATCGGATTCTCGAAATTGTAATTGGCAATAGTAGAACTGTTATCAACTGGATCCAGAGTGGATGAGGATCTGCATTTTAGTGACGTGGGTGTGTGTAAGAACACATAGCTGATAAAGCAACAATAAAAGAAAAAGAAAGACAAGGAACACAATATTTACGAAAACGAAACGTCCACTGATTTTATTGAATGAGGTATGCAAATGAAATGACAACCCGTAACAAGCACACCATTGTGCCCCGGGTAAGGCACATGGCTTGAAAGTTTTAATTGTTCCAGAAATTATAAATTTAAAAACATAACACAGTAATAGTATTTACTCCTGACTAAAGGAGATAGGGATGACATCTTCAGCTGTCCAATTATTGAGTCCAGCACCCACAGTAGGAAAAATCCATGCCTCCAAGTTGTAGTCTTCATCTTGATCTCCCACAGCATTGATAACCCCTTGATTGGTGATACGAGCAGCACGGGCACGACGGACAGCCTTCTGGGACTCTGCAGTGAAACCCAAACCAAACTTGTCAGACTTGTATGGAATATCAGGAAGCTGACCCCAAATAGTACAACCACCTTCTTCCACCACAGCTTTTGCATCATTGAGGGAGGCCATTGCCATTGTTGGAGGGTTTCTGATGACCATAGGAACCTTCTTCACAGCAGGAGGAGTCACACAATCCTTAACAGCCCAGGGAACCACTTCAAATGACTGACATGGAGTTTCAATGTATTCACCTTCTACTTCCAGATACTTGAAAGTGTTTACATGGCTGACAAAGTATTCTTCCTCTCCAAAGACAGTAACAACTTTTCCATTCACCGGATATCTCAACTTTTGATGTAATGTGGAGGTCACAGCACCTGCCCCATGGATCCAGGGACGACCAAGCAGACATGAGTACGAAGGACGAATATCCATCACATAGAATGTAGCGGTAAACACCTGAGAGCCAACCTTGATTGGAAGATCAATTTCCCCATGCACTACTCTTCTAGAACCATCAAAAGCCTTTACCACAATATTACTGGGCTTCAATACCGTATCTTCAGGACTCAGCTTGTTCAGGACTTCCTTAGGCAACACATTCAGAGAGGAACCATTGTCTATCAGCACATGAGACAGGGTAGTGCCCCTGCATTCAATTGAAATATGCAAGGCCCTGTTATGATCCCTCTTGGCAGGGGTCAAGTCAGCATCAGAAAATCCTAACCCGTTGTCATAGGTCAGGTGAGCAACACAATTCTCAAACTGGTCCACAGAAATTGCACTGGGTACATGAGCCATCTTTAGAAACTTGATCAATGACTTGGCATGAGCCTCAGAACATAATAACAGGGAGAGCATAGAAATCTTTGAGGGAGTATGCCCCAGCTGATCAACCATATCATAATCACTCTTGCGAATGATTTTCAATACTTCTTCCATCTGCTTAGAGAGGTCATCAGCAGCTGGCACATCAGTAGATACAGGCTCAATAACAGGACCCTTGCCCCGAGCATCAGTGGTGGAAGTAACAGCAGGGGTAATTGCACTCTTAGAAGCAACTGGAGGAGAGAAGACTCTTCCACTACGAGTGATCTTGCTAGATCCAGCAATATTATCAATGTCAACAGGCATATCAGGTAAAGGCTCCTGCTTGACACCATGGATGTAAACATCAGACCCATAGTGCCAAGGCACAGCTTTGTCAGATGTATAAGGAATAGGACCAGGAGTGGTAATGATCAGAGGAGCTACTCTGGCTTCAGTGACAACTTTCACAGGACCTTCAGCAGTAATCTTGATTGGGCCCTGATGAGTGATTTTAATGGGACCCTTTGAAGTGATTCTTAGTGGTACTTTGTCAACCATGTCAACCTCTTCAATCTTTTTACCCTGAGTCAGATGATCCACCATACTTTCTACAGATGCTGGTCTTCTTTCAAACACTATAGTATATTTATCCATGAGATGTTGAATCCCATCTCTCAAAATGAAGCAACTATCCGGCTTATAGGTACAATATAGACAATCTTCATGACAACCTGGAAAGATCCCAGCTTGTACTAACCTCTTTTTGATAACAGACAATGGTGTGCTCAACTCCATAACTGAATAGACATGCAGATCTTCATCAATATCTTTATCAATGGCGTTGACAGTCTTCTCGTGATTTGGCATTGGAGCTGTAATCACATTTGGAGTACCTGGTGGATCAAACTCAATTTCTCCAGCATCAATCATATCTTGAATTTTGTTCTTCAAGACCCAGCAGTTATTAGTATCATGTCCTGGACAGTTTGAATGATATGCACATCGTGCATTGGGATTGTACTTGGGAGAGGTAACATTGGGATTCTGAGGGGCCTCCCCCAGGGTAATAAGTTCAGCTTTCAACAAGTGTTGCAATGCCTGAGCCATTGACATGTTGATCTTCGTGAACTGTCTTCTAGCCCTCTGTTGGTTGCCTTGAGGCTGCTCTGTTGTTGCAGGAGTTGGATTTGAAATATGAACTGCACTAACAGACTGATGCCTTCTGTTACGATCAGGCTGACCATACACAGCATTAGATTCTCTCTTCCCAGTGGGAGGCTTCTTTGCAACACCTGATGAAGAAGTGCCCACTTGGATCTTACCACTCTTGATACCATTCTCTACTCGCTCTCCTGTCATGATCAACTCAGTGAAGCCAGATGATGAGCTTCCAATGAGATGACTGTAAAACGGACCATTCAGCGTACACATGAACATATCAACCAACTCCCTATCAGTCAAAGGGGGTTGAACTCTTCCAGCTAAGTCTCTCCACTTCTGAGCATACTCCTTAAAGCTTTCTTTGGCACCCATAGACATGCTCTGAAGCTGCATGCGAGTGGGGGCTAAGTCAGCATTGTATTGATACTGCTTGTAGAAAGCTTCAGCAAGGTCATTCCAATCTCTGATGTTGACACTCTCCAACTGATAATACCACTCTAGCTGAGCTCCAGATAAACTCTCTTGAAAGAAATGGATCCACAACTTTTTATCAGCAGTGTGGGGTTGAATTCTTCTGACATAAGACCTCAGATGCAATTTGGGACAAGAGACCCCATCATAGACAACAAATGTAGGAACTTTGAACCCAATGGGTATGACCACCCCAGATATCAAGCTCAAATCCTCAAAATCCAGCCCAGATGATTTCTGTAATTCCATAGCATCCATTCTATCCACCAGCATCTTGAATTTGTCTTTGTTAGGCTCATGGTAGTAGTTAGCCTCAGAATCAGAGTCCCCCATAGTGTTGTGGAGACTGCCTCTCTCCTGCTCAGATTCTTCAGATTCATAGTCTTCAACCTGTTCCTTGGTCTTGGCAGGACCTTTGAACCTTCTTCCCATGTTGAGCAACCCAGCAGACCTTCTAGCCTTCTTAGTCTTCTTGGCCAGCAGTGTCTTCAATTCATCCTGCCCCTTAGATAGGTTCAGGATCAGCTCTTGGAACTGTGCATTCTGTGCCTGGAGATCCTTAACTGATTGTTCAAGAGCCATTGCTGAAATAAACATCGAGAAGATGAGAAACCTGTACACAATTATAAACCTGTGATGCAATGATATGGGAATGCATATGCAATGTTTTCAAGGACCGCAGGATTTAAATTTGCTTAAACAAACAAGAAAGTAACTTTTTATTAGTAATAACTTGTTTTTGCCTTTTAGGCTTACAAAAAATGAAAACGAAATAAGTACAAAAGATGGGGTTTTAAGTCTCCCATGGACGTTTCCTCTTTGTGTTGAGGTATGAGTTGAGGTTTCGTTCCTCATGAAGTAGCTTTGTTAGCTCTAGGATCCTTGCTTGGCTTGCTTTGTAATGAGCCTCGAAAGTATCCCTTTGCTCTTTCAGTTGGATCCATGATCTCTGCAAGTCTTCCATATCAGTAGGCATGTCTGGGTGAAGGATGGTATAAGCTGTGTCTCCTTCAGCAACAGGTTCCATGGTAACTGGTAGGACGGCAGGATATGACATCATGAGTGTATGAGCACGAGATCGTACCCATCTGAGATAAGCCTCCATAGGAATAGTGTACTTAGGCTCCAGTGTCTTGCTGTCAATCCTGTTTACCTTTCCCCAAGCTCGGATGAATCTCTGACGGTAACCCTGAGGATCGTTGTCGTAATCAAACACAATGCCCTGAATCAACATGTCATGTGGACCATCGCTCCGGGCGTAACCAAACTGTCGTAAAGCTAGAGATGGGTTGTAGGTGATGCCTCCTCTTATGCCTAGAAGTGGCACATTAGGAAACTCCCCACAACGGTCAATGATGGTGACATTCTCCATAGATCTGGAGCACCAATGGATGTCTGAGTGAGAAAGTGACATGATCCTCTTGGACCATCTGAACCCTTGCTCATTCTTCATTACTGAGCGAGGAAGGTGAGAAATAAACCACCTAGAAAGTAAAGGTATGCAGCACATCAAAGTTCCTCTTGCCCTTGTAGTACGGGTGTGAAGAGAATGTAGGATGTCTCCAAGTAAGGTAGGCACTGGATTGTGACTCAGGAATATGTTGATGGCATGAACGTCTATGAACTGATCAGGATTGGGGAACAACACTAAGCCATAAATCAATAAGGCTAAGATCTCCTCAAAAGCCTCGTAGCTCATAGCCTTCAAGAACATTTGAGCTTTATCCACTAATACCTTGGCAAGAATACCTTTAACTCCACTTCTCGTCTCTAGAACAATGTCAGACTTCTTCAGATGTAGAGCTGCAGCAATAACTTCTGGTTTAAGCTCCTTCTCTAAGCCTGTGAATGGCTTCTGATCAAGAACAGGTATACCCAGAAGTTTAGAGAACTCCTCCATGGTTGGAACCAGCTGATAATCAGGAAATGTAAAGCAATGGTGCTTAGGGTCAAAGAACTGAAACAGCACACTCATCATGTCTTCACTGAACCCTGAAGTAACTAGATCCAATAAGTGACCATGTCTCTTGTTGAACTGGGAATGATCAGGCACTAGGGAAACCAACTCCTTGAGCTTAGCAGGTATCCCTACAAAGTTGATCCTGATGGTGTTTCTACGAGCAGAAGCCATGACCTGCAACAAAGAACAAAGATAAATCCTTTGGTCCTTGAAATGGTTAGGGAAAATGATATGCTTATGATGCATGATGATGTCATGATGTCATGCTCAATCACAAACATGTGGCACACACAAACAAGTCACACCATAGCCCTAGGTTTAAAGGCTTGCATGAGGTTCAAAGGCAAGTACCCTCCCCTGAAGTTAGATGGTTCATCCTGTCCTACAAAAGTAACCAGGTTCTAAGGGATCTCAATATCATTGATCCTTCACAAGGGTGGTTGTTCAGAAGGCAACTTACTTGCCAACCAAAACCCTCCAAGTTTAAGATCTCAATGAGCGTAGTATCGAGTGTCAACCGACTTCAGTCTGCACCAAAGCCGGTTACCTCACTACTTTCTAAAGGCCAAGATGAGTTAACTAGGGTTCTAAAAGTCAGTTAGTGCATTGACAACATATGGCAGCCTCAATATTATCCTCAACTTGACTTAAGGAATATAAGCACCAACCAAGAAGTCGCACTAACTATGGCCACCAGATCAACCGTATCGATATACGTCGTACAGTTTCCTTGGTCTATTGCCATTTACCTAAAGTACACTAGATCCGGGTTAGGACCTTTCACACATAAGAGCACCCCAACAATATAATAATAAAGCAAACAAGGCAAACAATTTAAAGTGATCTTAATTCCTAAGGGTACCCCTCTTAAATAGGTCCCCAGCAGAGTCGCCAGTTCTGTAACACGGTGGGAGAACTGACTTTAAACAATGTTGCGGATAGCAAGAGTCGCCACCGACTTTTATTTTATCCATAAGGAAAGGTTATAAAAGAACAGGAAAGACCTTAGAGAATATTTTGGGTCCGGGGGGTAGGTTATGAAAAGGGAAGGTGTTAGCACCCTTTTCATCCATGGTTATCCATGGGCTCTTAGGTACTTAAGCTCACTTTTGAATTGTTTTGAAAGTGTAATGTGTGAATAGAAAATTTTCAGAATAGTTAATAAATAATCCATGTAAGGATGTGTTAAGAACTTGTTTGAAAACTTGTTGAAAATTTGTTTAAGTGTGAAAAAGTTTTGAAGTGAGCAAGTATCTAGGAGTAGCCTACCCTAATGTTTTAAGGTCTTTCTTATTCTTTATCCTTTCCTTAGTAAGACTATCCCTACTATAATGGAGTAGGTAGTCCTTACTTTGGATGTTAAGGGACATGTGAGGGACAATTTGACTTTGAAGGCCATTGTGGGATGTAATAAGCACATATAAGGGACCATCATCATTTTTCGAAAGGGACTCGATTTGTAAAGGCAACCATAAGGGACTTTGATGATTTTTTTATTTGAGGGACTTGCTTTATACACCCCACTTAACCATTATTCGTAGGCAACTTGAGGGATATCCTTAGGAAGTGAGACGACGATTAAAATCGACTTACGTGTGTGACGTGTGACAGAAATGTTGCAATACATCAGCAGAAATTTAAATGCGAAGAGTAAACGCGATTATTAGGTTCGCGAGGTTACAATTGAGAAGCAGATACAAATACAAACGAAACTTGAGTAAATAAAATAAATAACGGTAAACATGACAAGCTGCAAAACAAATGAACAATGTTAGTAGGCAACGTCAGACGACAACCAAAGGAACTATAAGACAGTGGAGAATAAAAATGCAAGATTTGAGATTTTTAGCTGTTTATTTTTGATATAAAAAAAATTTATGACTTAAGTTAAAAGAAGTTTCAATAAAAAAAAGATTAAGTTAATTTTCAAAAAAAAAGTTTTAATTTAATAATCTAAAAAAAAAAGGTTTTATTTTTAATGTTATCATTATTATTTATTATTTTTTTATTATTAAGATAAAAGATTATAAAGTTGGTTTAAAGGGATAAAATAAATTACTAAATAGTAGGAATTGTTTTAAAAAACATAATTAGCTAAATGGTTAAAAAAAAGCTGTTAATTATTATTTTTTTTGGATTATTTAGTTATGATTAATAAGAAAAAGTTAAACGGCAGACTAATGAATTAGTTTTAGGGTGATTAAAGGGTGGTTAGAGTTTTAAGTGGTGTCAGTGTTTGTGTTAGTGAATGATTAGCAATAATTAAACAAAAATTAAACAGAAAGGGAAAGAAACCCTAAATCCCAAAATCGCCCCCCCTTTCTTCTCCGGCGCTCTGCTCCTATCGTGATCTCCTCTCGCGATTGCCATTCTTCTTTCAAGTTTTCTTTCCTCTATCTCCATTTCCGTTCGTCTGTACTCGTCCCCGCCCTCTCACTTCTGCTAAAATCAAACAAAACAATCAAAAGCCAAATGCATCAATATGGTAAAAAAGCTACCTGAGTTCGTGATTGATTCGATGGATTCGAGTGACGATTCAGAGGTGTTGACTCTTGCGAGGAAGCCCTCCCTGGTTGGCGGTGACGGTCGCGGCTTGCAATTGAATTCGCGACGGAAGAGGATGGAGATAAGTTTCTTCTTCTCACTCTCTTAGGGTTACGAAATTAGGTTTTTTCTTGATAGCTGTTAGCGGTATTTTTTCGGTGTGTTTTCCTCCTCTTTATATAGACTTGGGATTTGAAAGCGATTTGAATATTGGTTGAATGCTGATTGATTGTTTCCATTTTGGGGCTGAATCAAATGAAAACTTTCCTTTTTCTGTCTGATTGCAATGATTTCTGTTGATGAGGATCTCAATCTGTGATACTTGGATCGATCACGTTTAGCGTTCGGAATATCTGCTAGCTGTCTGAATCTTTTCCCCCAAATAGGTATATTCCTCAATTGATTTGCTAATTCTGGATTTGTGATTTGGCAGGTGTGGATAGTGATGATTTTGGGCCAAAGGAGATTAAAAGCCCAAAGTAACAACCACTCGACTTTTTGACATATGATACGCTTCGCAAAGATCCTCAGCCAATACGCCTTGCAATGAACTTCAATCGATCTTGATATTCTTTGGCGAAGGCTCACGTGAAGATGCTGGTGATGGTGAGTATTATTCGAATGTCTCTCTTGCGAACAAAACTGAATGTAAGATATGATGTCCTCCATTCTTGTCTTCAGGTCAAATTGATATGTATCTAACACTGTTTATTTTTCATGTGCTTGATGGTGGTGTTTGGGGAGCTAGAGTAATGTATTGCACAAATCATCGCCCCTCATCATATTATCTTTATCTGCACCAACTGATCAAACTCAGACCACATAGGGACTGATGTCTTATGGAAGCAAGAAAATAGTGTATCCATGGGAGCATCCAACACTGTAGGTGTATCATCAATCTCTGTGTCATCTTCAGCTTATCAATTGCTTGAACCTTTATTTCCTCTTTTAACACAGCAATTTCAACCAGAGTTTTCAGGGCATACAGAGTATCCAACATCTCTTAGGAATGTTATCCGTATGAGGGTTGCCTTAGCCTTAAGTTCTTGAACATTGTTGCCACCAATATTTCCAACAACAACACTACAATCTTGCCTCCAATGAGGGTATTGCCTAGGAAATCTTACACGCATCAGAGTTTCAGAGGTATCTTAATCCCTTTCCAACTTCTTGTAGGAGCTGGTCAATAAATAGCAATGACACCATACTGCTGCAGCATATTCACATAATTCTGTTGTCATTTCGCATGTGTTAGCTTCATTGGCAATTGCAGTTAGCGCTTCAGGTTTTAACCTCTTGGCACAGGGTGGCGTATGGTAAAGGTGATGACAGTGTCATAGTTTAATTCTTGCTATGCTTTGCTCTTCAATCACATAACTCATGTTTTTTTTTTTTCAATTAACTTGATTATGCTTTCTCTATTGTTGAGTTACTTCACCGACTTATTGACTTCATCCACTTCTCTTGGCACAAGGTTGAATGGAGTGTTTCCTGTTGACAAAGGCGTGGTATCTCTCTACATTTGCTGCGAGCCTCAGTTTACCGAGATTACTGTCATAATTTCAAGTAATTGATGTGAGCTTCAAAGGTCTGTTATGTTTCCTGTATGAGCGTAGTTTCTTGGTAATGTCTGCGTCTCGTAACACTTAACAATTGTTGTGGATTAAATGCAAGTACACTACTAATTCAGACTTCAAGTAGTTAAGACTCAAGGACAATGTCGCATCTTCTTCTATTGACTCGTCTGCACGCAGAATGAAGCTCCCCAGCAAGCTCCTCCACGTGAGTCTTCAAACTGAGCTCTGGTAACGGTTATAAGAGCATCTGTGGTAATTGAATACTTTGTGCACTTCAGGTGAGTGAATTCCAGACAATTGATAGAAGATGAGCCCATCAAAGCTTCTGCAAGGCGTTCCTTAGATATCTGTAGAAGGTATGAATCCTACTGCTGCTGTTGTTTTTCATTCGATTCAAAAGTGATATCTGCAACCATTTTCTCCAGCTTCTTTGAAGGCTTTCACTGTGCAACTGGTTTTCGCAGGGAACACAGGTTGGCCTCACAAACTCTTGAGTAAAATCATGATTTTGGAATAAAGTTGTTGATGTGCGGCTTCCACTGATCAAGATTGAAGAACGAGTCAAAGTGTTGCTGAGAGTGTACTTCTTACGACCGGTCCTGATCTATCTGCTGAAGGTCACGCTCAAACTTCTGCTTCAGGATTAGAGTAACTGAATCTGCTGTGTTAAAACTAACTGATCTTATGTGCTGGCCTCGACATGACAGGTTTTAATTGGAGCGTGAGTTTCATCCCAACTGAGACATATCCATAGCAGGCTGGAGATGCAGGACAAGGTATGATATAGCAATGACTCGTTGAAGCGAGTTCCTTATACATCTTGCCATTGCTGTTGTTTAATTGCGGTTTCGACGGTTATTTTGAATTTGCTACCTCTGCTTTGTGTTCAAACTGATGCGTTATTGTTTGTCACAGGTGTGCACATGAAGCGAGTTAGCACACGAGGGCTTTCAAGATTGGCGTGACATGTTCAAAGTGCAAAATAGGAGTGACGCGAAGAGACATTGGATTGCTTAGAATTAGGACTTATGGCTTTGTGGTAGTTGTTAACTTTGTAATTCTCTGATGTTGCAATGGTCATGATTTTCGTGTAACTTTTGAATATCCTTGGCTTTGTAAAGAGTTTAGTAAATATGAATTTCAAACTTGTAAACCTTGGATCTTAAATCTTGAAATGCCAGATGGATTAAATTTTGAATATGACTTTATCATGAAAAAGAGGGAGAGTTTCTCTCGCAACTTTGAGATTTCTTCTGTATAGTCCCGATTTCCTTACAAACCCCATTTTAATCTGTAGCTTAAATCATGACTTATATTTCTTGTTGGTTGGTAATGCCTTATGTCAGGAGAATTGGTATGTGGTTGTAGCCAAATAAGAAGAGACCCTCGAGCTGACAATATTACCGTTAATTGCTCCTTCAATCTTTTTTTGAAAATTAGTCGTAAATGAACCAAATGTCTCGATTGTCGCCATGAGGACCTTCAGAGTCCTACTCCGCAAACTCCTTAATAGAATATATATTTGAAAAGGGGAAATTAACTCGAAACAAAATTAAATCAGTGTAGTAACATCCTCAGTTGTCATCCTTTGAAATCATATACGAAGATATATCCGTACTTAATTTCCAGATACCCATTAGCCGGAGGTATTCACCACTTAAAATCTTGAATGGTAAACTTTAAATTCAAAAGTAACACTCACACCCTTGTGATTCCTTGTTAGTAAGAATTTATGCCTTGACATCATTGCACCTGCACACACTGGTTAGCATAATGTAGTGGTCAGTGTGAACCTTGTGAACCTTCTTGGAACACAAAGTCTTGTATTGTGAGGGCAAATTTTGGGGTGCAACAGGCACGTATGCAGCATTCAATACCTTCAGCAATGCATTGCGGTGCGCCTCAGAGCACAGCAACAAGTTAAGAATCGAGATCTTTGACGGAGTCTGATGAAGATGATCTACAATTTTGTAGTCACTTTTCTTGATCAGTCGCATGAACTCTTCAGCATCTTTAACCAGCAAGTCCTTCTCTGCCCCTGCAGGGACCTCCTCAACAGCTTTACCTTTACCCTTATCCACAGCGTCAGCCCGAACCACTTTCTCTGCTGCAACCTCTATTGGTGCGAACACTCTACCGCTTCTAGTGATACCACTGACTTCAGTAAGATTCTGCACAGTTGACTCGAACGGCTCAAGCTCTATCTTTTGGCCATTACAATAAACCTCGGCGCCATAATGCCATGGAACGGCATTGGTACTCTCGAATGGGATTGGTCCGGCCCTGGTGATGGTAATAGTAGGCGGACGAGGCGCAGAAATAGTGATAGGGTGGCGAGGAATGGTAATGGTAGCAACTTCGTCTGCCTGCTTCAGCACAACTTCCCCTGATGCACTCTCAACGCTCCGGCTGAATTGCAAAATACCCTCGGACATCAGACTTTGGATACCTTCGATCAGCTGCTCACATCCGTCAGGAAGTGTAGCACAAGCCATACATAACTCTCCACATCCAGGAAAGAAGCCCCTCTTCAGCAACTTAGCCTTGACAAAACTAAGTGGGGTTTTCAAATCTTTGACATCAGTCAGTAAGTCCGCACTCTCCTCGGTGATAACAGCATTCACTCCGCCCCCCTTATGATGAGGCATCGGATTCTTGGTGACGTTGGGCACGCTGTCAGAAAAGTTGATAACCTTGGCGTCCACCAAGTCCTGGACTTTGTGCTTAAAAGCTTTACAATTCTCAATCGTATGGCCAGGTGCCCCAGTATGGAACTCACAAGTAGCACTGGCATCATACCCCGGTGGTGGCGCCCCTGTTAAGGGAGCCAACGTCCTCTTTTGAACTAGCTGAAGCTGCAGCAAAGTTTGCAGAAGCTGCGCATATGACATAGGTGGAGTATCAAACTGACGGCTTGCCATAGGAGCCCGATTCTGATATCTTTTATACCCCTGATTATTCTGCTGCTGAGGCTGCTGCGGCTGCGGCTGAGGCTGCGGCGGAGCAGCTGGAATGTTTATGCTAGCAATCTGAGGCTGAGGGCCCTTGCCCTTTCTCCTAGCGTTAGTGACAGCACTGGCATCTCCCTCTCGACGCTTGCCAGTATAGGGTTTCTTGCTACCTCCTCCAGCTGAGGATGATTCGCCCTGAATTTTTCCGATCTTTATACCGTTCTTAACATGCTCGCCCAAAGTGATAAGAGCCGAGAATGTTCCCGACATGCCACTGACCAGCTTTTCATAGTAGATTCCGGGAAGGGTAGCCACGAACATTTGTACCAACTCACGCTCAACCATCGGTGGTTGAACCCGGGCAGCCAATTCACGCCACCGCTGGGCGTACTCTTTGAAGCTTTCATTGTTCCGCTGTGAGAGATTCTGAAGCTGAACTCGGTTGGGAGCCAAGTCGCTATTATATTGATAGTGGAGAACAAACGCTTCTGCAAGCTCTTTCCAGGTGCGCACAGCAGCGGGCTCCAAGCCCATATACCATTCGAGCGATGGCCCAGAAAGACTATCCTGAAAGAAGTGCATCAGCAGCTTCTCATCGTCAGAATAAGCGGACATCTTTCTATAATAAGATCGGAGGTGGACCCGGGGGCAAGTGGTGCCCTTATACTTCTCAAAGGTAGGCACCTTGAACTTGTGGGGTACTTTAAAGTCAGCAATCAACCCGAGGTTGGACATGTCAACGCCCAATGTGTTCTGATTTTCTATGCTCCTCATCTTGTCTTCCAGCGCCTTGAACCTGAGTCGAGCCTCGGCATTCAACTCTGCTTCTATACCTCTCTGAGAGAATATATCATCCTGATGGTCCTCCAACCACGGCTGAGGCACCACCAGATTTCCTGCACCAGCATTGCCGTTGACCGGCCCCATGTTAACATTGGCTCCCAAACTACCATTGACGGCGCCCGCCGCGTTGAGTCCGAGATTAGTCATCAGATTGCCGTTAGCACTGCCGTTGCCTCCGGCAGCAGGAACAACGTTCTGTGGAGTATCCCCTTGAGGAGGAGTAGGCACGGCCCCTCCATGAAGTATGCCATTACTGTCGGCCCTGGAGATCAGAGGTTGAACCAGAGTACGAAGCTGATCTTGACCATTCGCAACCACCTGCATCAGCTCCATAAAACGATCCATCCGTTCACGGAGTTCTTGGACATCTGACTGTACCTGGTCCATGATTCTCGTCTGGTTAGCGCGAGTTGAGTAGCGGTGGATGAGTCTTTGATCAATCCTGGAGATCGGAAGCAGCGCGGAACCTGAAAAACCTGTCAACAATAAAGGTTAGGAAAAGCAATAAGATATACACCATGCAAATATGCTTCATGCAGATGCATGCGTGTGTCTGTGTGCGTGGGAGATTTTTCCCCGATCCTAGTGCCTTAGCGACGGTGCTGATAATAACAGGAAGAAGAAATCCGAACCCAATCATGGAAACATCAATCTCATATATATATAGAAAGGCCTGTCAAGGTTGTACACAGTATCAGCGAGTACAAATCAACAGCATGACCTCAGCCAACAAGTCTGGTGATGGTCAGCATACATCAAAGATCAAAAACAACAGGGATATAACTAGTCAAGTATGGCCACGGGCGCGATACTCTGCTAATAACTCCTTTGTCTCTGAGTGATTTGGCGAAGTGAGCAACCCCTCGACGAGTAGTCCCCTCTGCCTGATAGTATGCTGAAGCCCCTGAAATGAACTCTCCCAAGCGCCTTCGCCAAAGCAATCTTCCAGCTTCCGCTTCTTAGACTCAAACATCAGCTTATGCTCCTTCAGGCTAGCAATGGCTTTGTTGAGACGTGCTTCAGCAGAGTATCTGCGGGCGGTCTCTTCATCAAACCTCCGTTCACTGTCCTTCACTTCAGTCTCTAGCTTAGAAATCTGCAGCATCAGCTTGTCTTCTCGCTCCTTCCTGGTGGCCATGGAAGTCTTCCAATGCTGGTCGAACTTAGATATTCTCCGGTATGCTTCCTCCAGATGCGTCTTCTTCGTAGCCAGCACATCATTAGCAGCTCTGAAGTCTTGACCTAAGCGTTCCCGATCAGCAATCTGCTTTGCCAAGTCTGCACTCAGCTGGCTCACCGACTCTGTTTGCTTTTTGAGAGCATGCACGGCTTCGTTCCTCTCACTTCGAAGCTGAGCTAACTCCTTCTCTAATTCTGCATTTGCCCTCTTCAATTCATCACGCTCGGCTAATACCTGGTTGTGCTGATGAATGGACACAGTGGTAGGCTCTTCGACTGGTGGAGGACTCTCTGGTCTGACATGAGGGAATGGCATCCCTATAGCGCTGGCTCTGGCTCTGATCCAATCTGAATAAGGAGGATAAGCTTGGTTGTCGCTCTTCCCCAACAAAGACTTTCCTCTCGTGCTGATATTGTTCCACGCATACTGAAGCTTGGACAACAACTCCCCCTCTAGAATACCCGTGAGGTACAGAGATTCCCGTACCTCTTCTTCCTTCGGTGGATTCCTCAAAGCATATGCAAACTGACGAACTAATAATGATGGGTTGTAGTTGATGCAACCCTTCCTACCTATCAGAGGTACGTTAGGAAACCCACCACAACTGAAGATCATCTCGGTGCCTAACCTGCTTCTGTCGACGAACCAAACAACGTCTTCTGCCGACAAACTCATCAGACGCTCAGGCCACTCAACCGTGGCTGCAGACAAGACAGAAGAACCCCTCTTGGGCAAATGACTATCAAACCACTTGTACAACAACGGTACGCAGCATGAAACATTCTTCCCTCTCCGGTTCTCATTCTTGTAATGCACTGAATGGTAAACGTCTCCGATCAGAGTAGGGACTGGATTCCCTGAGGCAAATATATGGAATGCATCAAAGTCTACGAAATCAGGCATGCTGGGAAATAGGATGATGCCATATATGCATAAAGCAAGGATGGCGCTGAAGGCGTCCCAACATTTGTCCTCGGCACACTGCTGAGCCTTAGCTGTCAGAAACTGCAGAGAGAACCCTGGGACCTTGTTCCAACTCGTCACCACTAACTCAGAAGCGCTCAAATGGAGTGAGGAAGCCAAGCTAACCAGATCAGGCTCAGCATCCATGTGGACAAAAGGCACCTGCCTTTTGATAGGCACACCCAACATATCAGCATACTCTTCCAATGTCGGCGCGAGAACGAAGTCGTGAAAAGTGAAACACCTCAAGGGAGGATCGTAAAACTGCAGGAGAGCATGTAACCCATTCAACTCAGACGCGGAAGGTTTGTAGACCAGACTAAGCAACTTGCCATAAGACTTCCTGAACCTATCCTTCACAGAATTCCCTGCCAGGGCTATCAAACCAGTCAGCTTCGACACATCGGGGGTCGGGAATTTGTACGCAACAGTCTTCCTGAGAGAAGCCATAACAACAGTAGGAGACGGGAAATCCTGGATCGGGGAAACAGTACCTGCAACACAGACACACGTTAATGGAATGCAGATGAATGCGTAAACTAATGCAAGATGCAGGTATGCAATAATATATCCAGGTGGCTGCTGTGGAGATCCGGTATCAACAGTCACTGATGAGGACGAAACCCCGGTGTAAAACCACTGATCTGATCTGCTGAGAATAACCATCTGATAGGACCAAAATTCTGTCCTGACAAGAGTAAGTGCCAGATAATAAGGACCCCGGGTGCAATATCAAGGAATATCTGCTGAAGTCTTCAGACCCCAAATCAAAAATCTGCCCTATCGAGAACAAACACACAGCTGCTGATGAGATCTTCAGACCTCACTCAAAATCTGCCCTATCAAGAACAAATAACATCTGCCGATGAGGTCTTCAGACCTCACTCAAAATCTGCTCCATCCAGAACAAACCGCTGATGATAACATACTGATCAAAGCCTGCTCTACCAAGAACAGACAAACACCCGGCGACAAGATCCTCTGATCAAAAACCTCTTGCTCTATCAAGAACATGTCTGCAACTGAGAACCCAACATAACTGATTCACTGTCAAGAAAACCAGGTAGTCTGAAGGTCTAAGTTTCCTGCAATAAACCCAGTCCCATTCACAGGTATGAACCTAGACTGACTCAAGGTACGGCATCCTATGCGTTCATCAGCGTCACAGACTTTCAAAACTGATGATACGATTCCCAGAAGGAGTGGCATCATCAAGTCCTGAAGAGGCCTCACTTAGCTGAATCACAAATGATCGGTCCCCAGAGTCGACAATCCACCAAACCAGCAACCGTCTCAACCCAAAGGGTTGAAAGTGAAGCCAACCGGATGAACCTCGTCTGAGCGTGGATTTCATGAGACACTAGTGCCTGCAAAGCAAGCACGCGCCCACTAATTTCCACTCTAAGTCTATGGTGCACTCAAGCCTGGGTCTGGCTTCTCACTCAATCAGAACTCCCATCCCACAACAGCACAAATAATCATATTATACTGACAATAAAATGCGGGAAATAAAGTGCGAGAAGTAAAAATGCGGTAAATAAACGCAACCCAACAAGCAAACACACAAACAATAGGATTGACTCTCTTAAGGGACGTTGGATCCCAAAACTGACTCGCTTTCGGGACGTTGGATCCCTAGGAAACTGTCACAGTCCCCAGCAGAGTCGCCAGCTGTCGCTTGCGCGAAAATAAGGTGCCGGCATGACAGAAGAGTCGCCACCTTTCGTTATTTATCCCTCAGAGCAGGAAAGGAAACGATCGGAAAAACCTGACGAATAAGGGTAAGACAAGGTCATCGCAACCATTGTCTGGGTTCGGGAGTCGGTTACGCAAGGGGAAGGTATTAGCACCCCTCACGTCCGTCGTACTCGACGGGATCCTCGCTTGTTTGTTTACTTGGACGGGTTGGTTATAATCTATCTACCTATCAAGGCTGGCTGAAAAAGAAAAGAAAAATGACTCGGCAAAGCGTTGCGCTTTATGCCTACGTATTCCCGTCTGGAACGAGAAATCAGAGTCAACGTAGTTCGCCTAACTACGGGGAAAGGTTGAAGGTTGCTCGCTAGGATATCACATCCTATGCCTACGTACTTTCATCTGGTATGAAAGATCAGAGCAAACGTAGTTCGGGAAACTACGGGTTATCTCCTAAAAGAAGTGTTTTTTATTGTGTTTGCGATTTCAATCGCACTAGAGACTATGACCTGAGAGTGAATGCGTCGCATGTCACCCAAAGGGTACCATACTAAACATCCAGACTGTGGAAAAGAAACTCTCCCACAATCCTTTCTCAGATAGCTTAAGGCTAGTAACGTACGAAAGAAATCATTCATGATTACTGTATCTTAAACTGTTTCGAGATGAGAAGAGAACAGGCCCAACTAGGAGGGAGACTATCAAGTCCTACTGTTGTCATGCCATGGATTCATCCTATGGTTGAGGTTTAAACAGGGAACTCCTAGATGTTGTCATGCATAGGTTTCAACCTAAGAGTCTATCATCAAATCCTCATCAGAGGAAATGAGGGTCCTAAGGGATCATGTCAATGATACACCAAAACAGACAAAAGCATCAGCTTTAACAGTAAAATGCATGCAATGCAAGTGAGGGAGGAAATGTGTGTGGGGCTTCAGCCTCCACAAGCTCGTCTCAACCTCAAGCCAGTCATGAAATAACAGTAATCATACTGAAATAAACAACATGCTATCAAGCAAAAACAGTAAACTGTAATCATACAGACAAAAGAAATGAAATGCTATCAAGCAAAATAAACACATGGGCAAGGGAGCTGGGCTCTACCGAATACCCGCAAGCAAAGCCAAGCAATAACAATACAATCAGATGCCCTCATGCTCTTAGACTGAACTTATTCTAAATGCTTAGTCTAATGCAACAGACAAATCAGACAAAACACACAATACATCAAAGAAAACAGAAGAAAGCCTCAGCTCCTCCAGCAGCAACTCAGTCTTCAGACTTCAGAGATCACTTGCTTTCCAGGTATCAACCCTACAACATGAGTATCAACTCATCTTCTCCCTTTGAGCTTCAGCTCCTTTGATCAGCTCTACCTTCAGGCTTCACTATCTTCAGGGATCTTCAGGCATCAATTTGATCTTTACAGAGTCTTCAGACTTCAATAATCTCCAAGGAATCATCCTCTTCAAGGCCTCAGCTTCTATCTTCAATGGCTCCAATGCTCCAGCAAACAAGATTCAGTCAATAAGATGAGTGGGGGATGTTGCAGTGCTCACTGACTTCCAAAGGATGCCATTGAGAACTTAACATCAAAGGAAAGGCTCTCTCAAAGTTCTACCTTATAGGGCAAGGTCACTAATCCCTCCAAAGGAGAGAGGTGAATACCCTTAAGGGACTCTATGTCACAGAGAAGAAAGGAGGTGAACAAGACACTCCTTGTTTATTGAACAAAATACTCTATCTAGGGCTCTGCCTATGCACCTATAAACCTATAAACAAAATCAAAAGCTATGCTAGACTCCTCTGCAAGGTCTTCAAAGCTTCCATGATGATCCACAAGGTCTTCAACTCAATCTTCAAAGCTCACACACTCAAAAGAGAAGGAAAGAAAACACAACAATACAACTTATGCCTTTAAGCAACACACATACTATCCATACATTCAAAAATCAATGAAAAATACTAAAATACCATACAAATTCCTAATATAAATTCTAGGGGATCCTATTTAACTACCCTTAAGTCCCATATATTCCCCATACACTAACCTGTCCTAAAAACCCCAAAAATAAAATGTTGAAGTTCAAGTACACAACCTAAAACCCTAATTAGAGCACCTAAATGTCTAACAATCAAAATACATCAAATTTTAATCCACAAATCTAGTAATAAATCCAGAGAGTACTACAATGCAATATGAATCACCACAAAAAAGAATGGGCAAAAAATCTATTTCTAAATGCATGAACAAAAATATACAAATCCATGTATGAAATGAATGGTTAAAAAAGTGCATTTATTTGTAAAATATGCAAAAAATACCAATTAAAATATAAAATGCAATTTTTATATTTTTTAATTTTCTAGACATTTTAATGAAAATGTTAAAAAAAGAATGAGTTAAAAATAATATTTTTTCATTTAGTTATGATTTTTAGAGAATTAATGAAATGTGAAGAAAATTGAAAAATAAAATATACAAGAGAAGGAGAGAGGGGGTGAGAATAGTAGTGGATTCAGTTCATTTCATTTGGGTCAGCGCGCGTGGGGTGTGTGAATAGAAGGCAGACTAAGGCCCACACGGTCACTAAACCAAACGCAGCGTTTAGGTTTTTAAATTTCCCTCCGTTTTCTTGGATTGATCTGGGCCGTTGGATGCGATTGAGAAGTCAAATATTCAAAGGAGATGGACGGTTGTGATTACGTCTTCTCCAACGAACCAAACTAGGGTTTCAGAACCAGTTTTCATGCAAGCAACTTCTACTCCACGTATCTCTCTCAACTCTCAATCATTCCTCACGATCCAAACATCAAAATTCATCTACTCCTCTCCCTCTACACGACCACGGTGTTAGAATTTTCTAACTCTCCCTCAAGAAAAAGATACGAAGGCTGCAAGTCTTGTCCTCCATTCTTATGCTCTGGTTTGCATGGTTATAAAATGATCTCATATTAATCAAGATTATACCACATGCTAAGGGGATCATGCTGAGCTAAAAACCTAAGAATATAGTAGCCTAGGGTGCGTGTTCTTGATCTCTAAAGTTTCATGTCAAAACTTCAACCTCCATGAATCATGCTCAAAGTCTCAAGATCTCATCATCTAACTTAGCCTAGCCATTCTATGCCTAAAACATGGTATATCTACGCATAATTAAGGTGAAAAGGAGAAGGAAAAGAACCTGTCAAGAATGAGAAGAAGGTGATGCTATGGCACGATTCAAGCCTTGTAACTTCTCCACAGTGATCTTCCAATGGTGCTTTACTTTCTGTATGCAAAATCCTTGAAGATGAGAGCTTGTAGTAGTGACTTTTCTCTTGAAATGCAGCTATGGTGCACCTTGAAACCCTAGCTCGAATCTCCTTCTCTCCTCAATTCTTCAACTTTCACCAACCTCTGAACTCTCTTCATGGCCCTCTTTAAATAGCAAGTGATGGAAGGGGCCAGAATCATCTAGATCTTTCTAGAAAGTATTGAAAATATCACCACATGAGAACTTGAAATATCATGATATCTTCTTTCATACCTTGCCAAAATCCCTTGAATATGTCTTTACATGAGATATTAAGTGTGTATGAAGGAAATCAGCCCTTACATTTGGCTTGTGTAAGGTTTTTCAACATTGCCTTATAATGCAAGTAATAGATTTACAAAGAAAGTCCCTTTTTTAGACCTCAAATGAAAAATCTATTTGAACCAAAGTTCTCAAAATAATGTTTCCAATCAAAATGATATATTGGATGACCTATTTTGGATTCCTAGATCCTCCAAACCAATTTTCAAATTCAACTTTTCAAACTTATATGCCATTTTTAGTTCATTTTTGACCAATCATGTAACTTCATGCTATGAGCTTTTCCAACAATTTGTGACCTTCTTTCTAGACCTAAAATCACATTTTGAACAACTTTCATGTTTTGAGTTTTTCCATTTGAGGCTTGGAAATAGGAGTTTTAGGCATTGGCTAAAATGACCTATAACTGACAAATAACCAAAATACCCCTGTCTTGTTCAAACCATAAGTTGAGTTCCATAAATCCTATCAAGGACTTCTACCACTCAAATTAAAGCTAAGAAGATGCCCTACAACATTCATGTTGACCAAGAAATCATAGGAATCATCCTACTAGGGAAAAAGTTGTCTGCAAGTTGGGTGACTTTCAAGGACCCAGATTCACATACCTCTGCTGACCTGTAATTTGTCAAAACCATAACTTGAGCTCTGTAACTCCTATCAAGGACTTCCACCACTCAAATTAAAGCTAAGAACAAGCTCTACAACATTCATGTTGTGGGGAAGATGAGATATCAATCACATCTAGAGCTAAAACTGCCTGGAAGATAGGGGTCAAATTAGGGTTTTTCCACTGACAATCCTCAGAAACCCTAACTCAAAACTTCTCAAACTCTTCAATCATGGTGAGTTGGTCTAGGAATCATCCTTATAACATATCTATACATCATTCCATGATCTCATGGCCCTTGGATTGGGTCTCAACCTTCTCCAAATCTTCAGCTGATCTAGGGTTGACTCAGTCAAAACCCTAATTCTATCATTCATGGTTGAATCCTCTGAATTCTTGCACAATGACTTCTCTGGGCTTCATGATGGCTATCAAGAAATCTCATAGGCTTTCTCAAAACATCAAGTTCATTCTCCAAGTCTCAGAATCATCTGAGGAGCACCCACAACTCTCAAGCTATGAAGCACACAACCCTGGTTTCAACCCACTCCTCTGAGGATCTCTTGAACTTTCTGATGAAAGTATCAACTCTCAAACACTAGATGGATAAATAATTGTTGGTCAAATTTTGGGGTGCAACAATAGTCACACATTAGACACAAACCATATCATACATAATTATTCTCTTAGATAACATGTGCAATTATCATAAAAACTCAAAGGCCAGATGTAAAACCAAATCTTGTTCTTACAATCTCCCCCTTTTTTATGATGAAAAATAATGTATTTTTATAGATAATTTGTATAGGCTAATCACCATAAATCTATAGAATCATAGATAAGCTTAACGGGTTCCCCCTGACTCTGTTACTCTTAAAATTCATTTATGCTTGTTTAGAGTCTCCCTCTTATCCCAAGACTCACAAAATAAGAATTTTGAAGTACCAATTGAAGGAATAGAGAAGAAATACTTCTCCATAGACGTCTCATCAGAATCTGACTAGAACTTCTTGTTCTTCATCTCAGATTTTGGCTTGCTATCAGAAAACTGTAGACGTATCAGAACCTGATTTGTCTTATCAGACTTGATGTGTTGCATTATATATCAGAAACTAGTAGATACTTCCTTAGATGCCACACATCATATATCAAAACCAAATCTTCAATATCTTAACACAGATCATCAATAGGTGCGCATATCCTCATGTCATTTGATGGTTCAGAAATGTGATTTGATCTCTGAAAGATTCACTTTCTTTTAATGCTGGAGTCTAGATACCATTTGAAGTATAGATACCAATTGAATCATTCTTTCAAAAAGTTAACAACTTTTGACAAGTTTTGGGTATCAGCGCGAAACTCATGGATATCCTCTGTTTCTGATAACTTAGTGGTCAACACTAGATATTCACACATTATTAGATCAATCTTGTTTAGAATTCTTCTTTCTTGTTCAATGACTTCTGAGAATATTAACTTCTGAAGTACTTCCTTCTTGAACATATCTTCTGATAATTTATCAAATGAAAATTATGTATTTCTGATATATCATAGCTTCTGATATGTCTTGTCTCTTCTGATAATAGATCATATATTCTTATGTGTCTTGTCTTTTGTCTTCTGATAGCCTGTTCTAACATACATTAAACTTTTGCGAAGTTCCTGATTAATTCTCAAGCATAGGTTAGAAGTAAAACATATTTGAATTATATTTGGGATGAGATTATTTAGATTTAGGCATATCAAAATCATTATACTTTCACCCCCTTTGTCAGAAATAAAAAAGGTATATAAAAGAAATTGACAAAGAAATATGAAAATAATCATAATGACAGAAAAGGAAATTACATTAAACTAAATAGAGACAACAAAGATAAATAATGATGGCATGCTGAAGGAAAAAAAATCATTCATTAGAATGAAAGAACAAAATAGAACATAAAGCAAAAGGTATCCTATTGTGCCTAAGGTTTGGGGGTAAAGAAGGTTCTTTGAAATAGTTGAGTGACCATATCCAAAATTCTCTTGTTGACCTCTTCTAGCTCATCAATTTTTGCTTTGAGTATCTTCTGTTTTTTTTTTTGCACATCTATTAAAGTACCCAATACTTGAGAGAACATATTTGCTTTAGAGGAATGTGGCACACCCGATTGAGCTGCTTGATTCAAGGAGGTTTCTGCGAAATTATTTTCAATGACAACCTCTTCAGTCACTTCTTTCTACTTATTCTAACTGTTTTCACCAACCGCTCTCTTCCTTTTTCTGCTAGATCCTGTTTCTAGATTACGCATTGCAGATTGTCTTGACTAATTCCAACTTCACCAAATCTCCAATATGGAAGTATTTCTAGTTTTTAATTTCTGGTTCTACTGGAGGGTTTATCAATTCTATAATATTGTTATAAGTGAGAATATCAGAGATTAACCTTCCATAAGGAATCTAAGTTCTTTGAGTTGTTAGTATTTCCTCTGAACTATTGATAGAATCACATAAAAAGTTGAAGAGAAATGCTGGTAGATTGATCTTGTTTCTTCTGACCAGATAGAATAACATGTATTTTAGATCAAAATCCAATTTTGTTAGATTTTCCTTTGGTGAGTGGTAAATGCTGCCATAGATGATATTGAGCCATACTTTTAGGTTATTGTACAGTTTTGAGGTTAAGTTAGAATCCTTACCATCTTTGAATATGGTAGGAGTGATCATTTGAATCTGCTCATAATAACTTAACCTGTGACTCAGCATAGCCTTCATTCTGTTGTGGTATTAAACTACAGTGTTGTCATGAGAAAGAAGTTTAGCAATGTCATCCAACTGAATGTTTATGCCATGACCTTTAATATTTGAACACACCATAGTGGTATTCATAACATAAGTTTTTTCCCCGAATTCCTTGACAAGTTCTAGATAGGTTGGTCCTTTAAGAAGATTAAAGTATGTATTCCAACCTTGAATTTCAAGCATTTCTGAGAAGTCAAAACCATGTGCGGTGAGATCTTTTAAATTCACACTACGTTTAGAGATAACAAATAATAGTTCAATTGGTAGGGCCAATGTGATTTTTGGATCATTGTTCAGATGATTTTCCAAACGCTGTTTTTGGATAGCCAAGCTTTGATCCACAGATAGGTCAGTTTCCATTTGAAGAGGATGACGGCACATACAGTTTATGGTTAAGAGAACAAGAAGGTTTGAAAGATAAAAGTGTAACAAGATGTAGCGTAGGTGTGCGATGTGATGTGAGTATAAATAGAGACAATTGTGATGATTAAGAATACTAGGGATAAGAAACGATTAGACATAAATGAAGGTAAAATCATATTTAACTTATAATCCCAAGACACGTCTAGTCATTTAGGGTAATAATTAATGAGCATGGTGATCGCGACTTTCTATGTCTAATACAACCTAACTACAAGTGCACAGTCTATCGCGTAGTAATAAAAGATATCGATCCCACAAGGACTCGTAATCAAACTAGTGTTCTCGGGAGTTACTATGTTTAGCTAGGTAGATAATGTTTAAGGGAATAATTTCTATTACTAAAGGGAACTAAAAACGTTACTTAAAGTATAATTGCGCGAATCGATATGCAATAATTATGTTCTTCGGGGATTTGACAAGTTACCGGTATATAAAATATTTTCAGAATTTATTTAAGAAGAAAATAGTGATCTAAAGACCTTCGTCTCACGATGGTTGTTGACGCTAGTCGCAACTTTAAGGCGGAACGTATGCTGTCGCTATCCCGTTCGGGGTTAAAATCGCTTTTTGGAAATCTCTAAGTTCTAATCTATTTTAAAGTGCTTTCGCTGTTATTAAAACAAATGCCTAGTGTTTACTATCTGGTCCTAGCCGCAGCTATCTCTTGTTGGTTTGTACCTTAATTAATTTCCCACTGTCGTGGCAAAACTACTTTTAAATAAGTTCTCGCTGTCGCGACGAACGTTTATTCAGGAAATAAGTTTAAGCACTCAGGCCATAAATAACTTTTGAAAAAGAAAGGTTTTAACTGGTTATTATCAAATCCCGTCTGAATTATTATTATATACCGATTACTCTGGTTTAGCTAGACATGGATTTGGAACAGGTAAAACGTAAATAAAAGCAGAAATTTAGAACATACATACTGCTGGGAATTAAAGTTACAATTAACGAAATAATAAAAAACCTGTAAAGTATCCAATTGGCTTTTGGCCAAATCCCAACGATGTCGGCAGGATTGTGTCTTCAAGCCAATAGAGCGTACAAAGGAATATTACAGTAATAGAATACAGGAAAAAGGAAAGGAAAACAAAAACAAGACTTAAACTAAATTTGCTCTGGAAAATATTTGGGCAGCACTTCGTTATCTGAATGCGGCTCCCTTTCTCAGCTCCCCTCCTTCCCCTTTTATAGAGGTGAAATACTAACGGTTATATTTTGCAGAAGGTGGACTTGGAGTCAGAGAAAATAGGAAGTAGTGGTCCATTATTTTGGGACTTGGAACTGGTTTTTGCACGTTTACTGAAGTTCTGCGTTTTTGCCTGCATGACGGTCGTCATGGTGTGTGACGGTCGTCACCCGTGTGACGGTCGTCATGGATGTGTGACGGTCGTCACATCAGCAAAATACGCATCTGTTGTTTTTCATGTTGTTTTCATCTGGTTTTCATCCATATTTCATCTGTAATTGCTTCTTTTCTTCATATTGCTTTGTTTGGACATGATCTTCAAATCCTTGCAAAATATCAGACAAATAACATGGAAAAACCTGAAATCAGATTGAAACCAGTCAAATATTAGTTGAATTATACGTCAATATATATATATATATACGATTTTGCGTTATCAAACTCCCCTAAGCTTGAATCTTTGCTTGTCCTCAAGTAAAAAGTAGGAAGAATAAAAGTCGGCAAGCACGCACCTTCCTCATTCAGAAAGTTGGGAAAAAAACCGGGATTCTAAATAGGAACAAAACGAGTACGGTGACGACACTGGACTATAAGTCTTCGGAGGTCTCCTTTTTATGCAAGTCGGTCCCAATCATGCTACTGCAACTTGGTATCAAGGTTCTCGCGTCATGTTTACCCTGTTTGTTCTAGCGCAATCACATTAAGCCCGTTGTCCATACACTTTCATGGCAAGTCAACCTGTTAGTGATTATGATCTCATGACTATTTTGATCTTTTCATTGCTCATGAGCTTATACCATTGATTTCCAGTGAGTTTTTGTACCGTTGGGCTAAATGCTCGGGTGAGGAGCACATAACTTAGAGGGAACATGTCTCTATACTCGGGCTATATAGCTTTCTTTTCATGATTTTTCATTCTTTTAGAGATCATACACTTATTTGCATTGGTTGCTCGCTTAGAAGTGTTTAGGATGGTGCTGACTGCTTGTATAAACTACTTGGGGCTGAGTTTGCATAGAAACTTGAAACTTTGGTACAAGTAGGTAGTGAAACCGACTCGCATAAACCGGAGGTCTAAGGTGTCAGGACGGTACTGGTTTTGTTAGAATTTTCGTCTCGGAGTTTCAAAACTTGGTTTGAACTTTGGCGCATTCTCGTGATGCTTTTGAGGAACAACTGAAAATTTTTTGTTTATGTCGAATAAAGTGGGGAAATTTGCGTAACGGAAAAAGACATATAAATGAGCTTTTATTTTCTAAAATGGGAAAATGCTTGAATTGAAATTACTGAATTGAAAGTACAAAGAAACGGGAAATAAACGCTCCGCTCCCACACTATCTCAATCAGTGTCCCCACTGATTTGAAAGGATGCGAGATGGAAATACAGAGAAAATGAAAATACAGGAAAGGGAAAAATACAGGAAACAAATAAAGAAAGAAAGAACTAGTCACGGCCTCTGCCTCGGTCACGTCCTCTGTCGCGACCTCTACCTCTGGCATGTTCGACTCGGGCCTCAAAGTTCAGAGCACCAGTGTGATAGACATAATCTTGAAGTCCTTCGAATTGCAAGGTAAGATTTGCCAGGTTCTCAGTGATGGCTTCCTGGCCAGTTTGGAGCTGTTGCATCGTGGTTCTCTGCCAAGCTTCGAATTGCTCTGCTCGCTGATTTTGTTGCTGCATCATGGCGAGTATCTGTGTTTGTTGGTCGAGGGATCGGCGGAGGTCTTCTTCAGAGAAGTCGGGCTCGGGACGGTGGTGGCGACGACGGTAGGATGTGCCTTCAGAAGGAGGTGGTTGTGATGCCTCAGGTTGCTCAGTTCTGTCCAACTCATCTTGCATTTCGTCAATAGAACCTTGGGTGGTGGTTTGAGTTGGGGCAGCAGTAGCAGCAGGGGCATTCGGGTCAAAAAGCCAGTTGGCACGATCCTGCGGGTGCATCCGGGTACGTGACGGCATGATGATGCTTCTGATGGTTTTGCCACGCACGACCGGATGGTACTTTCCATCGGACCTGGAGCGGATGAGGTGGGAAGCTCTGCAGTGGTCGGTGTCCAGAAATACCGAAGGAATTGTATGGAGATTCTGGAGTTGGTTACCGAGGTTCAGGCCTAATGCAATGGAGGTAACAATCCCGCCAAAGTAAAAAGGCTTAGAGTCGCGGTTGCAGTTGGCTTGGATGTGGGCCAAGAGGAATGGTGTTGCATTGACGGGTTCAGAATTGAACACGCAGCGGAGAAAGAAAAGTTCTTTGGAGTTCACCTTGTGGTTGCTATCTCTTGCGAAGATGGTATTGCTCAGCACTCTGTGGAAATACCGGATGGTTGGGTTGTGGATGTGTGTTGCATGCAGAGAATCCCATCCGTCGGTATCGATTTCGGTCAATTGGGACCAAAGCGCAAAAGCTTCATGTTGAAATTGTTCGGTAATGCGACGGTGAGCATCTTCGTCGCGAGGGAAATGTAGGATGTCGACAATCTGATTTTGATTCAATTGGTAGTTCGTGCCGAACATATGGAAGCAAGCGGCGCCGGAATGTTGGCTAAGGTCCCCGCTAGAGGTGAAGTAACTGAACGAACTGAGGAACTCTAGTGTGAGTTGTTCGTAAGTGGGCTGCGGATTTGTGCACAGATGCCAAATGCCGGCTCTTTGTAGCATCCAGGTGACGCCGTCAAGGAGGCCGAGTTCCGTGAGAGATGGTATGTGCGGATAATGGGATGGCTGTAGCGACCGTTGATGGAAGGCTACGTAGTTTGCTCTCTGTTTCTCGCCGGAGTCTCCTTCGCTGAAAATGATATTGCTAAGGTCAAGGGTTTCATTGTTTCTTGCCATTTGCTGGATGATGCTGTTGAAATGGGGGAAGAATGCAGTTTCTGCGGAATGAGATATTGCACAAAATTGGTTAATGAAGATGAAATGGGAGTTGGGATTATGTGTAGTAAGGAGGGAAAACGAAATTTTGAAATGGGGTTTGGATGTGTGGTGATGGGAAGTTGATAAGATGGGAGTGGGGGAAGAAACGTAACTTCTGTTATAGCAGATAACAGATTCTGGACTCGTGACGGTCGTCACACATCTGTGACGGTCGTCACCCGTGTGACGGGCGTCATGGTTCTATGACGGTCGTCACACCAGCAAATTCTGCAGAACGCAGAATTTTGCTACAGGGGTGCTTTTGACATGTTTTTAAGGCTTGTAATTGATACCGCAATGTAATAAATCAGGCAAGAGGCATATGATAACATAAAAACAGAATAAGGGAATAATGAATGAAATTGAAATAACATTTAATTAAAAGGATTGTTTTTAATGTAATACATAAGTGAAATGAAACAAAACTAAAGCTAAAATCTCAGTCCTTTTGTGTCTTCAATTCGTCAAACTTTCGGGCGTAGTAATCGAGCTGGTCACAAACTAAGTCCATGAAAACTGATAATTCGGCATGGATGCTTGTTATTTCATTTCTTGCAGTGGTCAGAGTTGCGTCGAAGGTGTCTAATCGGTGCAGAACAATATCCATTTTGTCAGTGTTTTCTTCAAGAATGGGCTCAGGATAGGTGTTGTAATGTGGAGGGGTCTCAGGGTCTACCTCAGCTTCGGATACAACATCCTCATAATACATATAATCATGTGCTTCAGAGACGTGATCACTGTCGTACATGTAATCTTGTGGTGTGGATTGAGGTGAAGGAGGTCCCATAGGCTCATCCAATTCATAAACCCAATTGTCCTTGTTATGGATACTTGTCATCTGATGATTTGGCAATGTGAATAGCTGGACAGGTTTGTTATTGATAAGGTACTCGTAAGGTCCAGGTCCCATGGTTCTTAAAATGCGCCTGTTAAAGCAAAACTGGATATTCATGGGTGGGACGGTGCCAAAACTAGTGCTTGCATTTAGGTGGAATCTAAGGCCAAGCTCGTGGGCAATCATTGTCACGAGGCCTCCTATTAGAATGGGTGATTGTGATTCCTGAGTGAAGCGTAGGAAGGATCTCATCATAAAAGGCACGACATTCACCGGACGGCCCTGAGAAGCACAGAACAAGATAAACAACTCTTCTTTAGATACTGTAGTGATATTTTCTTCCTTTCCGAAAAGGGTGTGAGCTAGGATCTTATGAAAGTATCTGAAAGCGGGGTTATGAATCTCATCGTTATACATGCCATTTGGGTCGGGGTGATAGTCTCCTGTGATTTTACCCCAGAACTGGTTTAGTTCAAAATCAAGATCTTCATCTTCGGCACTGATGAACACATGTGGTCCGCTAGGAAATCCTAGGAGGTTAGCTAATGACATACGGCTATGGGTTTGGTCCATTCCAAACATTCTAAAGGTTATCAGCTCTGTGTTTGATCCAAAACCATAGTTGGGTAAGTACCTGAAGGAACTAAGGAATTCGTAGGTGAGGTCCTTATAGGTAGCAAAACGGGTTTTCAAGGAGGTGTTCTCCCAGCCTAATTGATTAAACAGGAATTGAATGCTGTCAGTAATTCCTAGCTTCTCCATGGTAGACTTATCATAATACAGTGTTAAGGTTATGTCTCTCTCAGTTAATGCTGCAAATCTTGCCTTTTGAGCTAATCCTCGAAAATGAACTTTTGTGAAGTCGTACTTGGCCATACTCGCAGGTTAGTCGGAGAAAAACAGGAGGAAGGTATGAAGGCTTTTAAAATCCTGAAAAGTTTAAAACAGAAGTTTTAAGTCAGAATTTTTAGAAACAAAAGGTGGTAGAAATGAAAACAAAGTTTAAATAAAAGAGAATGAAACAAAGTTTAAATAAAATAATGAAAAAAATAAAAATAGTAGCAACTTAAGTTTAAAATTTTGTTAAAATTTCAAAGTAAGATTTCAAATAAAAATGAGAATGAAATACAGTAAAGAGGGAAATACGGGAAAATTGGGTTGCCTCCCATTAAGCGCTGTTTTTAACGTCAAAAGCCTGACGATAGCTTGGTGACAAGCTATTCGGGGGTTTGAGCAGGAAGCTCGAGCAATGTTATACTGCTGACTTGAGGGTTGTTTTCGTTCTTATTATAATGTTTTAAACGTTGCCCGTTTACGATAAACGGTGCATTTGTCTTATCGGTAATTTCAACAGCTCCACTTTGAAGTACTTTAGTCACTTCAAAAGGTCCAGACCACCTAGATTTTAGTTTACCTGGGAAAAGTTTCAATCTTGAATTAAATAAAAGTACGATGTCTCCCACACTGAATTGTTTCCGGACTGAACGTTTATCATGCCATTTCTTAGTTCGTTCTTTGTAGATACGGGCATTTTCGTAAGCGTCTAATCTAAGTTCTTCTAATTCGTGTAAGTTCAAGATTCGTTTCTCTCCTGTCTCAGTGTAGTTGAAATTAAGTGTCTTAATGGTCCAGAAGGCTTTATGCTCTAATTCTACAGGGAGATGACAGGATTTACCGTAAACTAATTTGAAGGGTGTAGTACCTATTGGTGTCTTAAAAGCGGTCCTATAAGCCCATAAAGCTTCATTCAGCTTTGATGACCAATCTTTCCTTGAGGTAGCGACAGTCTTTTCTAATATTTATTTTATTTCCCTGTTCGAGACCTCTACTTGTCCGCTAGTTTGCGGATGATATGGTGTAGCTACTCGGTGTCGGACTCCATATTTAGAAAGAAGTTTGTCAAAAATTTGCGATATGAAATGTGATCCGCCGTCACTAATGACGAGTCTGGGTACACCGAATCTAGGAAAGATTGTGTTTTTGAAGAGTTTGATTACTACTCGTGCGTCATTTGTTGGAGCGGCAATGGATTCTATCCATTTAGACATATAGTCTACAGCGACGAGTATGTAGTTATTCCCAAAAGAAGACGGGAAGGGTCCCATGAAATCTATTCCCCATACGTCAAAGATTTCTACCTCTAAGATTCCTTTCTGAGGCATTTCATCGCGTCGTGAGATGTTGCCAGTTCGTTGGCATCAATCACATTTTAGCACAGCGATGTGGACGTCTTTCCAGAGGTTAGGCCAGAATAGGCCGGCTTGGAGAATCTTAGCGCACGTCTTGGATGTACTGGCATGACCACCATATGGTGCTGAATGGCATTGGGAAATGATGTTTTCTATTTCTTCCTCTGGGACACAGCGACGGTATATGTTATCGGCCCCTCTCTTGAAGATTAGAGGTTCGTCCTAATAATAATGTTTCAGATCGTAGAAGAATTTCTTCTTTTGCTGATAAGTGAGATCCGGTGGAAGAACGCCTGCAGCTAGGTAATTAACGACGTCGGCATACCAAGGTAATGTGACTTGGGCATAGACGGCTTCTATGGCTTTTTCGAGTTCTGGATCTTCCGAGATTAAGTTAGGCATGTCACTTTCTAATTTGGCTATCAGATGTTCGTATGGAAAATCGTCATTTATCGGTACTGGTTCATGTTTAATGCCTTCTATTCGGGATAAGTGATCTGCAACTACGTTCTCGATTCCTTTCTTATCTTTAATTTCTAAGTCAAACTCTTGTAATAATAGGATCCATCTCAATAATCTTGGTTTGGCATCCTTTTTGCTTATTAGGTACCTAATGGCAGCGTGGTCTGTGTATATGATAATTTTTGCTCCTACTAAGTAAGAACGGAATTTGTCAAGCGCAAATATAACTACTAGAAGTTCTTTTTCTATTGTGGCGTAGTTTGTTTGGGCAGGATCTAAGGTTCTACTGGCGTAGTATATGGCATGAAGCTTCTTGTCCTTCCTTTGTCCTAGAACTGCGCCTACAGCATAATCACTCGCATCGCACATGATTTCGAACGGTAGTCGCCAATCGGGTGGTTGCATAATTGGTGCGGTGATAAGGGCTAATTTTAATGTTTCGAACGCTTTTAGACAGTTGTCGTCAAAGACGAACTCAACATCTTTCATCAACAGGCCGGTCAGAGGTTTTGTGATATTTGAAAAATCTTTTATAAATCTGCGGTAGAAACCGGCGTGTCCTAGAAAACTCCGTATTTCGCGTACGGATTTTGGAGGTTGGAGGTCTTTTATAATTTCTATTTTAGCTTTGTCGACCTCAATCCCTTTATTAGATATGACATGTCCTAGAACTATTCCTTGTCGGACCATAAAATGGCATTTTCCCCAATTTAGGATGAGGTTCACTTTTACACAATGTTCTAATACCATTTCTAAGTTTTGTAGGCATCCTTCAAAACTTTGTCCACATACTGAGAAATTGTCCATAAATACTTCCATGATGTCGTCTATGAAATCTGTGAAGATTGCCATCATGCATCTTTGGAAGGTTGCTGGAGCATTACAAAGTCCGAACGACATTCGGCGGTAAGCAAAAGTACCATAAGGACATGTGAATGTCGTCTTTTCTTGGTCATCAGGATGAATGGGAATTTGGAAAAATCCCGAATAACCATCTAGATAGCAGAAATATGAATGTTTGGCCAATCTTTCCAACATTTGGTCTATGAAGGGCAAGGGGAAGTGATCTTTTCGTGTGGCTTTGTTAAGCTTTCTATAATCAATGTACATTCTGCTTCCAGTCACGACTCTTTTTGTTATTGATTCGCCTTTTTCGTTCTTAACTACTGTGACTCCTCCTTTCTTAGGTACGACATGAACTGGGTTGACCCATTCACTATCGGAGATTGGACAGATGATTCCTGCATCTAGCAATTTCTTTACTTCGTCTTTCACTACAGTGCTTAGGATGGGGTTCAGTCTCCTCTGATGCTCTCTAGAGGTTTTACAGTCTTCCTCTATTGTAATTCGATGCATACAGATCGAAGGGCTTATACCTTTTAGATCGCTTATGTTATAGCCTAACGCGGTGGGGTACTTCTTTAGGACTTCTAATAGCTTTGCGGTTTCTAGTTGTCCTAAGTCGGCGTTAACTATCACTGGTCTTTTTAGTTCATCGTCTAGGAACTCATATCTAAGGTTTTTGGGTAGTGTTTTAAGTTCTAAAGATGGGTTCTTCGGACCTGGCATATGGTTTGGGGTTAGTGCTAAGCTTTCGCTTAGACTGTCGCCTTTATACGGTTTACGCCAATCATCGTCTTCGGAAATATCGGGTATTTGAATCTTTATTATTTCTGAATACGTGGTCTCTTCATTTTTAAGTTCTCTTATGCATTCATCAATTATATCTACTAAATAGCAGGTATCGTCTATGGTTGGTGCTTGTAAGAACTTGGTGAGAATGAACTCTATCTTTTCTTCTCCTACTTCAAATGTTAGCCTACCTTTCTTTACGTCAATTATAGCTCCAGCTGTGGCTAGGAATGGTCTTCCTAAAATGATCGGAGTAACTGAATCTTCCTTAATATCCATAATTATGAAATCGGTTGGGATATAGAATTGTCCTATGCGTACTGGAACGTTTTCCAGTATACCGACAGGATATTTGACGGATCGGTCAGCTAATTGAACGGACATCTTGGTTGGTCTTAGTTCACCCACATTTAGCTTTTTGCATATGGATAAGGGCATAACACTGATACTGGCTCCTAAATCGCACAGGGCTTTGTCTATTACGAATTTTCCAATGACACAGGGTATGGAGAAACTACCTGGGTCTTTTAATTTAGGAGGCATGTGGTTTTGAATAATAGCGCTACACTCTGCAGTAAGTGTAACTATTTCGTTATCCTTGATCTTTCTCTTATTTGATAGGATTTCTTTGAGAAATTTAGCATACGAGGGCATTTGAGTGATAACTTCTGTAAAAGGAATAGTGATATTCAACTGTTTAAGGAGCTCTACAAATTTCTTAAACTGCCCTGTAGTTTTGGAGTTTATTAGTCTCTGAGGATAAGGAATCGGTGGTTTATATGGCGCTGGAGGTGCTTGAGTTTTTTCACTTGCGGTGTCCTCCTTCTCATTGTCTTCCTTCTTCTCTAACTCGGATTCCTTTTCTGCTTGTTCAGTTGGTTTTTGTTGCATGGCTGAGTTTTCGGTTCTCGGATCGATCGGTTCGTCCAATTCTTTTCCGCTTCTTAATATGACGGCATTTGCTTGCCCTTTTGGATTTTGTTCGGGTTGTCCAGGAAATGTGCCAGCGGGTGCAGCAGCAGAGGCTTGTTGTTGAGCCACTTGTGATATCTGTGTTTCTAGCATTTTATTGTGGGTGGCTAAAGCATCTACTTTACTGGTTAGCTGCTTAATCTGTTCACTAGTGTGTACGTTTTGATTCATGAATTCTTTGTTGGTTTGAGCTTGGGTTGCTACGAATTTTTCCATCATCAATTCCAAATTTGACTTTCTAGGAACATTTGGAGCATTTCCGACTGGTTTTTGATATCCTGGCGGAGCAGCAGGCATCTGCAATGCATTATCGCTTTTGTAAGAAAAGTTTGGATGGTTTCGCCAACCTGGGTTGTAGGTATTCGCATGGGGGTTTCCTTGGGCGTAGTTCACTTGGTCTGGTGAAATTCCTGCTAGTAATGGGCATTCAGGCGCATTATGAGTGGCAATTCCACATAACTCGCAATATGGAGCTACAACGACTACAGTGGCTGGTGGCGTTACGGTTAAGTTATCGATCTTTTGCGTTAAGGCATCTACCTTAGCGTTAAATTTTTCAAGGCTACTTATTTCGTACATTCCAGCTTTAGTTGCGGGTTTCTCTGATTGAGTTCTTTCGCCTCCCCATTGGCAATGGTTTTGAGACATGTTTTCGATAAGTTGATAGGCTTCCTCGTATGGCTTATCCATAAGTGCACCGCCCGCGGCAGCGTCTACTGTTAATCTAGTGTTGTACAGGAGCCCATTGTAGAAAGTATGGATTGTCACCCAGTTTTCCAAACCGTGGTGAGAATTTGCTTTCATCATATCTTTGAATCGTTCCCATGCTTCGTAGAGAGATTCATTATCTTTCTGTCGAAATCCGTTAATCTGAGCTCTTAGCATGGCGGTTTTGCTCGGCGGAAAATATCTCGCTAAAAATACGCTTTTCAGTTGCTCCCACGTTGTAACAGAGTTGGAAGGCAAGGATTGTAACCAAGCTCAGGCTCTATCTCTAAGAGAGAAAGGAAAAAGACGAAGTCTTATTGCGTCTGGAGTTACACCATTTGCTTTCACTGTGTCTGCGTATTGCACAAACTTCGTTAAATGTTCGTTCGGATCATCAGTTGCATTTCCTGAGAATTGGTGTTGTTGTACAGCTGACAGCAATGAGGGTTTTAGCTCAAAATCGTTTCGAGTAATAGCTGGGGCAGCAATGCTATTATGAGGCTCTAGCTGGGATGGAGTAGCGTAGTCTTTCAGAGGTCTGCTCTGAGGTCCTTCAGCCATCTCTGGTTCTTCTTCAGATTTGGGAATGTGAGTGAGAGGATCGGGAATGTTATGTTTTCGTTAGTACTCAATGATGCGACTTCTTAAATGTAAGAAGCGCTCTAGTTCTGCGACTGAAGGTTTTAAGATATCGCCTTATGGGCGATTACTTGGCATACAATCGACAGAACTAGTAAAGGGAAAATAAAAATAGTTAACCTAGTCTATACGGTGTAACAGAAGGTTACACTATTGACTAAACGGGTCCCCGGCAACGGCGCCAAAAACTTGATTGCAACTTTCTATGTCTAATACAACCTAACTGCAAGTGCACAGTCTATCGCGTAGTAATAAAAGATATCGATCCCACAAGGACTCATAATCAAACTAGTGTTCTCGGGAGTTACTATGTTTAGCTAGGTAGATAATGTTTAAGGGAATAATTGCTATTACTAAAGGGAACTAAAAACGTTACTTAAAGTATAATTGCGCGAATCGATATGCAATAATTATGTTCTTCGGGGATTTGACAAGTTACCGGTATATAAAATATTTTCAGAATTTATTTAAGAAGAAAATAGTGATCTAAAGACCTTCGTCTCACGATGGTTGTTGACGCTAGTCGCAACTTTAAGGCGGAACGTATGCTGTCGCTATCCCGTTCGGGGTTAAAATCGCTTTTTGGAAATCTCTAAGTTCTAATCTATTTTAAAGTGCTTTCGCTGTTATTAAAACAAATGCCTAGTGTTTACTATCTGGTCCTAGCCGCAGTTGTCGCTTGTTGGTTCGTACCTTAATTAATTTCCCACTGTCGTGGCAAAACTACTTTTAAATAAGTTCTCGCTGTCGCGACGAACGTTTATTCAGGAAATAAGTTTAAGCACTCAGGCCATAAATAACTTTTGAAAAAGAAAGGTTTTAACCGGTTATTATCAAATCCCGTCTGAATTATTATTACATACCGATTACTCTGGTTTAGCTAGACATGGATTTGGAACAGGTAAAGCGTAAATAAAAGCAGAAATTTAGAACATACATACTGCTGGGAATTAAAGTTACAATTAACGAAATAATAAAAAACCTGTAAAGTATCCAATTGGCTTTTGGCCAAATCCCAACGATGTCGGCAGGATTGTGTCATCAAGCCAATAGAGCGTACAAAGGAATATTACAGTAATAGAATACAGGAAAAAGGAAAGGAAAACAAAAACAAGACTTAAACTAAATTTGCTCTGGAAAATATTTGGGCAGCACTTCGTTATCTGAATGCGGCTCCTTTTCTCAGCTCCCCTCCTTCCCCTTTTATAGAGGTGAAATACTAACGGTTATATTTTGCAGAAGGTGGACTTGGAGTCAGAGAAAATAGCAAGTAGTGGTCCATTATTTTGGGACTTGGAACTGGTTTTTGCACGTTTACTGAAGTTCTGCGTTTTTGCCTGCATGACGGTCGTCATGGTGTGTGACGGTCGTCACCCGTGTGATGGTCGTCATGGATATGTGACGGTCGTCACATCAGCAAAATACGCATCTGCTATTTTTCATGTTGTTTTCATCTGGTTTTCGTCCATATTTCATCTGTAATTGCTTCTTTTCTTCATATTGCTTTGTTTGGACATGATCTTCAAATACCTGCAAAATATCAGACAAATAACATGGAAAAACCCGAAATCGGATTGAAACCAGTCAAATATTAGTTGAATTATACGTGAATATATATATATATATATATATATATATATATATATATATATATATATATATATATATATATATATATATATATATATATATATATATATATATATATATATATATATATATATATATATATATATATATATATATATATATATATATATATATACGATTTCGCGTTATCACATGGTTTACAAAAAGACAAAGTCTTAAAACGAGGCATAAACTCTTCACATACCTGACAACGTGTTTAAGGGGTTAACTTCCCAGTTCTCAACGGTTACAAAAATCTCAACCGTTTACATGATTCTAAATCCTCTTGTAGAATCCCAACTACGACTGTAGATGCTTCTTCAAAATCTCATGTGATAAGCTTCTATAGTCGTTGATGAGTTCTTCTAGTTGAACCACTGGATTAGTTTCTCCTTTCATCATCTTTCTTCTTACTGCTGCGATCTTCATAAGAGTCTTTGAGCCTTATGTAGAGACACGATCATCCTCATAACTTCATGAGCTTTCATTCTGACAGATGAAGACATCTCTCCTAATGTTTGTTTCATCTTTGATTGTTGGAGAAGAACCAAGTTCTCTCTCTAGTCTTTATCTTGAGATCAAATATCTTCAATAGTCAAGAAGGCTTATCTCCAGAAAGCCACTAGTATCTCAGTACTAGCATATACTTTTGAAAAGTTATGTGCTGAGAGAACTTGTTGAATTTCCTTTTGCATCATTAGAGTTCATCTTTGAATAGATACTAATCTTCACCAGATGCATATATCATCATGATCATCAAAACAATACATATTTATTAGAGGATTTTAATGATAATCTTGTTCTTACTGGCTGAGCATTTTCATCCAGAATCAGTTCATTAGAAAGTGACAACTTCTGTCTTTCCTTTCTTAGGGAGTAAATGAACTGTGATGGTTTCTGATTGAGCATCTTCTGATTTCTTCATTTTGATCCCCATCAATAACTTCATTAATAGAAGATAGCTTCTAACTTTTTATTCTTCTACTAAGCTTTAGTTTCTGACTTCCAAGCTCATTATCAAATCCGACATTGATTTGATTTCTAATAAAGGTATTTTAGTATTCTTTGGATATTCAGAGCAATCTAACCAATATGCATCAGAATAGATTCAAATCATATTTTGTTCTGAATAAACATACTATTTGCTTTTTAGAAATGCTTTGTCACGATGATTTCTCATATATCATGATTTAAGTCATTTCTTTTCCAAGCTTGTTCTATCTTTATTCATCTGTACCTGATAGTGAAGAACTAGAACATCAGAATCTTATTTTCACCAGATAGCTTCTTAAGATCATACTTTCACTCAATCACATGAGTCCAAAAAGTAGTGAACAGAGAAGGTTACATTCATGTACCAAGAGCTCTTGAAAAGAAACTTTGGATAACATTCTGACAAACTTAAGCTTGTTCAACCGAGATAGCTTCTCAAGCTAACATAACTTAGTTTGTCTTATGCTTCAGCCAATTCTCTTCATAGATACACATACGACAATATTCAGAAAATCTTAAGTTCTTCAGCCAATCAAGCTAACTGAAGAACTTCCCTTCTGATCACTTAAGAATTCTGTGAAGTTTCTAGAGCAGGTATTCAGAATCCCGATAGCCATATCCAATGCTTATCTGCAGTCATGATTTAAAACCTTGATGACAAGATTTCTAACATCTTCAACATACTTTATCTTGAAGTTTTCATGCTTCAGAATCATGACACGAGCACTTTCTCTTCTTTACACGAAAGAGTTCCAAATGAGCAATACTGAGAAAGCCAATGATAGACCAAGTTTGTTTGTTGAAAACATCCCATACTCAGAAGGAATAAGCCTTTAGCAAACAAGATTTCTTGTTTTTTGATGATTCTTGTTGATCTCTTCTAGATCATTCTTCTTAAGCCTTGTCTAGGAACACCTTGAGGAGATACGTAGCTTTCAACTAATGTATTTCAAGAATATCATTCATCAAAATTTTCTAATTATATGATGAGTATATTATCCTTTTACCAGCAAATTCTTCATCTTGCTTTCAATCTTCTTGCAAGCGCCATAAGAAAAGATTATGTTGTCAATAACAACTAATTCTAAGAATCAATGACACAATCCAGAATGAATCTTTCTGGTTTGTCATTTCAGTACTCAATCTTTTCATCATCGTATAAGACTGAGGCTGTAGATGGTGAAGGAGAATAACCAGAGCGTTTCTCAAAGCTCGTCCGGATCTTTATCTGACGCGGTTTAGTGTTTAATAAACATCAATAACAGAACCAGGGCTCTGATACCAATTGAAGGTTGAGAAACACAAGAAATTGGGGGTTTGAATTGGGTTTCACATTCCGTCCCCTTTTGCAGAATTAAACTAATGACATTAATAAGTAAATAAAAATAAATGAACACAACTATTTTTATCCTGGTTCATTGTTAACGAAGTTACTCCAGTCCATCCACCAAGGTGATTTTTCCTTATCAGAAGGACTTGATCATATAATCATCAAAATGATTACAACCTCTAAGCTGTTAAACAAAACACTTAGCCCTCTTAAGCATCCTGGATTTCACATAGTTGCTCATGGAAATCATCAATGATTACAACCACAATGGATACCTTTCATTGCCTTCTTGAGAATCATGGCTCTCACTAGCCTCTCAAGGAATCAACCTCCAAGCCATTAGAAAATGACCCGGTCCTCTTAAGCAACCTAGCTAACAACATAGCCGCTCAAGGAATAACACCTTTTACAAGGATTTTCTTGTGCCTAATATGCTTCTTACAAGTTGATTACACAAATGAAGTACATGAACACCTAAGTGTTTCTAGCAAGTTCTTGAGCAGCAGCTCCTTTCTTTCTAATAAAAAACTATCTAATGATAAATATCTAAGTGATTATAAAGTAGACTAGTCTTGTATTGCTTAAAAGCTTTCTTGTTGAGCACCACAACTTATTTTCATGAGCTTTAAGCTTCTTTTTATGAACTCCTTTCTTGAGCAGGTAATGCTTCTTTCCAGCTTAACCATCAAGATCAATCAAGTTACTATGCTTTACTTATTGATGTTTCACTTGACTAGTTATACATGGTTTTAGCATGTTTCATCGTTGTACACATATTCAAACAGTTTGCTTCAGCTTCTTCTTCATTGAGCATTCTTCATTTTAAGCTTCAGCTTATAACATTTTCTTCAGCACTTTGGCTTTGTATGCCATCGTGCTATCACTAGAAATCCACAACTAGATACTAGTAACCCTCTAATCAGCAATTCTTCAAGATTCTTGATCTTCAATTTATAGAGCTTAAGAGAATAGATCTGTTGAGGGGTATTCTTGGAAATATATTCCATGAAAATATCCTAGAGTTCACATGAAAGAATGGTCAACATCACTCTACAAAAAACTGCTCTTGTGCCACCTTATCAAGGTAGAGGTCACAATTTTTATTTTCTTGTGTTCATCTTAAAACCATTCTTATCTTTAGTCTTTCTAATGTCTTCAGAGGCTTCAGATATTAACTTGATGATGTGCGTTGTAGAAGAGTCAATTCTTTGCTACTTCAGAAACCCAGTCTTTAGAATTCTAAGATCTTTGTTCAACAGAACTATCTTGATAATATTAAGCGCTCATTATTTTATAAGTCATATCTTCAGAGTCTTTAGAACCTTGTCTTCAGAGTCTTCAGAATTCATTAAGCATATTCTTGTCTTTAGTACTTTGTTCACCTGAACCTTGTCTTCAAAAAATCTTCAGAACTTAACCTTCAGATATTGCGTCATCAAAATCCTCAGAACCATGTTCACCTGAATCACATCTTCAAAACTTGTAACATTAGAAGCACATCACATTAGAAAGCCTTATAGGCTTTTCTCATGAAATTTCAATTAAAATGTTTAGAACTAACATTCATTAGAACTATTGTATTAGAAACATTCATGAGTCTTGACTTTATCTTGTATACACATATGTTTACTTCCAGAGTGTTGATAGCAGAGTCTGATGACATCACACATTTTCTTATCAGAGTCAGAATCATATTGACAATAGTCATACATAAGACAGAAACCATATCATACATAATTGTTCTATTAGATAACATGTGCAGTTATCATCAAAATTCAAAGGTCAGATGTAGAACCAAATCTTGTTTTTACACTTTCTTGCTTAACTAATGTTTTATAGAATATATTTATTTAATTCGATAGGTGCATGCTTATAAGTTTAATCGCATTTAACATAGTTATTTTTGTTAATTCTCCCAATCTGTAACCGTTTGCTTAATTCATAAAATAGGAGCATAAATTGTATAATATTAATTATGCTTGTTTAATCAACATTGTGATCGAATAGGGATCGAATCCGCTTAGAAAGTTGGAGTTATAATAACCAGTGATAGATCGGAACCCAAATCAGTAGACCAGCTCGTTAATTTTATTCGTAATTAAATTCTAATAATCATACTCTTAATCGAAATCCTAAATTCCCCTATGTTTTATTCGATTGGTTAAAATACTCAAGAGTCCTTGCGATACAACTCAAGTGCCACTTCCGTTTACTACATTTTTAAAAACTCGATTTTGGGTGCTGCCCCTGATTGAATTAGGGACATGCAACTACAATTTCCCTCTTTTTGATGCTTGGAAAGCTTTCTCTTGGAATTGAATCAACTTTGAGTATACCACGAAAAACGCTTATGCCCCCCCTGAAACATTACACACAAACCACTCACAACATGAAAATGCATAAACAATTCTAGACTCATTACGACTTATCCCCCTTGATAACATCAAAAGAGATAAATCAAAATGCATCTAAAACCAAGTAAACAACCATCAACAAATAAGTCTAATGAACATATGAGCTAAACTGATAAAAAGCATATACAACAACAAAGATTTCATACTAAATACGAAGATAGACATGTCACAAGCAACAAAATGCAAATAGACATGCTACACCATCATTCAAAAACTAACAATTAAGTGATCACAACTTGTATGTCAAGGAATGCATGAACAGTCATAAATAATGAACAAACAAGTATACAAATGCTCAAATGCACATAATTAGCAAGACACGTTTAAAAAGACTTAAATGGAAATAAGAACAATCAAAGACATAAGCTAGATATGAATGAGTAGGATAATGAAGAAATAAGCAAACCAATGCATAACTCTAAAACAAACACATAGACTAATGTAAACCAGATACATGGGTTACAGAGACATATCATTTTAGTTCGGTAAAAGCTATGATTTGCTACAAAATAGATTCAGTGATATATATATATATATATATATATATATATATATATATATATATATATATATATATATATATATATATATATATATATATATATATATATATATATATATATATATATATATATATATATATATATATATATATATATATATATATATATATATATATATATATATATATATATATATATATATATATATATATATATATATATATATATATATATATATATATATATATATATATATATATATATATATATATATATATATATATATATATATATATATATATATATATATATATATATCAAATTAAACTAAACTAAACCCTCATTCTATTTAAGGCATGAAGTGATTAAGACTCCCAAATTCCTACAAGATAACTTTTAGTGTCAACGTATTAAAAAATAACATCCCTTTTTTCCACATGATCTCTAAGGAAATGGTGTCGGATCTCAATGTGTTCGGTCTATGAATGAAGTATCGAATTCTTAGTGAGGCTTATTGCACTAGTACTATCACACTTAATCGGAACACTACCAAGTTTTAAATCATAGTCTAATAATTGTTGATTTAGCCATAGGACTTGTGCACATCAACTACCAGCGACTACATATTCAGCCTCAGCAGTAGAAAGAGCAACGCTATGTTGCTACTTAATGTGCCAAGAAACTAAACAACTTTCAAATAATTGATAGGTACCACTAGTATTTTTCTTATCCGACTTGCACCACGTGAAATAGGAATCAGAATAGCCTACTAAGCAACAAGCACTACCTTTAGGATACCAAAATTTTTTATGGGAGGTTTCGTTAAAATACATCAAAATATGTTTTACGATCTTAAAGTGGGAATCCTTAGGTGATGCTTGATATTTAGCACACATGCACATAGTAAACATTATACATAGCCTACTTGCAGTTAAATGAAGTAAGGATCCGATTATACCTCTATACCTAGTTACGTCAAAATCCACTATTGTTTCATGTTTGTCAAAAAACACATTTAAAGCCATATGTGTTCAGATACTCTTCGAATATTTCATATAGAACTTCTTGAGAAGCTCCAAATAATATTTCATTTGACTTATAAAAGTTCCTTCTTTGGCTTGCTTGATTTGAAATCCTAAGAAGCATGTTAGCTCTCCTATAAGCGGCATCCCAAACTCTCTCTGCATCAAACTAGCAAATTCTTGACAAAGAGATACATTAGTAGACCCAAAAATAATACCATCTACGTACATTTGAACTAAAATTATATGTTTTTCCTTATGTCTTATAAACAAAGTGGTTTTGAATTTCCCATGATTGAGTCCTTGTTTGATAAAAAAATCCACTCATTCGCTCATACCAAGATCTAGAAGCTTGTTTGAGACCATAGATGGCTCTTTTCAATTTAGAAACATGATTAGGATTATCGTGATCATCAAAATCTAGGGGTTGTGAGACATACACCTCTTCATTTATATGGCCATTAAGAAAAGCAGACTTAACATCCATTTGGTAAAGCTAAAAGTCCAGGCAGCAAGCAAATGCCAAAAGGAGTCTAATATCTTCTAGAAGGGCTATAGGAGCAAAAGTATCCTCATAGTCTATTCCTTCAGCTTGGCTATATCCTTTTTCCACTAATCTTACTTTATTTCGAGTAATCACACCATTTTCATCCATCTCGCTTCTAAATACCCATCTTGTGCCAATGATAATTTCATTGACAGGACACAGAACAAGGTCTTAAACATCGTTACTTTTAAATTGGATTAGTTCTTCTTGCATAAAAAGTAACCATCCCTCGTCAATTAAGGCATCAGATATCGATCTGGGTTCAATCTGAGAAATGAAAGCGGAGTACTTACAAAAATTATTAACAAGTGACCTAGTACTTACTCCTTTTTTATGCCTCACAGGATTTGAGCTAACGGATGATCCTTTGCGATTGTCCAATCTTGAGGTAGCTGATTCAAGGTCTCTTATTTTCATCCTCATGTAAGCTTTCATGTCCTCATCCTTCGTTGAAGGAGTAGGATACTCTTTAGAACTCTTGTCGTCAATCAATATTTCTGTTATTACACTTGAAACATCAGAACAAATATCCTTCTGCATCTTTTGGAATGAGGACTCATCAAAAGCAACTTGAATTGACTCTTCTACATAAGCAGTTCTATGATTGTAAACCCTATAAGCTTTACTCATAGATGAGTACCCTAAGAATATGCTTTCATCAAATTCGCATTGAATTTACCAAGATTTCCCTTTCCGTTATTTAAAATAAAGCACTTGCAATTAAAAACTCAAAAATATAAAATATTAGGTTTTCTACCCTTAAGTATCTCATTAGGTGCCTTCTCTAGGATGGATTTAATGATTACCCTGTTTAAGACATGACATGCATTATTAATCGCATTCACCCAAAAATACATAGGTAGGCTCATTTCACTTATCATAGTTCGGGCCAATTCTTCCTAAACAGGGTTTTTATACTTTACAGTACCATTTTGTTGTGGAGGTCTTAGACATGAGAAATTATGACCAATTCCATTTTTGGTGCAAAATTTTTGAAAATAATGGTTAGCAAATTCACCACCATGATCACTACGGAGAGTGATGATTTTAAAACCAAAATTTTTTTAGACAACCTTAGCAAAATAAGTGAGAGCTTTAAAATTTTCATCCTTATGGGTTGAAAACAACGTCCAAGTAAATCTAGAGTAATCTTCAACAATCACAAACTCATATTAGTTTCCTCCTAAACTTCTTGTCCGCGAAGGGCCAAACAAGTCTAAGTGGATAAGCTCGAGAGGTTTTGATGTCAAAATAATATTATTCGGTTTAAACAACACTCTGGTTTGCTTTCCCATTTGGCAAACATCACATAATTTTCCTTTTAAAAGCTTTATTTTAGGAAGACCAACTACTATATTTTTGGATGTTATTTTATTTAACAAGTCAAAATGCACATGAATTAGGCGTCTATTCCATGACCAATAATTTTTACTCTTGGATACAAAATACTTAGTTCCATGCATTGACACACCATTTAGACCAAACATATAGACATTTTCAATCCTAGAATCCTTAAACACAAGGTCTTTACTAGTATTATGCTCAATTGTGAAGGTGAGAAAATACTTAGAAGGGGGGGGTTGAATAAGTATGACAGAAAAATAATCAACGATAAAAACACAAGTATTTTTATCCTGGTTCGTTGAACTCAACTACTCCAGTCCACCCTTTTCAAGAGTGATTTGCCTTTCTCAACAAGGACTTAATCCACTATTCAAATCAACTGATTACAAATAGCACACCTAAGAACAACTGTTCTTAGTCTTCTTAAGAGCTACTGATCTAACCTAGATCCTCTTAAGGAAAACTTTCTTTACAACTTAATGTAATACAATGAAAGAGTAAGAATTGCTTCTATGAAAGCTATAAACACAACTGTGTTATTTCTCTAAGTTTAGAACAATGTATGAACAGTGAAGAATATGAAAGCTTTTTAGCGTGAGAGAGTTCTTGTCAATATTGTTGTGAATTAGCACTTGAAGAATGAGCTATGATGTCCTTTATATAGCCACTTGAATATTGGAGAGAATATTTTACCGTTAGAGAAAATATTTCCAATATCAAAATAGTACTGTCCTTTGTACTATTACAGCAGAGAGACGGCGCACAAAATGTGGGTGTAGCAATTGTCTGCTGAGCTGTGATTTAACTATATCAGGAATGTACCAGAGGAATAATCTTCTTTGCAGAGAATTTTGTCTATCCCAATTAAGGAAAGATTTGCTGGCATATTCCAACGGATATATTAAAATATTCTTCTTCAAATAATTCAGATCAACAATCAATATCAGAGTCTTCAGTCTTCAGAACCTTCTGGAAACTTCAGAGCCTAATATGTTCTTCAGATGTTGATGAATCAGAGTCTTGGTGCAGCTGTGTGCTTGAAGCGTAACATGCTCTTAGATCAGAGTCTTCACTCAGATCAGAGTCTTCTCTCATTCAGAGTCTCTTCACTCAGAGTCTTCTCTTATTCAGATTCTTGATAATACATGCAGCGTGTTGTATCTTCAGAATCTTGATAACTAAGCTCTTATACTTCAGATTCTTCTAATCTTCAGATGCTCTTGAGCCATTCAGAATTCATTGTTCACATCAAATTTGCTCTTTAAGATTAAAATCTTTTGTGCCTGTAGAAAACAGTTTAGAACAAATTTAGAGAGTATAATTCTTGTATACAAATTATCATTAATGTTATCATCAAAACATAGAGATATTACTAAGACACAATCTGTGCTCTTACAATCTCCCCCTTTTTGATGATGACAAAACATGAGCAATTTGTTCAATAAAAATGAATTGAAATTACTCCCCCTGAGATTAACAATCTCCCCCTGAAATGAATACTCTAATGGAATTAGATACTTCCCTTTCTGGTTGAGTATATTTCAGATTCAGAGCCTGATTTCATTTCAGATTCAGAGCCTGATTGCATTTTGGGTTCAGAGCCTGATTAACATCCTGATTGAAGCCTGGTTGACAAATCCTGGTTGATATAAGTTTGACTTCTAGAGTCAAAGCTTGATGCCAAAGCTTGATGTCATATTAAAGCTTGATGCCAGATGAACAACTTCAGAACACTTGGTTGTTTATCTTGCCATTTCCTGTCTTGAGTTATCTTTCAGATCATAGTACTCAAGGATAGATATCAGAGTCTGGTCTTTAGATATCAGAGTCTGGTTTACTCAGATTTAGCTATTTTTGATCAGGTTCTGAAAAGATAGATCTCAGGAAAAACTTCAATGAAATTTGTCAGAGTCTGGTTAGATAAATTTGTCAGATTCTGATTAGATTCAAAGAATGTTAGTAACATGTCTGACTTAGTTCAGATAATTGCTTATAGATTTGAACAATCGGATTCTATTTTGTTTCTCCCCCTTTTTGTCATAATCAAAAAGATTTTTAAAAGACAGTAAAGATGCAGAAGAAACACATATCCAGATAAGCAAAAGATCATTTTCATTAAGATAACATCCAGATTCAGATAGAAGCAAACAAAACATATCAGAAGACAATCAAAAACAAAACAAAGCATGAAAAACTTGTGCAAAAACATTAAGAAGGTTTGGCAGATGAGGCTTGTTGAGAAGCGATGAGTTGCAGCAGTGCTGTAATCCTCTCTGAATTCTCATCTTGCTTAGCCATCCAAGTTTTCATTTCTTCATTTGTCTTCTTTTGATCAACCATGAAGTCCTTTAATTCCTTGACATGAGATACCAGATGATTGAACAACAGATAAGGGAGATCAATCTGAATGTTTTGATGCAAACAGTACATGAAGTAAAGTTGTTCAGCATTAACATAGTCAGATGAGTTTGAGGAGGGTCTGTGAAAAATGGTGTTCAAGAAAATCTTAGCCCAAATCTTGTAAGTGGGTTTCAAAAACTTAACCTTCTTACAAGGTTCACCAGTAGTGCAGATTTCTTGACAAACATCCTTCAGGTCTTCACGCGCAGAAGACAGAGAGGTTACTCCATCAGTTGCTGTGAAACCTATAAGTTTCCTGATCAGATTTTCAGTGATAACAATCTTCTTACCCAGCACAGAAGAATGAACGAACTTTGGAGTAGCGAATGCATGGATCCAAAACTCCTTCACTAACTTTGGATACACAGGACCCATCAGCCTATCAAAGTAACCATCCCAGCCTTGTGCTTTGATTGAAGGAACCAGATCAAACCCATTATCAGCAAGGTCTTCCAAATCCACGAAACTTTCACATAACACTTCTAGAGAATCAACAGGAGTCAGAAGAGTGCGTACTGGTTCAATGATAGTGGTAGAATCTTTGGTAGTAACTGCTTTTGATGTGGATGCCATTGTTGATGAAGAAGAAGGAGATGACGGTTTCTGGGTTCGTTTAGGGTTTGAGAAGAGAGAGAACAACAGACAAAAGCGCATATGTGTTGAGAATGTGAAAAGTGTGAATGTGTTGTGAGAGTGGTTTATATAGAAAAATAAAACACGCATGGGAAACACAACAGACATACATAGGACACATACGCACGTTTGCATTTAATGAAAAGTAATCATTTTTAATTATGATATGACATTTGGGGGGAAAATCAAGACAGATTGAGATTTTCAAAGCAATACCTTAAACGTCATAGTCAGTAGGTGTACTCCATCTTTTCAGATTCTGAGTGACACGTGTTTGCTTTGCATGTGATTCTGTAACTCTTAAGAAATGAAACGTTTTCAACTTTCAGATCCTCTGAGATGGTCAGTACAGAGTTTCACACAAAAATAAATCACAGATAAATTAAATAAGCAAAACAGATGAAATACTTCAGAGTGTTAAACACTTAGCATCTGAGAAGTAGACTCTGAGAAATATTACTCTGGACAAAAATCCATACAAATATTTTTCAGAATAAACTTAAACCTATCTTCAGCAAGGGGTTTTGTGAAAATATCTGCCCATTGATGATCTGTATCAACAAAGGCTAAATTTATTACACCCTTCTGAACATAGTCTCTGATGAAGTGATGTTTAATCTCTATATGTTTAGCCTTAGAGTGTAAAATAGGATTTTTGGATAAACATATAGCTGAAGTATTGTCACAGAAGATAGAAAGATTACTCTCATAGATTTGATAATCTTCTAGTTGACTCTTCATCCAGAGCATCTGAGTGGAACACCCAGCAGCAGCAATGTATTCTGCCTCTGTGGTTGATAGTGCAATTGTTGGTTGCTTCTTGCTGTACCATGAGATCAGATGACTTCCAAGAAACTGACAGCTTCCAGAAGTACTTTTGCGCTCAACTCTATCTCCAGCATAGTCAGCATCACAGAATCCAACTAGTGAATATTTGTCAGATCTTCTGTAACACAAACCAACATTAGCAGTACCTTTCAGATACCTTAGAATCCTCTTAACAGCAGTTAAGTGTGATTCTCTAGGATCTGATTGGAATCTAGCACATAAACAAACACTAAACAGAATGTCTGGTCTAGAAGCAGTCAAATAAAGAAGAGATCCTATCATACCTCTGTAGAGTTTCTGATCTACCTTCTTACTTACCTCTTCCTTACCTAGAGTGCTTGTAGGATGCATTGGAGTCTTTGCCATTTTGCTATCCAGCATGTTAAACTTCTTCAGAAGCTCTTTAACATACTTCGTCTGATGTATGTAGGTGCACTCTGGAGTCTGATTTACTTGGATTCCCAGAAAGAATTTCAGTTCTCCCATCATGCTCATCTCAAATTCTTCCTGCATACATTTAGCAAACTCCTTTCCAAGCATAATATTTGTTGATCCAAAAATAATATCATCTACATAAATTTGACAAATCAACAAATCTTTCTTAATGGTTTTACAAAATAGTGTGGTATCCACTTTTCCTCTGATGAAATCCTTCTTCAGAAGAAAATTACTCAGCCTCTCATACCAAGCTCTGGGAGCTTGTTTTAGTCCATAAAGAGATTTTTTTAGTTTGTAAACATGATCTGGAAAATTTTCATTTTCAAAACCAGGAGGTTGGTGGACATACACTTCCTCTTCTATAATTCCATTAAGAAAAGCACTTTTAACATCCATCTGATAAAGAGTGATGTTATGTTGTGCAGCAAATGAAATAAGCAAGCGTATAGACTCTAACCTTGCAACAGGAGCATATGTTTCTGTGTAGTCTATGCCTTCTTGTTGACTGTAGCCTTGAGCAACCAGTCTTGCTTTGTTCCTTTCAACTTCTCCTTTTTCATTCAGTTTATTTCTGAAAACCCATTTTGTTCCAATAACATTGAAGCCTTTAGGTCTTGGAACCAGATCCCAGACTTCATTCCTTGTGAATTGATTCAGCTCCTCTTGCATAGCTAAAATCCATTCATTATCTTCCAGAGCCTCATCAACAGATGAAGGTTCTATAATTGACACTAAGCCACAGAAGGAAGATTCAGAAGTTCTGAGAAATGCTCTTGTCCTTATTGGATCATCTTTCTTTCCAATTATCACATCCTCTGGATGAGAAGCTTTCATTCTGGAAGAAGATCCTCTGACTGTTGGTCTTTCAGAAATATGCAGATTGTCAAGTTGGGAAGTTAAAGGTGTAGCATCTGGATTTTCTTCAGAGTCTTTGTCTTTAGTCTTGTTTGCCTCTGAGCCTTCAGAGTCTGTGAGAATAACTTCTCTATCTGCAAAACTTTCAACTTGCTTTGGCTTTTCAGAGCCAAGCTTATCATCAAATCTAACATGAATAGATTCTTCCACAATCTGTGTTTCAGTATTGAATACTCTGTAGCCTTTAGAGCGTTCAGAATAACCAAGCATGAAACACTTCTGTGCTTTGGAATCAAACTTGTTTAGATGATCTTTAGTGTTAAGCATATAACAAATACATCCAAATGGATGAAAATAAGCAATGTTGGGCTTTCTGTTTCTCCACAATTCATAGGGAGTCTTTTCCAGAAGAGGTCTTACAGACACTCTGTTCTGAATATAACATGCTGTATTTATTGCTTCTGCCCAAAAATGTTTTGCCAGATTTGTCTCGTTGATCATGGTTCTGGCCATTTCTTGCAATGTTCTATTTTTCCTCTCTACAACTCCATTTTGTTGTGGAGTTCTAGGACAGGAGAAATCATGTGCAATTCCCTTTTCAGAAAAATATTTTTCAAAATATTTGTTTTCAAATTCGCCACCATGATCACTTCTGACTTTAATAATTTTGCATTCTTTTTCAGTCTGAACTTGATTGCAGAAGTCAATGAACACAGAATGAGACTCATCCTTGTGTTTTAGAAACTTTACCCATGTCCATCTGCTGTAGTCATCTACAATGACTAACCCATACTTCTTGCCTCTGATGGATGCAGTTTTCACTGGTCCAAACAGATCAATGTGAAGTAATTCCAATGGTCTAGAGGTGGAAACAACATTTTTTGGTTTAAAATGGGATTTTGAAAATTTACCCTTTTGACATGCGCCACACAGAGCATCTGAATTGAACTTCAGATTAGGGAGTCCTCTGACCAGATTGAGTTTATTAATCTGAGATATACGTCTCATATTAATATGTCCCAATCTTCTATGCCAGACCCATTGCTCATCATTCACAGATAAAAGGCATTTTACATTTTGAACTTTAAGTTCTGAAAGGTTAATTTTGTAAATGTTGTTTTTCCTCTTTCCACTGAATAAGGTTGAGCCATTCTTTTGACAAACAGCTTTGCAACATTTTTGATTAAAGATGATATCATAACCATTGTCACTTAATTGGCTTATGGACAATAGATTATGTTTCAATCCTTCAACTAACAGAACATTAGAAATAGAGGGTAGGTTACCATTACCTATCGTACCAGAGCCAATGATCTTGCCCCTCTGGTTCCCTCCAAATTTCACGTCCCCTCCAGATTTAAGTTCCAGGCTTTGGAACATAGACCTTTCGCCCGTCATATGTCGCGAGCATCCAGAGTCCAGGTACCATGATTGGTGTCTGGATTTTGCTGCTAAGGATATCTGCAACAGGTATTATTTTGCTTTTAGGTACCCAGATCTTTTTGGGTCCTTTGGGGTTAGATGTTCTGCGGTTTTGCCTAAACTTCTGTTTTTCAACATAGTGTTTATTTTGGCTAACCCTTGGCTTAAACACATAAGTACTCTTTTCAGAGCTTGTATGTTTAATATCATTCAGATGACCAAACTTGAAATGAGAATACAAGGGAGTCTTCTTGATGAAGAGTTTATCAACAGACTTTGGATTGCTTCCAGAGGAGGATTCACATCCAATGCCTCTTCTGTTGTTCCCACTAACACCATAGATCATAGAAGCCATTTTGCTTCTGTCTATGCTTTTAGTGAGAAATCTTCTAAAACTGGAGTCATATTTTTCTAAAATATTTTCACTGGACTCTGTTTCAGTATCAGATTCTTGTTGAGTTGTTTCTAAATCATTTTTGAGTTTTAAATTTATCTCTTTCTGCTCAACAAGTTCTGTTCTCAGAAGATTAATCTCAGATTCAAGATTGCTTTTCAGCTTCTTGTATTTGAGTTTAATCTTGCTGTAGCTTTCCATCATGTCAGATAAACTTTCAACAAGTTCAGCTCTGGAGAGTTCAGAAAATACCTCTTCAGAGTCAGAGTCTGATTCTGACTCAGCTTCAGATGATGACGTTCCTTCATCCTGATCATCTGTGTTGGCCATCAGCGCAACATTTGCACATTCTTCCTCAGATTCAGAAGATGATTCAGATTCATCTGAGTCATCCCATGTAGCCATCAGAACCTTTTTCTTTTTGTCAAACTTCCTTTTGGGTTTTTCCTTTTGAAGTTTGGGACATTCACTCTTGTAGTGTCCAGGTTCTTTACATTCAAAACAAGTGATCTCTTTCTTGCCAGATCTTCTGTGTCCAGAAGATTCTTTCTTTTGATCAGATCTTCTGAAGTTGTTGAACTTCTTCCCTTTGTGTTTCCAGAGTTTGTTGATCCTTCTGGACAGCATAGAAAGTTCATCTTCTTCTTCAGAAGAAGATTCCTCAGAGCTTTCTTCATTAACCTGCAAGGCTTTAACAGATTTGTTAGATTTAAAAGCTAAAGATTTACCTTTATCTTTCTTCTGGGGTTCATCTTCCTCCAGCTCAATCTCATGACTTCTCAAAGAACTGATGAGTTCTTCTAGTGAGATTTTGTTCAGATCCTTGGCCAGCTTCAATGCAGTCACCATAGGTCTCCATTTGGTAGGAAGACTTCTGATGATCTTCTTGACATGATCAGATGTTGAGTAGCCCTTGTCCAGAACTTTCAACCCAGCTGTTAGAATCTGAAATCTGGAAAACATAGTCTCAATGTTCTCAGATTCTTCCATTTTGAACGCTTCATACTTCTGTATAAGCGCTAGAGCCTTTGTCTCTTTCACCTGAGAATTTCCCTCATGAGTCATTTTGAGAGACTCAAACATATCATGAGCAGTTTCTCTGTTGGTGATCTTTTCATACTCTGTATGAGAGATTGCATTCAGAAGTATGGTTCTGGCTTTGTGATGATTCTTGAATTCTTTCTTCTGCTCCTCAGTCATTGATTTTCTATCAATCTTTTTGCCATCCTTAGTAGGATGTTCATACCCATCAATGACTAAGTCCCAGAGATCAGCATCATACCCCAAGAAAAAACTTTCAAGTCTATCCTTCCAATAATCAAATTTTTCTCCATCAAACATTGGAGGTTTGGTGCTGATTCTGTCTCCTTCATATTTGTTGCTTGATGTAGGAATATCACCCATATTAGCAACCAAATAAATAACAGAGTATTTTTCTCACTGGATCTTTATCTGTCACGGTTAAGCGAATGCACACTCAGAACCGGAGCTCTGATGCCAACTGAAGGTGAGAAAATACTTAGAAGGGGGGGGTTGAATAAGTATGACAGAAAAATAATCAACGATAAAAACACAAGTATTTTTATCCTGGTTCGTTGAACTCAACTACTCCAGTCCACCCTTTTCAAGAGTGATTTGCCTTTCTCAACAAGGACTTAATCCACTATTCAAATCAACTGATTACAAATAGCACACCTAAGAACAACTGTTCTTAGTCTTCTTAAGAGCTACTGATCTAACCTAGATCCTCTTAAGGAAAACTTTCTTTACAACTTAATGTAATACAATGAAAGAGTAAGAATTGCTTCTATGAAAGCTATAAACACAACTGTGTTATTTCTCTAAGTTTAGAACAATGTATGAACAGTGAAGAATATGAAAGCTTTTTAGCGTGAGAGAGTTCTTGTCAATATTGTTGTGAATTAGCACTTGAAGAATGAGCTATGATGTCCTTTATATAGCCACTTGAATATTGGAGAGAATATTTTACCGTTAGAGAAAATATTTCCAATATCAAAATAGTACTGTCCTTTGTACTATTACAGCAGAGAGACGGCGCACAAAATGTGGGTGTAGCAATTGTCTGCTGAGCTGTGATTTAACTATATCAGGAATGTACCAGAGGAATAATCTTCTTTGCAGAGAATTTTGTCTATCCCAATTAAGGAAAGATTTGCTGGCATATTCCAACGGATATATTAAAATATTCTTCTTCAAATAATTCAGATCAACAATCAATATCAGAGTCTTCAGTCTTCAGAACCTTCTGGAAACTTCAGAGCCTAATATGTTCTTCAGATGTTGATGAATCAGAGTCTTGGTGCAGCTGTGTGCTTGAAGCGTAACATGCTCTTAGATCAGAGTCTTCACTCAGATCAGAGTCTTCTCTCATTCAGAGTCTCTTCACTCAGAGTCTTCTCTTATTCAGATTCTTGATAATACATGCAGCGTGTTGTATCTTCAGAATCTTGATAACTAAGCTCTTATACTTCAGATTCTTCTAATCTTCAGATGCTCTTGAGCCATTCAGAATTCATTGTTCACATCAAATTTGCTCTTTAAGATTAAAATCTTTTGTGCCTGTAGAAAACAGTTTAGAACAAATTTAGAGAGTATAATTCTTGTATACAAATTATCATTAATGTTATCATCAAAACATAGAGATATTACTAAGACACAATCTGTGCTCTTACAAATTGCACAACTAAGAGTATCAATACTACAAAATATCCTTTGTCACATAATTGAATAATACTTAGTAAGTTGTGTATAAGCCCTTTGACTAACAACACATTTTAAATGGTAATTGTGGAGGGATTTTACCTTTCATATTGTATTTGTACGTAACGTGACCATGGAAGCATCTCCTGTCATGTGTCTTTAACATCCTCTATCTAGAAACCATAATCTTTTTGCGGAGACAAGATTTTCCTGCGACAAATTAAATAGGTAATTTAGGTCCTTAACTAGTGAGTCCTTTAGGGTTAATTGAGTTAAATTTAGGAATCCATGTCATTTTACCATTGGAAACTTGAATGTTTCTAACATGAAAAAGATACCTAATGTGATCCTTATCATCACAATAATGTCAAATAGATTTAGATGAAATGCTTCTTCTATTTCTTTTAGTGACATGATGGTTTTTCTTAAAAACCTCCCCTCTTTCACTCGAAGAACTAGAACAAGTACAAGATAGTGAAGTAACATGTGTTATTTGTCCTTTAATAATTCAAATTCAAGTTTTAAAATTAGACACTCAACATATTCTACAACTTCCTTCCTTTCAACTACAACATTCGAAACAATATAACTCTCATCCATTAGAGATATATGCGTTTTCTTAAGAGATCCTAAAGCACAATTAAGATGATTTATCTCCTCTTAAAGTTTTAAAATCATTTCTTTTTTGAGAGAAATTTTCTTAAACGCTTTTATAGAATCTACATAAATATCATTGAATGCATTAGACAATTCACTATAAGAATACTCATTTTTCAGAATCAGAATTATATACCTTTAAAGTTTTACCTTTCTTACGTGTCATCAAGCAAAAGTTGGCACACTCATCATCATAACTCGAACGAGAATTGAAGGAGGATCTCTCATCCTCTTCTTCCCATGTTATGTAGGCTCAATGACTTTCAAAATTCTTTCCCTTCAACTTGTAGAAATCCTTGTCTTTACTTTTATGATGTTTGGTGAGACTTGGACATGTGGTTTTATAGTTTCCCAATTTAAAACATTTGTAACATGTTATATCATCATCACTTTTCTTGTGATCTTTCTTCGGTGGATGAGTATTTATGAATTGTCGGTATGCTTTAGCTTGTTTCTCTTTAGATAACCATTATAGCATCTGAGAATAAACTCGTTTCTTCCTTTTTTGGAAACTTCTTCGTCAGAATTGTACTTTCTTCCTTTGACTTCTTCCCTTTAAACGATGGTTCTTTTCAAAGAAATTTTGTGTTTCTCTTATTTAACTTTCTCCTTCTTTTTCAACTTTACTTTGCTATCGGCGAGTCGTTTCAACTTATTCTCATACTCGGCTAACGTTTCAAATAGTTTTGTAATGTACAAAGTACTAAGATCGTTTGATTATTTTATAGCAGTGACCTTTGGTTGCCACTCCCTACACATAGGTCTAAATATTTTATTAGTACAATATTTGTTGGAAAAGTTTTTACCCAAGTTGTGCAATTTTTTGATTAAATGGAGGAATATAGTTTGCATGGAATCCACAGATTCTCCGAGTTCCATACGAAATAGTTCAAACTCCTTTGTAAACATATTGATTTTAGAATCCTTGACGTGACTCATTCCCTCATAGAGAGTTTGAAGAGTGCCCCACATACCTTTAGCACTCGTCTGATTTAAAATCGAATAAAACACTTTAGCACTTAATATATAAATAAGTATGTTTCTTTCTTTCAAATCATGTGAAACCTTTTTGGTTTCAACATCATTCCGATCTTTTGGATGTTTAACAACGTTGTCATCACCCTTGCGAGTAAATGGTCCCTCGATGACTACACACCACAGGTTTTTGTCAACCAATAACAAGTGTACATACATGTTCGCTTTCTAACAAGTATAACTTTCGCCATTGAAAACAAGTTCTCTATTATACTCTCCTTTAAAATCTTCATTTTCCGTCATATTCACAACTTTTGGATGTCGATTAGACAAGTCAAAAAACCAGGCTTTGATATCAATTGTTGGGTGTGAATATAAGAGTAGAAAAATGGTCTAGAGGGGGTGAATGGACCCAAATAAAGTTCAACCACCATTTACAAAATTAGAGTGTTTTGAAAAATAATTATGAGCAGAAGGTTTGATGAAAAAAAGTGAAAATTATATTATTTGAATTTCGATCACGTTAACACTAGATCATTTCACAATTATCAGAGATGAATATGATGAAACACTAGGTTTTTGATTAGATAGTGTTAGGAAGAGGCATTGAACAACATATGAGTTGTTGTTGCTTGTAAGTCTAAATGTAGTAAACTACTAATATTGAATTTCTTTTATTAGACTATGGACTCAGCACCCTAAACGTAGGTAAAATTTCACCGAACTAGGTAAACAATTGATTATGTTCTTTATTCTTTTTTTCGCTCCATCATCTATTACTAGTTAGCGTAGTGGTTTTGGTGTATCTTGTTGTACCTATTGTCAAAGCATCGTTAAAATGAGCTACATGGAAGATAGAGAAATGATTCTTTCTCTTGAGAATAAGATGAGACACAACAAATTATTTAATAGGAAAATCATTTAATTACACTAAGTACCCATCTTTAATATCTATCACTAAGCTTCTTATTGGTCCTCTATATAAGAATAAAGGATCATAACCCAATGTTTTATCTATCTAAATAAGCAGGGGAGTCTCCTTTTTTCCAATCATGGGAGAATACAACCTCGATTAAGAGGTCATAAATTGCAACAGTTATTTTCATAATCAACAAACTCAATTACGCTAAGGCTGACTATCTTAAAATAATACATATAAAAATAAGGAGAAGAACTTAAACGTACCTAAAAAAAATCCTAAGTACAGGACGAAGGAAATGTGGAAGTCGAAAAAAGATTTGAAGGTTTGAAAGAAAGTGTGAATCCATAAATGGTCCAACTTAGAAATCATTAAGTAAATAATGAGCAATGTAAATGTTACATCAACATTTGAAAAAAATTATGTATTTAGTAATTTCAATAAAATGACATCATGAGCAATCATAATTGTGTATAAAAAATTATTAGTCACATGATTATGTCATTCAGAAGAATAAACAAGTCGAAAAAACACGCATACGACGATGTGTGAGTTTGTAAAAACTTATTCCCTTCTACTTAAAGCCTAAGCTACAAGTCCAGGGGGTCATGCTACCACATTAGTATTGCACCTTAGCTTAAAAAATCTATCTCAAAATATTTTCAATTTTCCACACAGAAATCCTTTTATTGTAAGGGTCTAAAGGGATTTATGTTAATATATTAGCGTAAATATCCCAATCAAAACATATTATGAATTGACCATAATAGAAGTCTACATATTAAAGAACATAATATCTGTTGACTGGTTGTCATCATGTAATTTTATTGATCATTTGCATTTGATCCCTTAACTTTTAAAATGTTTATATTGGTCCCTTAACTCTTCAAAACATTCTAAATTAGTCCTCTTTGTCTAATTAGCGATGAATTTAGCGACTAATTTTTAAAATTTTCCGTCGCTAACAGGATAAAAATGACTAATATGGAACGTTTTGAAAATTTAAAGGAACAATATGGACCTTTTTAAAGTTAAGGGAGCAAAATAAACCCTGAGGTATAGTTAAGAGATCAAAAAAGGTATTTTGCCTTTAATCTATTTGTCTTAGTTTTAAGAGAAATATGGAAGAATAGGAAGAAGTTGAAGAAATATGATAAAAGAAGCTTTTGTGAAGAATTTATGGAAAAAATTAGACAATGCCACTAGAAAATTCGCGCCCATATTCATACCACAATATAGCACAAAACAACAAATCATGCCACAATGAAAAGGTGTTGTGGCAAGATCTAGCAGTTATACAAAAATTAATAGAACAAAAGGAAGAGATTGTGGCATAATTTATTAATTTTTTGACACGTTTAAAAGACACAAGGACTGAACTGATGTGACAAGGACTGGCAATTTTGACGAAAGAACACTGCAACAAAGCTCTATAATGAAGGTTTTCACCATTGAAGACCAAATTTCACCCTGAGTTTTGTGTATTATTTCTTTAAACTTATTGATATGTATTTCTTTAACACGGGTATCTAAGTTTTTTTCAGGTTAGGTCTTGTTAGATGAACCTGTATGAATTTGCTAGGACAATTGTTTGTTTTTTTTAATTATTTGCATAAATTGATATTTAAGTATTGTTATTTAGTTAATCTCGTGTTTAAGGCTTTGTATGTATTGACAAACCCATACCGAACCTAAGTTTGTATGGATTATTGACCCTAACTCTGTGAACTTGAATTAAAATAACTATTCAACTTAGTAATTAATTTAGAAATTTAACGATTATAAGTTGTGACTTAAGGTTTAACATACCAGATTTGTCTATTTTAACTTCAAACTGATCTAATGGATTAGGCAGCTGTAGTGTAAAATAGTGAGTTATACACTACAATATTGGGTATAACACCCTTGTTAAATCGTCGTAGTTTATGATAATTCAATTTAGGACAAATAGACACCTGCATCAACAATGACATACAAAAGATTTAAAATAAGATTTGGTATACTTTAATTTGATAATTTTCCAACATTTTGTTTATTTTTCTTGTTTACTCAAAATCATTGTGAAAACCCTAATTTTATATTTTAAATACACATTAAAATTGCTTTGTTAGAATACAACAATTCTTGTAGAGACAAATTATTTTATTACTTGCGACAAGTTTTAGTACACTTGCTAGTGCTAGAATTTCATCAAGTTTTTTACGTCGTTGTCAGAGATTATTAAAATATTTCAAAGGGGAAAGTTTTGTGCTTTAATAGTTGTTTTTAATTTTTAGCTTTGATTTTAAAATTTCTTTGTTTTATTTAATTTGTGTTTTTATTTTATTTTCAATTTTCTGTTCTTATTTAGTCATTGTTAATTAGTTCAATGCTAGTAAGGAATTTTTATGGTTGTTTATGCGAGATACCATATTGAGAGAATTACTATTATATTAAGAGAGCAAGAAGACTACAAGAGAAACTCAGAAAGTAACTCGATTTAGCAAAGGAAAAGCAGGAGAAATAGCCAACGCCAATTTCTTCATATCACGAGGGTGAGCAAGAGGACATAATATGATTAATCCACACTCTATGAGGACTATGAGAGACTATTACAGGAGAACTGATGTTGGACAAATATCTCTCGGGTTTAAATTGAAGAACCTTATTTCTTTTGACTTTAAAAGTTTTATTCTTGCAGGTTTAAGAGACAGATTTTTTGATGGAAGTGCCATTAGAGATCCATTGGAGCATTTTACTCGTGTTTGCGATATGTGTTCTATGTGAAAACTAGAAGAAGCAACTGATACTTAAATCAAACTAATATTGGGTTTTATTTAATTGGAAGGGAAAATATTCGCTACATTATTTACCAAGTGGAACAATTGGAACATGGGTTGAGTTAGAAGAATATTTAGGAAAGATTTTTTTTACCAACTCTCAATTTATGGAAAGAATAGATGAAATATAAAACTTTGAATAAGGTGACTTATAATCACTTTATGACTCTTGGAAAATATTTAAGTTGTTACTCAGAAGATTCCCAAATCACATCATGGCAAACTTGGAGCAGATGCAACATTTCACTCGAGGTTTAAAAGTTTAGACCAAAATGCTTCTTGATGTCTCAGCTGGAGGTATAATGAGTTGATTGAAAGGATGTGCCAGAATGAGTATCTCTCACAAAGTGAAAGGGGTGTGAAGAAATAAGATAAGATAAAAGGTGAGTTAGATATTGATACCAAAATAACTTTGTTAGCTCAACTAGAAGTCCTTACTAAATAGTTAGCTGGAGCTACCATCATTCCAACCAATATCAATCGAGTTCAATTATTATGATGTTATTTTTATGGTGAAGGGCATACTGATGGAAATTGTGCACCATAGGGACATACTAAAGAATATCAATTTGTTGGAAATTTTCAAAGAGGTCATCCATATTCTAATACTTATAATGCAGGTTAGAAGGATCACCGAACTTCAAGTGGAGTAACAAATAGATTTTGAATGTAAGCCAATGAGTTTCTCAAGTCCTTAAAGTTCCTCAAAATCCACCACACAAGAAGTAATCTCAATTATAAGAAGTTGTGGATAAATTCATGAAGATGACCCAAAGTAATTTTTATTCAATGGCCAAGCATTAGGAAATAATGAGCACGGACCATGAAGCATCAATCAAAAAGATAAAAACACAAATTAGACATTTATCTAAAAAATTGGCGTCTCAAACAAGTGTAGGTTTCAACACAAATACTTTGGATAATCCTAAAAGTGAGAGTTGCAATGCCATTGAGTTGAGAGACATAGTAGTTTCTATAGTAACAAATCTTAGGAGTGAGAAGAGAAACCGAGTGGAGGAAGTAGTAGATGGGGGAGTAGTTTAGTAAGAGAAAAATAAAAAACAGAGGGAGAAATATTGAGGAAAAAGAGGAAGACACTGGGAGAGAATACATATTTGGAAAACTAATTTACAGAAACTCACCTTTTAGAAAAACCAAGAAGAAAATTCTCAATAAATCAAATCCCGAGCTCCCTTATTATGTGAAACCGCCTTATCCTATCTTGAAGAAAAAGCCAAAGAAAGAAAAGGAAGATGGCCATCTCAATAAGTTCATGGAGAATGTCATCAAACATCAAGTGAATGTCCCTTACGGTGAAGCTTTTTAGAAAATACTAGTTTATGCAAAATTCGTGAAAGGTCTACTAACTGAAAAGTGTAATCCGAAGTACGATGAGAATAGAACTTTAACAGAAGAGTGCAGTGCAATCATCTAAAGGAAACTTACACCAAATATCAAACATCCAGGGCAATTTACCGTTACTTGCACCATCGACAAACTAAAGATAGAGCAATGACTTTGTGATTTAATGGCAAGTATCAACTGAATGTCTATTTCCATGTTGAAGAAACTTGGTTGTGGTGAAGATAAGCTAACTCAGGTGACCCTCACATTGGAAAATTAATCCACTGCTTATCCTTATGATGTGTTTGAAGATGTGTTGGTTAAAGTGGATGATTTGTTATTCCCAACTAATTTAATTATTTTAGACATATGAGGAAGATGCAAAAATACCTCTAATCCTTATAAGACCTTCATTGGCAACAAATAGAGCCTTGATTGATGTGAAATTATGTGAACTTATACTGAGATTTCAAGATGAGAAGGTGATGTCTAATGTGTTTGAGCCGATACGTCATCATAATTAAAATCCTCATTGTTATCGAGTTAATGTAGTTGAAGATATAGATGAAGGAATGTCCCTAAAATAGTCGCCTTTGTTGTCTATTAAATTTGTTGTGAATCTTGTTGTGAATTACGACAAAATTCAATATCAATTTGTGAGGCAAAGAATAATAGCAACTAAAATAAATGGTATTCAACAATAATAATCCGTACACAAATAATATAACAGAATAAGGCAAGAAAAAATTGAAGGTTTGTTTACCCAGTTCGATCAAACGATCTACTCTGGGGGAGAGAGCAGCTCTCCAATTCACTATACTCAGAAAATTGTTATAAGAGATTACATATGAGTTACAAGAAAATAGTCTTCGCCTTCAAGTTCCCAAGAACAACCCTGAAGGCGCCCAAGAACAAACCTATTTTCTACCCAAGTGTTTCCCTACCTCTCCAATTCTCAATATATGAATCACTCAAACCCAAGGTGTAATCCAAGGTTTTCTTTGTGCATAGCTGAAACCCTATGCTACATCTTTAAACCCTTGGTCTCCCTTGTGGGTGAAAACTCTAAGATTGTCAAACACCAAACATATAAGAGATACATATTTATAATAGCAAATACCCAACAAACAAAGCCCAAAATGATCCATGGACCAAATAAAAAAAGCCCAAAACCTCAAAAATACTATTCACCGTACGGACATCACTATTCATTCGTACGGATATCACTATTCTCCCTTGTGATGTTTTTTAGTCTATTGGTCTTTTATTTATACACTGAGACACACTTTGCTCTGAGTCTTTTTAAGCCTACATGTAAAAATATGTATCCGTTGCTTAAAACCTTTGAACCTAAGCCTTTATTTCGGTGACTTAGCCCCATTCCTAATCAATTAACTTGAAAGATAAATTCTTCCACCCTCTTTGGAGTTAGATAGACCGTTAGTTTTCCTTTTAATGCAAACTTATAAGTTTGGAATTGCTTTTGGAACTGGAAATATTTTAAGCTTGGGGTATGGGTATTTAATATATATATATATATATATATATATATATATATATATATATATATATATATATATATATATATATATATATATATATATATATATATATATATATATATATATATATATATATATATATATATATATATATATATATATATATATATATATATATATATATATATATATATATATATATATATAAGCAAGAAAGCGTATAAATGAATGAGTTTAAATAACTTCTGGAAAAAAATGAAACAAAGAAGAACAAAAGAACTCAATTGTTAGTACCCATGAGTAAACAAGTGATATGTTGTTAGATTGGTGTTAAGATAAAAAAAAGGTAACAGGTACTTACCTCCGAAGAATTAAGTTTACTGTCCCAAAAATATCCTATCCTTACATAGCCTCGTTACAACTAGAAAAGACCTCAAGTGTGTGTATTCAAATAGAGTTTGACTAGCTTTTAAAGATGTTTCAAATTAATTTCTTGATGAATCTTGTATGTTTATAAAGAGATTAACATGTTTATTCTATTTGATTGAACATGTTGATAAGTTCGAGATTTACGTTAAATATGTCGGAACTTATTGGCTTATTTCACAAGCAATTGTTACAACTGTAACACCCTTCTAAACCCCACAGATAATATATGAATAATCAGAGTAAATTTCCATGCATTTACAAAAGGGCATTACACATAACTTTCAAAATATCAAAACCACCTGTCATGCTCATTACTATTTCAATAAAAAATTATGCTTTACAAAACTTCACTTTGCATGTAGCAGCGGATTCAATTATACCATAATTTTCATAAAAGAAGCATTTGTTTTTATCACATAAAACAACATCACTTAGGCACTAAGGCCAACATCATAATATTCCAATGGATATAAACACGTTTATAGAATACACAATGTATATCTTAAACACAACCCAAGCGATCCCAGTGTTACATGGCCAGAGCATGACTCGACCCAACATAATTAAATCACTAAACGGCTACACCAAAAGCGACCTCGTAACTACGAGCAATACTACTCCTTGATACCTGCACGGTGTCATGTAGGACATCATTCCAGCAGAAGGGTGAGAAATATTATCATAATAACAATGCATATAATTATATATACACAAATACACAAGCACAAAATACATATATTCCACATTTTCTCACCACAATTCATTATAACTCATCATGTACAATACAACATATATATAATCAAATATGGATAATCACCAAGCATATTCATCATGCACGTATCCATAAATCTCAACATTCCACATGAACATACACATATTATGTTTACTCACTAATTCACAATTACACATTCACAATTCTCAAATCAACAATTCATGTTCATAAGCATACTTTCATACAATGATCACATATTCACAACTCTCAATTATACAAGTAATGCACATACGCATATTCCACCATTCTCACCATACTTTATCATAACTCATCATATACTTCACAAAGCATATATATATATATATATATATATATATATATATATATATATATATATATATATATATATATATATATATATATATATATATATATATATATATATATATATATATATATATATATATAGACAAATATGGACAATCATCAAACATATCCATAGTTCACAATTACACAAGTCATGTACATACACCTATGCATAACTTCATACAACAATCATATATTCATTCCATGAGACTCAATGTAACTCAATGCAACTCATGCCATGTGGTACCAACACTTGTTATCATTTTTCGATTTTTACACTTAAACTGGGTCCATTCCCTAGACCGATAACAACAAAAGCCCGTTCCCTAAGCTTTCAAACCCCGCTCTAGGTTTGGGACAAGTCACTAGCCTCCACGAAACTAGCAAACATTGCCTCTTGACTAAATGATGCATATGCAATCAACAACAAAATGCACTTAAGACCGATCACACGTCTTAATCCCATGCGTTCACATAATTCCTCCCTTCAAGAATTAAACAAGATTGCACACACAACATATCATATAATCAAGTATTCATACTTTTCATCAACATATTTGTCAAACAATGCACGCATATCTTACAATATGCTCCCATGCATTAATTCACAATAATCAGATACAACAAATATGCATTCATAATTCAACCTCATTACCTTTTCAAACAATGCACACATATTCACAATATGTTCTCATGCATTCTTCACATACAAACAATATGCATATATTTGTCAAAAGACTATATTTCATAATCGATTCCACCATCTAGGATTCACGTCATACGGCTACCCACAACATATCATATCACAACATGCACAAGCTATACGTTATATAACAAAAGTATTATGCACAATAACACATCAATCACACACATTCACGACGGTAAAAATCAACACAACAATATGTTTTCAATTTTCTGCTATAATTGAACTAGGTACAGGCCTCAAATCCATTTTTTCTAGAAAGATAATCTCGTTAACTTACCAACGCTTCGAACGGGGGTCAAAACCGACTTACGGTTCAAGAGTTATGAATTTTCGAAGTTTTTCGAAAAACCAGAATTTTGCCTAAACACGGCTACGGGATTTTGCATTTTCGCCCGAAAATCCGATCGATTCAATTCTTTTTTTCGAAACAAACACATACTCATACTCACCTAACATATAGCAATGAATTAGAACCATTAAACACGATTTCTACGACGTCCGATTTTCACTTAAATCTCAAACCCTCAATTATCCAAAAATGTCAAAACTCACAAACTCAACCAAATTCAATCAAACGAAATCCAATAATCACGGCTAAACATTACCCGACTAAACTATGCAATTTATTTTGAATTCTAACCGTTCAAAACTCGATTCTACCGATTAAACCATTTATGCCCTAGAAATGGAAAATAGAGAAAACTACCAACAAATCCAACACAACTCATACATAATCATACACATTGATCAAATAATAATGTTTCTCACCCTTACCCTGAATTTGTTGAACTTTTGCTCTTTCTCTTGAGTTTCCTCCTCTTCTTCTCCACTCCTCTCTTTGCCTCTTTTCTCCTTTCTATCTTTTCTTTCTTTCTATTCTATTTTATACCATTCTCTTATTTTATATAATTCTCACAATTTTAATTAACCTAGTAATTCCAATGGGCTTAATAACTCATGTCTATTCACACCGCCAAATAGGCCCAATCAATTAATCTATCAATTCTATATTATTCTACAAATTAGAATATATCATATAAGTTAAATAATAAAATTAAATCAATTATTTCGAATATGTCCAATAATTCAATTAATCCAAACAACTCAAATAAATCAAATAATTTATATAAATTCAATAAATCAACTAATTCAATTATATCAAATAAATCACATAAATTAGTTAATTCAATTAGGCCTAAAATCACATAATTAATCAATTAATTTAATTAATAAATAATTACTAAAAATTGGGGTGTTACAACAACCCCCTCTTGATTTATCTGTGAAAAGTAAGAAAACGTCTATTTGAAGTTTTCTTGTATGCATTAATCAAAAACTGGTGAAAATAATTGGAAAACCACAATTTGGCATGCAGAAAACATGCCAAAGAAAAACTTGGAAGAATCAAGGCTTGTAAGGCCTAGCACAGGCGCGATAAGCGCATGATGGCATGGACAAATGGATCAACTAACTACAACTACTTTATGGTGAAGCAAGTGTTAGCTCTCTAGTCGAAGAGGTGATGCACTGGATGAGCAAAAGTGGTCAAGGACACGTGGAATACATGCAAGCATTACTTGTTGAGGAATAAAAGCTAGGCAGGAAGAGTTGATAGCGCAGGGTAGGCGCGATAGGCGCAAGGAAGGTGTGCCTAAAAAGGACCTCATAATTTTGCCTATAAATAGAAAGTTCTAATTTAGTGCAAAGAGAGTTTCGGTGAATCAAGGCAGTACATAATTAGAGTAAGTTCACTTTGGTCTACAACGAGAGAGTAAGAGAGGAGGTATGAAAGTAGAAGCACTTCTCAAGTGACAAGGCATATCACAATTCTAAGGTTGACATCCCAGAGTTACTTGTTGTTACGCTAACCATGAGTAAGCGTAATTAAAATATCATTGTTGGGTTAAGATGAGTCACTATATTCATGTGCTAAATAGATCATGAAGTTTTATGTAATCCTACCCTTGCTGTAATATTAATGAATCTTTAATCTTAATGCTTGTTTTAGTGTTGCAATCTAAAACCCGTTTTGCATGGTGTGACTCGACCTCAAAAGATGTTTTTCATTATTAGATTCAAGACGATCATCTATTGGATACTAACACCTAGAGATTGGGTTATGTTTGTCATCCACATGTAATGTAGCAAGATCAGTGTGTAGTCTTCTTGCACTACGAATGTTGTGACACAATACTCTGTGTTGGTTAATAGTTTGAGATATTAGCTAGTTAGGTAATATACTGATCTCACGACATGGAGACTGAAAGGAGATACAAATGAGGGTAACAAGTGCTAATATTATTATCAGAGTAGAGGAGCATATTACTGATTTATAAACGTGCATGATAAATACGTAACGACGAAATCTAACCCCATCAAGCTTTCTACTGTTAACATAAAAATTTCCATTTTACTTTCTGTCATTTATTTTATGTTATTTACTTTCACATTTAATAACCAATACAAAATCCATTTCTCTACTTAAAATCTTAAAATTTGTTGAACGGTATTTGAAACCACCGGTCTTTATGGATAACATAATTATATAACTTATTTTTGCTGCTAACGTAACACATGAGAGATTGAGAGACAAGTTGAGTACATAAAGGTTAGAGAATTTTTTTTTGGATTGATCTGAATTGAAGGAAGGCACAAAAGTGGCAACCTTAACTGAAATTATTGATTGTCATTGGTATGGTAAGCATATTGTTTTCTGTTGAAATTTTCAGTTTACAGTCAAGTTTATTGAGGAAAAGCAACAATTTATGTTTGGGGTTGTGATGACTGACTGTCATCATGTAATTTTATTGAGCATTTGTATTTCATTTAAATTTTTTAATGTGTCTTAGTTTTAAGAGGAATTTAGAAGAGTATGAAGAAATTGATGAAATATGATAAAAGGAGCTTTTGTGAAGGAAAATTAGGCAAAACCCCTGGAAAATTCGTGCCCAGATTTGTGCCACAATCTAGTACAAAACAAGAAATCGCGCCACAATGAAAATGTGTCGTGGCACGATCCAACAGTTACACACCAATTCATGGCATGAAAGGAAGAGGTTGTAGTACAATTTATTCACTTTACTTATATGTTTAAAAGACAAAAAGAGTGACGTGATGGGGGTTGACAGTTTTGATAAAGGAACAATGCAACCAAGCTCTGGAACAAAGATTTTTGCCATTCAAGACTAGATATAGCCTTGAGTTTCATGTATTATTTCTTTAAACTTATTACTATATATTTCTTTAACATGAGTAACTAAATTTCTTTCAAATGAAATCTTGTTACATGAACTTGTATGGATCTATTGGGACATATGTTTAATAATAATAATAATAATAATAATAATAATAATAATAATAATAATAATAATAATAATAATAATAATAATAATAAAGCCGGTAAAAGTTAATTAATTTAGAAATTTTTATTTTGAGACAAAATTAACACTTATTTTGGGACATAGCGAGTATTTTTTCTAAATATATATATAAAATAGTCAATTGAGTCACTAATTGTAAAACGGATGAAATATATATACAACATATTCAAACCAAATCGGTGTCACCGTTATTTCTAGTAACAAAGTTGTGTTTATGCACTAATGATTCCAATGAACACCTTAGTGAAAATAACAATTGTATGGAGATTCTCTATTACAATGTTACATACCACAATTAAGAGCTAATGTATAGGTCCAACCAATATAACTCCCCAAACAAATTAACATCAGTATATTACTATAAATAAAAGTATTGCCAAACATTTCTTAATTTATTTATATTTGAAGATGTATTTTATTCAATTATTGCATACAAACCCATCATGCAAGTCCCAAACAAATAGCTCAATCATTTGAACTAAATGACAAATTATACAAGCCCATCATGCAAGTCCCAAACAACTTGAGATTGAGGAGGGAACATGAAGGACTTTAGAAAACACTTTTAAAACTAAAATGACCTCACATTCCCAATTACTTAGGGGTAGCATCAACCAATCTTTTCACCAAACCCTTTACAAACTCCACCAGCTTATTCATTTCTGGTACAACTCCCTTGACAGCAGGATGAACATCAAAAGCTTCAGCCCATTTCACCAAAGCAGGAGTCTTAGTGTCATCAAGCAACTTGATTCCTTCTATTTTCTCTGCTGCCCTAACCCAACTCATATAGCACCCAAAACAAATATCAATAAATCCAATTTTATCTCCTCCAAAAAACTCCATTCCTTCATTTTTGCACTTGTTGATCACATCTTCCAACGTCACAAACACTTCTTCTACTCGCTTAAAATGTTTCTTCTTCGATTCTTCATCTTGAGCAATTAAACCATTTCGCATGGAATTGAACAACTACTCATCCATAAATAACAGTAAGAAAACGTCAAAAAAAAAAAAAAGGATAAGAAATATAAATACCTTGTCATCCATGTAGGAAACCCAAAATCTAGCCATGGCTCTATCAAAATCATTTGAAGGAAGGATAGAGGAAGCACCATTATCTTTCCAAACTTCATCAATATACTCAACTATGATTGCAGATTCACAAATTATTTTATCTCCATGGCTCAACACTGGAATTTTCTTGTATATAGGATTGGACTGAAGAACCAAATCACTTCTAGGATGGAAAGTTTCTTCAATATTGTTATAATCTAAACTTTTGATGTTAAGAGCAAATTTCACCCTACATGTAAATGGACTGAACCAACAACCCAAAAGCTTCAACTCGTTAGTGGCCATCACTTAAAGAGGGAAATATTATAGATAGGATTTGTGTGGAAATGGAAACAAAGAGGAAAATTGATAGATACTAAGATTTGTAGTTTACAAATTGTATAAAAATATGAAAAAGATCAACGGTCAAACGGATATGTATTCCATATTAGTCTGCTGCACGTGGCTTATTATAAGAGACAAAAGAACTCTACACCTATAACGTGATCTAGAAAATATTTTCAATTTTGAAATAAATGTTTATTTTAATTTTTAATGTAAAGTTAACTTTCCTCTTTAATTGTGCATTCTAATAATGTTATATTATTTTTTAAATATTTTTGAGGATAGTGCAAGACAAAAACTCTACGGAATTTAAATTATCATAAATTCATCAAAATCTCTACTCTAGTTTGGGGACTTTTTCTTAATGGGACTTTAATGAAAGATGACATCTTTATTCATTAGAGTTATTTGATAGTATGACATATTCATAACTTCTATCTTCTAATTTTAGATGGTACATAGTAGGATATATAATATAGAATTTGATTTTGAAAAAACTTAAAAGGAACTAATTTGCCATAACGTACTTATCAGTAATATTAACTGATTAGCGGAAGATCCAGAATTAAGGATTATGGGCTGAATCAAACCCGCGGGGAGACTCGTAAATTCGTATAAGTTTACGAGTTTAGGAAGTGAAAACGAGTATACTCACACATAAAATCATTTTTTATAGACTAGGATAGACTCAGGTAGACTCGCATAAATTCGTAAATTTATAAGTTTACGAGCTTATAAATTTTTTTAAACTAAAAAATGTCCAAATTATTCAAAAAATTTTATTTTATTTAAAAAAATATATATTTTTTTTATTTAAATGATCATAAATTCATCAAAATCACTACTTTAGTTAGGGGACCTTTTTTTAATGGGACTTTAATGAAAGATGACATCTTTATTCATTAGAGTTATTTGATAGTATGACATATTCATAACTTCTATCTTCTAATTTTAGATGGTACATAGTAGGATATATAATATGGAATTTGATTTTGAAAAAATTTAAAAGGATCTAATTTGCCTTAACGTAATTATTAGTGATATTAACCGGTTGAAGTTTCAGAATTAAAGAATATGGGTATGATTGTCAAACTCGCGGGTAGACTTGTAAATTATGAGTTTACGAGTCTAGGAAGTGAAAACGAGTATACTCACGCATAGAATTATTTTTTATAGATTAGAGTAGATTCAGGTAGACTCGCATAAACTCGCGAGTTTACGAGCCTATAAATTTTTTTGAATTATATTTTTTTAAATCAAAAAAAGGCCCAAATTCCCCGAAATATTTTATTTAATTTTAAAAAAAAACATTTTTTTTGTTTGTGCGAGAATTAGAAAGCCTCTCTCCTAGTCTCTTATTTCAGCAAAGCTTCTTCCTCCTTTCATCCCCTCATAGACAACATGTGTTTATTATGTATCTTGATTTCTTCGCGTTTGTTCCTATAAATCAATTATTTGTTGTATAAGTATTTAACTTATATGTTTCACTTGAATGTTTCTCTTGTACATTCTCTTGTATATTCTCTTGTGTAAAGATTATGAATGGATAATTGAAGATCCTAATAAGGAAAATATGCAAATCAAAGTTAATGTTGAGTAAGATGATGTTATTGTTAACAATGTTGTGGATGTTGATGTTGTTGTTACTAATGTTGTGCAAAGTGGTGGTGGAAATGTTGAATTTGGTGGAAGTGGAACTTCAAGCAATCCAACTTTGATTAATGATTAAAAAGGTGTTTCATCCAGGATAGAATTTGATGATGATACTCAAGATATCGATGAAGATGATGGTGATGATATTGGTGGTGATGATTTCACTAGAGTTCTGGATGTTTAAAGTCATTAGCATATCTGTTATATGATTTTTTTTTACTTTATGTAGTAGTCAATTAAGAAGAAATTAATACTTTAAGCATTTAAATACATATTTTTCTATTTTGTTTGTTTTATTATTGCGTTTTTTTGTTAAGAAATTTGTTATGGAGTATGAAATTTAAATTTTGATGTTAATTGCTATTCTATTATATATATTTGTATCATATATGAGGCATCTACAAGTTTAAAAGTACATGTGTGTGCATGTATGTGTCACATATAAGTTTTTTAAAGTCATTTTTAATTTTTCATAGACTTGTACGAGTTTGCGAGTCGAGTCTACGAACCCTTTACGAGTCTGAGTAGACTCGCGAGTTTGACAACCTTAATTATGGGTACTTGATTGAGAAAATTTAAAATATGCTTTTGAATTGAAAAATGAATCAACTGTCTTTTGTGGGGCGTGTCACTCTTGCCAAAGCGGTGATTGAAGCACTTCCTACTTATAGCATGATGATAACCACTATTCCTAAGGCTTGTATCAAGGAGATTCATAATTTGCATATGACTTTTATATGGGGAGACAATTCTGATAAACATAATTTGCATACGATTTGTTGGAGTAAAATTGCTATGGAGAAGTGTAACACCTTTTTCTATCCCACGATTATTAAGGCAAAATAACACGGGTTTCAGAGTAAATAAATAAATCTCAATAAAAAGTCACCAAAAGGGCGTACATTTCTCAATGTCCTCAAAATAGGTCAATACTCCGTAACTACAGGTTTTCCCCAAAATACATCAAACAACATAAAACAGCGGAACTCAAAGCATAAATCAAGGTTTTTCCTCATAAGGAAAAGTTAGCAAAATAACTCAATGGTATAAAGTTTAACTCAAGAACCCAACCCGATATTACATATCAGAGCAAGACCCTCTAACCTAACCAAAAGGCTAAAAAACTTCAAAAGTACTCCTCGACGGCGTCCACAAGTAAACTTGATCATCTGCACGTTACCCACGTGGAGGTAACATTCAAACAAGCAGGGTGAGTAAAACAGTTCATAATAACCAATGTATAAAAATTAACATATCACAGCGTCATGTTCATATTCAACACATTCATATCCTTCATTTGGCCTCGAAGGCCACAACATCATAATTTATACAAAAAGGCTCACAAATGCAAATGCAACATAGACTCAATGCATGTGGTACCAATCATCACAGCGCGATGGACACTGGGACATCAACCCTCCATAGATCCCCATCAATAGGATCGATTCTGCTAGAGAACCGGAGCACATTAAAACACTTCACATCCACACGATGGGATTGAAGCCAAAGTAATCGAGGTCCTGAACCGAAGTACAGATGCACATGAATGTATGATGTACACGTCACAAAATCATCCTCATATAACAGCATAAGTGCATCATCATTCATCATTTTCATCATCATCACATAAATCATCATATTTCATGTTATCACATAATTCATCATAATCATGGTAATATCATCATAGTACATCATAGAAATCATCACGTCATCATGTACAAATCCCCTAAAACTCACTGTCATACTCATATCAATCCATAACAGAAATCACAGAATCAAACATCAAGGCATCGCTGAACACTATCATTATTCGCGAAACTCTGCTACGTTCATTGGCATGTTTGCTAGGCGAGTCTGGGACAAGTTTCTTCGCTAGGCGAGTCTGGGAACACAATTGTTTTCTAGGCGAAACTTTCTTCGCTAGGCGAACTGCGCGATGACAGCAAATTCTGCTACGCACCAGAACTGATTTTTACCCAAAAACTCATACGACTCACTTACCCAATGCCACCAAAACATCCCTAAATCATCCCTAAGGTCCTACAGCGATAAAGGCACAAAACCTACGGTTCATTAGGCCAATCCCGGAACATATTCACGTCCTAAATCACAATTTCCCTACAATTACCCTGCAGGCATCTGAGTTACTCACTATCAAATGTTCGTATAGGGTTAAGCAAAGTTCAATCAGCTTTTTGGCCACGAAGGCCTAGGTTTCCGTTTTCCCCAATCAATTCACGGTTAAATTTGCAATTACAGGTTTAGGGCACGAAGGCCAAAGATCATTATTTCCCATCTCTACCTTTAGAATCCCTACGGTTACAACCTCCATAATAGATCTAGGACATGAAGGTCATAGATCACTTGTACTCATAACCTTTTAATCTTCTTCACGGTTAAAATCTCAATAATAGATTTTGGCCACGAAAGCCAAAATCCTTTTTCCCTATAATTCTCCCTAAAACCCCAAATCAACCATAATCACATCGAAATATACACATAGGAAATTATGAAAAGCTATACTCCTCATACTTTAAACATTGATCCAAAGCCTTCACGAATCTGTCAGAGAGTCCTTCAAGCTTCTGCCTCCAATTTCCTCTTCAGAGCTCTCTGGCCTCAATTCTTCACGGTTAACACAAATGAATCCTAAAACCCTTCAGAACTCCCTTTTTGTTAAACCTAGACTTGGGCCAAATAATTGGGCTTTTCCCATAATGCCCTCACTTACTCCTCTCAATTGTCCCAATTACCCTTCTTTCACTATTATTTATTTTAATTCATAATAATATTAATAAATTAATATTATATACTATAAATTAAATAAATAACCCAAAAATTGCATAATTCTCAATAATTCCACAAAACACCGAAAACACCCAAAATACGAACATTCTCAATCAAATAAATTAATTAAAATATTCCGATTAAATTTGGGGTGTTACAATTCTCCCCCACTTAAAGAATTTTCGTCCTCGAAAATTACCTCAAGAAAATAGAGTCGGATATGACTCCTTCATCTGATCTTCACGCTTCCAAGTCCAACTTTCTCCAGCTGGTCCTCCCTACAATACCTTCACTAAGGAAATCTCTTTACCTCGCAACTGCTTCATTTCTCGCTCATCAATCCGAACAGGCAACGCCTCAACAGTCAAATCATCTTGCACTTGTACATCATCCATCTGAATCACATATGACAGATCTGGAATGTACTTCCTCAACTGGGATACATGAAACACATCATGCAAGTTCGCAAGCGACGACGGTAAAGCAATCTGATAGGCTACTTCCCCCACCCTCTGCGAAATCTGATACAGACCAACAAAGTGCAATGTGAGCTTTCAAGACTTCAAAGCTCGGCCAACACCAGTTACTGGCATAACTCTCAAAAACATATGATCTCCCTCTTGGAATTCAAGTGCTTTACTCCTCTTATCATGGTAACTCTTTTGACGACTCTGCGAAGTTTTCATCTTTTCATGGATCATCTTGATCTTATCAGTCGTCTCTTGCACAATCTCAGGTCCGAGTACAACACTCTCGCCTGACTCATACCAACACAACGGAGTCTTACACCTCCTACCATACAAAGCTTCATACTTGCCATTCCAATACTAGAATGATAACTGTTATTGTAGGTAAACTCAATCAACGACAAATGACTATCCAACGATCCACCTTGATCCAACACACAAGCTCTCAACAAATCCTCTAAAGACTAGATAATTCTCTCTGTCTGTCCATCCATCTGCGGATGATAGGCAGAAGTCAACCTCAACTTAATGCCCAAAGTTGTCTGCAAACTCTCCCAAAACCTCGACGTAAATCTCGGATCTCTATCCGACACAATACTCGAAGGAACACCATGCAACTTCACAATCTGAGCAATATACAACTCGACAAGCTTCTGCAGCGAATAATTGATCCTCATTGGTATAAAATGAGTCGACTTAGTCAATCTATCAACATTCACCCAAATCGAATCATATCCCTTCAACATCTTCGGAAAACTTGTCACAAAATCCATAGAAATGCTATCCCATTTCCATTCTGGAATATTCAATGGTTGCATCAGAACCGACGGTCTCTGATGTTCAATCTTCGACTTCTAACAAGTTAAACAAGCATAGATAAATTCTGCAATTTCCTTCTTCATACTTGGCCACTAAAACAACTTCTTCAAGTCTTGATACATCTTGGTGGCACCAGGATGAATACTCAACCCGCTTCTGTGACCTTCTTCAAGAATGCTCTTCTTGATTTCTGGCACATCAGGAACACACACTCTATCTCGGAATCTCATCACACCATTCCCATCGATCCGAAATTCACCTCCGTTACCTTGATTGATTAACGTGAGACGATCCACCAAACTCAAATCAGACTTCTGACCTTCTCTGATCTCTTGGAGAATTCCACTAGTCAACTTCAACATTCCCAACTTCACACTGTTAGGGGTCCCTTCATAAACTAAACTCATATCTCTAAATTGCTCAATCAGTACTAACTCTAAACCATAAGCATCGACATATGCAAAGACTTCCTACTCAACGCATCAGCTACAACATTAGCCCTACCATGATGGTAACTCAATTCAAAATCATAGTCCTTCAGGAGTTCAAGCCATCTTCTCTGCCGCATGTTCAACTCCTTCTGATCAAACAAATACTTCATACTCTTATGATCACTGAACACTTCGAATCTGGACCCAAAAAGATAATGTCGCCAAATCTTCAACACAAACACCATAGCGGCCAACTCTAAGTCATGCGTAGGATAATTCCTTTCATGAATCTTCAACTGTCTAGAAACATAAGCAACAACCTGACCATTCTGCATCAATACACCTCCAAGACTCATCTTCGACGCATCACAATACACAACAAAAGACTCACTCGGATTTAGCAAAATCAACACTGGAGCAGTTGTCAACTTCTTCTTGAGTTCTATAAAACTCTTCTCACAAGCACCATCCCACACATAAGCTTTCCCCTTTCGAGTCAACCGAGTCAAAGGCAATGCCATGTTGGAAAAGCCTTCTATAAACCTGCGATAATAACCAGCCAACCCAAGGAAACTTTGAATCTCAGTAGCAGACTTTGGAGTCTCCCACTGCAACACAACATCAATCTTCGACGGATCCACCACAATTCCACCACTAGAAATCACATGGCCAAGGAAGCTCACTTCCTTCAACCAAAACTCACACTTGGACAACTTGGTATAAAGCTTCTTGTCCCACAAACTGATCCAAATAGGTGCATTAGACACACCAAACGGCATCACAGTATACTCATAGTGTCCATACCTCGTCCTGAAAGCTATCTTTGGAATATCATCAGGCTTAACGCGAATCTGATAATAACCAGACCTCAAATCAATCTTGCTAAGCACGCAAGCACCCACCAACTGATCCATCAGATCATCAATCCTCGGAAGTGGATACTTATTCTTAATCGTCACCTTATTCAACTGTCGATAACCCACACACAATCTCATACTACCATCTTTCTTCTTCACCAACAACACAGGAGCACCCCACGGAGAAACACTAGGTCAAATAAACTTCTTCTCAAGCAAATCTTCCAATTGTTTCTTCAATTCTCCTAACTTAGATGCAGACATCCGATAAGGAGCCATCGACACATGACTAGTTCCCGATATCACATCAATAGTAAACTCTACCTCACGCTCAGGAGGTAAGTCACTCATGTCGTCTGGGAACACCTCTAGAAATTCTTGAACAACTGGTAGTCCCACGCTCATTGCTTCATCATAAACTTGAAGCGATGCAAACAATGCAAACATCTGAGCCTCATCTTCTAGGAGTTCTTCTACTTGTTTGGCAGATACAAACATGACCTTTCCACCATCACCAAACTCAGGAAACCTCACAGTCTTGCTGTAGCAATCAATATGAACATAGTAGTACTCTAACCAGTTCATACCAAGAATAACATTGATCTGATACAAGGGTAGACATACCAAGTCCATCACAAAATTCTTATCATAAATACTCAAAGGGCAGCTCAAACAGACTAACGCAGTAGTCACAGAACCATTAGCCGGGGTATCAATGACCATACTCCCAATCATAGCAGACAATTTCAAATTCAACTTCATAGCACATTCAAGCGAAATAAATGAATGAGTAGCACCAATATCAATTATAGCAATCAATTCAACATCATCAATAAAACAAGTACCTCTGATCAAGTTATCTGTCTTGGACTCTTCTGTACCGCTCAAAGCAAACACTCTGCCACTTGTCTGAGCAGCAGTAGCAGTCTTCTTCGGCTGCTGGCACTAGGTACTGATATGACCCTTCTCTCCACAGTTGAAGCAAGTCGGAGCTTCGTCTTTGCAATCAGCAGCTCTATGACCCCTCTTGCCACAACGGTGATATCTCAGCGCTTTATAATTCTCAGCATGGTGGCCTTGCTCGCCACACTTATAACACTTACCTAGAGCAGTAACCGCTCTCCCACTTGACTTTTTCCCAACAGAAGCCTTCTGCTTCCCCTTATCACCAGAAGTCACAAACGGTTTACCTCTGTACTGGCCTTTCTCTTTCTTCTCACTCAGCTGCTTGTAGTGAGTAGATCGAGCTCGGCTATCTTCATCATAAATCCTGCTCTTGTCCACCAGTTCCGCAAACCTACGAATCTGTTGGTACCCAATTCCCTGCTTAATCTCTGGTCTCAAACCATTCTCAAACTTGAGACACTTCGACATCTCTGCGTCAGCACGGTTGTGTTTCCCTTGAAAATCACAAAACAACCGTTGATCTTCCAAATCTAACTTTGGTGACTCACAGGATCGATCAGATTGATCCTAGGACATGTGCTAAAAGGCTTTTTCGTTTTAAAAGTCTATTCAAGTTCCACACTCGAACAGTACTGGGGTGAAAGGATCTTAAAGAAACATTTATTCGACTACGGATTAACTTCAAAGATAAAATAAAGCTATTAATAGAAGAGAGAAGAGAGTTTGTTTGGAGAGGTGAAGTTAGATTGAGGACGAAGAGAACAGAATTGCATAGGAAGGAGAAAAATAAAGTAAGCAAGAAAGGTGTAAAGACAATAAAAGACTTTGTAAAGTTTAAAGTAAAAACAAGTAAATTGCATTAAGTTAAAAGATGGTATTTTTACATCACGTACATTCTCTATAATACTCGCTTTCTCTACACTCGGATACTTAGAGTAATTTTAAGAGTAATTTGTACAATAGTAAATTACAACACACTTTGGCTATGTCTAAGACATCCTATTTATAGTAGTATAAAAATAACTTCTAATAACCTCCATCATCACCTCCTTTCGCCATTTGTCATAAATGCATGGATCTACTGCTCGTAAGGTGCCACCTGTCTTTCTTAAGCAAAACTGTTCCCTCCAATTTTTGAATTTCAAATCCTTCGATGAACCATCCATAACAGCAAGCAGTCGAACTCCTGGCTTCTAGGTGCATTCTTCGACTTCTTCTTTTGGCTGCTTTACCTCCTTCGACCAATCCCTCGTTCTCAACCTGCCTTTGGCCCTTGTATCTTGAATTCCTTCCTTCCATATGAGGCGTCAAATTTAGGAGCTAACAAATTTCCCCCCAAAAATGTCTTTTCGACTTCGCCTGTGGAAAAGCACATTTTTTGACAGTGTTTGAGCTTCGACGCTGCTTGTCCTCATAGTGTCGTCTGATATTCTTTCAACCAATACAAGCTTGGGAAGGTGAAAGGGAATGAAAGAGAAGCAAAATAAAAGATAGGAACACGCAAGCTACTATTCCGCCACCTTGATGCACGCTTCTGACGTCATTTTCATCATGGCGATTTTCTCGGGAATCAACAAAATTGTGGGCCATCATCACCTTTCCAACCTCGGGGACGTGAATTGCAACTGCTGCCTCCGTCATCCCATATCCAAGCGCACACGTGGCCCACTAACTCTAGCCCCTTAATGATGAAAACTTTCAGTCTTCCATACACTATATAAGTAATTCTCCCCTGATACTTTCATTTTTTCAACTTCTCTAACTCTTCACAACATCCTTGCTTTTCTTCCTCTAATTTTCTGCTTTCCAACCAACAAACTCTTACTTCCTTCAAAAATGGCTGACCATCAAAAGAATAAAATGCAATTCAAAGGACAAACCTCTGCATCAGCTCTTCCTCTCTTTGCCAGCTTGAGCGGTCCCCAGGTGGTAAAGAACCAACAGTTCATTCGCGAACCCTTGACAGAGGAGAAGCGCCACATTTACGAATCTCAGGTAATCATTCCTGTTACTGTTGCAGGGAAACCTCTAGCCATGTCTGGGCCTTTACCCCCTCCAGGTCTCGACTATTCCGCCATTAAAGACTTCTTCCCCTTTTATAGAGTCACTAAACCCTTAGGGCAAAAAGACTCTAGCAAAATCCCCACTGATGGTCCTAATAGCCTGAGCCTCTTCGACGTAGATCTTAGGTATCTTCATGATGGGGCCAGATTATTTAGGGCTACTCCCTACTTTAAAGATTCTGAACTTTACCTCAACTGGATGACAAAGATAGAGAAAGTAAAAGCCCAAGATTGGAAGGACACTGGGATTTATGATCTGATAATGATGTCGAAGGTAGGTCATTCTTACTGCCCCCTTATGATGGCTTCTTCCTTATTCTTCTGGGATAGAACTCACAATACTTTCTGCCTCCCTTGTGGGATGATGACACCCACATTACTTGATGTAGCTGCCATTGTAGGCCTAAAACCCTACGACCTTGTTTATGATCCCGAGATTGATAGCCACGACACCATTGGTTTTGCCAATACCAAACATGCCTATACAACCTTTGTCCAACATTATCATAACAAAACTAGCACCTCAGTTGATGACGAGGAACATATATCCTTTTTGTCCATGTGGTTATCTCGTTGTGTATTTTGTACAAAGTCCTTACAGGTGGCACGAAAATACCTTGTTCTGGCCAACCAACTGCATTTGAAGAGAGGCATTTGTCTAAGTGAGATGATTTTGGCCAGTCTTTATGAGGCCCTGGGCGAAGGTGCGAACAAATTGAAAGATCCTGAAAGCCATGGCAACTTGCTATTGTCAGGCCCCTTTTGGCTCCTTCAGCTGTCGCTTAATGCCACTTTTGAACATAATCTTCCCCACAGAGGCGAAGTTGATGAAAGTTCGCCTTCAGTCGCTGAGAGAAGAGTCGAATGGCCTCGCCTGGCCCAACTTACTCCTAGCGAAGAAGGTCATACTCTTCGATCCAATTTATCCAGCCTTGTTCATATGTTCACAAAACGGTATGAGTTTACCTCGAAGATGGCTCCCTTCGCAGAACGAAGATATGGCCCAGAGTGGTTTACCAGACCCTTCCCTGCTCCCTTAAAGAAACAAGAAGAGGAGTCGAAGATGATTTGGGAACGATTCCTCATTCCTCGACTACTGGTTCATAAGTTAAACCTTGTTAGAGGTCACTCCAGCTTGCTAGCCTATCAACCGAACTTGGTGTCCAGGCAATTTGGGTTGATACAGACTTTGCCCAAATGCCTGTATGACAAGAAATCACATATCATTCTTCCTTTAACAGCACTATCTCCTCTGGACTGTTCGACACAATTGGCGCGTCACGCCCATAAGTCTTTTCTCACACCTGTCCACTTTGAACCTTCTTATTTTTTCTCCCAAGACTTCTATGACTGGTGGTCGAAACATTATGCCTCAGAATTTCTTGACGCCTCCCGTTTTGCTCGCTTGATTGACCAAAATTTCATTGATGTGCAGGAGAAGATCAAGAAAGGTACGTCTACCCATATCAAAGAGATTCAAGCCTTCCAGAAGTATTTTGAAACTGTCTATCGACCAGATGATGTTAGTCGAACCATCCGTGAGGCTGCTTTGAAAGAAAATTTTTCTAAAAAACTGGATAGTTTAAAGATTCCCTCTTATGTTCCTCGCGAGAAACGGTATGAGGTTGTCTTTAAACTTTTTCCCCCAAAAGTCCCTCGACTACCAACCGCTGGTTTTGGCATGGCTCTCCCTCCATTCCCAGATTGGCTTATTTGTGGAGATGCTATAAAAATTCTTCGACAGCAGTCTAAGCCCAAGGCACAGAAGGTAATCAAAACTGAAGTCAAGGTCAAAGACCAGAAGGTAATCCTTCGTAACTTTCTACCATTTCGACCTTCTTAGTCACTCTCACCACTTTATGTTGATTTCAGGTTAGTCGAAAACCACCCACCCCTCAAAGAAGATTAAAAAGGGCTTCTCCCCAGATTATCATTGATTCTGACGACGAAGATGGATCTCCTCGTGAGAGTCTTCAAGTAAAAAGAAAACGAAAGATCGTCCATGATGTGGATACTCCTGATGCTCCATCCGCTCCTCTTGCAACCAACACACCTACCACTACTCCTCCTCAAGACCCCACTCCGACTCCCATAGGGGATGCTTCGATCCAAGCTTTTGTCCCCATGGAGAGTGACAACTCTAGTCCCGCAGATGAAACTGTTAAGGTATATTGCGCATCTTCCTTTCTTGCACTAATTTTGGTCTTTATTCTTTCTAATGTCTGTCTTTTCTAGGATGATGCTGGAGCTTCACAATCTGATCCCACCAAGCTTCCTTTGTCACTCTATCCCTTGAATAGCCAAGGTGAGCCTACCTATCATCCCACTTCTGATTTGGGTTCTGGCGTAAGTTCCCTTGGTGAAATTAACAAACCTGATTCTTTCATAGTCCCTCCTTCTCCCGCAAAGACCACTACCCAGCAGTCTCAAACTGATGGTTCTGATCATGAAGACAACAATGCTCAGGTCGATCCCATCAGAGCGGATGATGAAGTCAATGCTTTGGAGGGGAAAACAACCTTGGTCGATACGACCAGCTCTCCCTTGGGTCAGACAATAGTTGTGGATGAAAAAGCTGTCGAGGGTGATCATGCTATTGAGGATCAAGCTATGCCTCAGTCTGAATTGCATGAGTCCAGTGACAAAGGCACTAGGGATGAAATGGAGGAGGATGGCGAAAAGGCAAAAGAAAGCCAAGACAAAGGATTGAAAACTGTGGACACTTCTGTCAAAGAAACCACAACTGCTGAAGTGACAAAGACTTATGCTTCTTCTATCCCAAAGGATACTCCAACAAACCCCTTCCCAGGAAAAACTCAACTTACCTTCGCCGAACTGGATGCATTGAAGGTTTCTAACCCTCGACAATACATCAGGCTTTTGCTGAGCAGGCGAAGTCATTCTTCTAGCCGTACTCCCAGTACTTCGACCTCCGAAGGGCAAACCTTGAAGCAGCCAGCTGACAGTGCCCTCAACAAGGTTAAGAAAAAGATTTTCAAAGGGGATCTTTTCACCCTCCTACAGATGGGCCCGACCAGCCATCTTCCCCTCAAAGCTCTTCTTCAACAAGTGGATATTAAATCCCTTACTCCTGAAGCCGCGAATGTTATTCAAGAAGTTGGTACCCTGATTGACCAAGTTTATAAAGACTACCGATTGTTGCCCCAAATTGAGGGTGACATTGAGACGAAGGCTAGCAGTGAAGCTGCCGCTTGGAGTGATGTTGTCGACTCTGAGGAGAGGATCGTTGCGTTGGAGGAAACGAAGGAGAAAAATAAGCAGGAGATTCTTACTAATGAGGCGAATATTACATGTTGGAAGCGTAAGATAAAGAAACTTCGTAGTAAGATAGAGAAAGCCAAGAAGAAGAACACTAAACTATCTTCCTTCGATGATTCTTCCCTAGCAACCGAACTTGAACATGCCGTCACTTATGCTGAGGATGCCCGTCATTTGGAATCTGAAGTTGCCCAACTAAGGGCAGACAAAACTCAATGCTAGAGCCGCCTTGAACTTCAAAAGTCTAACTACCTTAAAATGAAGGCAAATATCCCTTTTTGATTTATTTGAACTTTGTAATAGAGCAGATTGTACTGGCCTTTGTAAGCCATTTAACTTTATTTGTAAGATACTGAGCCATTTTGGCGCATTTTGCTAACCACCATTTACGGCTTCGCTTTATATTTGACTGTTATTCTGCTGATATTTTTACCTCTTGAAGTGCAAGCTCATACTTCTTTAAATATTTGCCATTTACTTTTAATATCCCCTCGTCTTTACTCAGCTCTGTCACTTCATATGCCCTATTAAAGAATACTTTCGATACCTGGAATGGTCCTTCCCACTTTGGGGACCACTTGCCTAGAGACCTAACCTTTCGATCCATAGGAAAAATTACCCTCCATACTAAATCTCCAACCAGGAAAGCCTTTGCTTTGACCTTCTTGTTATATGATTTCTCTACTCTTTTCTTTTATCTTCTCAAGAGTTCTAGAGCTTTTAATCTTTCTTCGTCTAAATCGACTAACTCATTAAGCATCATGTCCCAATAAATCTCTCAAGGGATTTCATGATGTCTTTGAATTCTGACTGACTGTATGTGTATCTCGACTGGCAACACTGCATCATGGCCGAAGGTCAGTCGATAAGGGGAAGTGTTGGTTGCTTCCTTCGGGGACGTTCGACATGCCCATATGACTTGATCCAACGTCTTATGCTAATTCCTAGGCTTGCTTCCAATCTGTTTCTTTATCATGTCAATTATCACCTTGTTTGCCGCTTCGACTTAGCCATTGGCCTGGGCGTAATAAGGTGTCGAGGTAAGGAGTTTAAATCCCATTTCTTTGGCAAACTCCTGCATCTTCCTACCTGTAAACACTGACCCTTGGTTCGTCGTTATTGTTTCTGGTACCCCAAATCTGTAAATGATATACTTCTGAATGAATTCGACAACATCTTCTTGGTCTACCTTTGGTAGAGGTATGGCTTCGATCCACTTGGTGAAATAGTCTATCCCTACCAAAATATACTTCTGGGTTTTTGGAAGACGCAGGTCGAATCTCTCCTATTAGGTCTAAAGCCCAACCTCTGAATGGCCATGGCTTGACTATGGAGTGTAACTTGCTTGCTGGGACATGTTGTATGCCAGCATGGACTTGGCATACCTGAAAACCTTTGGCGAATCCAATGCAATCTTTCAGCATCGTGGGCCAGTACATCCCCTGGCGAAATAGCAGCCATTTCATCTTATGACCTACTTGGTGTGCTCCACATGTCCCACCATGGACTGAAGACAATGCCAAGTATGCTTCAGTTTCACTGAGGCATTTTAGTAAAACTCCCTCAGAGGTTTTCTTAAATAACTCATTCCCCAAGAGGACATAGCTTAGCGCTTGATATTTTATCTTTCGTTCTGTGGTCGCTAAAGGGTTCTGAAGGTAGTCGACCAGAGGTTTCCTCCAATCTTTGTCTGCCAGGCCCTCGACTGTTAAAATCTCAAAGGTTTCCTCGTCAGCGTAGCCAAATTTTGTAACTTCCAAGTCTGACGGTCTCAAACCCACGAACACAAACTTACTTCTGGCCTCAATTGCTTCTTGCAAGTTTTCCTTCGAGACCCTGTATCCTGAGGCAACTTGTGCCAGATCGTTGGCTATATGATTGTGTAGTCGTGGTATATGTCGAATAATACAGACTTCGAATTTTTTGAGTAGCCTGTTGGCTATCACGAAATACATAATGAGATTTTCTTTAACGCACTTGTACTCCTTCGTTAGCTGTTTTACAACCAACTCTGAATCTCCCATTATTTCGACTTGGGTTGCCCCTAATTCTAACAAAATTTCAAGTCCAGCAATCAAAGCTTCATATTCTTCTTCGTTATTGGAACATAGGCCCTCGACCCTATACTTGAATTTTGTTGGAATTTTGTCAAGAGAAATGATCAGCAGACCTATGCCTGTCCCGTTCTTGTGACTAGACCCGTCGAAGTATAGCTTCCAAGGCTCTAGTTCAACAATGTTCAGGGTACTTTCATTCATGGAGTGGTCGACAATGAAGTCTGCCACTATTTGACCTTTGACCGCTTTTAACGGTCTATACGTTAGTGAATACTCAGTTAATGCTAATGCCCATTTACCAATTCAACTATGCAAAATAGGTTTGGACAACATATGCTTAATAATATCAAAATGTGACGAAACATAAACATCAACTAGTTTTATATATTGTTTCAACTTCATACATGAGAAATACAAACATAAGCATAATTTTTCTATCTCGCTATACCTAGTTTCTGCATCATTTAAAACTCTGCTAAGGTAGTAAATGGCTCTTTCGACGCCACTTTCGTCCTCTTGAGTGAGCATGCTCCCTAGAGTTTTGTCTGACGCTGCTATGTACAGTCTCATGCTTCTATTTCGACATAAAGGTGAAAGGACCGGAGGATGAGTCAAGTAGTCTTTGATCTTATCGAAAGCCTCTTGCTGATCTTTCGTCCATTCGAACTTCTCCTTGGTGGCTCGAAGCAATGGTGAGAAGGCCTGTGTTTTTCCACTGAGATTCGATATGAACCTTCTTAGGAAATTTATTTTGCCCATCAAGGATTGAAGTTCCTTTTTATTGGATGGCGCTTTCGCTTCCATGATGGCCTTTGTTTTGTTTTGGTTGATTTTGATCCCCTTCTTGTGGACCACGAAACCCAGAAAATCTCCTGCTTGTACGCAAAATGCACACTTGAGGGGATTCATCTTGAGGCCAAACTTTCTCATTCTCATGAAGGACTTGCGTAGATGTTCCACATGAGCCTTTACTGACACAGATTTTATCAAAATGTCATCAATGTATATTTGCATAAAGGACTCAATGTAATCATGAAAAATCGAATTCATCGCCCGCTGGTACATTGTCCCGGCATTTTTCAGGCCAAAAGGCATCACTACCCATTCGTAAGTGCCTAAGGCCCCTGGGCAACGAAACGCCGTTTTAGGAACGTCATCCTCAGCAATGAAAATCTGGTTGTAACCAGAATATCCATCCAGCATGCTAAGGTATTTGTGGCCAACGGCTGAATCGACTAGCATTTCTGCCACTGGTATCGAATACTCATCTTTAGGGGTAGCTGAATTTAAATCCTTAAAGTCTATGCAGACTCTTAAAGATCCGTTTTTCTTAATGACTGGTACAATGTTTGCTAGCCATTCGACATACCTGGTCGTATGGATGAACTTGCATCGGAGGAGTCTTTCGATTTCCTCCTTTATCTTTGAGAGGATTTCAGGGGCGAAACGCCTTGGGTTCTGTTTGACTGGTTTTTTGCCAGGCTTGATTGGTAGCCTATGCTCGACTAGATCTCTCTTTAGACCTGGCATCTCGTCGTAGTCCCAAGCAAAACAACCCCTGTACTCTCGCAACAGCTGAATGGTTTCGACCCTGAGTTGGGGGTCGAGGTTGGTGCTGATATAAGTTGGACTTTTGATTACTCCAACTCCCAGGTCAACTTCCTCCAGTGGATCTTGTGCCAACATTTTGACATTGCTGGCCAAGGGATCCTTTTCAAAACCCAAAGGCTCATCATCATATATGGCGTCGAGTCTTTGCCCTTCGTATTGAATCCTGTCGAGAGACTTGGTGTCGAAATGCCCACCTGCGCCTATTTGTTTGGATTCTTCGTTGGCTCTCTCAACCATTTTGTTATTAGCGGCCTCCAAGGCCGTTTGTAGCTTAGTTTCGGCCACGTAGGCCGAAATCCTTTGAAGCACTACGGCTTCAGTCATCATCATCAAACTCACTTCCCCAGCCAGTGGGGTCTATGGGAAGTTCGCCAAGGTATGGTAACCTTTCACCTGGCACTTCCTTGTCCCATCGGAAACCTTCGACGGGATGCATATATAGTGGGCAATACACTTCGTCATTAGGTGTAAAGTCAAAATTTGCAGGTTCACATGGCCCTATACTGGCCAGATGTTTGTCAAACTGTCCCCTATCAATATGGTTTATGGGTGCTTTGAAGTATCCCTGATCTGCTTCAATATTTTCGACAATGCCATCTGGTCTCCAAATGGCGATCCTTTGATGCATCGACGATGGTACTTCCCCCACTCCATGGATCCATTCTCTTCCAAGTAATAGATTATAGTTGGCAGTGGTCTCTACCACCATGAAGACAGTCGGTTGGGTAATGGTTCTGACCGTGACATTCACCTGAATGACCCCCATGGTCGAACCCACTTTTCTTTCATAGTTTGATAACACCATATTGTGTGGCTTGGTGTCTGTCTCACTTTTCCCAATTTTGTTCAACAGAAAATGCGTCATTAGGTTCACCGTAGCACCGTAATCTACCAGGATTTTGTTAACTGGGACCTTTTCTATTTGTGCCGTGATATAAAGAGGCTTCAGATGATTTTTCATCGCCTCCGTTGGCCGTTCAAAGAATGTGTTTTGCTCCTCGACGCAACCATTGTTCATCACATAATAACATACCGGCTTGTGAGCCATTATTTCCCAATCCGTATACGTGTCCGAGTTTTTAACCACGGAAATCCTGTCAAATTCCATGGGCATTACTGATACTATGTTGACCAAAATATCCAACGTATCATCAGAGTTTTCATTAAAATTATCAGTCATCTCGTCATTGACCGATTTCCTTTGCTCTTCGACCTTCGTTGGAAACAACTTTCTCCCTACAGGTGTCTTCCCAAACATCTTTGTTTGACCCTCATGTTCGACGAGGACGTTGGTACTGGATTGTGGTTGGTCCCTTTGTGCACCTTCTCTGAGTGCTTTTCTTTTTCTCTGTTCTCGTCTCCATTGGGATCGAGACATGGGATTTTTCCCTTTATAATTTTCTGATACATGAGCAGCCTTCGAAGACTGAAATTATTTTCGGTAGCTTAACGAAGATCCTCGTTGCACTTCGAAGTTCTTCCACCTCTTCTGCCCTTGCTGCCTACTTTCATTGGGTTTCGTCCACTTCCCATCAGTGGCCTCAACATTGGGCTTAAAGCTAGTGGGTTTGTTTGTAGGAGGCCTTATGCGGGGGTAAGATCTTTGTTGAAGGCCTATTCGAGGGTCGAATCTTGGCCTTTTGTTATCTTGCCTCAGCCTTCGTGTTCCTTCTAGCTTTTGTGCGGCCTTCTTGTCAAATATGGCGCTGCATCTGGGACAAAGCATTACACTAGAACCTCTCTCTTGGCAGTGGGGAAGGATATCGATTCCTCCTGCTCTGGGTATGTTTCCCTTGTGTGTGCCCCCTGGTAATTTGACTCACTGTCTGCTACATCTTCATTTTGGGTGATTTCTACCATGTTGATTTCGACTTCTTTAGCTAGATTAAGCTTCTTCAGGCTTAACTCCACGTCTTTGGTGGCTTGATCAATTTTGACGAAGTCATCAGCCGTTTCTTTGGTCACTATCTCCCAACCCTGATTGTTCTTATTGTTTGGGTTTTTGGTTTCATCCCTTTGGTCACAGTTATCAATCTCCATTTCCTCACAGCTCCTCTGTCCGAAGCTCATGGTAACTTTCACCATTACAGCTTCTTCTATGGGATTGTCAGCAACCTCTGTCATGTCGATTGAAAAGTCGTAGCCGTCAGCAACTTCGACCATATTAGCTTCGACTGGCTCTGTATAATTTGCGTCTGCTATTTGCAGAGGATCTGTGTCAACCTTCATCTGGCCGCCAGCTTTCTCTCCGAACTTTAGACGTCCTTCTTGGATCGCATTCTAAACAAGGTCCCTGAAAATAAAATATTGAGACGTTTTATGACCCAAGAAATTATGATATTTACAAAACCCTATTTTCTTCCTTTGTTCTATGGACGGCATTTTAGCGCCAGGAGGCACTATCATTTGTCCGTCTTTAACTAACAAATTGAAGATTTCATCACATTTTATGATGTCGAAAGTATATGTTTTCTTTGGGAACCTATCATTCTTTTCAGATTCGACATAACTCTTTCCTTGTGGGGGAGCTAGTATTTTGCACAAATAAGGTGATCCTTGTTTAAGTTCAGCAAGGTCCACTTCACCATCGTCGAAACTCACAGGATCATCGCACAGCCTTTCGACATTCTCATTATACTCGACAAAAGCTACCTTTTTATTTTTATTAAACTTAGTCTTTTCGTCTTTGAGCCTTTCTAATTGGCGAACTTGATCAGCTAGTTGGGCCATGTCCCTTAGATACTGGGTATCCAACTTTTTCCTAATAGAGTAGTCGAGACCCCCAGCGGCCATTTCGACCAACTCATGTTCAGGGACCTGTGTGAAGCATCTGGCTTTTAGAAAACGGAACCTATTAAGGTATTCCTCTATTGGCTCAGAAAACTTACGCTTCACACTAGCGAGTTCCTTTAAGTTAATTTTAGTCTGGCCCATATAGAACTGTTCATGGAACAAACGCTCTAACTGGATCCAATTACACACTGTGTTAGGGGGAGCATTATGAACCAGGTGAAAGCATTCTTAGTGAGAGAGCTTGGGAAGTATTTTATTCTAAGGATTTCATCATTCGCTATATCCCCTGCCTCGATTAGGTAACGAGCCACATGTTCGACGGTCGATTCCGTCGTATCCCCTGAAAACTTAGTAAACTTGGGTACTTTTGTCCTAGGGGGTAACTCCGCCTGAAGGATATAGTCTACTATGGGTGAAGTGTAATTTGGCCTGGTGAACCCAGTGTTTAACCCATTCTGGCCATAATTATCTCGACCATGGCCGCTAGATTATTGTCGACGGCCACGTTGCTTCGTCGAACCTGCTGGACTACATTGTCTGCGTCTTGGTTCCGATTCACAACCACTACTCCTGGGTTTCTTTCCCCCAAGACACGGGGCTGATTTTGCAAAGGCTCCTTCCTAAGCCTTTAGAATATCGGAGGGGTTATCCTTCCTTGGTTTCCTACGTCGATTTCTACCATATTCGCCAAGTTTTCTCGTGGGGTATCCGCTACTACGACTTGGTTTCTGGTTAAGGGAGGTACCCCCATGAATTCAGCCAATCTTGTTAATTGTACCGCCAATTGTTGATTAGTCTGAGTTGTATTTTGGATTAATGGTTGAAAGATTTCACTCGTGGTTTATGACAGAGTCTGAACCATCTGTAGGTTACTTTCATCCATCTGCTGTCTCAAACAAGCAACCGAGGTGTTGGTCAGATTGGGGCCTTGCATCCAATACCCTAAGCTCTGGCTTTGGGAATTTCGACCCATGTTCACACCTGATCCTGACCCCTGTAATGGCGAAGCCATTGCCTGATCTGAGAATATGGGGGGTGCGCTTTGCAGTCCCTGCATCATAGCGGTGGGCATCCCATATGGGGGATTTTAAGAGTAATTTGTACAATAGTAAATTACAACACACTTTGGCTATGTCTAAGACATCCTATTTATAGTAGTAAAAAAATAACTTCTAATAACCTCCATCATCACCTCCTTTCGCCACTTGTCATAAATGCATGGATCTACTGCTCGTAAGGTGCCACGTGTCTTTCTTAAGCAAAATCGTTCCCTCTAATTTTTGAATTTCAAATCCTTCGACAAACCATCCATAAAAGCAAGCGGTCGAACTCCTGGCTTCTAGGTGCATTCTTCGACTTCTTCTTTTGGCTGCTTTACCTCCTTCGACCAATCCCTCGTTCTCAACCTGCCTTTGGCCCTTGTATCTTGAATTCCTTCCTTCCACATGAGGCGTTGAATTTAGGAGCTAACAGGTTGTAATGCGAACAAAACTTTACCAAGTACTCAAACTTTTCCGCATACTCGGCCACAGTCATATTCCCTTGTTTCAGCTCAAGGAATTCCACTTTTTTCTTTCCCCGAACATCTTCAGGAAAATACTTCCTCAAAAACTCTTCCTTGAACACAGCCCATGTTATTGCAATGCCAGCATCTTCCAATCTTTGACGAATGTTATCCCACCAGTCCTCAACTTCCTCTGCTAGCATATGCGTACCAAACTGTACCTGTCATAACTCGAAAAATATTCTCAATCACCCTCAGGCACTTATGCGCACCTTCAGGATCATGAGTGCCCACAGAGTCGGCGGATTGTTCCTCTGAAACTTTCCCAAAGCACGAAACTCATCTGGAGGTCCACCATTCTGAGCCACCACTTGGGCAAGTGATTCCAGCGCATCGCACATAGCACGATCATTTCTTCCAGCCATCTGCAACCACTAACAGGGTTAGAAGAAAACAACTCATCAATAGTGTTCTCACACTATCGACTGACAGGGGACTAACAACATAAAAACTTGGTCGGATGGACCGACCAGCTCTGATACCACTAATGTAATACCCTTTTCTACCCCACGATTATTAAGGCAAAATAACACAGATTTCAGAGTAAATAAATAAATCTCAATAAAAAGCCACCAAAAGGGCGTACATTTCTCAATGTCATCAAAATAGGTCAATACTCCGTAACTACAGGTTTTCCCCAAAATATATAAAACAACATAAAACAGCGGAACTCAAAGCATAAATCAAGGTTTTTCATCATAAGGGAAAGTTAGAAAAATAAATCAACGGTATAAAGTTTAACTCAAGAACCCAACCCGATGTTACATATAAGAGAAAGACCCTCTAAGCTAACCAAAAGGCTAAAAAACTCAAAAACTTCAAAAGTACTCCTCGACGGCGTCCACGACTAAACTTGGTCATCTGCACGTTACCCACGTGGAGGTAACATTCAAACAGGCAGGGTGACTAAAACAGTTCATAATAACCAATGTATAAAAATCAACATATCACGACGTCATATTCATATTCAACATATTCATATACTTCATTTGGCCTCGAAGGCCACAACATCATAATTTATACAAAAAGGCTCACAAATGCAAATGCAATATGAACTCAATGCATGTGGTACCAATCATCACAGTGCGATGGACACTGGGCCATCAACCCTCCATAGATCCCCATCAATAGGATCGATTTTGCTAGAGAACCGGAGCACATTAAAACACTTCACATCCATACAATGGAATTGAAGCCAAAGTAATCGAGGTCCTGAATCTAAGTCCAGATGCACATGAATGCATGATGCACACGTCACAAAATCATGCTCATATAACAGCATAAGTGCATCATCATTCATCATATTCATCACCATCACATAAATCATCATATTTCATGTTATCACACAATTCATCATAATCATGGTAATATCATCATAATACATCATAGAAAACATCACGTCATCATGTACACATCCCCTAAAAATCACTGTCATACTCATATCAATCCATCACAGAAATCACAGAATCAAACATAAAGGCATCGCTGCACACGATCATCATTCGCGAAATTCTGCTACGTTCGTTGGCATGTTCGCTAGGCGAGTCTGGGGCGAGTTTCTTCGCTAGGTGAAGGATTCTTCGTTAGGTGAGTCTGGGAACACAATTGTTCGCTAGGCGAAGCTTTCTTCGCTAGGCGAACTGGGCGATGGCAACAAATTCTGCTACGCACCAGAACTAATTTTTACCCAAAAACTCATACAACTCACTTACCCAATGCCCCCAAAACATCCCTAAATCATCCCTAAGGTCCTACGGTGATAAAGGCACAAAACCTATGGTTCATTAGGCCAATCCCGAAACATATTCACGTCCTAAATCACAATTTCCCTACAATTACCCTGCAGGTATTTGAGTTACTCACTATCAAATGTTCCTATAGGGTTAAGCAAAGTTCAATCATCTTTTTGGCCATGAAGGCCTAGGTTTCTGTTTTCCCCAATCAATTCACGATTAGATTTTCAATTACAGGTTTAGGCCACGAAGGCCAAAGATAATCATTTCTCATTTCTACCTTTAGAATCCCTACGGTTACAACCTCCATTATAGATCCAGGCCACGAAGGCCATAGGTCACTTGTTCTCATAACCTTCTAATCTTCTTCACGGTTAAAATCTCAATAATAGATTTTGGCCACGAAAGCCAAAATCTTTTTTTCTCCATAATTCTCCCTAAAACCCCCAAATCAACCATAATCACATCGAAATCTACACATAGGAAATTATGAAAAGCTATACTCCCCATACCTTAAACGTTGATCCAAAGCCTTCACGAATCTGTCGGGGAGTCCTTCAAGCTTCTGCCTCCAATTTCCTCTTCAGAGCTCTCTGGCCTCAATTCTTCACGGTTTACACAAATGAATCCTAAAACCCTTCAGAACTCCCTTTTTGTTAAACCTAGACTTGGGCCAAATAATTGGGCTTTTTCCATAATGCCCTCACTTACTCCTCTCAATTGTCCCAATTACCCTTCTTTCACTATTATTTATTTTAATTCATAATAATATTAATAAATTAATATTATATACTATCAATTAAATAAATAATCCAAAAATTGCATAATTCTCAAGAATTCCACAAAACACCGAAAACACCCAAAATACTAATATTCTCAATCAAATAAATTAATTAAAATATTCCGATTAAATTTGGGGTGTTACAAGAAGGCTCAAGGTGGTTTAGGCATTAGGAAGCTTAAGCTTATGAATCAAGTTTTCCTTGCTAAGCTCGGTTGGGAGTTGAAGAGTGGGTTTCAAACCTTGTGGTATGCTGTCATGAGAAGTAAGTACATAATTAATAGGCCTTAGATGGACAAGGGTGTGCCAAGCCTACTGATTCGAGTCTTTGAAAAAATCTTACTAAGTTGTGGTCACATATGGAAAGTATGACGCATTGGGAGTTGGGGAATGGTAAGACTACCAAGTTATGGAAAGACGTGTGGATCGAGCCAGGTCTGAAATTGAGTACGAAGTTATGTAGCCAGGATTGTAGAATTGAGCATAATTTTAAAGTATGCACTGTGGTGGACAACACCACAGAGTGGAACTAGCAGCTTCCATTATTTTTGTTTCATCAAGGTACTTTAGATAAAGTTAGAGTCATTCCTCCTCTGAGACGATTATGAGGTTAATGATGCGAGTCTTTGGACTGGTACGGATGATGGGGGTTTCTCGATAGCGTCCATGTATTATCATCTCTCGAATGTTGCTAGTAATAATGTTTATAATGTGAGTTTAGATTGGAAATTTCTCTGGCAGATAAGAGTTTCGAATCGTATTAAGTATTTTATTTAGGAGTTGTTTCATAATGGTTTTCCTACGAATCATTTTCTTGAGCATCTTCTTTTAAGGGATGTTTAATGTTACGACTGTAGAATTCAAGAGGGTTATGCTCTACATGCCTTACGTGATTGTAATGTGATAAGGCAGATCTGGTCTCAGCTTGTTAGTAATACTAACAAGCACTCCTTCTTCCAAGCAGAGTTTGGAACTTGGCTTCAAATGAACCTGCATCATAACTTGAATCCTAGGTTCAAGGATTGGAAGGTTTTATGTGATGTTGCTTGTCATTCTATCTGGAATTGGCAAAATCAAAGGCTTCACATTGTTAATTTTATTATGCCTTATAAACTTGTTACTTGTATTTTGGATCACATTCAACAGTATTCTATTACTGCAATATGAAAAAGTAGATGGTTCCTCCCTCTTCTACCATTTTGCAGGTTCATTGGATTCCTCCTAAAGGCGACTGGACATGTCTAAGTGTTGATGGGGTTGTGGGTCACGATTGTTGGAATTAACCCAATCTTGGATAATTCTGAACCAATCTTGATGAACAAGATTCAATCAACTGATCGAATTTCTCTCTTATTCTTTACTCTTCACCCAAGTGGATCAGTCACACCTTGATTGCAAGAATGATTCTATGCAGTAATTATTAATGGAAGAAATAAAAATTGAATTTCGAAGAAAAGGGAATTAGGGTTTGGGCCAAATGTAAAAGAAGAGAATTTCTGCAAAGTTTCTCTCTACTATTTAAAACTAAACATTATTCTTTGCAACTTCAAAATTGTTATACAATAATTGGGATTACTCCCTATTTATAGATTTTAGGTTTATTTGCTCCCTAAGGAAAGCCCAAAAATACAAAAAATACCTAATTCTACTAGCACTACAAAGTTAGGCCTAAGTCGAAATCCATGTCAATGCTAACTCCTTTGACACTTCGACAACTACACAACTCAGACACACTAGATTATTTTGAAACTACCTTGTTTTTGTCGAGAAACCTGCTTTGACACAAGTAATTACATACTCAACACATCACTCAATTCATTGTGTATAAGCTATATATATTTATCATAGACCTTAGCTTCTTGAACACTTCGACTTGCACTCCTTTCGTCATGATATCTGCAATCTAATTCTCAATTTTATAGTGCTCCAAGTTCATCTCCCCTTCTACTGCATGCTCTTGAAGATAGTGGAACCTCATTTCAATGTGTTTGCTTCATCCACGTGTTATCATATTCTCCACCAAATTGATTGCAGGCATATTGTCTATCTTCATGGTAGTTGCTTCATGATTCTTCGTTGTAATCTCTTCGAATAGGTTCACCATCCACGTTGTTTAGCATACACAAAGAGAAACAATTATGTAATCTACTTCACATGATGATAGTGCCACTACTGGTTCCTTTCTTGAACTCCAAGCAACAGGTGCACCACTTAACATAAACACATAACCAACTGTGGATTTTTTATCCTCAGCATAACTACACCATCTTGAGTCGGTGTAACCCACTATCTTGCATTCTTTTCCTTCATCAATTGCAGGAAACAAAATGCCATAGTCGGGAGTTCCTTTCAGATACCTCAGTATCCTTTTCGTTGCTACTAGGTGAGATACCTTTGGCTTTTGTATGAATCTACTCACCATACCTGCACTGTATGCTAGATCAGGCCTTGCATGACAAAGGTATCTTAATTACCCAATAAGTCTTTTGTACTGAGTTGGGTCGACATTATCTTCATCTGGTTCTTTCGACCATTGTAGTCTTGGTTCTGCAAGTGTTGAAGTCGCATTGTAGTCTTCCATCTCAAATCTTTTGAGTATTTCACTTGTATATCTTCTTTGATGCATCATCAAACCTCTACTACTCTTGCAGAATTCAATACCAAGGAAGTAATAAATGTTACCCATATCAGATATTTCAAATTCCTTGCTAAGATCACATTTAAATTCTTCGATCTCTTTCTTGCAACTACCTATTATCAACAGGTCGTCGACATAGAGACACAATATAAGAAATTCACTATTGCTTCTTCTTACATAAACTCCATGTTCATTTATGCACTTCACAAATTCCTTCTCCCTTAGAAAACTATCTATTTTCTTATTCTAAGCTCTTGGAGCTTGTTTGAGTCCATACAAGGCTTTATGCAGCTTGTGCACCTTTCTTTCTTCGCCTTGTTTTTCAAATCCAATTGGTTGTAAAACATAAACTTCTTCATCTAAGAGGACATTTAGAAATGCACATTTCACATCCATCTGACACATGTGTCGCTTTCGCGAAAATAAGGTGCCGACAAAACAGAAGAGTCGTCACCTTTCGTTATTTATCCCTTAGAGCGGGAAAGGAAACCATCGGAAAAACATGACGAAAAGGGTAAGACAAGGTCATCGCAACCGTTGTCCGGGTTCGGGAGTCGGTTACGCAAGGGGAAGGTATTAGCACCCCTCACGTCCGTCGTACTCGACGGGATCCACGCTTGTTGTGTTTACTGGACGAGTTGGTTTATCTATCTACCTATCAAGGCTGGCTTAAACAGAAAAGAAAAATGACTCGGCAAAGCGTCGCACTTTATGCCTACGTATTCTCATCAGAGAATGAGAAATCAGAGTCATCGTAGTTAGACCTACGACGGGTTACGGGGAAGGTGGCTCACCAATACGTCAGTATTGTGCCTACGTACTCTCATCAGGCTTGAGAGATCAGAGCTTACGTAGTTCAGGATAATACGGATTACGGGAATTCAAATTCATCTGTTTTATCGAGTAGGGTTAACAAATAGTTCCAGCAGTTAGGGACAAAGCCTGTTTGTGGTAGAACTAGGAGTTAACGACACTCTTTTCTTCAGAAAAGCTTCCTTTGAATTATGGGCCCACGGGGCAAAAAGGTTTGGAGTTTGTTTTCTGTCTTTTACGGAAGAAATGTTTTTTATTGTGTTTGCAATTTCAATCGCACTAGAGACTATGACCTGAGAGTGAATGCGTCGCATGTCACCCAAAGGGTGCCATACTAAACATCCAGACTGTTGGAAAGAAGCTCTCCAACAATCCTTTCTCAGATAGCTTAAGGCTCGTAACGTACGAAAGAAATCATTCATGATTACTGTATCTTAAGCTGTTTTGAGATGAGAAGAGAACAGGCTCAACTAAAGGGAGACTATCAAGTCCTACTGTTGTCATGCCAAGGATTCATCCTATAGTTGAGGTTTGAAACAGGGAACTCCTAGAAGTTATCATGCATAGGTTTCAACCTAAAGTTCTATCATCACTTCCTTATCAAAGGGAGTAAGAGTCCTAAGGGATCATGTCAATGATACAGAAACAGATAAAGCATCAGTTTAAACAGTAAACAGTAAACGATTGTAAAATGCATGCAATGCAAGTGAGGGAGGAAATGTGTGTGGGGCAGCAACCTCCACAAGCTCATCTCAGCCTCAAGCTAGAATGAATAACAGTAATCCTACTGAGGAAATAACAACATGCTATCAAGCAAAATACAGTAAACAGCAATCATGCGGGAGAAAATAAGAACATGCTATCAAGCAAAATAAACCACATGGGCAAGGGAGCTGGGCTCTACCGAATGTCGCTACTGCGAAAATCGGCGCCGACAATACAGAAGAGTCGCCACCGTGCGTTATTTATCCCAACGGAGGGAAAGGAAACGCTCGAAGTAAACCTCGCCAAAAACGGGAAAGGTATGGTCATCGCAACCAAAACCTGGATTCGGGAGTCGGTTACGCAAGGGGAAGGTATTAGCACCCCTCACGTCCGTCGTACTCGACGGGATCCACGCTTTCTTGTTTGTACGGATTACACTTCTATCTAAACTAAAGGATGAGGGCTAAAATGAAAAGAAAATATGACTCGGCAAAGCATCGCACTTTATGCCTACGTATTCCCGTCTGGAACGAGAAATCAGAGTCAACGTAGTTCGCCTAACTACGGGAGAGGATGGGTGAAGGTTGCTCGCTGGGATATCGCATCCTATGCCTACGTACTTCCACACAGCATGGAAGATCAGAGCAAATGTAGTTCGGGCTACGCACGACACAAGCTGTTCAAGTGTCTTTTATGAAAAATCTCACCTCAAACAAAGGTTTTCTTATTGCAAAAAGGTTTGTTTGTTCAAATCTTTTGACGGAAGAAGTGAATTGATTGCTGTTATAACCTTTATTAATGTTTTTCTATTGTTTGAAGAAAGAAGAGATCACACTCTAAAATCCTAGGGTTGAAAAGGGAATAAAATCTACCCTAATGTTATCATACATGGGTTAGCTCCTAATGTCTATCACATCCTCCCTTGAACAAGGAAGAATGGAAGTCCTACGGGAAAGGAAAACGAAAGGAAGAAACGGAAATACAAGTAATAACCGCATACAAGTGAACATGAATATAGCAATGGTAAATGCAATGCAAAGGAGGGAGGACAGTCCGTCTCAACCTCAAGCCCATTCATGGATGGAATAAGAAAATATCAAGTGATCATATGCAAAGAATCGAGTGAAAACTCCGAATGAAACGCGTAATCCACTATTTGGAATCGCAACGTGCTATCATGCAAACAAGTCGATAATCGGGCAAGCTACACATACAAATAACAGCCACCTAAGGGGTCTTCAAATACCTCTAACCTATCTATAATAATAAATATAAACCACGGCGTTCACCACGCAAACACAAATCGGCCGTTGGAGCCTTAACAAAAATAAAGTCCGTTCGGAAGTCCAAATTACAAGTTCGAATACAAAACATAAGAAAAATAGCAAAAGGTGCTAAAAAAATCAAATAAAAATCTCCAATGCCCTACATCAAGCCACAAACCAGGGGTGAGAGATACCACAAAAATATCCAAAGATAAATGGTCAAATAAGATGGAAACATTGCAAGATATCTCATGTATACCAAAGGAAAGATTAAAGTGGAGCATGTTAAAGAAAGCATCCAAAACCAATTAAAATGGTACAATAAAATTCCCAAAAAAATATATCACAATACCTCAATGTTGTATGAGATCCCTGCAAAAGGATTGACATTTAAATTGTGTTTTGATAGGTCAAAGAAATTCAACAAAATGATAGCACCAGCATTGGCCTTTTTATGACGACCCAAATGTAAAAAATTCAAAGAAAATGTCAAAAAAATGGTAAAATTATAATTCCAGTTTTATTAAATCCTAGACATCTTAAAGATTCAGCACAAAAAAATGGGGATCAAAAAGACTAATTTTCCTATTTTTTATGATTATTTGAAGTCAGCATATAAAACAGAAAAAATAAAAGAAACATGGCAATAGGAAAATAAAAGAAAATAACATGAATAAATAAAAGTGGCATGAGGCTTATGTGGCCGATTGCGTGGCGCAGTGAGAGGCGTTGGATGAATGGAAGAAACCTTGACTTGGAAATGCATCCGACGGTGTTAACACCTTCTTCTCCAAATCAAATTTTTCAACTTTGTGAATAGTAACCCGCAGCTCCATGAACATGAGTTTTTTGCTACTTTGAAGCACCATAACTCCATCAATAATTATCCGTTTCGCACAAAATTTTGGTCAAACTTGAAGAAAAAAAATCAAGGAATCCAAATATGGTCTTAGATTTTTTTGAAACTCTCTCTAACTCCCAAAACGTGGCACCTCAAGAACCAAAAATTATCATAAAACCCATCTTTTTTGTACTAGAATCCATGTAGGAGATGAGAGCAATGTAATGCAACAACAATAATGCAAGAAAGACTCATAAATCATGAGTTATGTCGAATTCTTTATACCTCCGAAAAATGGCTTATGGAGCTTCACTCGATCACCAATTCTTTGAGAAAATGATGTGGACACGTCCTATAATTGATGAGGAAGGTGTTTGGATGGATAGAAAGGAGTGAATTGATGGAAAACAAAAAATCAATTTTTCACTTGGAGCTCACTTTAATGGAGTTGTGTAGCTTGGTTCATGCATCAATTATGGCCAAAAAAGTGCTGAATCAATTGTAAGAATGATAAGGAATGTATTTGCAATGGTGGAATGAACCAAAAGTGGGAGAAAAATGGAATTGAAAATTTGAGTTTTCAAGTGTAGAAAAATGTGGGGAAAATGGAAAAATGGTGAAGAGAAAAATGAAGATTCAATATGATTTGCAAATGGAGAAATTGGATTCAACATCAACTATCACCAACCTTTACTCTTAATGATCTCAATCCAATATATAGGAGAGCATGGAAAGATCTAGAGTCTTCTAGATCAATCTAGGATGATTCTAGAAACTTCATGATCTCAAAAACATATGATCTCCCTCTTGGAATTCAAGTGCTTTACTCCTCTTATCATGGTAACTCTTTTGACGACTCTGCGAAGTTTTCATCTTTTCATGGATCATCTTGATCTTATCAGTCGTCTCTTGCACAATCTTAGGTCCGAGTACAACACTCTCGCCTGACTCATACCAACACAACGGAGTCCTACACCTCCTACCATACAAAGCTTCATACTTGCCATTCCAATACTAGAATGATAACTGTTATTGTAGGTAAACTCAATCAACGACAAATGACTATCCAACGATCCACCTTGATCCAACACACAAGCTCTCAACAAATCCTCTAAAGACTAGATAATTCTCTCTGTCTGTCCATCAGTCTGCGGATGATAGGCAGAAGTCAACCTCAACTTAATGCCCAAAGTTGTCTGCAAACTCTCCCAAAACCTCGACGTAAATCTCGGATCTCTATCCGACACAATACTCGAAGGAACACCATGCAACTTCACAATCTGAGCAATATGCAACTCGACAAGCTTCTGCAGCGAATAATTGATCCTCATTGGTATAAAATGAGTCGACTTAGTCAATCTATCAACATTCACCCAAATCGAATCATATCCCTTCAACATCTTCGGAAAACTTGTCACAAAATCCATAGAAATGCTATCCCATTTCCATTCTGGAATATTCAATGGTTGCATCAGACCCGACGGTCTCTGATGTTCAATCTTCGACTTCTAACAAGTTAAACAAGCATAGATAAATTCTGCAATTTCCTTCTTCATACTTGGCCACTAAAACAACTTCTTCAAGTCTTGATACATCTTGGTGGCACCAGGATGAATACTCAACCCGCTTCTGTGACCTTCTTCAAGAATTCTCTTCTTGATTTCTGGCACATCAGGAACACACACTCTATCTCGGAATCTCATCACACCATTCCCATCGATCCGAAATTCACCTCCGTTACCTTGATTGATTAACTTGAGACGATCCACCAAACTCAAATCAGACTTCTGACCTTCTCTGATCTCTTGGAGAATTCCACTAGTCAACTTCAACATTCCCAACTTCACACTGTTAGGGGTCCCTTCATAAACTAAACTCATATCTCTGAATTGCTCAATCAGTACTAACTCTAAACCATAAGCATCGACATATGCAAAGACTTCCTACTCAACGCATCAGCTACAACATTAGCCCTACCAGGATGGTAACTCAATTCAAAATCATAGTCCTTCAGGAGTTCAAGCCATCTTCTCTGCCGCATGTTCAACTCCTTCTGATCAAACAAATACTTCATACTCTTATGATCACTGAACACTTCGAATCTGGACCCAAAAAGATAATGTCGCCAAATCTTCAACACAAACACCATAGCGGCCATCTCTAAGTCATGCGTAGGATAATTCCTTTCATGAATCTTCAACTGTCTAGAAGCATAAGCAACAACCTGACCATTCTGCATCAATACACCTCCAAGACTCATCTTCGACGCATCACAATACACAACAAAAGACTCACTCAGATTTAGCAAAATCAACACTGGAGCAGTTGTCAACTTCTTCTTGAGTTCTATAAAACTCTTCTCACAAGCACCATCCCACACATAAGCTTTCCCCTTTCGAGTCAACCGAGTCAAAGGCAATGCCATGTTGGAAAAGCCTTCTATAAACCTGCGATAATAACCAGCCAACCCAAGGAAACTTTGAATCTCAGTAGCAGACTTTGGAGTCTCCCACTGCAACACAACATCAATCTTCGACGGATCCACCACAATTCCACCACTAGAAATCACATGGCCAAGGAAGCTCACTTCCTTCAACCAAAACTCACACTTGGACAACTTGGTATAAAGCTTCTTGTCCCACAAACTGATCCAAATAGGTGCATTAGACACACCAAACGGCATCACAGTATACTCATAGTGTCCATACCTCGTCCTGAAAGCTATCTTCGGAATATCATCAGGCTTAACGCGAATCTGATAATAACCAGACCTCAAATCAATCTTGCTAAACACGCAAGCACCCACCAACTGATCCATCAGATCATCAATCCTCGGAAGTGGATACTTATTCTTAATCGTCACCTTATTCAACTGTCGATAACCCACACACAATCTCATAATACCATCTTTCTTCTTCACCAACAACACAGGAGCACCCCACGGAGAAACACTAGGTCAAATAAACTTCTTCTCAAGCAAATCTTCCAACTGTTTCTTCAATTCTCCTAACTTAGATGCAGACATCCGATAAGGAGCCATCGACACATGACTAGTTCCCGATATCACATCAATAGTAAACTCTACCTCACACTCAGGAGGTAAGTCACTCATGTCGTCTGGGAACACCTCTAGAAATTCTTGAACAACTGGTAGTCCCACGCTCATTGCTTCATCATAAACTTGAAGCGATGCAAACAATGCAAACATCTGAGCCTCATCTTCTAGGAGTTCTTCTACTTGTTTGGCAGATACAAACATGACCTTTCCACCATCACCAAACTCAGGAAACCTCACAGTCTTGCTGTAGCAATCAATATGAACATAGTTGTACTCTAACCAGTTCATACCAAGAATAACATTGATCTGATACAAGGGTAGACATACCAAGTCCATCACAAAATTCTTATCATAAATACTCAAAGGGCAGCTCAAACAGACTAACGCAGTAGTCACAGAACCATTAGCCGGGGTATCAATGACCATACTCCCAATCATAGCAGACAATTTCAAATTCAACTTCGTAGCACATTCAAGCGAAATAAATGAATGAGTAGCACCAATATCAATTATAGCAATCAATTCAACATCATCAATAAAACAAGTACCTCTGATCAAGTTATCTGTCTTGGACTCTTCTGTACCGCTCAAAGCAAACACTCTGCCACTTGTCTGAGCAGCAGTAGCAGTCTTCTTCGGCTGCTGGCACTAGGTACTGATATGACCCTTCTCTCCACAGTTGAAGCAAGTCGGAGCTTCGTCTTTGCAATCAGCAGCTCTATGACCCCTCTTGCCACAACGGTGATATCTCAGCGCTTTATAATTCTCAGCATGGTGGCCTTGCTCACCACACTTATAACACTTACCTAGAGCAGTAACCGCTCTCCAACTTGACTTTTTCCCAACAGAAGCCTTCTGCTTCCCCTTATCACCAGAAGTCACAAACGGTTTACCTCTGTACTGGCCTTTCTCTTTCTTCTCACTCAGCTGCTTGTAGTGAGTAGATCGAGCTCGGCTATCTTCATCATAAATCCTTCTCTTGTCCACCAGTTCCGCAAACCTACGAATCTGTTGGTACCCAATTCCCTGCTTAATCTCTGGTCTCAAACCATTCTCAAACTTGAGACACTTCGACATCTCTGCGTCAGCACGGTTGTATTTCCCTTGAAAATCACAAAACAACCGCTGATCTTCCAAATCTAACTTTGGTGACTCACAGGATCGATCAGATTGATCCTAGGACATGTGCTAAAAGGCTTTTTCGTTTTAAAAGTCTATTCAAGTTCCACACTCGAACAGTATTGGGGTGAAAGGATCTTAAAGAAACATTTATTCGACTACGGATTAACTTCAAAGATAAAATAAAGCTATTAATAGAAGAGAGAAGAGAGTTTGTTTGGAGAGGTGAAGTTAGATTGAGGACGAAGAGAACAGAATTGCATAGGAAGAAGAAAAATAAAGTAAGCAAGAAAGGTGTAAAGACAATAAAAGACTTTGTAAAGTTTAAAGTAAAAACAAGTAAATTGCATTAAGTTAAAAGATGGTATTTTTACATCACGTACATTCTCTATAATACTCGCTTTCTCTACACTCGGATACTTAGAGTAATTTTAAGAGTAATTTGTACAATAGTAAATTACAACACACTTTGGCTATGTCTAAGACATCCTATTTATAGTAGTAAAAAAAAAAACTTCTAATAACCTCCATCGTCACCTCCTTTCGCCATTTGTCATAAATGCATGGATCTACTGCTCGTAAGGTGCCACCTGTCTTTCTTAAGCAAAACTGTTCCCTCCAATTTTTGAATTTCAAATCCTTCGACGAACCATCCATAACAGCAAGCAGTCGAACTCCTGGCTTCTAGGTGCATTCTTCGACTTCTTCTTTTGGCTTCTTTACCTCCTTCGACCAATCCCTCGTTCTCAACCTGCCTTTGGCCCTTGTATCTTGAATTCCTTCCTTCCACATGAGGCGTCAAATTTAGGAGCTAACAAATTGCCCCCCAAAAATGTCTTTTCGACTTCGCCTGTGGAAAAGCACATTTTTTGACAGTGTTTGAGCTTCGACGCTGCTTGTCCTCATAGTGTCGTCTGATATTCTTTCAACCAATACAAGCTTGGGAAGGTGAAAGGGAATGAAAGAGAAGCAAAAGAAAAGATAGGAACACGCAAGCTACTATTCTGCCACCTTGATGCACGCTTCTGACGTCATTTTCATCATGGCGATTTTCTCGGGAATCAACAAAATTGTGGGCCATCATCACCTTTCCAACCTCGGGGACGTGAATTGCAACTGCTGCCTCCGCCATCCCATATCCAAGCGCACACGTGGCCCACTAACTCTAGCCCCTTAATGATGAAAACTTTCAGTCTTCCATACACTATATAAGTAATTCCCCCCTGATACTTTCATTTTTTCAACTTCTCTAACTCTTCACAACATCCTTGCTTTTCTTCCTCTAATTTTCTGCTTTCCAACCAACAAACTCTTACTTCCTTCAAAAATGGCTGACCATCAAAAGAATAAAATGCAATTCAAAGGACAAACCTCTGCATCAGCTCTTCCTCTCTTTGCCAGCTTGAGCGGTCCCCAGGTGGTAAAGAACCAACAGTTCATTCGCGAACCCTTGACAGAGGAGAAGCGCCACATTTACGAATCTCAGGTAATCATTCCTGTTACTGTTGCAGGGAAACCTCTAGCCATGTCTGGGCCTTTACCCCCTCCAGGTCTCGACTATTCCGCCATTAAAGACTTCTTCCCCTCTTATAGAGGCACTAAACCCTTAGGGCAAAAAGACTCTAGCAAAATCCCCACTGATGGTCCTAATAGCCTGAGCCTCTTCGGTGTAGATCTTAGGTATCTTCATGATGGGGCCAGATTATTTAGGGCTACTCCCTACTTTAAAGATTCTGAACTTTACCTCAACTGGATGACAAAGATAGAGAAAGTAAAAGCCCAAGATTGGAAGGACACTGGGATTTATGATCTGATAATGATGTCGAAGGTAGGTCATTCTTACTGCCCCCTTATGATGGCTTCTTCCTTATTCTTCTGGGATAGAACTCACAATACTTTCTGCCTCCCTTGTGGGATGATGACACCCACATTACTTGATGTAGCTGCCATTGTAGGCCTAAAACCCTACGACCTTGTTTATGATCCCGAGATTGATAGCCACGACACCATTGGTTTTGCCAATACCAAACATGCCTATACAACCTTTGTCCAACATTATCATAACAAAACTAGCACCTCAGTTGATGACGAGGAACATATATCCTTTTTGTCCATGTGGTTATCTCGTTGTGTATTTTGTACAAAGTCCTTACAGGTGGCACGAAAATACCTTGTTCTGTCCAACCAACTGCATTTGAAGAGAGGCATTTGTCTAAGTGAGATGATTTTGGCCAGTCTTTATGAGGCCCTGGGCGAAGGTGCGAACAAATTGAAAGATCCTGAAAGCCATGGCAACTTGCTGTTGTCAGGCCCCTTTTGGCTCCTTCAGCTGTCGCTTAATGCCACTTTTGAACATAATCTTCCCCACAGAGGCGAAGTTGATGAAAGTTCGCCTTCAGTCGCTGAGAGAAGAGTCGAATGGCCTCGCCTGGCCCAACTTACTCCTAGCGAAGAAGGTCATACTCTTCGATCCAATTTATCCAGCCTTGTTCATATGTTCACAAAACGGTATGAGTTTACCTCGAAGATGGCTCCCTTCGCAGAACGAAGATATGGCCCAGAGTGGTTTACCAGACCCTTCCCTGCTCCCTTAAAGAAACAAGAAGAGGAGTCGAAGATGATTTGGGAACGATTCCTCATTCCTCGACTACTGGTTCATAAGTTAAACCTTGTTAGAGGTCACTCCAGCTTGCTAGCCTATCAACCGAACTTGGTGTCCAGGCAATTTGGGTTGATACAGACTTTGCCCAAATGCCTGTATGACAATAAATCACATATCATTCTTCCTTTAACAGCACTATCTCCTCTGGACTGTTCGACACAATTGGCGCGTCACGCCCATAAGTCTTTTCTCACACCTGTCCACTTTGAACCTTCTTATTTTTTCTCCCAAGACTTCTATGACTGGTGGTCGAAACATTATGCCTCAAAATTTCTTGACGCCTCCCGTTTTGCTCGCTTGATTGACCAAAATTTCATTGATGTGCAGGAGAAGATCAAGAAAGGTACGTCTACCCATATCAAAGAGATTCAAGCCTTCCAGAAGTATTTTGAAACTGTCTATCGACCAGATGATGTTAGTCGAACCATCCGTGAGGCTGCTTTGAAAGAAATTTTTTCTAAAAAACTGGATAGTTTAAAGATTCCCTCTTATGTTCCTCGCGAGAAACGGTATGAGGTTGTCTTTAAACTTTTCCCCCCAAAAGTCCCTCGACTACCAACCGCTGGTTTTGGCATGGCTCTCCCTCCATTCCCATATTGGCTTATTTGTGGAGATGCTATAAAAATTCTTCGACAGCAGTCTAAGCCCAAGGCACAGAAGGTAATCAAAACTGAAGTCAAGGTCGAAGACCAGAAGGTAATCCTTCGTAACTTTCTACCATTTCGACCTTCTTAGTCACTCTCACCACTTTATGTTGATTTCAGGTTAGTCGAAAACCACCCACCCCTCAAAGAAGATTAAAAAGGGCTTCTCCCCAGATTATCATTGATTCTGACGACGAAGATGGATCTCCTCGTGAGAGTCTTCAAGTAAAAAGAAAACGAAAGATCGTCCATGATGTGGATACTCCTGATGCTCCATCCGCTCCTCTTGCAACCAACACACCTACCACTACTCCTCCTCAAGACCCCACTCCGACTCCCATAGGGGATGCTTCGATCCAAGCTGTTGTCCCCATGGAGAGTGACAACTCTAGTCCCGCAGATGAAACTGTTAAGGTATATTGCGCATCTTCCTTTCTTGCACTAATTTTGGTCTTTATTCTTTCTAATGTCTGTCTTTTCTAGGATGATGCTGGAGCTTCACAATCTGATCCCACTAAGCTTCCTTTGTCACTCTATCCCTTGAATAGCCAAGGTGAGCCTACCTATCATCCCACTTCTGATTTGGGTTCTGGCGTAAGTTCCCTTGGTGAAATTAACAAACCTGATTCTTTCATAGTCCCTCCTTCTCCCGCAAAGACCACTACCCAGCAGTCTCAAACTGATGGTTCTGATCATGAAGACAACAATGCTCAGGTCGATCCCATCAGAGCGGATGATGAAGTCAATGCTTTGGAGGGGAAAACAACCTTGGTCGATACGACCAGCTCTCCCTTGGGTCAGACAATAGTTGTGGATGAAAAAGCTGTCGAGGGTGATCATGCTATTGAGGATCAAGCTATGCCTCAGTCTGAATTGCATGAGTCCAGTGACAAAGGCACTAGGGATGAAATGGAGGAGGATGGCGAAAAGGCAAAAGAAAGCCAAGACAAAGGATTGAAAACTGTGGACACTTCTGTCAAAGAAACCACAACTGCTGAAGTGACAAAGACTTATGCTTCTTCTATCCCAAAGGATACTCCAACAAACCCCTTCCCAGGCAAAACTCAACTTACCTTCGCCGAACTGGATGCATTGAAGGTTTCTAACCCTCGACAATACATCAGGCTTTTGCTGAGCAGGCGAAGTCATTCTTCTAGCCGTACTCCCAGTACTTCGACCTCCGAAGGGCAAACCTTGAAGCAGCCAGCTGACAGTGCCCTCGATAAGGTTAAGAAAAAGATTTTCAAAGGGGATCTTTTCACCCTCCTACAGATGGGCCCGACCAGCCATCTTCCCCTCAAAGCTCTTCTTCAACAAGTGGATATTAAATCCCTTACTCCTGAAGCCGCGAATGTTATTCAAGAAGTTGGTACCCTGATTGACCAAGTTTATAAAGACTACCGATTGTTGCCCCAAATTGAGGGTGACATTGAGACGAAGGCTAGCAGTGAAGCTGCCGCTTGGAGTGATGTTGTCGACTCTGAGGAGAGGATCGTTGCGTTGGAGGAAACGAAGGAGAAAAATAAGCAGGAGATTCTTACTAATGAGGCGAATATTACATGTTGGAAGCGTAAGATAAAGAAACTTCGTAGTAAGATAGAGAAAGCCAAGAAGAAGAACACTAAACTATCTTCCTTCGATGATTCTTCCCTAGCAACCGAACTTGAACATGCCGTCACTTATGCTGAGGATGCCCGTCATTTGGAATCTGAAGTTACCCAACTGAGGGCAGACAAAACTCAATGCTAGAGCCGCCTTGAACTTCAAAAGTCGAACTGCCTTAAAATGAAGGCAAATATCCCTTTTTGATTTATTTGAACTTTGTAATAGAGCAGATTGTACTGGCCTTTGTAAGCCATTTAACTTTATTTGTAAGATACTGAGCCATTTTGGCGCATTTTGCTAACCACCATTTATGGCTTCGCTTTATATTTGACTATTATTCTGCTGATATTTTTACCTCTTGAAGTGCAAGCTTATACTTCTTTAAATATTTGCCATTTACTTTTAATATCCTCTCGTCTTTACTCAGCTTTGTCACTTCATATGCCCTATTAAAGAATACTTCCGATACCTGGAATGGTCCTTCCCACTTTGGGGACCACTTGCCTAGAGACCTAACCTTTCGATCCATAGGAAAAATTACCCTCCATACTAAATCTCCAACCAGGAAAGCCTTTGCTTTGACCTTCTTGTTATATGATTTCTCTACTCTTTTCTTTTATCTTCTCAAGAGTTCTAGAGCTTTTAATCTTTCTTCGTCTAAATCGACTAACTCATTAAGCATCATGTCCTAATAAATCTCTCAAGGGATTTCATGATGTCTTTGAATTCTGACTGACTGTATGTGTATCTCGACTGGCAACACTGCGTCATGGCCGAAGGTCAGTCGATAAGGGGAAGTGTTGGTTGCTTCCTTCGGGGACGTTCGACATGCCCATATGACTTGATCCAACGTCTTATGCCAATTCCTAGGCTTGCTTCCAATCTGTTTCTTTATCATGTCAATTATCACCTTGTTTGCCGCTTCGACTTGGCCATTGGCCTGGGCGTAATAAGGTGTCGAGGTAAGGAGTTTAAATCCCATTTCTTTGGCAAACTCCTGCATCTTCCTACCTGTAAACACTGACCCTTGGTTCGTCGTTATTGTTTCTGGTACCCCAAATCTGTAAATGATATACTTCTGAATGAATTCGACAACATCTTCTTGGTCTACCTTTGGTAGAGGTATGGCTTCGATCCACTTGGTGAAATAGTCTATCCCTACCAAAATATACTTCTGGGTTTTTGGAAGACGCAGGTCGAATCTCTCCTATTAGGTCTAAAGCCCAACCTCTGAATGGCCATGGCTTGACTATGGAGTGTAACTCGCTTGCTGGGACATGTTGTATGCCAGCATGGACTTGGCATACCTGAAAACCTTTGGCGAATCCAATGCAATCTTTCAGCATCGTGGGCCAGTACATCCCCTGGCGAAATAGCAGCCATTTCATCTTATGACCTACTTGGTGTGCTCCACATGTCCCACCATGGACTGAAGACAATGCCAAGTATGCTTCAGTTTCACTGAGGCATTTAAGTAAAACTCCCTCAGAGGTTTTCTTAAATAACTCATTCCCCAAGAGGACATAGCTTAGCGCTTGATATTTTATCTTTCGTTCTGTGGTCGCTAAAGGGTTCTGAAGGTAGTCGACCAGAGGTTTCCTCCAATCTTTGTCTGCCAGGCCCTCGACTGTTAAAATCTCAAAGGTTTCCTCGTCAGCGTAGCCAAATTTTGTAACTTCCAAGTCTGACGGTCTCAAACCCACGAACACAAACTTACTTCTGGCCTCAATTGCTTCTTGCAAGTTTTCCTTCGAGACCCTGTATCCTGAGGCAACTTGTGCCAGATCGTTGGCTATATGATTGTGTAGTCGTGGTATATGTCGAATAATACAGACTTCGAATTTTTTGAGTAGCCTGTTGGCTATCACGAAATACATAATGAGATTTTCTTTAACGCACTTGTACTCCTTCGTTAGCTGTTTTACAACCAACTCTGAATCTCCCATTATTTCGACTTGGGTTGCCCCTAATTCTAACAAAATTTCAAGTCCAGCAATCAAAGCTTCATATTCTTCTTCGTTATTGGAACATAGGCCCTCGACCCTATACTTGAATTTTGTTGGAATTTTGTCAAGAGAAATGATCAGCAGACCTATGCCTGTCCCGTTCTTGTGACTAGACCCGTCGAAGTATAGCTTCCAAGGCTCTAGTTCAACAATGTTCAGGGTACTTTCATTCATGGAGTGGTCGACAATGAAGTCTGCCACTATTTGACCTTTGACCGCTTTTAACGGTCTATACGTTAGTGAATACTCAGTTAATGCTAATGCCCATTTACCAATTCAACTATGCAAAATAGGTTTGGACAACATATGCTTAATAATATCAAAATGTGACGAAACATAAACATCAACTAGTTTTATATATTGTTTCAACTTCATACATGAGAAATACAAACATAAGCATAATTTTTCTATCTCGCTATACCTAGTTTCTGCATCATTTAAAACTCTGCTAAGGTAGTAAATGGCTCTTTCGATGCCACTTTCGTCCTCTTGAGTGAGAATGCTCCCTAGAGTTTTGTCTGACGCTGCTATGTACAGTCTCATGCTTCTATTTCGACATGAAGGTGAAAGGACCGGAGGATGAGTCAAGTAGTCTTTGATCTTATCGAAAGCCTCTTGCTGATCTTTCGTCCATTCGAACTTCTCCTTGGTGGCTCGAAGCAATGGTGAGAAGGCCTGTGTTTTTCCACTGAGATTCGATATGAACCTTCTTAGGAAATTTATTTTGCCCATCAAGGATTGAAGTTCCTTTTTATTGGATGGCGCTTTCGCTTCCATGATGGCCTTTGTTTTGTTTTGGTTGATTTTGATCCCCTTCTTGTGGACCACGAAACCCAGAAAATCTCCTGCTTGTACGCAAAATGCACACTTGAGGGGATTCATCTTGAGGCCAAACTTTCTCATTCTCATGAAGGACTTGCGTAGATGTTCCACATGAGCCTTTCCTGACACAGATTTTATCAAAATGTCATCAATGTATATTTGCATAAAGGACTCAATGTAATCATGAAAAATCGAATTCATCGCCCGCTGGTACATTGCCCCGGCATTTTTCAGGCCAAAAGGCATCACTACCCATTCGTAAGTGCCTAAGGCCCCTGGGCAACGAAACGCCGTTTTAGGAACGTCATCCTCAGCAATGAAAATCTGGTTGTAACCAGAATATCCATCCAGCATGCTAAGGTATTTGTGGCCAACGGCTGAATCGACTAACATTTCTGCCACTGGCATCGAATACTCATCTTTAGGGGTAGCTGAATTTAAATCCTTAAAGTCTATGCAGACTCTTAAAGATCCGTTTTTCTTAATGACTGGTACAATGTTTGCTAGCCATTCGACATACCTGGTCGTATGGATGAACTTGCATCGGAGGAGTCTTTCGATTTCCTCCTTTATCTTTGAGAGGATTTCAGGGGCGAAACGCCTTGGGTTCTGTTTGACTGGTTTTTTGCCAGGCTTGATTGGTAGCCTATGCTCGACTAGATCTCTCTTTAGACCTGGCATCTCGTCGTAGTCCCAAGCAAAACAACCCCTGTACTCTCGCAACAGCTGAATGGTTTCGACCCTGAGTTGGGGGTCGAGGTTGGTGCTGATATAAGTTGGACTTTTGATTACTCCAACTCCCAGGTCAACTTCCTCCAGTGGATCTTGTGCCAACATTTTGACATTGCTGGCCAAGGGATCCTTTTCAAAACCCAAAGGCTCATCATCATATATGGCGTCGAGTCTTTGCCCTTCGTATTGAATCCTGTCGAGAGACTTGGTGTCGAAATGCCCACCTGCGCCTATTTGTTTGGATTCTTCGTTGGCTCTCTCAACCATTTTGTTATTAGCGGCCTCCAAGGCCGTTTGTAGCTTAGTTTCGGCCACGTAGGCCGAAATCCTTTGAAGCACTACGGCTTCAGTCATCATCATCAAACTCACTTCCCCAGCCAGTGGGGTCTATGGGAAGTTCGCCAAGGTATGGTAACCTTTCACCTGGCACTTCCTTGTCCCATCGGAAACCTTCGACGGGATGCATATATAGTGGGCAATACACTTCGTCATTAGGTGTAAAGTCAAAATTTGCAGGTTCACATGGCCCTATACTGGCCAGATGTTTGTCAAACTGTCCCCTATCAATATGGTTTATGGGTGCTTTGAAGTATCCCTGATCTGCTTCAATATTTTCGACAATGCCATCTGGTCTCCAAATGGCGATCCTTTGATGCATCGACGATGGTACTTCCCCCACTCCATGGATCCATTCTCTTCCAAGTAATAGATTATAGTTGGCAGTGGTCTCTACCACCATGAAGACAGTCGGTCGGGTAATGGTTCTGACCGTGACATTCACCTGAATGACCCCCATGGTCGAACCCACTTTTCTTTCATAGTTTGATAACACCATATTGTGTGGCTTGGTGTCTGTCTCACTTTCCCCAATTTTGTTCAACAGAAAATGCGTCATTAGGTTCACCGTAGCACCGTAATCTACCAGGATTTTGTTAACTGGGACCTTTTCTATTTGTGCCGTGATATAAAGAGGCTTCAGATGATTTTTCATCGCCTCCGTTGGCCGTTCAAAGAATGTGTTTTGCTCCTCGACGCAACCATTGTTCATCACATAATAACATACCGGCTTGTGAGCCATTATTTCCCAATCCGTATACGTGTCCGAGTTTTTAACCACGGAAATCCTATCAAATTCCATGGGCATTACTGATACTATGTTGACCAAAATATCCAACGTATCATCAGAGTTTTCATTAAAATTATCAGTCATCTCGTCATTGACCGATTTCCTTTGCTCTTCGACCTTCGTTGGAAACAACTTTCTCCCTACAGGTGTCTTCCCAAACATCTTTGTTTGACCCTCATGTTCGACGAGGACGTTGGTACTGGATTGTGGCTGGTCCCTTTATGCACCTTCTCTGAGTGCTTTTCTTTTTCTCTGTTCTCGTCTCCATTGGGATCGAGACATGGGATTTTTCCCTTTATAATTTTCTGATACATGAGCAGCCTTCGAAGACTGAAATTATTTTCGGTAGCTTAACGAAGATCCTCGTTGCACTTCGAAGTTCTTCCACCTCTTCTGCCCTTGCTGCCTACTTTCATTGGGTTTCGTCCACTTCCCATCAGTGGCCTCAACATTGGGCTTAAAGCTAGTGGGTTTGTTTGTAGGAGGCCTTATGCGGGGGTCAGATCTTTGTTGAAGGCCTATTCGAGGGTCGAATCTTGGCCTTTCGTTATCTTGCCTCAGCCTTCGTGTTCCTTCTAGCTTTTGTGCGGCCTTCTTGTCAAATATGGCGCTGCATCTGGGACAAAGCATTACACTAGAACCTCTCTCTTGGCAGTGGTGAAGGATATCGATTCCTCCTGCTCTGGGTATGTTTCCCTTGTGTGTGCCCCCTGGTAATTCGACTCACTGTCTGCTACATCTTCATTTTGGGTGATTTCTACCATGTTGATTTCGACTTCTTTAGCTAGATTAAGCTTCTTCAGGCTTAACTCCACGTCTTTGGTGGCTTGATCAATTTTGACGAAGTCATCATCCGTTTCTTTGGTCACTATCTCCCAACCCTGATTGTTCTTATTGTTTGGGTTTTTGGTTTCATCCCTTTGGTCACAGTTATCAATCTCCATTTCCTCACAGCTCCTCTGTCCGAAGCTCATGGTAACTTTCACCATTACAGCTTCTTCTATGGGATTGTCAGCAACCTCTGTCATGTCGATTGAAAAGTCGTAGCCGTCAGCAACTTCGACCATATTAGCTTCGACTGGCTCTGTATAATTTGCGTCTGCTATTTGCAGAGGATCTGTGTCAACCTTCATCTGGCCGCCAGCTTTCTCTCCGAACTTTAGACGTCCTTCTTGGATCGCATTCTGAACAAGGTCCCTGAAAATAAAATATTGAGACGTTTTATGACCCAAGAAATTATGATATTTACAAAACCCTATTTTCTTCCTTTGTTCTATGGACGGCATTTTAGCGCCAGGAGGCGCTATCATTTGTCCGTCTTTAACTAACAAATCGAAGATTTCATCACATTTTATGATGTCGAAAGTATATGTTTTCTTTGGGAACCTATCATTCTTTTCAGATTCGACATAACTCTTTCCTTGTGGGGGAGCTAGTATTTTGCACAAATAAGGTGATCCTTGTTTAAGTTCAGCAAGGTCCACTTCACCATCGTCGAAACTCACAGGATCATCGCACAGCCTTTCGACATTCTCATTATACTCGACAAAAGCTACCTTTTTATTTTTATTAAACTTAGTCTTTTCGTCTTTGAGCCTTTCTAATTGGCGAACTTGATCAGCTAGTTGGGCCATGTCCCTTAGATACTGGGTATCCAACTTTTTCCTAATAGAGTAGTCGAGACCCCCAGCGGCCATTTCGACCAACTCATGTTCAGGGACCTGTGTGAAGCATCTGGCTTTTAGCAAACGGAACCTATTAAGGTATTCCTCTATTGGCTCAGAAAACTTACGCTTCACACTAGCGAGTTCCTTTAAGTTAATTTTAGTCTGGCCCATATAGAACTGTTCATGGAACAAACGCTCTAACTGGATCCAATTACACACTGTGTTAGGGGGAGCATTATGAACCAGGTGAAAGCATTCTTAGTGAGAGAGCTTGGGAAGTATTTTATTCTAAGGATTTCATCATTCGCTATATCCCCTGCCTCGATTAGGTAACGAGCCACATGTTCGACGGTCGATTCCGTCGTATCCCCTGAAAACTTAGTAAACTTGGGTACTTTTGTCCTAGGGGGTAACTCCGCCTGAAGGATATAGTCTACTATGGGTGAAGTGTAATTTGGCCTGGTGAACCCAGTGTTTAACCCATTCTGGCCATAATTATCTCGACCATGGCCGCTAGATTATTGTCGACGGCCACGTTGCTTCGTCGAACCTGCTGGACTACATTGTCTGCGTCTTGGTTCCGATTCACAACCACTACTCCTGGGTTTCTTTCCCCCAAGACACGGGGCTGATTTTGCAAAGGCTCCTTCCTAAGCCTTTAGAATATCGGAGGGGTTATCCTTCCTTGGTTTCCTACGTCGATTTCTGCCATATTCGCCAAGTTTTCTCGTGGGGTATCCGCTACTACGACTTGGTTTCTGGTTAAGGGAGGTACCCCCATGAATTCAGCCAATCTTGTTAATTGTACCGCCAATTGTTGATTAGTCTGAGTTGTATTTTGGATTAATGGTTGAAAGATTTCACTCGTGGTTTATGACAGAGTCTGAACCATCTGTAGGTTACTTTCATCCATCTGCTGTCTCAAACAAGCAACCGAGGTGTTGGTCAGATTGGGGCCTTGCATCCAATACCCTAAGCTCTGGCTTTGGGAATTTCGACCCATGTTCACACCTGATCCTGACCCCTGTAATGGCGAAGCCATTGCCTGATCTGAGAATATGGGGGGTGCGCTTTGCAGTCCCTGCATCATAGCGGTGGGCATCCCATATGGGGGATTTCTTGGTGATTGTGAAAAACCAGGGGGGCAAATTGCCTGGACGTCGAACTTCCTCCTAACAAAATCTGAGGATTCGATGTTTGATGACCAATATATTCCAACACTGGTTGAGTATAAGGTCTTATCACCGTTGATCCAGCCCCAAGTACGGAAGGTGTCGGTGCTGGCCTCACAGGAAGCACCGTTTGTTCTCCAATCGACGGTATCGGAGGGGGAACTCCATCGTCTCTTATTCCCTCATTGGAACCGTCTCCTTGATGATTGGGGTTATCTGGCTAGTTCGTATCCATATCCATGTTTCTAACGTTTCGTCTTGGTCGTCTTTCTTCATTCACAGCGGTAACTTTACCATTTCTCAGTAACATAAAATGTACTTCTCACGAAAGGGACCAATATCACTGCAGGATTTTCTTATAAATTTAATTTTACAAAAAGATTTTCTAGCACTGTCCCACTGGGCGTGCCATTTTGTTTTCCTTGAAAATCGGAAAACAACCGCTGATCTTCCAAATCTAACTTTGGTGACTCACAAGATCGATCAGATTGATCCTAGGACATGTGCTAAAAGGCTTTTTCGTTTTAAAAGTCTATTCAAGTTCCACACTCGAACAGTATTGGGGCGAAAGGATCTTAAGGAAACATCTATTCGACTACGGAATAACTTCAAAGATAAAATAAAGTTTTCAATAGAAGAGAGAAGAGAGTTTGTTTGGAGAGGTGAAGTTCGATTGAGGACGAAGAGAACAAAATTGCATAGGAAGGAGAAAAATAAAGTAAGGAAGAAAGGTGTAAAGACAATAAAAGACTTTGTAAAGTTTAAAGTAAAAACAAGTAAATTGCATTAAGTTAAAAGATGGTGTGTTTACATCACGTAGATTCTCTATAATACTCGCTTTCTCTACACTCGGATACTTGGAGTAATTTTAAGAGTAATTTGTACAATAGTAAATTACAACACACTTTGGCTATGTCTAAGACATCCTATTTATAGTAGTAAAAAAATAACTTCTAATAACCTCCATCATCACCTCCTTTCGCCACTTGTCATAAATGCATGGATCTACTGCTCGTAAGGTGCCACGTGTCTTTCTTAAGCAAAATCGTTCCCTCTAATTTTTGAATTTCAAATCCTTCGACAAACCATCCATAAAAGCAAGCGGTCGAACTCCTGGCTTCTAGGTGCATTCTTCGACTTCTTCTTTTGGCTTCTTTACCTCCTTCGACCAATCCCTCGTTCTCAACCTGCCTTTGGCCCTTGTATATTGAATTCCTTCCTTCCACATGAGGCGTTGAATTTAGGAGCTAACAGGTTGTAATGCGAACAAAACTTTACCAAGTACTCAAACTTTTCCGCATACTCGGCCACAGTCATATTCCCTTGTTTCAGCTCAAGGAATTCCACTTTTTTCTTTCCCCGAACATCTTCAGGAAAATACTTCCTCAAAAACTCTTCCTTGAACACAGCCCATGTTATTGCAATGCCAGCATCTTCCAATCTTTGACGAATGTTATCCCACCAGTCCTCAACTTCCTCTGCTAGCATATGCGTACCAAACTGTACCTGTCATAACTCGAAAAATATTCTCAATCACCCTCAGCCACTTATGCGCACCTTCAGGATCATGAGTGCCCACAGAGTCGGCGGATTGTTCCTCTGAAACTTTCCCAAAGCACGAAACTCATCTGGAGGTCCACCATTCTGAGCCACCACTTGGGCAAGTGATTCCAGCGCATCGCACATAGCACGATCATTTCTTCCAGCCATCTGCAACCACTAACAGGGTTAGAAGAAAACAACTCATCAATAGTGTTCTCACACTATCGACTGACAGGGGACTAACAACATAAAAACTTGGCCGGACGGACCGACCAGCTCTGATACCACTAATGTAATACCCTTTTCTACCCCACGATTATTAAGGCAAAATAACACGGATTTCAGAGTAAATAAATAAATCTCAATAAAAAGCCACCAAAAGGGCGTACATTTCTCAATGTCATCAAAATAGGTTAATACTCCGTAACTACGGGTTTTCCCCAAAATATATAAAACAACATAAAACAGCGGAACTCAAAGCATAAATCAAGGTTTTTCATCATAAGGGAAAGTTAGAAAAATAAATCAACGGTATAAAGTTTAACTCAAGAACCCAACCCGATGTTACATATAAGAGAAAGACCCTCTAAGCTAACCAAAAGGCTAAAAAACTCAAAAACTTCAAAAGTACTCCTCGACGGCGTCCACGGCTAAACTTGGTCATCTGCACGTTACCCACGTGGAGGTAACATTCAAACAGACAGGGTGACTAAAACAGTTCATAATAACCAATGTATAAAAATCAACATATCACGACGTCATATTCATATTCAACATATTCATATACTTCATTTGGCCTCGAAGGCCACAACATCATAATTTATACAAAAAGGCTCACAAATGCAAATGCAATATGAACTCAATGCATGTGGTACCAATCATCACAGTGCGATGGACACTGGGTCATCAACCCTCCATAGATCCCCATCAATAGGATCGATTTTGCTAGAGAACCGGAGCACATTAAAACACTTCACATCCATACAATGGGATTGAAGCCAAAGTAATCGAGGTCCTGAATCTAAGTCCAGATGCACATGAATGCATGATGCACACGTCACAAAATCATGCTCATATAACAGCATAAGTGCATCATCATTCATCATATTCATCACCATCACATAAATCATCATATTTCATGTTATCACACAATTCATCATAATCATGGTAATATCATCATAATACATCATAGAAAACATCACGTCATCATGTACACATCCCCTAAAAATCACTGTCATACTCATATCAATCCATCACAGAAATCACAGAATCAAACATAAAGGCATCGCTGCACACGATCATCATTCGCGAAATTCTGCTACGTTCGTTGGCATGTTCGCTAGGCGAGTCTGGGGCGAGTTTCTTCGCTAGGTGAAGGATTCTTCGTTAGGTGAGTCTGGGAACACAATTGTTCGCTAGGCGAAGCTTTCTTCGCTAGGCGAACTGGGCGATGGCAACAAATTCTGCTACGCACCAGAACTAATTTTTACCCAAAAACTCATACAACTCACTTACCCAATGCCCCCAAAACATCCCTAAATCATCCCTAAGGTCCTACGGTGATAAAGGCACAAAACCTATGGTTCATTAGGCCAATCCCGAAACATATTCACGTCCTAAATCACAATTTCCCTACAATTACCCTGTAGGCATTTGAGTTACTCACTATCAAATGTTCCTATAGGGTTAAGCAAAGTTCAATCATCTTTTTGGCCATGAAGGCCTAGGTTTCTGTTTTCCCCAATCAATTCACGATTAGATTTTCAATTACAGGTTTAGGCCACGAAGGCCAAAGATAATCATTTCTCATTTCTACCTTTAGAATCCCTACGGTTACAACCTCCATTATAGATCCAGGCCACGAAGGCCATAGGTCACTTGTTCTCATAACCTTCTAATCTTCTTCACGGTTAAAATCTCAATAATAGATTTTGGCCACGAAAGCCAAAATCTTTTTTTCTCCATAATTCTCCCTAAAACCCCCAAATCAACCATAATCACATCGAAATCTACACATAGGAAATTATGAAAAGCTATACTCCCCATACCTTAAACGTTGATCCAAAGCCTTCACGAATCTGTCGGGGAGTCCTTCAAGCTTCTGCCTCCAATTTCCTCTTCAGAGCTCTCTGGCCTCAATTCTTCACGGTTTACACAAATGAATCCTAAAACCCTTCAGAACTCCCTTTTTGTTAAACCTAGACTTGGGCCAAATAATTGGGCTTTTTCCATAATGCCCTCACTTACTCCTCTCAATTGTCCCAATTACCCTTCTTTCACTATTATTTATTTTAATTCATAATAATATTAATAAATTAATATTATATACTATCAATTAAATAAATAATCCAAAAATTGCATAATTCTCAAGAATTCCACAAAACACCGAAAACACCCAAAATACGAATATTCTCAATCAAATAAATTAATTAAAATATTCCGATTAAATTTGGGGTGTTACAAGAAGGCTCAAGGTGGTTTAGGCATTAGGAAGCTTAAGCTTATGAATCAAGTTTTCCTTGCTAAGCTCGGTTGGGAGTTGAAGAGTGGGTTTCAAACCTTGTGGTATGCTGTCATGAGAAGTAAGTACATAATTAATAGGCCTTAGATGGACAAGGGTGTGCCAAGCCTACTGATTCGAGTCTTTGAAAAAATCTTACTAAGTTGTGGTCACATATGGAAAGTATGACGCATTGGGAGTTGGGGAATGGTAAGACTACCAAATTATGGAAAGACGTGTGGATCGAGCCAGGTCTGAAATTGAGTACGAAGTTATGTAGCCAGGATTGTAGAATTGAGCATAATTTTAAAGTATGCACTGTGGTGGACAACACCACAGAGTGGAACTAGCAGCTTCCATTATTTTTGTTTCATCAAGGTACTTTAGATAAAGTTAGAGTCATTCCTCCTCTGAGACGATTATGAGGTTAATGATGCGAGTCTTTGGACTGGTACGGATGATGGGGGTTTCTCGATAGCGTCCATGTATTATCATCTCTCGAATGTTGCTAGTAATAATGTTTATAATGTGAGTTTAGATTGGAAATTTCTCTGGCAGATAAGAGTTTCGAATCGTATTAAGTATTTTATTTAGGAGTTGTTTCATAATGGTTTTCCTACGAATCATTTTCTTGAGCATCTTCTTTTAAGGGATGTTTAATGTTACGACTGTAGAATTCAAGAGGGTTATGCTCTACATGCCTTACGTGATTGTAATGTGATAAGGCAGATCTGGTCTCAGCTTGTTAGTAATACTAACAAGCACTCCTTCTTCCAAGCAGAGTTTGGAACTTGGCTTCAAATGAACCTGCATCATAACTTGAATCCTAGGTTCAAGGATTGGAAGGTTTTATGTGATGTTGCTTGTCATTCTATCTGGAATTGGCAAAATCAAAGGCTTCACAGTGTTAATTTTATTATGCCTTATAAACTTGTTACTTGTATTTTGGATCACATTCAACAGTATTCTATTACTGCAATATGAAAAAGTGGATGGTTCCTCCCTCTTCTACCATTTTGCAGGTTCATTGGATTCCTCCTAAAGGCGACTGGACATGTCTAAGTGTTGATGGGGTTGTGGGTCACGATTGTTGGAATTAACCCAATCTTGGATAATTCTGAACCAATCTTGATGAACAAGATTCAATCAACTGATCGAATTTCTCTCTTATTCTTTACTCTTCACCCAAGTGGATCAGTCACACCTTGATTGCAAGAATGATTCTACGCAGTAATTATTAATGGAAGAAATAAAAATTGAATTTCGAAGAAAAGGGAATTAGGGTTTGGGCCAAATGTAAAAGAAGAGAATTTCTGCAAAGTTTCTCTCTACTATTTAAAACTAAACATTATTCTTTGCAACTTCAAAATTGTTATACAATAATTGGGATTACTCCCTATTTATAGATTTTAGGTTTATTTGCTCCCTAAGGAAAGCCCAAAAATACAAAAAATACCTAATTCTACTAGCACTACAAAGTTAGGCCTAAGTCGAAATCCATGTCAATGCTAACTCCTTTGACACTTCGACAACTACACAACTCAGACACACTAGATTATTTTGAAACTACCTTGTTTTTGTCGAGAAACCTGCTTTGACACAAGTAATTACATACTCAACACATCACTCAATTCATTGTGTATAAGCTATATATATTTATCATAGACCTTAGCTTCTTGAACACTTCGACTTGCACTCCTTTCGTCATGATATCTGCAATCTAATTCTCAATTTTATAGTGCTCCAAGTTCATCTCCCCTTCTACTGCATGCTCTTGAAGATAGTGGAACCTCATTTCAATGTGTTTGCTTCATCCACGTGTTATCATATTCTCCACCAAATTGATTGCAGGCATATTGTCTATCTTCATGGTAGTTGCTTCATGATTCTTCGTTGTAATCTCTTCGAATAGGTTCACCATCCACGTTGTTTAGCATACACAAAGAGAAACAATTATGTAATCTACTTCACATGATGATAGTGCCACTACTGGTTCCTTTCTTGAACTCCAAGCAACAGGTGCACCACTTAACATAAACACATAACCAACTGTGGATTTTTTATCCTCAGCATAACTACACCATCTTGAGTCGGTGTAACCCACTATCTTGCATTCTTTTCCTTCATCAATTGCAGGAAACAAAATGCCATAGTCGGGAGTTCCTTTCAGATACCTCAGTATCCTTTTCGTTGCTACTAGGTGAGATACCTTTGGCTTTTGTATGAATCTACTCACCATACCTGCACTGTATGCTAGATCAGGCCTTGCATGACAAAGGTATCTTAATTACCCAATAAGTCTTTTGTACTAAGTTGGGTCGACATTATCTTCATCTGGTTCTTTCGACCATTGTAGTCTTGGTTCTGCAAGTGTTGAAGTCGCATTGTAGTCTTCCATCTCAAATCTTTTGAGTATTTCACTTGTATATCTTCTTTGATGCATCATCAAACCTCTACTACTCTTGCAGAATTCAATACCAAGGAAGTAATAAATTTTACCCATATCAGATATTTCAAATTCCTTGCTAAGATCACATTTAAATTCTTCGATCTCTTTCTTGCAACTACCTATTATCAACAGGTCGTCGACATAGAGACACAATATAAGAAATTCACTATTGCTTCTTCTTACATAAACTCCATGTTCATTTATGCACTTCACAAATTCCTTCTCCCTTAGAAAACTATCTATTTTCTTATTCTAAGCTCTTGGAGCTTGTTTGAGTCCATACAAGGCTTTATGCAGCCTGTGCACCTTTCTTTCTTCGCCTTGTTTTTCAAATCCAATTGGTTGTAAAACATAAACTTCTTCATCTAAGAGGACATTTAGAAATGCACATTTCACATCCATCTGACACATGTGTCGCTTTCGCGAAAATAAGGTGTCGGCAAAACAGAAGAGTCGTCACCTTTCGTTATTTATCCCTTAGAGCGGGAAAGGAAACCATCGGAAAAACATGACGAAAAGGGTAAGACAAGGTCATCGCAACCGTTGTCCGGGTTCGGGAGTCGGTTACGCAAGGGGAAGGTATTAGCACCCCTCACGTCCGTCGTACTCGACGGGATCCACGCTTGTTGTGTTTACTGGACGAGTTGGTTTATCTATCTACCTATCAAGGCTGGCTTAAACAGAAAAGAAAAATGACTCGGCAAAGCGTCGCACTTTATGCCTACGTATTCTCATCAGAGAATGAGAAATCAGAGTCATCGTAGTTAGACCTACGACGGGTTACGGGGAAGGTGGCTCACCAATACGTCAGTATTGTGCCTACGTACTCTCATCAGGCTTGAGAGATCAGAGCTTACGTAGTTCGGGATAATACGGATTACGGGAATTCAAATTCATCTGTTTTATCGAGTAGGGTTAACAAATAGTTCCAACAGTTAGGGACAAAGCCTGTTTGTGGTAGAACTAGGAGTTAACGACACTCTTTTCTTCAGAAAAGCTTCCTTTGAATTATGGGCCCACGGGGCAAAAAGGTTTGGAGTTTGTTTTCTGTCTTTTACGGAAGAAATGTTTTTTATTGTGTTTGCAATTTCAATCGCACTAGAGACTATGACCTGAGAGTGAATGCGTCGCATGTCACCCAAAGGGTGCCATACTAAACATCCAGACTGTTGGAAAGAAGCTCTCCAACAATCCTTTCTCAGATAGCTTAAGGCTCGTAACGTACGAAAGAAATCATTCATGATTACTGTATCTTAAGCTGTTTTGAGATGAGAAGAGAACAGGCTCAACTAAAGGGAGACTATCAAGTCCTACTGTTGTCATGCCAAGGATTCATCCTATAGTTGAGGTTTGAAACAGGGAACTCCTAGAAGTTATCATGCATAGGTTTCAACCTAAAGTTCTATCATCACTTCCTTATCAAAGGGAGTAAGAGTCCTAAGGGATCATGTCAATGATACAGAAACAGATAAAGCATCAGTTTAAACAGTAAACAGTAAACGATTGTAAAATGCATGCAATGCAAGTGAGGGAGGAAATGTGTGTGGGGCAGCAACCTCCACAAGCTCATCTCAGCCTCAAGCTAGAATGAATAACAGTAATCCTACTGAGGAAATAACAACATGCTATCAAGCAAAATACAGTAAACAGCAATCATGCGGGAGAAAATAAGAACATGCTATCAAGCAAAATAAACCACATGGGCAAGGGAGCTGGGCTCTACCGAATGTCGCTACTGCGAAAATCGGCGCCGACAATACAGAAGAGTCGCCACCGTGCGTTATTTATCCCAACGGAGGGAAAGGAAACGCTCGAAGTAAACCTCGCCAAAAACGGGAAAGGTATGGTCATCGCAACCAAAACCTGGATTCGGGAGTCGGTTACGCAAGGGGAAGGTATTAGCACCCCTCACGTCCGTCGTACTCGACGGGATCCACGCTTGCTTGTTTGTACGGATTACACTTCTATCTAAACTAAAGGATGAGGGCTAAAATGAAAAGAAAACATGACTCGGCAAAGCATCGCACTTTATGCCTACGTATTCCCGTCTGGAACGAGAAATCAGAGTCAACGTAGTTCGCCTAACTACGGGAGAGGATGGGTGAAGGTTGCTCGCTGGGATATCGCATCCTATGCCTACGTACTTCCACACAGCATGGAAGATCAGAGCAAACGTAGTTCGGGCTACGCACGACACAAGCTGTTCAAGTGTCTTTTATGAAAAATCTCACCTCAAACAAAGGTTTTCTTATTGCAAAAAGGTTTGTTTGTTCAAATCTTTTGACGGAAGAAGTGAATTGATTGCTGTTATAACCTTTATTAATGTTTTTCTATTGTTTGAAGAAAGAAGAGATGACACTCTAAAATCCTAGGGTTGAAAAGGGAATAAAATCTACCCTAATGTTATCATACATGGGTTAGCTCCTAATGTCTATCACATCCTCCCTTGAACAAGGAAGAATGGAAGTCCTACGGGAAAGGAAAACGAAAGGAAGAAACGGAAATACAAGTAATAACCGCATACAAGTGAACATGAATATAGCAATGGTAAATGCAATGCAAAGGAGGGAGGACGGTCCGTCTCAACCTCAAGCCCATTCATGGATGGAATAAGAAAATATCAAGTGATCATATGCAAAGAATCGAGTGAAAACTCCGAATGAAACGCGTAATCCACTATTTGGAATCACAACGTGCTATCATGCAAACAAGTCGATAATCGGGCAAGCTACACATACAAATAACAGCCACCTAAGGGGTCTTCAAATACCTCTAACCTATCTATAATAATAAATATAAACCACGGCGTTCACCACGCAAACACAAATCGGCCGTTGGAGCCTTAACAAAAATAAAGTCCGTTCGGAAGTCCAAATTACAAGTTCGAATACAAAACATAAGAAAAATAGCAAAAGGTGCTAAAAAAATCAAATAAAAATCTCCAATACCCTACATCAAGCCACAAACCAGGGGTGAGAGATACCACAAAAATATCCAAAGATAAATGGTCAAATAAGATGGAAACATTGCAAGATATCTCATGTATACCAAAGGAAAGATTAAAGTGGAGCATGTTAAAGAAAGCATCCAAAACCAATTAAAATGGTACAATAAAATTCCCAAAAAAATATATCACAATGCCTCAACGTTGTATGAGATCCCTGCAAAAGGATTGACATTTAAATTGTGTTTTGATAGGTCAAAGAAATTCAACAAAATGATAGCACCAGCATTGGCCTTTTTATGACGACCCAAATGTAAAAAATCCAAAGAAAATGTCAAAAAATGGTAAAATTATAATTCCAGTTTTATTAAATCCTAGACATCTTAAAGATTCAGAACAAAAAAATGGGGATCAAAAAGACTAATTTTCCTATTTTTTATGATTATTTGAAGTCAGCATATAAAACAGAAAAAATAAAAGAAACATGGCAATAGGAAAATAAAAGAAAATAACATGAATAAATAAAAGTGGCATGAGGCTTATGTGGCCGATTGCGTGGCGCAGTGAAAGGCGTTGGATGAATGGAAGAAACCTTGACTTGGAAATGCATCCGACGGTGTTAACACCTTCTTCTCCAAATCAAATTTTTCAACTTTGTGAATAGTAACCCGCAGCTCCATGAACATGAGTTTTTTGCTACTTTGAAGCACCATAACTCCATCAATAATTATCCGTTTCGCACAAAATTTTGGTCAAACTTGAAGAAAAAAAATCAAGGAATCCAAATATGGTCTTAGATTTTTTTGAAACTCTCTCTAACTCCCAAAACGTGGCACCTCAAGAACCAAAAATTATCATAAAACCCATCTTTTTTGTACTAGAATCCATGTAGGAGATGAGAGCAATGTAATGCAACAACAATAATGCAAGAAAGACTCATAAATCATGAGTTATGTCGAATTCTTTATACCTCCGAAAAATGGCTTATGGAGCTTCACTCGATCACCAATTCTTTGAGAAAATGATGTGGACACGTCCTATAATTGATGAGGAAGGTGTTTGGATGGAAAGAAAGGAGTGAATTGATGGAAAACAAAAAATCAATTTTTCACTTGGAGCTCACTTTAATGGAGTTGTGTAGCTTGGTTCATGCATCAATTATGGCCAAAAAAGTGTTGAATCAATTGTAAGAATGATAAGGAATGTATTTGCAATGGTGGAATGAACCAAAAGTGGGAGAAAAATGGAATTGAAAATTTGAGTTTTCAAGTGTAGAAAAATGTGGGGAAAATGGAAAAATGGTGAAGAGAAAAATGAAGATTCAATATGATTTGCAAATGGAGAAATTGGATTCAACATCAACTATCACCAACCTTTACTCTTAATGATCTCAATCCAATATATAGGAGAGCATGGAAAGATCTAGAGTCTTCTAGATCAATCTAGGATGATTCTAGAAACTTCATGATCTCAAAAACATATGATCTCCCTCTTGGAATTCAAGTGCTTTACTCCTCTTATCATGGTAACTCTTTTGACGACTCTGCGAAGTTTTCATCTTTTCATGGATCATCTTGATCTTATCAGTCGTCTCTTGCACAATCTTAGGTCCGAGTACAACACTCTCGCCTGACTCATACCAACACAACGGAGTCCTACACCTCTTACCATACAAAGCTTCATACTTGCCATTCCAATACTAGAATGATAACTGTTATTGTAGGTAAACTCAATCAACGGCAAATGACTATCCAACGATCCACCTTGATCCAACACACAAGCTCTCAACAAATCCTCTAAAGACTAGATAATTCTCTCTGTCTGTCCATCCGTCTGCGGATGATAGGCAGAAGTCAACCTCAACTTAATGCCCAAAGTTGTCTGCAAACTCTCCCAAAACCTCGACGTAAATCTCGGATCTCTATCCGACACAATACTCGAAGGAACACCATGCAACTTCACAATCTGAGCAATATGCAACTCGACAAGCTTCTGCAGCGAATAATTGATCCTCATTGGTATAAAATGAGTCGACTTAGTCAATCTATCAACATTCACCCAAATCGAATCATATCCCTTCAACATCTTCGGAAAACTTGTCACAAAATCCATAGAAATGCTATCCCATTTCCATTCTGGAATATTCAATGGTTGCATCAGACCCGACGGTCTCTGATGTTCAATCTTCGACTTCTAACAAGTTAAACAAGCATAGATAAATTCTGCAATTTCCTTCTTCATACTTGGCCACTAAAACAACTTCTTCAAGTCTTGATACATCTTGGTGGCACCAGGATGAATACTCAACCCGCTTCTGTGACCTTCTTCAAGAATTCTCTTCTTGATTTCTGGCACATCAGGAACACACACTCTATCTCAGAATCTCATCACACCATTCCCATCGATCCGAAATTCACCTCCGTTACCTTGATTGATTAACGTGAGACGATCCACCAAACTCAAATCAGACTTCTGACCTTCTCCGATCTCTTGGAGAATTCCACTAGTCAACTTCAACATTCCCAACTTCACACTGTTAGGGGTCCCTTCATAAACTAAACTCATATCTCTGAATTGCTCAATCAGTACTAACTCTAAACCATAAGCATCGACATATGCAAAGACTTCCTACTCAACGCATCAGCTACAACATTAGCCCTACCAGGATGGTAACTCAATTCAAAATCATAGTCCTTCAGGAGTTCAAGCCATCTTCTCTGCCGCATGTTCAACTCCTTCTGATCAAACAAATACTTCATACTCTTATGATCACTGAACACTTCGAATCTGGACCCAAAAAGATAATGTCGCCAAATCTTCAACACAAACACCATAGCGGCCAACTCTAAGTCATGCGTAGGATAATTCCTTTCATGAATCTTCAACTGTCTAGAAGCATAAGCAACAACCTGACCATTCTGCATCAATACACCTCCAAGACTCATCTTCGACGCATCACAATACACAACAAAAGACTCACTCAGATTTAGCAAAATCAACACTGGAGCAGTTGTCAACTTCTTCTTGAGTTCTATAAAACTCTTCTCACAAGCACCATCCCACACATAAGCTTTCCCCTTTCGAGTCAACCGAGTCAAAGGCAATGCCATGTTGGAAAAGCCTTCTATAAACCTGCGATAATAACCAGCCAACCCAAGGAAACTTTGAATCTCAGTAGCAGACTTTGGAGTCTCCCACTGCAACACAACATCAATCTTCGACGGATCCACCACAATTCCACCACTAGAAATCACATGGCCAAGGAAGCTCACTTCCTTCAACCAAAACTCACACTTGGACAACTTGGTATAAAGCTTCTTGTCCCACAAACTGATCCAAATAGGTGCATTAGACACACCAAACGGCATCACAGTATACTCATAGTGTCCATACCTCGTCCTGAAAGCTATCTTCGGAATATCATCAGGCTTAACGCGAATCTGATAATAACCAGACCTCAAATCAATCTTGCTAAACACGCAAGCACCCACCAACTGATCCATCAGATCATCAATCCTCGGAAGTGGATACTTATTCTTAATCGTCACCTTATTCAACTGTCGATAACCCACACACAATCTTATAATACCATCTTTCTTCTTCACCAACAACACAGGAGCACCCCACGGAGAAACACTAGGTCAAATAAACTTCTTCTCAAGCAAATCTTCCAACTGTTTCTTCAATTCTCCTAACTTAGATGCAGACATCCGATAAGGAGCCATCGACACATGACTAGTTCCCGATATCACATCAATAGTAAACTCTACCTCACACTCAGGAGGTAAGTCACTCATGTCGTCTGGGAACACCTCTAGAAATTCTTGAACAACTGGTAGTCCCACGCTCATTGCTTCATCATAAACTTGAAGCGATGCAAACAATGCAAACATCTGAGCCTCATCTTCTAGGAGTTCTTCTACTTGTTTGGCAGATACAAACATGACCTTTCCACCATCACCAAACTCAGGAAACCTCACAGTCTTGCTGTAGCAATCAATATGAACATAGTTGTACTCTAACCAGTTCATACCAAGAATAACATTAATCTGATACAAGGGTAGACATACCAAGTCCATCACAAAATTCTTATCATAAATACTCAAAGGGCAGCTCAAACAGACTAACGCAGTAGTCACAGAACCATTAGCCGGGGTATCAATGACCATACTCCCAATCATAGCAGACAATTTCAAATTCAACTTCGTAGCACATTCAAGCGAAATAAATGAATGAGTAGCACCAATATCAATTATAGCAATCAATTCAACATCATCAATAAAACAAGTACCTCTGATCAAGTTATCTGTCTTGGACTCTTCTGTACCGCTCAAAGCAAACACTCTGCCACTTGTCTGAGCAGCAGTAGCAGTCTTCTTCGGCTGCTGGCACTAGGTACTGATATGACTCTTCTCTCCACAGTTGAAGCAAGTCGGAGCTTCGTCTTTGCAATCAGCAGCTCTATGACCCCTCTTGCCACAACGGTGATATCTCAGCGCTTTATAATTCTCAGCATGGTGGCCTTGCTCGCCACACTTATAACACTTACCTAGAGCAGTAACCGCTCTCCAACTTGACTTTTTCCCAACAGAAGCCTTCTGCTTCCCCTTATCACCAGAAGTCACAAACGGTTTACCTCTGTACTGGCCTTTCTCTTTCTTCTCACTCAGCTGCTTGTAGTGAGTAGATCGAGCTCGGCTATCTTCATCATAAATCCTGCTCTTGTCCACCAGTTCCGCAAACCTACGAATCTGTTGGTACCCAATTCCCTGCTTAATCTCTGGTCTCAAACCATTCTCAAACTTGAAACACTTCGACATCTCTGCGTCAACACGGTTGTGTTTCCCTTGAAAATCACAAAACAACCGCTGATCTTCCAAATCTAACTTTGGTGACTCACAGGATCGATCAGATTGATCCTAGGACATGTGCTAAAAGGCTTTTTCGTTTTAAAAGTCTATTCAAGTTCCACACTCGAACAGTATTGGGGTGAAAGGATCTTAAAGAAACATTTATTCGACTACGGATTAACTTCAAAGATAAAATAAAGCTATTAATAGAAGAGAGAAGAGAGTTTGTTTGGAGAGGTGAAGTTAGATTGAGGACGAAGAGAACAGAATTGCATAGGAAGGAGAAAAATAAAGTAAGCAAGAAAGGTGTAAAGACAATAAAAGACTTTGTAAAGTTTAAAGTAAAAACAAGTAAATTGCATTAAGTTAAAAGATGGTATTTTTACATCACGTACATTCTCTATAATACTCGCTTTCTCTACACTCGGATACTTAGAGTAATTTTAAGAGTAATTTGTACAATAGTAAATTACAACACACTTTGGCTATGTCTAAGACATCCTATTTATAGTAGTAAAAAAATAACTTCTAATAACCTCCATCATCACCTCCTTTCGCCATTTGTCATAAATGCATGGATCTACTGCTCGTAAGGTGCCACCTGTCTTTCTTAAGCAAAACTGTTCCCTCCAATTTTTGAATTTCAAATCCTTCGACGAACCATCCATAACAGCAAGCAGTCGAACTCCTGGCTTCTAGGTGCATTCTTCGACTTCTTCTTTTGGCTTCTTTACCTCCTTCGACCAATCCCTCGTTCTCAACCTGCCTTTGGCCCTTGTATCTTGAATTCCTTCCTTCCACATGAGGCGTCAAATTTAGGAGCTAACAAATTGCCCCCCAAAAATGTCTTTTCGACTTCGCCTGTGGAAAAGCACATTTTTTGACAGTGTTTGAGCTTCGACGCTGCTTGTCCTCATAGTGTCGTCTGATATTCTTTCAACCAATACAAGCTTGGGAAGGTGAAAGGGAATGAAAGAGAAGCAAAAGAAAAGATAGGAACACGCAAGCTACTATTCCGCCACCTTGATGCACGCTTCTGACGTCATTTTCATCATGGCGATTTTCTCGGGAATCAACAAAACTGTGGGCCATCATCACCTTTCCAACCTCGGGGACGTGAATTGCAACTGCTGCCTCCGCCATCCCATATCCAAGCGCACACGTGGCCCACTAACTCTAGCCCCTTAATGATGAAAACTTTCAGTCTTCCATACACTATATAAGTAATTCTCCCCTGATACTTTCATTTTTTCAACTTCTCTAACTCTTCACAACATCCTTGCTTTTCTTCCTCTAATTTTCTGCTTTCCAACCAACAAACTCTTACTTCCTTCAAAAATGGCTGACCATCAAAAGAATAAAATGCAATTCAAAGGACAAACCTCTGCATCAGCTCTTCCTCTCTTTGCCAGCTTGAGCGGTCCCCAGGTGGTAAAGAACCAACAGTTCATTCGCGAACCCTTGACAGAGGAGAAGCGCCACATTTACGAATCTCAGGTAATCATTCCTGTTACTATTGCAGGGAAACCTCTAGCCATGTCTGGGCCTTTACCCCCTCCAGGTCTCGACTATTCCGCCATTAAAGACTTCTTCCCCTCTTATAGAGTCACTAAACCCTTAGGGCAAAAAGACTCTAGCAAAATCCCCACTGATGGTCCTAATAGCCTGAGCCTCTTCGGCGTAGATCTTAGGTATCTTCATGATGGGGCCAGATTATTTAGGGCTACTCCCTACTTTAAAGATTCTGAACTTTACCTCAACTGGATGACAAAGATAGAGAAAGTAAAAGCCCAAGATTGGAAGGACACTGGGATTTACGATCTGATAATGATGTCGAAGGTAGGTCATTCTTACTGCCCCCTTATGATGGCTTCTTCCTTATTCTTCTGGGATAGAACTCACAATACTTTCTGCCTCCCTTGTGGGATGATGACACCCACATTACTTGATGTAGCTGCCATTGTAGGCCTAAAACCCTACGACCTTGTTTATGATCCCGAGATTGATAGCCACGACACCATTGGTTTTGCCAATACCAAACATGCCTATACAACCTTTGTCCAACATTATCATAACAAAACTAGCACCTCAGTTGATGACGAGGAACATATATCCTTTTTGTCCATGTGGTTATCTCGTTGTGTATTTTGTACAAAGTCCTTACAGGTGGCACGAAAATACCTTGTTCTGGCCAACCAACTGCATTTGAAGAGAGGCATTTGTCTAAGTGAGATGATTTTGGCCAGTCTTTATGAGGCCCTGGGCGAAGGTGCGAACAAATTGAAAGATCCTGAAAGCCATGGCAACTTGCTGTTGTCAGGCCCCTTTTGGCTCCTTCAGTTGTCGCTTAATGCCACTTTTGAACATAATCTTCCCCACAGAGGCGAAGTTGATGAAAGTTCGCCTTCAGTCGCTGAGAGAAGAGTCGAATGGCCTCGCCTGGCCCAACTTACTCCTAGCGAAGAAGGTCATACTCTTCGATCCAATTTATCCAGCCTTGTTCATATGTTCACAAAACGGTATGAGTTTACCTCGAAGATGGCTCCCTTCGCAGAACGAAGATATGGCCCAGAGTGGTTTACCAGACCCTTCCCTGCTCCCTTAAAGAAACAAGAAGAGGAGTCGAAGATGATTTGGGAACGATTCCTCATTCCTCGACTACTGGTTCATAAGTTAAACCTTGTTAGAGGTCACTCCAGCTTGCTAGCCTATCAACCGAACTTGGTGTCCAGGCAATTTGGGTTGATACAGACTTTGCCCAAATGCCTGTATGACAAGAAATCACATATCATTCTTCCTTTAACAGCACTATCTCCTCTGGACTGTTCGACACAATTGGCGCGTCACGCCCATAAGTCTTTTCTCACACCTGTCCACTTTGAACCTTCTTATTTTTTCTCCCAAGACTTCTATGACTGGTGGTCGAAACATTATGCCTCAAAATTTCTTGACGCCTCCTGTTTTGCTCGCTTGATTGACCAAAATTTCATTGATGTGCAGGAGAAGATCAAGAAAGGTACGTCTACCCATATCAAAGAGATTCAAGCCTTCCAGAAGTATTTTGAAACTGTCTATCGACCAGATGATGTTAGTCGAACCATCCGTGAGGCTGCTTTGAAAGAAATTTTTTCTAAAAAACTGGATAGTTTAAAGATTCCCTCTTATGTTCCTCGCGAGAAACGGTATGAGGTTGTCTTTAAACTTTTCCCCCCAAAAGTCCCTCGACTACCAACCGCTGGTTTTGGCATGGCTCTCCCTCCATTCCCAGATTGGCTTATTTGTGGAGATGCTATAAAAATTCTTCGACAGCAGTCTAAGCCCAAGGCACAGAAGGTAATCAAAACTGAAGTCAAGGTCGAAGACCAGAAGGTAATCCTTCGTAACTTTCTACCATTTCGACCTTCTTAGTCACTCTCACCACTTTATGTTGATTTCAGGTTAGTCGAAAACCACCCACCCCTCAAAGAAGATTAAAAAGGGCTTCTCCCCAGATTATCATTGATTCTGACGACGAAGATGGATCTCCTCGTGAGAGTCTTCAAGTAAAAAGAAAACGAAAGATCGTCCATGATGTGGATACTCCTGATGCTCCATCCGCTCCTCTTGCAACCAACACACCTACCACTACTCCTCCTCAAGACCCCACTCCGACTCCCATAGGGGATGCTTCGATCCAAGCTGTTGTCCCCATGGAGAGTGACAACTCTAGTCCCGCAGATGAAACTGTTAAGGTATATTGCGCATCTTCCTTTCTTGCACTAATTTTGGTCTTTATTCTTTCTAATGTCTGTCTTTTCTAGGATGATGCTGGAGCTTCACAATCTGATCCCACTAAACTTCCTTTGTCACTCTATCCCTTGAATAGCCAAGGTGAGCCTACCTATCATCCCACTTCTGATTTGGGTTCTGGCGTAAGTTCCCTTGGTGAAATTAACAAACCTGATTCTTTCATAGTCCCTCCTTCTCCCGCAAAGACCACTACCCAGCAGTCTCAAACTGATGGTTCTGATCATGAAGACAACAATGCTCAGGTCGATCCCATCAGAGCGGATGATGAAGTCAATGCTTTGGAGGGGAAAACAACCTTGGTCGATACGACCAGCTCTCCCTTGGGTCAGACAATAGTTGTGGATGAAAAAGCTGTCGAGGGTGATCATGCTATTGAGGATCAAGCTATGCCTCAGTCTGAATTGCATGAGTCCAGTGACAAAGGCACTAGGGATGAAATGGAGGAGGATGGCGAAAAGGCAAAAGAAAGCCAAGACAAAGGATTGAAAACTGTGGACACTTCTGTCAAAGAAACCACAACTGCTGAAGTGACAAAGACTTATGCTTCTTCTATCCCAAAGGATACTCCAACAAACCCCTTCCCAGGCAAAACTCAACTTACCTTCGCCGAACTGGATGCATTGAAGGTTTCTAACCCTCGACAATACATCAGGCTTTTGCTGAGCAGGCGAAGTCATTCTTCTAGCCGTACTCCCAGTACTTCGACCTCCGAAGGGCAAACCTTGAAGCAGCCAGCTGATAGTGCCCTCGATAAGGTTAAGAAAAAGATTTTCAAAGGGGATCTTTTCACCCTCCTACAGATGGGCCCGACCAGCCATCTTCCCCTCAAAGCTCTTCTTCAACAAGTGGATATTAAATCCCTTACTCCTGAAGCCGCGAATGTTATTCAAGAAGTTGGTACCCTGATTGACCAAGTTTATAAAGACTACCGATTGTTGCCCCAAATTGAGGGTGACATTGAGACGAAGGCTAGCAGTGAAGCTGCCGCTTGGAGTGATGTTGTCGACTCTGAGGAGAGGATCGTTGCGTTGGAGGAAACGAAGGAGAAAAATAAGCAGGAGATTCTTACTAATGAGGCGAATATTACATGTTGGAAGCGTAAGATAAAGAAACTTCGTAGTAAGATAGAGAATGTAACAGCCCCAAATTTCATTAAATAATTAATTGTAGTAATTAATTTATTTAGTGGGATTTTATCAATGTTGGAAATTAATTTTTATTAATTGGGATTAATAGAGAATTAAGAAGGAATTGGAGAGGAAGGAAAATGAAGGAAATATATAAGAGAGAAAGAAAAGAAAAGAAAGATAGAAAACATTTGGAAAGAAAGAGGAAAGAAGAAGAAAGGAGAGAAAGAGAAGAGAAGAAGAGGAAAAGTGGAAATCATCAAGAACCAACATCAAAGCTCCGATTAATCGAGGTAAGGGTGAGAAATGTTTCTATTTGATCATTGTATGATGTTATGTATGTTGGGTTGGGGTTTTGGTAGAGTTTTCATCACTTTCCAATTAGGGCAAAAGTTGGAATAATCGGTAGATTGATGATTTAATCGGTTGAAACTGAGCAATAATGCTGTAGAATAGTTGGGTAACATGTGTTGATGCTGTTTGTACTGATTTTGTTGTGTGAGAAGTTGGATGATGGTGGATGGTGGAGGTGGAACAGAATAGGGTTCTGTTCTGCGCAGGTTCGCTGGCTCTCGCCAGGCGAGCGAAGGCGAAGCTTCGCCAGGCGAAGCCTAGCGAATGTTGGCGAATAATTATATTTAAGTCCCAGTGGACTTCGCTGGTGGGTTCGCCAGGCGAAGTTGAGTAGCGAGGGTTCGCCCAGCGAAGGTGCTGGCGAATGGTGGCGAATGAAGTCAGTAGCTACTGACTTGGGCTCGCTGGGAAGTCTCGCCAGGCGAAGCCTAGCGAGTGTTCGCTGAGAGAGTTCGCCAGGCGAAGGCCAGGCGAAGGTTCGCTGCGAGGGTTCGCCAGGCGAATGGAGGCGAATGTGACAGCATTTTTCCTTTACTGTGTTGTTCATGTGGAGATGGTTTGGTTGCCTCTCAGAGGTCAATACCTCTATGATATGATATAGATATGATCTATTGTGATGATGTGTGTTGTGGGTAGCCTACGGGCGTGAATCCTAGAATTGTGATTTGAATGTTAATTGCATCAAGTATAAATACATGTGAACATAATAGGTGATTATGTGTGTATTATTTAATGAACTTGTGAATGCTTGATGTGTATACAATTATGTGATGAGTATGCATGAGAACATTGTGAATATGTGTGCATCACTTGTAATTGTATGATTGGTATTGTGATGTGAATACCTTGATTGTTGTGATATATGCTGTATGTGCAATCATTGTGTAATTCTTGAAGAGATGAATTATGTAAATGCATGAGATTAAGATGTCGGTCTTAAGTGCATTTGTTGTGGTTGATTGTACATGCATCATTTAGTCAAGAGGCAATGTCTGTTAGTTTCGTGGAAACTAGTGGCTTGTCCCAAACCTAGAAGAGTGGGTTTGAAGGCTTAGAGGACGGGCCTTTGTGGTTATCGGTCTAGAAGAGTGGACCCGGTTTAATGTAAAAACCGAAAAAGATAACGGGTTATCGGTCTAGAAGAGTGGACCCGGTTTAATGTAAAAACCGAAAAAAGATAACGAGAGTCGGTACCGCATTGCATGAGTTGCATTGAGTTATTGAGTCACATTGATATATGACATATGCATGAAGAGATGCTTATGTGTGAATGATGAGATTGTGGAAATTGTAAGTGTATGCATAATGTGGAAATGCTTTGTGAATATCCAGGTTTGTCTATATATGTGTGGTAAATATATATGACTAAGAGAATGAAGTATGGTGAGAAATGTGAATATGTGTTATATGACTACCTATATATATATATATATATATATATAATCTTATGCTTTGATTATTATGGTTATATTTCTCACCCTTCTGCTGTTTTATAATGCTCTATGAGGCATTGCAGATTAGGATGCTGGAGTCCTTTTGTGAAGTTAGTCTTCATTCTTTTGAGTCGGCTGCTCTGATATGTAACACCGGGTAGTTAGACTAGTATAGTCATTCTGTTGTGATACATTGCGATGTATCAGCTGATGTGGTTTTGTAATCTAACTGATATGATGCATTAATCTGGATGACTTATGTGCATTTGAATTAATATTTTGGAACTGATCAAATGATGTTATTTTCCGCTCAAATTGAATGTTGAAATGTGAATTCTAAAACTACGAAATTGTTACATATTTTATGGAGCAAAATGTTAAAGAGTTTCGTTGGTGAAATTGTGGCATCCTTCTTTTATACCTTATTATAAAACCTTTTTTTTTACTCTGATAATTTGTATGTGCTTAATTGTTTTATATGCATTTATTTGGGGTGTAGAAGGGGGTGTTACAGAGAAAGCCAAGAAGAAGAACACTAAACTATCTTCCTTCGATGATTCTTCCCTAGCAACCAAACTTGAACATGCCGTCACTTATGCTGAGGATGCCCGTCATTTGGAATCTGAAGTTGCCCAACTGAGGGCAGACAAAACTCAATGCTAGAGCCGCCTTGAACTTCAAAAGTCGAACTGCCTTAAAATGAAGGCAAATATCCCTTTTTGATTTATTTGAACTTTGTAATAGAGCAGATTGTACTGGCCTTTGTAAGCCATTTAACTTTATTTGTAAGATACTGAGCCATTTTGGCGCATTTTGCTAACCACCATTTATGGCTTCGCTTTATATTTGACTGTTATTCTGCTGATATTTTTACCTCTTGAAGTGCAAGCTTATACTTCTTTAAATATTTGCCATTTACTTTTAATATCCTCTCGTCTTTACTCAGCTCTGTCACTTCATATGCCCTATTAAAGAATACTTCCGATACCTGGAATGGTCCTTCCCACTTTGGGGACCACTTGCCTAGAGACCTAACCTTTCGATCCATAGGAAAAATTACCCTCCATACTAAATCTCCAACCAGGAAAGCCTTTGCTTTGACCTTCTTGTTATATGATTTCTCTACTCTTTTCTTTTATCTTCTCAAGAGTTCTAGAGCTTTTAATCTTTCTTCGTCTAAATCGACTAACTCATTAAGCATCATGTCCTAATAAATCTCTCAAGGGATTTCATGATGTCTTTGAATTCTGACTGACTGTATGTGTATCTCGACTGGCAACACTGCGTCATGGCCGAAGGTCAGTCGATAAGGGGAAGTGTTGGTTGCTTCCTTCGGGGACGTTCGACATGCCCATATGACTTGATCCAACGTCTTATGCCAATTCCTAGGCTTGCTTCCAATCTGTTTCTTTATCATGTCAATTATCACCTTGTTTGCCGCTTCGACTTGGCCATTGGCCTGGGCGTAATAAGGTGTCGAGGTAAGGAGTTTAAATCCCATTTCTTTGGCAAACTCCTGCATCTTCCTACCTGTAAACACTGACCCTTGGTTCGTCGTTATTGTTTCTGGTACCCCAAATCTGTAAATGATATACTTCTGAATGAATTCGACAACATCTTCTTGGTCTACCTTTGGTAGAGGTATGGCTTCGATCCACTTGGTGAAATAGTCTATCCCTACCAAAATATACTTCTGGGTTTTTGGAAGACGCAGGTCGAATCTCTCCTATTAGGTCTAAAGCCCAACCTCTGAATGGCCATGGCTTGACTATGGAGTGTAACTCGCTTGCTGGGACATGTTGTATGCCAGCATGGACTTGGCATACCTGAAAACCTTTGGCGAATCCAATGCAATCTTTCAGCATCGTGGGCCAGTACATCCCCTGGCGAAATAACAGCCATTTCATCTTATGACCTACTTGGTGTGCTCCACATGTCCCACCATGGACTGAAGACAATGCCAAGTATGCTTCAGTTTCACTGAGGCATTTAAGTAAAACTCCCTCAGAGGTTTTCTTAAATAACTCATTCCCCAAGAGGACATAGCTTAGCGCTTGATATTTTATCTTTCGTTCTGTGGTCGCTAAAGGGTTCTGAAGGTAGTCGACCAGAGGTTTCCTCCAATCTTTGTCTGCCAGGCCCTCGACTGTTAAAATCTCAAAGGTTTCCTCGTCAGCGTAGCCAAATTTTGTAACTTCCAAGTCTGACGGTCTCAAACCCACGAACACAAACTTACTTCTGGCCTCAATTGCTTCTTGCAAGTTTTCCTTCGAGACCCTGTATCCTGAGGCAACTTGTGCCAGATCGTTGGCTATATGATTGTGTAGTCGTGGTATATGTCGAATAATACAGACTTCGAATTTTTTGAGTAGCCTGTTGGCTATCACGAAATACATAATGAGATTTTCTTTAACGCACTTGTACTCCTTCGTTAGCTGTTTTACAACCAACTCTGAATCTCCCATTATTTCGACTTGGGTTGCCCCTAATTCTAACAAAATTTCAAGTCCAGCAATCAAAGCTTCATATTCTTCTTCGTTATTGGAACATAGGCCCTCGACCCTATACTTGAATTTTGTCAAGAGAAATGATCAGCAGACCTATGCCTGTCCCGTTCTTGTGACTAGACCCGTCGAAGTATAGCTTCCAAGGCTCTAGTTCAACAATGTTCAGGGTACTTTCATTCATGGAGTGGTCGACAATGAAGTCTGCCACTATTTGACCTTTGACCGCTTTTAACGGTCTATACGTTAGTGAATACTCAGTTAATGCTAATGCCCATTTACCAATTCAACTATGCAAAATAGGTTTGGACAACATATGCTTAATAATATCAAAATGTGACGAAACATAAACATCAACTAGTTTTATATATTGTTTCAACTTCATACATGAGAAATACAAACATAAGCATAATTTTTCTATCTCGCTATACCTAGTTTCTGCATCATTTAAAACTCTGCTAAGGTAGTAAATGGCTCTTTCGACGCCACTTTCGTCCTCTTGAGTGAGAATGCTCCCTAGAGTTTTGTCTGACGCTGCTATGTACAGTCTCATGCTTCTATTTCGACATGAAGGTGAAAGGACCGGAGGATGAGTCAAGTAGTCTTTGATCTTATCGAAAGCCTCTTGCTGATCTTTCGTCCATTCGAACTTCTCCTTGGTGGCTCGAAGCAATGGTGAGAAGGCCTGTGTTTTTCCACTGAGATTCGATATGAACCTTCTTAGGAAATTTATTTTGCCCATCAAGGATTGAAGTTCCTTTTTATTGGATGGCGCTTTCGCTTCCATGATGGCCTTTGTTTTGTTTTGGTTGATTTTGATCCCCTTCTTGTGGACCACGAAACCCAGAAAATCTCCTGCTTGTACGCAAAATGCACACTTGAGGGGATTCATCTTGAGGCCAAACTTTCTCATTCTCATGAAGGACTTGCGTAGATGTTCCACATGAGCCTTTCCTGACACAGATTTTATCAAAATGTCATCAATGTATATTTGCATAAAGGACTCAATGTAATCATGAAAAATCGAATTCATCGCCCGCTGGTACATTGCCCCGGCATTTTTCAGGCCAAAAGGCATCACTACCCATTCGTAAGTGCCTAAGGCCCCTGGGCAACGAAACGCCGTTTTAGGAACGTCATCCTCAGCAATGAAAATCTGGTTGTAACCAGAATATCCATCCAGCATGCTAAGGTATTTGTGGCCAACGGCTGAATCGACTAACATTTCTGCCACTGGCATCGAATACTCATCTTTAGGGGTAGCTGAATTTAAATCCTTAAAGTCTATGCAGACTCTTAAAGATCCGTTTTTCTTAATGACTGGTACAATGTTTGCTAGCCATTCGACATACCTGGTCGTATGGATGAACTTGCATCGGAGGAGTCTTTCGATTTCCTCCTTTATCTTTGAGAGGATTTCAGGGGCGAAACGCCTTGGGTTCTGTTTGACTGGTTTTTTGCCAGGCTTGATTGGTAGCCTATGCTCGACTAGATCTCTCTTTAGACCTGGCATCTCGTCGTAGTCCCAAGCAAAACAACCCCTGTACTCTCGCAACAGCTGAATGGTTTCGACCCTGAGTTGGGGGTCGAGGTTGGTGCTGATATAAGTTGGACTTTTGATTACTCCAACTCCCAGGTCAACTTCCTCCAGTGGATCTTGTGCCAACATTTTGACATTGCTGGCCAAGGGATCCTTTTCAAAACCCAAAGGCTCATCATCATATATGGCGTCGAGTCTTTGCCCTTCGTATTGAATCCTGTCGAGAGACTTGGTGTCGAAATGCCCACCTGCGCCTATTTGTTTGGATTCTTCGTTGGCTCTCTCAACCATTTTGTTATTAGCGGCCTCCAAGGCCGTTTGTAGCTTAGTTTCGGCCACGTAGGCCGAAATCCTTTGAAGCACTACGGCTTCAGTCATCATCATCAAACTCACTTCCCCAGCCAGTGGGGTCTATGGGAAGTTCGCCAAGGTATGGTAACCTTTCACCTGGCACTTCCTTGTCCCATCGGAAACCTTCGACGGGATGCATATATAGTGGGCAATACACTTCGTCATTAGGTGTAAAGTCAAAATTTGCAGGTTCACATGGCCCTATACTGGCCAGATGTTTGTCAAACTGTCCCCTATCAATATGGTTTATGGGTGCTTTGAAGTATCCCTGATCTGCTTCAATATTTTCGACAATGCCATCTGGTCTCCAAATGGCGATCCTTTGATGCATCGACGATGGTACTTCCCCCACTCCATGGATCCATTCTCTTCCAAGTAATAGATTATAGTTGGCAGTAGTCTCTACCACCATGAAGACAGTCGGTCGGGTAATGGTTCTGACCGTGACATTCACCTGAATGACCCCCATGGTCGAACCCACTTTTCTTTCATAGTTTGATAACACCATATTGTGTGGCTTGGTGTCTGTCTCACTTTTCCCAAATTTGTTCAACAGAAAATGCGTCATTAGGTTCACCGTAGCACCGTAATCTACCAGGATTTTGTTAACTGGGACCTTTTCTATTTGTGCCGTGATATAAAGAGGCTTCAGATGATTTTTCATCGCCTCCGTTGGCCGTTCAAAGAATGTGTTTTGCTCCTCGACGCAACCATTGTTCATCACATAATAACATACCGGCTTGTGAGCCATTATTTCCCAATCCGTATACGTGTCCGAGTTTTTAACCACGGAAATCCTGTCAAATTCCATGGGCATTACTGATACTATGTTGACCAAAATATCCAACGTATCATCAGAGTTTTCATTAAAATTATCAGTCATCTCGTCATTGACCGATTTCCTTTGCTCTTCGACCTTCGTTGGAAACAACTTTCTCCCTACAGGTGTCTTCCCAAACATCTTTGTTTGACCCTCATGTTCGACGAGGACGTTGGTACTGGATTGTGGTTGGTCCCTTTATGCACCTTCTCTGAGTGCTTTTCTTTTTCTCTGTTCTCGTCTCCATTGGGATCGAGACATGGGATTTTTCCCTTTATAATTTTCTGATACATGAGCAGCCTTCGAAGACTGAAATTATTTTCGGTAGCTTAACGAAGATCCTCGTTGCACTTCGAAGTTCTTCCATCTCTTCTGCCCTTGCTGCCTACTTTCATTGGGTTTCGTCCACTTCCCATCAGTGGCCTCAACATTGGGCTTAAAGCTAGTGGGTTTGTTTGTAGGAGGCCTTATGCGGGGGTCAGATCTTTGTTGAAGGCCTATTCGAGGGTCGAATCTTGGCCTTTCGTTATCTTGCCTCAGCCTTCGTGTTCCTTCTAGCTTTTGTGCGGCCTTCTTGTCAAATATGGCGCTGCATCTGGGACAAAGCATTACACTAGAACCTCTCTCTTGGCAGTGGTGAAGGATATCGATTCCTCCTGCTCTGGGTATGTTTCCCTTGTGTGTGCCCCCTGGTAATTCGACTCACTGTCTGCTACATCTTCATTTTGGGTGATTTCTACCATGTTGATTTCGACTTCTTTAGCTAGATTAAGCTTCTTCAGGCTTAACTCCACGTCTTTGGTGGCTTGATCAATTTTGACGAAGTCATCAGCCGTTTCTTTGGTCACTATCTCCCAACCCTGATTGTTCTTATTGTTTGGGTTTTTGGTTTCATCCCTTTGGTCACAGTTATCAATCTTCATTTCCTCACAGCTCCTCTGTCCGAAGCTCATGGTAACTTTCACCATTACAGCTTCTTCTATGGGATTGTCAGCAACCTCTGTCATGTCGATTGAAAAGTCGTAGCCGTCAGCAACTTCGACCATATTAGCTTCGACTGGCTCTGTATAATTTGCGTCTGCTATTTGCAGAGGATCTGTGTCAACCTTCATCTGGCCGCCAGCTTTCTCTCCGAACTTTAGACGTCCTTCTTGGATCGCATTCTGAACAAGGTCCCTGAAAATAAAATATTGAGACGTTTTATGACCCAAGAAATTATGATATTTACAAAACCCTATTTTCTTCCTTTGTTCTATGGACGGCATTTTAGCGCCAGGAGGCACTATCATTTGTCCGTCTTTAACTAACAAATCGAAGATTTCATCACATTTTATGATGTCTAAAGTATATGTTTTCTTTGGGAACCTATCATTCTTTTCAGATTCGACATAACTCTTTCCTTGTGGGGGAGCTAGTATTTTGCACAAATAAGGTGATCCTTGTTTAAGTTCAGCAAGGTCCACTTCACCATCGTCGAAACTCACAGGATCATCGCACAGCCTTTCGAAATTCTCATTATACTCGACAAAAGCTACCTTTTTATTTTTATTAAACTTAGTCTTTTCGTCTTTGAGCCTTTCTAATTGGCGAACTTGATCAGCTAGTTGGGCCATGTCCCTTAGATACTGGGTATCCAACTTTTTCCTAATAGAGTAGTCGAGACCCCCAGCGGCCATTTTGACCAACTCATGTTCAGGGACCTGTGTTAAGCATCTGGCTTTTAGCAAACGGAACCTATTAAGGTATTCCTCTATTGGCTCAGAAAACTTACGCTTCACACTAGCGAGTTCCTTTAAGTTAATTTTAGTCTGGCCCATATAGAACTGTTCATGGAACAAACGCTCTAACTGGATCCAATTACACACTGTGTTAGGGGGAGCATTATGAACCAGGTGAAAGCATTATTAGTGAGAGAGCTTGGGAAGTATTTTATTTTAAGGATTTCATCATTCGCTATATCCCCTGCCTCGATTAGGTAACGAGCCACATGTTCGACGGTCGATTCCGTCGTATCCCCTGAAAACTTAGTAAACTTGGGTACTTTTGTCCTAGGGGGTAACTCCGCCTGAAGGATATAGTCTACTATGGGTGAAGTGTAATTTGGCCTGGTGAACCCAGTGTTTAACCCATTCTGGCCATAATTATCTCGACCATGGCCGCTAGATTATTGTCGACGTCCACGTTGCTTCGTCGAACCTGCTGGACTACATTGTCTGCGTCTTGGTTCCGATTCACAACCACTACTCCTGGGTTTCTTTCCCCCAAGACACGGGGCTGATTTTGCAAAGGCTCCTCCCTAAGCCTTTAGAATATCGGAGGGGTTATCCTTCCTTGGTTTCCTACGTCGATTTCTGCCATATTCGCCAAGTTTTCTCGTGGGGTATCCGCTACTACGACTTGGTTTCTGGTTAAGGGAGGTACCCCCATGAATTCATCCAATCTTGTTAATTGTACCGCCAATTGTTGATTAGTCTGAGTTGTATTTTGGATTAATGGTTGAAAGATTTCACTCGTGGTTTGTGACAGAGTCTGAACCATCTGTAGGTTACTTTCATCCATCTGCTGTCTCAAACAAGCAACCGAGGTGTTGGTCAGATTGGGGCCTTGCATCCAATACCCTAAGCTCTGGCTTTGGGAATTTCGACCCATGTTCACACCTGATCCTGACCCCTGTAATGGCGAAGCCATTGCCTGATCTGAGAATATGGGGGGTGCGCTTTGCAGTCCCTGCATCATAGCGGTGGGCATCCCATATGGGGGATTTCTTGGTGATTGTGAAAAACCAGGGGGGAAAACTGCCTGGACGTCGAACTTCCTCCTAACAAAATCTGAGGATTCGATGTTTGATGACCAATATATTCCAACACTGGTTGAGTATAAGGTCTTATCACCGTTGATCCAGCCCCAAGTACGGAAGGTGTCGGTGCTGGCCTCACAGGAAGCACCGTTTGTTCTCCAATCGACGGTATCGGAGGGGGAACTCCATCGTCTCTTATTCCCTTATTGGAACCGTCTCCTTGATGATTGGGGTTATCTGGCTAGTTCGTATCCATATCCATGTTTCTAACGTTTCGTCTTGGTCGTCTTTCTTCATTCACAGCGGTAACTTTACCATTTCTCAGTAACATAAAATGTACTTCTCACGAAAGGGACCAATATCACTGCAGGATTTTCTTATAAATTTAATTTTACAAAAAGATTTTCTAGCACTGTCCCACTGGGCGTGCCATTTTGTTTTCCTTGAAAATCGGAAAACAACCGCTGATCTTCCAAATCTAACTTTGGTGACTCACAAGATCGATCAGATTGATCCTAGGACATGTGCTAAAAGGCTTTTTCGTTTTAAAAGTCTATTCAAGTTCCACACTCGAACAGTATTGGGGCGAAAGGATCTTAAGGAAACATCTATTCGACTACGGAATAACTTCAAAGATAAAATAAAGTTTTCAATAGAAGAGAGAAGAGAGTTTGTTTGGAGAGGTGAAGTTCGATTGAGGACGAAGAGAACAAAATTGCATAGGAAGGAGAAAAATAAAGTAAGGAAGAAAGGTGTAAAGACAATAAAAGACTTTGTAAAGTTTAAAGTAAAAACAAGTAAATTGCATTAAGTTAAAAGATGGTGTGTTTACATCACGTACATTCTCTATAATACTCGCTTTCTCTACACTCGGATACTTGGAGTAATTTTAAGAGTAATTTGTACAATAGTAAATTACAACACACTTTGGCTATGTCTAAGACATCCTATTTATAGTAGTAAAAAAATAACTTCTAATAACCTCCATCATCACCTCCTTTCGCCACTTGTCATAAATGCATGGATCTACTGCTCGTAAGGTGCCACGTGTCTTTCTTAAGCAAAATCGTTCCCTCTAATTTTTGAATTTCAAATCCTTCGACGAACCATCCATAAAAGCAAGCGGTCGAACTCCTGGCTTCTAGGTGCATTCTTCGACTTCTTCTTTTGGCTGCTTTACCTCCTTCGACCAATCCCTCGTTCTCAACCTGCCTTTGGCCCTTGTATCTTGAATTCCTTCCTTCCACATGAGGCGTTGAATTTAGGAGCTAACAGGTTGTAATGCGAACAAAACTTTACCAAGTACTCAAACTTTTCCGCATACTCGGCCACAGTCATATTCCCTTGTTTCAGCTCAAGGAATTCCACTTTTTTCTTTCCCCGAACATCTTCAGGAAAATACTTCCTCAAAAACTCTTCCTTGAACACAGCCCATGTTATTGCAATGCCAGCATCTTCCAATCTTTGACGAATGTTATCCCACCAGTCCTCAACTTCCTCTGCTAGCATATGCGTACCAAACTGTACCTGTCATAACTCGAAAAATATTCTCAATCACCCTCAGCCACTTATGCGCACCTTCAGGATCATGAGTGCCCACAGAGTCGGCGGATTGTTCCTCTGAAACTTTCCCAAAGCACGAAACTCATCTGGAGGTCCACCATTCTGAGCCACCACTTGGGCAAGTGATTCCAGCGCATCGCACATAGCACGATCATTTCTTCCAGCCATCTGCAACCACTAACAGGGTTAGAAGAAAACAACTCATCAATAGTGTTCTCACACTATCGACTGACAGGGGACTAACAACATAAAAACTTGGCCGGACGGACCGACCAGCTCTGATACCACTAATGTAATACCCTTTTCTACCCCACGATTATTAAGGCAAAATAACACGGATTTCAGAGTAAATAAATAAATCTCAATAAAAAGCCACCAAAAGGGCGTACATTTCTCAATGTCATCAAAATAGGTCAATACTCCGTAACTACGGGTTTTCCCCAAAATATATAAAACAACATAAAACAGCGGAACTCAAAGCATAAATCAAGGTTTTTCATCATAAGGGAAAGTTAGAAAAATAAATCAACGGTATAAAGTTTAACTCAAGAACCCAACCCGATGTTACATATAAGAGAAAGACCCTCTAAGCTAACCAAAAGGCTAAAAAACTCAAAAACTTCAAAAGTACTCCTCGACGGCGTCCACGGCTAAACTTGGTCATCTGCACGTTACCCACGTGGAGGTAACATTCAAACAGGCAGGGTGACTAAAACAGTTCATAATAACCAATGTATAAAAATCAACATATCACGAAGTCATATTCATATTCAACATATTCATATACTTCATTTGGCCTCGAAGGCCACAACATCATAATTTATACAAAAAGGCTCACAAATGCAAATGCAATATGAACTCAATGCATGTGGTACCAATCATCACAGTGCGATGGACACTGGGCCATCAACCCTCCATAGATCCCCATCAATAGGATCGATTTTGCTAGAGAACCGGAGCACATTAAAACACTTCACATCCATACAATGGGATTGAAGCCAAAGTAATCGAGGTCCTGAATCTAAGTCCAGATGCACATGAATGCATGATGCACACGTCACAAAATCATGCTCATATAACAGCATAAGTGCATCATCATTCATCATATTCATCACCATCACATAAATCATCATATTTCATGTTATCACACAATTCATCATAATCATGGTAATATCATCATAATACATCATAGAAAACATCACGTCATCATGTACACATCCCCTAAAAATCACTGTCATACTCATATCAATCCATCACAGAAATCACAGAATCAAACATAAAGGCATCGCTGCACACGATCATCATTCGCGAAATTCTGCTACGTTCATTGGCATGTTCGCTAGGCGAGTCTGGGGCGAGTTTCTTCGCTAGGTGAAGGATTCTTCGCTAGGTGAGTCTGGGAACACAATTGTTCGCTAGGCGAACTGGGCGATGGCAACAAATTCTGCTACGCACCAGAACTAATTTTTACCCAAAAACTCATACAACTCACTTACCCAATGCCCCCAAAACATCCCTAAGTCATCCCTAAGGTCCTACGGTGATAAAGGCACAAAACCTATGGTTTATTAGGCCAATCCCGAAACATATTCACGTCCTAAATCACAATTTCCCTACAATTACCCTGCAGGCATTTGAGTTACTCACTATCAAATGTTCCTATAGGGTTAAGCAAAGTTCAATCATCTTTTTGGCCATGAAGGCCTAGGTTTCTGTTTTCCCCAATCAATTCACGATTAGATTTTCAATTATAGGTTTAGGCCACGAAGGCCAAAGATAATCATTTCTCATTTCTACCTTTAGAATCCCTACGGTTACAACCTCCATTATAGATCCAGGCCACGAAGGCCATAGGTCACTTGTTCTCATAACCTTCTAATCTTCTTCACGGTTAAAATCTCAATAATAGATTTTGGCCACGAAAGCCAAAATCTTTTTTTCTCCATAATTCTCCCTAAAACCCCCAAATCAACCATAATCACATCGAAATCTACACATAGGAAATTATGAAAAGCTATACTCCCCATACCTTAAACGTTGATCCAAAGCCTTCACGAATCTGTCGGGGAGTCCTTCAAGCTTCTGCCTCCAATTTCCTCTTCAGAGCTCTCTGGCCTCAATTCTTCACGGTTTACACAAATGAATCCTAAAACCCTTCAGAACTCCCTTTTTGTTAAACCTAGACTTGGGCCAAATAATTGGGCTTTTTCCATAATGCCCTCACTTACTCCTCTCAATTGTCCCAATTACCCTTCTTTCACTATTATTTATTTTAATTCATAATAATATTAATAAATTAATATTATATACTATCAATTAAATAAATAATCCAAAAATTGCATAATTCTCAAGAATTCCACAAAACACCGAAAACACCCAAAATACGAATATTCTCAATCAAATAAATTAATTAAAATATTCCGATTAAATTTGGGGTGTTACAAGAAGGCTCAAGGTGGTTTAGGCATTAGGAAGCTTAAGCTTATGAATCAAGTTTTCCTTGCTAAGCTCGGTTGGGAGTTGAAGAGTGGGTTTCAAACCTTGTGGTATGTTGTCATGAGAAGTAAGTACATAATTAATAGGCCTTAGATGGACAAGGGTGTGCCAAGCCTACTGATTCGAGTCTTTGAAAAAATCTTACTAAGTTGTGGTCACATATGGAAAGTATGACGCATTGGGAGTTGGGGAATGGTAAGACTACCAAGTTATGGAAAGACGTGTGGATCGAGCCAGGTCTGAAGTTGAGTACGAAGTTATGTAGCCAGGATTGTAGAATTGAGCATAATTTTAAAGTATGCACTGTGGTGGACAACACCACAGAGTGGAACTAGCAGCTTCCATTATTTTTGTTTCATCAAGGTACTTTAGATAAAGTTAGAGTCATTCCTCCTCTGAGACGATTCTGAGGTTAATGATGCGAGTCTTTGGACTGGTACGGATGATGGGGGTTTCTCGATAGCGTCCATGTATTATCATCTCTCGAATGTTGCTAGTAATAATGTTTATAATGTGAGTTTAGATTGGAAATTTCCTTGGCAGATAAGAGTTTCGAATCGTATTAAGTATTTTATTTAGGAGTTGTTTCATAATGGTTTTCCTACGAATCATTTTCTTGAGCATCTTCTTTTAAGGGATGTTTAATGTTACGATTGTAGAATTCAAGAGGGTTATGCTCTACATGCCTTACGTGATTGTAATGTGATAAGGTAGATCTGGTCTCAGCTTGTTAGTAATACTAACAAGCACTCCTTCTTCCAAGCAGAGTTTGGAACTTGGCTTCAAATGAACCTGCATCATAACTTGAATCCTAGGTTCAAGGATTGGAAGGTTTTATATGATGTTGCTTGTCATTCTATCTGGAATTGGCAAAATCAAAGGCTTCACAGTGTTAATTTTATTATGCCTTATAAACTTGTTACTTGTATTTTGGATCACATTCAACAGTATTCTATTACTGCAATATGAAAAAGTGGATGGTTCCTCCCTCTTCTACCATTTTGCAGGTTCATTGGATTCCTCCTAAAGGCGACTGGACATGTCTAAGTCTTGATGGGGTTGTGGGTTACGATTGTTGGAATTAACCCAATCTTGGATAATTCTGAACCAATCTTGATGAACAAGATTCAATCAACCGATCGAATTTCTCTCTTATTCTTTACTCTTCACCCAAGTGGATCAGTCACACCTTGATTGCAAGAATGATTCTACGCAGTAATTATTAATGGAAGAAATAAAAATTGAATTTCGAAGAAAAGGGAATTAGGGTTTGGGCCAAATGTAAAAGAAGAGAATTTCTGCAAAGTTTCTCTCTACTATTTAAAACTAAACATTATTCTTTGCAACTTCAAAATTGTTATACAATAATTGGGATTACTCCCTATTTATAGATTTTAGGTTTATTTGCTCCCTAAGGAAAGCCCAAAAATACAAAAAATACCTAATTCTACTAGCACTACAAAGTTAGGCCTAAGTTGAAATCCATGTCAATGCTAACTCCTTTGACACTTCGACAACTACACAACTCAGACACACTAGATTATTTTGAAACTACCTTGTTTTTGTCGAGAAACCTGCTTTGACACAAGTAATTACATACTCAACACATCACTCAATTCATTGTGTATAAGCTATATATATTTATCATAGACCTTAGCTTCTTGAACACTTTGACTTGCACTCCTTTCGTCATGATATCTGCAATCTAATTCTCAATTTTATAGTGCTCCAAGTTCATCTCCCCTTCTACTGCATGCTCTTGAAGATAGTGGAACCTCATTTCAATGTGTTTGCTTCATCCACGTGTTATCATATTCTCCGCCAAATTGATTGCAGGCATATTGTCTATCTTCATGGTAGTTGCTTCATGATTCTTCGTTGTAATCTCTTCGAATAGGTTCACCATCCACGTTGTTTAGCATACACAAAGAGAAACAATTATGTAATCTACTTCACATGATGATAGTGCCACTACTGGTTCCTTTCTTGAACTCCAAGCAATAGGTGCACCACTTAACATAAACACATAACCAACTGTGGATTTTTTATCCTCAGCATAACTACACCATCTTGAGTCGGTGTAACCCACTATCTTGCATTCTTTTCCTTCATCAATTACAGGAAACAAAATGCCATAGTCGGGAGTTCCTTTCAGATACCTCAGTATCCTTTTCGTTGCTACTAGGTGAGATACCTTTGGCTTTTGTATGAATCTACTCACCATACCTGCACTGTATGCTAGATCAGGCCTTGCATGACAAAGGTATCTTAATTACCCAATAAGTCTTTTGTACTGAGTTGGGTCGACATTATCTTCATCTGGTTTTTTCGACCATTGTAGTCTTGGTTCTGCAAGTGTTGAAGTCGCATTGTAGTCTTCCATCTCAAATCTTTTGAGTATTTCACTTGTATATCTTCTTTGATGCATCATCAAACCTCTACTACTCTTGCAGAATTCAATACCAAGGAAGTAATAAATGTTACCCATATCAGATATTTCAAATTCCTTGCTAAGATCACATTTAAATTCTTCGATCTCTTTCTTGCAACTACCTATTATCAACAGGTCGTCGACATAGAGACACAATATAAGAAATTCACTATTGCTTCTTCTTACATAAACTCCATGTTCATTTATGCACTTCACAAATTCCTTCTCCCTTAGAAAACTATCTATTTTCTTATTCTAAGCTCTTGGAGCTTGTTTGAGTCCATACAAGGCTTTATGCAGCCTGTGCACCTTTCTTTCTTCGCCTTGTTTTTCAAATCCAATTGGTTGTAAAACATAAACTTCTTCATCTAAGAGGACATTTAGAAATGCACATTTCACATCCATCTGACACATGTGTCGCTTTCGCGAAAATAAGGTGCCGGCAAAACAGAAGAGTCGCCACCTTTCGTTATTTATCCCTTAGAGCGGGAAAAGAAACGATCGGAAAAACATGACGAAAAGGGTAAGACAAGGTCATCGCAACCGTTGTCCGGGTTCGGGAGTCGGTTACGCAAGGGGAAGGTATTAGCACCCCTCACGTCCGTCGTACTCGACGGGATCCACGCTTGTTGTGTTTACTGGACGAGTTGGTTTATCTATCTACCTATCAAGGCTGGCTTAAACAGAAAAGAAAAATGACTCGGCAAAGCGTCGCACTTTATGCCTACGTATTCTCATCAGAGAATGAGAAATCAGAGTCATCGTAGTTAGACCTACGACGGGTTACGGGGAAGGTGGCTCACCAATACGTCAGTATTGTGCCTACGTACTCTCATCAGGCTTGAGAGATCAGAGCTTACGTAGTTCGGGATAATACGGATTACGGGAATTCAAATTCATCTGTTTTATCGAGTAGGGTTAACAAATAGTTCCAGCAGTTAGGGACAAAGCCTGTTTGTGGTAGAACTAGGAGTTAACGACACTCTTTTCTTCAGAAAAGCTTCCTTTGAATTATGGGCCCACGGGGCAAAAAGGTTTGGAGTTTGTTTTCTGTCTTTTACGGAAGAAATGTTTTTTATTGTGTTTGCAATTTCAATTGCACTAGAGACTATGACCTGAGAGTGAATGCGTCGCATGTCACCCAAAGGGTGCCATACTAAACATCCAGACTGTTGGAAAGAAGCTCTCCAACAATCCTTTCTCAGATAGCTTAAGGCTCGTAACGTACGAAAGAAATCATTCATGATTACTGTATCTTAAGTTGTTTTGAGATGAGAAGAGAACAGGCTCAACTAAAGGGAGACTATCAAGTCCTGCTGTTGTCATGCCAAGGATTCATCCTATAGTTGAGGTTTGAAATAGGGAACTCCTAGAAGTTATCATGCATAGGTTTCAACCTAAAGTTCTATCATCACTTCCTTATCAAAGGGAGTAAGAGTCCTAAGGGATCATGTCAATGATACAGAAACAGATAAAGCATCAGTTTAAACAGTAAACAGTAAACGATTGTAAAATGCATGCAATGCAAGTGAGGGAGGAAATGTGTGTGGGGCAGCAACCTCCACAAGCTCATCTCAGCCTCAAGCTAGAATGAATAACAGTAATCCTACTGAGGAAATAACAACATGCTATCAAGCAAAATACAGTAAACAGCAATCATGCGGGAGAAAATAAGAACATGCTATCAAGCAAAATAAACCACATGGGCAAGGGAGCTGGGCTCTACCGAATGTCGCTACTGCGAAAATCGGCGCCGACAATACAGAAGAGTCGCCACCGTGCGTTATTTATCCCAACGGAGGGAAAGGAAACGCTCGAAGTAAACCTCGCAAAAAACGGGAAAGGTATGGTCATCGCAACCAAAACCTGGATTTGGGAGTCGGTTACGCAAGGGGAAGGTATTAGCTCCCCTCACGTCCGTCGTACTCGACGGGATCCACGCTTGCTTGTTTGTACGGATTACACTTCTATCTAAACTAAAGGATGAGGGCTAAAATGAAAAGAAAACATGACTCGGCAAAGCATCGCACTTTATGCCTACGTATTCCCGTCTGGAACGAGAAATCAGAGTCAACGTAGTTCGCCTAACTACGGGAGAGGAAGGGTGAAGGTTGCTCGCTGGGATATCGCATCCTATGCCTACGTACTTCCACACAGCATGGAAGATCAGAGAAAACGTAGTTCGGGCTACGCACGACACAAGCTGTTCAAGTGTCTTTTATGAAAAATCTCACCTCAAACAAAGGTTTTCTTATTGCAAAAAGGTTTGTTTGTTCAAATCTTTTGACGGAAGAAGTGAATTGATTGTTGTTATAACCTTTATTAATGTTTTTCTATTGTTTGAAGAAAGAAGAGATGACACTCTAAAATCCTAGGGTTGAAAAGGGAATAAAATCTACCCTAATGTTATCATACATGGGTTAGCTCCTAATGTCTATCACATCCTCCCTTGAACAAGGAAGAATGGAAGTCCTACGGGAAAGGAAAACGAAAGGAAGAAACGGAAATACAAGTAATAACCGCATACAAGTGAACATGAATATAGCAATGGTAAATGCAATGCAAAGGAGGGAGGACGGTCCGTCTCAACCTCAAGCCCATTCATGTATGGAATAAGAAAATATCAAGTGATCATATGCAAAGAATCGAGTGAAAACTCCGAATGAAACGCGTAATCCACTATTTGGAATCGCAACGTGCTATCATGCAAACAAGTCGATAATCGGGCAAGCTACACATACAAATAACAGCCACCTAAGGGGTCTTCAAATACCTCTAGCCTATCTATAATAAGAAATATAAACCACGGCGTTCACCACGCAAACACAAATCGGCCGTTGGAGCCTTAACAAAAATAAAGTCCGTTCGGAAGTCCAAATTACAAGTTCGAATACAAAACATAAGAAAAATAGCAAAAGGTGCTAAAAAAATCAAATAAAAATCTCCAATGCCCTACATCAAGCCACAAACCAGGGGTGAGAGATACCACAAAAATATCCAAAGATAAATGGTCAAATAAGATGGAAACATTGCAAGATATCTCATGTATACCAAAGGAAAGATTAAAGTGGAGCATGTTAAAGAAAGCATCCAAAACCAATTAAAATGGTACAATAAAATTCCCAAAAAAATATATCACAATACCTCAACGTTGTATGAGATCCCTGCAAAAGGATTGACATTTAAATTGTGTTTTGATAGGTCAAAGAAATTCAACAAAATGATAGCACCAGCATTGGCCTTTTTATGACGACCCAAATGTAAAAAATCCAAAGAAAATGTCAAAAAATGGTAAAATTATAATTCCAGTTTTATTAAATCCTAGACATCTTAAAGATTCAGCACAAAAAAATGGGGATCAAAAAGACTAATTTTCCTATTTTTTATGATTATTTGAAGTCAGCATATAAAACAGAAAAATAAAAGAAACATGGCAATAGGAAAATAAAAGAAAATAACATGAATAAATAAAAGTGGCATGAGGCTTATGTGGCCGATTGCGTGGCGCAGTGAAAGGCGTTGGATGAATGGAAGAAACCTTGACTTGGAAATGCATCCGACGGTGTTAACACCTTCTTCTCCAAATCAAATTTTTCAACTTTGTGAATAGTAACCCGCAGCTCCATGAACATGAGTTTTTTGCTACTTTGAAGCACCATAACTCCATCAATAATTATCCGTTTCGCACAAAATTTTGGTCAAACTTGAAGGAAAAAAAATCAAGGAATCCAAATATGGTCTTAGATTTTTTTGAAACTCTCTCTAACTCCCAAAACGTGGCACCTCAAGAACCAAAAATTATCATAAAACCCATCTTTTTTGTACTAGAATCCATGTAGGAGATGAGAGCAATGTAATGCAACAACAATAATGCAAGAAAGACTCATAAATCATGAGTTATGTCGAATTCTTTATACCTCCGAAAAATGGCTTATGGAGCTTCACTCGATCACCAATTCTTTGAGAAAATGATGTGGACACGTCCTATAATTGATGAGGAAGGTGTTTGGATGGAAAGAAAGGAGTGAATTGATGGAAAACAAAAAATCAATTTTTCACTTGGAGCTCACTTTAATGGAGTTGTGTAGCTTGGTTCATGCATCAATTATGGCTAAAAAAGTGTTGAATCAATTGTAAGAATGATAAGGAATGTATTTGCAATGGTGGAATGAACCAAAAGTGGGAGAAAAATGGAATTGAAATTTTGAGTTTTCAAGTGTAGAAAAATGTGGGGAAAATGGAAAAATGGTGAAGAGAAAAATGAAGATTCAATATGATTTGCAAATGGAGAAAATGGATTCAACATCAACTATCACCAACCTTTACTCTTAATGATCTCAATCCAATATATAGGAGAGCATGGAAAGATCTAGAGTCTTCTAGATCAATCTAGGATGATTCTAGAAACTTCATGATCTCAAAAACATATGATCTCCCTCTTGGAATTCAAGTGTTTTACTCCTCTTATCATGGTAACTCTTTTGACGACTCTGCGAAGTTTTCATCTTTTCATGGATCATCTTGATCTTATCAGTCGTCTCTTGCACAATCTCAGGTCCGAGTACAACACTCTCGCCTGACTCATACCAACACAACGGAGTCCTACACCTCCTACCATACAAAGCTTCATACTTGCCATTCCAATACTAGAATGATAACTGTTATTGTAGGTAAACTCAATCAACGGCAAATGACTATCCAACGATCCACCTTGATCCAACACACAAGCTCTCAACAAATCCTCTAAAGACTAGATAATTCTCTCTGTCTGTCCATCCGTCTGCGGATGATAGGCAGAAGTCAACCTCAACTTAATGCCCAAAGTTGTCTGCAAACTCTCCCAAAACCTCGACGTAAATCTCGGATCTCTATCCGACACAATACTCGAAGGAACACCATGCAACTTCACAATCTGAGCAATATACAACTCGACAAGCTTCTGCAGCGAATAATTGATCCTCATTGGTATAAAATGAGTCGACTTAGTCAATCTATCAACATTCACCCAAATCGAATCATATCCCTTCAACATCTTCGGAAAACTTGTCACAAAATCCATATAAATGCTATCCCATTTCCATTCTGGAATATTCAATGGTTGCATCAGACCCGACGGTCTCTGATGTTCAATCTTCGACTTCTAACAAGTTAAACAAGCATAGATAAATTCTGCAATTTCCTTCTTCATACTTGGCCACTAAAACAACTTCTTCAAGTCTTGATACATCTTGGTGGCACCAGGATGAATACTCAACCCGCTTCTGTGACCTTCTTCAAGAATGCTCTTCTTGATTTCTGGCACATCAGGAACACACACTCTATCTCGGAATCTCATCACACCATTCCCATCGATCTGAAATTCACCTCCGTTACCTTGATTGATTAACGTGAGACGATCCACCAAACTCAAATCAGACTTCTGACCTTCTCCGATCTCTTGAAGAATTCCACTAGTCAACTTCAACATTCCCAACTTCACACTGTTAGGGGTCCCTTCATAAACTAAACTCATATCTCTGAATTGCTCAATCAGTACTAACTCTAAACCATAAGCATCGACATATGCAAAGACTTCCTACTCAACGCATCAGCTACAACATTAGCCCTACCAGGATGGTAACTCAATTCAAAATCATAGTCCTTCAGGAGTTCAAGCCATCTTCTCTGCCGCATGTTCAACTCCTTCTGATCAAACAAATACTTCATACTCTTATGATCACTGAACACTTCGAATCTGGACCCAAAAAGATAATGTCGCCAAATCTTCAACACAAACACCATAGCGGCCAACTCTAAGTCATGCGTAGGATAATTCTTTCATGAATCTTCAACTGTCTAGAAGCATAAGCAACAACCTGACCATTCTGCATCAATACACCTCCAAGACTCATCTTCGACGCATCACAATACACAACAAAAGACTCACTCGGATTTAGCAAAATCAACACTGGAGCAGTTGTCAACTTCTTCTTGAGTTCTATAAAACTCTTCTCACAAGCACCATCCCACACATAAGCTTTCCCCTTTCGAGTCAACCGAGTCAAAGGCAATGCCATGTTGGAAAAGCCTTCTATAAACCTGCGATAATAACCAGCCAACCCAAGGAAACTTTGAATCTCAGTAGCAGACTTTGGAGTCTCCCACTGCAACACAACATCAATCTTCGACGGATCCACCACAATTCCACCACTAGAAATCACATGGCCAAGGAAGCTCACTTCCTTCAACCAAAACTCACACTTGGACAACTTGGTATAAAGCTTCTTGTCCCACAAACTGATCCAAATAGGTGCATTAGACACACCAAACGGCATCACAGTATACTCATAGTGTCCATACCTCGTCCTGAAAGCTATCTTCGGAATATCATCAGGCTTAACGCGAATCTGATAATAACCAGACCTCAAATCAATCTTGCTAAACACGCAAGCACCCACCAACTGATCCATCAGATCATCAATCCTCGGAAGTGGATACTTATTCTTAATCGTCACCTTATTCAACTGTCGATAACCCACACACAATCTCATAATACCATCTTTCTTCTTCACCAACAACACAGGAGCACCCCACGGAGAAACACTAGGTCAAATAAACTTCTTCTCAAGCAAATCTTCCAACTGTTTCTTCAATTCTCCTAACTTAGATGCAGACATCCGATAAGGAGCCATCGACACATGACTAGTTCCCGATATCACATCAATAGTAAACTCTACCTCACGCTCAGGAGGTAAGTCACTCATGTCGTCTGGGAACACCTCTAGAAATTCTTGAACAACTGGTAGTCCCACGCTCATTGCTTCATCATAAACTTGAAGCGATGCAAACAATGCAAACATCTGAGCCTCATCTTCTAGGAGTTCTTCTACTTGTTTGGTAGATACAAACATGACCTTTCCACCATCACCAAACTCAGGAAACCTCACAGTCTTGCTGTAGCAATCAATATGAACATAGTTGTACTCTAACCAGTTCATACCAAGAATAACATTGATCTGATACAAGGGTAGACATACCAAGTCCATCACAAAATTCTTATCATAAATACTCAAAGGGCAGCTCAAACAGACTAACGCAGTAGTCACAGAACCATTAGCCGGGGTATCAATGACCATACTCCCAATCATAGCAGACAATTTCAAATTCAACTTCGTAGCACATTCAAGCGAAATAAATGAATGAGTAGCACCAATATCAATTATAGCAATCAATTCAACATCATCAATAAACCAAGTACCTCTGATCAAGTTATCTGTCTTGGACTCTTCTGTACCGCTCAAAGCAAACACTCTGCCACTTGTCTGAGCAGCAGTAGCAGTCTTCTTCGGCTGCTGGTACTAGGTACTGATATGACCCTTCTCTCCACAGTTGAAGCAAGTCGGAGCTTCGTCTTTGTAATCAGCAGCTCTATGACCCCTATTGCCACAACGGTGATATCTCAGCGCTTTATAATTCTCAGCATGATGGCCTTGCTCGCCACACTTATAACACTTACCTAGAGCAGTAACCGCTCTCCCACTTGACTTTTTCCCAACAGAAGCCTTCTGCTTCCCCTTATCACCAGAAGTCACAAACGGTTTACCTCTGTACTGGCCTTTCTCTTTCTTCTCACTCAGCTGCTTGTAGTGAGTAGATCGAGCTCGACTATCTTCATCATAAATCCTGCTCTTGTCCACCAATTCCACAAACCTACGAATCTGTTGGTACCCAATTCCCTGCTTAATCTCTGGTCTCAAACCATTCTCAAACTTGAAACACTTCGACATCTCTGCGTCAACACGGTTGTGTTTCCCTTGAAAATCACAAAACAACCGCTGATCTTCCAAATCTAACTTTGGTGACTCACAGGATCGATCAGATTGATCCTAGGACATGTGCTAAAAGGCTTTTTCGTTTTAAAAGTCTATTCAAGTTCCACACTCGAACAGTATTGGGGTGAAAGGATCTTAAAGAAACATTTATTCGACTACGGATTAACTTCAAAGATAAAATAAAGCTATTAATAGAAGAGAGAAGAGAGTTTGTTTGGAGAGGTGAAGTTAGATTGAGGACGAAGAGAACAGAATTGCATAGGAAGGAGAAAAATAAAGTAAGCAAGAAAGGTGTAAAGACAATAAAAGACTTTGTAAAGTTTAAAGTAAAAACAAGTAAATTGCATTAAGTTAAAAGATGGTATTTTTACATCACGTACATTCTCTATAATACTCGCTTTCTCTACACTCGGATACTTAGAGTAATTTTAAGAGTAATTTGTACAATAGTAAATTACAACACACTTTGGCTATGTCTAAGACATCCTATTTATAGTAGTAAAAAAATAACTTCTAATAACCTCCATCATCACCTCCTTTCGCCATTTGTCATAAATGCATGGATCTACTGCTCGTAAGGTGCCACCTGTCTTTCTTAAGCAAAACTGTTCCCTCCAATTTTTGAATTTCAAATCCTTCGACGAACCATCCATAACAGCAAGCAGTCGAACTCCTGGCTTCTAGGTGCATTCTTCGACTTCTTCTTTTGGCTTCTTTACCTCCTTCGACCAATCCCTCGTTCTCAACCTGCCTTTGGCCCTTGTATCTTGAATTCCTTCCTTCCACATGAGGCGTCAAATTTAGGAGCTAACAAATTGCCCCCCAAAAATGTCTTTTTGACTTCGCCTGTGGAAAAGCACATTTTTTGACAGTGTTTGAGCTTCGACGCTGCTTGTCCTCATAGTGTCGTCTGATATTCTTTCAACCAATACAAGCTTGGGAAGGTGAAAGGGAATGAAAGAGAAGCAAAAGAAAAGATAGGAACACGCAAGCTACTATTCCGCCACCTTGATGCACGCTTCTGACGTCATTTTCATCATGGCGATTTTCTCGGGAATCAACAAAACTGTGGGCCAACATCACCTTTCCAACCTCGGGGACGTGAATTGCAACTGCTGCCTCCGCCATCCCATATCCAAGCGCACACGTGGCCCACTAACTCTAGCCCCTTAATGATGAAAACTTTCAGTCTTCCATACACTATATAAGTAATTCTCCCCTGATACTTTCATTTTTTCAACTTCTCTAACTCTTCACAACATCCTTGCTTTTCTTCCTTTAATTTTCTGCTTTCCAACCAACAAACTCTTACTTCCTTCAAAAATGGCTGACCATCAAAAGAATAAAATGCAATTCAAAGGACAAACCTCTGCATCAGCTCTTCCTCTCTTTGCCAGCTTGAGCGGTCCCCAGGTGGTAAAGAACCAACAGTTCATTCGCGAACCCTTGACAGAGGAGAAGCGCCACATTTACGAATCTCAGGTAATCATTCCTGTTACTGTTGCAGGGAAACCTCTAGCCATGTCTGGGCCTTTACCCCCTCCAGGTCTCGACTATTCCGCCATTAAAGACTTCTTCCCCTCTTATAGAGTCACTAAACCCTTAGGGCAAAAAGACTCTAGCAAAATCCCCACTAATGGTCCTAATAGCCTGAGCCTCTTCGACGTAGATCTTAGGTATCTTCATGATGGGGCCAGATTATTTAGGGCTACTCCCTACTTTAAAGATTCTGAACTTTACCTCAACTGGATGACAAAGATAGAGAAAGTAAAAGCCCAAGATTGGAAGGACACTGGGATTTATGATCTGATAATGATGTCGAAGGTAGGTCATTCTTACTGCCCCCTTATGATGGCTTCTTCCTTATTCTTCTGGGATAGAACTCACAATACTTTCTGCCTCCCTTGTGGGATGATGACACCCACATTACTTGATGTAGCTGCCATTGTAGGCCTAAAACCCTACGACCTTGTTTATGATCCCGAGATTGATAGCCACGACACCATTGGTTTCGCCAATACCAAACATGCCTATACAACCTTTGTCCAACATTATCATAACAAAACTAGCACCTCAGTTGATGACGAGGAACATATATCCTTTTTGTCCATGTGGTTATCTCATTGTGTATTTTGTACAAAGTCCTTGCAGGTGGCACGAAAATACCTTGTTCTGGCCAACCAACTGCATTTGAAGAGAGGCATTTGTCTAAGTGAGATGATTTTGGCCAGTCTTTATGAGGCCCTGGGCGAAGGTGCGAACAAATTGAAAGATCCTGAAAGCCATGGCAACTTGCTGTTGTCAGGCCCCTTTTGGCTCCTTCAGCTGTCGCTTAATGCCACTTTTGAACATAATCTTCCCCACAGAGGCGAAGTTGATGAAAGTTCGCCTTCAGTCGCTGAGAGAAGAGTCGAATGGCCTCGCCTGGCCCAACTTACTCCTAGCGAAGAAGGTCATACTCTTCGATCCAATTTATCCAGCTTTGTTCATATGTTCACAAAACGGTATGAGTTTACCTCGAAGATGGCTCCCTTCGCAGAACGAAGATATGGCCCAGAGTGGTTTACCAGACCCTTCCCTGCTCCCTTAAAGAAACAAGAAGAGGAGTCGAAGCTGATTTGGGAACGATTCCTCATTCCTCGACTACTGGTTCATAAGTTAAACCTTGTTAGAGGTCACTCCAGCTTTCTAGCCTATCAACCGAACTTGGTGTCCAGGCAATTTGGGTTGATACAGACTTTGCCCAAATGCCTGTATGACAAGAAATCACATATCATTCTTCCTTTAACAACACTATCTCCTCTGGACTGTTCGACACAATTGGCGTGTCACGCCCATAAGTCTTTTCTCACACCTGTCCACTTTGAACCTTCTTATTTTTTCTCCCAAGACTTCTATGACTGGTGGTCGAAACATTATGCCTCAGAATTTCTTGACGCCTCCCATTTTGCTCGCTTGATTGACCAAAATTTCATTGATGTGCAGGAGAAGATCAAGAAAGGTACGTCTACCCATATCGAAGAGATTCAAGCCTTCCAGAAGTATTTTGAAACTGTCTATCGACCAGATGATGTTAGTCGAACCATCCGTGAGGCTGCTTTGAAAGAAAATTTTTCTAAAAAACTGGATAGTTTAAAGATTCCCTCTTATGTTCCTCGCGAGAAACGGTATGAGGTTGTCTTTAAACTTTTTCCCCCAAAAGTCCCTCGACTACCAACCGCTGGTTTTGGCATGACTCTCCCTCCATTCCCAGATTGGCTTATTTGTGGAGATGCAATAAAAAATCTTCGACAGCAGTCTAAGCCCAAGGCACAGAAGGTAATCAAAACTGAAGTCAAGGTCGAAGACCAGAAGGTAATCCTTCGTAACTTTCTACCATTTCGACCTTCTTAGTCACTCTCACCACTTTATGTTGATTTCAGGTTAGTCGAAAACCACTCACCCCTCAAAGAAGATTAAAAAGGGCTTCTCCCCAGATTATCATTGATTCTGACGACGAAGATGGATCTCCTCGTGAGAGTCTTCAAGTAAAAAGAAAACGAAAGATCGTCCATGACGTGGATACTCCTGATGCTCCATCCGCTCCTCTTGCAACCAACACACCTACCACTACTCCTCCTCAAGACCCCACTCCGAATCCCATAGGGGATGCTTCGATCCAAGCTGTTGTCCCCATGGAGAGTGACAACTCTAGTCCCGCAGATGAAACTGTTAAGGTATATTGCGCATCTTCCTTTCTTGCACTAATTTTGGTCTTTATTCTTTCTAATGTCTGTCTTTTCTAGGATGATGCTGGAGCTTCACAATCTGATCCCACCAAGCTTCCTTTGTCACTCTATCCCTTGAATAGCCAAGGTGAGCCTACATATCATCCCACTTCTGATTTGGGTTCTGGCGTAAGTTCCCTTGGTGAAATTAACAAACCTGATTCTTTCATAGTCCCTCCTTCTCCCGCAAAGACCACTACCCAGCAGTCTCAAACTGATGGTTCTGATCATGAAGACAACAATGCTCAGGTCGATCCCATCAGAGCGGATGATGAAGTCAATGCTTTGGAGGGGAAAACAACCTTGGTCGATACGACCAGCTCTCCCTTGGGTCAGACAATAGTTGTGGATGAAAAAGCTGTCGAGGGTGATCATGCTATTGAGGATCAAGCTATGCCTCAGTCTGAATTGCATGAGTCTAGTGACAAAGGCACTAGGGATGAAATGGAGGAGGATGGCGAAAAGGCAAAAGAAAGCCAAGACAAAGGATTGAAAACTGTGGACACTTCTGTCAAAGAAACCACAACTGCTGAAGTGACAAAGACTTATGCTTCTTCTATCCCAAAGGATACTCCAACAAACCCCTTCCCAGGCAAAACTCAACTTACCTTCGCCGAACTGGATGCATTGAAGGTTTCTAACCCTCGACAATACATCAGGCTTTTGCTGAGCAGGCGAAGTCATTCTTCTAGCCGTACTCCCAGTACTTCGACCTCCGAAGGGCAAACCTCGAAGCAGCCAGCTGACAGTGCCCTCGACAAGGTTAAGAAAAAGATTTTCAAAGGGGATCTTTTCACCTTCCTACAGATGGGCCCGACCAGCCATCTTCCCCTCAAAGCTCTTCTTCAACAAGTGGATATTAAATCCCTTACTCCTGAAGCCGCGAATGTTATTCAAGAAGTTGGTACCCTGATTGACCAAGTTTATAAAGACTACCGATTGTTGCCCCAAATTGAGGGTGACATTGAGACGAAGGCTAGCAGTGAAGCTGCCGCTTGGAGTGATGTTGTCGACTCTGAGGAGAGGATCATTGCGTTGGAGGAAACGAAGGAGAAAAATAAGCAGGAGATTCTTACTAATGAGGCGAATATTACATGTTGGAAGCGTAAGATAAAGAAACTTCGTAGTAAGATAGAGAAAGCCAAGAAGAAGAACACTAAACTATCTTCCTTCGATGATTCTTCCCTAGCAACCGAACTTGAACATGCCGTCACTTATGCTGAGGATGCCCGTCATTTGGAATCTGAAGTTGCCCAACTGAGGGCAGACAAAACTCAATGCTAGAGCCGCCTTGAACTTCAAAAGTCGAACTACCTTAAAATGAAGGCAAATATCCCTTTTTGATTTATTTGAACTTTGTAATAGAGCAGATTGTACTGGCCTTTGTAAGCCATTTAACTTTATTTGTAAGATACTGAGCCATTTTGGCGCATTTTGCTAACCACCATTTATGGCTTCGCTTTATATTTGACTGTTATTCTGCTGATATTTTTACCTCTTGAAGTGCAAGCTTATACTTCTTTAAATATTTGCCATTTACTTTTAATATCCTCTCGTCTTTACTCAGCTCTGTCACTTCATATGCCCTATTAAAGAATACTTTCGATACCTGGAATGGTCCTTCCCACTTTGGGGACCACTTGCCTAGAGACCTAACCTTTCGATCCATAGGAAAAATTACCCTCCATACTAAATCTCCAACCAGGAAAGCCTTTGCTTTGACCTTCTTGTTATATGATTTCTCTACTCTTTTCTTTTATCTTCTCAAGAGTTCTAGAGCTTTTAATCTTTCTTCGTCTAAATCGACTAACTCATTAAGCATCATGTCCCAATAAATCTCTCAAGGGATTTCATGATGTCTTTGAATTCTGACTGACTGTATGTGTATCTCGACTGGCAACACTGCGTCATGGCCGAAGGTCAGTCGATAAGGGGAAGTGTTGGTTGCTTCCTTCGGGGACGTTCGACATGCCCATATGACTTGATCCAACGTCTTATGCCAATTCCTAGGCTTGCTTCCAATCTGTTTCTTTATCATGTCAATTATCACCTTGTTTGCCGCTTCGACTTGGCCATTGGCCTGGGCGTAATAAGGTGTCGAGGTAAGGAGTTTAAATCCCATTTCTTTGGCAAACTCCTGCATCTTCCTACCTGTAAACACTGACCCTTGGTTCGTCGTTATTGTTTCTGGTACCCCAAATCTGTAAATGATATACTTCTGAATGAATTCGACAACATCTTCTTGGTCTACCTTTGGTAGAGGTATGGCTTCGATCCACTTGGTGAAATAGTCTATCCCTACCAAAATATACTTCTGGGTTTTTGGAAGACGCAGGTCGAATCTCTCCTATTAGGTCTAAAGCCCAACCTCTGAATGGCCATGGCTTGACTATGGAGTGTAACTCGCTTGCTGGGACATGTTGTATGCCAGCATGGACTTGGCATACCTGAAAACCTTTGGCGAATCCAATGCAATCTTTCAGCATCGTGGGCCAGTACATCCCCTGGAAAAATAGCAGCCATTTCATCTTATGACCTACTTGGTGTGCTCCACATGTCCCACCATGGACTGAAGACAATGCCAAGTATGCTTCAGTTTCACTGAGGCATTTAAGTAAAACTCCCTCAGAGGTTTTCTTAAATAACTCATTCCCCAAGAGGACATATCTTAGCGCTTGATATTTTATCTTTCGTTCTGTGGTCGCTAAAGGGTTCTGAAGGTAGTCGACCAGAGGTTTCCTCCAATCTTTGTCTGCCAGGCCCTCGACTGTTAAAATCTCAAAGGTTTCCTCGTCAGCGTAGCCAAATTTTGTAACTTCCAAGTCTGACGGTCTCAAACCCACGAACACAAACTTACTTCTGGCCTCAATTGCTTCTTGCAAGTTTTCCTTCGAGACCTTGTATCCTGAGGCAACTTGTGCCAGATCGTTGGCTATATGATTGTGTAGTCGTGGTATATGTCGAATAATACAGACTTCGAATTTTTTGAGTAGCCTGTTGGCTATCACGAAATACATAATGAGATTTTCTTTAACGCACTTGTACTCCTTCGTTAGGTGTTTTACAACCAACTCTGAATCTCCCATTATTTCGACTTGGGTTGCCCCCAATTCTAACAAAATTTCAAGTCCAGCAATCAAAGCTTCATATTCTTCTTCGTTATTGGAACATAGGCCCTCGACCCTATACTTGAATTTTGTTGGAATTTTGTCAAGAGAAATGATCAGCAGACCTATGCCTGTCCCGTTCTTGTGACTAGACCCGTCGAAGTATAGCTTCCAAGGCTCTAGTTCAACAATGTTCAGGGTACTTTCATTCATGGAGTGGTCGACAATGAAGTCTGCCACTATTTGACCTTTGACCGCTTTTAACGGTCTATACGTTAGTGAATACTCAGTTAATGCTAATGCCCATTTACCAATTCAACTATGCAAAATAGGTTTGGACAACATATGCTTAATAATATCAAAATGTGACGAAACATAAACATCAACTAGTTTTATATATTGTTTCAACTTCATACATGAGAAATACAAACATAAGCATAATTTTTCTATCTCGCTATACCTAGTTTCTGCATCATTTAAAACTCTGCTAAGGTAGTAAATGGCTCTTTCGACGCCACTTTCGTCCTCTTGAGTGAGCATGCTCCCTAGAGTTTTGTCTGACGCTGCTATGTACAGTCTCATGCTTCTATTTTGACATGAAGGTGAAAGGACCGGAGGATGAGTCAAGTAGTCTTTGATCTTATCGAAAGCCTCTTGCTGATCTTTCGTCCATTCGAACTTCTCCTTGGTGGCTCGAAGCAATGGTGAGAAGGCCTGTGTTTTTCCACTGAGATTCGATATGAACCTTCTTAGGAAATTTATTTTGCCCATCAAGGATTGAAGTTCCTTTTTATTGGATGGCGCTTTCGCTTCCATGATGGCCTTTGTTTTGTTTTGGTTGATTTTGATCCCCTTCTTGTGGACCACGAAACCCAGAAAATCTCCTGCTTGTACGCAAAATGCACACTTGAGGGGATTCATCTTGAGGCCAAACTTTCTCATTCTCATGAAGGACTTGCGTAGATGTTCCACATGAGCCTTTCCTGACACAGATTTTATCAAAATGTCATCAATGTATATTTGCATAAAGGACTCAATGTAATCATGAAAAATCGAATTCATCGCCCGCTGGTACATTGCCCCGGCATTTTTCAGGCCAAAAGGCATCACTACCCATTCGTAAGTGCCTAAGGCCCCTGGGCAACGAAACGCCTTTTTAGGAACGTCATCCTCAGCAATGAAAATCTGGTTGTAACCAGAATATCCATCCAGCATGCTAAGGTATTTGTGGCCAACGGCTGAATCGACTAGCATTTCTGCCACTGGCATCGAATACTCATCTTTAGGGGTAGCTGAATTTAAATCCTTAAAGTCTATGCAGACTCTTAAAGATCCGTTTTTCTTAATGACTGGTACAATGTTTGCTAGCCATTCGACATACCTGGTCGTATGGATGAACTTGCATCGGAGGAGTCTTTCGATTTCCTCCTTTATCTTTGAGAGGATTTCAGGGGCGAAACGCCTTGGGTTCTGTTTGACTGGTTTTTTGCCAGGCTTGATTGGTAGCCTATGCTCGACTAGATCTCTCTTTAGACCTGGCATCTCGTCGTAGTCCCAAGCAAAACAACCCCTTTACTCTCGCAACAGCTGAATGGTTTCGACCCTGAGTTGGGGGTCGAGGTTGGTGCTGATATAAGTTGGACTTTTGATTACTCCAACTCCCAGGTCAACTTCCTCCAGTGGATCTTGTGCCAACATTTTGACATTGCTGGCCAAGGGATCCTTTTCAAAACCCAAAGGCTCATCATCATATATGGCGTCGAGTCTTTGCCCTTCGTATTGAATCCTGTCGAGAGACTTGGGGTCGAAATGCCCACCTACGCCTATTTGTTTGGATTCTTCGTTGGCTCTCTCAGCCATTTTGTTATTAGCGGCCTCCAAGGCCGTTTGTAGCTTAGTTTCGGCCACGTAGGCCGAAATCCTTTGAAGCACTACGGCTTCAGTCATCATCATCAAACTCACTTCCCCAGCCAGTGGGGTCTATGGGAAGTTCGCCAAGGTATGGTAACCTTTCACCTGGCACTTCCTTGTCCCATCGGAAACCTTCGACGGGATGCATATATAGTGGGCAATACACTTCTTCATTAGGTGTAAAGTCAAAATTTGCAGGTTCACATGGCCCTATACTGGCCAGATGTTTGTCAAACTGTCCCCTATCAATATGGTTTATGGGTGCTTTGAAGTATCCCTAATCTGCTTCAATATTTTCGACAATGCCATCTGGTCTCCAAATGGCGATCCTTTGATGCATCGACGATGGTACTTCCCCCACTCCATGGATCCATTCTCTTCCAAGTAATAGATTATAGTTGGTAGTGGTCTCTACCACCATGAAGACAGTCGGTCGGGTAATGGTTCTAACCGTGACATTCACCTGAATGACCCCCATGGTCGAAACCACTTTTATTTCATAGTTTGATAACACCATATTGTGTGGCTTGGTGTCTGTCTCACTTTTCCCAATTTTGTTCAACAGAAAATGCGTCATTAGGTTCACCGTAGCACCGTAGTCTACCAGGATTTTGTTAACTGGGACCTTTTCTATTTGTGCCGTGATATAAAGAGGCTTCAGATGATTTTTCATCGCCTCCGTTGGCCGTTCAAAGAATGTGTTTTGCTCCTCGACGCAACCATTATTCATCACATAATAACATACCGGCTTGTGAGCCATTATTTCCCAATCCGTATACGTGTCCGAGTTTTTAACCACGGAAATCCTGTCAAATTCCATGGGCATTACTGATACTATGTTGACCAAAATATCCAACGTATCATCAGAGTTTTCATTAAAATTATCAATCATCTCGTCATTGACCGATTTCCTTTGCTCTTCGACCTTCGTTGGAAACAACTTTCTCCCTACAGGTGTCTTCCCAAACATCTTTGTTTGACCCTCATGTTCGACGAGGACGTTGGTACTGGATTGTGGTTGGTCCCTTTGTGCACCTTCTCTGAGTGCTTTTCTTTTTCTCTGTTCTCGTCTCCATTGGGATCGAGACATGGGATTTTTCCCTTTATAATTTTCTGATACATGAGCAGCCTTCGAAGACTGAAATTATTTTCGGTAGCTTAATGAAGGTCCTCGTTTCACTTCGAAGTTCTTCCACCTCTTCTGCCCTTGCTGCCTACTTTCATTGGGTTTCGTCCACTTCCCATCAGTGGCCTCAGCATTGGGCTTAAAGCTAGTGGGTTTGTTTGTAGGAGGCCTTATGCGGGGGTCAGATCTTTGTTGAAGGCCTCTTCGAGGGTCGAATCTTGGCCTTTCGTTATCTTGCCTCAGCCTTCGTGTTCCTTCTAGCTTTTGTGCGGCCTTCTTGTCAAATATGGCGCTGCATCTGGGACAAAGCATTACACTAGAACCTCTCTCTTGGCAGTGGTGAAGGATATCGATTCCTCCTGCTCTGGGTATGTTTCCCTTGTGTGTGCCCCCTGGTAATTCGACTCACTGTCTGCTATATCTTCATTTTGGGTGATTTCTACCATGTTGATTTCGACTTCTTTAGCTAGATTGAGCTTCTTCAGGCTTAACTCCACGTCTTTGGTGGCTTGATCAATTTTGACGAAGTCATCAGCCGTTTCTTTGGTCACTATCTCCCAACCCTGATTGTTCTTATTGTTTGGGTTTTTGGTTTCATCCCTTTGGTCACAGTTATCAATCTCCATTTCCTCACAGCTCCTCTGTCCGAAGCTCATGGTAACTTTCACCATTACAGCTTCTTCTATGGGATTGTCAGCAACCTCTGTCATGTCGATTGAAAAGTCGTAGCCGTCAGCAACTTCGACCATATTAGCTTCGAATGGCTCTGTATAATTTGCGTCTGCTATTTGCAGAGGATCTGTGTCAACCTTCATCTGGCCGCCAGCTTTCTCTCCGAACTTTAGACATCCTTCTTGGATCGCATTCTGAACAAGGTCCCTGAAAATAAAATATTGAGACGTTTTATGACCCAAGAAATTATGATATTTACAAAACCCTATTTTCTTCCTTTGTTCTATGGACGGCATTTTAGCGCCAGGAGGCACTATCATTTGTCCGTCTTTAACTAACAAATCGAAGATTTCATCACATTTTATGATGTCAAAAGTATATGTTTTCTTTGGGAACCTATCATTCTTTTCAGATTCGACATAACTCTTTCCTTGTGGGGGAGCTAGTATTTTGCACAAATAAGGTGATCCTTGTTTAAGTTCAGCAAGGTCCACTTCACCATCGTCGAAACTCACAGGATCATCGCACATCCTTTCGACATTCTCATTATACTCGACAAAAGCCACCTTTTTATTTTTATTAAACTTAGTCTTTTCGTCTTTGAGCCTTTCTAATTGGCGAACTTGATCAGCTAGTTGGGCCATGTCCCTTAGATACTGGGTATCCAACTTTTTCCTAATAGAGTAGTCGAGACCCCCAGCGGCCATTTCGACCAACTCATGTTCAGGGACCTGTGTGAAGCATCTGGCTTTTAGCAAACGGAACCTATTAAGGTATTCCTCTATTGGCTCAGAAAACTTACGCTTCACACTAGCGAGTTCCTTTAAGTTAATTTTAGTCTGGCCCATATAGAACTGCTCATGGAACAAACGCTCTAACTGGATCCAATTACACACTGTGTTAGGGGGAGCATTATGAACCAGGTGAAAGCATTCTTAGTGAGAGAGCTTGGGAAGTATTTTATTCTAAGGATTTCATCATTCGCTATATCCCCTGCCTCGATTAGGTAACGAGCCACATGTTCGACGGTCGATTCCGTCGTATCCCCTGAAAACTTAGTAAACTTGGGTACTTTTGTCCTAGGGGGTAACTCCGCCTGAAGGATATAGTCTACTATGGGTGAAGTGTAATTTGGCCTGGTGAACCCAGTGTTTAACCCATTCTGGCCATAATTATATCGACCATGGCCGCTAGATTATTGTCGACGGCCACGTTGCTTCGTCAAACCTGCTGGACTACATTGTCTGCGTCTTGGTTCCGATTCACAACCACTACTCCTGGGTTTCTTTCCCCCAAGACACGGGGCTGATTTTGCAAAGGCTCCTCCCTAAGCCTTTAGAATATCGGAGGGGTTATCCTTCCTTGGTTTCCTACGTCGATTTCTGCCATATTCGCCAAGTTTTCTCGTGGGGTATCCGCTACTACGACTTGGTTTCTGGTTAAGGGAGGTACCCCCATGAATTCAGCCAATCTTGTTAATTGTACCGCCAATTGTTGATTGGTCTGAGTTGTATTTTGGATTAATGGTTGAAAGATTTCACTCGTGGTTTGTGACAGAGTCTGAACCATCTGTAGGTTACTTTCATCCATCTGCTGTCTCAAACAAGCAACCGAGGTGTTGGTCAGATTGGGGCCTTGCATCCAATACCCTAAGCTCTGGCTTTGGGAATTTCGACCCATGTTCACACCTGATCCTGACCCCTGTAATGGCGAAGCCATTGCCTGATCTGAGAATATGGGGGGTGTGCTTTGCAGTCCCTGCATCATAGCGGTGGGCATCCCATATGGGGGATTTCTTGGTGATTGTGAAAAACCAGGGGGGCAAACTGCCTGGACGTCGAACTTCCTCCTAACAAAATCTGAGGATTCGATGTTTGATGACCAATATATTCCAACACTGGTTGAGTATAAGGTCTTATCACTGTTGATCCAGCCCCAAGTACGGAAGGTGTCGGTGCTGGCCTCACAGGAAGCATCGTTTGTTCTCCAATCGACGGTATCGGAGGGGGAACTCCATCGTCTCTTATTCCCTCATTGGAACCGTCTCCTTGATGATTGGGGTTATCTGGCTAGTTCGTATCCGTATCCATGTTTCTAACGTTTCGTCTTGGTCGTCTTTCTTCATTCACAGCGGTAACTTTACCATTTCTCAGTAACATAAAATGTACTTCTCACGAAAGGGACCAATATCACTGCAGGATTTTCTTATAAATTTAATTTTACAAAAAGATTTTCTAGCACTGTCCCACTGGGCGTGCCATTTTGTTTTCCTTGAAAATCGGAAAACAACCGCTGATCTTCCAAATCTAACTTTGGTGACTCACAAGATCGATCAGATTGATCCTAGGACATGTGCTAAAAGGCTTTTTTCGTTTTAAAAGTCTATTCAAGTTCCACACTCGAACAGTATTGGGGCGAAAGGATCTTAAGGAAACATCTATTCGACTACGGAATAACTTCAAAGATAAAATAAAGTTTTCAATAGAAGAGAGAAGAGAGTTTGTTTGGAGAGGTGAAGTTCGATTGAGGACGAAGAGAACAAAATTGCATAGGAAGGAGAAAAATAAAGTAAGGAAGAAAGGTGTAAAGACAATAAAAGACTTTGTAAAGTTTAAAGTAAAAACAAGTAAATTGCATTAAGTTAAAAGATGGTGTGTTTACATCACGTACATTCTCTATAATACTCGCTTTCTCTACACTCGGATACTTGGAGTAATTTTAAGAGTAATTTGTACAATAGTAAATTACAACACACTTTGGCTATGTCTAAGACATCCTATATATAGTAGTAAAAAAATAACTTCTAATAACCTCCATCATCACCTCCTTTCGCCACTTGTCATAAATGCATGGATCTACTGCTCGTAAGGTGCCACGTGTCTTTCTTAAGCAAAATCGTTCCCTCTAATTTTTGAATTTCAAATCCTTCGACGAACCATCCATAAAAGCAAGCGGTCGAACTCCTGGCTTCTAGGTGCATTCTTCGACTTCTTCTTTTGGCTGCTTTACCTCCTTCGACCAATCCCTCGTTCTCAACCTGCCTTTGGCCCTTGTATCTTGAATTCCTTCCTTCCACATGAGGCGTTGAATTTAGGAGCTAACAGGTTGTAATGCGAACAAAACTTTACCAAGTACTCAAACTTTTCCGCATACTCGGCCACAGCCATATTCCCTTGTTTCAGCTCAAGGAATTCCACTTTTTTCTTTCCCCGAACATCTTCAGGAAAATACTTCCTCAAAAACTCTTCCTTGAACACAGCCCATGTTATTGCAATGCCAGCATCTTCCAATCTTTGACGAATGTTATCCCACCAGTCCTCAACTTCCTCTGCTAGCATATGCGTACCAAACTGTACCTGTCATAACTTGAAAAATATTCTCAATCACCCTCAGCCACTTATGCGCACCTTCAGGATCATGAGTGCCTACAAAGTCGGTGGATTGTTCCTCTGAAACTTTCCCAAAGCACGAAACTCATCTGGAGGTCCACCATTCTGAGCCACCACTTGGGCAAGTGATTCCAGCGCATCGCACATAGCACGATCATTTCTTCCAGCCATCTGCAACCACTAACAGGGTTAGAAGAAAACAACTCATCAATAGTGTTCTCACACTATCGACTGACAGGGGACTAACAACATAAAAACTTGGTCGAACGGACCGACCAGCTCTGATACCACTAATGTAATACCCTTTTCTACCCCACGATTATTAAGGCAAAATAACACGGATTTCAGAGTAAATAAATAAATCTCAATAAAAAGCCACCAAAAGGGCGTACATTTCTCAATGTCATCAAAATAGGTCAATACTCCGTAACTACGGGTTTTCCCCAAAATACATAAAACAACATAAAACAGCGGAACTCAAAGCATAAATCAAGGTTTTTCATCATAAGGGAAAGTTAGAAAAATAAATCAACGGTATAAAGTTTAACTCAAGAACCCAACCCGATGTTACATATAAGAGCAAGACCCTCTAAGCTAACCAAAAGGCTAAAAAACTCAAAAACTTCAAAAGTACTCCTCGACGGCGTCCACGGCTAAACTTGGTCATCTGCATGTTACCCACGTGGAGGTAACATTCAAACAGGCAGGGTGACTAAAACAGTTCATAATAACCAATGTATAAAAATCAACATATCACGACGTCATATTCATATTCAACATATTCATATACTTCATTTGGCCACGAAGGCTACAACATCATAATTTATACAAAAAGGCTCACAAATGCAAATGCAATATGAACTCAATGCATGTGGTACCAATCATCACAGCGCGATGGACACTGGGCCATCAACCCTCCATAGATCCCCATCAATAGGATCGATTTTGCTAGAGAACCGGAGCACATTAAAACACTTCACATCCATACAATGGGATTGAAGCCAAAGTATTCGACGTCCTGAATCTAAGTCCAGATGCACATGAATGCATGATGCACACGTCACAAAATCATGCTCATATAACAGCATAAGTGCATCATCATTCATCATATTCATCACCATCACATAAATCATCATATTTCATGTTATCACACAATTCATCATAATCATGGTAATATCATCATAATACATCATAGAAAACATCACGTCATCATGTACACATCCCCTAAAAATCACTGTCATACTCATATCAATCCATCACAGAAATCACAGAATCAAACATAAAGGCATCGTTGCACACGATCATCATTCGCGAAACTCTGCTACGTTCGTTGGCATGTTCGCTAGGCGAGTCTGGGGCGAGTTTCTTCGCTAGGTGAGTCTGGGAACACAATTGTTCGCTAGGCGAAGCTTTCTTCGCTAGGCGAACTGGGCGATGGCAACAAATTCTGCTACGCACCAGAACTAATTTTTACCCAAAAACTCATACAACTCACTTACCCAATGCCCCCCAAACATCCCTAAATCATCCCTAAGGTCCTACGGTGATAAAGGCACAAAACCTATGGTTCATTAGGCCAATCCCGGAACATATTCACGTCCTAAATCACAATTTCCCTACAATTACCCTGCAGGCATTTGAGTTACTCACTATCAAATGTTCCTATAGGGTTAAGCAAAGTTCAATCATCTTTTTGGCCATGAAGGCCTAGATTTCTGTTTTCCCCAATCAATTCACGATTAGATTTTCAATTACAGGTTTAGGCCACGAAGGCCAAAGATAATCATTTCTCATTTCTACCTTTAGAATCCCTACGGTTACAACCTCCATTATAGATCCAGGCCACGAAGGCCATAGGTCACTTGTTCTCATAACCTTCTAATCTTCTTCACGGTTAAAATCTCAATAATAGATTTTGGCCACGAAAGCCAAAATCTTTTTTTCTCCATAATTCTCCCTAAAACCCCCAAATCAACCATAATCACATCGAAATCTACACATAGGAAATTATGAAAAGCTATACTCCCCATACCTTAAACGTTGATCCAAAGCCTTCACGAATCTGTCGGGGAGTCCTTCAAGCTTCTGCCTCCAATTTCCTCTTCAGAGCTCTCTGGCCTCAATTCTTCACGGTTTACACAAATGAATCCTAAAACCCTTCAGAACTCCCTTTTTGTTAAACCTAGACTTGGGCCAAATAATTGGGCTTTTTCCATAATGCCCTCACTTACTCCTCTCAATTGTCCCAATTACCCTTCTTTCACTATTATTTATTTTAATTCATAATAATATTAATAAATTAATATTATATACTATCAATTAAATAAATAATCCAAAAATTGCATAATTCTCAAGAATTCCACAAAACACCGAAAACACCCAAAATACAAATATTCTCAATCAAATAAATTAATTAAAATATTCCGATTAAATTTGGGGTGTTACAAGAAGGCTCAAGGTGGTTTAGGCATTAGGAAGCTTAAGCTTATGAATCAAGTTTTCCTTGCTAAGCTCGGTTGGGAGTTGAAGAGTGGGTTTCAAACCTTGTGGTATGCTGTCATGAGAAGTAAGTACATAATTAATAGGCCTTAGATGGACAAGGGTGTGCCAAGCCTACTGATTCGAGTCTTTGAAAAAATCTTACTAAGTTGTGGTCACATATGGAAAGTATGACGCATTGGGAGTTGGGGAATGGTAAGACTACCAAGTTATGGAAAGACGTGTGGATCGAGCCAGGTCTGAAATTGAGTACGAAGTTATGTAGCCAGGATTGTAGAATTGAGCATAATTTTAAAGTATGCACTGTGGTGGACAACACCACAGAGTGGAACTAGCAGCTTCCATTATTTTTGTTTCATCAAGGTACTTTAGATAAAGTTAGAGTCATTCCTCCTCTGAGACGATTCTGAGGTTAATGATGCGAGTCTTTGGACTGGTACGGATGATGGGGGTTTCTCGATAGCGTCCATGTATTATCATCTCTCGAATGTTGCTAGTAATAATGTTTATAATGTGAGTTTAGATTGGAAATTTCTATGGCAGATAAGAGTTTCGAATCGTATTAAGTATTTTATTTAGGAGTTGTTTCATAATGGTTTTCCTACGAATCATTTTCTTGAGCATCTTCTTTTAAGGGATGTTTAATGTTACGACTGTAGAATTCAAGAGGGTTATGCTCTACATGCCTTACGTGATTGTAATGTGATAAGGCAGATCTGGTCTCAGCTTGTTAGTAATACTAACAAGCACTCCTTCTTCCAAGCAGAGTTTGGAACTTGGCTTCAAATGAACCTGCATCATAACTTGAATCCTAGGTTCAAGGATTGGAAGGTTTTATGTGATGTTGCTTGTCATTCTATCTGGAATTGGCAAAATCAAAGGCTTCACAGTGTTAATTTTATTATGCCTTATAAACTTGTTACTTGTATTTTGGATCACATTCAACAGTATTCTATTACTGCAATATGAAAAAGTGGATGGTTCCTCCCTCTTCTACCATTTTGCAGGTTCATTGGATTCCTCCTAAAGGCGACTGGACATGTCTAAGTGTTGATGGGGTTGTGGGTCACGATTGTTAGAATTAACCCAATCTTGGATAATTCTGAACCAATCTTGATGAACAAGATTCAATCAACCGATCGAATTTCTCTCTTATTCTTTACTCTTCACCCAAGTGGATCAGTCACACCTTGATTGCAAGAATGATCCTACGCAGTAATTATTAATGGAAGAAGAAATAAAAATTGAATTTCGAAGAAAAGGGAATTAGGGTTTGGGCCAAATGTAAAAGAAGAGAATTTCTGCAAAGTTTCTCTCTACTATTTAAAACTAAACATTATTCTTTGCAACTTCAAAATTGTTATACAATAATTGGGATTACTCCCTATTTATAGATTTTAGGTTTATTTGCTCCCTAAGGAAAGCCCAAAAATACAAAAAATACCTAATTCTACTAGCACTACAAAGTTAGGCCTAAGTCGAAATCCATGTCAATGCTAACTCCTTTGACACTTCGACAACTACACAACTCAGACACACTAGATTATTTTGAAACTACCTTATTTTTGTCGAGAAACCTGCTTTGACACAAGTAATTACATACTCAACACATCACTCAATTCATTGTGTATAAGCTATATATATTTATCATAGACTTTAGCTTCTTGAACACTTCGACTTGCACTCCTTTCGTCATGATATCTGCAATCTAATTCTCAATTTTATAGTGCTCCAAGTTCATCTCCCCTTCTACTGCATGCTCTTGAAGATAGTGGAACCTCATTTCAATGTGTTTGCTTCATCCACGTGTTATCATATTCTCCGCCAAATTGATTGCAGGCATATTGTCTATCTTCATGGTAGTTGCTTCATGATTCTTCGTTGTAATCTCTTCGAATAGGTTCATCATCCACGTTGTTTAGCATACACAAAGAGAAACAATTATGTAATCTACTTCACATGATGATAGTGCCACTACTGGTTCCTTTCTTGAACTCCAAGCAACAGGTGCACCACTTAACATAAACACATAACCAACTGTGGATTTTTTATCCTCAGCATAACTACACCATCTTGAGTCGGTGTAACCCACTATCTTGCATTCTTTTCCTTCATCAATTGCAGGAAACAAAATGCCATAGTCGGGAGTTCCTTTCAGATACCTCAGTATCCTTTTCGTTGCTACTAGGTGAGATACCTTTGGCTTTTGTATGAATCTACTCACCATACCTGCACTGTATGCTAGATCAGGCCTTGCATGACAAAGGTATCTTAATTACCCAATAAATCTTTTGTACTGAGTTGGGTCGACATTATCTTCATCTGGTTCTTTCGACCATTGTAGTCTTGGTTCTGCAAGTGTTGAAGTCGCATTATAGTCTTCCATCTCAAATCTTTTGAGTATTTCACTTGTATATCTTCTTTGATGCATCATCAAACCTCTACTACTCTTGCAGAATTCAATACCAAGGAAGTAATAAATGTTACCCATATCAGATATTTCAAATTCCTTGCTAAGATCACATTTAAATTCTTCGATCTCTTTCTTGCAACTACCTATTATCAACAGGTCGTCGACATAGAAACACAATATAAGAAATTCACTATTGCTTCTTCTTACATAAACTCCATGTTCATTTATGCACTTCACAAATTCCTTCTCCCTTAGAAAACTATCTATTTTCTTATTCTAAGCTCTTGGAGCTTGTTTGAGTCCATACAAGGCTTTATGCAGCCTGTGCACCTTTCTTTCTTCGCCTTGTTTTTCAAATCCAATTGGTTGTAAAACATAAACTTCTTCATCTAAGAGGACATTTAGAAATGCACATTTCACATCCATCTGACACATGTGTCGCTTTCGCGAAAATAAGGTGCCGGCAAAACAGAAGAGTCGCCACCTTTCGTTATTTATCCCTTAGAGCGGGAAAGGAAACGATCGGAAAAACATGACAAAAAGGGTAAGACAAGGTCATCGCAACCGTTGTCCGGGTTCGGGAGTCGGTTACGCAAGGGGAAGGTATTAGCACCCCTCACGTCCGTCGTACTCGACGGGATCCACGCTTGTTGTGTTTACTGGACGAGTTGGTTTATCTATCTACCTATCAAGGCTGGCTTAAACAGAAAAGAAAAATGACTCGGCAAAGCGTCGCACTTTATGCCTACGTATTCTCATCAGAGAATGAGAAATCAGAGTCATCGTAGTTAGACCTACGACGGGTTACGGGGAAGGTGGCTCACCAATACGTCAGTATTGTGCCTACGTACTCTCATCAGGCTTGAGAGATCAGAGCTTACGTAGTTCGGGATAATACGGATTACGGGAATTCAAATTCATCTGTTTTATCGAGTAGGGTTAACAAATAGTTCCAGCAGTTAGGGACAAAGCCTGTTTGTGGTAGAACTAGGAGTTAACGACACTCTTTTCTTCAGAAAAGCTTCCTTTGAATTATGGGCCCACGGGGCAAAAAGGTTTGGAGTTTGTTTTCTGTCTTTTACGGAAGAAATGTTTTTTATTGTGTTTGCAATTTCAATCGCACTAGAGACTATGACCTGAGAGTGAATGCGTCGCATGTCACCCAAAGGGTGCCATACTAAACATCCAGACTGTTGGAAAGAAGCTCTCCAACAATCCTTTCTCAGATAGCTTAAGGCTCGTAACGTACGAAAGAAATCATTCATGATTACTGTATCTTAAGCTGTTTTGAGATGAGAAGAGAACAGGCTCAACTAAAGGGAGACTATCAAGTCCTACTGTTGTCATGCCAAGGATTCATCCTATAGTTGAGGTTTGAAACAGGGAACTCCTAGAAGTTATCATGCATAGGTTTCAACCTAAAGTTCTATCATCACTTCCTTATCAAAGGGAGTAAGAGTCCTAAGGGATCATGTCAATGATACAGAAACAGATAAAGCATCAGTTTAAACAGTAAACAGTAAACGATTGTAAAATGCATTCAATGCAAGTGAGGGAGGAAATGTGTGTGGGGCAGCAACCTCCACAAGCTCATCTCAGCCTCAAGCTAGAATGAATAACAGTAATCCTACTGAGGAAATAACAACATGCTATCAAGCAAAATACAGTAAACAGCAATCATGCGGGAGAAAATAAGAACATGTTATCAAGCAAAATAAACCACATGGGCAAGGGAGCTGGGCTCTACCGAATGTCGCTACTGCGAAAATCGGCGCCGGCAATACAGAAGAGTCGCCACCGTGCGTTATTTATCCCAACGGAGGGAAAGGAAACGCTCGAAGTAAACCTCGCAAAAAACGGGAAAGGTATGGTCATCGCAACCAAAACCTGGATTCGGGAGTCGGTTACGCAAAGGGAAGGTATTAGCACCCCTCACGTCCGTCGTACTCGACGGGATCCACGCTTGCTTGTTTGTACGGATTACACTTCTATCTAAACTAAAGGATGAGGGCTAAAATGAAAAGAAAACATGACTCGGAAAAGCATCGCACTTTATGCCTACGTATTCCCGTCTGGAACGAGAAATCAGAGTCAACGTAGTTCGCCTAACTACGGGGGAGGATGGGTGAAGGTTGCTCGCTAGGATATCGCATCCTATGCCTACGTACTTCCACACAGCATGGAAGATCAGAGCAAACGTAGTTCGGGCTATGCACGACACAAGCTGTTCAAGTGTCTTTTATGAAAAATCTCACCTTAAACAAAGGTTTTCTTATTGCAAAAAGGTTTGTTTGTTCAAATCTTTTGACGGAAGAAGTGAATTGATTGTTGTTATAACCTTTATTAATGTTTTTCTATTGTTTGAAGAAAGAAGAGATGACACTCTAAAATCCTAGGGTTGAAAAGGGAATAAAATCTACCCTAATGTTATCATACATGGGTTAGCTCCTAATGTCTATCACATCCTCCCTTGAACAAGGAAGAATGGAAGTCCTACGGGAAAGGAAAACGAAAGGAAGAAACGGAAATACAAGTAATAACCGCATACAAGTGAACATGAATATAGCAATGGTAAATTCAATGCAAAGGAGGGAGGACGGTCCGTCTCAACCTCAAGCCCATTCATGGATGGAATAAGAAAATATCAAGTGATCATATGCAAGGAATCGAGTGAAAACTCCGAATGAAACGCGTAATCCACTATTTGGAATCGCAACGTGCTATCATGCAAACAAGTCGATAATCGGGCAAGCTACACATACAAATAACAGCCACCTAAGGGGTCTTCAAATACCTCTAACCTATCTATAATAAGAAATATAAACCACGGCGTTCACCACGCAAACACAAATCGGCCGTTGGAGCCTTAACAAAAATAAAGTCCGTTCGGAATTTCTCATGATATGGTATTTTGATGTCTCATGATATCTCACTTCAATCCACTAACAGCCCCTTAACCACCCTTTAAAATCTCTTTTCATGACAAATTGGAGTGATATGAGTGAAAAACAAGGGATTCCTTTGCCTTATGTTGAGTTTCTCACATGTACCTTATTATGCAAGTAATGGAATTACAAAGCAAGTCCATTTTTTAACCCTCAAATCAAAATTGTGGCTGAACCAAAGTCTTTAAAATGTTGTTTATACTCAATTTGATATATCATATGCCCCATCTTGGATTTGCAGATTACCCATACCAATTTTGAATTTGAACTTTTTCAACTTATGTCCATTTTTTAAGTCATTTTCACCAACTTTTGTCAATTCTTGCTACAAGCTTTTCCAACATGCCATGACCTCTTTTCTAGGCTTAAAATGTCATTTTGAACAACTTTGATGTTGTGAAGTATTTAATTTGAAGCTTCCTTGCATGAGTTTTAGGCATACGCTAAGAATGACATATAATTCCACTTTCCCAAAATACCCCTGACTTGCACAAACTATAACTTGAGCTTCACAAATCAGATGAAGGCATACCATACCTTTTTGGAAAGGGAATATCATGAGGAACAACCCAAGAATTCATTTGAAAACTCCTTGAAGGTCAAAAGTTGCTTGGAAGACAGACAACTTTCACATACAAATTTTAGTGTCCTCAGATGACCTGTAACTTGCAAGAGCTATAACTTGAGTTCTATAAATCATCTTGATGACTTCCGCCACTCAAATTAAAGCTATGAAGATACTCTACAAGTTTCATATGGACCAGAAATTCATATGAAGCTTGCACTTTGAGTTACACTGCTTTGAAGGTGGACCCAAATCAGGGGATTTTACACTGAAACCCTAATTTGGTAACTCCTCTTCTCCTTGACTCCTGTTGATTTTTCTTTGGCACAACACCACATCCATATTCATGTAGAAAATAATGAATCCCACATTCTTCAAATGAGCCTTAATTCCTTTCAAATCAAGTCTTTGACCTAGGGTTGACCTAGTGTTGACCCAGATAAAACCCTAGTTGACTGACTTCAACTGAGGCTCTTGTAATCATTCCAATGACTTGGCTCTTCTTCAAAATGATCATCTAGACTTTCCCTAACATCCATACACACTCCATGCTCTTGGCTCATAGCTCATACACCCTCTGATGATCCCCAAACAACCTCAAGATAGGAGAGAACCCCATGATTGATCTGTCAACTCTTTAAAGCTCAAATTCTTCTATGATGACCTGAGTAGTCTTGAATATGAATGAAACCCCTTGAACATACCTCTTGAGACAAGAATGGCACTTGATCCCCCCTGATTAAGATAACTTGCTTATGCTATGCTATGCAGATGAATACACTATGTACATGATGCCAATGCAAATGACTATGCAATTGAAACATAAACCTAGGTTAGAAAAGGTTGGGCAAATTTTGGGGTGCAACAGCTGCCCCTATTCAAGCGGCTTGGACCCGACTGGATGAAGAGCGCGCAACCTTCAGACATTCGAGGTACGAGACGGTTGAATACGAAAGAACCCGGAAATTTGCCAACCGCAAAATAAATTGCGTACGACTACTGCTTGGGAAAAATATCATTCAGAAAACCGAATCCGGTTGTCACGGCAACAACTGATCAATTATCTGATAAGAACTGACTTGATTTCGTCCTCAACCACCTGCGTGACGCCACAGGCCTTGAATCCACAATTAATTCCAAATTTTGCTACAATAAGCATGCATCGAGCCAAAGGACCACGTCGAAAACACAAAAGTCTTGACCTTCGTTTGTAGAGAAACAAACAAAATGCTACGTAAAGCGCGAATCAGGCATCCGGTGACTTGAACAAGTTACTCTGTGGGATAAATCTCCGACGACACAGATACTTGAACAAATAATTCCGCAGGGAGCCACTCCGTTAGCACGGGTAATGATTCTGCCAACACTGATAATAATTCCTTTGACAAAAGGTAACAACTCCATCGACCAGGATAACAAACTGCCTCAAACAAGGCATAATAACTCCTCAAACCAGGGCAACAACTCCCTCAACCAGGGTAATAACTCCTTCAACCAGGGCAACAACTCCCTCAACCAGGGTAATAACTCCTTCAACCAGGGCAACAACTCCTTCAACCGGGGTAATAACTCCTTCAACCAGGGTATAACTCCTTCAACCAGGGTATAACTCCTTCAACCAGGGTATAACTCCTTCAACCAGGGTATAACTCCTTCAACCTGGGTAATAACTTCTTCAACCAGGGCAATAACTCCTTCAACCAGGGTAATAACTCCTTCAACCAGGGTATAACTCCTTCAACCAGGGTATAACTCCTTCAACCAGGGTATATCTCCTTCAACCAGGGTATATCTCCTTCAACCAGGGTAATAACTCCTTCAACCAGGGTATAACTCCTTCAACCAGGGTAATAACTCCTTCAACCAGGGTATAACTCCTTCAACTAGGGTATAACTCCTTCAACCGGGGTAATAACTCCTTCAACCAGGGTAATAACTCCTTCAACCAGGGTAATAGCTCCTTCAACCAGGGTATATCTCCTTCAACCAGGGTATAACTCCTTCAACCAGGGTATAACTCCTTCAACCAGGGTAATAACTCCTTCAACCAGGGTATAACTCGTTCAACCAGGGTAATAACTCCTTCAACCGGGGTAATAACTCCTTCAACCGGGGTATAACTCCTTCAACCAGGGTAATAACTCCTTCAACCAGGGTAATAACTCCTTCAACCAGGGTATAACTCCTTCAACCAGGGCAATAACTCCTTCAACCGGGGTATAACTCCTTCAACCAGGGTAATAACTCCTTCAACCGGGGTATAACTCCTTCAACCAGGGTATAACTCCTTCAACCAGGGTATAACTCCTTCAAACAGGGTATAACTCCTTCAACCAGGGTATAACTCATTCAACCAGGGTAATAACTCCTTCAACCAGGGTATAACTCCTTCAACCAGGGTAATAACTCCTTCAACCGGGGTATAACTCCTTCAACCAGGGTAATAACTCCTTCAACCGGGGTATAACTCCTTCAACCAGGGTATAACTCCTTTAACCAGGGTATAACTCCTTCAACCAGGTTATAACTCCTTCAACCAGGGTAATAACTCCTTCAACCAGGGTATAACTCCTTCAACCAGGGTAATAACTCCTTCAACCAGGGTATAACTCCTTCAACTAGGGTAATAACTCCTTTAACCAGGGTATAACTCCTTCAACCAGGGTAATTCTGACGACAGCCGTCAAACACCTACTTCGACGGCAGGTAGTAATTTCAAGATTTTCAATACTGACGTGACAACAGTCTGAAGAAAACTTCGTTGGGGAAGAAGAGAAGCTTAACCAAGCAACTCTGATGGGGAAGAAAACTCTAATGGGGAAATCACGGCGATAACTCCAAAAAATCTGAACTATGAAATCTTGTAATGCCGACATAACAGCGACCTGAGAAGGACTCAGCTGGGGAACAGAGAAACTCAACCAAGCAACTCTGCTAGGGTCCACATGATAGGACGAACACGATCACTGCTCGCCTTGCGCCACAAATCCGACTATCCGAACATCTTCCTGAATCATAATCTCAATTATCTGCAAGGGAAAACAAACATCTGAAACCAACGAGGTAACCAACCTGGTTTATGTTTCTGAATACATATGTTTGATAATGACGTAATGTTTCCATATAGCATGGAAATGCTACGTATTTGGGTTAAATGCAAGTATGATGATACATGCAAATGCAGTGAGGCGCTCCAGCAAAATAAATGCTGAAGACAAAGCTAACTCCGCCGAGGATAACCAGATATCACAGAATTATTCAAGCCAAAATAAATGCTGGAAAAGTGAAACCAACTTCGCTGGGGAATAACATATGTGCCAAGTATGATTGGACTCCTCTGGGGAAAACAGACGGAGTCTTCCTGCGTACTAATGAAGATTGGATTTGAAACTGACGCGCCAACACGGACAGGCCTTACAGTGATTGCCAATACATTTTTTTGGTTGAAGAATCGGAAGACAGTAACATGACTTCTCGACATTCGTCTCACACTTTAAGATTGACTGAATCTGCTCGAATAGCTCTGAGTAGCTCTGATGATACGGAGAAGAACAATTCCTTCGCTTCTGATATGCCTCGGCCTGTGGGACCTCTGTGGGGATAGTCCTCAAAAGGGAATCTGAACATTTGTACCCCGTTGGTCTGATATGAATTGCCCCAGCATTCTGAACTTCGGAGAAATACTTCACACCAAATGCCCCTCGAGTAAAGAATAACTTCTGCGCTCTTAAGATGGCCTGCCCCTGATTGCAATGACTTTGCCCCTGATTAGCTGATCCAGAGCAGTACCTCCAACTACGAGAGATTTACCGAATCTCGACCTGATTGCCCCAGAGTAACTGACTTTGAATGGCTGACCTGACTGGGGAGCACCTAATGGCTTGCCCCGGCTTGCGGAGCATTCGGGCGTTCTGTATTCTATCCTGGACATACTTTCCATTGTAGAAAACTTTCCTGCTGTCAAGCGCTTACTCGCAAGTAAAACAAGTTGTTCTACGTAAAAGACGTATTAATGCAACACATATGATAGTTTTGACATCCCATCTGTTCACTGGGAAAAGGGAAAAACAGTTTATAGCATATAATGCACAAAACATTTATCAACATCAGTACCAACATGGTAAGAGGAACCCTTTCAGGAGTCAAAATCGACGCGACCTTTACCGAAGTATGCTTTTGAAACAACCTGCTTCAATTAGGACTTTTGAAGGTTATAACGTGGTCAGGTTCACGGTTTTGAAGGAAAGGATAAAGGCTCAAAGTTTATTTTAACCCACCCATTCTCCTTGATGTTCTCTGATCCTATGTTCAGCTAATTCGACCTTAGCACTCACCTCTCAGAGGCTGAAAGATAGGAGTGATAGTTCGAGAAATTATGATTGTTGGGAGTGACAGCCACTCACCTTTCGTCTTTGACACTTGAGGTCACACGACTCGTATTTCATTTGAGGATTTTTCCACCCTTTCATCTTTTTTCTTTTCATATCCCTAACTTTTGCCTGGACTGACTCTTTTGAGTTCTTTTGGTTTTTTGAGTCCAGCGGGATGCCCTCGTTTTTGCCTAAGTCAATTGTTTTCTTTTCTTGACTTAGCGGGCTTTTGATTTTTTTTCTCTCTTTTTTCTTTCGAACAAGTCGTGTGACGCTGGTTGTCTGACTCTTTGGGGAATGATGTGACTGTTTCACTCCTAATGCTGAACCATTGTGGTTTCTTAGGCACGACCTCTGGAGGTGTGATTGATCCTCGAACGGACACTCCTTTTGCAGTTTGGACGCTCGGTCAAATTAGCTAACACCTACCCTGCCCCATGTTAAGATTGAGGGTTTTTCATTCGCAGAAAGAACTCCTACTACTAGGCTCAAAGGGGTTGACAAGGGATTATCTTCCTTATAACTCCGGTGTTTAGGGATTTGAAACAATACCTGTACATCATCAACAGGTTTTATTTCAAAAGCATACAATCAGAAGCTTGCATGTCGTTCATTTTCGTCATCCTCCGCAGATCCTTCTTAACCAAGCATTGGACATTTGTAAAAACAATTAGTGAACACGAATGGATTTAATCAAAACATGCATATTTATTTCATTATCATCAATTGAAATGAAAACAACAAGTTTTACGAACAAGATTGCATTTTAAACAGGAAAGAAACTACAAACGTAAAGAAATGACAAGATAAAACAAAGAAAAATGCCAGCTTTCGAGAACCGGGCTTTCACATCTGTCCTGCTGCTGAACCAGCTATCTTCATAATCAGTTATTAGAGGCAGCCTGCCACTGTTCTGATCTACTTTTAACGGCCCACCCGAACTATAGAACTCCTCTTTGCCCACCATACTCCAACCTATTCATGGTTTGGCATTGGTTGTTGTGTAATATTGGGCCCTTCCGTACCAAAATTAATAGCAGTGCTATCAAGCAAATCTTGCACTTTATGCTTGAAAGCGTGGCAGTTTTCGATATTATGGTCGGGTGCCCCAGAGTGGAATTCACAATGCTCATTAGCGTTATAACTGGGTGGGGGTATCCCTGTCGGAGGAGCCATCGTTCTTTTCTCGACCAACTGTAACCGTAACAAATTCTGAAGAAGCTCAGCGTACGATACTGGCGGCGGATCAAATACCCTTTTCGGCTTCCCGTTCTGAATTCTTCGTTGAGCTGGATGTTGTTGCCCATGCTGCTGCGGCTGTTGCTGATGTTGCGCAGGGATTGTCACACTTGCAACTTGTTGTGGTTGGTATTGCCTCCATCCCTTATTTCTTCCCCGAGAGCTACATACCGAATTGGCATCTTCCTGTTTTCTACCCCCGAAAGCCTTCTTATTGCTTCCCGCTGAAGCAGACTCTCCCGCTTGAATCTTACCGATTTTTATCCTGTTTTCTATACGCTCCCCCATCAGGATCAACTCGGAGAAGGTGCTCATTGAGAAGTTGAGCAGCCGGTCATAGTACATTCCTGAGAATGTCCCTACGAACAAGTCCATCATTTCACGCTCCACCATAGGAGGTTGTACTCTGGCAGCCAAATCACGCCATCTCTGGGCGTATTCTTTGAAGCTTTCACTGGGCTTCTGAGAGAGGCTTTGCAGCTGGACTCGGTTAGGGGCGAGATCACTATTATATTGATAATGTCGAACAAAAGCCTCTGCCAGCTCTTTCTAACTCCTGATCTGAGTAGGCTCCAAGCTCATGTACCACTCCAGCGATGGCCCTGACAGGCTATCCTGGAAGAAGTGCATTAGCATCTTTTCGTCGTCTGAATACGCGGACATCCTCCTGTAAAATGAACGAACATGTACCCTAGGGCACGTGTCCCCTTTATATTTATCAAAAGATGGCGCTTTGAATTTCAAAGGTACCCTCAGCCCTGGTACCAATCCCATATTGGACATATCCAGCCCCACAGCGTTCTGGCTAGCCAAACCGTTTACCTTCTCTTCTAGCAATCTCATCCGATGGTTGTCACCCCTAGCTCTTTCATAACCCTCATTCTGACCAGAGAACACATCCTCCTGACGATCCTCCCAGCGAGGTACTGCACCGTATCCAACATAATCTGCATCACGGCCCAGACCCGTTTGGAAGTACCTGGGGTCATACCTCAGATTGCCCGTCTCTTGAGCTTTGTATGCGCTAGTTCCATATCCACGATTACCATAACCATAGTCACCAAACCCAGCCTTGGTGCCAACAATGTTGCCATACCCCATGTTCACACCATTGAAGCCCTGGTTACCATTAATACCATTCATTCCGACATTCTCAACGCCCCTATTGAAACCCTGGTTGACATTACCCACAAATACCCCAGCAGTATCTGCATTGGCATTCATATTACCGGTGTTCCCACCTCCACCTACAGGACCAGTTTCTCCAGCATTCAAACCGGTTACGGGAATAGCATCAGCACTTTGACGATTCTCAATTCGAGGTGAAGCAGCAATATTCTCACCATGCGGTGTCCCGTTGTTTTCAGCCCGTGTGACTATCGGTTGAACCAGATTCTGCAGCTGCTCTTGTCCCTTGGCGATGGTCTCCATGGTTTGCATGAGCAGGGCCATCCTGTCACGCATCTCTTGCATTTCACTCTGCACGTTGTCCATAATCTTCTTCTGATTAGTCCTTGTGGAGTAACGGTGGACCCGCTTTTCTGCAATCCTGAAAATACCTCATCATCCGCAAGGGCAATCAAACTCAATATAGAATTCACATCCGGAGTGGGCAGCTTATACGCAACTGTCTTCCGCACACTACCCATATCAACAATCAGAAATCCGGAGCACTAGAACAGGGAAGTATGTAATGCACCTGCAGCACAGACACACGTTAATGATATACAATGATAAATGGGTATGCAAACAATGCAATGCAAACAGCTGCAACAGGGGATCAAGTGCCCTGAATAAGAGGCCCAAGTCACACCAAGAACAGGTCTCAGACAGACCCTCCAATACTCATCAAACCCTGGTCTCAGACAGACCTCACAAAGAACTCCAGCCTGGTCTCGGATAGACCCAATAATATAACCCACACCTGGTCTCTGACAGACCTAGTAACAGTCCACAAAATATCCACAATCCTGTATCTCATGAGAAATGAACCGGTAGTCTGAAGGTCAAGTTACCTGCATGCCCCAAGTCCCTCTCACAGGTAGATGTCCCTATAACTGGCACAAGGTACGACATCCTATGCGGTCGTTGGCGTCACAAACTTTCAGGGTTGATGATATGATTCCCAGAAGGAGTGGCATCATCAAATCCTGAAGAGGCCTCACTTAGCCAACTTCCAAATGATCGGTCCCCGGAGTCGACAATCCAACTAACCAACAGCCCACTGCACCCAAAGGGTGAAATAGGAAGTCAACCAGAAAGACCTCGTCCGAGCGTAGATTTCGCGGGAAGCTAGTACATGCAAAGCATGCACACCCCCACTAATCTCTACTCTAATTCTAGGTGCACTCAAGCCCAGGTCCGGCTTATCTCTCAATCATAGAACCCCCATCAAACCCACAATACAGCAATAATAGAACCCCCATACAAAGCCCACGACGGGAAAACAAGCGCTAGGATTGACTCGCGTAGGGAACCTTTTTCCCCAGCAGAGTCGCCAGCTGCTGGGGATGACCCAGGCAGCTAGGAAGAAAATCCAAGGCGAGACTCGCATAGGGAACCATCGCAGTCCCCAGCAGAGTCGCCAGCTGTCGCTACTGCGAAAATCGGCGCCGGCAATACAGAAGAGTCGCCACCGTGCGTTATTTATCCCAACGGAGGGAAAGGAAACGCTCGAAGTAAACCTCGCAAAAAACGGGAAAGGTATGGTCATCGCAACCAAAACCTGGATTTGGGAGTCGGTTACGCAAGGGGAAGGTATTAGCACCCTTCACGTCCGTCGTACTCGACGGGATCCACGCTTGCTTGTTTGTACGAATTACACTTCTATCTAAACTAAAGGATGAGGACTAAAAAGAAAAGAAAACATGACTCGGCAAAGCATCGCACTTTATGCCTACGTATTCCCGTCTGGAACGAGAAATCAGAGTCAACGTAGTTCGCCTAACTACGGGGGAGGATGGGTGAAGGTTGCTCGCTAGGATATCGCATCCTATGCCTACGTACTTCCACACAGCATGGAAGATCAGAGCAAACGTAGTTCGGGCTACGCACGACACAAGCTGTTCAAGTGTCTTTTATGAAAAATCTCACCTTAAACAAAGGTTTTCTTATTGCAAAAAGGTTTGTTTGTTCAAATCTTTTGACGGAAGAAGTGAATTGATTGCTATTATAACCTTTATTAATGTTTTTCTATTGTTTGAAGAAAGAAGAGATGACACTCTAAAATCCTAGGGTTGAAAAGGGAATAAAATCTACCCTAATGTTATCATACATGGGTTAGCTCCTAATGTCTATCACATCCTCCCTTGAACAAGGAAGAATGGAAGTCCTACGGGAAAGGAAAACGAAAGGAAGAAACGGAAATACAAGTAATAACTGCATACAAGTGAACATGAATATAGCAATGGTAAATGCAATGCAAAGGAGGGAGGACGGTCCGTCTCAACCTCAAGCCCATTCATGGATGGAATAAGAAAATATCAAGTGATCATATGCAAGGAATCGAGTGAAAACTCCGAATGAAACGCGTAATCCACTATTTGGAATCGCAACGTGCTATCATGCAAACAAGTCGATAATCGGGCAAGCTACACATACAAATAACAGCCACCTAAAGGGTCTTCAAATACCTCTAACCTATCTATAATAAGAAATATAAACCACGGCGTTCACCACGCAAACACAAATCGGCCGTTGGAGCCTTAACAAAAATAAAGTCCGTTCGGAAGTCCAAATTACAAGTTCGAATACAAAACATAAGAAAAATAGCAAAAGGTGCTAAAAAAATTAAATAAAAATCTCCAATTCCCTACATCAAGCCACAAACCAGGGGTGAGAGATACCACAAAAATATCCAAAGATAAATGGTCAAATAAGATGGAAACATTGCAAGATATCTCATGTATACCAAAGGAAAGATTAAAGTGGAGCATGTTAAAGAAAGCATCCAAAACCAATTAAAATGGTACAATAAAATTCCCACAAAAATATATCACAATACCTCAACGTTTTATGAGATCCCTGCAAAAGGATTGACATTTAAATTGTGTTTTGATAGGTCAAAGAAATTCAACAAAATGATAGCACCAGCATTGGCCTTTTTATGAAGACCCAAATGTAAAAACTCCAAAGAAAATGTCAAAAAATGGTAAAATTATAATTTCAGTTTTATTAAATCCTAGACAGCTTAAAGATTCAGCACAAAAAAATGGGGATCAAAAAGACTAATTTTCCTATTTTTTATGATTATTTGAAGTCAGCATACAAAACAGAAAAAATAAAAGAAACATGGCAATAGGAAAATAAAAGAAAATAACATGAATAAATAAAAGTGGCATGAGGCTTATGTGGCCGATTGCGTGGCGCAGTGAGAGGCGTTGGATGAATGGAAGAAACCTTGACTTGGAAATGCATCCGACGGTGTTAACACCTTCTTCTCCAAATCAAATTTTTCAACTTTGTGAATAGTAACCCGCAGCTCCATGAACATGAGTTTTTTGCTACTTTGAAGCACCATAACTCCATCAATAATTATCCGTTTCGCACAAAATTTTGGTCAAACTTGAAGGAAAAAAATCAAGGAATCCAAATATGGTCTTAGATTTTCTTGAAACTCTCTCTAACTCCCAAAACGTGGCACCTCAAGAACCAAAAATTGTCATAAAACCCATCTTTTTTGTACTAGAATCCATGTAGGAGATGAGAGCAATGTAATGCAACAACAATAATGCAAGAAAGACTCATAAATCATGAGTTATGTCGAATTCTTTATACCTCCGAAAAATGGCTTATGGAGCTTCACTCGATCACCAATTCTTTGAGAAAATGATGTGGACACGTCCTATAATTGATGAGGAAGGTGTTTGGATGGAAAGAAAGGAGTGAATTGATGGAAAACAAATAATCAATTTTTCACTTGGAGCTCACTTTAATGGAGTTGTGTAGCTTGGTTCATGCATCAATTATGGCCAAAAAAGTGTTGAATCAATTGTAAGAATGATAAGGAATGTATTTGCAATGGTGGGATGAACCAAAAGTGGGAGAAAAATGGAATTGAAAATTTGAGTTTTCAAGTGTAGAAAAATGTGGGAAAATGGAAAAATGGTGAAGAGAAAAATGAAGATTCAATATGATTTGCAAATGGAGAAAATGGATTCAACATCAACTATCACCAACCTTTACTCTTAATTATCTCAATCCAATATATAGGAGAGCATGGAGAGATCTAGAGTCTTCTAGATCAATCTAGGATGATTCTAGAAACTTCATGAATTTCTCATGATATGGTATTTTGATGTCTCATGATATCTCACTTCAATCCACTAACAGCCCCTTAACCACCCTTTAAAATCTCTTTTCATGACAAATTGGAGTGATATGAGTGAAAAACAAGGGATTCCTTTGCCTTATGTTGAATTTCTCACATGTACCTTATTATGCAAGTAATGGAATTACAAAGCAAGTCCATTTTTTAACCCTCAAATCAAAATTGTGGCTGAACCAAAGTCTTTAAAATGTTGTTTAGACTCAATTTGATATATCATATGCCCCATCTTGGATTTGCAGATTACCCATACCAATTTTGAATTTGAACTTTTTCAACTTATGTCCATTTTTTAAGTCATTTTCACCAACTTTTGTCAATTCTTGCTACAAGCTTTTCCAACATGCCATGACCTCTTTTATAGGCTTAAAATGTCATTTTGAACAACTTTGATGTTGTGAAGTTTTTCATTTGAAGCTTCCTTGCATGAGTTTTAGGCATACGCTAAGAATGACATATAATTCCACTTTCCCAAAATACCCCTGACTTGCACAAACTATAACTTGAGCTTCACAAATCAGATGAAGGCATACCATACCTTTTTGGAAAGGGAAGATCATTAGGAACAACCCAAGAATTCATTTGAAAACTCCTTGAAGGTCAAAAGTTGCTTGGAAGACAGACAACTTTCACATACAAATTTTAGTGTCCTCAGATGACCTGTAACTTGCAAGAGCTATAACTTGAGTTCTATAAATCATCTTGATGACTTCCGCCACTCAAATTAAAGCTATGAAGATACTCTACAAGTTTCATGTGGACCAGAAATTCATATGAAGCTTGAACTTTGAGTTACACGGCTTTGAAGGTGGACCCAAATCAGGGGATTTTACACTGAAACCCTAATTTGGTAACTCCTCTTCTCCTTGACTCCTGTTGATTTTTCTTTGGCACAACACCACATCCATATTCATGTAGCAAATAATGAATCCCACATTCTTCAAATGAGCCTTAATGCCTTTCAAATCAAGTCTTTGACCTAGGGTTGACCTAGTGTTGACCCAGATAAAACCCTAGTTGACTGACTTCAACTTAGGCTCTTGTAATCATTCCAATGACTTGGCTCTTCTTCAAAATGATCATCTAGACTTTCCCTAACATCCATACACACTCCATGCTCTTGGCTCATAGCTCATACACCCTCTGATGATCCCCAAACAACCTCAAGATAGGAGAGAACCCCATGATTGATCTGTCAACTCTTTAAAGCTCAAATTCTTCTATGATGACCTGAGTAGTCTTGAATATGAATGAAATCCCTTGAACATACCTCTTGAGACAAGAATGGCACTTGATCCCCCTGATTAAGATAACTTGCTTATGCTATGCTATGCAGATGAATACACTATGTACATGATGCCAATGCAAATGACTATGCAATTGAAACATAAACCTAGGTTAGAAAAGGTTGGACAAATTTTGGGGTGCAACACCGAATACCCGCAAGCAAAGCCATACAGTAACAATACAAGCAGAGGGAACAACTCAACCTCTAGTGCAATCATGCTCCTAGATTAAAGTCAGTCTGAACATGGACTTATTCTAATGCATCAAGCAAATCAAACAAGGCACATCAACACAGAAAAGAAAACAGACAAGAAAGCAGATCAACAACTCTCTCTTTCAACTCCAAGCTTCAGCTCTTCTAACAGCAACCCAGTCTTCAGACTTCAATCACCCTTCAATGCTATCACTTCTCATGATAAATATCAATTTGTTTCTCCAGGTTTCAACCCATCAGAGATATAAGTTTCAACTTATCTTCCTTTCTCCAAGCTTCATCTTTACAGTCAATTCCACCTTCAGGCTTTGCTTCTAACTACAAGTATCAACTTGATTCATTCAGGCTCTCCATGCATCAGTGTAAGTATCAACTCATCTTTTATTCCTCAAGCCTCAGCCCTACACTCAATCTCAATTGAATCCTCTTCATAGGTATCAACGTAGTCTTCAAGCTTCAGCTCTCTTTGCTTTACCAGTATCAACTTGGTCTTCTTCCTCTACAAGCTTCAGCTTCTCTGAGTAGTCTTCACTCATCTGGAAGTGTCAACTTCATCCTTCAATCTTTTCTCAAGCAAGGAACTCCTCACTCTTCATTCAATCTCCATTGGATCTTCAAGTGTCAACCTGTTCTTCCTGCTCTTCAAGCTTCAGCTGCAATGGCAATGCTCAAGGAATCACCCTCTTCCACACTCTTCAATGAAGTCTTCATCTTCAAACTCAAGCCCAACATATCTCAAGATACTCAAACCAGAAGATAATTGATTTAACAGGATGAGGGGAAATGATAAACAGCTTACTGACAACCAAAGGAAGCCTGTAAGGGTTCATCATTATGAGAGACTGGTTCCCTCAAAGTTCTACTTCTCAGATAAAGCCACTCATCCTTCCAAAGGAGGGATGTGAATATCTGAGAAGGAATTTTAGTCATTGGAAGGGATGGAAGCACAAGATGCTTTCCATGTTTGTGAAAGAAATAATTCTAACTACAAGACTCTCCCTATGTCCTATCTCCTAATCTTCATCAGACACCTTCAGGCACCAACAAACCCAAAGCTCCAAGCAACTTCAAGCAACTTCAATCATCCTCTTCTTGTCTTCAACTTGTCTTCAATCTCAACCAAAGGCAAACCAAGCACTAACCCTAATCTAAGGGAACTAGAGAAGTTAAACTAATTGAATTAGTAAATTAGGATCACCTAAAACCTAGTACTAAAGTTAGTCCTAACTAAAATACTAAAATCAATTGTAAAATCCTACAAAAATTACTATGGGAACCTAGGTCAATCATGACTCTACCACATTAGTTTCAAAGATCAAACCATCAAATTGGACCTAGAACTAAATTCTACATCCTAAGGTATCAAACCTAAACCCTAAAAGGAAGCATCTAAATATCAATCTAGAAAGCACACCTATTTTCATCACAAAAAAGTGAGAAACATTCTATGGGATCATACATGTCTAACCTAATCACACACAAAAAATTAGGCTCAAAATCATCACCATGAGATCATACAAAATTCCACAAAAATATGCATCAAACATAATCATTTTAATATCAATTAAAATGCAAAATTCCAATTAAATCAGAAATTACATGAAAAAATGAAAATCCAATTGAATTGGATTAATTTTCAATTAATTATGATTTTTACAAGAACCATAAACAAAATGAAAAAAAAATAAGAAAATCCAATTAAAATGAATAAGCGCGTGGTGTAAATAGCAGTCATTTTCAGTTAAAAATCTGGGTTGGGCTCGCTGGGGGTGTGGATAACACTTAGATCACTAAGCCCAAAACACTGAATAAATCAAACGCATTGTTTCATCATCAGAAATCTTTCACAATTCAATTTTAAAACGTGGCCCTTGGATCAGCTTCCAGTCAAAGGTCAAAACAGGATCCAATGGTGTAAACTTCATCTCCTACCTTTCAAACCTTTGAGTTTTGTGCCCAGCTCTGGCCACCACCGGTGGAACTCCGACCATCCCCTTCAACCCTAGTTCTCCCTAGAAGCCTCCAATCCAAGAGGTCAAAACATGAAACTCATTCCAAATCTTGCCACGAATTCAACCATACTCATAGTTTCTTCTGAAACCTCAAGAATCATCATCTCCCAATCTCAACCGAAAATGGCAATTCTCCTAATTTGTCTCTAATTCATCAATTAACCATCTGAAATCCATCCTATTCCATTCTACAATCGATCTAGCACCCTAATTCAACCTAATTCTACCTAAATCATGCTATAGGAAGAAGGTTACCAACCTGGAAATTCTTGAATAACAGATGCACCAAATCTTCACTTCAAGCTCTCAAATCTTCTGGACACGATCACTGAACCTCCTCCTTGCTTCTGTATGCAAAAGAATCAATGGAAAGTGCTTTAATATTGAAACGCGATGATGAGTTGCAGGTGCTGAAAATCACTTGCTCATACACGATCTAGCCACCAATTCTTCTTGGAAATGATCTGGAATCACTCCTTGACATCCATGGAAGAAGTATCAATCAAGAAAATGAATGGAAATTGAGGAATTTGGTGAAACCGATTTCAATTGCAATCCAAGAAAACTCAATCTCAAGCTATGCTCAATCCTTCAATGATCACCAAACCCTTCAATGGATCCACTCTACTCCTTATATAGATGAAGTTTGGATGATCTAGAACCCTCTAGATCCTTCCAATGAGATTTTCCACTTCTCATGTCATGAGATTTTCCAATCACTTATCATGCCATGCTCAATTCTGTTTCCCTTGGTACAGCCACTTATTCTCATCCCAAAATCTCCCCAAGTGAGATATTATAGGTGTTTAGCTTGCAAAAAGCCTTGCTCATGCCTTGATTTTGAGTTATGCCCATGTTACTTAATATGCAAGCAAGTGCTTTTCAAAGCAAGTCCATGAATTGAATCTCAACTCAAAAATGTGGCTAAACCATTGTTTTTAAAATGTTTTCTAGAGTCAAAATGATATATTACATGCCATGGTTTGGATGTGTAGGTTGAAAATATCAATTTCCAACTTTGGTTTATTTAACTTATGCCCTTATTTTAGGTCATTTTTGCAACTTTGAGCTACAAGCCTTTCCATCATCTCATTACCTCCTTAATAGCCTTAAAACATCATTTTGAACAAGTTTGATGTTGAAGATTTTTCCATTTGAAGCTTGGAAATAGGAGTTATGGCCTTATGGTTGAAATGACCTGTAATCTCTAAATGACCAAAATGCCCTTGACTTGTCAAAGCCATAACTTGAGTTCTACAAATCCTATCAAGGACTTCTAGTACTCTCTAGAAAGCTAAGAAGATAAGGAACAACATTCATGCTGACCAAAAGTTCATAGGAATCATCCTTCTTGGGCAAACGTTTGATGCAAGTTGGGAAACTTTCAAGGCCCCAGATTCACATACTTCAGATGACCTGTAACTTGTCAAAGTCATAACTTGAGTTCTACAAATCCTATCAAGGACTTCTAGTACTAAAATTAAAGCTAAGAACAAGATCTACAACATTCATGTTGGGGGTAAGATGAGATGACAATCACATCTTGAGCTAAATTGCCTTGAAGATAGGGGTCAAACTAGGGGATTTTACACTGTCAAGCCTTAGAAACCCTAGCTTGAAACTTCTCAAACTCTTCAATCATGATGAGTTGACCTTGGAATCATCCTTATAACATCTCAATGCATCAATCTATGATCACATGGCTCTTGGATTAGGTCTCAACCCTCTCCAAATCATCAGTTGACCTAGGGTTGACCCAGTCAAACCCTAATTACACCACTCATGGCTGAGGCTTCTTTAATCTTGTACCATGACCTGTCTAGGCTTCATGATGGCTTTCAAGACATCTCATGAGCTCTCTCAAGGCTTCAAGTCCACATTCATGGTTTCAGAATCATCTGAGGAGCTCCCACAACTCTCAAGTTAGGAGGCACACAACCTTGGTTTCCACCACTCATCTCTGAGAATCTTCTGACTTCTCTGACAAAGATATCAACCCTTGAACACTTGAATAACCTTCTTATCTAGCTTCATAGCCTTGTATAGCTCTTGATTGGTACTCATACCTCTTAATCTCCTACATACATGTCAATGAAATGCAAATGATAATGCTAATGTGAATGAAATGCAACATAAGCTAGGTAAAGAAATGTTGGTCAAATTTTAGGGTGCAACAACTGCCCCTATTCAAATGGCTTGAACCTGAATGGGTGAGAAGCGAACGGCTCTCAGCCAATCAAGGTGCGAGACGGTTGAATACCGAAAAACCCGGAAATTTGCCAACTGCACAAGTACACGGTACTCTGATGGGAACAAATCTTCGAAAATTGAAACATTAGCCGCACGGCAACTAGCTGGAGAATTGGTCACACGGTAACCGGTAATACATGGTCGATCATGCCGTCAGGCATCAAGATTCCTCGGGACTCATCAGGTCAACAATCAAGTTAATCATGCCATCAGGCATTCAAAGAAATCTTTTGGGCATCAGCCGGACTTCATCAGTAAGTCGGGAACGGAATTCTCAGTCAATCATGAACCAGTTGGGGATATCCAAACTTTTACCATCGGGTACTCCGCATCAGCTGGGAGAACTGCTTCGTCAATACGGTTGGACTTCAATCATCAAGTCTTCAAGGGAAGTTTCAACTTCACTGTTCAGAAACCTGCTGGGGATGACACATCTCCGCTGGGGATTCTGGAGAACTATCAAGTAACTCTGCTTCGGGGATCCAGAAATCGTTCTGGGTGAATCAACTCTGCTGAGGAAATCAAGAATCATCTTGAACAACTAACTCCGTGGGGACTTCAAGAATCGTCCTGAACCCATAACATCTGCTGGAGATTTCAGGGATCATCCTGAGCAAACGCTCTGCCGGGGACTCTAAGCATCGACTTTGAGCAACCAACTCTGGCGACTGTACTGGGGATTTTAAGAATCATCTCAAGCAAACGGCTCTGCGGGGAAGCACCTGCAAAACAAGAACGGTAATGACCTAGCTCATGTTTAGTATGCATATGCTTGACTATGGCGCAATGCTCCACACGGTGGAAATGCTATGCACTCATGCAAAATGTTATGCAATCATGCAAAATGCTACTGCCCCGTCAGCAAAATAAATGCCGACGAGATAATATTTCTGTCAAGGAGAAAGAACCACTCTGGTGGAGGAAGGAATCATCCTTCCATGGAGAGAAGGTCACGCCAATCTCAATCGGACTCTGCATGGGGAAATGATCTTCAGTTGACTGCTGTCGGGGAACGAAGTTCTACGAGAACCTGGACCTGCTGAGGAGAGCGATGTCAATCGCGGAAATAAACTGCACGGCCTTCACGGCTAACCCTCCTAGAGACAACGACTCCGATGGGGAAATACATCATCAGCTATTCAACACTCTACTGGGGACAACCAATCATGGCCCGAACTGCTTTCCAAGGACTCGGCTCCCTCGGGGATCTGCAAACTCGGCTGGAGAAGAAGAAATCATCCTGCTTGGGGGGAGAGCACGACTCTGTGGGGAATCTCAATTCCGCTGGGGACTTCAGTCTGGAACTATCGATTGCTGCACACTTCAGTGAATGGTCTCCTACGAGACTTGCACTCGTGACCCGGTGTTGGGGGATGAACACACGCTTCGGCGCCTGACTCAGCTGGGGAGATGCTGTTCCTTCAGGATGCATCTGATTGGGGAGAGAATCCTCTCTGCTTGGGGGACGTATTAACGCTTACGATCTCACATTCGGACTCTGCGGGGAGAGGCTGCTGAACTTTGCTGGAGAAGGAGAAATCATCCTGCTTTGGGGCGCATACGGCGCACTGTCTGGAATCTGCTACACCTGTAACAACACAAACAAACAGACAAGACACCCTTCTCAAAGGGACCTATCAAGGTTATCATCTTGTGACAATGTTCAAGTAATTCATTGTTTCAACAATCAGTAGCCTAGGCCAGTAAGTTTATGTATGCGCATTTTGTCAAAAACATCGGCGTTCTTTTTCGCAAACAAAACAGATAAATGCTAAACAAACAAACAGAATTGCTGAATAGTATACATTTTATTGATAACGAACCCCTGAATGGGTAAAAATGTTTTACAACAGATGCAAGCTCCTGGAATGAGGAAGCCGCGCAAAAAATAAAACATAAATATACATCAGTATATACAAATGTCGGCAACGAGGCGTAGACGAACACCATGAGTTGATCCCTCTATGACCCACTCGACTTCGATACTTCTCCGACGCTTCAGCTTCAGAAGAGGTTGATTCAGATAAACAGCCCTCAGGTCTTCCAAACCACTAAACAATGAAAGTCCACACGCGGAACGCAGTCACTTGCTTTTTCAAATCCCTAACTTTTGCGTGAACCGCCCTTTGCGGGTTTTCAGTTCACCGGGATAACCTTTTTTGCCAAAGTCGCCCATCCGGGTTTTCGACTTTGCGGGTGTACATTTTTCGATTTATATCCCTAATTTTTGCCCGAACCTTTTTCCTTTTTTATGGTTCGCCGGGATGCCCCATCTTTGCCTGGATACTCTTTTTCTTTCCAGCGGGTCATTTTTAAGCAAAGTATTTTTTAACTGCGTCCGCGTTCACCGGGGATGCAAAATCTTCACCATGCATCGTGGATAACAACAAAGCTCCTCCCAAGAAGACCTTGCTGACGACATACAGACCTTCGTAATTGGGAGTCCACTTGCCCCGGTGATCGGAGTGTGGAGGAAGAATCTTCTTTAGGACGAGATCACCCGTCTGAAAGCTTCTAGGACGCACCTTCTTATCATAAGCTTTCTTCAATCGACTTTGGTATAGACGACCATGCGCAATCGATGCTAACCTCTTCTCGTCCATCAGGTTGAGTTGGTTCAGTCGGCTCTTAATCCATTCTGCCTCGTCGAGTTTCACATCAACCAAAACTCGCAAAGAAGGGATCTCCACTTCTAACGGCAGGACAACTTCCATACCGTACACTAAGGAGAAAGGAGTTGCCCCGGTTGACGTACGTACCGTTGTACGATAACCGTGTAGTGCAAACGGCAGCATCTCGTGCCAATCTTTGTAGGTCACAACCATCTTCTGAACAATCTTCTTTATGTTCTTATTGGCCGCTTCAACGGCGCCATTCATCTTCGGCCGGTAAGGAGATGAGTTGTGCTGTTCAATCTTGAAACTCTGGCACAGCTCCTTCATCATCTTGTTATTCAGATTCGAACTATTATCAGTAATGATCCGCTCGGGAATTCCGTAACGACAGATGATATCCCTCTTTATGAATTTAGCCACCACCTGCTTGGTCACGTTAGCATATGAGGCTGCCTCCACCCACTTGGTGAAGTAGTCGATAGCTACTAGAATGAAGCGATGACCGTTAGATGCAGTGGGCTCGATCTTGCCTATCATGTCGATGCCCCACATGGAGAACGGCCACGGGGAGGACATGACATTTAACGGGCACGGCGGCACATGAACTTTATCAGTATAAATCTGGCATTTATGACATCTCTTCGCGAATTTAAAGCAATCTGATTCCATCGTCAGCCAGTAGTATCCTGCTCTCAGGATCTTTCTCGTCATAGCATGCCCGCCGGCGTGTGTAACGCCCCGATTCTGAATTCCCATTAATTGTTGAGTCTTTTAATTTATCTAATTGATGTTTGTGTAAATTGAGAAATTATATATTGTTATTATGTGGTGTTTGCTTATTTTATCTATTTTACCGATTCGGAGAGTTTTCGGGGAATTAGAGTAAAAAGGGCATTTTAGACATTTAGCACCTTAGTGTGAGAATTGATTGATAAGTGTTGGAAAGAATTTGAGAGGAAAGAAATAGAGATGAAAATAGAATAAGAGAGGAAAAGAAAGAAAGATAGTAACATAAGAAGAAAAACAAGAGAAAGAAAAGAGGAGAAGAGAAAGAGAAGAGAAAGTGGAGAGGAAAACCTAGAATCATCAAGGAATCGTCACCAAAGCTTGCAATCGATCGGTAAGGGTGTGAAACTCCATCATCTCTTTAATGTGTATGATTGTATGTGTATGTGTGTGGATTTTGTAGAGTTTCTACTCTTTTTCCACTTAGGTTAGAAGTTGGTTTTGTGAGTAGAATGAGGTTTTAATCGGTTAGAAATCGGATTAGACGATGTAGTTTAGTCGGGTGATGGTTGAGTTGTGCTATTGTGACTGGTTTGGATTTAATCGGTTGGTTGTGTGGAGTTTGGGCTTTGAGACAGCCATGGAGGTTCTGTCTTCGCAAGTTCGCCAGGCGAATGGCAGCGAAGCTTCGCCAGGCGAAGCCCAGCGAGCTGTAGCGAAGCAAGTCAGAAGCTAATACCCTGTGTTCGCTGGCAAGTTCGCCAGGCGAGGTGAGTTGGCGAAGGTTCGCCAGGCGAGTGGGTAGCGAGCCTCAGCGAGTAATTCCAGAATTACTCCCAGTGGACTTCGCTGGGGAGTTCGCCAGGCGAAGGCCAGCGAGCATTCGCTGCGTGGTTTCGCCAGGCGAAGGTTGGCGAACCTGGCAGTGTTATTTTGTTTTGCTGTTTGTTCATGGCATGATGTTTGATTGATTCAATTATGATTAATGCCTATATGAATGATTGATGTGTGAACCGTTTCAACATGTCGTGCTGTGGGTGGCCGAAAGGCGTGAATCCTAGATTGTAGAGTAAATGATAAATCTTGAATATTTGATAATCTTGTGTATTTACTCGAATTGAATAGAAACGCATTGATGGGCTGATATGTGTGTATACCATGTGTGGAATGGTGCATAATGTGAATGCATGATAGATATATGCGATGTATGTGATAAATGCAATGAATATGTTTGTGAGCATAGTATGCATTTTTGTGTCGATTGATCCCTCGGAGGATTAGCAGAACCTCGTATGATACGATGGTTATATTTGATTCCTTGGAGAATCGGTTGCATTGTGTGATTCCTCGGAGAATCGGTCATGGCATGTAATCCCGTGGAGGATTGGTTAGAGTATTTGATTCCGTGGAGAATCTGCTGAGTACTTGATCCCGTGGAGGATCTGCTGAATATTCGATTCCGTGGAGAATCTGATGAATATTTGATTCCGTGGAGAATCTGCTGAGTACTTGATCCCGTGGAGGATCTACTGAATACTCGATTCCTTAGGGAATTTGTTGAATGAGTCGGTACCGCATTTGCATCTGCATAGGGTCGTGTGTCGGTCTCTATGAGTTGCATGAGTCATCTGTGTATGATGCATTGGTTGTGTGAATATAACTGTGTATGTTATATGTGATTGTTTGGAGGAAATATAGTGAATGTTCATGTGTATGTGTAGAGACATGATTATTTGTATATGCTTAATGTGGTGAGAACATAATTTGAGTATAACTTGTACCAATATGAGTATGTGTATATATACAATTTTATGCATTAACTGTTATGATGTTGTTTCTCACCCTTCTGCTGTTTTATAATGCTCTATGAGGCATTGCAGAGTAGGAAGCTGGAGGTTCTTTTTGTGAAGCGATGTCTTCATTCTTTTTGGTCAATGGCTCTGATATGTAACATCTGGGTAGTTAGGAAGCCTTTGACTCTTTTGGAGTTACATATGTTTTGATTCTTTTGTGATACATATGTGTATGTATCTGCTGTGGATATGTTATAAAGCATGAATTAACTGATGGTTGTATATACCTTTATGAATGTGATTGATTCAATATTTGGATGTTTCCGCTTTTATTCTAAATATTGAGATGTGGGTTACCCATTGGTATGTGTTTAATTTCATGATAATGTGATGCGCCTCTTTTATACCATGTTTTAATTAAACTCTGATCAAATAAATTTTCTATGTGCCGAATTGATTTATCTAATTTATTTGGGGTATAGAAAGGGGGTGTTACATTAAGTGGTATCAGAGCCAGTGTTGAGTCAGTCGTGTCTGTCTTGTTGTTGTGTTGGTTGAACGGTTGTTTAACCTTGTTGTTGATTTTTGGGAATCCTCAGAATATGGCAGGTCGTAATGACAATGCTATGGCAGCGGCGTTAGAGGCTATGGCCAGAGCTGTGCAGGGTGCACCTAACGTGAATGCGAATGATGAGTTCAGGAAGAACCAACCACCGGTGTTTAAAGGGAGATTTGATCCGGATGGTGCTCAGATATGGTTAAAGGAAATTGAGAGAATTTTTAGGGTGATGGATTGTGCTGAAGGGAATAAGGTGAGACTAGGGACTCACATGCTGAGAGAAGAGGCCGATGACTGGTGGGTCAGCATGAGGCAAGTTCTTGAGGTCGACGACGAGGAGATTACGTGGGATTTATTTCGTGCTGAGTTTCTAAGGAAGTATTATCCCGAAAGTGTTAAAGGGAAGAGAGAAATGGAATTTCTGGAATTGAAGCAAGGTAATATGTCGGTGGTGGACTACACCGCTAAGTTTACTGAGTTAGTGAAGTTTCACCCTCACTATGATGCGGTTACGGCGGAATTTTCCAAATGTATCAAGTATGAGAATGGCTTGCGTCCAGAGATAAAGCAAGCGGTGGGGTATCAAAGGATACGAAGATTTTCGGATTTGACCGAGTGCTGTAGGATTTATGAAGAAGACAGTAGAGCTCGTTCTACTCATTATAAGGGTTTGAGCGAGAGGAGAGGGAAGCAGCAAGTGCGAAGCGGACCTTATGTGACGCCTGCTGAGAAGGGCAAACATAAGGGAAACTTTGATAGGAGACCCGGAGGAGGTTCCGGTGCGATCAAATGTTTTAAGTGTGGCGTGATGGGCCACAAGTCTTATGATTGTGGAAAGTTCAAGGCAAAGTGTTCCAACTGTGGACTCTTTGGTCATGATGCAGCAGAGTGTAGAAAGAATGTTGTGAAGTGTTTTAATTGTGGCGAGGTGGGTCACATTAGCCCGAATTGTACCAAACCAAAGCAAGCTCCGGCGGGCGGAAAAGTTTTCGCATTAGCAGGTTCAGACGCCACTAATGCGGCAGATCGTTTGATTAAAGGTACATGCTTTATTAATGATATGCCTTTAGTTGCTATTATTGATACTGGAGCGACTCACTCGTTCATTTCTCTTGCGTGTGCTAAGCGGTTGGATTTGTGTATGGTTTCTTTGAGTAGTGGTATGGTTATTGGGACTCCCGCTTCGGGGTCGGTAACTACTTCTTTGGTGTGTGCAAGTTGTCCTTTGACCATGTATGGTAAGGACTTCGTTATGGATTTAGTGTGTTTGCCGTTGGAAGGTTTGGACGTAATCTTGGGTATGAATTGGTTGCAATTTAATAGGGTTCATTTGGATTGCTATCACAAGTTAGTAAGGTTTCCTTCTTTGGAAGATGGTGAAAACGAGAGTTTTCTTTCCACTAAAGAGTTGAAGAAACTTTTAGCGGACAAAGCTCAGTTGTTTGGTTTGTTTGCATCGTTGTCGGTGGAGAGCAAAGTTGAGCTCGACGTGTTTCCTGTGGTTTGTGAATTTCCTGAAGTGTTTCCGGAAGATGTTGCGGATGTGCCGCCAAAGAGAGAGGTTGAATTTTCTATTGATCTAGTTCCAGGTACTAGACCGATTTCGATGGCCCCGTATCGGATGTCGGCATCGGAGTTGGTGGAATTGAAGAAGCAGTTGAATGATTTGTTGGATAAGAGATTTGTAAGACCAAGTGTTTCTCCTTGGGGTGCGCCGGTATTGTTGGTAAAGAAGAAGGATGGTAGTATGCGATTGTGTATTGATTATCGGCAGTTGAATAAGGTGACAATTAAGAACAAGTATCCGCTTCCAAGAATTGATGATCTGATGGATCAATTGGTTGGAGCCCGTGTTTTTAGTAAGATTGATTTAAGATCCGGTTATCACCAGATTCGAGTTAAGGAAGAAGATATTTCGAAGACGGCTTTTAGAACACGATATGGTCACTATGAGTATACGGTGATGCCATTCGGAGTTTCTAATGCGCCAGGTGTTTTCATGGAATATATGAACCGTATCTTTCACGAGCAGTTGGATCGTTTTGTGGTAGTGTTTATCGATGACATTTTGATTTATTCTAAGTCTCGAGAGGAACACGAAGAACATTTAAGGATTGTGTTGCGAATTTTGAAGGAGAAGAAGTTGTATGCAAAGTTGTCTAAGTGTGAGTTTTGGTTGTCGGAGGTGAGTTTTCTTGGGCATATTATTTCCGGCAATGGTATTAGTGTGGATCCATCCAAGATCGATGCGGTAATGCAATGGGAGACTCCAAGATCGGTTACGGAAATTCGAAGCTTTTTGGGCTTGGCCGGTTACTACCGGAGGTTTATCGAAGGATTTTCGAAGTTAGCACTTCCGTTAACGCAATTGACTTGTAAAGGAAAGACTTTTATTTGGGATGTTATTTGTGAAGAGAGTTTCATGGAATTAAAGAGAAGGTTAACAACAGCGCCAGTTTTGATTTTGCCGAATCCTACGGAACCTTTTGTGGTTTATTGCGATGCTTCTTTGTCAGGATTGGGTGGTGTATTGATGCAAGATGGGAAGGTCGTGGCGTATGCTTCTAGGCAGTTGAGAGTGCATGAAAAGAATTACCCTACTCATGATTTGGAGTTAGCGGCCGTGGTGTTCGTTTTAAAAATTTGGAGGCACTATCTTTATGGTGCAAGATTTGAAGTTTTTAGCGATCACAAGAGTTTAAAGTATTTGTTTGATCAAAAGGAATTGAATATGAGGCAAAGGAGATGGCTAGAACTTTTGAAGGACTATGATTTTGGTTTAAATTATCATCCGGGTAAGGCGAATGTGGTAGCAGATGCTTTAAGTCGGAAGTCGTTGCACGTGTCTACTTTGATGGTTAGAGAGTGGGAACTCTTGGAGAACTTTAGAGATTTGAGTTTGGTTTGTGAGTTAACGCCGAGTAGTGTGAAGCTTGGTATGTTGCATGTCACGAATGATTTCCTTGCTACGGTGTGTGAAAAGCAAAAGTTGGATTTGAAATTGGTGGATTTGATGACGAATGGAAATGAAGATTTCAACGTTGATGAATTAGGAGTTTTGAGGTTTCGAGGTCGTATTTGTATTCCCGATGACGCGGATTTGAAAAAGATGATATTGGAAGAGGGACATCGGAGTAACTTAAGTATTCATCCGGGAGCGAATAAGATGTATCAGGATTTGAAGAAGATCTTTTGGTGGTCTGGATTGAAAAGCGATGTTGCTCGTTTTGTGTACTCGTGTTTGACTTGTCAGAAGTCTAAGGTGGAGCATCAGAAGCCTAGTGGATTGATGCAACCGTTGGATATTCCGGAATGGAAATGGGATAGTATATCGATGGATTTTGTTACGGGATTGCCGAGTACGCAAAGAGGACATAATGCTATTTGGGTGATCGTTGATAGGCTTACTAAATCGGCTCATTTTATTCCGATTGATATTACTTATTCTTTGGAAAGGTTGGCCGAGATTTATGTTGGCACTATTGTGAAGCTTCATGGAGTTCCTAAGAGTATTGTGTCGGATAGAGATCCTAGATTTACTTCAAGATTTTGGGAGAGTTTGCAAGGTGCCTTGGGTTCTAAGTTGAGATTGAGTTCGGCATATCATCCGCAAACGGATGGTCAAACCGAGAGGACGATTCAATCGTTAGAAGATTTGTTGCGTGCTTGTGTGCTTGAACAAGGTGGTGCATGGGACGGTTATTTAGCGTTGATTGAGTTCACCTATAATAACAGTTTCCATTCGAGTATTGGTATGGCGCCATTTGAGGCTTTATATGGACGGAGATGTCGAACACCTCTGTGTTGGCATGAGACGGGTGAAAGGTCGGTAGTTGGTCCTGAAATGGTACAGCAAACGACGGAAAAGGTGAAATTTATTCGGGAAAAGATGAGAGCTTCTCAGAATAGACAGAAAAGTTATCATGATAAAAGGAGAAAGGATCTCGAGTTTCAAGAGGGCGACCATGTGTTTTTGAGAGTTACACCGGTTGCGGGTGTGGGTCGTGCTTTGAAGTCGAGAAAGTTGACTTCTCGTTTTATTGGTCCGTATCATATTGTCGCACGGATTGGTGCTGTGGCGTATCGTGTGGCGTTGCCTCCGAACCTTTCGAATTTGCATGATGTATTCCATGTCTCGCAACTTCGGAAGTATGTTCCGGATCCGTCACATGTTATTCCAATGGATGAAGTGGAAGTAAGAGATAACCTTACAGTTGAAGTTTTACCGGTTAGTATTTTGGACCGTGAAGTTAAGAAACTAAGAGGCAAGGATATTGCGCTTGTGAAAGTGTCCTGGGGAGGTGCCGCGGAAGGCAACATGACTTGGGAATTGGAAAGCAAGATGCGAGAATCGCATCCAGAGTTGTTTGAATAAGGTGATATTTTCGAGGACGAAAATTTCTAAAGTGGGGGAGAGTTGTAACGCCCCGATTCTGAATTCCCATTAATTGTTGAGTCTTTTAATTTATCTAATTGATGTTTGTTTAAATTGAGAAATTATATATTGTTATTATGTGGTGTTTGCTTATTTTATCTATTTTACCGATTCGGAGAGTTTTCGGGGAATTAGAGTAAAAAGGGCATTTTAGACATTTAGCACCTTAGTGTGAGAATTGATTGATAAGTGTTGGAAAGAATTTGAGAGGAAAGAAATAGAGATGAAAATAGAATAAGAGAGGAAAAGAAAGAAAGATAGTAACATAAGAAGAAAAACAAGAGAAAGAAAAGAGGAGAAGAGAAAGAGAAGAGAAAGTGGAGAGGAAAACCTAGAATCATCAAGGAATCGTCACCAAAGCTTGCAATCGATCGGTAAGGGTGTGAAACTCCATCATCTCTTTAATGTGTATGATTGTATGTGTATGTGTGTGGATTTTGTAGAGTTTCTACTCTTTTTCCACTTAGGTTAGAAGTTGGTTTTGTGAGTAGAATGAGGTTTTAATCGGTTAGAAATCGGATTAGACGATGTAGTTTAGTCGGGTGATGGTTGAGTTGTGCTATTGTGACTGGTTTGGATTTAATCGGTTGGTTGTGTGGAGTTTGGGCTTTGAGACAGCCATGGAGGTTCTGTCTTCGCAAGTTCGCCAGGCGAATGGCAGCGAAGCTTCGCCAGGCGAAGCCCAGCGAGCTGTAGCGAAGCAAGTCAGAAGCTAATACCATGTGTTCGCTGGCAAGTTCGCCAGGCGAGGTGAGTTGGCGAAGGTTCGCCAGGCGAGTGGGTAGCGAGCCTCAGCGAGTAATTCCAGAATTACTCCCAGTGGACTTCGCTGGGGAGTTCGCCAGGCGAAGGCCAGCGAGCATTCGCTGCGTGGTTTCGCCAGGCGAAGGTTGGCGAACCTGGCAGTGTTATTTTGTTTTGCTGTTTGTTCATGGCATGATGTTTGATTGATTCAATTATGATTAATGCCTATATGAATGATTGATGTGTGAACCGTTTCAACATGTCGTGCTGTGGGTGGCCGAAAGGCGTGAATCCTAGATTGTAGAGTAAATGATAAATCTTGAATATTTGATAATCTTGTGTATTTACTCGAATTGAATAGAAACGCATTGATGGGCTGATATGTGTGTATACCATGTGTGGAATGGTGCATAATGTGAATGCATGATAGATATATGCGATGTATGTGATAAATGCAATGAATATGTTTGTGAGCATAGTATGCATTTTTGTGTCGATTGATCCCTCGGAGGATTAGCAGAACCTCGTATGATACGATGGTTATATTTGATTCCTTGGAGAATCGGTTGCATTGTGTGATTCCTCGGAGAATCGGTCATGGCATGTAATCCCGTGGAGGATTGGTTAGAGTATTTGATTCCGTGGAGAATCTGCTGAGTACTTGATCCCGTGGAGGATCTGCTGAATATTCGATTCCGTGGAGAATCTGATGAATATTTGATTCCGTGGAGAATCTGCTGAGTACTTGATCCCGTGGAGGATCTGCTGAATACTCGATTCCTTAGGGAATTTGTTGAATGAGTCGGTACCGCATTTGCATCTGCATAGGGTCGTGTGTCGGTCTCTATGAGTTGCATGAGTCATCTGTGTATGATGCATTGGTTGTGTGAATATAACTGTGTATGTTATATGTGATTGTTTGGAGGAAATATAGTGAATGTTCATGTGTATGTGTAGAGACATGATTATTTGTATATGCTTAATGTGGTGAGAACATAATTTGAGTATAACTTGTACCAATATGAGTATGTGTATATATACAATTTTATGCATTAACTGTTATGATGTTGTTTCTCACCCTTCTGCTGTTTTATAATGCTCTATGAGGCATTGCAGAGTAGGAAGCTGGAGGTTCTTTTTGTGAAGCGATGTCTTCATTCTTTTTGGTCAATGGCTCTGATATGTAACATCTGGGTAGTTAGGAAGCCTTTGACTCTTTTGGAGTTACATATGTTTTGATTCTTTTGTGATACATATGTGTATGTATCTGCTGTGGATATGTTATAAAGCATGAATTAACTGATGGTTGTATATACCTTTATGAATGTGATTGATTCAATATTTGGATGTTTCCGCTTTTATTCTAAATATTGAGATGTGGGTTACCCATTGTTGCATATCTATTTTGAGCAGGTATCGTATGTGTTTAATTTCATGATAATGTGATGCGCCTCTTTTATACCATGTTTTAATTAAACTCTGATCAAATAAATTTTCTATGTGCCGAATTGATTTATCTAATTTATTTGGGGTATAGAAAGGGGGTGTTACAGCGTGCGTACCAAATGTGCCTTCATGGACTTCTTCCATGAGCATACTCGTTTCTTTCTCATCTACACATCTGAGTAGCACGAGATCGTGGTTTCTTTTATACAACACTCCATCAGGATTGAGATAAAAATTTCCAGACAGCCTCCTCAGAGTCCTCTTATCCTGGGTTGACGCTCCCGCAGGATACTCCTTAGTCATAAGGAAAGTATGGATGTCATGGAACCATGGCTTGCTGTCGGCGGCTTCCTCGATCGCAAAGACAAATGCAGGTCTATCAAGACGAGAAAGGACAATCCTTGGAGCTTCATTCCAAAAATTGACTTTATACATCGAAGCCAACGTGGCTAAGGCATCAGCCATCTGAGTTTCTGCTCTGGGCACATGATGGAGTTCCACTCGATCAAAGAACGGAAGCAGCCTTCTGGCATAGTTCATGTACGGCACCAAATTCGATTGACGAGTCTCCCACTCCCCTTTAATCTGGTTGATCACAAGCGTCGAGTCACCATATACATCTAGGTTCTTGATTCTCAAATCAATTGCCTCTTCTAGACCCATGATGCATGCTTCGTACTCCGCTTCGTTATTGGTGACTGGAAACGTCAGTCTCGCAGTGAACGGGATGTGGGATCCGTGGGGAGTCGTGATGATCGCCCCTATGCCACTTCCGTAAAAATTAACCGCCCCGTCAAATATCAATTTCCACTGGGATTTCCTATCTGGCCCCTCGTCGGGAAACGGTTCATCGCAATCATTCGCTTTGAGAAACATGATATCCTCATCATGGAATTCAAATTTCATCGGCTGATAATCCTCGATCGGCTGTTCGGCAAGGTATTCAGACAATACGCTTCCCTTGATGGCCTTCTGGGAAACATACTGAATGTCATATTCCGTCAACACCATTTGCCATCTGGCAATCCTGCCCGAAAGCGCTTGCTTCTCGAAGACGTACTTGATCGGATCCATCTTCGAAATTAGCATGGTGGTGTGATTGAGCATGTACTGTCGTAACGTTTGGCAGCCCAGGCTAGTGCACAACACGTCTTCTCCAGCATCGAGTAACGAGATTCACAGTCAGTGAACTTTTTACTCAAGTAGTAAATGTCATGCTCCTTTCTGCTCGTCTCGTCGTGCTGACCGAGAACACACCCCATACTATTCTCAAGAACTGTCAAGTACATGATTAATGGCCGTCCAGCCACTGGGGGTATCAAGATTGGAGGTTCCTGCAGATACTGCTTTATCTTATCGAATGCCTTCTGGCAGTCCTCATTCCAGGTAATCGCCTGATCTTTCTTTAAAAGCTTGAACATCGGTTCACACGTGGCCGTGAGCTGAGAAATAAACCTTGCAATGTAGTTTATTCTGCCCAGGAAACCACGAACTTCTTTTTCTGTTTCCGGCACTGGCATTTCTTGTATCGCTTTAATCTTCGCAGGATCAACCTCGATGCCTCTTTCACTCACGATAAACCCCAGTAACTTTCCGGACCGTACTCCGAAAGTACATTTGTTAGGATTCAGCCTCAACCTGAACTTCCTAAGCCTCTCAAAAAGCTTCAGCAAATTGACCAGATGTCCCTCCTCCGTTTGGGACTTTGCAATCATGTCATCAACATAGACTTCAATCTCATGATGAATCATATCATGAAATAAAGTAACCATTGCTCGTTGGTAAGTGGCCCCTGCGTTCTTCAGACCGAAAGGCATTACCTTGTAGCAGAATGTTCCCCAGGGAGTGATAAACGTCGTTTTCTCCATGTCCTCCGGCGCCATCTTGATCTGGTTGTAACCGGAGAAGCCATCCATGAACGAAAACACGGAGAATTGCGCTGTATTGTCGACCAACACATCAATATGAGGCAGCGGGAAATCATCTTTAGGGCTCGCCCTATTCAAATCCCGATAATCGACGCACATTCGTACCTTACCGTCCTTCTTCGGTACAGGCACTATGTTGGCGACCCACGGAGGGTAAGTAGTGACCGCTAAGAAGCCAGCATCGAGCTGTTTCTGCACTTCTTCTTTGATCTTAACGGCCATATCTGGTCTTGTCCTCCTAAGCTTCTGCTTAACGGGAGGACAATCTTCTCGCAGCGGCAAGTGGTGAACCACGATGTCAGTGTCAATTCCAGGCATATCTTCGTATGACCAAGCAAAGACGTCACTATACTCTCTTAGCATCTCGACCAATCTCTGCTTGACATCACTCTGCAATGCAGCCCCTATCCAGACATTTCTGACGAGTTCTTCAGAACCCAGATTCACGATCTCGATTTCCTCTTCATGAGTCAGAATAACTTTATCCTCTTGTTTCAACAAGCGGGCCAACTCTTCAGGAAGGTCTTCGTCTTCATCAATCTCTTCTTCGGCTTGATAGATCGGGCAATCGAAGTCGAAGTGAGCCGTAGAAGGTCCAGAGTCGATGTCATCTGCTATGTGGATCCTGCAATAACAAGGGTTAAGTTTAAAACAAGGATGTGCAGGTTAGCATAAACCCCATTGCCATTTTATTGTTTTTCAAAACAAATATAAAACAGGAATAACAGAGATCACAATATTTGAATACGAAAAAAACGCCTTTTGATTTATTAATAAAATGCATGTACATAATCCAACAAGGCCCTGACAATAAAACCACTATGTCCCGGGTAGGACATAGGGTTGTACAATGATTGGAAAAAGTAAATCATTACTCTTCGCTTGTCATCTGGATGATATCCTTGACGGACCAGTTGGTAAGGCCCTCGCCTGGCTTGCTTGGCTGGATCCAAGAGTCGAGGTCACAGTCGCTATCTCCGCTATCTTCAGACACCGCGTTGACGCTTTCAAATATCACCCCGCCGCTGGTAAACTGGATCGGCCCTTTACCTCGAGACGCACTGCTGGAAGAAGAAGCTTCAGCTCCAGGAGAATATCCCAACCCAAACTTGTCTTGCTTGTTAGGTATCTCCAAAATTCGCCCCCAGCCTGGGGTAGATCCGGCTTGAACGACGGCCCGGGCTTCCTTGAAGGAGGAGAGAGTCATCTCTGGCTTTTCAGTGACTACGGGAGCTACGTCCTTGACCTTAACAGCTTCGAACGCTTGGCATAGGGTTTCGTGGATTTCCCCATCCATCTCAACATACTTGAAGGACGACAAATGGCTCACCATTATGTCTTCCTCGCCACAAACAGTCACTATGCTACCTCCGACAGCATACTTGAGTTTCTGGTGCAACGTGGAGGTCACGGCTCCAGCAGCATGGATCCACGGCCGGCCCAAGAGACAGCTGTAGGCAGGCATGATGTCCATAATGTAAAAGATTGCGTCGAACGTTTCCGGCCCGACTTGGATTAGCAGGGTCACCTCCCCGAAAACGTGGTGTTTAGTTCCATCGAACGCCTTCACAACCAGATCACTGGGTGTGCAAATCACTCCACGAGTATCCAACTTCATTAATGCCTTCTTCGGAAGAACATTGAGCGACGAACCCGTGTCCACCAACACGTGCGACATAATCGTTCCCCTGCACTCTATCGAGATGTGCAGAGCGCTATTTTGGTTCTTCCCTTTTGGCGTCAGCTCTAGGTCAGTGAACCCTAACCCATTTCCAGCATTCACGTGGGCTACGACCTCTTCTAGCTGGTTTACCGATATTTCCTGCGGTACATATGCGGCGTTCAACACCTTCAGCAGTGCATTGCGGTGTGCCTCAGAACACAATAACAAATTCAGGATGGAAATTTTCGAGGGCGTCTGATGGAGATGATCCACAATCTTGTAGTCACTCTTTTTAATCAACCTCATAAATTCCTCGGCGTCTTTAACAAGTAAGTCTTTGTCTACCCCCCGCGGGATCTCTTCGAGGACTTTACTTTTACCTTTATCGGCTGCATCAGCTCTGTCCGTTTTGTCCGCCACGACCTCAGGCGGTGCAAACACTCTTCTGCTGCGAGTAATACCACTGATTCCCGCAAGGTTTTCCACAGACGACCCAAACAGTTCTAGCTCCAACTTCTGTCCGTTGTAGTAGACTTCAGCCCCGTAATGCCATGGGACATCATTAGTGCTTTCGAACGGTATCGGCCCAACTTTGGTGATGGTAATCGTAGGCGGTCTGGGTGCAGAAATAGTTATCGTCTGGCGAGGGATGGTGATGGTGGCGACCTCATCATCTTGCTTCAGCACTACCTCCCCTGATCCACATTCGGCCCTCCGGCTAAACTGTAAAATCCCTTCAGTCATCAGACTTTGAATTCCTTCTACCAACTGTTCACATCCATCAGGACTAGTAGCACAGCCCATACACGGCTCTCCGCAACCTGGGGAGAAACCTCTTTTCATCAGCTTAGCTTTAACGAAGCTAAGCGGCGTCTTCAGATCTTTGACGTCAGTCAACAAATCCAAACTCTCGTCTTCAATAATGGCGTTTACTCCACCTCCCCTATGATTCGGCATAAGGTTCTTCGTGACATTTGGCACATTATCGGAGAAGTTAATGATCTTAGCGTCCACCATGTCCTGCACCTTGTGCTTGAAGGCTTTGCAATTCTCTACTGTGTGGCCTGGTGCCCCTGAGTGAAACTCACAAGTTGAATTAGCGTCATATCCTGGCGGAGGTGCCCCTGTCAAGGGAGCCAGGGTTCTCTTCTGGATCAACTGTAGCTGAAGCAAAGTCTGCAATAGTTGCGCGTACGACATGGGCGGTGTCTCGAGGTGACGGCTCGACAGAGGTGCCCGATTCTGATACTTTCTGTACCCCTTGTTGCACCCTAAAATTTGCTCAACCTTATTCACTTGGTTTATGTTTCCATGTCATTAGCATTTGCATATAGAGTCATGTACATAGTCTAATCATCTGCATAGCATAAGCATAGCAAGTCATACAACAGGGGAACCAATCATTATTCTCATCTCTAGAAGCCTATCAAGAGGTTATTATCCCAATTCAATCTCATTCAAGTCATCAAGAAAGAATTTGAAAGCAAAGAGTTCAGCAGATCAAGCCTTGAGTCCATCTCCTAGCTGAGGGTATCTGAGGGTCAGCAAGAGGGTTGTGAACTGTGAGTTGAAGGCATGGAGAGTATCTAGACATTATGAGAGACTTAGAAAGTCATTTAAAGAAGGAGACAAGTCATTGATGAGAGCACAAGAGCTATAGCTGAAGACAGTCAACTAGGGTTTCATCTGGGTCAACCCTGGGTCAACTCTAGGTCAATTGACTGATTGAAAGGCATTAAGGGCTATTGGAGAGATGTGGGGTTCATAATTTGACATGGAGAATAAAGATATGTTGTTATGCCAAGAAGAATTCAAGAGAAATCAAGGATAAGAGGAGTTTCTAAATTAGGGTTTCTGTGTAAAATCCCCTAGTTTAGGTCAAATTTCCAAGCAAGATAAGTCAAAATTCTAGCTTCAAATGGATCCTTGGCCAACATGAAACTTGTAGAGGATCTCAAGACCTTTAATTTGAGTGGTGGAAGACATCAAGGAGATTTATAGAACTCAAGTTATGGTCCTTGCAAGTTACAGGTCATCTGAGGTATCTGAAATTTTGTCTGTGAAAGTGACTTGACTTCCAAGCTAGTTTTACCCCTCAAGGAGATTTCAAATGAATTTCTGGTCAACATAAGAATTGTTCCTCATTGCCTTAGCTTTCTAGAATGGTATAGTATGCCTTCATATGATGTGTGGAACTCAACTTATGGTCTTGGCAAGCAAAGGGTATTTTGGTCATTTGTGAATTACAGGACATTTTAACCTATGTCCAAAACTCATACAAGGAGGCCTCAAATGGAAAAACTTACAACATCAAACTTGCTCCAAATGACATTTTGAGTCTAGAAAGAAGGTCACAAATTGTTGGAAAAGCTCATAACATGAAGTTGCATGATTGGTCAAATTTGAACTAAAATGGCTTATAACTTAAATAAAGTCAAAGTGAAAAATGGTTTGGGAGATTTATAAGTCCAAATGGAGACTTCCAATATATGATTTTGGGTCCAAAAGACATTCTAAGAACAATGGTTCAAGTACATTTTTGAGCTTAGTGGAAAAAATCAAAGTTATTTATGGTTACTTGCATTTGAAGAAACATAACCAATTTGGAATGCAAGGGAAGTTGCAAGATGGTTCTAGAAAGTTCATTTGAGCACTATATATTCATGAAATCAGAATTGAGCAAGGGTTGGATTCACTTTTCACCAAAAATTTCCCAAAGTTCTCTCATTCTTTCTCATTGCAATTTCATCCAAATTTCTCAAAATCTTCATCAATCATCACCAATATTGATTCCACCATATTCAATCATCATCATGGACTAAAGATCAACAAAGATCTGATTGAAATTGATCCATTTTCGAGCACTATAATCATCAATATCCAAATTGCAATTTCAAGTGGACAGCAAGATCCAAGGCAGAATTCATCAAAGTTTTGCAAACAGAATCAAGCACTGAGATAGTTGATCAAGATCCAAGCATTAGAAGCCTCAGATCCACGAGTTCAACATCCATTTCCAAGATTTTGCACCAGGTTCAATTTCTCTCCCATAGCTCGATTTAGTTAGTTTAGAATGGTTTTATTAGTTAAGATGTGATCTAGGTTGTTAGTAGAACGATTAGGATGAGTTTGGTGCTGTTTGGTGATAATTCGTGACAGGTTGTTAGAACTGTTAGGACTTAGAACTTGCAGTAGAGTGCAGTATAACCTTAGCTTGTTAGTTTAGAATGATCACCATTAAGTATAGAAGAGATTAGTATAGGTTTGGTTGAGAATCTTGAGGATGAGTTGCAGAGTATTTTAATGGAACCAAGAATGTCATGCGCTCGGGTTGAGTGATTTGTTGAGTTTCAAAACAAACTACCACCATAGGCTTGTAGAGGGAGAAATTCTGATTGATTTTCATGTTTGGATCGTGGTGTTTCATGGATTGTGGAAGGAGAACCGAGAGGTTGAAAGTATGCGTGCATGGAGTTTTCATGGAGGGAAACCCTAGTTCTCATGAACCAAGGAAGAAGAAGTAATCCTGGCCGTCCATTGTGTGTTAGACCTTTGACCAAAGAGCCCATCGTGTGGCTCGAGTTTAAAACAGAATTTGGAGGGAGAGATGTAGGTGCCCTAAACGCACCGTTTCATTTAATGAAACGGGCGGGCCTAAGTGTTTAGTGATATCCCCACCCCCCAGTGTTGAGCCCATTGTGAATTGAACGCGAAAACCCTGCTATTCTCACCCCCTGCTTGTTTTTTTTATTTTCAATAATGCTGACTTGTTCTGGGCTTAACCAAACTTGCTACGCGCACCCCACCATTGCCTGGCCCATCCTAAATGAACTGGAGCGAATTGCTATTAGTACCCCCTCCCTCTCATTTTAATTCAATTTAGTTTTTTAATTCATTTTAATTTTTACCAACTTTAAAAAATCATATAAAATAGGAAATTAACTCTTTTTTAGTGGTTGTTTTTTCTATATTTTCTTGGTTCTGTGTAGAAAATTGTCATTAAATAAAATTGCATTTTTATTTTTATTTGACATTTTTCCCATATTTTCTAAATAAATGACATTTTAAATAGTTTCATTTCATGCATGATTTTATTAATTTTTGTTCTACTAGATACTTTCATATTTTTTGTTCATTCTTTTTAGGTTGCTTAGATGAGATGTTGAACTTGTAGAAACAATTTAGTTCCCCTTTTTAGAAACTAATTTTAGGTGCTTAATGTAGGCTTGAACAACATGAACAAATTAGGGTTTTTAGGTGTTGACTTAGGAGAATCAATTCATTTCCCTTAGGGCTTAGGGTTTAGCTAGATTAGTTATGGGACTATAGGGGCTATGGGTAGTTATTAGATCCCTTAGAAAAAGTCAGGATTCCCCTACTGCTATTAATACTCTGTATATATCTGATTGTCTGGTGTGGTGTGCCCTCTGGGGATTATTGCTTGCTTGCTTGGGTATTGGGATTGTCTGGGAACTTGGGAGAGCTGAAGACTTGAAGAGATGAAGGCCATTGGAGATCCAGAGATTGAAGATCAATTGCCAGAGTTGAATAGGAGGTTCTTGCTAGCAGCTGCTGAGGAGACTAGGGTTTAGGAGCTAGGCAGAGCTCTAGATTAGAAAGCTTGTTTCTCAAACATGGAATGCCTTGTCTGCATCCATCCTTTCTCTATGATTCAAAGTCTCTTTCAAATATCCACCTCCTTCTTTTGGAAGGATCAGTGAATATATTTGGAAGATAGAACTTTTGAGAGAAAACTTTATGTTTAATGTTAACAGTTGATGAACCACCCTTGGTAGGTAATTAACTGTCTAACATTCATTCACTTCACTCTTGTGACTGATTCCTCATTCTGGAGGTTTGAACTTGAAGAAAATCCATTGCAGATAGAAGACTGATGATCAAAGCCCTTGCCTGAAGGCCATGAAGATGGAGATTGATGCTTGTTGAAGCCTGTAGCTGATTGGAGATTACTTGAAGCCAGATGTTGATTCAGAGCTGCTGATGCTATTTCTTTTGCTGTTGTATTTCATTTGCTGATGTATTGATTGGTTTTCTGGGTTGTATTGTTTGCTGCTTACCCTGTTGGGTTGAAAGTGAAGTCTGTTCACTTTTGCCTATTGTTTTCTAGGTTCGAGGTTGAGTGGGACTCCCTTGCCTCGCTTGTACTGTTGCATCCATGCATTTTACTGTTTTACTGTATATATCTGATATTGTTTCTGTTTCTGCCTATCCCTTAGGATCTCTGTTTCTCTCTGTGCAAGAGAGGAGCATGATAGACACTAGGTCTTAACCCATGCATGATAACATTAGGTTAGTTTGATTCCCTTCGCAACCGTAGGTTAGAGTTCTGTCTCTTTCTTTCTCAAAACAAACAGAAAAACACATAAAGATTTCAAACACAATAAAAGACACTTCTTCCGTAAAAGAATGTGAACTCATCAAGACGTCATTTTTGTCCGCCGGGACTGCTAATCAAGAAACCCTTTTTCAGAAGGAATAAAATCAATCAAGGACAGACTTGTGTCGTACGTGGCCCGAACTACGTTTGCTCTGATCTTCCATGCAGTGTGGAAGTACGTAGGCATAGGATGCGATATCCTAGCGAGCAAACTTCCCCTCCTTTCCCGTAGGTAGGCGAACTACGTTGACTCTGATTTCTCGTTCCAGACGGGAATACGTAGGCATAAAGTGCGATACTTTGCCGAGTCATTTTTATTTTCATTTTCTTTTCTTTTAACCCTTGACCTATAGTTTAGATAGAATAACAATCCATACCCGAAAACAAGCGTGGATCCCGTCAAGTACGACGGACGTGAGGGGTGCTAATACCTTCCCCTTGCGTAACCGACTCCCGAATCCAAGTTTTGGTTGCGAAGACCATACCTTTCCTGTGTTGTGCGAGGTTTACTCTGAGCGTTTCCTTTCCCTCCCGTGGGATAAATAACGCACGGTGGCGACTCTTCTGTTCAGCCGGCGCCGATTTTCGCAGTAGCGACAGCTGGCGACTCTGCTGGGGATTCAACGTCCCCGGGCTGCTAAGAACTGCGATGGTTCTTATGCATTTGGGATCCAACGTCCCTTTGAGAGAGTCAATCCTAGCGCTTGTTTTCCCGTCGAGGATTTTGTATGGAGTTATTTTATATTTCTAACCTTGTATTTTCAGCTTTGTATATTGATTATTATTGCTGTATCTGGGGTGTGACGGGTGTTCTGATATTGAGAGATAAGCCGGACCTGGGCTTGAGTGCACCTAGAATTAGAGTAGAAAGTAGTGGGCGCGTGCCGGCTTTGCTTGCATTAGTGTCTCATGAAATCTACACTCGGACGAGGTTCTTCTGGTTGGCTTCTTTTTCTACCCTTTGGGTCGAAGGGGTTGTTGGTCAGCTGAATTGTCGACTCCGGGAACCGATCATTTGGAAGTTGGCTAAGTGAGGCCTCTTCAGGATTTGATGATGCCACTCCTTCTGGGAATCGTATCATCAACCCTGAAAGTCTGTGACGCCGACGACCGCATAGGATGCCGTACCCTTGTGCCAGTTATAGGGCCATCCACCTGTGAGAGGGGATTTGGGGTTATGCAGGTAACTAGACTTTCAGACTACCGGTTATTTCTTGATCAGAGATCCTGGGTATTTATGGAGAGTTATGAGGTCTGTCAGAGACCATTTGGAGATGTGTTCTGAGGTCTGTCAGAGACCAATTAGAGATGTGATTTGGGGTCTATCAGAGACCAATGGGAATTATGGTTTGAGGTCTGTCAGAGACCAGCATCGGAGCTTTGTTTTAGGTCTATCTGAGACCAGGGTTTGAGGACTTCTGGATGGTCTATCTGAGACCTTTCTTGATTGGGTTCAGGCTATTCAGCTACAGCTTTGGTCCCTGTTGCATGATACTTGCATTGCATTGCCTGCATATCCATTACCATTTGCATTTCACTAACGTGTGTCTGTGCTGCAGGTGCATTTGCATTGCCCTAGTTCTAGTGCCCAGGCTTCTGAGTATTGATTATGGCTGGTTTGAGGAAAACAGTTGCGTATAAGCTGCCTTCACCTGATATTACTTCTTTGCTTGGTCTGATATCTCTTGCCGATGAGGAGGTTAGGAGAAGCTTCAGAATGAATCATGGGAGATTGCTGAGATTAGTCTGTAAGCCCACTGCTGATGAGATGAACGGGCTATACACCTTGATGCAGTTCTATGATCCCGCATTGAGATGTTTTACGTTTGCTGACTTTATTCTAGGGCCTACCATTGAGGAGTATGTGGAGTTTACCGAGCTTCCCGTGCAGAACAAGGTTCCCTTTATTCACTCTGCTGCTGAGCCTAAGTTGGAGGACTTAGCCAAAGCCTTGCATATGGACGCTGCAGAACTGTTATTGACTTCTTGGCTTGGGGTTTCAGGTTTCTCTCTTGATTTCTTAGTTGTCAAAGCTCGAGAGTACGCCAAGAACGGTTGTTGGGTGGTTTTCAATGCTATTTTGGCTTTATGCATCTATGGAATTGTGCTGTTTCCTAACTTGCCCAACTTTGTGGATTTGGATGCTTTCTATCTGTTTGCTGCAGGCAACCCAGTGCCAACGTTGATTGGAGATTTCTATCATTCATTGCACTATAAGAACGAAAACCGAAGGGGAAAAGTTGTTTACTGCTGTACTCCTCTGTTGAATATGTGGTTCAAAAGTCATCTCCCTATGAAGGGACCCTTTGCAGACAGTGCAACCTCAGCCAGTTGGTCAGAACGCCTGATGAGGCTATCTTCCGAAGACGTTGTATGGTTTGATCGAGATTTGTTGGGATCCGAGCTCATCTTTAGTTGTTCTGGGTACCCTAATGTGTCGCTGATAGGAAGAAAAGGGTGTATTAACTACAACCCATCTCTGTTCGTCCGTCAGTTCGGATACGCCCTGAAGAATCCACCTCAGGAGGAAGAAGTACAGGAATCTCTGTACTTCACCGGAGACGTGAAAGGGGAGTTACTAGCCAAGCTGCAACATGCCTGGACGCGTATTAACCGCAGAGGGAAGCCTTTGTTAGGAAAGAATGACTGTCAGGCCTATGCACCTTATAGAGTTTGGATTCAGGAGAGGGCTAGTCAGTTGAGGATGCCGTTTCCAGATGCACCAATTCTTGTTCCCGTTCCGGTAGCAGAGCCGACTACTGTCTCTAGAGAAGTCTATGAACAAGTTGTGGAGGAAAAAGAAGCCTTGATGAAGATTAATGAAGGGTTAGAGCAAGAGTTAGCCCAGGTACGCAGCGAGAAAAACAAGGCCGTATATGCTTTCCAACAACAGATCGAGCTGCTAAACAGGTTAGGGGCTGAGTTGACTGAGGAAAAGAAAAAGCGTGAACGTATGGGGCAAGAGTTCAGAAGCTCCCATGACATGCTTGAATCCAAAAAGAAGGCGCTCGACGCAGCACACCGAGAAATCTCCTCTTGCAATAAGACTTGGAATGCTACACTCACCAACAACAAGAAGAGGGAAGATAAGCTGAAGCAGCAAATTTCCGACCTCGAAGAGAAGTTGAAGTCTAGCATCAAGAAGTGTGAGGAGGAAGTGATGACCCGGTATAGTGTCCAGCATGCACTGAACAAGGCAATCAAATCCCGAGATGAAGCAGTGTCTCAGAAGCGAAAGTTAGAAGATTGCTTCGGAGAAGCAACATGGGAAGAAACTGCTGAAGACGTACGCCGTGTCCTTAAGAGGAGAAACCAGCTTGTTGAAGGGCTGCTTGATCGACCAAGCCATCCGGAGACCAAGAAGTTGATAGAGGAGTACCAGACTTTTGGGAGGATTTGATCATTTCATGTAGTAACTTGTATGCTTTATTTGCATAGTGCTGACCATCACCAGGATTGTTGGTTGAGGTCATGCCTTCTTTGTACTCTCAGTGATATTGTACCCTGGGCTTATTGATTCTCCCTGCAATATATGAGGCTTTCTATGATTCAGCTCCGATATTCCTATTGTCAGCACTGTCACTGCACCGGCACCTTCGCACTAGAACTGGGGGAATGAACTTCCCTAATGCATAGACACATTGCATTGCATTCATATTCATATTGCATTACAGGTAATCTTTGGATGGTGTCTTATTTCCTGCTCTGTATCAGGTACTTAACAGGATTGCAGATCAGCATCCGCACCGCTATTCTACACGCTCCAATTGTCGAAAAATCATGGACCAAATGCAGAACGAGATGCAAGATGTGCGCGAGAAGCTCGCCCTCTTCATGCAGACCATGGAAGCTATAGCGAAAGGGCAGGAGAATTTGCAGGCTATGGTCCAGCCTCTGTTGGCCCGAAACGCTGGTCATGGTAATGAAGATCATCAGTCTGTCCGGGTTGATACTGCTCATGGAGACGGCACTCCCACGCCAGTGGCTCCACCCGTAGTCAATATATCTGCTGCTAATATCAACAACGCTACCACTGCTGTGAATGGTAACGTTGGAGTGGGGAATGAGACTGCTGTCCATAATGTTGGGCTGGGTGATGTCAATTTGGGAGATAATCTAGGAGGCAATGGCTTTGTCAATACTGGGTTTGGATTCAACGATCAGGGATTCGATAACACTGGGAAGTATGGCTTTAATGCTCAAGGCTTTGGGCAAGATGGTTATGGTATGGTCAATCAGGGTTACGGAGGCTTTGGAAACGGAAACGGTACTGGATTTATGGCTTTTGGTCCTGCTGGAGGAGTTCAAGGGTACGGCAACAGAGGCCGAGGTCCGGGGATGAATCAGATCAGAGCTGGACGTAATAATGGATATGATGGGTACGGAGCTGGAAACGGTATGTGGCAAGAAGATCAGCAGGAGGACGCCTTCTCCGGAGGGGGTTTTGAGGGGCCGATGGATGATTCCCAAAAGATTAGAATGCTGGAAGAGCAGATGAGGGGAGTCCTAAACCAAAGTGCTGTGGGTTTGGACATGGCAACAATGGGTTTGGTACCTGGCTTGAGGGTGCCAATTAAATTCAAAGCTCCTGCGTTTGACAAGTATAAAGGAGACACATGTCCAAAAGTGCATGTACGAGCTTATTACAGAAAGATGTCTGCATACTCCACTGATGAAAGAATGCTAATGCATTTCTTTCAGGATAGTCTATCGGGCCCTTCCCTAGAGTGGTACATGGGGTTGGAGCCAACTGATATCAAGACATGGAAGCAATTGGCAGAGGCGTTCGTAGCTCACTACAAGTACAACAGCGACCTGGCACCCAATCGGGTCCAGTTGGCCGGGCTTTCGCAGAAGAAGGGGGAGAGTTTTAAAGAGTACGCGCAAAGGTGGCGCGATATGGCTGCCAGGGTCCGTCCTCCGGTGGAAGATAAGGAAATGAATGACATGTTTGTCGGCACATTCACAGGGCTGTTTCATGATATGCTGTTTCATACGTCTCTGGCCAGTTTTTCAGACCTGATTCTGATGGGGGAAAAGATTGAACGTAACATTAAGCAAGGAAAGTTCCAAGTCGAGGAATCAACTGCATCTGGCAGTAATAGGAAAGCTTATGGTGGGCGCCGTTAGGGCGAAGCCAGCGCAGTATTTGGAGGCCGAGGCCGAGGCCGAGGCAGGGGACGAGGTCAATATCGTCAGCCGCAGCAGGTGGCGAGTGTTACTATCCCATATCAACAACAACCACTCCAGCAACAACAACCGGTTCAGCAACAGCCAATGCCACAGCAGCAGCAGCCTCAGCAGGGGGCACAACAGGCTCAACGAAGATTCCAGGGTAGTAAACCGAGAAGAGTGTTTGAGAAGCCTCCCTCGACATATGCCGATTTGTTGCAGACATTGTTGGGATTGAATCTGGTAGAGAAAAGAACTCTGGCACCAATAACGGGAGCTCCCCCGTTCGGTTATGATGCAAGCAGACACTGTGAGTTTCATTCTGGAGCCCCGGGGCACGATATAGAAGGTTGCCATGCTTTTAAGCACGTTGTGCAGGATCTCTTAGACAACAAGACTATCAATTTCGGAACGGCAGGTCCGAATATAGTCCAGAAACCCATGCCTAATCATGGGGCAAACGCCGTTCTGACTGAGGAAGGTCTGAATCTTATTATGAATGTTGAAGATTTAAAGACGCCGCTGAGCGAGATAAAGAGCCGACTGTTACAAGGAGGTGTTTACCCAGGATGTAACGAGTACTGCTTAGACTGTTGGACCCTAGCTGGGGGGTGTGAGGATTTGAAGAAAGGCATTCAGGCTTTAATTGATGAGGGCATATTGTAGTTTGATCGAGCGGCAACTGACGAGCCTGCAGGGGCAGTAGTGGGTAATCAGAGTGATGTGGCCACGGTAACGATTCCTCGGAAGACGATCACTATTGCAGCACCAGCTCAGCGACCACCGATCACCATAACTAAGGCCGGGCCAATCCCGTACGAGAACACGAAAGCAGTCCCATGGTCATATGGGTTAGAAGTATATTGTGACGGGATAAAGATTGATGTTAACAAACAGCCAGTGGAGATTGTGGATAATGTTGTTGGCTCAGGAGGCATGACAAGGAGTGGCAGGATCTTTATATCTCCTGAAGTGGAGGCTGAAAGACTAGCGAAAGGAAAAGGGAAAGTGGTTGAAAATGTCCCAGTGCAAGCAAGTGAAAAAGAAGCAGCATCGAAGGATGTAGAAGAGTTCATGCGCTTAATTCGAAAAAGTGATTATAAGATTGTGGAGCATCTGCAGCAGACACCGTCCAAAATATCTATCCTATCATTGTTGTTGTGTTCGGAAGCTCACAGAAATGCTTTGCTGAAGGTCCTGGACACCTCTTTTGTACCCCAAGATGTCTCCGTAAATCAGCTGGAAGGAGTGTTGGCACATGTGAATGCAGGCCACAGCTTGGGCTTTACCGATTTTGACTTGACTCCGAAAGGGAGAGATCATAATATGGCATTACACGTATCTGTTGAGTGTAGAGGATCAGTAATGTCGCACGTCTTGGTCGACACCGGATCATCTTTGAATGTGTTACCCAAGAAGGCGATGATGAAGCTGGATGTTCGAGGGATTTTGTGTACACCCAGTGATTTGGTAGTCAGAGCATTTGACGGCACGCGGAGAACAGTCTTCGGATCAATTACCTTGCCTCTGCAAGTGGGGCCGGAAGTGTTTGCAACGGAGTTTTATATCATGGATATACAGCCTGCGTACAGCTGCTTGCTTGGAAGACCCTGGATTCATGGGGCAGGGGCAGTCACGTTTACCCTGCATCAGAAGTTAAAATATATGGTCGGAGACAGCGTAGTCACCGTGTGCGGAGAAGAAGACATCCTGGTCAGCCATCTATCGTCGTTTAAATATGTGGAAGTCGACGGGGAGATCCACGAGACACCATGCCAGGCATTCGAAGGTTTGCGCATCAAGGACAAAGGTCCCGGGCCGAGCAAAGCGCCAGAGATAGCCGTCTCATCGTATAAAGAAGCTCAAGCTCTAGTGGAGGCAGGAGAAGCAAAGGGCTGGGGCAAAGTGCTGGGCATTCCTGTGAAGATGGACCGGTTCGGGCTGGGGTACCGACCGTCGTCATCAACTCCTTCCGTGGGGGCCCCCCGTTTCAGAAAGCCGATTATCATCTCTGCCAGTGGAGTATGTCATGAAACTGTCAATGCTGCTTCGGAGTCTGATGAAGGAGACAGCGACTGTGATATGGATGCCTGGATTCAGCCAAGCACGCCAGGACAAGGACTGTGCAACTGGTCTATTCAGGAGCTTGTTCCTGTGACTTTTAAACAGTAATGCTTTGCTTTATTAATTGTTGAATAATCTGATGTCTTGCCCGGGGCATCAGGATTTGCTTAGGGCTGTGTTGTTATAAACATTGCGTGTTAATCATTAAATAAATGGCGTTTTTTCATGTGCAAATACTGTAATCCCTGTTTTTCTTGTTTTGTATTTTTCAATAAAATGGCAACATGGTTATTCGCTTTATACGCATTTTGAAGCACTTAACCATTCCTTTTGCAGGATAACATTTTCAGATGACATCCTTGAACCACCTATGACTCGTCCCGACTTTGAGCACCCAGTGTTTCAGGCTGAAGAAGAGGTTGTCGAAGATAGCGACGTTCCTGAAGAACTGTCTTGGTTAGTGAAGCAAGAGGAAAGAGCCATTCTGCCTCACGACGAGGTCATCGAAATTATCAATTTGGGGTCGGAAGGGGTTGAGAAAAACATTCGTATCGGAGCCGCGCTGCAGGAAGATATCAAGCGAAGACTGGTTGAAATGCTCCGAGAGTATAGTGATGTATTCGCTTGGTCATATGAAGATATGCCAGGGCTCGATACAGATATGGTCGTGCATCGCCTGCCATTGAAAGAAGATTGCCCGCCGGTCAAACAAAAGCTTCGCAGAACGCGACCAGATATGGCAATGAAGATCAAAGAGGAGGTGCAGAAACAGTGGGACGCTGGGTTCCTGGCTGTGACGAAGTATCCTTCATGGGTTGCCAACATCGTACCCGTGCCAAAGAAAGATGGCAAGGTTCGAATGTGCGTGGATTATAGAGATTTGAATAAAGCAAGCCCAAAAGACGATTTTCCACTTCCTCATATTGACGTGTTAGTTGATAATACTGCTCAGTACTCCGTATTCTCCTTCATGGATGGCTTTTCAGGCTATAATCAAATTAAAATGGCGCCAGAGGATATGGAGAAGACTACTTTCATAACGCCGTGGGGAACATTTTGCTACAAAGTGATGCCCTTTGGTTTGAAAAATGCTGGGGCAACATATCAGCGTGCGATGACGACTCTTTTCCATGACATGATGCATAAAGAGATCGAAGTTTATGTTGACGATATGATTGCCAAATCCCAGACGGAGGAAGAGCATCTGGTGAATCTGCTGAAGTTGTTTAAAAGACTTAGGAAGTTCAGGCTGAGGCTGAACCCTAATAAATGCACCTTCGGGGTGAGATCGGGTAAACTGCTGGGGTTTATCGTAAGCGAAAGAGGAATAGAGGTCGATCCTGCTAAAATAAAAGCGATTCAAGAAATGCCGACGCCTAAAACAGAGAAAGAGGTGCGCGGGTTTTTAGGGAGGTTGAACTACATCGCCCGGTTCATATCTCACCTAACTGCCACGTGTGAACCGTTATTCAAGCTCTTGAAGAAAGATCAAGCTGTGACGTGGAACGAAAATTGTCAAAAGGCGTTCGATAAAATAAAGAAGTATCTGCAGGAGCCTCCTATTTTGATACCCCCAGTGGCAGGGAGACCCTTGATAATGTATTTGACGGTTCTTGAGGGAAGCATGGGTTGTGTTCTCGGTCAACACGACGAGACAGGGAGAAAAGAGCATGCGATCTATTACTTGAGTAAGAAATTTACAGACTGTGAATCTCGATACTCAATGCTGGAGAAAACTTGTTGCGCGCTAGCCTGGGCCGCCAAGCGTTTGAGGCAGTACATGCTGAATCATACAACCATGCTCATCTCAAAGATGGATCCTATCAAATATGTATTCGAAAAGCAGGCGTTGTCAGGTAGAATTGCCCGTTGGCAGATGGTCTTGACTGAATATGACATTCAATGCGTCTCGCAAAAGGCTATAAAGGGGAGTGTGCTGTCTGAGTATCTGGCGGAGCAGCCTATTGAAGAGTATCAATCGATGAGGTTTGATTTTCCTGACGAGGATATCATGTACCTAAAGATGAAAGATTGTGAAGAGCCGTTGCCAGACGAGGGACCAGAGTTGGGGTCCAAATGGAAGATGATATTTGACGGAGCTGTGAATGCTTACGGTAGCGGAATAGGGGCAATCATCATCACGCCACACGGGTCGCATATCCCGTTTACTGCCCGATTGACCTTTGCCGTTACCAACAATGAGGCCGAATACGAAGCTTGCATAATGGGGCTTGAAGAAGCCATTGATTTGCGAATCAAGCATCTAGATGTATACGGAGACTCAGCTCTGGTAGTGAATCAGATAAAAGGGGAATGGGAGACACGTCAGCCCAATTTGATACATTACATGAATTATGCAAGGAGATTGTTGCCTTTCTTTGACAAAGTTGAATTGCATCACGTACCGCGGGCAGAAAATCAAATGGCTGACGCCCTTGCCACTTTGTCTTCCATGTACAAGGTCAACTTCTGGAACGAAGCTCCCCAAATCACTATCTCTCGGTTGGACAGGCCAGCTTATGTATTTGCTATTGATGAAGCATCTGACGACAGACCGTGGTATTTTGATATCCTTAATTTCCTGAAGAATAAAGAGTATCCGGCTGGGGCATCCAGTCAAGATCAGAAGACTCTCAGGAGATTAGCGGGTAATTTCTACTTGAATCCGGATGGCGTCTTGTACAGAAGAAACCACGATTTGGTGTTGTTGCGTTGTGTAGACGAGAAAGAGGCAAAGCTTCTCATGGAGGAAATTCACGAAGGTACCTTTGGTACGCATGCTGGTGGACATGCTATGACGAGAAAGCTGCTGAGGGCAGGTTACTTTTGGCTGACGATGGAAACTGATTGTTTCAAGTTCGCGAGGAAGTGCCACAAGTGCCAAATCTATGCTGACAAGATACACGTGCCTCCGAGTCCTCTAAATGTGATGTCATCTCCATGGCCATTCTCGATGTGGGGAATCGATATGATTGGAAAGATCGAGCCGACGGCTTCTAATGGGCACCGGTTCATCCTAGTAGCAATCGATTATTTCACCAAGTGGGTGGAAGCGGCGTCTTACGCGAATGTCACGAAGCAAGTGGTGGCCAGATTCATCAAAAGAGATATCATCTGTCGATATGGGATCCCCGAGCGGATAATCACGGATAATGGTTCAAATCTGAACAACAAAATGATGAAGGAGCTCTGTCAGAATTTCAAGATCGAACATCACAACTCCTCTCCTTACCGACCCAAGATGAATGGCGCTGTTGAGGCGGCCAATAAGAATATCAAGAAAATTGTTTAGAAAATGGTGGTGACCTATAAGGATTGGCATGAAATGCTACCTTTTGCTTTGCACGGTTATCGTACGACGGTACGCACATCAACCGGGGCAACTCCGTTCTCGTTGGTATACGGAATGGAAGCGGTATTACCATTAGAGGTTGAGATCCCTTCTCTGAGGGTATTGCGAGACGTTCAGCTGGACGAGGCAGAATGGGTAACGAATAGATTGAACCAACTGAGCTTAATGGACGAGAAGAGGCTAGCTTCTCTAGCATACGGTCGTTTGTACCAGAGCCGAATGAAGAAAGCGTACGACAAGAAGATACATCCGCGAAGCTTTCAGACGGGCGACCTTGTGCTGAAAAAGATCCTCCCGCCGCAAGCAGATCACAGGGGCAAGTGGACCCCCAACTACGAAGGGCCATACGTTGTCAGCAAGGTCTTCTCAGGAGGAGCGTTGTTGTTGTCCACCATGGACGGAGAAGACTTTGTGTCACCTGTGAATTCGGACGCAGTTAAAAAATACTTTGCTTAAAATAGACCCGCTGGACAGAAAAAGAGAGTCCAGGCAAAAATGGGGCATCCTGGCGAACCAAAAACAGAATGAAAGGTTCGGGCAAAAGTTAGGGATAAAATTGAAAAAATGTACACCCGCGAAGTTGAAAACCTACACTGGGCGGCTTCGGCAAAAAGGGGTATCCCGGTGAACTGAAAACCCGTAAAGGGCGGTTCACGCAAAAGTTAGGGATTTGAAAAGCAAATGACTGCGGTCCGAATTTGATATTACAATGAGCATCAATGCGGGAGAATATGTTGGAGGAGCCAGTTATCGGATACAATCTCTTCAGAAGTGGGGATACCGGGAAAGCATTAGAGTCGGATGAGTCATAGGAGGATCATTTCGTGGTGTTCATCTGCATCCCGTTGCCGACATGTGTACAAATTTAAGTTGTCAATATTCATGCTTCTTGTGCATACTTGCATATTTGTATATTTGCTTTGCGTAGCTTCCTCTTTTCAGGAGTTACATCCCGTGTACAAAAAACTCCGCCCATTCAGGGGCCCAATCAATGAAAATATGTTATTCAGTACTTGATACTGATTCTTTACTGTTTTGTGCATGATAAATCGCCTAAGTTTACTGAAACTAGCACGTGTATAACATCACTGGCCATTGCCAACAATTGTTAAAGCTTTGAATTAACTGAGTGTAACGTCACTAACCTGAATTGATTTGATTGCATAGGCTTGTCGTGTCTTGTTTGTGTTGTTGCAGGTTTCATAACCATACGAGGAAGATGATCAAAAGATTGCGATAACGAAAGACTTGATCCCCACGCAGGTCATGCATGTTCTTCCTGAAGAAGGATAGTATTCCCCAGCTAGCCGTAGCTTATCCAAAGGACGTGCTCCAGAAAAGTTATTCGTCCTCAACAGAGTTTGGCGATTCCAAGATCGTAAGGCTGTATTCAGGCAGGTTCATCTTTCCCCGCAGGGTCATGCACTCTATCCCAGCGGAGTCGGTGGAGTTCACCCCAAGAGAATCATCCCATCCCCAGCGGAATTCTCTTTGCAAGTGTTTTCATTCCTTCCAGTGGAACTCGAAGATCAAGACTCTCCAAAGCAGAGTTGATGGTGGGTCCTGTCATTTATTTTGTCAGAGATACTGTGTAGTATCAGTTCACTCTCCAGCAGAAAGTCCGATCATACTTGGCATACCTGCTATTCCCCAGCAAAGTTATATTCCCCAGCAGGATGTTACTTCAACAGGGTACTTGGTTCAAGCTCCCAACTTCCCAGCATGGTTGACTTCACCCCTTCGGCATTTATTTTGCTGGAATAATTCTGTAGCATCTGGCTATCCCCGGCGGAGTCGGCATTATCTTTAGCATTTATTTTGCTGAAGCAGTTTCTGTCCTCTAACAGTTCAGGTGGAGAGAACTCTTGCTCAAATGAATTACCAAATGTTCAAGATCTCGGCATGAGACATCCAATGATAATGTCAGTTTCGGCAGTATTCCCCACAGAGTTACCAGGATAAGTTTCTCTTTATTCCTAGGCAGAATTAGTTGCTATCAGGGGTTCCATGAATCAGAATTTCAGAGGCCACCGCCGGTTATCAGAGCAGGCGTCCGATAGTTGGTTTCCAGACATCCCCAGTAGAGTCCGCCTCAAAGTCGCTGCCACGTTGGTGCTGAGGAGTTTGTGGGTGAGGATCATTGGAGAACTAAGTCCTGACGCGGACAATTTACTCCTAGATTGACGGGATTTCTTCAGAAGTGGGCGTCCTAACGTGGACAGGTTTATTTCCCCGGATTGGTGGGGTGTGTTAGTCCTAACGTGGGCAGATTCGGGTTCTCGAAATTAGTGGAATGGGAGGTCATGACGTTGACAAAAGTGATTACTCTTTGTGTTGGTGCCCTGACATGGACAGATCAGACCAGCGTGTGAGTCCTTACGTGGACAAGTCTTATTTCCTCAGCGGGTCGAAGACGCCTGAGTCCTAACGTGGACAGATCAAGACGAGATCAGTGTCCTTACGTGGACAAATCAAAGAAAGTATTATTCCTAACGTGGAGAAATGGGTCCTAACGTGGACGATGTAGTCCTTACGCGGACATATCAAGTTGGATTCCTTACGTGGAAAGAGATGATTCCTTACGTGGAAAAAGATAGTTTCCTTACGTGGAAATGACAGCATTCCTGACGTGGAAAGAGTGGAGTCCTTACATGGACCGATTAAGATGGCATTCCTGACGTGGAAAAATGTAGTCCTGACGCGGACAAATCGGAAGGAATTGGTTGCCTTATGTGGAAAAGTTATGTTTCCTTGCATGGGAAAACGGATAGCATTCCTTACGTGGAAAGAGGCTTGTATTCCTGACGTGGAAAGAAAGAGTGTATTCCTGACGTGGAAGGGGTTTAGTTCTGATGTGGACAGACTCAAAAGAAGATTTATTCCTTACGTGGAAAAATTGGGGTCCTTACGTGGACAGATTCAAGAAAAGTTGATTCCTGACGTGGAAGAATGATGTACTCCTTACGTGGAAAGTTGAGTCCTGACGTGGACAGGTTCAGAACCAAAGTTGAATTCCTTACGTGGAAAGATTGGAGTCCTGACGCGGACATGTCAAGTGGTATTGGAGTCCTTACGTGGACAGATTGATATAGTTCTCCTTATGTGGAAAGAAGATTGCTTCCTGACGTGGAAAGATGAAAGGTTTAGTCCTGACGTGGACAGATACAGAAGAAATGATTCCTAATGTGGACAGGTGTTACTCCTAACGTGGAAGAGTTTTATTCCTAACGTGGACGATTCAGTTTATGGAAATGCAGACGAATTATCCCCAGCGGAGTTGCCGAGATTTTTCTGGGTTAACAGCAAGTGGAGTCATAACGTGGACAGGTTTTAGTTGAGATTTCTTCGTATTGATGACAGACAGAGTCCTAACGTGGACAAGCAAGCAATCTGTTATGACAGAATCCTCTTCAGAACGATGAAGACAATCCCCAGCACGGTCGCACGAGATCAGTGGGTTGCCGTAACAGTTAAATTCAGCTGATGAATGTCGTTCCCCAAGCAGTGGCGCAGTTTATTTCTGCGGTTGGCAAATTTCTGGGTTCCTAGTATTCAACCGTCTCGTACCGCGAATATCTGAAGGCTCCGGGCTCTTCACCCAATCGGGTCCAAGCCGCTTGAATAGGGGCAGCTGTTGCACCCTAAAATTTGCTCAACCTTATTCACTTGGTTTATGTTTCCATGTCATTAGCATTTGCATATAGAGTCATGTACATAGTCTAATCATCTGCATAGCATAAGCATAGCAAGTCATACAACAGGGGGACCAATCATTATTCTCATCTCTAGAAGCCTATCAAGAGGTTATTATCCCAATTCAATCTCATTCAAGTCATCAAGAAAGAATTTGAAAGCAAAGAGTTCAGCAGATCAAGCCTTGAGTCCATCTCCTAGCTGAGGGTATCTGAGGGTCAGCAAGAGGGTTGTGAACTGTGAGTTGAAGGCATGGAGAGTATCTAGACATTATGAGAGACTTAGAAAGTCATTTAAAGAAGGAGACAAGTCATTGATGAGAGCACAAGAGCTATAGCTGAAGACAGTCAACTAGGGTTTCATCTGGGTCAACCCTGGGTCAACTCTAGGTCAATTGACTGATTGAAAGGCATTAAGGGCTATTGGAGAGATGTGGGGTTCATAATTTGACATGGAGAATAAAGATATGTTGTTATGACAAGAAGAATTCAAGAGAAATCAAGGAGAAGAGGAGTTTCTAAATTAGGGTTTCTGTGTAAAATCCCCTAGTTTAGGTCAAATTTCCAAGCAAGATAAGTCAAAATGCTAGCTTCAAATGGATCCTTGGCCAACATGAAACTTGTAGAGGATCTCAAGACCTTTAATTTTAGTGGTGGAAGACATCAAGGAGATTTATAGAACTCAAGTTATGGTCCTTGCAAGTTACAGGTCATCTGAGGTATCTGAAATTTTGTCTGTGAAAGTGACTTGACTTCCAAGCTAGTTTTACCCCTCAAGGAGATTTCAAATGAATTTCTGGTCAACATAAGAATTGTTCCTCATTGTCTTAGCTTTCTAGAATGGTATAGTATGCCTTCATATGATGTGTGGAACTCAACTTATGGTCTTGGCAAGCAAAGGGTATTTTGGTCATTTGTGAATTACAGGACATTTTAACCTATGTCCAAAACTCATACAAGGAAGCCTCAAATGGAAAAACTTACAACATCAAACTTGCTCCAAATGACATTTTGAGTCTAGAAAGAAGGTCACAAATTGTTGGAAAAGCTCATAACATGAAGTTGCATGATTGGTCAAATTTGAACTAAAATGGCTTATAACTTAAATAAAGTCAAAGTGAAAAATGGTTTGGGAGATTTATAAGTCCAAATGGAGACTTCCAATATATGATTTTGGGTCCAAAAGACATTCTAAGAACAATGGTTCAAGTACATTTTTGAGCTTAGTGGAAAAAATCAAAGTTATTTATGGTTACTTGCATTTGAAGAAACATAACCAATTTGGAATGCAAGGGAAGTTGCAAGATGGTTCTAGAAAGTTCATTTGAGCACTATATATTCATGAAATCAGAATTGAGCAAGGGTTGGATTCACTTTTCACCAAAAATTTCCCAAAGTTCTCTCATTCTTTCTCATTGCAATTTCATCCAAATTTCTCAAAATCTTCATCAATCATCACCAATATTGATTCCACCATATTCAATCATCATCATGGACTAAAGATCAACAAAGATCTGATTGAAATTGATCCATTTTCGAGCACTATAATCATCAATATCCAAATTGCAATTTCAAGTGGACAGCAAGATCCAAGGCAGAATTCATCAAAGTTTTGCAAACAGAATCAAGCACTGAGATAGTTGATCAAGATCCAAGCATTAGAAGCCTCAGATCCACGAGTTCAACATCCATTTCCAAGATTTTGCACCAGGTTCAATTTCTCTCCCATAGCTCGATTTAGTTAGTTTAGCATGGTTTTATTAGTTTAGATGTGATCTAGGTTGTTAGTAGAACGATTAGGATGAGTTTGGTGCTGTTTGGTGATAATTCGTGACAGGTTGTTAGAACTGTTAGGACTTAGAACTTGCAGTAGAGTGCAGTATAACCTTAGCTTGTTAGTTTAGAATGATCACCATTAAGTATAGAAGAGATTAGTATAGGTTTGGTTGAGAATCTTGAGGATGAGTTGCAGAGTATTTTAATGGAACCAAGAATGTCATGCGCTCGGGTTGAGTGATTTGTTGAGTTTCAAAACAAACTACCACCATAGGCTTGTAGAGGGAGAAATTCTGATTGATTTTCATGTTTGGATCGTGGTGTTTCATGGATTGTGGAAGGAGAACCGAGAGGTTGAAAGTATGCGTGCATGGAGTTTTCATGGAGGGAAACCCTAGTTCTCATGAACCAAGGAAGAAGAAGTAATCCTGGTCGTCCATTGTGTGTTAGACCTTTGACCAAAGAGCCCATCGTGTGGCTCGAGTTTAAAACAGAATTTGGAGGGAGAGATGTAGGTGCCCTAAACGCACCGTTTCATTTAATGAAACGGGCGGGCCTAAGTGTTTAGTGATATCCCCACCCCCCAGTGTTGAGCCCATTGTGAATTGAACGCGAAAACCCTGCTATTCTCACCCCCTGCTTGTTTTTTTTATTTTCAATAATGCTGACTTGTTCTGGGCTTAACCAAACTTGCTACGCGCACCCCACCATTGCCTGGCCCATCCTAAATGAACTGGAGCGAATTGCTATTAGTACCCCCTCCCTCTCATTTTAATTCAATTTAGTTTTTTAATTCATTTTAATTTTTACCAACTTTAAAAAATCATATAAAATAGGAAATTAACTCTTTTTTAGTGGTTGTTTTTTCTATATTTTCTTGGTTCTGTGTAGAAAATTGTCATTAAATAAAATTGCATTTTTATTTTTATTTGACATTTTTCCCATATTTTCTAAATAAATGACATTTTAAATAGTTTCATTTCATGCATGATTTTATTAATTTTTGTTCTACTAGATACTTTCATATTTTTTGTTCATTCTTTTTAGGTTGCTTAGATGAGATGTTGAACTTGTAGAAACAATTTAGTTCCCCTTTTTAGAAACTAATTTTAGGTGCTTAATGTAGGCTTGAACAACATGAACAAATTAGGGTTTTTAGGTGTTGACTTAGGAGAATCAATTCATTTCCCTTAGGGCTTAGGGTTTAGCTAGATTAGTTATGGGACTATAGGGGCTATGGGTAGTTATTAGATCCCTTAGAAAAAGTCAGGATTCCCCTACTGCTATTAATACTCTGTATATATCTGATTGTCTGGTGTGGTGTGCCCTCTGGGGATTATTGCTTGCTTGCTTGGGTATTGGGATTGTCTGGGAACTTGGGAGAGCTGAAGACTTGAAGAGATGAAGGCCATTGGAGATCCAGAGATTGAAGATCAATTGCCAGAGTTGAATAGGAGGTTCTTGCTAGCAGCTGCTGAGGAGACTAGGGTTTAGGAGCTAGGCAGAGCTCTAGATTAGAAAGCTTGTTTCTCAAACATGGAATGCCTTGTCTGCATCCATCCTTTCTCTATGATTCAAAGTCTCTTTCAAATATCCACCTCCTTCCTTTGGAAGGATCAGTGAATATATTTGGAAGATAGAACTTTTGAGAGAAAACTTTCTGTTTAATGTTAACAGTTGATGAACCACCCTTGGTAGGTAATTAACTGTCTAACATTCATTCACTTCACTCTTGTGACTGATTCCTCATCCTGGAGGTTTGAACTTGAAGAAAAGCCATTGCAGATAGAAGACTGATGATCAAAGCCCTTGCCTGAAGGCCATGAAGATGGAGATTGATGCTTGTTGAAGCCTGTAGCTGATTGGAGATTACTTGAAGCCAGATGTTGATTCAGAGCTGCTGATGCTATTTCTTTTGCTGTGGTATTTCATTTGCTGATGTATTGATTGGTTTTCTGGGTTGTATTGTTTGCTGCTTACCCTGTTGGGTTGAAAGTGAAGTCTGTTCACTTTTGCCTATTGTTTTCTAGGTTCGAGGTTGAGTGGGACTCCCTTGCCTCGCTTGTACTGTTGCATCCATGCATTTTACTGTTTTACTGTATATATCTGATATTGTTTCTGTTTCTGCCTATCCCTTAGGATCTCTGTTTCTCTCTGTGCAAGAGAGGAGCATGATAGACACTAGGTCTTAACCCATGCATGATAACATTAGGTTAGTTTGATTCCCTTCGCAACCGTAGGTTAGAGTTCTGTCTCTTTCTTTCTCAAAACAAACAGAAAAACACATAAAGATTTCAAACACAATAAAAGACACTTCTTCCGTAAAAGAATGTGAACTCATCAAGACGTCATTTTTGTCCGCCGGGACTGCTAATCAAGAAACCCTTTTTCAGAAGGAATAAAATCAATCAAGGACAGACTTGTGTCGTACGTGGCCCGAACTACGTTTGCTCTGATCTTCCATGCAGTGTGGAAGTACGTAGGCATAGGATGCGATATCCTAGCGAGCAACCTTCCCCTCCTTTCCCGTAGGTAGGCGAACTACGTTGACTCTGATTTCTCGTTCCAGACGGGAATACGTAGGCATAAAGTGCGATACTTTGCCGAGTCATTTTTATTTTCATTTTCTTTTCTTTTAACCCTTGACCTATAGTTTAGATAGAATAACAATCCATACCCGAAAACATGCGTGGATCCCGTCGAGTACGACGGACGTGAGGGGTGCTAATACCTTCCCCTTGCGTAACCGACTCCCGAATCCAAGTTTTGGTTGCGACGACCATACCTTTCCCGTGTTGTGCGAGGTTTACTCTGAGCGTTTCCTTTCCCTCCCGTGGGATAAATAACGCACGGTGGCGACTCTTCTGTTCAGCCGGCGCCGATTTTCGCAGTAGCGACACCCCTGTTGATTCGGTTGTTGCTGCTGCTGCTGCGGTGGCTGTTGAACTGTCGGGATAGTTATGTTGGCCACCTGCTGGTGAGGGCCTTTACCCTTCCTTCGAGCGTTGGACACAGCGCTCGTTTCTCCTTCCCGTCTCTTGCCAGCATAAGGTTTCTTTTCGCCTCCTCCAGCTGAGGATGACTCACCTTGAATTTTCCCGAGTTTGATCCCATTTTTGATGTGCCCACCCGTGATAATGAGATCCGAGAAGGTTTCGGACATACCGCTGACCAACTTCTCATAGTAAACCCCTGGGAGGGTAGCTACGAACATCTGCACAAGCTCACGTTCAACCATCGGCGGCTGAACCCTGGCTGCCAATTCACGCCTCCGCTGGGCGTATTCCTTGAAACCTTCATTGTTCCTTTGCGACAGATTCTGCAGTTGGACTCGGTTCGGGGCTAAGTCGCTATTGTATTGGTAGTGGTGCACAAATGCTTCAGCAAGATCCTTCCACGTGCGCACACTGGTAGGCTCTAGACTCATGTACCATTCGAGGGATGGTCCGGACAGACTGTCCTGAAAGAAGTGCATCAGCAACTTCTCGTCCTCAAAATGAGCCGACATTTTCCGGTAATATGATCTCAGGTGGACGCGAGGGCAAGTGGTGCCCTCGTACTTTTCAAAGTCAGGTACCTTGAACTTGGGAGGCACCTTGAAATCAGCAATCAGTCCCAACTTGGACATATCAACACCCAGGGTGTTTTGGTTCTCGATATTTCTCATCTTATCCTCGAGTGCCTTGAACCTTAGACGTGCTTCAACAGTCAGCTCCCCTTCAGCACCTCTCTGAGAGAACACATCGTCCTGACGATCTTCTAACCACGGCTGAGGCCCAAACAGATTCCCAACACCTGCATTGTCGTTGCCCAGCCCAACGTTGACATTAGCTTCAAGACTCCCATTATCGACGCCTGTCGTATTGTCGTTGAGTCCCATGTTAGCTATCACATTGCCGTTGGCATTGCCATTCCCCCCGGTCACGGGGACGCCATTCTGAGGAGTTTCAACTGGTGGAGGAGTAGGCACGGTCCCACCATGGAGTACGCCATTGCTATCGACCCTTGAAATCAGAGGTTGGACCAAGGTTCTGAGCTGATCCTGGCCATTAGCGAACGCTTGCATGAGCTCCATGAAGCGATCCATTCTTTCGCGGAGTTCCTGAACATCAGTTTGCACTTGCTCCATGATTCTGGTTTGATTAGCTCTGGTCGGATAGCGGTGAATTGGTCTCTGATCAATCCTGGAACAACCTGAAACAACCTGAAAACACAAAAGGGTTAGGAAAAAGCGACAAAGTGCTCGTTATGCGAATGCTTCATGCAATATGCAAACATGTGTCTGTACGTTAGGGAGATCTCCCCCGACCCTAGTGCCTGAGTGCCAGTGCTGATAATAAGAAGTCTGAGTCCAGTCATGGAAATAACATCTGATATATATATGAAGAAAGCCCATCAAGGCAGTACACAACGTCAGTGAGTACAAGATGAATCAACAGTGTGACCTCAGCCAACAAGCTAGGTGATGGTCAGCATACAACAACGATCAAAACAAAAGGAATACAAATAGTCAAGTTCGGCCACGGGCGCGAAACTCTTCTAACAACCCCTTCGTTTCTGGATGATCAGGCTGATTTAGCAACCCTTCGACGAGTAACTCCCTCTGCATAATGGTGTATTGAAGACCTTCGACCGAATCTTCCCATGCTCCTTCACCGAAACAATCTTCTAACTTCCGCTTCTTGGACTCAAATGTTAGTTTGCGCTCCTTCAGGTTAGCGAGAGCTCTGTTGAGCTGGCCTTCAGCGGCATATCTGCGAGCGGTTTCTTCATCAAACCTCTTCTCACTGGCCTTCACCTGGGCTTCCAGCTTGGAGATTTGTTGCATCAGCTTATCCTCCCGCTCTTTCCTGGTGGCTAGGGAGGCCTTCCAGTGCTGGTTGAACTTGGATATCCTCCGATACGCTTCGTCCAAGTGCTGCTTCTTCGTGGCCAGTACATCGTTGACGGCTTTGAAGTCTCGACCCATTCGCTCACGCTCGGCTATCTGCTTAGTCAAGTCTGTCCCCAGCTGGTTCACCAGCTCCGTCTGCCTCTTGAAGGAATAAACGGCTTCGTTTCTCTCGCTTCGGAGTTGAGCCAATTCCTTCTCCAGTTCTTCATTTGCCCTCTTCAATTCATCTCGCTCAGCTAACACTTTGTTGCACCCTAACATTTGCTCAACCTACTTCACTTGGTTTATGCTTCAATTGCATTAGCATTTGCATATAAAGTCATGTACATAGTCTAATCATTTGCATAACATAGCATAGCAAGTCATCCAACAAGGGACCAAGTACTATTCTCATCTCTATGAGCCTATCAAGAGGTTATCATTCATATTCAAGACTATTCATGTCATCAGGGAAGAATTTGAGTCTTGAAGAGTTGACAGATCAATCATGGGGTTCTCTCCTATCTTGAGGTTGTTTGGGGATCATCAGAGGGTATATGAGATATGATCCAAGAGCATGGAGTGTGTATGGATATCATGGAAAGTCTAGATGATCATTTTAAAGATGAGCCAAGTCATTGGAATGATTACAAGAGCCTCAGTTGAAGTCAGTCAACCAGGGTTTCATCTAGGTCAACCCTAGGTCAACCCTAGGTCAAAGAACTTAATTGCAAGGATGTGGGATTCATTATTTGATATGTGGATATGGATGTGGTGTTGTGCCCAAGAAAAATCAAAAGAAGTCAAGGAGAAGTGGAGTTACCAAATTAGGGTTTCAGTGTAAAATCCCCTGATTTAGGTCAAACTTTAAAGCAGTGTAACTCAAGATGCAAGCCTCATATGGATTTCTGGTCCACATGAAACTTGTAGAGTATCTTCATAGCTGTAATTTGAGTGGTGGAATTCATCAAGGTGATTTATAGAACTCAAGTTATAGCTCTTGCAAGTTACAGGTCATCTGAGGTATCTGAAATTTTGTCTGTGAAAGTTACTTGCCTTCCAAGCAACCTTTACCCTTCAAGGAGTTTTCAAATGAATTCTTGGCAAAAATGAGAGTTGTTCCTAATGATCCCCCCTTTCCAAAAAGGTATGGTATGCCTTCATATGATATGTGAAGCTCAAGTTATAGCTTGTGCAAGTCAGGGGTATTTTGGGAAAGTGGAATTACAGGTCATTTCAAGCCTATGCCCAAAACTCATACAAGGAAGCTTCAAATGAAAAACTTCACAACATCAAATTTGCTCAAAATGGCATTTTAAGTCTAAAAAAGAGGTCATGGAAGTTTGGAAAAGCTTGTAACAAGAATTGACAAAAGTTGGTGAAAATGACTTAAAAAATGGACATAAGTTGAAAAAGTTGAGATTGAAAATTGGTTTGGGCAATCTATAAATCCAAAATGGGTCATGTAATATATCAAATTGAGTCTAAGGAATATTTTAAAGACATTGGTTCAGCCACAATTTTGATATAGGGCTTTAAAAATGGGGTTACTTTGAAAACCACTTACTTGCATAATAAGGTACAATTGTAAAATGCAAGGAAATGTAAGGGATCAGCAAGTAAGCATTCATACACTTCCAATTTGTCATGTGATGAGATTTTCAAGTGTGTTTAAGGGGCTGCAAGGTGGTTTGAGGGGAGATATCATAAGAGATGATAAGTTTCATTATGTCATATCATGAGAATTTCTAGAATCATCTAAGACTGATCCAGAAGGTTCTAGATCTTTCCATCCTTCTCTATATATTGAGTAGAGATCATTTGAGGAAAAGGTTGGTGAAGAGAGAGGGAGAATAGAGAGAATTGTCAAATTACTTCATTTACAAGCAAGTGAGAGATCCTTGATACTACTCCATTTCTATGCAAATTTCTCCTTCATCCTCAATCTCTAGTACATTGTGAGTGTGTGCAAGATCAATTCAAGGTCCATCAATGGCAGTTTGAGGAGCTGGTTGGGGAAATTCAAGAAACTATCTCAGAGTTTCAGCCATCACTACAAGCAATCTCTCCCTATTTCTTTGCATACAGTATGATCAACACATCCCAAAGATCATCTTTGAAGCTTACCAAGACCTGTGGTGCAAGATTCCCCTTCTGTTTTCATCAACATTGCAGGTATGCAATTCAATTCGCACCTCTCTATTTATGTCATGTTAGTGTGTATTTTTAGGTTAGAATGGTTAGGTTAGGATAGAGGATGATGTTTGGAAACTGTTAGAGCCATTAGTGAAGTTTCACCTTAGGGCAGTTGAACTTTCAAGACTTAGAATGGCTAGGTTAGGAGGTATTAACTTTAGTGTAATAGCATAGAGTAATCAGTGCAGTGTATAGAACATGTTAGTGCCAAGAATTATCAAGATTAACTAAGTGCATGTCAGGGAAATTTTGTGAGCAGTGAACTTTCTACCTATCGGGTTTTACTTTAGGTTGAGAGTTAAGAGAAACTATTGGCAGAGTCTTATAGAGGGGAAGAAATGGAGTAACTTTGATTTTTAAAAGTTTGAATTTCGTTGAAAGATGAGAGAGTACGTGAGAGTAGAAGTTGCATGCATGGAAGATGAATTCTGAAAACCCTAGAATCTAATTGGGGAAGACGATGTATGATCCGTTGGATTGGGTTGATTTGTTTGACTCAGGATTACATCTAACGGTTGATATTTAAAAATGAAATGGAGGAAAATCTGAAGGATGGAGAAACGCTGCGTTTCATTTAGTGAAACGCGTGGGCCTGGACTGAATTTGATTTCCACACCTCCAATCTGAAGCCCATCAAAAATACACTACATATGGCTGCTATTCACACCGTGTCCCCATTCATTTTATTTTGTTTTTTTTAATTCATTTTCTGAACACGCATGGGCCTAGGCGCCTTTTACTTTTCACACCACCCTTGTAAGCCCAATTGGATTTTGAACTAAAAACGCCTACTATTTGCACCGTTCTCTTTTCTTTTTCTTCTTGATTTTCCATTATTTTCTGATGGACCCTGGGCCTGCGCGTCTTAATTTCTACACCCCCAGCTTTCCAGCCCAAACCATAATTGTACTAGGCGCATTACCATCTGCACCCCTCTCCCATTTCATTTTATTTTTTAATTCTTTTAATTTCTTCAATTTTAGAAAATCCACATCAAATTGAAAATGCATGATTTTTAATTGGTTGTTTCTGCAACTTGTTTATACTTCTGTCTAGAAAATTAACAAGTAATAAAATTCCAATTTTATTTCATTTTGGTATTTTTTTTGTGCATTTTTCTTTTAAATAGCTTTTTAAGTGACTTTAGTTTAATACATGATCTTGTTGATTTTAGTTTAGATAAATCCTTGTATATTTTGGACCCATTCTTTTTAAAGTACTTCATTTAGGACTTTAATCTTCATATGAAATTTAACTCATAATTTTAGGACTTAATTTTAGATGGTTTGTTTAGGTGTGATTAGGAGAATTAAAATTAGGGTTTAGATATAACATAGGTGTGATAAATCATTTCTTTTAGGAGTTGTAGTTTGAATTTTGGGGTATGGGAATATAGGGGTATTAGGGGTAGATGATAGATCCCCTAGAAAATGTTAGGCTTCCCCTATTCTACTATTACTATTAGTGTATTGCTTGTATTTGATTGATTGTGTGGTGTGCCCTCTATAGGGTTATTATTTGACTGTGTGGGGTATTGGGCCTGCTTGGGGTTTTGGGTTTGAGCTGAAGACTGTGCTGATGAAGCCCATTGAAGAATGAAGACCAATTTCCAGAGCTGATGAGGAGTATTTCTTGCTGGCAGCTGTTGAAGGTTATAGGATCTAGGAGTTAGGCAGAGCTCTAGAGTAGAAAACTTGGTTCACAAACATGGAAGGTCTTGGTTGCCTCCATCCCTCTCTATGATGCAGAGTCTCTCTAAGACATTCACCCCCTTCCTTTGGAAGGCTTGGTGATAGTGTCTAAGAGATAGAACTCTTGAGAGAAAACCTTCTATCTATTGTTAACAGTCTGTTTGCCACCTTTGGTGGTCAACTAACTGCTTAACATCCTGTTCATCTTGTTGACTGCTGCTCATCTTGGAGATTGGGACTTGAAGAAAAGCCATTGTAGGATTGAAGATGAAGACTGATGCTTGCTTGAAGCTTGTAGATAGTTGATGATGACTTGAAGACCGATGCTGATGAAGACTGCTTTTGCTGTTTATTTTTGCTGTTTATAATTTTCTGATGTATTGTCTGAATTTCCCTGACTGTATTGCTTGTTGTTTAACCTGTTAGGTTGAAAGTGAATCCTGTTCACTTTTGCCTGTTGTTTTCTAGGTTCGAGGTTGAGTGGGACTCCCTTGCCTCGCTTGTATTGCTGCATCCATGCATTTTACTGCTTCATTGTGTATATTGCTATTCTTTCTGTTTCCGTTTATCCCGTAGGATCTCTGTTTCTCTCTGCGCAAGAGAGGAACATGATAGACATTAGGTCTTAACCCATGCATGATAACATTAGGTTAGTGTGATTCCCTTTGCAACCGTAGGTTAGAGTTCTGTCTCTTCTTTCTCAAAACAAACAGAAAAACACAATAAATATTTCAAACACAATAAAAGACACTTCTTCCGTAAAAGAATGTGAACTCATCAAAACGTCATTTTTATCCGCTTGGACCGATAATCAGAAAAACCCTTTTTCAGAAGGAATAAAAACAATCAAGACAGACTTGTGTCGTACGTGGCCCAAACTACGTTTGCTCTGATCTTTCATGCTGTATGAAAGTACGTAGGCATAGGATGCGATATCCTAGCGAGCAACCTTCCCCTCCTTTCCCGTAGGTAGGTGAACTACGTTGACTCTGATTTCTCGTTCCAGACGGGAATACGTAGGCATAAAGTGCGATACTTTGCCGAGTCATTTTCTTTTCTTTTAACCCCAGACCTGTAGAGTAGATAGAATAACAATCCATACCCGAAAACAAGCGTGGATCCCGTCGAGTACGACGGACGTGAGGGGTGCTAATACCTTCCCCTTGCGTAACCGACTCCCGAATCCAGGTTTTGGTTGCGATGACCATACCTTTCCCCGTTTCGCGAGGTTTACTTCGAGCGTTCCCTTTCCCTCCTGTGGAATAAATAACGCACGGTGGCGACTCTTCTGTTCAGCCGGCGCCGATTTTCGCAGTAGCGACAGCTGGCGACTCTGCTGGGGATCCAACGTCCCCTGGCTGCTAAGGACTGCGATAGTTCCTTATGCATTTGGGATCCAACGTCCCTTAAGAGAGTCAATCCTAGCGCTTGTTTTCCCGTCGAGGATTTTGTATGGATTTATATTTTTGTCATTTACTTTCAGCATTATATTATTATTATTATTGTTGTATTGGGGTGTGACGGGTGTTCTATGATTGAGAGATAAGTCGGACCTGGGCTTGAGTGCACCTAGAATTAGAGTGGAAATTAGTGAGCGCGCACGTGCTTTGCATTTCCTAGTGTCCCACGAAATCCACACTCAGACGAGGTTCTTCTGGTTGGCCTCCTGTCCTGCCCTTTGGGTGGCTCGGGTTGATGGTTAGTTGGATTGTCGACTCTGGGAACCGATCATTTGGAAGTTGGCTAAGTGAGGCCTCTTCAGGATTTGATGATGCCACTCCTTCTGGGAATCGTATCATCAACCCTGAAAGTCTGTGACGCCGACGACCGCATAGGATGCCATACCTTGTGTCAGTTATTAGGACACCTACCTGTGAGAGGGGTTTGGGCACGCAGGTAACTTGACCTCCAGATTACCGGTTTTCTTGATTGAGATTCAATGATATTTGAGGACAGCATTATGAGGTCTGTTGGAGACCAGGTTCGAGTACCGTTTTGATTTGCTGACACCAGGTTCGAGCAGTGTTATGGGTCTGACTAAGACCAGTATGGTGGATTCTTCTCAGCCAGGGGCACTTGGTCCCTTGTGTGTCCATTTTGCATTTTGCATGACTGTTTGCATTTGCATTTCATTTTGCATATTCATCCTCATCCGGAACAGGGAGCTTACCCGTTTTTGTCCGCTTCATCAGTTGATTCCCCGACATTCGCATTGGACTTGAGTTAGTATTGGGATAGATCATGGCTTCAGGGGAGCAGAACTTGGTTATTACTCGGGCGGAGTTCGAATTGTTGAAACACCAGGTGAGTCAGATCAGGGAAGACATCACAGCTATGCATAAAGGAGATAACAATGGTCAAAGAGCTCAGATGAACAATGTTGCTCAGCTTGTACAAACCCCTATCAGAGGTTCATATTCTCTCAATGACTCCGAGTATCACAATTTCACTTTCTCTACGCCAGATTCTCCAAGGATTTTGCCACCTCCGAGAGTTGTTCCACAGGTTGATATTCAGAAACCACTGACTGCTGAGTATATGGGAAGACTTCAGACGTTGGAAGACCAGATTGCTGCCTTGGTGAATAAGAACACTCTTGATCTGAATGCTGCAAGCATGTGTTTAGTGCCAGGCCTTGTATTGCCTCCAAAGTTCAAAGCGCCCAGTTTCGAGAAGTACAAAGGGGATAGCTTTCCGAAGCTACATTTGATTATGTTCTGCCGGAGAATGACTTCGTTCGTGCCTAACGACAAGCTGATGATTCACTGCTTTCAAGATAGCCTGACTGGGGCATCTCTGAGTTGGTATATGCAGTTAGAGAGTGATCAGATCCGATCATGGGCGGATTTAGCCGATACTTTCCTGAAGCAGTATGACTACAATCTTGATGGGTCTCCTAGTCGCATGCAGTTGCAAGAATTGTCTCAAAGGAACAATGAACCTTTCAGGAAGTATGTTCAGAGATGGAGAGAATTTGCTGCTAGAGTGCAACCACCACTTCAAGACCGAGAGTTGAAAGGCATGTTCGTAAACTCCTTGCAGAGCCCGTGCTTCGAAAGAATGCTTGGAGTTGCACCAAATTTCTCTGAATTGGTAAAGGCAGGAGAGCGCAGCGAGTATGGTGGAAGAATACAGAATGTTTCAAGCGGTCAGGCTAGCGAAACAGAATCTTTCTATAGCTGTCAAACTGAAGATGGAGTTGTGGTCAACGCCATCATGAATGATGTTGGGTATTCTCAAGTCGAATCGGTGAAATTTGTTGGTTCTCCGTCTTCTCAGCGGTCAGTATCTTCTGTGTCTTGCTATTCTGGACAGGCAATTGTGCCTGGGGCACCATATCGAGAATCTTATGTCGCTCCTCTTGCGAATCCACGAGCCTGTGGCCGAGGTTATCAGAATCAGCGTCAGAATCAGAACCGACCTCGTAACAACTTGGAACGAAGGAATGCTCCTTTCCATCCAGTGCATGTGCCGTATAGCCAGATTCTTCCGCATTTGATTCAGAATTCTCTGGTGGAACCTAAAGCTCTTAAGCCCGTGCCAGAGCCTTACCCTCCAGGGTACAATCCCCATGCTCAGTGTGGTTATCATGGTGGATCTCCGGGGCATTCAACCGAAGATTGCAAAGCTTTTCAGGAAAAAGTACAACAGTTGATCGACCAAGAGTACATTTCCTTTCCAGAAGGAGTTTTGTTTGTTCATGCCAACCTCTCAGCTGTCTAAGCTCGTAGATTCAGAGGGTCCTTTTCAAGAAGCCAGTGGTCCAGACAGGAGGGCACCCTCAGCATTGGCAGTCCTCGGACTTTTTATCGTTTGCATTTGTAGTTTCTTTTCTGTTAGTCACTACTTGCTGTAAACATTGTTTGTTTCGAATGGTGATAATAATAAAGTGACTATGCATTTTTCTGAATTAATCATGTCGCTGTCGCTCATTTATTGCATTGCATTGACAATTGCATTTTATTTACTCCACTTTATCACTGTGATTAGCAAAGATTGGAAGGAGGATGACGAAATAAACTCATAACCGATGATCGTATGCTTTCAGATAAAACCTTGCCGATGACGTACAAGGCATTGTTTCAAATCCCCAAACACTGGAGATATAAGGAGTTAGTCCCTTGTTAACCATTTCGAGCCAGGAAGTAGAAGTTTTTCGGACTTTTAAACCCTCACATCTTAACCCGGGGCAGGGTAGTTGTCAGTTAGCTTGACCGAGCGTTCAAATCTTACAGAGGAGTGGTGCCTTTCGAGGACCAATCAGTTTATACCTCTCAAGAGGTCGCACATTGCCAACCACAATGGTTAAACCTCACCAACCAGGAGCGAGACAGTTACCATCTTTTCGGAGCAACCAAGACAATCAGTGTCACACGACTGTGTTCCAAGAAAAAAAGAATAAGAGAGCCCGCTAAGTAAAAAAGAAAAAGAAAAAGCTGGAAAGCTAATACTTAGGCAAAAATTAGGGCATCCCGTTGGACTTCAAAAGAAAAAATCGAAAAGAACTCAAAACGAGTCAGTCCAGGCAAAAATTAGGGAATAAAAAAAGAATGAAAAAGAAGGGATAGAAAAAAATAGATCCCCAGCGAAGAACAAGTTCGTGTGGATACAGACACCGAAAACGAAAAGGAGTAACTGTCACTCCAAGAAAAAACCTCGTGAGTTCCCTAACTATGGTTCTTACCATTCAACATACCTCTCGAAGAGGCGAGCGCTCGAGCCACGTTAACTGAACTTTAGGATCGGAGATCATCACGTAGAAGGGGTGGGTACAAAACATAATTTGAGCCAAATATCCGTTGTTTCACGAACCGTGAACCCGGCCACGATACAACCCTTAAAAGACCTAATTGAGGCAGGGTTTATTCTGAAAGCGCACTACGATAAGGTTGAGTAACCCGACTCCTTCTTGATTTGCTAATCATATCCTTGTTGTATTTTTCAATGACCACGTAAGCACTACGTTTGAACTTTGGTTCATTCGTCACTCACAGTCATGACACGTAAATGAGTGAGAGCACAAATTTTTTCAAAATCTGCATGAACACTGCATTAAAATTACCATTTGGGATTAAACAATTTTACTTGCAGGTCAGTAGTTGACATAAAGGAAATTCCACCAGGGAATAATCAAGCAGGATTGAATAATTCAACAGTCTGGATCAGAATGGTGTATGTTGTGAAGCCCTGTCAATCTGAGGCATCGATTTCCAGTGAGTTCGGAATCATTTAGTCTGAAGAAAAGTCCCGAAGCATCAGTTGAGTATGAGGGCAGTGTACTTGAGAAGCAGTTGATCCGAAGCGAATCTTCTTGAGAGCCAATCAGGGGCAGTTATCCAGAATGCTATGTTTGATCAGGGCAGGTTAAGTCGCTCAACGCTCGTCCAGGGGCAAGTCACTATGTTGATAGTTGTTGAATTGAGGGAATCCTTTTGTCGTGCAACCACCGGGGTAAACCATCGAAAGTTCGTATTGTAGCAAGGTGCTTTCGGTTCAGAGTGGGTTTTGCCAAGAACCAGATTAAGGCAAAGTCGTTGCAGACAGGGGCATGCCATCCCAAGAGTGCAGGGATTATTCTTTATTCGAGAGGCGGTCGATTCGAAGTATCTCGCTGAAGTTCAGAATACTGGGAGCAGTTCATATTAAACCATCAGGGTACAGATTTTCAGACTATCCCACAGAGGTTCCTGCAGGCCGGGGCATAACAGAGGCGAAAGGACTGTTTTTTCTAAAACAGCGTTACTCAGAGCTACTTGAGCCGATTCAGCCAATATTCAAGTTTGAGACGAATGGCGGGAAATCGTGACCCTTCTACTAGAAGCCGTGAATGTAGACCGAATATTGTCCAGCATCAGGTGTGTATGACCCACCACGGATGTACAGAAGTCCAGCCTACTTGGCACACTCGTTTATCCCTAGCAAAGTCATACGGTCGAGAATCAGTTAATCTGGGGCAATTAGGTCGAGATTTGGCAAATCTCTCGCAGCTATGGGCACTGCTCTACGAATCATTTGATCACGGGCAAAAGATTATCGCAAGACCGGGGCAGAACACTCTAAAAACAAAAGGTGTTGTTGGGACATTCTTTTGGGGTTTGACGTACAGAAACAGTTCAGATCTAACCGTCAGGGTACAGAGATCGAAGAGTCCTAACCAGAAGCGTAACGAAAGACTCGATCCCCGCGCAGGTCGCGCCTCTGAGATAACACTGTTCCTCACTAAAGAAGGATCAAATTCCCCAGCTAGTCGTAGCTTATCCAAAGGACATTCTCCAGCAAAGTCGTTTATCCTCAGCAGAGTTTGGCGATTCCAAGATTGTAGACTGTATTCAGGCAGTGTGGTGTCCCCCAGAAGGATTCCCCTATCCCAAGCAGAGTGGTTTAGCCTCAGAAGCTTAACATTTCCAACTCGTGAGCTGTGCTCAGACAGTTTACCCTTCCTAGTAGGGTCATTTACTCTCCCCCAGCAGAGTCAGTTGATTTTCCCCAAGAGAATCGTTCCATCCCCAGTGGAGTTCTCTTTCCAGCAAGTGTTTTCTTTCCTCCCAGTGGAACTCGAAGATTAAAACTATCCCCGGCAGAGTTGGTTGGGTGTCCTGGCATTTATTTTGTCGGAATACCGTGTGATACCCGTTCACTCCCCAGCAAAAGTCCAATCCTGATTGGCGCATTCAGTTATTCCTCAGCGAAGCAGGCTTCACTCTTCCAGCATTTATTTTGCTGGAATAATTCTGTGACGCCTGGTTATCCCCAGCGGAGTTAGCATTGTCTTCAGCATTTATTTTGCTGAAGCGGTTTCTGTATCCCAGCAGTTCGAGTCCGCATTTACATCGGCATATAGTGTCATACTTGCATCCACCAAATAAAAATGCGTAGCATTTCCATGTCGAATGGATCATTGCGTCATTGTCAAACATATGCATTTTGAAATATAAACCAGGTTGGCTAACCGTTTGTTTCAAGTATTGTTCTCTTGCAGGCGGAGAGAGCTCTTGCTCAAATGAATTACCAAACATTCAAGATCTCGGCGTGAGACGTTCAACGATAATGTCAGTTTTGGCATTATTCCCCACAGAGTTATCATGATAAATTTCTCTTTGTCCCCGAGCAGAGTTATTTGTGTAAATGTCTCTTGTTTTCCCCGTCAGAGTTGCTTGTTGAAGTGTCTCTAGTCCGGCCAGCGGATTACTTTCTTCAAAATCGTTGTTACGTCAGCATCAAAAGGTTTCATGAATCAGAATTTCAAAGGCTGCCGCCGGTTATCAGAACAGGCGTCAGGTAGTTTGGTTTCCAAATATCCCCAGTAGAGTCCGCCTCAAAGTCGATGTCACGTCAGTGCTAAAAGGTTTGTGGGTTGGGACCAATTGAGTTAGTTGCTGTGGACATAAGCAGAGAAACGGTATTCAGAGTATCTTCCCGTAGGAACAGACGGATGTATTTTCTTACTGGTTGACAGGAGTATTTCCCCGGAGTCGTCAAAATTTTATTGCCTATATTGATAGGAGTTCCTCGCGTTGACGAAATATGAGTCCTAACGTGGACAATTTATTCCTATATTTACGGGATTTCTTCGTGCTAGAGAAAGGGGTGTCTTAACGTGGACAGATTTATTTCCCCAGGTTGATAAGAGGTGCTAGTCCTAACATGGACAGATTCGATTTCTCCGTATTGATTGAATGTGAAGTCCTGACGTGGACAAAATTGATTACTCTTCGTGTTGGTGTCCTGACGTGGACCATTTATTCCCAGCAGATATCTTTCTTCGTAATGGTGAAATGTGCGTCCTGACGTGGACAAGTTTATAGTTCTTCGTGATGACAAGATGCGCGAGTCCTGACGTGGACAAATTTATCTTTCTTCGTGTTGGCGAAGCGTGAGTCCTGACGTGGACGATTTTTATTTCCTCAGAGGGTCGAAGATGTGAGTCCTGACGTGGACAAATCAAGACGAGGTGTGAGTCCTAACGTGGACGATGTATTCCTAACGTGGAAAAAGGTGAGTCCTAACGTGGACGATGTATTCCTAACGTGTAAAAAGGTGAGTCCTAACGTGGACGATGTATTCCTAACGTGGAAAAAGGTGAGTCCTAACGTGGACGATGTATTCCTAACGTGGAAAAAGGTGAGTCCTAACGTGGACGATGTATTCCTAACATGGAAAAAAGTGAGTCCTAACGTGGACGATGTATTCCTAACGTGGAAAAAGGTGAGTCCTAACGTGGACGATGTATTCCTAACGTGGAAAAAGGTGAGTCCTAACGTGGACGATGTATTCCTAACATGGAAAAAGGTGAGTCCTAACGTGGACGATGTATTCCTAACGTGGAAAAAGGTGAGTCCTAACGTGGACGATGTATTCCTAACGTGGAAAATGTATTCCTAACATGGAAGAGTTTATTCCTAACGTGGAAAAATTTTATTCCTAACGTGGAAAGTTTATTCCTAACGTGGAAATGTTATTCCTAATGTGGAAAGGTTATTCCTAACGTGGAAAGTTTATTCCTAACGTGGAAAGGTTATTCCTAACGTGGAAAGGTTATTCCTAACGTGGACAAGTTTTATTCCTAACGTGGACGATTTATTCCTGACGTGGACAATTCATTCCTATGTTGATAGGATCCCCTCATGCTGGTGAAATGCAGACGAGTCATCCCCGGCGAAGTCGCTGAGATTTTTCCGTGTTGACGGCGGGTGGAGTCCTGACGTGGATAAGTTTTTAGTTGAGATTTCTTCGTGTTGACGAAACAAGCGTCCTAACATGGACAAAGTTCTATCCCTGCAATGATAGAATCTTTTTCAGGCTGATGAGGATAATCCCCAGCACGGTCGCTAATGGATCAGTTTGTTGCCGTAACAACCAGATCCAGTCAGCAGATGTTGTTATTCAAGCAGTTTGTGCAGTTTATTTCTGCGGTTGGCAAATTTCCGGGTTCTTAGTATTCAACCGTCTCGTACCTCGAATGTTTGAAGGCCGTTCGCACTTCACCCAGTCGGGTCCAAGTCGCTTGAATAGGGGCAGCTGTTGCACCCTAAAATTTGCTCAACCTACTTCACTTGGTTTATGCTTCAATTGCATTAGCATTTGCATATAAAGTCATGTACATAGTCTAATCATTTGCATAGCATAGCATAGCAAGTCATCCAACAAGGGACCAAGTACTATTCTCATCTCTATGATCCTATCAAGAGGTTATCATTCATATTCAAGACTATTCATGTCATCAGGGAAGAATTTGAGTCTTGAAGAGTTGACAAATCAATCATGGGGTTCTCTCCTATCTTAAGGTTGTTTGGGGATCATCAGAGGGTATATGAGCTATGAGCCAAGAGCATGGAGTGTGTATGGATATCATGGAAAGTATAGATGATCATTTTAAAGATGAGCCAAGTCATTGGAATGATTACAAGAGCCTCAGTTAAAGTCAGTCAACTAGGGTTTCATCTAGGTCAACCCTAGGTCAACCCTAGGTCAAAGAACTTAATTGCAAGGATGTGGGATTCATTATTTGATATGTGGATATGGATGTGGTGTTGTGCCCAAGAAAAATCAAAAGAAGTCAAGGAGAAGTGGAGTTACCAAATTAGGGTTTCAGTGTAAAATCCTCTGATTTAGGTCAAACTTCAAAGCAGTGTAACTCAAGATGCAAGCCTCATATGGATTTCTGGTCCACATGAAACTTGTAGAGTATCTTCATAGCTGTAATTTGAGTGGTGGAAGTCATCAAGGTGATTTATAGAACTCAAGTTATAGCTCTTGCAAGTTACAGGTCATCTGAGGTATCTGAAATTTTGTCTGTGAAAGTTACTTGCCTTCCAAGCAACTTTTACCCTTCAAGGAGTTTTCAAATGAATTCTTGGCAAAAATGAGAGTTGTTCCTAATGATCTCCCCTTTCCAAAAAGGTATGGTATGCCTTCATCTGATATGTGAAGCTCAAGTTATAGCTTGTGCAAGTCAGGGTATTTTGGGAAAGTGGAATTACAGGTCATTTCAAGCCTATGCCCAAAACTCATACAAGGAAGCTTCAAATGAAAAACTTCACAACATAAAGGTTGCTCAAAATGGCATTTTAAGTCTAAAAAAGAGGTCATGGAAGTTTGTAAAAGCTTGTAACAAGAATTGACAAAAGTTGGTGAAAATGACTTAAAAAATGGACATAAGTTGAAAAAGTTGAGATTGGAAATTGGTTTGGGCAATCTATAAATCCAAAATGGGTCATGTAATATATAAAATTGAGTCTAAGGAATATTTTAAAGACATTGGTTCAGCCACAATTTTGAGATAGGGCTTTAAAAATGGGGTTACTTTGAAAACCACTTACTTGCATAATAAGGTACAATTGTAAAATGCAAGGAAATGCAAGGGATCAGCAAGTAAGCATTCATACACTTCCAATTTGTCATGTGATGAGATTTTCAAGTGTGTTTAAGGGGCTGCAAGGTGGTTTGAGGGGAGATATCATAAGAGATGATAAGTTTCATTATGTCATATCATGAGAATTTCTAGAATCATCTAAGACTGATCCAGAAGGTTCTAGATCTTTCCATCCTTCTCTATATATTGAGTAGAGATCATTTGAGGAAAAGGTTGGTGAAGAGAGAGGGAGAATAGAGAGAATTGTCAAATTACTTCATTTACAAGCAAGTGAGAGATCCTTGATACTACTCCATTTCTGTGCAAATTTCTCCTTCATCCTCAATCTCTAGTACATTGTGAGTGTGTGCAAGATCAATTCAAGGTCCATCAATGGCAGTTTGAGGAGCTGGTTGGGGAAATTCAAGAAACTACCTCAGTGTTTCAGCCATCACTACAAGCAATCTCTCCCTATTTCTTTGCATACAGTAGGATCAACACATCCCAAAGATCATCTTTGAAGCTTACCAAGACCTGTGGTGCAAGATTCCCCTTCTGTTTTCATCAACATTGCAGGTATGCAATTCAATTCGCACCCATCTATTTATGTCATGTTAGTGTGTATTTTTAGGTTAGAATGGTTAGGTTAGGATAGAGGATGATGTTTGGAAACTGTTAGAGCCATTAGTGAAGTTTCACCTTAGGGCAGTTGAACATTCAAGACTTAGAATGGCTAGGTTAGGAGGTATTAACTTTAGTGTAATAGCATAGAGTAATCAGTGCAGTGTATAGAACATGTTAGTGCCAAGAATTATCAAGATTAACTAAGTGCATGTCAGGGAAATTTTGTGAGCAGTGAACTTTCTACCTATCGGGTTTTACTTTAGGTTGAGAGTTAAGAGAAACTATTGGCAGAGTCTTGTAGAGGGGAAGAAATGGAGTAACTTTGATTTTTAAAAGTTTTAATTTCGTTGAACGATGAGAGAGTAGTGAGAGTAGAAGTTGCATGCATGGAAGATGAATTCTGAAAACCCTAGAATCTAATTGGGGAAGACGATGTATGATCCGTTGGATTGGGTTGATTTGTTTGACTCAGGATTACATCTAACGGTTGATATTTAAAAATGAAATGGAGGGAAATCTGAAGGATGGAGAAACGCGTGGGCCTGGACTGAATTTGATTTCCACACCTCCAATCTGAAGCCCATCAAAAATACACTACATATGGCTGCTATTCACACCATGTCCCCATTCATTTTATTTTGTTTTTTTTAATTCATTTTCTGAACACGCATGGGCCTAGGCGCCTTTTACTTTTCACACCACCCTTGCAAGCCCAATTGGATTTTGAACTAAAAACGCCTACTATTTGCACCGTTCTCTTTTCTTTTTCTTCTTGATTTTCCATTATTTTCTGATGGACCCTGGGCCTGCGCGTCTTAATTTCTACACCCCCAGCTTTCCAGCCCAAACCATAATTGTACTAGGCGCATTACCATCTGCACCCCTCTCCCATTTCATTTTATTTTTTAATTCTTTTAATTTCTTCAATTTTAGAAAATCCACATCAAATTGAAAATGCATGATTTTTAATTGGTTGTTTCTGCAACTTGTTTATACTTCTGTCTAGAAAATTAACAAGTAATAAAATTCCAATTTTATTTCATTTTGGTATTTTTTTGTGCATTTTTCTTTTAAATAGCTTTTTAAGTGACTTTAGTTTAATACATGATCTTGTTGATTTTAGTTTAGATAAATCCTTGTATATTTTGGACCCATTCTTTTTAAAGTACTTCATTTAGGACTTTAATCTTCATATGAAATTTAACTCATAATTTTAGGACTTAATTTTAGATGGTTTGTTTAGGTGTGATTAGGAGAATTAAAATTAGGGTTTAGATATAACATAGGTGTGATAAATCATTTCTTTTAGGAGTTGTAGTTTGAATTTTGGGGTATGGGAATATAGGGGTATTAGGGGTAGATGATAGATCCCCTAGAAAATGTTAGGCTTCCCCTATTCTACTATTACTATTAGTGTATTGCTTGTATTTGATTGATTGTGTGGTGTGCCCTCTATAGGGTTATTATTTGACTGTGTGGGGTATTGGGCCTGCTTGGGGTTTTGGGTTTGAGCTGAAGACTGTGCTGATGAAGCCCATTGAAGAATGAAGACCAATTTCCAGAGCTGATGAGGAGTATTTCTTGCTGGCAGCTGTTGAAGGTTATAGGATCTAGGAGTTAGGCAGAGCTCTAGAGTAGAAAACTTGGTTCACAAACATGGAAGGTCTTGGTTGCCTCCATCCCTCTCTATGATGCAGAGTCTCTCTAAGACATTCACCCCCTTCCTTTGGAAGGCTTGGTGATAGTGTCTAAGAGATAGAACTCTTGAGAGAAAACCTTCTATCTATTGTTAACAGTCTGTTTGCCACCTTTGGTGGTCAACTAACTGCTTAACATCCTGTTCATCTTGTTGACTGCTGCTCATCTTGGAGATTGGGACTTGAAGAAAAGCCATTGTAGGATTGAAGATGAAGACTGATGCTTGCTTGAAGCTTGTAGATAGTTGATGATGACTTGAAGACCGATGCTGATGAAGACTGCTTTTGCTGTTTATTTTTGCTGTTTATAATTTTCTGATGTATTGTCTGAATTTCCCTGACTGTATTGCTTGCTGTTTAACCTGTTAGGTTGAAAGTGAATCCTGTTCACTTTTGCCTGTTGTTTTCTAGGTTCGAGGTTGAGTGGGACTCCCTTGCCTCGCTTGTATTGCTGCATCCATGCATTTTACTGCTTCATTGTGTATATTGCTATTCTTTCTGTTTCCGTTTATCCCGTAGGATCTCTGTTTCTCTCTGCGCAAGAGAGGAACATGATAGACATTAGGTCTTAACCCATGCATGATAACATTAGGTTAGTGTGATTCCCTTTGCAACCGTAGGTTAGAGTTCTGTCTCTTCTTTCTCAAAACAAACAGAAAAACACAATAAATATTTCAAACACAATAAAAGACACTTCTTCCGTAAAAGAATGTGAACTCATCAAAACGTCATTTTTATCCGCTTGGACCGATAATCAGAAAAACCCTTTTTCAGAAGGAATAAAAACAATCAAGACAGACTTGTGTCGTACGTGGCCCAAACTACGTTTGCTCTGATCTTTCATGCTGTATGAAAGTACGTAGGCATAGGATGCGATATCCTAGCGAGCAACCTTCCCCTCCTTTCCCGTAGGTAGGCTGTAATACCCCAAATTTTACCCTTACATTTAGTCAGTCATTGCGCATGGCATCTCATTTTTGTATCCGTTAATCACTAACAAGTCATGAAGTGAGTTTGCTTTTCAGGAATCAATCCAAGGGCGTTTTGGTCATTTTACGATGGTTCTGATGGATTCTGAAAAAAAGTGGTCTTTAGTTCTTGAGGCATTCAAATCACCATACCCGAAACAGTTTTTTATCATATGATTTGATTATCATCAAAGGCGTCGACCCGACAATGTCCATTCTGAAAGAAGAAGAGGAAAAATAAGTGAATTCCAACTGATAACCAAACTGAACGAAACAAGTTCACAAAAAACCATATCAGTTCAGAATGCGAGTGAATTCACAAACTATCAAAATAGGTATCGATTCATTAAGGTTCAGCAATTGGATATCCACATTGTGAACAAGGGATCCCATTCCACATCTGAAAAATAAAATCCAAACGTCAGAAGCAATCAATCTCACAAAAATCCAATCAAGCGGACCCTAAAAAGGAAACAAAATCCAATCAGTATCAGAAAAGGAAAGATAACATTCACCATATCCAGATCAATGTCAAAACATATCAGATAGAAGCACAATCAGATCCAAAGAAATCAAATCTCAGGTCATCACAATAATAACGAGAATCAAATCTTATCAGTGGAAGGTAACGTAAATCATTGCAAAAAGGCCCAATACAAATGGATTCATAGAGATATAAAAAGGAATGAGATCACCTCGTTGAAACCCTAGACGGAGCGGCAGAGAACACCAAAAGCGGCGAAGAGGACGAATCGCGAAACCCTAAACGATCGTGAATCTGAACGAAGGAGAGTTGAGAAGCGAAGACCGCCTTCGTCTTTTGACGGGCAATCACCTTCTAGCCTCAGACAAGGAGTCATCATCGGCTGATCGAATCACTTTGAAGCACGCCAAAAATCTTCATCGCTCAAACGTAAGTTGTCATGAAAAATACGTTTCTTTGCTAATTGTGTTGAATGTTTGTTTCAGATGAAAGGGAAGAAGGAACTCGACCGCAAATGATCAAGAATTCATGGTGAAACGCAACGAGAATGGGGCGGAAAGATGAAGAAGATCGAAGGAACGAAACGACACCACTAGTTGAAAAAGGGCCTTTGAAACCCTAAGAGAATTTTTGGTGTTGCCTGTGTGTGTGGTTTGGGTCGGACAAATACAACCACCGGCCCAACTTGTTTTTTCATTTTTTTTTAAATTTTCAGATATTATATGATGTTTCAAGTTAAAATTAATTTGTTTTTTTTTAAATAAATAAAATAAAACTCTTTTTTAATTAAATTAAACTTTTTGGTAATTAAGTAAAACTTTCTTTTATTAAATAAATTAAAACTCTTTTCAAAATTAAAACCATTATTCCTTTTGCAAATTTAATTTAGTCTATCTTTTATATTAAGAGCTTGCATATAAATATCATAGATAAACAATAAAAGTCCCAAAAAATCTCTCAAAATTCTCGTTTGATCCTAACCACTAACCTTGTCTGTTCGTTTTGCAGTTTGTCATGTGACCCTTTATTTAGTTATTCATATTTTATTCAAATTTTCATTACTGTTGTATCTGTTCCCCATATGTAACCTCGCGAACCAATAATCGCGTTTACTTTTTCGCATTTTATTTCCGCTTGCATGATTTAAATTTCTAACACTTTCATCACTATTATTCTGTCACCTTGCACACATCCGAAGGTTAGGTCTAACCGTTTGGTCGCCGTGCCGATAGTCCTCAAACCCTCGAACCCTCACAAATTCAAAACTACAAACTACAAACCCTAAGTTTCACAAATGCCTCGCCGCAGGCTAAATTACAATTTTACCCCTAGCATTAGGTCAAAGAGCCGTCGCGCTCTTCTTAGGGTTTCCCGCCGCGGAATCCCTAATTTAACCCTAATTACAACTTAACAATTCAACGTAGAGATTTGGAGTTTTTACACTCCACGTAAGCGTGTCCTTAAGATGCGTTTATTCCCCTTGAGACCTTAACCACAGTCAAGAAGTCTCTAACCTCCCTTCTGAGGGGAACTACGATTACTCTGATTCCACTCCCGTAAGGATACGTAGGCACAAGATGCGATGTCTTGCCGAGTAAACTTAGAATTAACCCCTTAGGTCTACTTTCTCACTTTTAATCCCTTTGTACATATACATTAAGAATAATAAAGCAAAATAGTAAACATTTGAACAAAAGGTTCCTGTAGAGTACTACAGAAGTTTAGGGTGCTAATACCTTCCCTAAATTTAACCAACCCCCGAACCCTAGATCTTTCCCCGCATTGTGTTTACGATGCAAAAATAGGTTTTCCCTCTTTTGACCTTTTCCTTCGGATAAATCAAAGAGCGGTTGTGAATTAAATTGCGATTCAAACTCATTAATAGTTTGTGATCCTATTTCCACCGCAACAGAAAATGGCGACTTCACTGGGGAGTAAATACTTTTGAGGGTTACCCCTAATTTGTTCATGTTTATTACTATTTGCTTTACTATTCATTTGTATGTATATATTGTACTCTGATTTTGGGATGGTTCCTTGTGTTGTGAGATAAGTCCTACGCCCGGACTTGAGTGCCATTATTATTAGGATGGGGATATATTCGATGAGGCTTATAGGGAGTTGAATCCCGACTAAGTTGATTCGAGAATCCCGCTTAGTTGAGACCCTTTGAAAATGGTTCGGTTGAATGAGTTCAGTCGTGAAAACTTTTACTATTCTCAATTGGAGTCTATGATACTAAGGACCGTAGTTACCTTTAACCCCACTTTTTGGCCTTTATTAGGACGTAGTGTGAGGCTATAAGGGAGCAAGTCCCGAAGTAGTGCTACACGATACTACACTCAAAAGAGGTTCTCTTGAGAATATTATTAACCCCCGAGTTAGTTGGGAGGTTAATAATATCCGAAAGATGGGCCGATGATTTTGAGTCTTTTTAGAACCTTGTTCTGCAGGTACAACTAACCTATACTACACTCCTTTTGGGGATGGGTAGACCTTAACTCCGCTCACGTTCCTTTAACCTAGGACTTTATGTGTTTTCATGCATTGCATCCATAAAGCATCATATTGCATTAAGACTTCATGGAATTCAAACTCTATTTATGAACATTGCAGGATACCATGGATCACTCTAGGAAGCATACTTTGAAATTTACTTTTAAGGGTTTTAATTTGGAAGTCCTAGAGAAGCTAAGAGATTTGGTTCAAGATCAAGAAAAGTTCCAAAACAGATATGGAAGGCTATTGTCTTTGTTGAAGATTCAAGTAAACGAAGGACTTCTTGCGACTTTGCTACAGTTTTATGATCCAGATTATCACTGCTTCACCTTTCTAGATTATCAGCTTTTACCTACCTTAGAAGAGTACTCTCAGTTGGTGGGATTACCTATCTTGGATAAATCTCCATTCCCTTTCTTGGAGGAAGACCCTAAAGAACGAGATATTGCTAAAGCCGTTTGTCTAAGGATATCCGATGTCAAAAACAATATGATCACTAAAGGGGGGACCTCCGGTTTTCTCAGGGACTTCCTAATTAAGAAAGCCCAATTTTATGCCGATCATAAAGACATGTTTGCCTTTGAGACAATATTTGCTTTGCTTATTTATGGGTTGCTGCTTTTTCCTAGTTTTGAGGGGTTTGTGGACCTTAATGCAATCAAGACCTTCATGAGGAGAAATCCAGTTCCAACACTATTGGGTAATACTTATCATTCAGTACATCTCCGAAACTTTCATGGTGGAGGAATGATTACATGTTGTGTGCCATTTTTATACAAGTGGTTTATTTCTCATTTACCCAAGTCCGGTCCGTTCTGGAGCCCTAATCAAGAACGTTGGTCGCAAAAAGTTATGGCTTTAACTCACTCTGATATTGATTGGTATAATCGCATATACGATGGGATATCGATCATTGATAGTTGTGGAAACTTCAACAATGTGTCTTTGCTCAGTTTCAATGGAGGAATTAGCTACAATCCAGTCTTAGCTCGCCGACAGTTGGGATATCCCTTGAAGGAACCGCCTAAAGGTATTCATGTGGAGAAAATCTTTTTTCAAAGACGACAAAAAGCTTCAAGATCAGATTCTATCTTCTTGGAATCATCTGCATAGGAAAGACAAAGAAAGTTTGGGAAGACCTAATTGTGTGTCCATGGAACCATACCTTCAATGGGTCCGAGGAAGAGCTATTGAGTTGAAGATGCCCTACTCTCGCCAAGATCCTTTACCTCAAAAAGAAGAACATGTCCAGTATTTCATGAATGAAGTTGAGACTTTGAAGATCACTTTGAATAGATCACAACGCGAAACAGAATCATGGAAGAACAAATACCATGTGATGGTCAGCAAGTACGAAGAACTTCAAAAGCAGATTCAGTCGAAGAATGATGAGATACAATCCTACAAGAAGAGAAGGCTGTACGAATATTTATTCTCCTCCGGATCTCCGTCTGCTCACTGAAGTTGTGGAAGATGCTTCTCTAGGATTTTCTAGACTTTTTTTAGCTATTTTGGTTGCAAGAATATTATTTGTAATTTGTCTTCAATGGATTAAAAGTTTCCTGGGTATTCCGCAATATTCGTAAATATTTGAATTCCATGAAATCTTCATTTGCATTCGCATTCTAGCATCTTACTTTTGCATTGCATGTGTCTCCCGGTTTCTCATACGCGGTTTTCTCACCTTCCAGTTTTGTCACCCTAAGTTCTCTGCATCAATACGACCCTTCAAAAGGATGGAAGATCAAAACCAAGAGATCAACCGTGTCAGCCATGAACTCGAAGATCTTCGAGGAAGTGTTGGGCAGATTTTGGAGATGCTACGAGCTCTTAGTGTGAAGGTGGATGCTCAGTCTACTGTTGTTTCTGAGACTACTAATACCGTTATGGAATCTCAACCAGTTGTTACTGTCGAGAATGTACCTCCTCACGGTCTTCAATCCGGTTTGGTGCCTCCCAGTGCTCAACCAGTTCGACGAGCTACCCTTCCAAAGTGCAAAACTCCTAACTCCGACCATGGTAAAGGACCTGCACGTTCGAGGAACCGCAAAATGGCTACTCTTCAACCTTGGCAACATCAGCAGAGTTATGTTCAAGGTTATCCGTTTCCATATGTCCAACAACCCTATGTAGCTATTGTTGCACCTCCTTTCGATCAGCAGTTTCCTACATACCAGTCTGTGCAGTCAGCTCTGGTATATCAGGCACCGGTTTATCAACAACCTTCCGGTTATCCGCCCATGCAAGTTCCTGTCAACAGTCAACGAGTGCCCAACGCTCCTGTTCGCCAACAATCACAGAATCAGGTTCCTTATCCCCGTAAGAGGCAGTATAAGCCTTGTCCTCCAATTCCGATAACTTTCACTGAGTTATACCCCCATTTGGTACAACAAGGTCTGATTACCACCCGTGCTTTGGGTCCTCCGCTTAATCCGTTACCTGCAGGTTACAACGCTGCCGCTCATTGTTTATTTCATGAGGGTGTTCCCGGCCATGATCTAGAGAATTGCTACGCTCTTAAGAACTTTGTCAGAAATTTGCTAGAAACGAAGAAGTTGTCTTTTAGCGATGCTCAGCCGAAGATCGAGACTCCTCTCGGGGTTCCCCGCTTGTCAAGTTTAAATTCTGCAAAGTATGTTGTCTCCTCAACAAATCAGTCGAATCCAGTAATTATTCAAAGGCCTAGCTCGCTTCATTTCAGTAACCCTCAAGATGATATGATCGGGATCAACAAAGAATCTGGGAAAGTTATTTTGAAGCAACGACTGAAAACTGTTGAAGATGTGACCAGCGTAACTGGGGCAAGCCATGACGACTCACAGTGATCATAAACCAGACGTCCCTTCCATTGAGGCTCCGCCAAAGGAAACTGTTACTCTTGAATGCAAGATTTCATAAACATTTAGAAGGATTTTTCCGACAGTTCATTTGTTTATTTATATGCATTTCTCTTTGATTAAGCATATTTAGCATGTACGAACTTGTTTATCTTTGATTAATTAATGCAACGCATATGTTTGTCTTGAATAAATCCATTCGTTTCACTCATTCAAAAAAAACGTTCTCATAAATCATAATGCCAACTTTACCCGATCTCTTGTTCTGATGGAGAATTGGGGGGAGGATGACGAACCCAAAACGTCAGTTTTCTTGTCGTATGCTTTCAATTAAAACCTGCTGATGATGTAAGGCATTGTTTCAAATCCCAAACACTGGAGATATAAGGATGTTAATCCCTCGTTAACCTCTTTGAGCCTTGAAGTAGGAGTTTTTTCTTTCCTTTTAAGAACCTTCATCCTAACCTGGGGCAGGGTAGGTTTCAGTTAAACCGATCGAGCACTTAGACTCTAAAAAAGGAAGAGCAAACCTTCGAGAATTTATCCTTAGCATCTTAAGAAGTCCAATACAATGACTATCCCTCGGTTACCTAAGGAGTGGGGCAGTCACGAGCCTTTCAAAAGATTTACACAACTTGTGCATAAAAGAATATTCAAAAAATAAGAGCCCGCTAAGTCAAAACCTATGAAGGAGACTTAGGCAAAACTGGGGCATCCCGCTGGACTCTAAAGTCAGATCAAAAGATGTTGTCCAGGCAAAAGTTAGGGAATAAAAGCAAAGCAAGAGGGTACAATAAATAATCCCTAGTAAAGAACAAAATCGTGTGACCAATTGCCGTTAGAAATAGGTGAGTGACTGCCATGTCCAAAGCCTTGATAAGTTCTCGACCATAGCAAATCCGCTTGAGATATGAGCGTTCGTATCCGATTAACTGAATTAGGATTGGAAAACATCACGAAGAAGGGGTGGGTACAAACATAACTCTGAGCATTTATCCTTTTGTTTCTTAAACCGTGAACCGAGCCACGATACAACCTTTAAAAGACCTAATTGAAGTAGGACTTCGGTTGAAAGCATACTCGACAAGATCACGTTTCCTGACTCCTACGAGCTATGCTCAGAAAAAAATTCATGTTGGCATTATAATTAAAACTTATATCCCGACTAGTGATTTCGGTCAAAAGTTATTGCGATATCTTTTTTCAAACAAAAAAATTCAAGACAAATATATGTGTACATTGACAAGCTCAGGATAGGCATTTCAGGCATGACGACTTTGCTTGATATCTTAGAGATTTACATATGGACATAACCCGTGGAACTTGAAGACCCTACTAAACAGGGGCAGGCAGTTTCCCCATTCGCTTACCAACGCGAATCTGACGTTCTTAAGAGCTATTTCTCAAAGATTTCATCGTGACACGATTAAGTTGTGCCAGTTATGTCGAGACCTGACGCATCTCTCAAAGAGTTTGAAAACAGTGGGGCAACCAGACTCCGTGTTCTCTATAAAATCCTCTTGAGATGACCATACTTCACAACGCAAGTATCCTGGGGCACCATGTTTTTAAAAAAAAGAAACAAATGGCGACTACTATAAGGTCCTTCAAGATCAAAACCATGTGGTTTCACAACTTTTCTTCATGCACCGGATGGATTTTACTCACGGCGGCCTTCATTCTCCAGTAAATCTCAGTGTTGCAACAGGCTCCCAAACTATTGCCTCATCACAGTCCCCAGAGAGACTATAAGCTGACAACTTTTTCTGGGTTAACTCGAAAGTGTCCCTCAGGTTTTCTCCTCCCCATGTGAAGACGTGATACTGTGCACCCAAGCAGATTACCTTCTCCCCAGAGAATTCAGAACTTTAAAACCAGATTTGGTTCGACCATTGATCCTTCTCACCCATGATTGACGTATTTGTTGCAGAGAACGCAAGGTATCTCCGTCGAGATGTTTATTTCATCTCTCGTCCCGTCTCTAGTCTGTTCGTCAGCATACGCAGGGGCATAAGCATCACATGCCTATTTCATACACATACTCATTTCATAACATCCTGCATATTTAACTACATAGACATTAACATACATTCATATTAACATATGCAGTAACATATGCGTTAGCGTTCACAGGTTCATTGTGTTTCACCATCATTGGTTGTTACCGCCGAGTAACTGGGTTCGTCCATTCTCTCCAAATAGAGTGTCAGCCCTAAGCATAAAATACATATGTGTTTCCAGTTTCCCCACAGAGCTCGATCCTCGTGGATGACGGTTACTTCAGCTATCTTTCTTCGCCAAGATAAGATATTTACCCTTCGAGATCATCCCCTCGATGGAATCTTGATTACCAGTCTTCTTTCTAGCTCGATCCTAGATTGAATCTCAGTCTTGTCGGTCGTCGAGCCCAACCGGACGTGCATTTATTTTGCACCGTTTAAAATTTTTCACCATACCTTGGCAGATATGCGACTGTTCTCGCCCGAGAAGCTTATCACTGTATCCGGATGTGCATTTATTTTGCACTATCTTTCAAGAAAACCAATCACAATCCTTTACGGATACACGCCAGTTCACGCCTGGAAAATCTATCAGTACATCTTACAGCATCGGTATGCGACTGTTCTCGCCTGAGGAGCCCATCGGTACAACACTTTACAATCCTACACCCTACAGCATCGGTATGCGACTGTTCTCGCCTGAGAAGCCTATCGATATAACAATCCTACATCTTACACAACAGGATACGCAACTGTTCTCGCTAAGAGAAGCTTATCACAACATTTTACAATCGATCAGCAACAGTTCTCGGTTAAGAAGCTTATCGTAACATTCTTCAGCAACGGTATGCAACAGTTCTCCGCCGAGAAGCTTATCATCATTATCTGTTATCACCTCTACAAGCAGTTCTTACCTGAGAAGCTTATTATTGCCACTCTTGCAAATAAGCGACATTTCTCGCCTGAGAAGCTGATCCTATCTTCGTTATGACTCGCAGCAAATGGCCATCTCCATCGAGCAGTTGGGCTTCCATTTTCCTTGTCGTCTTGAAGTATGGGGAGGTTTGAGCCGAAGCATATTCAGGGAGCAACAAACCTTGAAATGAAGAAGTTCATTTACCCTTTAGTAAAAGAAGGAGCAGAATCATATTCAGGAGAGCATGAATCTTGAAGTATGAGGAAGTTCAGTTTACCCTTTAGCAAAAGAAGGAGCAGAATCATATTCATGAGAGCATGAATCTTGAAGTATGAGGAAGTTCAGTTTACCCTTTAGCAAAAGAAGAAGCGGAATCATACCCGACGTGCTGTCCTCGGAAGTATGAAGAAGTTTATTTTACCCTTTAGTAAAAGAAGAATCAGAATCGTATTCCAGGCGCCGACCTTAAATATGAGAAGATTTATTTATCAGATAAGCAGCAGCCTCTTTATTTGAGAGCTTATCTGTTTTGGCATGTATGTCCCTTCCAACGATAAGTGACAGTTCTCCCTCGAGAAGCTTATCAGGGCATTTCCCATCAAAGTCCATTTGTCATGGCATACAGCCGGTTCTTTTCACCCTGTATATTTGCTATGGATTCCCGAAAGGCCCGTTTGATCCTGTCACGAGAGATAGTTTACAGAAGCTCGGATGTTATTCTTTGCTCAATGCTCCAGCATTCTGTGATCGATCTTGCAGTCGTACATGATCCAGTTTTACTTTTAGATTCCCCAGTGGAGGCCGCCTCATAGGTACCATCTCCATTTGAGGATCTCGTTCCTTTTCTAAAAAAGACAATTGGTCGTGTTCGCACCAGTTGACCATCATTTTAGAATTCCCCGGTGTTGTGCTGTTGTCCCAGCGCGTCGTTTTCCCCAGCGTGTTTTTCTCGTAGCGTCTGTCCTTTGTGTTGTCATTTGCATCATTACATTAACCATCCCAGCATACGCATCATATCATATTCATGGCATTGTCTGCATTAGTCTGTTCTCGTTTTGACTATAGCATTGCATATCGCCACATATAAGGGCAAAATTTTCGGTTATCTATATTTAAATCCCTCCACCATGATTCCTCGAGTCTCCGTCACTCAAATCATCTGGTGTAGTTATTTAAATAGGGGCAACTGTAATACCCCAAATTTTACCCTTACATTTAGTCAGTCATTGCGCATGGCATCTCATTTTTGCATCCGTTAATCACTAACAAGTCATGAAGTGAGTTTGCTTTTCAGGAATCATTCCAAGGGCGTTTTGGTCATTTTACGATGGTTCTGATGGATTCTGAAAAAAGTGGTCATTAATTCTTGAGGCATTCAAATCACCATACCCGAAACAGTTTTTTATCATATGATTTGATTATCATCAAAGGCGTCGACCCGGCAATGTCCATTCTGAAAGAAGAAGAGGAAAAATAAGTGAATTCCAACTGATAACCAAACTGAACGAAACAAGTTCACAAAAAACCATATCAGTTCAGAATGCGAGTGAATCCACAAACTATCAAAACAGGTATCGATTCATTAAGGTTCAGCAATTGGATATCCACATTGTGAACAAGGGATCCCATTCCACATCTGAAAAATAAAATCCAAACGTCAGAAGCAATCAATCTCACAAAAATCCAATCAAGCGGACCCTAAAAAGGAAACAAAATCCAATCAGTATCAGAAAAGGAAAGATAACATTCACCATATCCAGATCAATGTCAAAACATATCAGATAGAAGCACAATCAGATCCAAAGAAATCAAATCTCAGGTCATCACAATAATAACGAGAATCAAATCTTATCAGTGGAAGGTAACGTAAATCATTGCAAAAAGGCCCAATACAAATGGATTCATAGAGATATAAAAAGGAATGAGATCACCTCGTTGAAACCCTAGACGGAGCGGCAGAGAACACCAAAAGCGGCGAAGAGGACGAATCGCGAAACCCTAAACGATCGTGAATCTGAACGAAGGAGAGTTGAGAAGCGAAGACCGCCTTCGTCTTTCGACGGGCAATCACCTTCTAGCCTCAGACAAGGAGTCATCATCGGCTGATCGAATCACTTTGAAGCACGCCAAAAATCTTCATCGCTCAAACGTAAGTTGTCATGAAAAATACGTTTCTTTGCTAATTGTGTTGAATGTTTGTTTCAGATGAAAGGGAAGAAGGAACTCGACCGCAAATGATCAAGAATTCATGGTGAAACGCAACAAGAATGGGGCGGAAAGATGAAGAAGATCGAAGGAACGAAACGACACCACTAGTTGAAAAAGGGCCTTTGAAACCCTAAGAGAATTTTTGGTGTTGCCTGTGTGTGTGGTTTGGGTCGGACAAATACAACCACCGGCCCAACTTGATTTTTCATTTTTTTTTTAAATTTTCAGATATTATATGATGTTTCAAGTTAAAATTAATTTGTTTTTTTTAAAATAAATAAAATAAAACTCTTTTTTAATTAAATTAAACTTTTTGGTAATTAAGTAAAACTTTCTTTTATTAAATAAATTAAAACTCTTTTCAAAATTAAAACCATTATTCCTTTTGCAAATTTAATTTAGTCTATCTTTTATATTAAGAGCTTGCATATAAATATCATAGATAAACAATAAAAGTCCCAAAAAATCTCTCAAAATTCTCGTTTGATCCTAACCACTAACCTTGTCTGCTCGTTTTGCAGTTTGTCATGTGACCCTTTATTTAGTTATTCATATTTTATTCAAATTTTCATTACTGTTGTATCTGTTCCCCATATGTAACCTCGCGAACCAATAATCGCGTTTAATTTTTCGCATTTTATTTCCGCTTGCATGATTTAAATTTCTAACACTTTCATCACTATTATTCTGTCACCTTGCACACATCCGAAGGTTAGGTCTAACCGTTTGGTCGCCGTGCCGATAGTCCTCAAACCCTCGAACCCTCACAAATTCAAAACTACAAACTACAAACCCTAAGTTTCACAAATGCCTCGCCGCAGGCTAAATTACAATTTTACCCCTAGCATTAGGTCAAAGAGTCGTCGCGCTCTTCTTAGGGTTTCCCGCCGCGGAATCCCTAATTTAACCCTAATTACAACTTAACAGTTCAACGTAGAGATTTGGAGTTTTTACACTCCACGTAAGCGTGTCATTAAGATGTGTTTATTCCCCTTGAGACCTTGACCACAGTCAAGAAGTCTCTAACCTCCCTTCTGAGGGGAACTACGATTACTCTGATTCCACTCCCGTAAGGATACGTAGGCACAAGATGCGATGTCTTGCCGAGTAAACTTAGAATTAACCCCTTAGGTCTACTTTCTCACTTTTAATCCCTTTGTACATATACCTTAAGAATAATAAAGCAAAATAGTAAACATTTGAACAAAAGGTTCCTGTAGAGTACTACAGAAGTTTAGGGTGCTAATACCTTCCCTAAATTTAACCAACCCCCGAACCCTAGATCTTTCCCCGCATTGTGTTTACGATGCAAAAATAGGTTTTCCCTCTTTTGACCTTTTCCTTCGGATAAATCAAAGAGCGGTTGTGAATTGAATTGCGATTCAAACTCATTAATAATTTGTGATCCTATTTCCACCGCAACATAGGCGAACTACGTTGACTCTGATTTCTCGTTCTAGACGGGAATACGTAGGCATAAAGTGCGATACTTTGCCGAGTCATTTTCTTTTCTTTTAACCCCAGACCTGTAGAGTAGATAGAATAACAATCCATACCCGAAAACAAGCGTGGATCCCGTCGAGTACGACGGACGTGAGGGGTGCTAATACCTTCCCCTTGCGTAACCGACTCCCGAATCCAGGTTTTGGTTGCGATGACCATACCTTTCCCCGTTTCGCGAGGTTTACTTCGAGCGTTCCCTTTCCCTCCGTTGGGATAAATAACGCACGGTGGCGACTCTTCTGTTCAGCCGGCGCCGATTTTCGCAGTAGCGACACACTTGATTATGCTGCTGAATGGGCACAGTAGTAGGATCTTCAATCATTGGAGGGCTTTCTGGTTTGGCAGGAAGAAACAGCATCCCTATAGCATCGGCTCTGGCTCTGACCCAAGTCACATACGGAGGGTAGGCTTGATTATTGCTTCTTCCCAGCAATGGTTTTCCCCTCTTACTGATGCCATTCCAAGCGCGCTGAAGCTTAGATAACAGATCCCCCTCTAGAAGACTAGTGAGATACAGAGATTCCTGCACCTCTTCATCCTTCAGCGGAGCTCTCAAAGCATACGCGAACTGTCGGACCAGCAAAGACGGATTATAGTTTATACAACCCTTCCTGCCTATCAAAGCCACGTTCGGAAACCCGCTGCAGCTGAAGATAATCTCGGTACCCAACCTATCTCTGTCAAACCAGTCAATATCCTCTACCGATAGACTCATCAAACGCTCTGACCACTCAGTTGTGGCTACAGACGAAACAAAGGAACCCCTCTTGGGCAGATGACTATCAAGCCATTTATAAAGCAGGGGCACACAGCACGAGACATTCTTGCCCCTTCTGTTCTCGTTTTTGTAGTGGATATAATGGTAGACATATCCTATCAAGGTAGGGACTGGATTCCCTGAAGCAAAGATGCGGAAGGCGTTGAAGTCTATAAAATCGGGCATATTGGGGAACAGAATGATGCCATATATGCACAGAGCGAGGATGGCATTGAACACGACCCAACATCCGTCCTTGGCGCACTGCTGAGCTTTTCCCACTAAGAACTGCAAGGAGAAACCGGGAACCTTGTTCCAACTAGACAATACCAACTCGGAGGCATCCAGATGAAGTGAAGGAGCTAGACTAGCCAGATCAGGCTCAGCATCCATATGAACAAAGGGCATCTGCCTCTTGATAGGCACACCTAACAAATCAGCATATTCCTCTAGCGTGGGTGCGAGAACAAAATCCTGGAAAGTAAAGCATCTCAACGGAGGATCGTAGAACTGCAGCAGAGCGTGCAACCCATTCAACTCGAACGCAGAAGGTTTACGAACCAAACTCAGCAATTTGCCATAAGATTTTCTGAACTCATCTCTCACAGAATCACCTGCTAAAGCAATCAAACCAGTCAGCTGAACCACATCAGGGGCAGGGAGCTTGTAAACCACGGTCTTCCTCAGAGAACCCATAACAATACCACAGGAGGCAAGAAATCCTGAATCGGGGGGAAACGGTACCTGCAACACAGACACACGTTAATGAAATGCAAATGAGTATGCAAAGCAATGTAAAATGCAATCATGCAGCAGGAGATCAAGGCAACTGTGCTGTGGAGATTCTGTATCAACGAAACCATAATCCTGCTCTATCAAGAACAACCACTATCTCTGATAAGAAGAAAACCCTGGTATCGGACCACAAATCTGCTCTGTCAGGGATACACATACAAGACCATAAATCTGCTCTGTCAAGAACAAACATCTGATAATAAGGACCTCTGATACAGGACCAAAACTCTGCTCTGTTAAGAACAAACGTCCGATAAAACTCTGCTCTGTCAAGAACAACCATACATATGCTGATGAGATCCTTAGACCCTAATCATAAACCTGCTCTGTCAAGAACACCCATCTGATGATAAGATCTTCTGATCCCAATCAAAAATCTGCTCTATCAAGAACAAATACTCATCTGAATATAAGGTCCCCTGATATAGGACCAAAGCTCTGCTCTGTCAAGAACAATCATATCTGATGATGAGAACCTCTGGTACCAACAAAACGGATTCACTATCAAGAAAACCAGGTAGTCTGAAGGTCAAAGTTTCCTGCAATAAACCCAACCCTGCTCACAGGTATGGACCTAAACTGACTCAAGTTCGGCATCCTATGCGTTCATCAGCATCACAAACATTCAAGAGGGGTGATACGATACCCAGAAGGTGTGGCATCACCAGCTCATGAAGCGGCCTCACTCGGCTGAATCACAAATGATCGGTCCCCAGAGTCGACAATCCTCCAAACCAACAACCCCCTCAACCCAAAGGGTTGAAAAAGAAGCCAACCGGGAGAACCTCGTCTGAGCGTGGATTTCATGAGACACTAGTGCCTGCCAAGCAAGCACGCGCCCACTAATTTCTATAACTAATGCTATGTTCACTCAAGCCTGGGTCTGGCTTCTCACTCATCAGAATGCCCCTCCCACAACAGCACAGATAATCATATCATACTGAAAATAAAGTGCGGGAAATAAAATGCGATAAATAAACACAACCCAACAAGTAATCATACAAGTGCTAGGGTTGACTCTCGCAGGGGACGTCGGATCCCCAAACTGACTCGCATTCGGGACGTTGGATCCCAGGAAACTATCAGCTCCCCAGCAGAGTCGCCAGTTGTCGCTTCCGCGAAAATAAGGTGCCGACAAAACAGAAGAGTCGCCACCTTTCGTTATTTATCCCTCAGAGTGGGAAAGGAAACGATCGGAAAAACCTGACGAAAAGGGTAAGACAAGGTCATCGCAACCGTTGTCCGGGTTCGGGAGTCGGTTACGCAAGGGGAAGGTATTAGCACCCCTCACGTCCGTCGTACTCGACGGGATCCACGCTTATTGTGTTTACTGGACGAGTTGGTTTATCTATCTACCTATCAAGGATGGCTTAAACAGAATAGAAAAATGACTCGGCAAAGCGCCGCACTTTATGCCTACGTATTCTCATCAGAGAATGAGAAATCAGAGTCAACGTAGTTCGACCTACGACGGGTTACGGGGAAGGTGGCTCGCCAATACGTTAGTATTGTGCCTACGTACTCTCAACAGGCTTGAGAGATCAGAGCTTACGTAGTTCGGGATAATACGGATTACGGGAATTCAAATTCATCTGTTTTATCGAGTAGGGTTAACAAATAGTTCCAGCAGTTAGGGACAAAGCCTGTTTGCGGTAGAACTAGGAGTTAACGACACTCTTTTCTTCAAAAAAACTTCCTTTGAATTATGGGCCCACGGGGCAAAAAGGTTTGGAGTTTGTTTTCTGTCTTTTACGGAAGAAATGTTTTTTATTGTGTTTGCAATTTCAATCGCACTAGAGACTATGACCTGAGAGTGAATGCGTCGCATGTCACCCAAAGGGTGCCATACTAAACATCCAGACTGTTGGAAACAAGCTCTCTAACAATCCTTTCTCAGATAGCTTAAGGCTCGTAACGTACGAAAGAAATCATTCATGATTACTGTATCTTAAGCTGTTTTGAGATGAGAAGAGAACAGGCTCAACTAAAGGGAGACTATCAAGTCCTACTATTGTCATGCCAAGGATTCATCCTATAGTTGAGGTTTGAAACAGGGAACTCCTAGAAGTTATCATGCATAGGTTTCAACCTAAAGTTCTATCATCACTTCCTTATCAAAGGGAGTAAGAGTCCTAAGGGATCATGTTAATGATACAGAAACAGATAAAGCATCAGCTTAAACAGTAAGCAGTAAACGACTGTAAAATGCATGCAATGCAAGTGAGGGAGGAAATGGGTGTGGGGCAGCAGCCTCCACAAGCTCATCTCAACCTCAAGCCAGAATGAATAACAGTAATCCTACTGAGGAAATAACAACATGCTATCAAGCAAAATACAGTAAACTGCAATCATACAGGAGAAAATAAGAACATGCTATCAAGCAAAATAAACCACATGGGCAAGGGAGCTGGGCTCTACTGAATACCCACAAGCAAAGTCATACAGTAACAATACAAGCAGAGGGAACAACTCAACCTCTAGTGCAATCATGCTCCTAGATTAAAGTCAGTCTGAACATGGACTTATTCTAATGCATCAAGCAAGTCAAACAAGGCACATCAACACAGAAAAGAAAACAGACAAGAAAGCAGATCAACAACTCTCTCTTTCAACTCCAAGCTTCAGCTCTTCTAATAGCAACCCAGTCTTCAGACTTCAATCACCCTTCAAGGCTATCACTTCTCATGATAAATATCTATTTTTTTCTCCAGGTTTCAACCCATCAGACATATAAGTTTCAACTTATCTTCCTTTCTCCAAGCTTCAGCTTTACAGTCAATTCCACCTTCAGGCTTTGCTTCTAACTACAAGTATCAACTTGATTCATTCAGGCTCTCCATGCATCAGTGTAAGTATCAACTCATCTTTTATTCCTCAAGCCTCATCCCTACACTCAATCTCAATTGAATCCTCTTCATAGGTATCAACTTAGTCTTCAAGCTTCAGCTCTCTTTGCTTTACCAGTATCAACTTGGTCTTCTTCCTCTACAAGCTTCAGCTTCTCTGAGTAGTCTTCACTCATCTGGAAGTGTCAACTTCATCCTTCAATCTTTTCTCAAGCAAGGAACTCCTCACTCTTCATTCAATCTCCATTGGATCTTCAAGTGTCAACCTGTTCTTCTTGCTCTTCAAGCTTCAGCTGCAATGGCAATGCTCAAGGAATCACCCTCTTCCACACTCTTCAATGAAGTCTTCATCTTCAAACTCAAGCCCAACATCTCTCAAGATACTCAAACCAGAAGATAATTGATTTAACAGGATGAGGGGAAATGATAAACAGCTTACTGACAACCAAAGGAAGCCTGTAAGGGTTCATCATTATGAGAGACTGGTTCCCTCAAAGTTCTACTTCCCAGATAAAGCCACTCATCCTTCTAAAGGAGGGATGTGAATATCTGAGAAGGACTTTTAGTCATTGGGAGGGATGGAAGCACAAGATGCTTTCCATGTTTGTGAAAGAAATCATTCTAACTACAAGGCTATCCCTATGTCCTATCTCCTAATCTTCATCAGACACCTTCAGGCACCAACAAACCCAAAGCTCCAAGCAACTTCAAGCAACTTCAATCATCCTCTTCTTGTCTTCAACTTGTCTTCAATCTCAACCAAAGGCAAACCAAGCACTAACCCTAATCTAAGGGAACTAGAGAAGTTAAACTAATTGAATTAGTAAATTAGGATCACCTAAAACCTAGTACTAAAGTTAGTCCTAACTAAAATACTAAAATCAATTGTAAAATCCTACAAAAATTACTATGGGAACCTAGGTCAATCATGACTCTACCACATTAGTTTCAAAGATCAAACCATCAAATTGGACCTAGAACTAAATTCTACATCCTAAGGTATCAAACCTAAACCCTAAAAGGAAGCATCTAAATATCAATCTAGAAAGCACACCTATTTTCATCATAAAAAAGTAGGAAAAATTCTATAGGATCATACATGTCTAATCTAATCACACACAAAAAATTAGGCTCAAAATCATCACCATGAGATCATACAAAATTCCACAAAAATATGCATCAAACATAATCATTTCAATATCAATTAAAATGCAAAATTCCAATTAAATCAGAAATTACATGAAATGCAAATATTTTTTCTCTAAAAAATAATATACTCAATTATGAGTATAATGCAAAAAGAATGGGTTGAATTGGATTAATTTTCAATTAATTATGATTTTTACAAGAACCATAAACAAAATGAAAAAAATAAGAAAATCCAATTAAAATGAATAAGCGCGCGGTGTAAATAGCAGTCATTTTCAGTTAAAAATCTGGGTTGGGCTCGCTGGGGGGTGTGGATAACACTTAGATCACTAAGCCCAAAACACTGAATAAATGAAACGCATCGTTTCATCATCAGAAATCCTTCACAATTCAATTTTAAAACGTGGCCCTTGGATCAGCTTCCAGTCAAAGGTCAAAACAGAATCCAATGGTGTAAACTTCATCTCCTACCTTTCAAACCTCTGAGCTTCAAGCCCAGCTCCGGCCACCACCGGTGGAACTCCGGCCATCCCCTTAAACCCTAGTTCTCCCTAGAGGCCTCCAATCCAAGAGGTCAAAACATGAAACTCATTCCAAATCTTGCCACGAATTCAACCATACCCATAGTTTCTTCTGAAACCTCAAGAATCATCATCTCCCAATCTCAACCGAAAATGGCAATTCTCCTAATTTGTCTCTAATTCATCAATTAACCATCTGAAATCCATCCTATGCCATTCTACAATCGATCTAGCACCCTAATTCAACCTAATTCTACCTAAATCATGCTATAGGAAGAAGGTTACCAACCTGGAAATTCTTGAATAACAGATGCACCAAATCTTCACTTCAAGCTCTCAAATCTTCTGGACACGATCACTGAACCTCCTCCTTGCTTCTGTATGCAAAAGAATCAATGGAAAGTGCTTTAATCTTGAAACGCGATGATGAGTTGCAGGTGCTGAAAATCACTTGCTCATACATGATCTAGCCACCAATTCTTCTTGGAAATGATCTGGAATCACTCCTTGACATCCATGGAAGAAGTATTAATCAAGAAAATGAATGGAAATTGAGGAATTTGGTGAAACCGATTTCAATTGCAATCCAAGAAAACTCAATCTCAAGCTATGCTCAATCCTTCAATGATCACCAACTCCTTCAATGGATCCACTCTACTCCTTATATAGATGAAGTTTGGATGATCTAGAACCCTCTAGATCCTTCCAATGAGATTTTCCACTTCTCATGTCATGAGATTTTCCAATGACTTATCATGCCATGCTCAATTCTGTTTCCCTTGGTACAGCCACTTATTCTCATCCCAAAATCTCCCCAAGTGAGATATTAGAGGTGTTTAGCTTGCAAAAAGCCTTGCTCATGCCTTGATTTTGAGTTATGCCCATGTTACTTAATATGCAAGCGAGTGCTTTTCAAAGCAAGTCCATGAATTGAATCTCAACTCAAAAATGTGGCTAAACCATTGTTTTTAAAATGTTTTCTAGAGTCAAAATGATATATTACATGCCATGGTTTGGATGTGTAGGTTGAAAATATCAATTTCCAACTTTGGTTTATTTAACTTATGCCCTTATTTTAGGTCATTTTTGCAACTTTGAGCTACAAGCCTTTCCATCATCTCATGACCTCCTTACTAGCCTTAAAACATCATTTTGAACAAGTTTGATGTTGAATATTTTTCCATTTGAAGCTTGGAAATAGGAGTTATGGCCTTATGGTTGAAATGACCTGTAATCTCCAAATGACCAAAATGCCCTTGACTTGTCAAAGCCATAACTTGAGTTCTACAAATCCTATAAAGGACTTCTAGTACTCTCTAGAAAGCTAAGAAGATAAGGAACAACATTTCTGTTGACCAAAAGTTCATAGGAATCATCCTTCTTGGGCAAAAGTTTGATGCAAGTTGGGTAACTTTCAAGGCCCCAGATTCACATACTTCAGATGACTTGTAACTTGTCAAAGTCATAACTTGAGTTCTACAAATCCTATCAAGGACTTCTAGTACTCAAATTAAATCTACGAGCAAGCTCTACAACATTCATGTTGGGGGTAAGATGAGATGACAATCACATCTTGAGCTAAATTGCCTTGAAGATAGGGGTCAAACTAGGGGATTTTACACTGTCAAGCCTTAGAAACCCTAGCTTGAAACTTCTCAAACTCTTCAATCATGATGAGTTGACCTTGGAATCATCCTTATAACATCTCAATGCATCAATCCATGATCACATGGCTCTTGGATTAGGTCTCAACCCTCTCCAAATCATCAGTTGACCTAGGGTTGACCCAGTCAAACCCTAATTACACCACTCATGGCTGAGGCTTCTTTAATATTGTACCATGACCTGTCTAGGCTTCATGATGACTTTCAAGACATCTCATGAGCTCTCTCAAGGCTTCAAGTCCACATTCATGGTTTCATAATCATCTGAGGAGCTCTCACAACTCTTAAGTTAGGAGGCACACAACCTTGGTTTCCACCACTCATCTCTGAGAATCTTCTGACTTCTCTGACAAAGATATCAACCCTTGAACACTTGAATAACCTTTAGCTTCATAGTCTTGTATAGCTCTTGATTGGTACTCATACGTCTTAATCTCCTGCATACATGTCAATGAAATGCTAATGATAATGCTAATGTGAATGAAATGCAACATAAGTTAGGTAAAGAAATGTTGGTCAAATTTTAGGGTGCAACAACATGTACCAGTTGTTCATGTTCTCTAGACCAACAACCAACTCAATTGTTTCAATTCTAGCAACTAGGGCAAAGACTTCACCGAAATCAATTCCTTCTTTATGAAGAAATCCTTTTGCTATAAGTCTTTCCTTGTGTAGAGTTACTTCTCCTTTGAGATTCAACTTCTCCTTGTATACCCACTTCACATTGAGTGCATTCTTGCCTTGAGGTAATTCGACAAGTGACCAAGTGCTGTTAACTTCGATGGACTCTAGTTCTTCATTCATTGCTTTCACCAACTTCGAATATTTCAATGCCTTAGCTGCATTGACTAGTTCAACATTTGCGTATAAAGCATAGTGTACCGGCTCACCTTCTTCATTGACTACATCATCTGATGTAACCACACATTCTTGCAACCTTGCAGGAATGCGTCTTATTTGTTGAGGTATGCTTGGGCCTGCTTCACCTTTGACTTCTTCTTGTCGAATTTCTTTTTCGACTTCACTAGTTTGTTCTTCACATAAAATTACACTAAATCCTTCTTAACATTCCCGGTCCATTTCCATTCCTTACGCTCATGTACATGCTTATCACAACTTGCTTGTTCACTGGGTTGAACAATTTGTATCCTCCAGTCGAATAATATCCTATTAGGATCATTTTCCTCAACTTTCGATCAAGCTTTCTTCTCAACTGATCTAACACATGCCTATGTACTATAGATCCAAACACCTTCAGATGACATAGGCTAGAATTGACACCAGACCAACATTCTTCTAGTGTGATTCCTTCTAACTTCCTTGTTGTACATCTATTCAAGATGTATGTTGCAGTCGATACAACTTCTCCCCATAACTCATTGGGTAGATGCTTGCCTCTCAACATACTTCTCACCATATTCATGATGGTTTTATTCTCCTTCCTTTTTGCTGCGAAGTGTAGGGTGGCACCACCTCATGCACAATCCTTTCTCTCTCACATAATGCATCGAAATCTTTCGACACATACTCTCTACCACCACCAATCCTCATAATCTTTAGCTTTTGACCACTTTGTCTTTTGGCCATAGATTTAAACTTGGCAAATACCTCGATCACTTCACTTTTCTTCTTGATAAGGGAATTCCACAGTTTTCTACTGAAATCATATATAAATGTGACAAGGTATGTATTACCTCCAATTGAGTCCACCTCAATAGGTCCACACACATCAGAGCACATGACCTCAAGAATTGCCTTCGGCTTGCTTCCAACATCTTTGCTAAAGTTATTCTTGTGTTGTTTCGCTTGAACACATTTTTCACACACTTCACTTGGTATGTCGATTTCTAGTAATTCTGAAACCATATTTCTTGTCTTCAAATATCTCATGTCTTTGAAATTGAGATGTCCAAGTATATAATGCCATATTCATTCATCTATGTTGGTTGTAGTTGCAAGGGACTTATGCTTCATCATATTAAGTTCAATCTTGAAAGTTTTATTCTGAGACATTGGTGCCTTCAAGATTAACCTACCACTTGAGTTGAGAACTCTCATCATCTTGTCTTTAATCGACACTTTATAATTCTTTTCGACCAATTGCCTTATACTGAGCAAATTGCTCTTCATGCCTGGTATGTACAATACATTAGAAATTACTGATAATCGGAACATCACCAATACCTTAAGCTGATATAGTATTGTCATTTGCAAATGTCATCATGTTCTTCATTGAGGGTTTTATTTTGACAAATCAATCTTTCCTTCCAGACATGTGCGATGAACATCTTGAGTCCAAGTACCACCGGACCTTAAATCTCTCTTCATCTCTCGTTGTAACCATCACCAACGTCTCTTCTTCTTCTTCATGTTTCGTCAGCTATGCATCTGTTACTTGATTCTTCTTCTTCTTCATGTTTTGTTGTAACACTCAATGTGAGTTTTATCGGGTTTTCGACCACCAACTCTTCCTCTACCTGCAACACCACCATTTTAGTTGCCTTGGTTCCAGAGTTTTCTTTGATTCGACCAGATTCCTTCTTGCTGATTTTGACCAGTCGAATTATTATAGCCTTTTTTGCCTTTGTTGCCATTCCAACTTCCTTTGCCTTTCTTTTATTTTATTGATTGTGCCTGTAAAGCCATATCACTCTTCGAATTTCCTGCAGCTCTTCTAGTCATTCTTTATTCATGAGATTCAAGCGTCCCTTGAAGCTCTTTCTTTGTCAATGTTGACAAGTCTTTCAATTCTTCTATGGCTACTACCACGTGGTCGAACTTCGGAGATAATGACCTCAAGATCTTTGCGGCAAGTGATCTTGATGTCAACACTTCTCCACATACCTTAATTTGATTCACCAGTTTCGTAACCCTAATGAAGAAATCAGTTATACTTTCATTATACTCCATCTGAAGCAGTTCATAGGTTCTTTTGTGAGTTTATAACCTCATCTCTTTCACCTTTTCTATGCCTCCAAGCGATTTCTTCATAATTTCTCATGCTTCTTTCGTTGATTCTACATCACTAACCTTTTCAAAATTATCTGGATCAACACATTGATGAATTATAAAGAGATCTTTATAATCTTTCTTCTTCAATTCTTTGTGTGCAACCTTTTCTTTATCTGTCACGTTTTTTTCAAGCGGTGTTACTCCTTCCTTCACAAGATCCCAAAGATCTTGATAACAGAAAATAACATTCTTCTACTTGCACCAATTCTAATAATTATTGTTCTTGAGAATCAGAAGACTCGCAGAAAAATGGCTGTTTGGATAATTCATCGCCATCGCATTTTGCTTCCATGAATCACAATTGGATCTCTAGATACCAGATGTTGGAATTAACCATATCTTGGAGAATTCTGAATCAATCTTAATGAACAAGATTCAATCAACCGATCGAATTGTTCTTCACTTTTCACTCGAGTGAACAATTACACCTTGATTTCAAGAATGTTTATATACATAAATTGTTAATGGAAGAAGAAAGAAAAATTGAATTTGAAAGAAAAGTGAATTATGGTTTGAAGCAAATATAAAAGAAGAGAATTTTTGCAGAGTTTCTTTCTGCTATTCAAAACTGAATATTATTCTTTGGAACTGCAAAATTGTTATACAATAATTGAGGTTACTGTTGGAAATTCACCTCACACCCTATGAAGAATTCCCTTCAATCTTGATCTCAAGATTGATGAACAAACCCACAATGTAATAATGATGGTAATAACAAGTAATTATCAAGAACAACAAAAGAGAAGAAGAATAACAAACAAGAAAGAGAAGAATGAGAGAAGAAGTATTTGGAGAGAATGTGTTACCCACAACTGTAGGATTTCTTATTGAACTTTCACTTGCTAACTACAACTGTGAAATTTGTTCTGTTGTGATGTAGAATACAAAGCAAGGCACCCTATTTATAGTTTTAGGTTTACACTAGCCCAAAACATAAAAGGCCCAAAATATTCTAAATCAAATCTAATCATATGATATCAAATCTAATCATATGATATCTAATCATATCATATCAAATTAATCATATGATATCAAATCTAATCATATGATATCAAATCTAATCATATCAAATCACAATGAATTATATTTAACACACCACCTAATTCATTGTGTCTAAACTGTCTACATTCATCATGGCCCTTAGTCTTCTGAAGGCTTCGATCTGCACTCCCTTCGTCATGATATCTGCAATCTGATTCTCAGTTCTGCAGTGTTCCAACTTCATCTTCCCTTCTGCTACCCGCTCTCGGAGATAATGGAACCTCATTTCGATGTGCTTGCTTCGACCATGAGCTATTGGATTCTTTGCCAAGTTGATAGCTGACATGCTGTCTATCTTCATGGTAATTGCTCCATGGTTCTTCCCTGTGATTTCTTCGACCAAGTTCACCATCCAAGTTGCTTGACATGCACAAAGGGAAGCAGCTATATATTCTGCTTCGCATGATGATAATGCCACTACTGGTTCCTTTCTCGAATTCCAAGCAACTGGTGCACCACCTAACATAAACACATACCCAGCTGTGGATTTTCGATCCTCAGCATCACTACACCAACTGGAGTCTGTGTATCCCACTAACTTGCATTCTTTTCCTTCATCAGCTGCTGGAAACAAAATGCCATAGTCGAGAGTTCCTTTCAGATACCTCAGTATCCTCTTCGCCGCTGCTAGGTGTGATACCTTTGGTTTCTGCATGAATCTACTTATCATACCAACATTGTATGCTAAGTCAGGCCTTGTGTGACAAAGGTATCTAAGAGACCCAATAAGTCTTCTGTATTAGGTTGGGTCGACATCATCTTCATCTGAATCCTTCGACAGTTGCAATTTGGGCTCAGCTGGAGTCGAAGTTTGGTTGCAATCTTGCATCTCAAATCTCTTGAGTATTTCGCCTGCATATCTTCTTTGATTTATCATCAAACCTCTACTTGTCTTGTAGAATTCGATGCCAAGGAAATATGAGAGATTTCCCAAGTCTGACATTTCAAACTCCTTACTCAGGTCATGTTTGAAATCTTCGATCTCCTTCTTGGAACTCCCTGTTATCAACAAATCATCAACATAGAGACATAGTATAAGCAATTCGCCATTGCTTCTTCTTACATATACTCCATGCTTAGTTGTACACTTCACAAATTCCTTCTCCCTTAAGAAGCTGTCAATTTTCTTATTCCAAGCTCTTGGAGCTTGCTTAAGTCCATACAGGGCTTTATGAAGCCTGTACACCTTTCTTTCTTCGCCTTGTTTCATAAACCCAGCTGGTTGTGCAACATAAACTTCTTCTTCTAAGGGGCCATTAAGGAATGCACACTTCACGTCCATATGACATGTGTGCCAGTTGTTCATATTTTCTAGACCAACAACCAACCTAATTGTTTCAATTCTAGCAACAGGTGTGAATACTTCATCGAATTCGATTCCTTCCTTCTGAAGAAATCCTTTCGCCACAAGTCTCGCTTTGTGTCGAGTTACTTCTCCTTTAGGATTTACCTTCACCTTGTAAACCCACTTCACATCAATTGCCTTCTTGCCTTGTGGAAATTTGACAACTGACCAGGTATCATTGACTTTGATGGACTCTAACTCTTCAATCATTGCTTTCACCCACTTCGAATCTTTCAATGCCTCAACTGCATTGACTGGTTCGGCATCTGCGTAGAAAGCATAACGTACCAGCTCACCCTCTTCATCGACTACATCATCTGATGTGATTACACATTCTTGCAACCTTGCAGGCATGTGTCTAGTTCGTCGAGGTCTGCTTGAACCTGCTTCATCTGCAACTGGTTCCTGTCGAACTTCTATTTCGACTTCAGTGGCTGCAGTTGCTAAACACTTGTGCTCCATCACATTGAGTCCAATCTTGAAGGTCCTATTCTGAGACATTGGAGCCTTCAAGATTAGTCTACCACCTGCGTCGAGGACTCTCATCATCTTGTCTTCGACAACTACCTTGTAGTTCTTTTCGACAAGCTGCCTTATACTGAGCAAATTACTCTTCATGCCTGGTATGTACAACACATTTTTGCCATCTTTCCTCATAATCAGAACATCACCAACACCTTCAGCTGCTAGAGTGTTGTCATTTGCAAACTTCACCGTATTCTTCGACGAGGGCTTCATGTTGACAAACCAATTTTTCCTTCCAGTCATGTGTGATGAGCATCCTGAGTCCAAGTACCACTGATCTTGGAATCTTTCTTCATCGTTTGTTGTGACCATTAGCAACGTTTCTTCTTCTTCATGTTTCGCCAGCTTTGCATCAGTCTCTTGATTTCTCTTCCTTTCTGGACAATCACTAGCATAATGACCATACTTCTGGCAATTGAAACACTGAATGTGGCTTTTGTCTGGCTTTCGACCACCACCTCTTCCTTTACCTGCAGCACCACCTCTTTGGTTGCCTTGGTTCCAAGGTTTCTTCTGATTCGACTGGTTTCCTCCTTTGTTTCCATTCCAGCTACCTTTGCCTTTTCTTTCCTTTTCTGACTGCGCCTGTAAAGTCATATCTTTCGAATTTCCTGTAGCTCTCTCAATCATCCTCTGTTCATGAGACTCAAGAGTCCCTTGAAGCTCTTCCTTCGTCAATACTGACAGATCTTTCGACTCTTCTATAGCAACTACCACGTGGTCGAATTTTGGAGCCAACGATCTCAAAATCTTTGAGACAACTGCTTTCGTCGTTAGCGCTTCTCCACATACTTTAATTTGATTCACCAACTTCGTAACTCTGGTGAAGAAATCTGTAATGCTTTCGTTGTCTTCCATCTGAAGCAACTCATAGGTTCTCTTGTGAGTTTGTAACCTCGCCTCTTTCACCTTCTCTGCGCCTCCAAACGACTTTCCAAGAATCTCCCATGCTTCTTTTGCTGAATCAACATCACTAACCTTTTCAAAGTTATCAGGATCGACACACTGATGAATTATAAAGAGTGCTTTATAATCCTTCTTCTTCAATTCTTTGTGCGCAGCCTTTTCCGCCTCCGTTGCGTTCTCCCCAAGCGATGTTACTCCATCTTTCACAAGATCCCAAAGATCTTGATAACAAAAGATCATCTTAATCTGCACCAATTCTCATAATTGTTTTTCTTGAGAATTGGCAGGGTCGCCTGAAAGTTTCCGTTCGGATAGTTCATCGCCATCACTATCTTCCTTCCTTGAATCTCTCAACCGGAGCTCTAGATACCAGATGTTGGAAATTCACCTCACACCCTATGAAGAATTCCCTTCAATCTTGATCTCAAGATTGATGAACAAACCCACAATATGATAATGATGGTAATAACAAGTAATTATCAAGAACAACAAAAGAGAAGAAGAATAACAAACAAGAAAGAGAAGAATGAGAGAAGAAGTATTTGGAGAGAATGTGTTACCCACAACTGTGGGATTTCTTATTGAACTTTCACTTGCTAACTGTAACTGTGAAATATGTTCTGTTGTGATGTAGAATACAAAGCAAGGCACCCTATTTATAGTTTTAGGTTTACACTAGCCCAAAACATAAAAGGCCCAAAATATTCTAAATCAAATCTAATCATATGATATCAAATCTAATCATATGATATCTAATCATATCATATCAAATTAATCATATGATATCAAATCTAATCATATGATATCAAATCTAATCATATCAAATCACAATGAATTATATTTAACAGTTACTCCCTATTTATAGATTTTAGGTTTATTTGCTTCTTAAGAAAAACTCAAAAATACAAAGTCTAAAATACCTAATTCTACTAACACTACAAAATTAGGTCTAAGTCGAAATCCATTTCGAAGCTAACTCCTTCGACACTTCAACAACTATACAATTCAAACACACTAGATTATTTCGACACTACCTTATTTTTGTCGAGCAACTTGCTTCGACACAATAAATTACATACTCAACAACGATGGCATGACCAATTGTGGAGGTGTTTTGAGCGATAGCACTTGTTCTTGGCTTAAAGGTTTTAGCAAGTTTATTGGTTCTAGTAATAGCATTTATGCTGAGTTGTGGGATATTTTAGATGACCTTCATTTTGCTTTGAGTAGTGGCTGCAAAAAGTTACATATTCAAGTTGATAATAAAAGAGTGGTCTCTATGTTGCAAAAGGTGGATAAAGTGCCTTTCAGATTGGTTTTAATTTGTTACTTCACATCTAAAAGCTTGGTAAACATTGAAGAGGTCACTTTTAAGCAGATCTACCGCGAAGCTAATTATAGTGCAGATTTGTTAGCTAAATGCCGTCATCAGGTTGTAGTAGAATTTATAACGTTAGTCTTACGTGGCTTATTCCTCTGATTAAAGAAAATCTTTGTGCTTTTTTTTTGGTAAGACACCGTAGTTAATGGTCTTCTGGTCAAGTGCTTTTGCCCTCTCAATTTAAAAAAAGAAATCTCTTCCTTATTAAAGAAACAATATAACTCTCCCATAAAAAATAGTTGTTTACCTGCAATAGAGAAAACATAATTATATCATTAAATAAAAGATTAGCGAAAAAATAGATATGCAAGCTTTTCTTAATTTAGTTATATTTGGAGACATATCTTACTCAATTATTGCATACAATTCCATCACGGCTGTCCCAAACAAATAGTTCCATTGATGAACAAGATGACAATTACATAATTGAGGTAGGTGAAAATAAAGGACTTTAGATAACACTTTTGAAACAAAAATGATCTCACATTCTCAATTATTTAGAAGCTTTATCAACCAAAATTTTCACATAACCCTTTGCAAACTCCACAAGTTTATCAGTTTCTGGTAGAACTCCCTTCACAGCAGGATGATCAGCAAAAGCTTCAGCCCATTTCACCAAAGCAGGAGTCTTAGCTCCATCAAGCAACTTGATTCCTTCTATTTTCTCTGTTGCCCTAACCCAACTCATATAGCACCCAAAACCAATATCAATATATCCAATTTTGTCTCCTCCAAAAAACTCCATTCCTTCATTATTGCACTTGTTAATCACTTCTTCTAACCTCATAAACACTTCTTCTACTAGCTCAAAATGTTTCTTCTTTGATTCTTCGTCTTGAGCAATTAAACCATTTCGCACAGAATTGAAAAACTACTCGTCCATTTGAAAAAATTACACCAAAAATATAGAAACAATATGAGTTCTAATTTCATGGTTTATGTATACTGATCTAACAAGACAAAGTTCACTGTCAACTAGCAAGGATCATTTAAAGACCGAACAAAATTTTCTATATACTAACTCAACACAAGAATTGTTAGTGGAGAAATTAAAGTATAAATATTGAAAAATTCAATTAAATGGCAACATATTTAGTAAAAAGTAGATAAGGATTAGAAATACCTTGTCATCTATGTAGGCAACCCAAAATCTAGCAATGGCGCTATCAAAAGCATTCGAAGGAAAGATAGAGGGAGTACCATTATCTTTCCAAACTTCATCAATATACTCAACTATGATTGCAGATTCACAGATGATTTTATCTCCATGACTGAAAACTGGGATTTTCTTGTATACAGGATTGGAATGAAGAAGCAACTCACTTTTGGGATGCCAGGTTTCTTCAATGTTGTCATACTCCAAACCTTTGATGTTAAGGGCAATTTGTACCCTGCATGCAAATGGACTGAACCAACTACCCAAAAGTTTCAAAGCCATTAGAAATGGAAATACTAGACTATGTTCTTTTTTTCAATAGATTGAAAAGATTATGCTCAAACAAATTACATAGACTATGTATATGTAGTACCCTATCTCGGGTGTGTATATATATATATATATATATATATATATATATATATATATATATATATATATATATATATATATATATATATATATATATATATATATATATATATATATATATATATATATATATATATATATATATATATATATATATATATATATATATATATATATATAATTTTTTACATTAATATAATAAAATATAAATTATTTTTTCTCAAATTTACTATTTATTAAAATTTTATTTTTATTATAACATGACAAAACACATTCTTAGTGTTGAGGGGTGAGGAATTACAAATTTGAACTTAATATATTTCTTACTTTTTTTTTTAATTATTTAAGTTGGAACTACAAGTCGCTCGCATGTTTCTTTTTTTATGTTATTTTTAAAAGGAAGTTTTTTTTTATATAATTTATTTATGTATTAGTTTTCCATGTTAATATATCAACTATTATTTTATTATATAGTTTGTTTGATGATTCAATATTATACTATAATTTAACACTAAATCATACTGTATTATGGTTATGAGTTGGATTAAAATCAAACAGGATATAATACAATGTTAAGAAAACAATTTAATTGTTTTTTTATATAATTTTTTATCTTATCAGATTAGAAAAGAATCGGTGGTCTGTCACGCGTCGTGAATTCATGTGTTTATCATTGTTGGAGAAGAGTAGAGGGTGTACTTAGAAGGTACTCTGATGATAAAGTGAGAAACGGAGTAAGAGAGAATAAATACAGAAAGAAGGTGTAGAATTCAGAATATCTGACCCTCTAATGAAATAGGGTATTTATAGTGCGCCACCGGCGCTGGTCAACGGTCACTTTGCCTTAAGTTGCATTTTCAGGCCCAACACAAGTAGGAGAGAGTAAGTACAGAAAGAATGTGTAGAATTCAAATAACTGACCCTTTAATGAAATAGAGTATTTATAGTGTGCCACCAGCGCTGGCCAACAGTCACTTTGCCTTGAGCTGGATTATCAGGCCAACACAAGTAACTGACAGGATCTACGTGGCGTAGGAAAGACCAGCACGTGGTCTTCACTCTGGTCCAACTGCCCCGTGATCCTCGGAAGGTGGGAGACCGGTTCTTTAGAATGCAGGTAGTTGTCTGATGACCTGTCCCCGCGTGTGAAACATATGAAGAACGTGGGGAAGGTGTGTGAGCTCTCTCCGTGTTAGGTAGTGGTCTGTCCGACTGCAGAGTGTATTAAGCGTGTCCGACGAGATGGAAGATTGAACATTTCTAGATTTCTCTAATGTAGTATTGAGTTGTACCTGCCCGACTGTGGGACAGATACCAGCCAAATCTAGAACAATTTTAAAGTTTATCTCAATTCTTTATCTTTTTATATTATTAATGTCAAATACATTTATCCTTTATGTTTTATAGCAATAACATTTTATTCTTTTTTTATTTTCTGAGTTTTAATAAATTAATTTTTTAGTTATCAAATATTTGCAACTTTAATAATAAAAAAATATAGACAAAAATATTATTAAAATAAACATAAAGATCATTTTAATAGTTAAAAATCTCTTTAAATTTCAAAAACAAAAAGAAAAACTAAAAAAAATTATAAAAACAAAACATAATGAAAAAGTAAGATGCATTTAACTTATTATTAAAGGTTGCTAATATTAATAAAGGTTGCGAGTTACTAATATTAATACAAGTTACTAATGTTAATAAAGGTTGCGAGTTTATTTCGAAAATACTAAAATAAGATGAGAAATATTTTTTGAATACAATATAAACAATAAAACACTAATATTGATTTTTTTAATATAGTTCATTATAATCTTGTACAAAAATATAAAAATGATATTAGAAGAAAAAAGTGAATTGTCAGCTTAAATGTAGCGACAAAAGAACTACTGTGCCACCCAATAAATTCAAGTCGAAATTGTCGATTCAATAATCAAAGCAGACGTTCTGGTATATCCAACAAATCATAAGTTGTTCACTTACTCTCTCCGATGGCCTTTTCTTACTTTTTTTTCTAGAAACTAGTGTAGTGTAGTGATAAAAGAGGTTTATAATGGGGATTGAATCGATTTTGAAGATAAAGCTAATACAATTTAATGATAAATTTATTTGTAATTTGACTTAATTTTGAACGATGGACTAAAAAAATTTAATTCGATCGGATCTAATTTTATATGATTTAATTGAATAATTTTTTTAGATATTAAAATTATGAATTTTTTATTAAAATTAATATATAATACATACTATATTAAAAGCTAATAATACAAAAAAATAAAAATAATTGATTATAATTGAAACAAATAAAATTAAATAAAAAATAAATCATATTAAAAAAGTATCATCAATTAATAAATTAACACAATATATTATATTTTGAAAAAATAAATCTATACGGAATACTTTATTTTAGTGTGGCCTATTTTTCTATCAATTTTATCCTTGTAATTTACTTAATAACTTTCTATTATTAACTTTCACATAACTTATTATTATTAACCTCCACATAGTTTCTTATTATTAACTTCCATCTATTAGATTTAAAAAAAAAAATTATTTCAACAAAATATATCGTTTATATGTTTATGCGCATTAAAAAAGCGGATAGACGAGTACGCGAGTGCCCTTCTGGACGCTAGTAAGTATAAAATGTGTCTGTGTGTGTGTGTGTGCGCGCGCCCGTGTGTGTGCGCGCGCGTGTGTGTTTGTGTGCGCGCACGCGTGTGCATGTGAGTGTGTGTGTGTGTGTGTGCGCGCGCGCGTGTGTGCATGTGCGTGTGTGTGTGTGTGCGCGCGCGCGTGCATGTGCGTGTGCGTGTGTGTGTGCGCGCGCGTGTGTGCATGTGCGTGTGTGTGTGTGCGTGTGCGTGTGTGTGTGCGTGTGTGTGTGCGCGTGCGCGCGCGCGTGTGTGTGTGTGCGCGTGTGTGCATGTGTGTGCGTGTGTGTGTGTGTGCACGCACGTGTGCATGTGCGTATGCGTGTGTGTGTGTGTGTGCGCGCGTGTGCATGTGCGTGCGTGTGTGTGTGTGTGTGTGTGTGTTTGCGCGCGCGCGTGTGTGTGTTTGCGCGCGTGTTCATGTGCGTGTGCGTGTGTGGTTTGGTTTGGTTTCAATCGATTTTAAAAATTCAATCCGAAATCCGATCTAAACTGAACGGTTTTTACAAAAAGGCATCCAAAGTCTAAACACGTCCAATAATATTTGATTTTTGTGATTTTCAATTATTTTGAATCGATTTGCGATTTTTATTTAAATTAGTTTAATTTTTATTTTTTTTGAAAAAAGGTTATATTGAAATAAAGAAGAGTTATACACAAAAAGGTCAGGGACTAAAGTTAATACCCACTCAAAAATATCTAAATCTAAAAAGAGGCGAACCTAACCTATTTTTTTACATAACCACTTCTAATCTCGATAGTTAAAGAATAAAAAAAGTGAATACATTAGATGTTCGGTCCATATTAGCAACAAAAAATCCGCACAACTATTTCTCTCTCTATAAATGTGAAAAATTACAAATTTCATGTCTAAAATATATTTCCAAAATATACATGATGCTAGCAATCTACCTATTCCTTAGCTGCCAAGGAATAATATCTATCTTAACATAAGAGACATCTTTAACAACCATACTTGAGTCAGATTCGACCCAAAGGTTCCTCCAAACACTATCTTTAGCTATTTTTATACTACGAAGAACGCCACAAAACCCTGCCAGCAACGAATTTCCCCAGGTTAAAGGTTCAGCAAAAGCTAAAACAAACCCACCAAAACGTTTTCTGAATAAACCACCATAACCAGCAAAATTAGAAGTAGATGCAAAAGAACCATTTACATTACATTTGATCCAGCTTTGAGGGGGAGACTCCCTAAATATCCAATGTATGGAATGGGCACTCGAAGGGTTTAGTTTTACCTGAAACGTTTTCACAACTTTAAAATCAAACATGCTATGCTTAAAAATGCTAGCTTAGTTCTTGAGCAAGAGAGATTAACTTGAGCTATAATATTGGCACTGATGGAATACAGATTAGGGTCAATGCTGAAGTATCTAACAACATTCATGACCTTCCAAATTTCATTAATTAAGAAAATATAGGTAACTTTAGAAGATAAATTCCAAATTTTGAAACTGAAATCTAGATATGTTGGTTGAGGATGCTCCCAAACTAGTTCCAACGATTCTTTACAAATGCACAAGAGAAGAAAATATGCTCTAAGTTTTCAGCATGCCTTTTACAGAGAGAACACGTAGAAACCACCTGGAAAACTCATATTTGCAATTGATCATCAATGGGACTTTATTTTGAAGCAACCTCCAAACCTTTAAAGATTTAAACTATTTCTTATTGTACCCTATATGTTTCTAATGCACCATGTGAATTTCCACATATCCCCCCTGATTTCAGAGATACATCTCTGGACGCCCCTATTTCTGAATAAACGTTAACATATTTCGGAGATAGATCTCTTGAGCCATTTTAAACATTCAGAACAAGCATCCATTAACCATTTACATATGAGTTGTTCTGAAGATGCATCTACGATAATTTTTCGAAGATACATCTCTGAAGTGTATCAGAATAATTTTTTTTTGCTTTAAGATGTGTATTTGTTTTCAGATGAAGTTTGAAGCACGGACTTGAATAAAAAAATAGACGTATAAAATAATAAGAGACTAATATTGGGCATGTCGAAAATAAGATAGCAATAAAATTAGAAAATATCGTACAATCGAGATCCAAAATGTAGTAACAATGTCAAAAATAAAGTACAAACTATAGTGCTACAGCAAAATAGAGACAGAAAACTATTGGGTGTACCAGACAACCTCTCATCTACCTCCTCAGCCATTAATCCTCCTCCGACGATGTCTACGGTAAAACACTGCCCTTTGTGCCTCCGCCATGATGCCATATAGGACTCGCCTGACAGTAGACCCTCAGGGAAGATACCCTCGTCAATTCCTGTCCGTGCAATCTTCACTATGTGACGACACTAAGGCAAGAAATCAGCAGTATGATCTAGATGAGTCTGCTCCTCCTCAAGTATCTCTTCATGAGCTGGTCTCAGCTGATCTTCTGGAGCAGTCTGTACCATGTACAGATGTGACACCATAAAGAACCACCAGATGTACCAATTGGCATAGCTTCATTCGTTCAGCGCTATGGTAGCCCGTGCCTCGTACGGTACCAGATGACTCTAAAAATCAGCAAAGATCTTCATTATCTGTCTATGAGACAAGGCAGGAGGAGCAAGATAACAATGTGTTTGAGGATAGTCTGGTTGTACCCGAACTGCAACATGATGCGCTCAGGCAGACGAGGAGCAGTGATACGTGATCCACAGGTCAACCATCTGAAATATAGATTTATGTCGTCAAATGGCCACGTCTGACGGTGATCCACGTTATTGTTGAAGTGCATGTCCTCAGCAACCAAACGATCAAGGTAGACTCTAAAAGGCTCGACCGCCTGGTTCCGTCTCAACGGGATAAAAGCACAGGCACAAGGCATATCGTCAGTGTACTCATGCACACTCGCCCAACCAGCGATGTGTGGGAAGTGCTAGAGGATACAAGCCTAAAATGAAAATAAAAAAAAAAAAATCAAGGATCAAGAATTATCTGCATTGGTTTCGCAAATATGAAATAAAAATGAAAAAAAAACAAGTATCAAGAATTATTACCATCAGTAGTGTCACGCTGCCTATGACCTCCTTCGTCCTCCACCGACATCCATCTCTTAAATTCAAATAAACATAGCACAGGCAAGCCTCCCCCAATTGTACTCATGGATCTGAGGGAGATCCAAGAAGTATAAAAAGATATGCAACGTCAGTATAAGTGACACTCGTGTCCATAAAAATGCAAGTCCCAACCAAAAAAAGAAAATATGCTCTCAAAGCACGAGCCATGTGTACCGCCACTTACTCAGCATCACCATCAGTCTGCTGTGTAGCAACAATCTCATCATCATATATCTCCTTCAGGAACTCAAACCTAGGATGAGCACCTCTGGTCCTATCCATCTCCTCAATCGCCTTCCCTAGATCGGCCCCTAGATGTTCTACCATCATCTCGATTACCTCGCCTTTGGTCATCCTACCATGATCGAGGAATCCCCCCCTGATTGGAAGATGTAACAAACACAAGACATTGTCCAGTGTGATAGACATCTCACCATGCGGGAGATGAAAAAAAGACGTCTCAAAATTCCATCTCTACGCGAACGCATTAAGCATCCCTGGTTGACCGGAGTGTAACTGGTCATGCATAAGTCCTTCAACCCAAATAAGGTTAAAACTGAATGAAACCACTCCTCATCCGGCTGACCTAAGCCAACAATATTCCTCCCATGGTTAATAAACTTATGGGGATCACGCACCTGAAATTTTCCTGAAATAATCAATGTCAGTAATAATCAATGTTAGAAATAATTAATGTCAGCAATTTAAATGAACGTAAAAAATAAATCAAAATTCTAACTAATGTTACCTCTCCGTCCCAGATATGTCTGGAAGTGTGGTTTGGATACATAGGAAGTAAGGAAAGATTATATGCACCTTCTCCAAATCCATATGGCTCGACATCCTCATCAACCTCACCCTCTGGAGGTGGCACTGGTGAATCCTGACGCCTGCGGGAGGATGGGGGAAGTGACACGTCAGTTGGTGAATCTCGTCTCTTATTGGAAGAAGAAGAAGATTGAGTGGCCTGAGATGAAGGTGGAGTGGTATGAGAGAAGTGGCCTGAGGTGAAAGACGAGCCCCAAGAGTAGACTGCGCCCCAGAAGTCAACGCCTTTGCCTGACCAGTAGTACTTGTTGCCTCTGAAACCTGCTGGCTCCGCTCTTGCCTGATGGATGCGTGCTAGGCAACTTGGTTATGTCTCATTCTGTCGACTTTGTCATCCATAATGTCTGTAAGGTAAACTAAGGTGTATCATTAGTGCAAGCAGACAACACAAACAAACAAGAAAATTTTAAATAAAAAAAAAGACTGCAGGATATTCTGGAGATATATCTTCGAAAAGATCATAAAATAATAACGTTGAACAATTTCAGAGATACATCTCCAAAACACCATAAAAATATTACCTTTAAAGAGTTCTGAAGATGTATCTCGGGAAATTCCCAAAGAATATGAAACGCTAAACTCTTCCGAAGATGTATCTCAGAAAAGTTTAGCAACTCAAAGGTTGCGACAATGTAAAGTGGCTCATGGAAGTTGAAAAAAGTGATATGATTGCCATTTTGATCCAACAAACAAGTCATATACTAAGTTTAAACTATGTTACATACGATTCCTACACATTTCTAACCCTAATCATTGATTTCTACATATTTACACAAAAACTCAAAATTTATCCAAAAACTAAAAAATTTACCTGAAATTTATGGTTTTGATGATGTTTGATGTTCCTTTGAGCTTTCTTTAATGAAATTTGATGTTATGAAGAAGTTGAAATTTGTATGTGGAGAGAAGAGTTTGAGATATGTAAAGGAGGAGAAAAGTCTGACGCGTTATATGCTCCAAATTGTTCTGAAGACATATTTTCATAATATTTCAATGTTCAATAAATTTTAGATGCATCTGGATATATATCTCCGAAATCAAGAGACATTTATGAAATTTCATGTGATACGTTAGAAATACATAAGATGGATAAAGAAATTCTCAAGATTTACTTGAAGGGAGATCAGTGATGCAAATGACAGAAGCCTAATTAGCATCTTTAATGCAAGTTTTTAATAGTTAAATTTTCTATAGTTAACGATGATTATAAAGAATTTACATTGGAATGGCTATGACATGACATTTAATTCACTAACTTTTAGTTTCCGACAATTATATAGCTAACGTATGCAAAATTAGTTTTTGTCTTATTATATATTTTATTTAAAATAATTAAATTAATGGTAACTTCAATAAAAAATAATTACAATTAAAAAATATAAAATATAAGGTTAAATTTTAGTTTTTTTATAAGAAACTATCATTAAAGTAAAAACAATTCAAATCAACTATAAAAATTTTAAATCTTACAAATCACTTTAGCCCCACAAAAAATATCTTAGTTTATCCAGTTAAAATATTTCCACTAAAAATGCTCTTAAATAAATTTGGCTGGAGAGGTTAAGCATCTATTAGTAATCTCAACTATTTTTATTAGGTTGATAATAGTAAATAAATAACATACATTTGGCCCCACGAATCATATTATTATACTTGCACTATAATAATGTCAATCACTTGCAGTATTATTTCGATTGAAATGATTCAAAAATAATAATATTATAGTGCGAGTATAATAATATAATTAGTGGGGATTGATATGATTCAAAAATAATAGTATTTAATATTAAATTCTCAATTTTTAAATTGTTTCGGTAAGTTTCATTCCTTAAATTTAAATAATCAATATTGTCACATCATCATACTTTAATAGTAAATAAATAAATAGCAGAGCTTAAAGACTAAATAATCATGAAATCCCCACCATTAGAAATGCTCTAAAAATTGATTCAAAGCTATTACAAAATCACGAGGCTCTTATGTTAGGAGGTGGTTAATTTCGAATTGTCAATAACTTAGGCATGAATCTTCATTGTCGGAGAAATTTCACTTTTCATTCAAAACTTGTCCAAAACATAAATTACACATTTTTACACAACAATTTCAACTTAATACAGTGACAACATCTATAACATCTATGCATATCTCTATATTAACAATATATATGCACAATGAGTCGTATAAACCGATTTCTTGTATCGGAGGCGTGGTAACGACTTGGCTCACAAGCAATCAATGGTGTTTAGACAAGCATTTGTCATATCATTGTCCGTTAGTGCTTCGCGAGTTACATCTTAACTGGGAACCAAAATCGTTTCGCATGTTAAGCTGCTGAAAAGATGTGGAAGATTATCATAAGTTTGTAAAGGAGCAGTGGGGTGGATTGAGAGTGGAGGACTGGGGAATGTATGTGCTTAAAGAAAATTTTGAACAGATTAAATCGAGACTTAAGGAGTCGCATAAAAACCATACTCAAAATTTGGGAGAGAAAATCCAAGTGGAAAAAGAGAAACTTAATAGGCTCAAAATTAAAGGAGAGACGGAGGTACTTTCGAAAGAAGAGATACATAGTAAGAGAGTGCTCACGGTGACAGTACATAGACTTTCAAATCTCAATTGCAGCATATCTAGATGGCTAAAGGAAGGCCATGCCAATACAAAATATTTTCACTGGTGTGGTGTGTGAACAAGCGGAGGAAGAGCAATGAGATTCTATGCTTGGAAATTAATAATGGGAGGATCACAGAAGTGAAGGATATAAAGAACGCAATTTTTGAGCATTTTCAGAGCCACTTTGCAGCGAGAGGAGTGAGACCAATAATTGAAAATATGCAAGTTAAAAGAATGGATGAAAATCAAAGCACTGAGTTGGTCAAAGTATTCACAAAAGAGGAAATACGCCAAGTCATTTGGGAATGCGATAACTCTAAAAGCTCGGGTCCAGACGGGGTAAACTTTGGCTTTGTTAAGGAGTTTGGGGAAGACATAAAACATGATTTTTGTAGAGTTCTGGCAGAATTTCATTCAAACTGGCGAATAACCAAGGGGGATAATAGCTCATTTCACAGTCTCTTCAAAACATAAGACAAATATTCCGAATGTCACAAAAGTTCAATAAAATATAACTCAACCATAAACTGTTTTCATACCAAACCCTACAAAGTACTTAAGAGACAAGTTTAAAAAAGGAATAAAAAACAAAGCAATTCAGACAACAAACTCAAAACAAAAGTTATCTCACATCCATCTCCTTACAAATAGCAGCAACAAGATTACTTTTGCAACATAGCTTTGGCATATTCCAAGAGCTTATCAGTTTCTGGTAAAATTCCCTTGACAGCAGGATGAGCAGCAAATGCCTCAGCCCATTTCACCAATGCAGGAGTCTTGGCTTCATCAAACATCTTTCCTGTTACTTTCTCTTTCACCCTCATCCAACTCAAATAGCATCCTAAACCAATATCAATAAATCCAATCTTATCTCCTCCAAAAAAGTCATTTCCTTCACTGAAATTGTTGATCACATCTTCTAAGGTCACAAGAACTTGTTCTAGTTGCTCAAAATATGTCTTCTTTGAGTCTTCATCTTGAGCAAATAAACCATTTCGCAGCGAGTTGTAGAACTAGTCTCCCAATTGATGCACCAAAAACATGGAGAAACAAAACATATCATTCAAGAGATCTCACCAAATACCCGATGCAGCAGAAATAAATATAAAAATATAAAAAAAAACTGATGATGCTTAGTAAAAATGAATAAGGATTAGAAATACCTTGTCATCTATGTAGGAAACCCAAAACCTAGCAATGGCTTTATCATAAGCATTTGAAGGAAGAATAGAGGGAGTACCATTATCTTTCCAAACTTCATCAATATACTCAACTATGTTTCCAGATTCACAAACGGGTTTATCTCCATGAATGAGAACTGGGATTTTCTTGTGTACAGGATTGGACTGAAGAAGCAACTCACTTTTGAGCTTCAAGTCTTCTACAATGTTCTCATAATCCAAACCCTTGACGCTAAGGGCGATTTGTACTCTCACTGCAAATGGACTGTACCAACCACCCAAGAGCTTCAACTCATTAGTGGCCATAGCTGCTTAGAAATGAAAATATTGCAATTCTGCTAGATAGGGTGTGGATGAAGTTGTTTATATAGAAAGAAAGAGTAAAGTTGAGAGAGATAATAGATTTGTGGTGTGCAAATAGTATTAACTACCAACAACTATTTTGTGATACAATTAATATCAAACGTACAAGTTTTCAATGTGTAGCCTTTACAGTATTAACTATTATTACTATTATTTATTAACAATTTAATAATAATAATAATAACAATAATAAAAGCTATTTAAAATAAAAGATCTCTAAACCTAATAATAAGAATAAGAATAATAAAAGCTATTTAATTATTATTCTTATTTTCTTATTTTAGTTTGATGCTGCATCTGTAGTATAAACCTAAGATCTCTAAATCTAATATATTTTTAATCTAAGTTTATTTTCTTCCTTTTTTTTTCTTTTCAAGATCTCAACATTATAATTTTATTATTTTTATGTTTAGATTTTGGTTGTTTGATATATGTAATATAAATCTAAGATCCTAAAATTTATTTTTAATCAAAGTTTATTTTTCTTCTAATTTGTTGTTGGTAGCTAAACTCTTATCCGTCTATTTCTGTCCGCCTAACCCGCAATTTGTCTGACCTAAGATCAACAAAAATGGATACATAATTTTCAACCGCGGATTTGAGTCAGTTTGATTTTAAGCCCAAAATCGCTCATATCAGCCCAACGTCCACCCCTATCCATTCCATAATCAAAGCTAGCAAACAATAGTGCCTAGTAGTAAAAGGAAAACGACATAGAAATATGATACCCAATAAATAAGTGATATCTTGTTAAGAGTCATCTCTCTTAAAACTTTGACAGGAGCATAATTACATGATCCAAACTAAATAAGTTTAATTTTTATTTTATATTTTAAAATGTATTGTTTTAAATCGTAACCACCTGATTTTTATCGAACAATCAAGGACACATAATTGCGTGAATGCAGTGGCGGCTGACTGCTGACTGCAGTAAATCGCGGTCCTATAACAAGTTTAAAGATCTGACCATCAGTCTCAGTCCCTTACAAATCTTTAAACACGCCCACTAAATAGAGTGAGAATAAGTCAATTCAGGTGATTTGGATTTCAAGTCTGATTCTAGTTATATGTTTTTTTTTCCTAATTTGATATTTTCAAAAGCCTTTTAAATTGTGGACCATAAATTAGGAAAAAAATCGGGAGAAGTTTGTGAAGCTTGACAGATCCACTATAATTAAAGTCAGAGTCAAGATTAATGTGGAAAACCCCATAAAGTAGGGTATGCGCATCAGTATCATTGTTAGTGTTATTAGCTGGATCGATTTCAAATACAAAAAACTCCCTATGTTGTGCTTCCAATGTGGGATTATGAGGCATAATTAAGAGCGTTGTAAGAATCTGTCTAATTCACAACATGACATTACATTAGCTAACCTGTTGGGACCCTGGGTTAAAACTAATCAATCGGGAAAAGCAATTCAACAAGAATCCTAGAAATAAAACCCAATATTAGTCAATATAGTCATCTCTAAAGAAATGATGGAACAACTTGATAAGGTAGATATGAAGGAATTTGGGAGAAGTTGAATGTTATTACCACAACAGAAGATCACAAAGAAAAATATAGAGACACAAAATAAATCTACATCAACAAAAGTAGAAGAGTGAGAAAGCTAGAGTGATGAAGCAAAAATGTAAATTTATATATTTTTTACTCTAATCAAAATTTTATTTACTTTTATATTGTGACTAACCCAAATAATTGGAGGGATTCATGGATTTATGAGTATTCAAAAGTAACTAAAAATTGCTTGTTTGCAATCTCATAAGTAATTTGGCCCAAAGATATAGCTTTACTAAATGTATTTTTTTAGACCTTAATATTATTACCAAATCTAATGAAAAGACAAGGGAAACCTCGTTGATATTACTATTACCTCTACTATTAACTGAACTTTTACTAATTGCCTCTTAAATGATCTACGTTATTCAGAAAGCATGAAGACTTGGTGCAATAATCAAATTTGAGACAAATATATCACAGTCACGCTGGATAGGTTTTTGGCTACCGACATTTAGATAGATTAATATCCCCACTACATCGAGACACACCTAATTAAAAATAGATTTGGCAATAACCTTATCTGACCATAGTACTTTATACGAGTCGTTAAAATATCTATGCTTTTTGGTTTGAAAAAAGTTTGTTTGAAAAGAGATTGGGGAGATGATAAGAGAGGATCTATGATAAGTGCCAAATTGGATTACAAGTTCAAGGCCATTTCGTCTTTAAGTTCATCCACTCATCTTGGTGGATTAAAGCACTAAACATATCATTAACTAAAAGCACCTAAAATAAATTGAACAATTCACTTTAAAGATAGATTTAAATTAGTGAATATTTGTCCAACTTCATCTACACCCTAAGTCCGATGAATTTAAAGAGGAAAATGACCTTTAAAAGTGCATTCCAAGGGAAAAAATCAAAAGAAAATAGAAGAAGAAGAAGAAGAAAGAACCAAAACAGTCACAAAACAGAGCCAAAAACTCAAAATCAACATTGGGTAACCGATTACCCTAAGCTGGTAATCGGTTACCACTGCTAAAACAACGGGAAAATAGCTTTAAAAAATACAGAAACTTGACCAATCATTTCTTCAAACACCTCATGATCAAGGATGCAATTGAGCACGAAAATTCAAGTAAAATAATATCAATCAACACCAATAGAACACAATTTGCAAGATCCAAAGATCAAGCAACAAGAATCAATAATTGATCACATTGTGGAAGATGTATCAAGAATAACAATGGTGGATCAAGAAATTACCATTCCAAATCTGGAAACTCTTCAAATCAACTCCACAAACCACACTTCAAAGCCTTGATCCACTAGAATTGATGATGAAAAAGTGAATGGATGAAGGTTTAGCTCAAAGATTAGTAAGTTCTAATGATGAACTTACTAACTTTCAAAGGAAGAAAGTGCTTGGTGAATTTGGTAATTGGAGAAAATTGAGAGTAAAGAAAGAATTTGACAAGGTGAACTTGACTATCAAAAGCTTATAAAATGAGAGAAATGAGACATTTATTTATAGAATTTAGGCTTGGAAAGTATGGCGGATTGGAGTTTGGTTTGGAATCAAAATTAGGCTTGGAATTTGAATTTGGAGAGAAATTAATGATCAAGTGGTGATTAGTGAAGGTGTATGGTGGGAATTAATTATGATGAGGTAGGGGAATTAAAATGAAGTGATCTAGAATATTCTCATGTTGCAATATTTGAATTTGGTGCCAAAAATGCTGCAGAATTTGAGTTTGCCCAATTTTCACAAAATTTGCACAGGGTAATCGATTATTCAATACTGGTAATCAATTACCACAGGCAAAAATAGTGAAAAATTTTCCTTTTTGATGTGTTGTCTTGGCTCTAGCTCGATTATTTTGCTTGTCAAAGAAGGCATAGAAATAAACACATGAACCTTGGATTCTCTTGAATAAAAGTCAATCAAATCTTGGGAAACTCTTAATCAGATGATTTTGGAATGGTTGTAGATCAACTTCGACTTTGTTCAAATGAAATTCATTTGAGATGAGGGACTGATATTTGATATCTTTGCTCCAAAATCTTCTTGAAGAAGTTAGTAAAGGAAAAACAAACATTTTTTTGGATTTTAATTAATGGTTAGTAAACATAAACATAAACAAATATCAAACAAACAAGAAAACAAAGGTGTTCGGTGATCTCTTAAGAACAAACCTGCAGAGGAAGGCAAGAGAACCAAAGCTTGCAATCTTGTTTGTGGGATGCGATGCAAATGACATGTGGGATATTAGGGGTAAAAATTAGGGTATTACAGCTGCCCATATTTAAGTTTCTTCTATCCGGAGATATGAAGATTGACATCTTTGTCTCGACCAGATAGAAGAGACTTAAATATAACAAATAAACCCAATTTTTGGCTCTAAGAGGCCACAAAATGATATGATTATGTTAATGGTATGGTATGCAAACATAAGACTTTTGCGGGGGAAAATGCCACAGGAGACAAACAAACGTTGGGGAGCAAAAGAAGAAAATAGACTCCACAGGAAAAAAACAAAAGGGCAAGATCCTATTTCGATAAAGGAAAGGAAACGACTCAACGAAGAAAAGATACCAACTGCCGGTTACTGGGCAAAGATACTCAAACCGAAGAGAACAGATAAAATACTTTCTACTGGTTACTGAGTAGAAAATAAGTGTAATAAACACGAAAGAATTGTCATCTACCGGTTACTGGGTAGAAAACAAAGGGATGTATTACTTATTACCAGTTACTGAGTAAAAAGTAGTCCATTTGTTGAGAGATAATCAACTACTTATTACTGGATAGGAAAATAAACAATGTCAACTACTGGTTACTGAGTAGTTTGACAATAGCAATAAACTTGAAGAAAAAGGTTACCAACTATCGGTTACTGGATAGGATAAACAATATATCAACTACTTGTTATTGGGTAGGAAAATGAATATCACCACAAGGAAAGATTACCGACTACTGGTTACTGTGTATAAAAATAACGATAACTAACCAAAAGAGAGACAAATGTTACCTGCTACCAGTTACTGGGTAGAAAAAATAAAGGCAACAAGCTCAGGAGGAAGGATTACCTTTTACCGGTGACTGGGTAAAAACAAAGGATAACCAACCAAAAGGGGTGAGAAATATTACCTACTACCTGTCACTAGGTAGAAAAAATAAAGGCAATATATTCAAAAGGTGAAGAAACATTACCAACTACCCGTCACTAGGTAGAAAATAAAGGTAATGAACTCACAAGGAATACCTGCTACTAGTCAATGGGTAGGGTATTGCAAATGTCAATTACATGTCACTAGGTAGGACAAACTCGACTACCTGTCACTGGGTAGGATAAAGAAATTAAGGTCGAATGCCTGTCACTGGGTAGGTCAAATACACTTAACTACCTGTCACTGGGTAGGAGAAAGAGGTACATTATCAACTACCTGTCACTGGGCAACTCAAATCACACAACAAACTTCTCAAATAAAGAGACAACCATTTTTTGGGGATGAAATATCAATAACTCTGTCGAAGATCTTCAAAAGAGATACAGGCAGGTTAAATCATATAACAAACTTCTCAAATAAAGAGATAACCATTTGTTGGAGATTTCACAACAAAATTCTCATTAGGAATTCTTTCACATAGATTCCACTTAATGGAAAAGCTGGTCAGATAAGGATCCATCATTTCACAATAAACTTTTCTGCTGAGGATAAACTAGAGAAATGTCATTTATTACGAAGATACAAATAAATCCCTAAAGGTTACACAAACTCCTCAAATAAAAAGGCTTCTACTTGTTATCAGGTGAGGCTTGCCTTGCTGAGGACATACAAGCTGCTCAAATAAAGAGAACACTTATTATTGTTGCACAAGCTATTACCAAGAGAGTGTTATCAAAACACCACTGGGGGAAATTCAAATCTTCATCTTCTGATGTGGATCAATAAACAGATTCCTACCGAGGAAAATAAATCCTCAAAAAGAGAGAAATAAATACCTTCTCATCATCCGAAGTTTCACAACCCAGGGAAATCCAAAATAACCATTGCAAGAGACCAAAGTTCAATCCAGGAACAAACTGGAGAGAAACAGTCAAACAAGAATTGGCCCAATGAGAAAATAACTCAATTGGGGAATAATTCCATCCAGATAAAAGCTGGGGAGGAAAGCTAAAACAAACATCTTCCACAAGGCATAAACTTAGTGAGGAATTAGAAAGGATAGTCATTTTCTGCTTAGGGTCGACACTCTATTGGAGAGAGGACACACACACTTCGCGGGGACAACAACACCGAAGAGCAAGGAAGCACCAACAAAAATGCAAGATGCATAATGCAACAAAAACATGTTAGGCTCAACAAAATGAATGAGCATGCAATGTATATGAGTTTGAATATGCTGGCAAAGCAGACAAAAAGGATAAGCAGAAGGTGAACAAAACATCACAACACCACTAAAGTACTCGGCTAATCTCATCAAGCTGGAGACATCACTGGAGATTCTGCTAGGAATTTAAATGAAAAAATCCTGCAAGAAATAAGTAGAGTCCATCAAAGGAAAATAAATCCTACTACAAGGCTCAAATCTCGCTAAGGAGATGGAGCTACTGCTTGGGGAGAAAACCCAAGATCAATCTTCAAACATCGGTAATTCAACAAGAGGGAACAACAATATGAACTCCGCTTCGAGGGAAAGATCTGTTAGAGAAAACATAGCAACATAAATCTTCCAACTCTGCCTGGGGATAAGAAAAATCCATATGAAGTCTGCTTCAAAGGGATGAAGAGATCTGCTGCAAAATATAATGGATTCGCTGGAGGATTGTAGTCACGTAAACAACTATTCAACTCCACTATGGAATAACACAGCTCTTCTGGGGATATCAGAAAAAGTTCTCTGAGGATTATGCAACTCTGAGAGAAACATCCTGGACTTGCCGAGGAAAATAAGAAGTTAACATCATAGCAAAAATTCAAGTTGTGGAGGATTTTAAATCAATACTCAACACAAGGTGAGAGAAAACCCAACAGGTGACTGCTATATCAACACTTCTTAGAAGAAAGCAAAATTGCTTTTTGCTTGGGAAACATCCAAAGTAATAATGCATAACCTTTACTGGGAACTAGTAATGGTAAATCTCTGCATGGGTATTAACATCAAAGAGAGGTGGTCCTCAAAACTGCTCAACTGTCTGATCATAACCTGGATGGATGAAGGAAACATACTCAGCTGGGAAAACCGAACAACACTCGTTTGGTTATCCATAGGAACAAAACTCTGCTAAGGGAATATCAGCAAACTCTACTAGAGAAACCTCAACACAACTCTATTGAGGAGCTATCAATAAATTCTACCAAAGGAGCAAGAAAGAACCCTGCTGAGGAAAACATCAACAAACTCTACTGGGAGAATATCAACGAGAAGAAACGCCGCTGAAGACAACATTAAGCTTTGCGCTTTGAGATTTACCAATCTTGGGATTACTGTTGATATTCCTCTTTATATTCATAAATCAAAGAAATTATTTTTTATAATTTTCAAAATTTTAAATCAATTATTCACATTTGTTTCTAAAATTATCATAAAAAATAAAATGAAATTATATAAACAGAAACAAAATAAGAATTGCAAACAAAGGGGCAAAGGCCTAAATTTTATTGATAGAATGGTAGTCCACAAATGGCGTAACTCAACGGATCATTACAAAGTATGAAAAATGGTAAGTACAATGGAAATAGCTACATTGAAATACAATGATCACTATTCTCCCTAACAACTTTAAATTCCAACTGTGCTTGAGACTTCAGCTGAGAATGATTGAACTAAAATCCTTGATAGGAAATGTTGTTTCAAGCAATCAACACTGGCTAGATACAGTTACTTTCCATAATCCCTAACTTTTGCCTAGATTGCCCTCCATGGTTTTCAAATTACCGGGATAATTATTTATGTTTTTGTCTCTAATTTTTTCCTGGACCGCCCTTTCGGATTTTCAATCCTCCGAGACGCTCATTTTTGCCTAAGTCGCCCTTTTGGGGTTTCCAACTTAGCAAGTTATTCTTTTATTGTTTAGGCGAAGTATTTATTGATTGTATTAGTATTCACAGGACGAGTGAACTCTTCACCATCCATAGTTGTAAGAATTAATGCACCACCAGAGAAGGCTTTTGACCGGTAAAATAGCAAGTGTACTATTTTTAACGATGTAGTAATAGGGGTAAATTCCCTGAATATCGATCTTGCGGACTGCGTATGAACACAAGTTCTATAATAATGCAATTGAACAAAAAATCATAGGGGTTTTGGTTTGTTTCTTTAGAATTATAAAGGCCAGAAGGCAACATTAGTAAAATAAAGGTTTTAGACAGTTATGAGAAGCATGCTGGGGTAGGGTGTATGAAAAGTCTTGTAATAACCTTAATCCTTAGTTTTCAGAAATCACTGCTCAATTCAAGCATTACCGGTTTTAAAGACTAGTTGACTCTAATTCCTCAGCAGAAAACCCTTTGGTATTCTCCCTATGCCCCAATTCCTTGGCGGTATAGGAACAATACCAAGCAATAACTTTTATCTAAAACATTACGGTTACTATAGGGTATCCCCATTCCTAGGCAATATCTACTATAGTATTATCGTATAAACGCGTTAATAATCATTTTTCCAAACCTATGGTTAACCGTAAATCAGATCTTTATTTGTCAAATAAGAAAAGCCATAAGAAAATTATACAATAACAACGATGATTAGAAAGCAGTGAAATCCATTATTCAAAGTAAACAAGGTTATTACAGAGTCAGTTCAGGGACACCCCCTAGCATTGGGGGGTTTAGCTACTCATAATAATAAAGATAAAATCAACAATAAGACTAAACATTACAAGATAATTGGTTTCCTTGATCTTCAATCGCTTTCGCTCATGAGGACCTTCAGTTTCCCAAATCCTTGATCGCTCCAATCTTTCTCGTGAAATTATTTTCTGTCCCAAAAGTCTCTCTCTCCATTCACGATGCGTCTAATATACCAAAATTCAAATTACAATGTGAGATGCCTAAACTGCTCTCCGAGATAGCACAGTCAGCATAAAACACAAAATACAAACATTTTTCTTTCAATAGCCCTGACACGGGTCGTGTCTGGGACACGAGCACCCGGGTCAGGCTGCTGACTCGTGGATGACAATTTTCATCTTCAAGGGTCCTAACACGGGCAGTGTCACAGGACACGGGCACCCGTGTCAGGCTGCTGGTTTTTGGGTTGGCAATTTTCATCTTCAGGGGTCCTGACACGGGCAGTGTCACAGGACACGGGCACCCGTGTCAGGCTCCTGGTCCACCTCAAAACTATTCTGAATTCTTGCCATTTTCCCAGGTTTTCGCTCTGCTTCTCCTTTATTGTTTACCTGAACCTAGAAACAGTGAAAATACCAAATCGACGCGTAAAATGTAAAAAAATAAAATAAAATGCGATAAGAGATAACAATTGATTAACTGAAACAAACGGTAAAATAACGTGTAAAGACCACCGATCAGCTTTCTTAACAACATATGGGCCTTCATAATTAGGAGTCCACTTGCCCCTAGAGTTAGTGGTAAAATTCGAGATCTTTTTTAGTACAAGGTTGTCTTCCCTAAACACACGAGGTCGAACCTTCTTATCAAATGATTTCTTCATTCTTTGTTGATACAATTGGACATGACACAAAGCCGTTATTCTTTTCTCTTTAATCAAATTCAACTGGTCATATCTACTATGACACCATTCAGCCTTAGACAATTCAGCTTCCATCAAAACACTCATAGAAGGGATTTTAACTTCTATCAGGAGCACTGCTTCCATACCATAAACAAGAGAGAAACGGGTTGCCCCTATTGAAGTATGAATGGATGTACGATACCCATGCAGAGCAAAAGGGAGCATATCATGCCAATACTTGTATGTAACAACCATTTTCTAAATGATCTTCTTAATCTTCTTATTAGCAGCTTCAACATCCTCATTCATCTTGGGTCTGTAAGGAAAAGAATTATGATGCTCAATCTTAAACTCATCAGATAATTCCTTCATCATCTTGTTATTCAGATTTAACCCATTATCAGTGATAATCTTGCTCGGAACACCATATCGACAGATGATTTGATTCTTGATAAACCAGACCATTACTTACTTGGTCACATTGGCATATGACACCGCTTCAACCCATTTGGTAAAATAATCAATAGCCACCAATATGAAACAGTGTCCGTTTGACGCTTTAGGCTCAATCATTCCAATCATATCAATTCCCCACATGGAGAAGAGATAACATTGAGAGGAGTTGGAGGCACAGGAATTTTGTCAGCATAAATTTGGCATTTATGGCACTTCTTCACATATTTACAACAGTCAGATTTCATCGTCAACCAATAGTAACCTGCCCTTAACATCTTATTAGCCATTGCATGTCCATTGGCATGGGTACCAAAGGATCCTTCATGAATTTCTTTCATCAACATGTTTGCTTCGTGTCTATCCACGCATCTGAGCAAGATCATGTCATAATTTCTCTTATACATCACATCATTATTTAAGAAGAAACTACCAGCCAATCTTCTCAAAGTTTTTTTATCTTTCTTAGATTCCCCAAGTGGGTACTCTTGATTCTGAAGAAAACATTTAATATCATAATACCAAGGTTTATCATCAACAACCTCTTCCACTGCAAACACACGAGCTGGTCTAACGAGACACATCACATCAATCTTTGGCACATCGTTCCAATGATTTACCACAATCATGAAGGATAAAGTCGCTAAAGCATATGCCATTCGATTCTCTGCTCTTGGTAAATGTTGAAACTCAACCTTATTGAAGAAAGTTGACAAACTTCTTGCATAATCACGATAAGGAATCAAATCAGGTTGACGTGTTTCCCGCTCCCCTTTAATCTGATTAATCCTCAGAGTTGAATCTCCATATACATCAAGGATCTTGATTCTTAAACCAATAGCTTCTTCCAAGTCCATAATACACATTTCATACTCAGCCGCATTATTTGTGCAAGTGAACACCAACCTTGCAGTGAAAGGAATATGAGAACTATGAGGAGTAACAATAATTGCTCCACTACCATTGCCATATTCATTAACAACTCCATCAAAAATCAAATCCCATCGGGATCTAGGTTCAGGCCCTTCTTCAGGTAATGGTTCCTCACAATATTTAACCTTTAGATACATCACATCCTCATCAGGAAAATCAAATTGGATAGGCTAATAATCATCACTTGGCTGGTGTGCCAAATGATCAGCCAAAAAACTTCCTTTTATCGCTTTTTGAGTTCAGTACTCGATATCATATTCTGACAACAACATTTGCCAACGAGCAATCCTCCCAGTTAAAGCATGATTTTCAAAGATATACTTGATTGGATCCATTTTAGATATCAACAAAGTTGTACAATTTAACATATATTGGCGGAGGCGTTTGGCAGCCCAAGCTAAAGCACAACATGTCTTTTCAAGCATTGAGTACCGAGACTCATAATTGGTGAACTTTTTGCTCAAATAATAAATGACAAATTCTTTTCTTCCAGATTCATCTTGTTGACCCAGAACACAGACCATAGACTCTTCCAGCACAGTTAAATACATGATCAAAGGTCTTCCTTCCACAGGAGGAGACAAAATAGGAGGTTCAAGCATATACTCTTTAATTCTTTCAAAAGCTTTTTGACAATCTTCTGTCCAAACACAACCCTAATCTTGCAGAGAAGCTTGAAGATCGGCACACATGTGGCAGTCATATTAGATATAAATTGGGAGACATAGTTCAAACGTCCCAAGAATCCTCTTACTTGTTTTCCTGTTTTGGGTGCAGAAATTTCCTGAATAGCTTTAACTTTAGCAGGATCAACTTCAATGCCTTTCTGACTGACAATAAAGCCCAACAACTTTCCAGAACAGACACCAAAAGTGCATTTATTAGGATTCAGACAGAGCTTAAACTTTCTCAAACATTGAAACAACTTTAATAAGTATTCAATATGATCTTCTTCAGTCTTCGACTTACAAATAATATCATTCACATAGACCTCAATTTTTTTATGCATCATATCATGGAGCAGAGTGTCATAGCTCTCTGGTACGTTGCACCAGCATTTTTCAAACCAAAGGGCATCAATCTGTAACAGAATATTCCCCAGGGTGTAATGAATGTTGTTTTATCCATATCCTCAGGCGCCATCTTTATTTGATTATAACTAGATATTCCATCCGTAAAGGAAAACATATTGAACTTAGTAGTATTATCTACCAGCAGATCAATGTGTGACAGTGGAAAATCATCTTTCGGACTTGCTTTATTCAAATATCTATAGTCAACACACATTCAGAATTTCCCGTCTTTCTTTGGTACAGGCACAATATTGGCTACCCATTGAGGATACTCAGCAGTCACAAGAAAACCAGCACCAATCTGCTTTTGAACCTTCTTTTTAATCTTCACATCCATGTCAAGAAGAGTTCTTCTCATTTTCTGTTTCACATGCGGACATTCAGGCTTCAATGGCAAACGGGGCTCCACAATATCAGTATCAAGACCAGGCATGTCTTGATAAGACCAAGCAAACACGTCAACATATTTTCTAAGAAGCTCTACCATCCTCTTCTTAACATCTGACTGAAGTAGTGCCCCAATCTTGACTTCTTTCTTATCATCATCGGGACCCAAATTAACCCATTCCACCAGCTCTTCATGAGGATGAACGTTCTTTTCCTCATGCTCAAGGAATTGGGAAATTTCATCTGGAATTTCTTCAACATCCTCTTCTTCAGCTTCAAACACAAGGAACTCAAAGTTGGGAGAGGGCATAGAGTCATTGTTTTAACTGGGCATAGAGTCATTGTTTTAACTGGGTTTAACTAGGTTTAACAATCAATCTGCATAATGATTTATGTTTGATTTTAGAATGAACAAGAAGTGCATGTATCATGCAAATAAAATTGATCATCACATTATTATTTTTTTGGTTCTTTATGTTACCATTTTTTCAAAAATAAAGCAAAAAGGGAAAACAAAATATGGATAAACAAAATAAAAATTTTATTGATGATGATAAAAGTTGAAACAAAACCCTCACAAATTCACTTTCACCTTAGGAAGAGTGAAAGGATTTTTTGAATGAAACAAAAACAAATTACTTTGAAACATGAACAATAGTAGGAACATCAACAACGACCCAATTTTGGCATATCAATCCACGCGTCACAACAGTTGGGCGTTTCTTCTTCTTGATCATCCTCAATAATGGCACTAACTTCATACTCAAGTCCCTTAAGTCTTGGTCGAGAAGAGTAGAATGATACATATGCATCTTTTGTTTCAGAATCATATCCAGGATCTTCCAAATAAGGCTCCCAGTCATCAGCATGAACGAAATCATTTTCAGAACCATCTGAGATGTAATCTTCAGAGTCATCTTCAATAATTGCAGCTGTAGAATGATCTTTGGTATGGATGAACCCAGCACTTCGAAAAACATCACGAATACTCTTCAGCTCTTTGTGGGTTGAACCAGATGTAAAACCCAAACCAACTCTATCTTTTTTCTCAACAATTTCAATGACTCAACCCCATCTATCAGCTTGGCCACTCTCCAACACATATTGTGCATCTTTCAGAGAAGACATGGACACCCAATTCTTCTTAACAACATTATCAACCACAGAAAGAGCCTATAATGGAGTTCCAACATCAACGTCAGCATCAATATAAGAAAAATACGAAAAACTGCTTTACCAACATAGCTTGTTCTCCACCAACAACAACAAGTTTACCATTCTGGACAAATTTCAACTTTTGGTGGAATGTCAAAGTGATAGCTCCGGCTTCATGAATCCACATGCGTCCTAGAAGTCAATTGTAAGCAGGATGAATATCTGTGACTTAAAAAGTAATATGGAATAAACACGGACCTATCTTGATAGGGAGATCAACCTCTCCAATCACAGTTTTACTTGAGCCATCGAAGGCTTTCACAATGACCCCACTGAATCTCATAGGAGTACCTTGATAAGACAATATGGACAAAGTAGTTTTTGGTATCACATTCAATAATGACCCGATATCAACTAACACATTGGATAGAGTGTCCTCCTGGAAATTCATGGAAATATGGAGAGCCAAATTATGATTTCTTCCATGCTCAGTCAACTCTTCATCACAAAAACTCAGATTGTTACACGCAGTGATATTGGCAACAATGTTGTCAAACTGGTGAACAGTCACATCATGATCTACATAAGCTTGTTCCAATATTTTCTGCAGAGATTCTCGATGAGCCTCAGAGCTCATTAACAGAGATAAAACAGATATTTTTGACGGTGTATGCAACAGTTGATCCACCACATTATATTCACTCTTTTTTATCAATTTCAATACTTCATCATTTTCTGATTTTTGGTTCACGTCGCTTGATTTACTAGATTCAACAGAAGTTTTCAACTGAGTTTGCTTACCCACAACATCTTCACTTGTCTTCGAGGGTACATTAGCAAATACTCGATCGCTTCTGGTCACACGTCCTACATCAGCAATAGTCACAACTGAGGGAAGAAAAGGAATGGGAACCTCATTTCCATCCTCTAACATAGTAGCATTGTATTTGTAGGGAACAACTTTATCTGGTTCATACGGTATTGGGCCAGGCATACAGTTGACCAAAGGTGTCACGTCATATTTTTGACTATTGTAAGAAATTACAACTCGTTACGGGATGTTGAAATGCGGAACTATGACATTCACCTCATTCTCAACTTCATTTCTATTTGCAGTAACCTGAATCAAATTATGATCAGTCATCTTTTGTAAGTCCCGCTTTACAATTACACACCCACGAGGGTTCACCGAACAAATACAACAAACAGCATAGTCATGCTCAATATCATGGAATTCGCTCAAAGTAGCGTTCATCTTGACAAGCGACCTCCAAATCTAGTGACTATAAAAAATGCGGTATGTACCAGGACACCCATATACCATATTGACACTCGTGTTACCATGATTAGGCAATTTGATTGAACATTAGGATTGGTATCTTCAAAAGACAGAATACCACTTTTTACAAGCTTTGCAACTTCATATTTCAGAGGATAGAAATTTTCAGTATCATGCCCAGGGGCACCCTGATGAAACGCACAATGGGCATCTGGCTTATACCACTATGGAATATCGGTAGGAACATCTGGAGGATCACGAGTTTGAACCAAATTCCTCTTTATCAAAGCCGGAAATAATTCAGTATATGACATTGGAGTGAGACCAAATTGCTCCTTCCTCTGCACACGACCTTGTTGATTATTTTTCTGTGTTTTTAGTTGGAAATATGGTTGATAACTTGAAGTAACTTGTGCAGCAGGAGCGACACTAATGACGGGTGTAACAAATGCTATTTTTTTGCTGACAACGACTATCATTGTTGTTCACAACTCTGCATCTTCTAGACCTCTCTTGAGATATGGCATTGGTTTCCCCCATCCTTTTTCTTAGAAAAACTAGAACCAAATTTCTTTGCACTTCCAAAACTACCTTCTTTTGTCAAACGTCCCTCACAGACAGCTTCCTCTAATCTCATTCCCATATTAACCATTTCTGTGAAATCACTAGGAGCACTCACAACCATCTTTTCATAGTAAAATGGAACCAAAGTCTTCATGAAGATCTTGGTCATCTCTTTCTCTTCAAGCAGAGGGCTTATCTAAGCTGCAATCTCGCGCCATCTCTGCGCATACTCGTTAAAAGTCTCTTTCTCTTTCTGAGACATCACACAGAGTTGATCACGGTCCGGCGCCATATCCAGATTATATTTACACTAACGGACAAAAGCTTCTCCGAGATCATTGAATGTGTTGATTTGGGAACTATCAAGTCCCATATACCACTTTAGTGCAGCACTGATAAGACTATCTTGAAATAGTGAATCAGCAACTGATGGTTGTCAGTATGGGTACACATCTTTTTGGCATACATGACCAAATAGATTTGTGGACAAATGTTCCCTTTGTATTTTTCAAAATCCGGAACCTTGAACTTGGCATAAATCTTCACCTTAGGAACAAGACACAACTCGTGAAGATTCTTCCCAAATAACTCTTTTCCCCTTAAAGCCCTAATTTCTTTCTGCATCTCAACAAATTGATCTTGAAAATCATCCATACGATCAATAACATCCAAACTCTCGCTCGGAGCAGTGTGGAAAATTTTGTCTTCAGCATAAGGCATGGTGTGAACCACGGGAGGTGGTTGTCGCACCTCGAAAAATCACGGAGACATTTCGGAGAAACGACCCTCGTGCGAAAGGCGCGGAAATGCGGTTCGACAGAGTCGCCACCGAACTTTATTTTTCCCGAATAAACAGGAGAGGAAAATATCGAGAAAACCTCTTAAAAACGAAAGGGATAGGAACAGGGCTGTCGCAACCATGTTCCGGGTTCGGGAGTCGGTTACGTGAAGGGAAGGTATTAGCACCCCTCACGTCCGTCGTACTCGACGGGAACCTCTTAAGGTAAATGTGGGGAGTGTTGTTTAGGTTTACTTGTTTTCTTCTCGTTGTTAAAGGTAGAATTGGTAGGTTAAAAGGTTAAAGACGCAAAGGAGAGATGAGTGGTTAGAGGATAGGGTGCTCGCCAAGGATTGGGGCCCTTGTGCCTACGTATGCTCATTCGGACGAGAATGAGAAATCAGAGCGTCGTAGTTCGACTACGGGGAAGGATGGGAAAGCGGAAGATGGATAGAAGTGTGCTCTCCAAGATCATCGCAATCTTGTGCCTACGTATCTTATATTCAAGAATGAATAAAGAATCAGAGCGTCCGTAGTTCGTGATAACAACCACGAAAAGATGGAGTTGAATAGATTGGAAGTTTGAGAAAGAGACGAAAGGGTGACTGACAAGCAACCCAAGAGCGTGCCTCAAGAGCTTGTCACTCAAGAATTCAAGGAATGCGAGATTCCAAGAACTCATTTCTTTCGGGAATTGGATTGAATAGATTGAAGATAAGAGTTGGATGTTTTGAAATCGAAAGAATGAACTAATAACAACTCAAGGGCGCACCTCGAGAGTTACTCATTCGAATACTCAAAGAATGCTAGATTCTGAGAATATCCCTCTTTCGTAAGTTTTAAAAATGTATGTGAAAAGATCGAATCGAAAGATGGCATGCGAGGCCAAAAGGAAGTTGTTTTGAAGTAGCTCGACGACGTGTCGAGGATTTGATCGAAGATGGGACCGACTTGACGACGTGTCAAGGGTTTGATTGTGAGAAACGATATTAGACCCTAAGGGTGCCCCCTAATATCGAGACCACGAGGAGTTGTGAATGAAATATGGTTTGCGAATGCGGACGAGCATTCGACTTAGGAGAATGTTTGAAAATGATTGAATTTGAAAGAGTCAAAAGGTTGAGTGAATAACGACTCAAAGGGCGTGCCTCGAGAACTATTCACTCGAAAATTCAAGGAATGCTAGACTCCAAGAATCTCCTTCTTTCAGAGTTTTAATCGAAAAAGATGTTGAGAAAGTGTTTTGAAATAAATTGGATTGAATCGAGAGTATGAAAAGAGTTTGCGGCACGAGAGGTGAGAATACGAGATTGAATATGAAAAGTGTAGGAGGAATGACGATTATTTGGTAAATGAGGCGTAGGCCTCACAATCAATTAATCGGGGTATTATCGAGATGCTAGACCTTGACAACACCATTTTTCATTCGAAAAATATTCTGATGGACATAAAAATATCACACAGAATTGCTAGATTCTTATGATATTTCTTTGTTCAAAGAAGAGAATATAAAAAGCAAAAAGTTGAAAAATATATTATTTAAGGTGTACACCTTAATAATATCCATTCGAAAACTCGAGAACTGCTAGACTTCAAGAGTTTAATTTTCACCATTTGATTTAATTTATGAAATATTGTTTGAATAAACAGTGAAAGTATCATGTGGAATGCTAGACTCCAATGACATTTCTTTGTCTAAATAATTAAAAGGTATATTTTGAAACGAAAAGGTCGAATGTCACTACCCAAGACGTACGTCCCAATAGTGATTATTCAAGAACTCAAAAGATGCTAGACCTTAAAAGTTCTTTTTTCGTTATTGATTAAGAAAATGATTTGTGTGTTGAAAAAGATATTGAAATAGGATTATAAAAATAATATCAATTTTTGGAAATAGAGTTTGAAAATAGTCTAAGGTTTTATTTAAAAAATATTTTGGATATGTATTAAAACAAATACTTATAAAAAAGGAAAAAGTGGCTTCAATTAATAAAAAAACAAATATTTGATTAGTAAATAAAATAAAAATGAAAATTCTAATCTAAAAAAAGAACAAATTGAATTTAGACTAAAAATTTTGATAAAAAAAAACAAATTATTTAACATTAGTCTTGTGAACAACTGATCAATTATAACAACAAGTCAAATGGGAAAGGCCAATGGCACTTTAAACTAACACGAGCTTAAACCGCGGAACCGTAAACTCACAGAAAATGCTATGAACTGAAAATATGAATACAAAACACCAACTAACCGAATCCTTGTTCGCAACAATAAATCCCAGTGGATGAAAATAAAATGAAGGACATCTAATTTAAATCATAACATAATAGATTAATTACAGGACAAAGTATAAACATAGTTTGGTCTAAAATAGATAAGTTCATAATGTTGTGATGGAAAACAATTATCTGGCTATGACACCCTGCATTTTTCACATCTGATGCATAAACTCAGCAATAGGTATATCAAACTATGTCAATTTAACTTTAATGCTGCAAAATCGAAATAAATTCCGAAATACCAGAACACAAGCATTTACGACAACCATGTTTGCAGATTCAATTAACAAGTATGTCGGTAACCAAAACAGAATTTTAAATACGCATTAAACCGGTAAAATTATTAATATAACTACATGCTGATATTATTGTAACAGAACTAAAAAGTCATACAAGAAAGATCCAGGATATGCCTAATATTGGACCCTAACAGAACAACCCGAATATTAACGACGTCACGTCGGATATTCGGCAAAGTTTTGAACAGAAAACCAACCACAAGATGTTTTAAAAATAATGATGAATACATCAAATGCTAACACCCATCAAGCCTAATCAGGTGCCGAATACAATCGAGCCAAAAAAAAGATACGAGGGTTTACCAACGCCGACTTCAGATGTTGAGCTTTGTACGAACTAAATCAACACAACCTCGAGTCTGCAGCAGCGTAATACGTGCTCTTCATCTTGTTGTCGATGATGTTGCTTTGCGAGTTCGTGTTGTTGCTACTTGGCTTTTCACTGCGGAACTCAACTGCTGCAATCTACACGTCTACTTTATGTTGTGGTTGAACTGAGTAGGTGTGAGCTGATGCGAATCTGTACTTTGAAACACCGTTGATTCGCGCCGTTTAAGTCAACATAACCAATTGAAAGTAGTTGCGAGCTTCTTGAATGGAAAGCCTTCATCAGCGTCTTGCGGGTTTATCATCAGAGAGACTAACGAAGCTAAAATCGACGGGAAAACTGTGGGTTTGTCTGTCTGAAAACAGGAGGTATGAAGATGATGCTTCGCGATTGGATTTCTTGGGGATTGGCGGTGTTCCGGGTGGGTGATTGAAGAGGAAATGAAATGTTGGCGACGGATGCAAAATGATGGGTTGAGAGCCTTCAATGGCGGATTTGAGAGAGAGAAAACGAAGGTGACGATGGTGATGCACGATATCTTCGAAGGTGAAGACGAAATCGGAGGGAGAGAAGGTTGGTGATGAAGATTAGTAAAAGGGGTTTTCAATGGGGATTTCGTGAAAGCAGCGGCCGTTAGGGTTTCGTTAGGAGAAGAAGATGATGGATGTTCATCTATGTTTTCGATTGGGGCGGCCGTTTTGTTGAGTGAGGAAGATGTTCCACGGTTCAAATCATTTTTTAGGGTTTTCAGGGTTAATTGGGGCGCCGTGAACAGTATCTCCCCCCTTTTCTTAGGGTTTTCTTTCTCACCTTTCTTATAGCATGATGACTCAACCCTAATGGGCCTCCTTGCATGGGCCTAACCGGACTCTCTCAACCCTCCTCTTTAAAAATTCTAATATTTTCTTTTCATTAATTTATTAACAACTATTTAAAATATAAATATTAATAAATATATAATTAATAAATATTAACAAAATATAATAATTAAATCTAAATTAATATTAACAACTATTTACTAAACATTAACAATAACTATTAAACAAATATTCAAATATATAAAACAACTAAAATTTATAAAAAACAAAAATGTAATTACTAAAATGTTATTAGTAACACTTAAAAGAAAACAAAGTTTAAGAAAGTAATATTCACAAAATGTTCTTAGGCCACGTGTCATGTCTTTATTGGACAAAAAAAAGAATAAATTTGAAAAAATGCTCAATTTACGGATGGACACGTGTCTAAACGGCATGAAACAATAAATGCGAAAATATTTACAAAAGGGGTAGGACAAATTTAGGGTATGACAGTGGTACAGGTACAACAGTAGGAACAATTGGAATCTCAGCATTAGGAACAATATTAACCATAAGAGGTGGTACAGTCATAACAGCAGAAACTTTTGAACCTTCAGAAGTAGGAGGTTGATATCCCTCTGGCACAAAATTGAGAGGCATACCCCAAGGGAAAATAATAGGCATCTGATATTGAGAAACATTAACCGAGGCCACATAAATAGGCGTTGATTCGATCAGAAATCACAGTTCTCTGCACAAGAGAAGAAAGAGGCGGTGGTGGCTGATTCTGAGCAGTCACTAGAGCTTCTATCGCAGCAGTGAGTCTTTCCATACTATCCTTTAGAGTCGATACCTCTTTACGAAGCTCGCGGTTCTCTTGTTGCAACTGATCTATATTTTTCTTAAGATTAGCCTAAGTGTTATAGTGATGCGACAACTTGGCTGAACGAAGACCAAAAGGAAACAAATAAGACACATAGAAAAGGCAAAACATAATGCACAATGATGTGAATGCAAATGCAAAAATGAAAATGTTTCAATCAGTTTTTAAGGATCTTTAAGATATAGAGAAATTACAAACATTGTAAAGAAATAACACTTTTTTTCCAAATACTAATAAACATCTCATTTCATTGAATATTGGGAAGAGTTACACTTGGAAGTACAAGTTACATAATATCAAATTTCAATGAGAAATCTAGTTCCTAAGGAGCATTTGATGACGATCCAAGATGATACTTCCTTCAGAGTCTCTTAATCTCTCTCATAGTTGTCCTTCATGGTGGTCTTCTCTAACACGAGCTGATCCATAACACCTTTCCAAGGACCGGAAGTAGGAGGATATGATGATGAAGTAGTAGAGGAAAATAAATCCTCTGCATGTCTCTTCACGACGCGTCGCTAAAGCAACTCAATAAAGACTGACACACCCATAAGATAGGCATACTCCTCTAAGGTTGGCAATAGCTGATAATCTGGAAAAGTAAAGCATCAGTAGATAAGATCATAGAATTTCACAAGGGTGTTCAGAATTTTGTCTTCCATGTTGGTAGAAAGAACAAATAGAAGTCTCCCATAATGAGATCTAAATCATGTACGGTCAACTACTGATCTGCTATCGCGCGCGGATCAAAACGAGTATTTTTGTAAAAATTATAGTACAACGACAGTAACTCAGAATATCGTTCTCAAGGATTCTTGTAGTGATTGACCAATAAAGTAACTGTTTATGGGGGTTTGAATTTTGATTAAGAGGAAAAAAAACTAAAAATAAGTGACTATAAAAAAATGATTATTAAAATAAGCTAAAACGACTAATCCTACTGATTCGGGTTCCGACTTATCATCGGCTATTATAACATCAATCCCTAAACGGATCCAATACTATTCGATTATGATATTAATCAGACAAGCGCTTACCAACATCAAATGAATTATGTTCCTGTTTACCGAATTAAGCAAACGGTTAAGAATATGACGAATTAACGAATTAAGCAAACGATAACACGCAATTAAATTTAGGAACATGCATACAATCGAATTTAATCAATTATATCCTATAAACAAAAATTGAATTAAGCAAACAATTGCAATCAAATTAAGCAAATGACTTCATAGAAAAGGATTGAAAGGAGTCAGATTTAAATTGATATTATAATAACCTCAAAGTGTTGAAACCGTACACAGCAGGATTTGCCCGGAGGTATTAGTTTTCCATGAGTTCTTCTCAAACCTCTCCGTCAATTTTTTTCGTGAATAGTATATAATTCACAGTAAAACAAGGTTTCCCCTAAAAATAAAAACAATGGATCCGGTTCAAAACCCAACTGGGTCGAAAATATAACCCAGACCCAAAACATGACCCAAAACTAAAACAAAATCCTAATTCTGTAACTTCAATAAATAATCTGGGAAAATGTGCTCCGAATCTGACTTTGAATCCAACACGAAAGTTGTAGCTCTCTCTCTTAGCTTTCCGGCGATTTTCAGAACGCCTCAAACAGATTCCCGAAACTCTAGTTATGATCGTTACCGCGCAAACTGCTAAAGCTGAAAAATAAAGTGCGAAAATCAAATTAAACCAAAAATAAAATAAAATATAAAAACATAATAAAACATAATAATAATCAAAATAAAGTAAATAAATGCCTAAGTAAAAATATAGGAGAATGTGCATAAAGATGCACTGATCAAATTCCCCCACACTTGAACTTTTGCACTCCGAGCAAAATTAAAATAAAACAAAACAAAGAAAGCACAAACACATCAACAATTACTCATTTTAGGTTGTAAGTCTTCTTCGGTTAAGTTTGCATCAATAGGTACTAATCTTACACACTAAGGATATCGTAGGAACGCTAATCCACAATTGTGCAGACATAAGCCTCCTGAATACACAAATCAATTCAAATCATGCTATTATGTTAAAACCTAACTTACTCTTCCTCCTTTTTGTTCTTTTTCATTCAGGCACAATCACATTAAGCCCGTTATCTCCACACACTCATATAAAGGCGACCGGTTAGTGACTCTGATCCTTTTTGTTTGGGGTTCTGGTACTTACGTGGCACAACCCTTTGCTTACTTAGTTGTAGTTGCGGGGGATCGGACCGTAATCTGCCCTACCAAGTTCAGCACCAGAAACCGCTGAACCAACTAACAACGAGTAACTTTTTTCCAACTTTTTTTAAGGCTCTACATCCGTTAAGGTGTATTCCATTTTTTTTCAAGCTAAAAATTTGATCACTCACTTATATTCATCGGCTTCCCTGTGTATAGTGTGTATGAGATGGTACTGACTGCTGAAATAAACTACTCAAGAGCTGTCAGAGAATGAAAATTTAAGGCTAAAACATAAAGAATATTCAAATCAAATTCCACATGTAGGAGACTTACGGTGTTAACACGATATCGGTCTTGTAAATTTTTCCCAAGTCTCCGTAAACTAATCTCAAATTAGTCTTTAGCCTAGAACTTTCAAAAAAATGCAAATTTTTTTTTAAATTTTTTATTATTATAAGAGAAACTTTAGAGCAGGGTTGTTAAACCAAAATTCTGTATAGCTTACGTTAGTAATAAAGAATTTGCATTATAGTAGAGCTGACATGACATCTAAGTTAACTAAAATTTAGTTCCCATTATCTATATAGTTAACGTTAACTATGTGAAATATATTATAATATTATTTATTTAATTAATAAAATATTCCAACAACATTAAAGTAATGACATGATATTTGAAAATAGTGGGGTTAAGTTTTGGTTTCTTATATACAACCATCTTAAAGTAAAAACTATTCAAATCAACTATAAATTTTTTAAATCCTACAAAACACTTTGAGCCCACAAAAATATCTTAATATACCCATTTAGTTTACTCTCATTAAAGATGCTCTAACTGAAAACAAAACAAAACAAAATTGTAAAACAAGTAAATAAAACAAAGGTTTCCCTCCCCCAGACTTAAAACAAGTATTGTCATCAATGAAAGGACATAAAAATAAAATAAGAGTGAGAGAAAGGAAAGAACACATCCGAGGAGTCAAGGTGGATAAGTGATCACATATGCATCCTTTCCCAAAGAGAGATTTCCTGCAGTCTCCTCTTCCAAAGTGGGGAGTAACTTTGGATAGCATCCATCGCCCTTGAAATTTGTATTAGTGCCTTCGCCTTTTATTCCAGGATCAAATAAGAATCTTCGATAAATAAAAGTGTCGAATGGGCACGTAAATGTGATATCCTTTTCTACAACATCAGATAACAAAGGATTAAAGGGTTGTCTCACTGCTTTTCTTCTCTCTTTAATCGAGGTTCATCCAAGTCTCTTCTTATGTTTCTTCAAAACCTGAAAAAGCTTATTTTCTTTATAAGAATCAAGGTTACAAGAAATTATAACTAGAAGCTTTTTATCTATATCTAAATAAGCATAATTCAGATTGTTATGAAGTGGTTTAAGCTCCAAGTGGGGAGGTTGTTTAATGGATGGTGAGGTTGGGGCAGCCGTGATGCTAAGAGTTTTAGCTACATAAACAACTTCATCTGCATGAAAAACATCACCATGTACGGCAACATTAATCTCAGCACAAACAGAGCAAATGTTAGTGTCGGTACATGAATCACAAGAGTAAGTATCATCAAAATCTGCTAATGATGGAAAATCAAAACACAATTCAGAATAAGTATCATCAACTAAATTAGAAGGAAACTCTTTTGGATTCACTACTGTTTGGGTAGGTGGTTGGTTTGATTCTTAAGCTTGCTGCATGACATTCACTCTAGTGGCAAGCTGTTCAATCTGTGTCTGCAAAGCCTGAAGATTTGAATCTGTTTGTTGCTGAAACTGAAGATCATTTATAGCCATTTGCTTGACAAGGTCCTCTAGGAAAGGTTCAGAAGGTTTGAAACACATAATTTGGAATTTTTTCATATGCTTATTCGGATCCTCACCTGCAAGACCATTAAATCTTGGCAACATGTTTATTAAACCAGATTCCAATTCGAAAGGTACATTAACATCAGGATATTCCATACATAAAGTATTATAATTCATATCAGGAGCAGCTAATTACCTTAAGGTTCTATTATCAGGCATTTCAAAATCAAGTTCAGTGTACGAAGCAAACAAGTTATGCAGATAGTTAGACTCAGATAGTCAAAAACAAACACAAAGAAGGGAATCGATAAAAAAAATCAGAAAAATAAACTGACACCGAAATTAATCTAATGATTTAAAAATATAATTTTGAGATTTTTTTTGATTTTTTTCGACTCTATGAAAACAGTAAAAAATTCATTAAAAATAGAAAAGTGATGAATTTGGCGATTCGAGGGGCCAACTCCTTTATTTCTTTTAGAGTTAAGGACTTTTGATCGCACGATTTTTCTGCTTCAAGTTCACGAAACTGATCTAAAAAAGAAGACGATTTGCCCAAAACCTGGTTTTTTTTACTAGGTCTGACGAGAAACGAGCGAAACGGAACAGCTGGACGCAAAAACGCAAGAAAGTACACAAAAATACAGAAAATTAAAACAAACAAAACCTAAAACTAGACTATTGGCTAAATCGACAAGAATCCCCGACAACGGCGCCAATTTGATCCGCTATCGCGCGCGGATCAAAAACGAGTATTTTTGTAAAAATTATAGTACAACGACAGTAACTTAGAATATCGTTCTCAAGGATTCTTGTAGTGATTGACCAATAAAGTAACCGTTTATGGGGGTTTGTATTTTGATTAAGAGAAAAAAAACTTAAAATAAGTGACTATAAAAAAAAGATTATTAAAATAAGCTAAAACGGCTAATCCTACTGATTCGGGTTTCGACTTATCATCAGCTATTATAACATCAATCCCTAAACAGCTCCAATACTATTCGATTATGATATTAATCAGACAAGCGCTTACCAACATCAAATGAATTATGTTCATGTTTACCGAATTAAGCAAACAGTTAAGAATATGACGAATTAACGAATTAAGCAAACGATAACACGCAATTAAATTTAGGAACATGCATACAATCGAATTTAATCAATTATATCCTATGAACAAAAATTGAATTAAGCAAACAATTACAATCAAATTAAGCAAATGACTTCATAGAAAAGGATTGAAAGGAATCAGATTTAAATTGATATTATAATAACCTCAAAGTGTTGAAACCGTACACAACAGGATTTGCCCAGAGGTATTAGTTTTCCATGAGTTCTTCTCAAACCTCTCCGTCAATTTTTTTCGTGAATAATATATAATTCACAGTAAAACAAGGTTTCCCCTAAAAAGAAAAACAATGGATCCAGTTCAAAACCCAATTGGGTCGAAAATATAACCCAGACCCAAAACATGACCCAAAACTAAAACAAATTCCTAATGTTGTAACTTCAATGAATAATCTGGGAAAATGTGCTCCGAATCTGACTTTGACTCCAACACAAAAGTCGTAGCTCTTTCTCTTATCTTTCCGGTAATTTTCAGAACGCCTCAAACGGATTCCCGAAACTCCAGTTATGATCGTTTCCGCGCAGACTGCTAAAGCTGAAAAATAAAGTGCGAAAATCAAATTAAACCAAAAATAAAATAAAATATAAAAACATAATAAAACATAAGAATAATCAAAATAAAGTAAATAAATATCTAAGTAAAAATATAGGAGAATGTGCATAAATATGCACTGATTAACTACCAAGGAAACTAGCTTTCTCAAATCTGTGAGATCGGGAATTCGGAAACTGTACTTCTGAGTGTTTCTCCTTCCAATATCCATAATCACAATATTTGCGATGTTTGCAATGGAAAATCTCTGATATCTTTAAAAACTGACTGAAACAAAATGCCCATAAATGCATGATTGCAAGATGCAACACCCACAAACAAGACACACAAAGCACACAAGTTCAAAGGTTTGGCACGAGCATGGATCCAAAGGTACGAACCAACCCACAATGGTATGTACTAAGGTTATATCATCACCTGTAGAACAAGGTTCTAAAAAAGTTCTCAGAGTCATAATTCCATCTTTTGGATATTGTCGGCTTAAACGACTACTCGTCAGCCAACAATATTTTCAAGAGAAACTCGTCTGAGTGTGGTATCGCGTAATAACTAATTCAAGTCTACACCTGAATAGCCACTGCACCACGTCCTAGTAAGGCCAAGATGGGTTAAAGGATTCTAAGGTCCTCAGTTTCTCAGGCTCCCAGGTCGGAATAAGTAATACCAATTACGACTACTCGTAAGACATCAGTAATCCCAAAGAGGCCTCCACTGAGTGGGAGATCTCAAGTCAGCTTAGTAAGGATTACTCCATGTAAGCCAACAAGACTATATCACCCTTCTATCATAAGTGCACTCAAACCCGAGTATAGGACTTATCTCACCACACAGATCACCAGACACCAAACAGAACAAACAAATCAAACAAAAAGCGATAAATAAATCAAAGTAGGCGAAACCCACTACTAGGAACCAGATTGTCTCCAGCAGAGTCGCCACTTTTATGTAACGGGGAAATTTGTGATGACTCTTTTATGTTGTGCATTTCACCTCACATTTTAGTATTCTGGTACTTAGGTTGAGTTTGATGGTGCTGGGAAAGCCATCGGTGTGGCTTCAGAAGGAGAAACAACAAAATGCAAGAAGGTTGTGTGTGATCCATCATAAATGGCTGATAAGGTAAGTCTGCTAGATGTTGAGAATCTGATTGAGAAATGTGTTACATGCTATGATAATGTGACTCAAATTCTGATCAAGGTAGAAAAACATCTAACTATATATTGTTGAAAAATCAGATTTTTGCCTGCTATTTATAAGAAGCTGAATTATATTATCATTGCTGCAGAGTGATTTTTAGCTTCAAGTGAAAGAGTTATAGCTTCGTCTCATATTATCATATTATCAATTAGTCTCAAATTATAGCATGTGATGTAGTTCTCATATGCAACAGAGTGATTTTTAGCTTCAATTATCATAGTTGTGATGTAGTTCAGGCTAGTTGTGTTATATATTTTATTCCTTCTTAAACACATTATAACATTGTAACTTTCAAGTTCTGCTACTTCATAAAAAAAGTACAGTTGACTATTTTGTTATATTAACTTTTAAATTCTGTTACTTTATAAAAAAGTGAATTTTTTCCTTTCCTGCCACATTTTTACAAGATAATACCTAAAATGCCACAGTTTTACACATATATACCAGAATGTCATCTTTTAAAAAAAAAAGCAAATTTTGGTACAACAGTTTCGCCCTTCCAATGGGCGGCAATGTGCTGCTGATTTGAGAGTCGCCCTTCCAATGGACGGCAATGTGCTGCTGATTTTTTTTTCGTTTTAATTATTATTGTTTTTTATTTATTATATTTAGTTAATGTTGCGGTGGAAATAGGATATCAAACTATTAATTAGTTTGAATCACAATTCTTGATTCACAACCGCTCTTTGATTTATCCGAAGGAAAAGGTCAAAAGAGGGAAAACCTATTTTTGCATCGTAAACACAATGCGGGGAGAGACCTAGGTAAGGGGTTGGTTAAGCTTAGGGAAGGTACGAGCACCCTAAACTTTTGTAGTACTCTACAGGAACCTTTTGTTTATTGTATGCTATTTTTATTTTATTATCTTAATATATATTGAGCTAAGGGATAGAGTGACCTAAAGACCTAAGGGTTAGTCCTAAGTTTACTCGGCAAGACATCGCATCTTGTGCCTACGTATCCTGGATAGGGAATGGAATCAGAGTAATCGTAGTTCCCCTCGAAAGGGAGGTTAGAAACGTCTTGACTGTGGTCAAGGTTTCAAGGGGAGTAAACATATCTTAAGGACACGCTTACGTGGAGTCTTTGAAACTCCTATTTCTATGTTGAATTTGTTAATTGAAAATTACGGTTAAATTAGGTGTTCCACGGCGAGAAACCCTAAAACAGAGTACGGCGACTCTTTGACCTAATGCTAGGGTAAATGGCATTTTCGTCCACGGCAGGACGCCTAGGCTAATAGGGTTTTGAAACGGTCAAAATTAGGGTTATTGACTCAGCGGCCAAACTGTTAATCCTAATTCCTTCGGAGGGATTCTAACGGTAAAAACATGCAAAATACGACAAATTACTATTCGGCCGAATTAAAGTGCGGAAAAATAAAGAAAGCGGTAAAAAAAGCATCGCGACGATCACTCGCGTAAATTACAAATTCCCAAAAAATGCAAAATAAAATATCCGCGACCATGGCCTCGCGTAAATTACATCCATGGAACAAAAACGAACAAATGAAATAATAACGAGTTGAAACAAACAAATTAACGAGGGTTAGACAAAAATGAAACGGCTAAATCAAAACTTATTTCTTTTTGAGTTTTTATTGAGAAGAGGAAAGGAGAATTAATTTCATGCTTAAATGGAGAAACTATTCTAATTATTTACTAAAAATTTTAATAAAGAAACTGGTTTTAATTTTAATGAAAAAATGTCTTGAAAAAAATGTTTTAATTTTATCGAAAATAAATGTTTTAAATTTTAATTAAAAAAATGTTTTAAATTTTAATGAAAAAATTTGATTTAAATTCAACGAAAAAGGTTTTAATTTTTGTTTTAGTGAAAGAAATGTCATTTTTTAATTTTTGTGTTAACTTAATGAAAAATGGTTTTAATTGGAAAAAAGGTTTAATTAAGAAAAACTGTTTTATTTAGAAATATGTTTTTAAATAAAATATGGTTTAATTTTTGAAAAAAACTTTTTAGAAAGATCTTAATTTTTAAAAAACTAATTACGTTATGTTTTTTTTGTTGAAATAGTTTACCTAAACTTAATTGCATTATTAATTACAAACTACATAGTTAATATAGATGAAAAAATAAACAATTGAATAATAAAATAAAAAAATGAAACGTAAATAAAAAGGCTTCTGCCGTTTTCTCCATGGATGACTATCGAAGTTTTTCCTCTCCTTCAATCCTTGCATGTCATCTTCTATTTATTCTTCCCATTAATCTACAATCAATGAACAAAACAACACACAAAAATCATAAAATGCCGTAAATCAAAGGAAAGAGAAAGCTTACGGTAACGACGATGATGTTGAACGAACTGAGCCTCCGCCGTTGGGACTTTTTGCTCGCCGGTAGCGCTTGGCCGATGATAAATTCAAACCTTTTAGGGTTCTTCCAAAAAAAATTCTCTCTTCTGATAAATCGTGAGAACGGCCGCCGTTTTTTCTTTTTTTTTTCCTCCTCCCTTTCTCAAACACAACTTATGTTTATATAGGTAACAAATTAGGGTTAACTCTAACCTAATGCCCACTTTAAAGCCCAACTTAAATAATTAGTCAAAGGTAAAAAAAACAAACTAAAACAAACTTAAAAGAATAAAATCTTTTCTAATATTTTTAATTTTATGATTTTTGGACGTTTTTATGAATAAAAAGTAAAAAAAAAAAAATTTCAAAATAATTTAAATAAAATACGAAATTAATAATTAAATAATAAAAAAACTATTTTTGTTATTTTTTTTTATGAAAATAGAAAAGTTAGAATAAAAATAAAAGAAACAAAACAAAAAGTGAAAAAGGTGGGATTCGAACTCTCAACCTCTCACACTCACAACTCCTTACATAGGGTCTCTTGCCAATTGTGCTATTTTATTCATTCAAAATAAAGTGGTACTAGAAACCCTGTAAACTAAAAGAGCGCGCCACATGATATTTTCTTGCAACAATCAAACAACTGCACAACCCGTTAGTGGTTAGTTTAAACGCAAAGCAAAATGAAATGAGATGCAAGATGAAACGACTAATCTTAAGGCAAAATTTGGGGTATTACAGTTGCCCCTATTTAAATAGCTTCACCGGATGATTTGAGCGACAAAGGCTCGAGAAATCATGGTGGAGGGATTTAAATATAGATAACTGAAAATTTTGCCCTTAGATGCAGTGATATGCAATACTATGGACAAAACGAAAATAAACTATAATGTTGACAATGCCATGAATTTAGTATGGTGCGTATGATGGTATGCTAAATGCAGATATGTAGATGACACGACGACATAGGGGACAGACGCGACGAACGAACCACACTGAGAATACGACGCACTGGGTGACAGCACGACACTGGGGAATTCTAAAGTGATAGTCAACTGGTACGAGTACGACCAATTATCACTTTAGGAAAAGTAATGGTAAGAGCGGGATCCTCAATGGAGATGGCACCGGTGAGACGACCTCCACTGGGGGAATTTAAGAGTAATCATCAACAGGTTCAGGCGTGACCGGCTGATACTCTAGAGTAAGAAAATAAAACTGGATCTGCACGACTGTAGGATCGATTAACAAGATGCTGGAGCATTGAGCAAAGAATAACATCCGAGCTTCTGTAAACTTTCCCTCGTGACAGGATCAAACGGAATTTAGGAATCCGTAGAAAATATACAGGGTAAAATCGGCTGTATGCCAAAATAAATGGTCTTAAATGGGAAACGCCCTGATAAGCTTTCTCGAGTGAGAACTGCCACTTATCGTTGGAAGGGACTTATATGCCAAACTGGATAAGCTCTCAAATAAAGAGACTGCTGCTTATCTGTGGATAATAGATTGATTGATAATATAAACTTCTTCACGTCTCAAGTCTGTGCTCCCTGGACATTATTTGGTTTCTTCTTTTGCTAAAGGATAAAATAAACGTCTTCATAATTCGAGATCGGTGCTCTCCCGAATATGATTCGGCTCCTTCTTTTACTAAAGGGTAAACGAACTTCTTCATACTTCAAGATCTGTGCTCTCCTGAATATGATTCTGCTCCTTCTTTTACTAAAGGGTAAACGAACTTCTTCATACTTCAAGATTTGTGCTCTCTTGAATATGATTTTATTCCTTCTTTTACTAAAGGGTAAACAAACTTCTTCATACTTCAAGATTTGTGCTCTCCTGAATATGATTCGGTTCAAAAACCTCCCTGCACTTCAAAATGAAAAGGAAAATGGAAGCCCATCTGCTCGATGGAGATGTCCATTTATTGCGAGTCATAATAAAGATAGGATAAGCTTCTCAGATGAGAAATGCCGCTTATTTGCAAGAGTGGCAATAATAAGCTTCTCGGGTGAGAACTGCTTGTAGAGGTGGTAACAGGTAATGTAAATTGTAAAGAAAGTTGTGATGATGGCAAATATCTAGATCACTGAGTGATAGCAGGTAACATAAATTGTAAAGAAGGTCGTGATGATGGCAAACATCTAGATCACTGTAATGTAAATTGTCAAGAATGTTGTGATGATGGCAAACATCTAGATCACTGTAATGTAAATTGTCAAGAATTTTGTGATGATGGCAAACATCTAGATCACTGTAATGTAAATTGTCAAGAATTTTGTGATGATGGCAAACATCTAGATCACTGAGTGATAGCAGGTAACATAAAGAAGGTCGTGATGATGGCAAACATCTAGATCACTGTAATGTAAATTGTCAAGAATGTTGTGATGATGGCAAACATCTAGATCACTGTAATGTAGCAGGTAACATAAATTGTAAAGAAGGTCGTGATGATGGCAAACATCTAGATCAGTGTAATGTAAATTGTCAAGAATGTTGTGATGATGGAAAACATCTAGATCACTGTAATGTAATAATAACCTCCTTGTATGAGAAGATCAATTATAGAGTGTATTGTAAAGTGTAAGGTAGGTGATAAGCTCCTTGGCTGAGAACTGTTGCTTGTCTATTGTGCAATGTAGTGATAAGCTTCTCAGGCAAGAACTGTCGCATATCTGCAAAGGATTGTAAATGCTTTTCTTGAGAGATAGTGCAAAATAAATGCACGTCCAGGTAGGTTCGACGACCGACAGGACTGAAATTCGATCTAGAATTGGGCTAGAAAGAACTGATAAGCAAAACTCCATTGAGGAAACGAACTCGAATGGGGACTACCTTATCTTAACGCGGAAAGGTAACGGAAATAACCATCGTCCACGAGGGTTGAACTCTGTGGGGAAACTGGAAACAAGTAGGTATTTTATGCTTAGGGCTGACGATCTACTTGGAGAGAGCGGACAAACCCAGTTACTCGGCGGTAACGACAAGGATGACGACAAATAGCAAGCATGCAAATGCTAATGCGTATGCCAAAGTGTATACGAATGTGTATGTTCATGTGTATGACAATGAAATGAAAATGAGTATGTAATGCTCATGCTTATGCTTATGCTGACAAAACAGATGAGAGAGGAGACATGAGATGAAATAAACATCTCGACAGGAATACCCAGTAACCTCTGCAACAGTACATCTATTAGAGGATAGGAATAGTTGATGGTAAGACCGAATCTGGCTTCAAAGTTAAAATTTCCCTGGGGAGAAAATATCATGACTTCCACATGGGGATGCGATACGACTTCACCGGAGAGTATGATGCCCTGACTTCAACTGGGGATTCATGACCTCCGCATGGGGATAAGATGTCATGACTTCACGTGAGGGATTGCTATCATGAACCATAATCAGCCAAAGAACTCTTGGGATCAGAGATTTCGGGGATAAAATAAATATCCGCTTCGTGGGGAAGATGTGGAATTAGGCAACTTCATGGAGATAGCGTAGCAACTTCCTAGGAATAGTACCTCGGCTTCCTGAGAAACAGGTACATCTGACTAGGGATAAAAGATATCAAAACTTCCATGAGGAGAGTTCATCTGACTTACTGGGGAGAAATCAACAAACATTCCTGGGGAAGGTATCTGGACTTCTTGGGGAGAACATGGCAATCTCCTGGGAAGTATTTCCTGAGGAAAGTAAGGCAATTTCACTGAGGAACAGATAATTCCGCTGAGAATGGGGTTCAAGAACATATATCACTTGGAGGATACCGGGGATATCTCTGTAGTCTTGAGAGTCACTGGGGATTTATCAGATGGATCCCAAAAGTGTTGTCAGCTTAAAGTCTCGCTGGGGACTATCACTAGGAAGATGCTGGTAAAATCTCTGTTGTCTTGGAGATTACTGGCTTGGTCCAAAGTGTTGTCAGCTTATAGTCTCGCTGGGGACTGTTACTGGGAAGATGCTGGTATGATCTCTGCTGTCTTGGAGATTACCGGCTCATCCCAAAGTGTTGTCAGCTTATAGTCTCGCTGGGGACTGTGTTGGCTTAAAGTCTCTCTAGGGACTGTGTTGAGGCAATGGTTAAGATGTAGATTTTTCAATGATGAGATTTACTGAGGAATGAAGACCGCCGGGAGTAAAATCCATCGGGTGCACGAAGAATGTCGTGAAACGAAGCTAACTTTTATCTCAATGGACTTTGTCGTAGTCGCCATTTTGAAAATATCATGCCCCAGAGTACCTGTTTCGTGAGGAAAAGTCAGCTCAAGAGGATTTTACAGAGAAACATGGAGTCCAGATGCCCCACTGTTTTCCAACTCTTGGAGAGATTTGTCAGATCTCGACGTAACTGGCTCAGATCAACGGTGACATGACTGAGTCTTCAAAAATAGCTCTTAAGAATGTCAGGCTCGCATTGATGAGAAAACTAGAAACCATCTGCCCCTGTTTAGCAGGATCTGTGACATCTATATGTAAGTTTCTAAGATATCAGGCAAAACCGACACGCGTGAAATGCTATCCTGAAACTATCAACGCAACAATATATTTGTCTTGAAATTTTTGTTTTTGTTTTTGTTTTGAAAAAGGATATCGCTATAACTCGTGACCGAAATCACATAGCTAGGATATGAATTTACTTTGTAATGCCAACGGTGAATTGAGCATAGCTCGTAGGAGTCAGGAAACATTATCTCGTCGAGTATGCTTTCAAAAGAATTCCTACTTCAATTAGGTCTTTTAATGGTTGTATCGTGGCTTGGTTCACAGTTTAAGAAACAAGGGATAAAGGCTCAAAGTTATTTATACCCACCCTATTCGTGATGTTCTCCAATCCTATTCAGTTAACCAGATGCGAGCACTCATATCTCAATCGGATTTGATATGGTCGAGGACTTACCAAGGCTTTGGACATGGTCGTCACTCACCTAGTTTCTTTTGGCGATGAATCACACGACTTTGTTCTTTATCGGGAATTCTTTATGGTAATCCCTTGTTTTTGTTATATTTTTTCATTCCTTAACTTTTTCCTGGACGACGTCTTTTGATTTGATTTTGGAGTCTAGCGGGATGCCCCAGTTTTGCCTAAGTCTCCTTCATAGGTTTTGACTTAGCGAGCTATATTTTTTTTTATTTTTGTGAATGAGTCGTGTGACTCTTTTGAATGTTTGTGACTACCCCACTCTTTAGGTAGTAGAGGAATAGTCGTTGCATTTTGACTTCTTAAGATGCTAAGGATAGATTCTCGACGGTTCGCTCATGCTTTTTGAGGGTTTGAGCGCTCGATTGGTTGTACTGAAAAACTACCCTGCCCCAGGTTAAAATAAGGGTTTTAATTTGGAAAAGAAGAAAACTCCTACTTCAAGGCTCAAAGGGGTTAAAGAGGGGTTATCATCCTTATGTCTCCATTGTTTGGGATTTGAAACAATGCCTTACATCATCAACAGGTTTCAATTGGAAGCATACAACAAGAGATTTGACGTTTTTGGTTCATCATCCTCCTCCCAATTCTCTGGCATTACAAGTTTATGAAAAATATTTTTAATGAGTGAAACGAATGGATTTATTCAATACAAACATGCATTGCATCAATTATTCCAAAATAAACAAGTTCGTACATGATAATTATGCTTAATCAAAGAAAATAAACATATAAATAATCAAAATGTAATGTCTCAAAGTCCTTCAAGATGTGTTTATGAAGTCTTCGTGTCTGAGACCGGCATGGTAGTCGTTTCCTCTGGCGGAGCCTCACTGGAAGGAGTCGTCTTGCTTGCCCCAGCTACGTCTGTCATTACTTTATTATCGGTCTTCAAATCTTCACTCAGAATAACTCTCCCAGATTCTCTGTTGATCGGGGTCGCATCATCTGGAGGATGGCTGAAATGAAAAGGACTAGGCATCTGAAGAACTATCGGCTTCGGCTGATTCACCGTATGCGTCACTGGCTGAGATCTGTTGAAAACAGGCTTTGCAGAGCTTGATTCTTGCCCCTGGGACGCCCTGAGAGGAGTCTTGACTTTCGGCTGAGGATCTTCAAAAGACAAGACCTTCTTTTCTAGCAAATCTCTAACAATATTCTTAAGCGTGTAACATCCTTCCAAATCGTGACCAGGCGCACCCTCATGAAATAAACAATGAGCGGCGGAGTTGTAATTGACAGGTATCGGATTGGGAGATGGACCCAAAGTTCGGGTAACAACCAGACCTTGTTGCACTAAGAAAGGATACAACTCAGTGAACGTCATTGGGATTGGAGGATAAGGCTTGTATGGTCTCCTATTTTGACGAGGTATCGTCTCCTCTGATGTTGGCACACGGGAGCGTTGGGCACTTGTTGACAGTTGACAGGAGCTTGTGCAGACTGATAAACTGGATGCTGATAGACCGGAGCCGGTTGCACATGCTGATATGTAGGAAATTGCTGACTAAAAGGAGGTGCAACAGTAGCTACATAGGGTTGTGGAGCATACTGAACTAGATAACCTTGAACATAATTCTGCTGAGGTTGCCAATGTTGGTGAGTAGCCATCGGGCAATTCCTCGGATGTGTAGGTCCTTTATGGTAGCCAACACTCGGAGTTTTGCACTTCGGAGGAGTAACTCGTCGAACTGGTTGAGCAACAATAGGATTCACTAAACTGGATTGACGATTCTGAGGAGGTATGTTCTCGACAGTAACAGCTAGTTGAGGATCCACAACAGTATTGGTAATCTCAGAAACAACAGTGGGTTGATTATCCATCTTCACCTTAAGGGCTTGCGGCATCTCCATAATCTTCCCCACACTTCCTCGAAGATCTTCGAGTTCCTGGCTGACACGGTCGATCTCTTGAGCTTGTTCTTCCATCCTTTTTCGAGCTTGGGCTCTAGTGTTGTACTGATGCGGAGGACCCAGGGTGACGAAACTGGAAGGCGAGAGAACCGAGAATAAGAAACCGGGAGACACATGTGATGCAAAAATATGATGCAAAAAATGTGAAATGCGAATGAAATGATTTCATGGAATTCAAATATTTACGAATATCGCAGAATACCAAAATTTTATTTATTACTTTGAAAACGGATTACAAATAACATTCTTAGAAAATTCTTGGCATAATAGCTAAATAAAAGCTAATAATGCCCCTAAGGAAGCTTCCTGTTTTGCCCCTTTCTCTGCTCTTCGGGCTGGGCTTTTTTGAGGATGAGCCTATCTTCAAATGGTAGATCGAAAGTCAGAGGGAAATAAATCCTTCATCAAAACCAAACAAGGGTACGTTGGAAAAGTCTTCACAATTGTTAGTGATCATATTGCCCTTGATATCGGATACCTTCAAGCATATGGCTTTAGCAACAGTCTTGTTCTTTAGGGTCCCTCTCCAAGAAAGGGAACAAAGTCTTATCCGAAATAGACAACCCTACGAGCTGAGAATATTCTTCCAAAGTAGGTAATAGCTGATAATCAGGGAATGTGAAGCAATGGTAGTCGGGATCATAGAATTGTAGCAAAATCGAAAGAAGTTCTTCGTTCATTTTATATTCCAACAGAGATAACAATCTTCCATACCGGTTACAAAATCCTTCTTGATCTTTGATTAAAGATCCTAGCTTCCTTAGGTCATCTAGCTTAAGACTTTTAAAAGTATATTTCAAAGTTTTCCCTCGATTGTAATCCATAATCCTGCAATATTCATAAACAAAATTCGAATTCCATGAAATGTAATGCAATGTGATGCTTTAATGGATGCAATGCACATATATTCGCAAGTCCTAGGTTAAAGGTATGTGCAAGGAGTTAGGGTCTACCCATCCCCATAAGGTATTTACTACAGTTAGTTGTACCTGCAGAACAAGGGTTCTAAAGAAGTGCCCAAAGTCATCAGTCCATCCTTCGGATATTATCAACTTTCCAACTGACTCGGAGGTCAATAATATTCTCAAGAGAACCTCTTTTGAGTGTAGTATCGCGTAGCAACCATTGTAGGACTACTCCCACATAGTTCCCGCACTACATCCTACATAAGGCCAATGTGGTGTTAAGGTAACTACGGTCCTCAATATCACAGACTCCAACCGAAAATAGTAAAAGTTTTCACGACTAACTCGATCAACCGAACCATTTTCGCAAGGGTCTCAACTGAGCGGTGATTCTCGAGTCAACTTGGTCGGGACTCACTCCCGGCAAGCTTCGTCGAATATCTCACCTTCCTATAATAAGGTCACTCAAGTTCGGGTTAGGACTTATCTCACAATAACAGGGTACCCCCCAAACAAGGCACAATAATAATATATACAAGAGAATAAATAATGTAAAAGCATGCAATAAACAAAATAGGGGTAACCCTTAAAATTATGGCATTTCCCCAGTGAAGTCGCCATTTTCTGTTGCGGTGGAAATAGGATATCAAACTATTAATTAGTTTGAATCACAATTCTTGATTCACAACCGCTCTTTGATTTATCCGAAGGAAAAGGTCAAAAGAGGGAAAACCTATTTTTGCATCGTAAACACAATGCGGGGAGAGACCTAGGTAAGGGGTTGGTTAAGCTTAGGGAAGGTACGAGCACCCTAAACTTTTGTAGTACTCTACAGGAACCTTTTGTTTATTGTATGCTATTTTTATTTTATTATCTTAATATATATTGAGCTAAGGGATAGAGTGACCTAAAGACCTAAGGGTTAGTCCTAAGTTTACTCGGCAAGACATCGCATCTTGTGCCTACGTATCCTGGATAGGGAATGGAATCAGAGTAATCGTAGTTCCCCTCGAAAGGGAGGTTAGAAACGTCTTGACTGTGGTCAAGGTTTCAAGGGGAGTAAACATATCTTAAGGACACGCTTACGTGGAGTCTTTGAAACTCCTATTTCTATGTTGAATTTGTTAATTGAAAATTACGGTTAAATTAGGTGTTCCACGGCGAGAAACCCTAAAACAGAGTACGGCGACTCTTTGACCTAATGCTAGGGTAAATGGCATTTTCGTCCACGGCAGGACGCCTAGGCTAATAGGGTTTTGAAACGGTCAAAATTAGGGTTATTGACTCAGCGGCCAAACTGTTAATCCTAATTCCTTCGGAGGGATTCTAACGGTAAAAACATGCAAAATACGACAAATTACTATTCGGCCGAATTAAAGTGCGGAAAAATAAAGAAAGCGGTAAAAAAAGCATCGCGACGATCACTCGCGTAAATTACAAATTCCCAAAAAATGCAAAATAAAATATCCGCGACCATGGCCTCGCGTAAATTACATCCATGGAACAAAAACGAACAAATGAAATAATAACGAGTTGAAACAAACAAATTAACGAGGGTTAGACAAAAATGAAACGACTAAATCAAAACTTATTTCTTTTTGAGTTTTTATTGAGAAGAGGAGAGGAGAATTAATTTCATGCTTAAATGGAGAAACTATTCTAATTATTTACTAAAATTTTTAATAAAGAAACTGGTTTTAATTTTAATGAAAAAATGTCTTGAAAAAAATGTTTTAATTTTATCGAAAATAAATGTTTTAAATTTTAATTAAAAAAATGTTTTAAATTTTAATGAAAAAATTTGATTTAAATTCAACGAAAAAGGTTTTAATTTTTGTTTTAGTGAAAGAAATGTCATTTTTTAATTTTTGTGTTAACTTAATGAAAAATGGTTTTAATTGGAAAAAAAGTTTAATTAAGAAAAACTGTTTTATTTAGAAATATGTTTTTAAATAAAAAATGGTTTAATTTTTGAAAAAAACTTTTTAGAAAGATCTTAATTTTTAAAAAACTAATTACGTTATGTTTTTTTTGTTGAAATAGTTTACCTAAACTTAATTGCATTATTAATTACAAACTACATAGTTAATATAGATGAAAAAATAAACAATTGAATAATAAAATAAAAAAATGAAACATAAATAAAAAGGCTTCTGCCGTTTTCTCCATGGATGACTATCGAAGTTTTTCCTCTCCTTCAATCCTTGCATGTCATCTTCTATTTATTCTTCCCATTAATCTACAATCAATGAACAAAACAACACACAAAAATCATAAAATGCCGTAAATCAAAGGAAAGAGAAAGCTTACGGTAACGACGATGATGTTGAACGAACTGAGCCTCCGCCGTTGGGACTTTTTGCTCGCTGGTAGCGCTTGGCCGATGATAAATTCAAACCTTTTAGGGTTCTTCCAAAAAAATTCTCTCTTCTGATAAATCGTGAGAACGATCGCCGTTTTTTCTTTTTTTTTCCTCCTCCCTTTCTCAAACACAACTTATGTTTATATAGGTAACAAATTAGGGTTAACTCTAACCTAATGCCCACTTTAAAGCCCAACTTAAATAATTAGTCAAAGGTAAAAAAAACAAACTAAAACAAACTTAGGGTTCTTCCAAAAAAATTCTCTCTTGCCAATTGTGCTATTTTATTCATTCAAAATAAAGTGGTACTAGAAACCCTGTAAACTAAAAGAGCGCGCTACATGATATTTTCTTGCAACAATCAAACAACTGCACAACCCGTTAGTGGTTAGTTTAAACGCAATGCAAAATGAAATGAGATGCAAGATGAAACGACTAATCTTAGGGCAAAATTTGGGGTATTACAGTTAATAATAAATAATAATTGTTAAAATAAAATAATTATTAAATAGATAATAATATAATAAAATAATATTATATTAAAAAATATAAATAGATAATATTTAGTTAATTATTATATTTATTATATTTTTATTTATTTATTATATTTATTATATTTAGTTAATAATTATTAAATAGATAATTATAGTAAATTAAAATAAAATAAAATAAAAATAATTATTTTAAAAATAATACTAATTAAAATAAATTACTACATTGAAATATATAATAATAATTATAAAATAAAATACAATAAATAAACTAAAATAAATATTTATTTATTCTTGAAATAAAAAAGTACATTAAAATAAATGAACTAAAAATTCCTATTCACCCTTAATTAATTTCGACCCGGTCGACGTAAGCGTTGGTGGCTTCCACAGACAGGAGCTTATACATTTCTGGTGGACCTTCTACGAATAACCTTAACGTTTTGGGGCTGTGTCTCCTGCATCATTGTTAGGGTTCATGAATTCAGCGACCAAATCATCATTGAAATCGTCGACAGTTGGTATCGCCGCCGCACTTCCATAACTTAACATGGGTAACTATATTTCATAATATTCATTAAATTTTGTCAATAACATATATTATTTTTTTGTCCTTTGTTGATTGATATTTTAATTATTTAGGGTACGCTTTAAATCAACCAACATTTCATTACTATCGGTCAGAGATTGACATGACAAATGCAGATGCTTTAAGGTGGATTAACAATATTCCAGCCGAAAAATGGACAAGGGCATTTGACGGGGGTCGACGTTGGGGTCACATGACTACCAACCTTGTCGAGTCAATGAATGTTGTCTTTAAAGGCACACATAATTTGCCCATTACAGCATTGATAAGGGCAACATATTATAGACTGAGATCTTTATTTGCTGAACGGGGTTCAAAGTGGAGTGCTGTGTTGAATTATGGCAGAACATTTACAGACAACTGCCTCAAGGTGATGAAAGAAGAAACAACAAAATCCAGCACACATCAAGTCATAATTTTTGACTACGCTAACAATGTTTTCAGTGTGAAGGAGACAATGGACCATGGTGAGGGGAAGCCTATAGGACATTATAAGGTCGACCTCTTGAACGGATGGTGTGATTGCGGAAAGTTTCAAGCATATCGTGTCCCTTGCTCTTACTCACATGTTATCGCTGTTCAAATGTGCGCCACAACGCTTACGCTCTTTTGTCCGACGTTTATAGGGTTACAAACCTGTTTGGGGTTTACAATATAAGCTTTCCAGTGTTTCCGTACGATGAATATTGGCCCGTTTATGAAGGAGATCAAATTTGCCATAACCCAAGAATGCGAAGGAACAAGAAAGGTCGCCCAGTGAGCACACGTATTACAAACGGAAATGGATAACTTTGATAAGTTTGAGAGAAAATGTTCAATGTGTCGTCAAACGGGGCACAATCGAACCCGGTGTCCCAATGTGGGAACAAGTAATCATAGTGTTTTTATTAATCATCATGTATTAAATAATATTAGTTAATAATATCAATTAATATAAATTATGTATTAAAAAATATAATTTAATATTATACATTAATTGATTATATTAATATTAACATTATTGATAATATAAATAAATATTAATATATATTAAAATATTAATAATAATATTAACATTATGTCTTAATAATATTAATATTAATAATATTATTAATACAAATATTAATAAATATTAATATTAATATATATTAATATTTATTAATATTAATAATATTAATATATATTAATATTAATAATATTAATATTTATTTATATTTATATTATTAATATATTATTATATATATTAATAATATTAAAACAAAAATAAATAAATAAAAGTAAAAGAAAAAATTTATGAGTTGGACTCGGCTGCCCTCCTAATAGGCAGTATCTTATAAATTTACACACTACTGTTCAATGAATGGGCGGTAAACTTCCGTCAATAATTTTGAAATTTTTAAAAGTTTGGCATTATGGAATATATATTTTCAATATTCTTAACCAAAAAGATAGTAGTACCTTGTAAAATTCTAAGAAAGTACTACCGTCAATTTTATTATATTAATATATGGCTTCTACTCATAAGCTAAGCTACATTGCTGCTATGGAAGACCACATAGGCTATAAACTCATCTAAAGTTATGCTGGCATGTCATATATAGGCTATAATTGTATTGACTTAGGTAAATAGTCATTTTTTAAAACCAAGTCATTGATTTATGTGATATTAATGTACGTGTCATATGATGTGTAATCAATTAAACCATTTATTATAGTTGGTAAAAAAAACTAAGGCTGAAATCAAAATGGTAAAGTTTAAATGATGCATAAGTATAATGTGTGCCTAAATGTTAGCTTATCATTTTAGTGACTTCATTATAGTTAATAACAATACATATGTCAGTGACTTGTATTGTAATGTATATGCTGAAAATGGTTAGATATTTTTAACTTTTAGTGAAAGTGAATAAAATATGTTTTATATAAGTGAACTAAAGTTTATACCTTCAAATTAGCAAATGGCATATTAATTAGTTTGTGTTGTAAATGCACTTTTTACATAGTAACATTGTCACAACCAAAACAACTTTTTGAACGTTATTCTTTTTTATAATTATCTAACCAAAGATAGAGTATGTGGCATTTCTCCCTCTTGAGGTTGTCCTTGCTTATTACTTTCTAACCAAAAAAAAAAAAAACATATCCTCTTTTTTAAGTACATGAAGATATGCCTACTTGCAACAAAAGTCACTTTCAATCTTCTGCTAGGACTGCTGAACATCAACAAATAACACTTCTTTAAAGTACAACCACATTGATGCGATACATCTACAACCATACAAATCTTAGTTACTCCTTAAGCATGTCTTTTTTTTTTTTCTTCTTTCTTGGCATTAACAATTTCATTAAAGATTAATATATCTTCTTTAAGTTATTTCTAGTTATCTCATCACTTTGTACTTTGTAATATACTATGGAGAGTTTATTATCTATTGATTGTTAGGTATAACACTTAATGTGGTGGCTTGATACAATGGATGTATCTCCACCCCAATGGTTAATGCCTTGCCCATAAGAACTTGTCATGCTATTGATCATTGGTTCGAGTCTCACTGAAAATTACCTGATGCAATAAACTCTGGATATGACTCTCGCATCTTACTTTCCAACTCTCAAGTCATATTTTTAATGGAAGCGCCTCCCCACGCTACCTTCACGAGAGAAATCTCCTTGCCTCTCAAGTGCTTCACCTCATGGTCTTCAATCCTTACAGGAAGAGCCTCAACTGTACGGTTATCCCTTACATAAACATTATTCATCAAAATCACATGCGACAGATCTGGAACATACTTCCGAGAATAGGGTTTATCAATTTATTATTGAAACTCATTATTTTCAATAAGAAACTCATTATCACCACAAAACCGTTTTTATTTTAATCAACAAAATATTTATAAATATTTATAGTTATTAGACATATTGAATTTATCATATTGGTGATTTGCTACATATTTATTTTTAAATATTTTTAGTTATTGACGATTTTATAATAACAATTATATATCAATAACAATAAAATTTTATCGAATAATCTAAAATATGAATGAATTTACTCGTGCGGACGCGCACGTATTCTACTAGTTTTTTTTAAAAAAATGTTTTTATCTACCTAAGATAAAAGTATTTTAACTTTTAGTTAACTTTATTAAAATTAGTTTACCTACTAAGCTTTTAGATAAAAAAAAAATTGTACTTATATTTCTTGCATATTTACGTTCTTTTATTATAATATTAAATAATTTCTTTAGATCTTTTCAATACATACATATTTTCATAAAAAATAGGTTAATAATATTCACTTATTAAGGGAAAAAATAGTTTAGATATCTTTATTATTAAAAAATTTATCAAAATGCAAATATTTTGAAATAATGTTAAATAAATGAAATTAAATGTTATAAAAAGTTTTATATTGACAATCTATAGTTAGCTTGTGATATTTTAGCGATAATTAAAATAAAAGTTAAAAATCTAATAATTATAATTAATTGATTGTATAAAAACTTTTATTATGACAATGTATATTAATTAAATTTTAAATATAATAAAATACTTTGCAACAAATAATCATTAAAATATTTAACTTTTAATGAATTATTCTGATGTTTTTTATTTAAAAGTATTTGCTTGTTCTAAATCGTTATATTTGATTTTTTTGAATAATCACTTAAATGAAAATCTTGAATAAAAAAAATCAAATAACCATGGAAAATGACAATTCTAACAATACTTATTTTTATTAATACCTTTTCAAAAAAATAACATTGTTTAGAACCATAGCTAGTTCTGAATCTCACACAGAAAACACTAAGTTTTGCAATTCAATGTTATTAAGAACGAGTTGGAAAGTGGAAAATTGAGCTAAATAAAAATTAAATATGCACCAGCCGGGAATCGAACCCGGGTCTGTACCGTGGCAGGGTACTATTCTACCACTAGACCACTGGTGCTCCGTGCTTACTTTTCTTACAAAAATTATTTACCTTTTTTAAATTAATGGCAAACTATTAAAGAAATAACACAATAACTACAAATTTTCAAATAATATTCTGGGTAGAATTGAAATGTATAACAATATTCTGTAGTAAATAAAGTGCAAAAAGTGTAACTTTAATAAAAAAAATAGATATGAATATATTCTCTTTTCAAAGTTATGTGTTTTAAATATTCCTCCTTCCACCAACTTTAACCAAAATAACTTAAGGCACAATGTATATATTTTTGTAGTGGATGATGATAAGATAATAATAACAAAGAAAATCATAGGGATTAGAGAAAAAGTAGATTAAAAAGGTATAAATGTTATCATTACAAGTATTATTCTACTCATATCTTTTACTTGTTATAAGCAATTGTGCCTGCACTTACCAATAGCCCTTCATAAAGCACAAACAAATAGGCAACCCTTGTTTTATGCACCCAAGAAGTTGGTATATATTCTTCTCTTAATAAAACTTTCTTTTCTATATTAATAATGAATAATAATAATAATAGAGTTTAATCAACATGCATGGTCTAAATAACAAAAAAGAAAAATGAAAGTTCCTTATTGCTTCTATTTTATTTCAACACTTCAATATATATAGTATTAGTAACACTATAGCACCAAAACTTGTTATCTTCTCTCTATCACAATGCACTCTTCACTTCCTCTTCTCACCATTTTCCTTTTCCTACTTCCTTCTCTAATCCAATCTCAAATGTGCCAAAGAAACTGCGGCAAACAGCCTCTCCGGTACCCTTTCGGCGGCGGCCCCGGCTGCGGCGACCCTCGCTTCCAACCACACATAACATGCAACCAACAAAAACTCACTTTCACAACACACACAGGCTCCTACCCCATCACCTCAATCGACTACACAAACCAAATCATACACATTTCAGATCCCACCATGTCAACATGCTCTTGCACCTTACCTAGCAAAGGCTTCGGCTTAGATTGGAACGCGCCGTTTACCTTCGACGATAGCACCGTTTTCGCTCTAGTAGACTGCTCCATGAACTCATCATCCATATGCAAATCAAGAAGTTATGATGATGGAAGCAATGCTAAGCTTCAATGTGATCAAAACACACAAATTTGTGATGTTATGTATTCTTGTAGACCTATTAGTACTAATATTAATCTCCCGATTTCGACGTGTTGTGTTTATGCACCGGTTAATCTCGGTCCGTCTTTTGAAATGGATCTTCAGAAGCTTCAGTGCAGTTCTTATACAGGTTTTTATAATTACAATGATCAACAAGTTGATCCTGAAAAATGGAACTATGGAATTGCACTTAAGTATAAGTTTAGTGTCACAAATGATTATCCTAGCTCATGTGAAGCTTGTGAAAGAAGTTATGGATTTTGTGGATATAGTGAAGCTTATAATTCATTTTTATGCAACTGTCCTAATGGAATTAACACCACTACAGATTGTTTCTTCATATCATATAATCATGGTTTTAGAAATGGTAAGCAAAATTATCCTTTTTTTTTAATTGCACCAATATATAAATAGCACTGAAATCTTAAAAATAGGTCTAATGTCTAACACTGACACATAACACATGAAAATAACACACTAATAATTATTTTCAATCACTATAATTTTTAATTTTCTTTGTATTTTACTATTAATATTTAATGATTTGTTTTGATCTCTATGTTTTTTTAGGGTTTGCTTGGTTGATCTATGGTGTGGCATGGTGTTTGGTTGGGCTCATCTTGTAAGTTATGGATGGTTACTTCAAGAATGAAGTTGATGATCACCCAAGATTGTAAAGGGTTTCAAAGCTTTGAGTGTATGGAATTTTTATGGTTTGAAGGGTGGAGAACTATGTATGATGACTTATTGGTTAAAAAAAATAGGCCATTTATTTCTTGTGTCCTATTGTAGCAAATGTGTGAAAATGCAATTTGCATTTGAAAACTAAAATTTGCTCTTAATTTATTTGAGATCAAAATGAGTTCTAAATATTTCTTTTGTCACAGAGTTTTCTTTCACCTTTAGAATGCTAGAAGCATCGATAGATTGATAAAGGATATGGAATTGGGTTCCAAATCTTATGGCTTTTAAATCTATTCACTAAAGAAGAATCTATACCTTTGTCAAGCACTTTTTTTCCTTCTACTTTATATGTAAGCCTAAAAATTTATTCTAAAGTGCGTGGCATTTATTTAGGAAGTTTCATCTGGAAAGCACCATTTGCGTATATGAGACTAGCAATTTTCAATAATAATATATAGGGTATTTCCTTGAAGAAGGAACACATTTTGGTATAAGGAAAAAACAATATATTGATAACTTCACTTTATTTATACAAATATTTTGTAATAATATGAAATATAAAAAATAAATATTTAGAACCCAAATTAACTAACAATTTAATTAATTAATTAATGATTTACTATTAGAACTAGAGTTTCATATAATTTATTTTTTAAAAAATTGGCTTACTTGTAAGATGTGAGATGTTGTTTTATATTTTAAAAAATAGTCTCTATCTATAATTTAATACACATGCTATAAATAGTGAGTCATCTATGGTCTAATTAATAATCTTTGATATTATATTATATTATAATTTAACCTATCTCATATCTAATTTTTAAGGTTAACACCTCATATCCTAAATTAACTACTCCCTCTGTTTTTTTATAAGTCGTTTTAGACTTTTTATATATATCAAGGAAGTTATTAACTTTTGCTAATTTTGTAAATATATTATAGGGTATTCCAATATTATTCTTTTTAAAAACACTCAAAATCTCTTGTTTCAAAATATATCAGATTAATCATTATGATTTGTGGATGGAATATCTAGATTGCATTTATTCCAATATATTCCATGAATAAAACATTAAATTAATTAAATTTATACGTGTCTTTTTCTATCCTACACTAATTCCTTATTTTTCTCCCTCCCAAATTTTCCATCACTCACCAAAAGATACCCTAAAGCACTCTGGGAGAAAAAATTATGATTTTTTTTTGGTTAAATTTTTCCCTCCAAATTCTTATCTTCATTAATTTTTTTTCAAATTTCCCTCTAAATATTTCATTGTACTTTTTTTGTATTATCAATTTTCTCAACGTGAAATACTCTTGGATCACTGTACCAATTTTTTTAAGGATTTTTTTGTTATGATAGGAAGAAGGATTAAAAAATGCACAATATATAAAACTTGAAGAAATATTTCTGAGTTTTAATTGGGAGTTAATATATTCTTAAGAGAGGGGAATTTTAAAAAAATCACAAATTAATATGAGTTTTATGAGAGGAAGACTTTTTCTATAAAAAGTTGGACTAATGAATTGAAAAACAATATTCATAATGTCACTCTGCATTAGAATATAAGATTCACTGAATTATGAAAATTATAAAAAAAAGAGATGAATTAGGGGTATTTTAGGAAGAAAAAAATTAATTCTACATAGAAATTACAAAACGACTTATATTTTGGCACAATTTTTTTTTCCAAAACAACATATAATTAAAAACGGAGGGAGTATATAACAACTAAACTTTATTTCTAATAATCATTAATTCTGTAGATGTAGGCATTTGAATTTTAAATTGATTCCTATGTCTATTAATCAATTATAGACAAAACTAATCATGCAGTTATAAAAAAATGATTCAAGTTTTCGGTTGATATTCCTACACCTAGGTAATAACTAATAAAAAATATTTCAATCAAGTGTTACCTATTAAAATTCTTTTCTAATTGTTAACCATAGAATAATTCACTATTGACCGCAAAGCAAAAAGCATCAAGAACATGTAAAAATAAATCATAACCGAATAAAATACTCAATCATTCTAAGGATCAATTTAGAATATATTACAAGTTTAAATAAGAATATTGACTCATATTATGGGTTTAGCTACTCATAACTTGAATAAAGTATATTATAAAAGTTATAAACATTATATAATGATCACAATGAAAAAAGCTTCAATAGAAAAATATGTTGAATTGGTGCTTCCCATTGTTTCTATCGTGTTTGTCTTGCTCCAAGATAATATTTTAACGTAAAATGTTGGAATTCAACCACAATCTATGGTGAATTCTTCTCAATTTTGATCTCAAGATTGTTATGTAATGACAATGAACAAAAACCAAGAACACGTTTAAAGAAGATGAGTATGAACTGCAAAGTAACGCTCTGCCCATAATTGTGGAATTTTATTATCACTTTGCAACTATAAAACCGTGATTATCAAACTTGATTATTACAATGATAAGGGTTTCTCCATATTTATAGATTTAGGTTAACTTGCATATCAAGTTAAAGTCCAAACGATAAAAGCCCAAAAATATCCAATCTAATCTTTCTAAATCAAATATGATCTTTCTAAATCAAATCTAATCTTTCTAAAACAATGAATTACATATTTAGCACACCACCTAATTCATTGTGTCTAAACTATCCACATTCATCATATACCTTAACTTCTTGAACACTTCGACTGACACTCTCTTCGTCATGATGTCTGCAATCTGATTCTCAGTTCTGCAGTGTTCCAAGTTTATCTTCCCTTCTGTTACATGCTCTCGAAGATAATAGAATCTCATTTCGATGTGCTTGCTTCGACCATTATTATTGGATTCTTAGCTGGAGTCGAAGTTGGGTTGCAATCTTAAATCTCTTGAGTATTTCGCCTACATATCTTCTTTGGTGCATCATCAAACCTGTACTAGTCTTGTAGAATTCAATGCCAAGGAAATATGAGATGTCTCCAAAGTCTGACATTTTAAACTCCTAACTCAGGTTATGTTTGAAGTCTTCGATCTCCTTCTTGCAGCTTCATGTTATCAACAGGTCATCGTCATAGAGGCATAGTATAAGCAATTCACTACTGCTTCTTCTTACATACACTCCATGCTTAGTTGTACACTTCACAATTTTTTCTCCCTTAGAAAGTTGTCGATCTTCTTATTCCAAGCTCTTGGAGATGCTTAAGTCCATACAGGGCTTTATGCAGTCTATACACCTTTCTTTCTTCGCCTCGTTTCACATACCCAGCTGGTTGTGCGACATAAACTTCTTCGTTTAAGGTGCCATTAAAGAATGCACACTTCATGTTCATCTGACATGTGTGTCAATTGTTCATATTTGCTAGACCAACAACAACTTGATTGTTTCGATCTTAGAAACAGGTGCAAACACTTTGTCAAAGTCGATTCCTTCCTTTTGTAGAAATCCTTTCGCCACAAGTCTCGCCTTGTGTTAAGTTACCTTTCCTTTAGGATTCACCTTCACCTTGTAAACCCACTTCACATCAATTGTGTTCTTGCCTTGAGGAAATTCGACAAGTGACCAGGTGTTATTGACTTCAATGGAGTCTAACTTCTCATTCATTGCTTTCACCCACTTTGAATATTTTAATGCCTCAGTTGCATTGACTGGTTCGACATCTGCGCAGAAAGCATAATGTACCAACTCACACTTTTCATTGACCATATCATCTGATGTAATCACACATTCTTGCAACCTTTCAGGAATGTGTCTTGTTCGTCGAGGTCTACTTGGGCCTGCTTCATCTCTGACTTCTTTCTGTCGAACTTCTCTTTTGACTTTAGTGGTTGTTTATTCACAAGAGATTCTCACTGAATTCTTCTTGATGTTCTCAGTCCAATCCCATTCTTTAAGCTCATATATGATCACGTCCATACTGATCACTACTTGCTTATTCACTGGGTCGAACAGCTTGTAACTTCCAGTCGAATGATATCCTATCAAAACCATCTGATTCGACTTAGCATCAAACTTCTTTCTCAACTGATCTGGAACATGTCTATATGTTATAGATCTAAACACCTTCAAGTGATTGAGACTAGGCTTGACACCAGACCAACATTCTTCTGGTGTGATTCCTTCAAGCTTCTTCGTCAGACATCTGTTTAATATGTATGTTGCTGTTGAAACTGCTTCTCCCCATAATTCTTTAGGTAGATGCTTTCCATTCAACATAATTTTCACCATGTTCATGATGGTTCTGTTCTTTCTTTCTGCAATTCCATTTTTCTGTGAAATGTAGGGTGGCACCACCTCATGCACAATCCCTTCTTTTTCACATAATGCATCAAACTCTTTCGATACATACTCTCCACCATCATCAGTCCTCAGAATTTTCAGCTTTCGACCACTCTGTCTTTCGACCATAGATTTGAATCTAGAAAATACCTCGATAACATCACTTTTCTTCTTGATAAGGTAAGTCCACAGCTTTCGGCCGTAATCATCTACGAACGTGACAAAGTATCAGTTGCCTGCAATCAAATCCACCTGGATTATACCACATACATCAAAGTATATGACTTCCAAAATTGCCTTCGACTTCTTTCCTGCATCCTTTTTGAAGATATTCTTGTGTTGTTTCGACTGAACACACTCTTCACAGACTTCACTTGGAATGTCGATTTTAGGTAATCCTGAGCCATATTTATTCTCTTTATCTCTCTGATGTCGTTGAAGTTGAGATGGCCTATTTTAAAATTCCATAACCACTCATCTTTGCTGGCTGCAGTTGCTAGGCACTTGTGCTCCATCACATTGAGTTCAATCTTGAAGGTCTTATTCTGAGACATTAGAGCCTTCAAAATCAACCTACCACCTGCGTCGAGAAATCTCATCATCTTGTCTTCGACAACTACCTTATAGTTCTTTTTGACAAGTTATCCTATACTGAGCAGGTTACCTTTCATGCCTGGTATGTATAACACATTGAAAATTATTGATTTTTTGCTATCCTTCCTCACGATCTGAACATCACCAACACCTTCAGCTACTAGAGTGTTGTCATTTGCAAACTTCACCGTGTTCTTCGACGAGAGCTTCATGTTGACAAACTAATCTTTACTTCCAGTCATGTGTGATGAGCATCCCGAGTCTAAGTACCACTGGTCCTAGAATATCTCTTCGTCTCTTGTTGTGACCATTAGAAACATCCCTTCTTCTTCATGTTTCTCCAGCTTTGCATCAGTTTCCTGATTCTTCTTCTTTTCTAGACAATCACTAAAATAATGACCATACTTCTAACAATTGAAACACGGAATGTGACTTTTTTCATGCTTTCGACCACCACCTATTTCTCTACCTACATTACCACCTCTTTGGTTGCCTTGGTCCTAGGGTTTTCTCTGATTCGACCAGTTTCCTTCATGCTAACTTTGAACAGTCGTATTGGTGTAGCCTCTTCTACCTTTGTTGTCATTCCAACTTCCTTTGCCTTTCCTTTCTTTTTTTGACTGCACCTGCAAAGCCATGTCACTCTTCGAATTTCCTGCAGCTCTTTTAGCCATCCTTTGCTCATGAGACTCAAGCGTCCCTTGAAGCTCTTTCTTCGTCAATACGATAAGTCTTTCAAATCTTCTATGGCTACTACCACGTGGTAAAATTTTGGAGGCAATGACCTCAAGATCTTTGACACAACTGATATTGATGTTAACACTTCTCCACATACCTTGATTTGATTCACGAGCTTTATAACTCTGATGAAGAAATCTATTATACTTTCATTGTCTTCCATCTGAAGCAATTCATAAGTCTTTTTGTGAGTTTGTAACCTCACCTCTTTCACCTTCTCTACGCCTCCAAACGATTTTTCAATAATCTCCTAAGCTTCTTTTGCTAATTCTACATCACCAACATTTTCAAAGTTATCTGGATCAACATATTGATAGATTATAGAGAGCTTTATAATCTTTCTTCTTCAATTCTTTATATGATGTTTTCTCCTGATTTGTGGCAATTTCTACAAGCGGTGATAATCCCTCCTTCACAAGATCCCAAATATCTTGGTAACAGAAAACCACTTTAATCTGCTTACACCAATTTTCATAATTATCTTTCTTGAGAGTTGGAAGATTTGCTGAAAAGTGACCACTCGGATGACTCACCGTCATCACAGTTATTCTTCCTTTGAATCAAAACTGGAGCTCTAGATACCAGATGTTGAAATTCAACCACGACCAATGGTGAATTCTTCTCAATCTTGATCTCAAGATTGTTATGTAATGGCAATGAACAAAAATCAAGAACACGTTTAAAGAAGATGAGTATGAACTGCAGAGTAACTCTCTGTCCACAATTGTGAAATTTTATTATCACTTTGTAACTGCAAAATCGTGATTATCAAACTTGATTATTATATTGGTAAGGGTTCCTCCCTATTTATAGATTTAGGTTAACTTGCATCTCAAGTTAAAGCGCAAACTATAAAAGTCTAAAAATATCTAATCTAATCTTTCTAAAATAAATATGATCTTTCTAGATCAAATTTAATCTTTCTAAAATAATGAATTACATATTTAACATAAAAATTCAAGAAATTCTAAGAAAATTAGGTTTCCTTCATTTAAATACGTATTTGGGCATTTTGGGGCATTTGAATTTGCCATACGTGTTTGGAAAAGCGTTTGGACAGAGGAGAAAAAATTGATTTACCCTTTGACTTCTTCATTAAAGTTGTAGCTCTGGATGTTAGCTTTCAGTTGTCGTTGATCGCACGTTAATCAGAGTTATAAAGCTCTATATATGATCAAAATATCGCACATGCATCATGGTGTAAAATGTGCTTAAAAATAGATTTTATGAATCCTTCTAAAATTTGTCATGTTCCTTTTTCTACAATGGTCAAATTGCATGATATTGTGAGTGTTGAATTTAAACACTTCTTCTGCAAACTCTCTATTGCAATTTTCTGTATACACTTGCCATGAATCCAATGTTTCGTCAAATCGTATCCTCTCTACCCAAATAGTGATCTAAACCTATAATATGTTGATTTTTATTAGAGTTGTAAAAGGTAATTTACCATGGATATATCAGTTTGATTTAAATTTTTAATCAAGAAATTGTCAAAACCAATCAAATTCATGTCTATTTGGTTTTTAGTGTTTCTCATAAATAAAACTTAACAAACTAACCAATTTACTTTTGTCTAGTTTAGCTGGTGGTTTGAAACACTAATTTTTTTACAATGGGTCGCATTTCTCATGAGTAGGGCCATAAAAAATCAAGACAATCTCTTATCTTAGTTTCTCTTTTATTTGATAAGATATAAAACACATGTATCAAATCATTCTTGATAATTCTACCTTGATTTTTAAAGATGATGTTTCTATCAACTTTTTAATTAATAATTGGTGTAGAGAGCCCTTCATCAATATTCTAAAAATCCTCTTTTAACAATCTTCATCTTCTCAAAACCAAAATCAAAGACTTCTAATATGTTTGGATTGAATTTTAAAAGATTTAGAATCAATTCTAGAGGTGTAGAGTTGATTTTGGGTGATTTTGAGGTGTTTGTTTTATCAAAAGTAGAATTGATTTTACCTTCAAAGTTGATTCTATTTGAAGCTAGAATTTGTAGCTTCTACCTTCAAAATTGATTCTGAATGATTTTTATACTGAAATTTATTGTTTAATTCACTTTTACATAAATATATCCAAACATAAATCTTCCTTCTATTTTATTGGATGCATTTCTTAACCTAAACTAAAAAGTTTTAACAAGTACTCCTTCTGTTTCAAAATGACTGTCATTTAAGGTTATTTGTACACAGATTAAAGAATGTAATAATATTATTATAAAATATTGTACTTTTATTAAATTAGTCTTATTAATGTGTTAAAAATAGTGTACAGAGTAATAATTAAATGACACAATTAGAATAATAACAATTATTACTATATTAAAAAATGAGAATGATATTCATTTTAAAAGAAATTTTTTTCCTAAAACGACTGTCATTTTAAAACGGAGAGAATAACGATAGGCTGAACATCGAAACTCTCAACTAGACCATCATTATATGTTAGATTATCTCAAATATTATGTAATCCGTAAGATATTCGAAGTGATGATACATCCTTTCAAATTGAGAAATTTGAAAGCTGCATATTTATTTTTGGATCAATTGCAATGGAAAACACAGACCTTGGAGTTTGTGCTAGTATTTTTAGAAATTTTAATAGTTTTTTTTAGTAGTTTTGCAATGAACATTGACAATGTCTTTGCCTTGAATGTTTAGTAGTCAAGAGGTTGAAGCAAATTATGACTTGAGTTGGATTCTTGTTAGTTATTATGACTTTCAAACATAAAACTACACAATCCAATATTTAGTGGGATGTTTTATTTGATCATAGAATATTATGTGTTATTAGATCTTTTGAATTTTTGTTTTTAAATTTTGTTGTCTTTGCACAATTATTAAATAAATTTAACGGGACGCAAGCCTTTGTTTTATATTCTTCTTTCATTTGTCCTCGTTTTTCTCTTCTTCTTTAATATATAAGTTTACTTAAAAAATCATTTAATATTTTTAATTAAAAAGAAATATAATTCATATAACATTGTGGGCACATCATATTGATTCTACAAACAATAACTCAACATTGTTTTTTTTCAAGCATATGATTCGTGTCTATAAATAGGAGGTGTTGGGTTTCGTCCGAAGAGATTTTGGACTTCGTTCATGTAGTATATATTTTTAAATAATTTATTTTGATATTTATCTTTGAAATTAAATTTTCACTACAAAAAAATCTACGTGACAAACGTTTTTTTTACCGGACACCAATGATGTAATAATGAAGGACGAAATCAAAAATTAAAATAAAATAAAATAATAATAATAACCTTTTAAATTCTTAAATAATTCATTACGTCACATGTTAATAACTGAATGAATAAATAGTGAAAAACGAACCGACACTCATAACATTTTAGGTCAATGCTTTTGCCATATGGACCATAGCATTTTTATTAAATTAAATACGCTCAAATTTAGACAGCCCTGCTAAAGATATATCTCTCCCTGTAAAATCAATGACAACCACATGTTTCTAAATAAATATTTATAAAAATATTATTTAAAATTTTTTACTTTATATTAAAAAATTAAATACGTTTTTAACCTTATAAATATCTCACATTTCATTTTTTAACTCTTATAAAAAAATATATATACTTTGATACCAACAAAAATTTTATACTACAGTTTTAATCTTGATTATTTTTTAAAATTTTAAAAACTATTTAATTATTTTTAAATTTTTAAATTTTTGAATAATTTTTTTTATACGTGTTTAAATTATTATAAAATATTTATTTATCAAATTATATAATTTTTAAAATAAAAAAAATTAATTATAACTTTTTTAAATTTCAAAAGATAATAATAAAAGTAATAAAAATTTCGACTTATAAATCAAATTTAAAAAAAAAAATTTCGATAAATTTTTTATAACGTTCTAAATATATCTATAAAATAATCATTCAAAAATACATATTAGTTTAACAGTGGACTAAAACTATGTGCATAATTATTTTGTGGAACCAAAACACGTTATTTTTTTATAAAGACTAAAAATAAAATTTGATAACTTATAGAGACCAATAAAATATTTAACCCTATAATAAATTACTTAAAATAAATAATATTATTTTAAACTGATTTATTTTTAACTGTCTTATTTTATAAAAAATTACTTAAATGATACATCATAAAAATTGAAATTTATTCGGATTAAAAATAATTTATTTTAAAAAATAATATTTTATTGAATTTTGTCATTTAAAATGTGTTTGAAAACTCAACATTTAAAATTGAATATTGAAAACTATTTCTCAATGAAATATTTTTCAAACATCATTTAAAATGTGTTTGAATACTCAACATTTAAAATTGAATATTCATATTATATTTCAATAAATATTTTTCAAACATCATATAAATGCAAATGTGTTTGAATACACCATTAAACGACAAAACTCAATAGAACATTCATTTTCAAAACAACCCATTTTTTTTCTCTTTTTAATAATATTCAATTTTTTATAATGTATCATTTAAGTAATTTATTTTAAAATAAGTTATTTTAAAATAATATTTATTTATATATTTTATATTTATGAAGATTTTGTACTTAAATAGAATGCAAAGTCTCGTGTCACTTTTTGGGTTTTTTAAGTTTAAAGATCTCAAATCCTAAAAAATAAATAAATAAAAATGTCAATATGGATTTAAAATAATTAATTAAATTATGTACGTCAATCGATATATGTCACGTAATTAGGGCTGATAATGAACCGAACCAACTCGAAAATAGTTCGAAATTCGATTCAACAATTAAATCGTTGAACTAAGTTTATGAACCAAATGAGTTGAGTATGAGCGAAAAATTAAGTTCGTTAACTAAATGAGTTGAACTTGAACTATACATAGTTCGACTCGTTAGATTCATGAGTCAACTCGATTACATATGAGAAGAATTATACTGTCTTTAAGATTAGGTTTAAATATTTACTCCAAATCTTAGACAAATTTAATCTTCAATTTAGTAGTTTTTGAATTAGACTCTCAAATGTATCTCTTGAAAGTTGTGTAGGTTTTGAATTAGTAGATTTCGAAGATAAAATTAAATTTCAATATGATAACTTTTATTTTATTTTAATATATATATTTTTTTTAAAAATATTTATTTAAAATGTCAAATATACTAAAATATATAAATATATATATATATATATATATATATATATATATATATATATATATATATATATATATATATATATATATATATATATATATATATATATATATATATATATATATATATATATATATATATATATATATATATATATATATATATATATATATATATATATATATATATATATATTTAAAAAATAGTTTTTAAGTCCGTGAATCATGTGAGCTGAACCTAATGAGATGAATCTAACGAGTTGAACCAAACTGTTCGTGAACTTATAACGAATCGAGTTTGAGCTTAAAAAAAAGTTCGTGTCGAGCTCAAACTCGAACAATTCTTAACGAGTCGAACCGAGCTGAGGTGAGTTCGACTCGACTCGACTCATTTTCAACCCTACACATAATAGTTTTTGTAATGAAAATTTGATCAGATAGATGAATACCAAAAGATTCTTAACATTTAACAATTATTTTAAAAAAATACAAAGATGAAATACAAAAACTTACTAATTTATATAAATAGTTTATAGTATATTTAAGCTTGTGAAAGTAGTAAAAAAGTTGCAGATGACGTTTTTTAGTCATTTCATGTAAAGGCTTAGTTTTGTCTCAAATCTAATCCTTATAAATGTCTTTTATATCCTAAATTTTTTTTAAGACGTCTTCGTTCTCATTTTTCAATATTTTTTTATAAATTTTTAAAGAATAAATTTTTTATTTACAATTTATTACATTTATAGATGACTATTTTAGAATATGTGTTGCGTATTTGTCAAAAGAAAAATTTTATATTTGTCATTTTGTAAAGAACTTTTTCTAATATGGTACAAATCAATTTCAAATAAATATTCAAGTTTGTAAATGGCATTAAATACTTCAACAATAATATGATTTTTTCACAAAAATGGAATAGTTCATCAAAATTCATATTCTAAAACTCCAACAACATGATTGGCATTAAATACTTCTAACACATAAAAATGGGATAATTCATCAAAATTTATATTTTAACACCCCTAACAAAATAAAATTACTTAAAAGAAAAAATTGACATTTATTAGAAGTACCTTGTTTAAGATAAAATTCTTATTTGATTAAGATAATGTCATCTAAAATCCTTAATTTTTAAACATCAATTAGTATTTTTAAAGATTGTCTTTAATTTTCAAACTTCAATTAGTATTTTCAAAGATTGTTTTTCTAGTAATGTTGGGATTGATTGAAAATATACATGTTAAAAAAGTCCTACATCGTTTAGCTTTGTGAATGAAAAAAGAGTACAAGGCTACATATAAGATACAAGTTTTTTGAAGTCATACATCGCTTAGTTTTGTGAAAGAAGTTGGAGTCCAATGCTATATATATATGATTCAAGTTCTTCATTCGAAGATTCATTAATCAAAAGCACTTTAAACTTGTATTTGACTTTATTTGTTCTCTTATACTCTTGTATTAAAGTATTGTGAGATGTAGTGAAATATTTCTTTTTGGAGGGTGTAGGTGTACTGGGAGCCTAAGTTAGTTAAGAGAATATTATGTGTTGTAATAATTTTCACATAGTGTCATTCTCTGGTTGTCATTTGATAACAATCGTGGTTTTTTTTTTCCGGTTTTGGAGTTTTCATGTTATGTTCTTATGTTGTGATTGTGTTCCTCTTTTTTCTCTATGTTTTGATTGTTTTTCCCCAAAAACTGGTATCAAGGCTTTTGATTTGATCTGAGAATAAATGTTCTTATTATGCTATGTGGTTGCAGTTTTGTCTGATCTTCCATATCAGAAAAGAAGTGTAGTGTTGTGAAAGAATTGTTGAGTTGCAGTCACAAATTCCGCTATGCAGCTTGTGCTAGAGAAAATTAATGGAAGAATTTTTTTTGACTTGTGAAAAGTTCAAGTCAAATTTGTTTATACAATCAAGACCATGTATGTGGTTGAAAAGCTTCCTTTCAACAAGGAAGTTTCACCATAATGTTTTAACCTGATTTTCGACATGTGAAAATTCTTGAAGTGGTTTAGTTTCATGTGAAGTATACTCTTCTTTAGATGAAGTATGATAGTTTTTAAAACTATGATTGTCGATGAAGACAATGTAAAATTTTTTGAAGTGGTTTAACTTCAAGTGAAGTATGCTCTTCTTTAGATGTAGTATGGTAGATTTTTAAAACTATAGTTGTCGGTGAAGACAATGTAAAATTCTTGAAGTGGTTTACCTTCAAGCGAAATTTATTCTTCGTGATAAAGTATATGATTGTCGGTGAAGACAATGAATTTTTTTTTGAAGTGGTGTAGTTTCAAGTGACTATACTCTTTATGGTAGAGTATGATTGTAATGAAGACAATTAAACTTTATGTATTATTTTAAATCAAGATGGAAATAGTTGGGGTTGATTGAAAATATACATGTTGATACTCTTTATAATGGAGTATGATTGTCGGTGAAGACAGTGAAAGCTTATGTATTATTTTCAATCAGGGAGGAGAATGTTGGGGTTGGTTGAAAATATACATGTTGAAGAAGTCTCACATCGCTTAGTTTTATGAATAAAGAAAGAGTCTAATGCTATATATAGGATACAAGTTCTTTGAAGTCCCACATCGCTTAGTTTTGTGAATGAAGTTGGAGTCCAAGGCTATATATAGGATTCAAATTCTTATTTCCAAGATGCACAAGTCAAAATCACTTTAAGCTTGTATTTTACTTTATTTATTCTCTTATACTCTTGTATTAGAGTGTTGTGAGATGTAGTTAAATATTTGTTTTGGAGGTTGTGGGTGTACTAGGGGCCTAAGTTAGTTGAGAGTATATTATGTGTTGTAACAATTTTCACATAGTGTTATTACAATGGTCGTGATTTTTCTCTGATTTTGGAGTTTCCATGTTATGTTCGTGTGTTGTAATTGTGTTCCTTTTTTTCTCTATGTTTTGTTTGTTTTTTTCCAACAAGTTATTATGTTGTAAATGATTTAGCTTTAAAAAAATTAGATGCGCATTTTGTTAGTGAACACAAAAATGTTGAAAATTTTAAACCAATTAAATACGTTTTTGTTGGATATTCTCCAATACAAAAAGATATAAACTTATCCACCCAGTCAATACCATAATATTTTGAAATCAAAAGAATGTTAGGAAGAATCCATCCTTTGAAAAAGAACTCCAAAACTGCCTTATGCCCATTAACTTATCATTTGTTCTTGTTTTTCTTCTAAGAAAACTCAAGGGACAATTAACACAAGATTTTTCAAAATAAATTATTCAAAATAAATACTTTTGTTAAGAGTCCCATATCGGATAATTTATGGTAAACATGTGTTTATAAGTAGGGGTAATCTTCACCCTACTAGCCAATTTTGTAAGATTGAGTTAGGCTCAACTACACATTCTTAAGATGGTATTAGAGCATCTTTTAAAATCAATTAGACCATCCATCATTTGGTTCCACACCCAGACGCAAATCATGGGCGTGACAGGAGGTGTTAGGAGCCCCACATCAGACAATCTATGACTTGAACTTGTATTTATAAGATGAGCAATCCTTAGAAGATTTAACCTGCCACCCTATCTTTTATACCTGACATCCCCCATATTTTCATATTGTGAAAATTGTCTCAGCTATTATTTACTAATTAAAATTTACTTTTCTTCAAAAAAAATTCACTTTTACTAACATGTTAAAAAGGAAATTTTCGGTAGTGTAAACGAAATTTCCAATACGATTTTTTCGCATTTTTTGAAAATCAAGTATTTTTACCGGCATTTTGTAAATTCCGATGAAGAAATACCGGAATTTTCTAAAATTCCAGTAGTTTCCTGAAAAACCCCAAAACCAAGCTACTAAAACTTCCAAAAATTTCAAAATTTTCGGTATACCGAAAATTTTTTCATACTCATAATTTTCGGTAGTGCAGAAAAATGCTTTACTTGTGTGGTCCAAAGTTAGCAGGGTCTTATACAGATTCTCGTACAGATTTTATGCAATTCTTCACCACTGATGTGGTATGTTTTCTATGTAGCAAGTTTAATTTAAATATTTTTCCGTCTCTATGATATTGATAGTTTATTTTTTATATGTTGTAAATGACAAATATTTGAGTCCCCGTCTAAAGTATTAGCATGGACACAACCTATTAGTAAACAACATGATATTATTGTTGTGATTGTTCGTTCTGATACTACAAATGGAAAATTAGGTAGGAAAGATAAATTGATTATAGGTTGTGAGAGAGAGAGAGAGAGAGGAGGAGGAGGAGGAAACTACAAAAGGAAGAATGCATCTGAAAGCAACAATTCCTCAAAAGACATTTATAGTATGAAAGTTAAATGTTCTTTTAGGCTGAGATTTGTGTCAAGTGGTAACAGTTAAAAGGTGATGGTTAGGTGTGGATTGTACAATCATAAACTATCTAAGGGTTTATAAGGTCATGACATATTAGGCCATCTAAAAGATCATGAAAAATAGTTTATGAATGACATAACAAAGTACAATATAGCTCCAAGGTACATAGTTGCTGCATTGAAAGACAAAGATATAGAAAACCTCACTAGTCTTAACTAAATGTATAAAGCTGGAGCTACATACAATTCGAGCAAGAAAAGTTCATTGGCGGAAATGCAAATGTTGTTGAGTCTTATTCATAGAGAAAAATACATGTGCTAGACTAGAAATAAGGAAAACTCAAATGTTGTTGTTAATATCTTTCGGACACATTCTAATTCAGTGAAGTTGTTGAATATGCTTCATTTGTTGTTGACTTTTTATTGTAGATACAAGATAAATAGGTAATGGCTGTATGTTAATTTTTTATATCTTTTGGACATATTTTAATTTATCAAACTTTTTATTATGTGCATCGTGATCATACAGATACCAGCTACCACTGTTTGAAATTGTTGGCATTACGTCAACAAAAGTTGACGTTTTTTATTGGCTTTGCCAATTTGGAACATGAAACGGAGGAGAACTTCAAATGGACATCAGAGAAGCTCAAAGAGTCGTTCTCTTTCAAAAATTTGCTACTGAATGTTATAGTGACTGACCATGAACTTGCTTTGACGAATGCCATGAAAGTTGTGCTTCCAAATTCAACTCGTCTGTTGTGTTTGTTCCATATTTTAAAAATGTTTGTATGAAATGTAAATAGTGTGTTAAATCAGAAAGACAAGAACACGTCATGGATCTATAGAACAACATCATGTATGCTAATAGAGAAATTGAGTTTGTCGAACACTTGAAGCACTTTAAGATTGTGTTGATATCCCTTTATTTGTTAAATATGTGAGTGAAACATGGTTGATACCTTATAAAAAAAGTTTGTTGCTGCTTGGACTAATAGAGTCACTCATTTTGGGAACACAACAACGAACAGGTACACGAACGTCATTTTGATGTCATTACATTACTAAACATAATTTAACATATATTTTAATTTATGACTTTTAGGGTGGAGTATACTCATTAAAGACTAAAAAACATGTTGACTACAAGCCTGATAGATTTATGTCGAAGTTGGAATGCTGTGAACAACATGTTAAAGTTGCAGTTAGGTTCAATTAGAGTCTCGTTTCAAAAAAGTATTGTCAACATTGAGCATTAGTATAACACTCCATTTTATACCAACTTGCACAATTTTGTTTCAAGACAGTGTATACATCACATTGAAAAGGAACTAGAAAAGGTAAAAATTATTGGTGCAAGTCAAGATGTGTGCGGTTGCTTCATTAGAACAACACATGGGTTACCGTGCACGTGCCAACTTGTTAGTTTCCAAATACAAGACAATCATGTTCTTTTAGAACCAATTCATGTTTTTTTTTTTGAAAATTACACATTGAAGAACATGATGTCAGTCATGAAAAAAATGGTACACAATTGGATTTAGAAGCATAGTGTGAAGAGTTGAAGACATATTTCAGTATTTTGGATATTGTAGGCCAAAGGTGTTAGACTATGGCACGAATCTAGAAGGGGGGTTCAATAGATCCCCAATTAAAATTTGAGTCGGCGCTACCAATTCAAAAATTGGTTTTAAAAATGTTTTAAGTGCGGAAGCGGCCGGGGAAAATTATAGTCTAAAACGAACGGTTATTGGAAAACCGGATATACGTAAGCCTATGGATTTATGACAATTCGGAAAAATAGAATCACAACACAAACTATGCTTATCAATTATTTACTTCAGTTGTAAGGTTACCTAGTTCCAATGATTCAAAATCAAACCAAAACTAGATACACAAGTAAGATAATTTTGGTTCAAGCAATATGTCAAACACTTGGTGTGCAAAGACACTCCAAGTGATGTTTATGTTGAGTAAGTGATTTCAATCAGCCTAGTACAACGTTTTGTTGTACGTTAGAGTTAAAAACAGCGTTTTAATCTCTTACTCAATTGATATCACAATTTTGACAATAGAGCTTACACAAAAATTACTTATTTGAGCTATAACGAAAATGCTAAAAATAAAGAAGACAAGTAATTTGGTGAGGCAGTTCCCCCGTCGTCCTCGCTTCGGGGTACGTCTGCCCTCAATTCTAAAACTAGAATTGAGATATATTGAATATATATCACCTGTTTGAATGTACAGTTTATACAAGGATTGAGCAGCAAAAATTACAACAAAAATCTCTATGTGTTAAAAGTTGCCTTCACTCCTTGCCCCTTGATTCAAGATGAATCAAGTTCTTCGATTTGTGTTGATGGACCTCCGATTCCAGCCACCTTATTGAAGAACACGTTGTTGTTCAAACCTTTGGCTCCGGCTGATCTCAACAGCACCAAATTGAACCCGAGATCTTCCCTTCAAAATCACTGAAGCCGCTACTAGACTTGTGAAGACCAACTCTTCACAATCACCTTCGCTCGATTGATCGTTGATGAAGAATCTCGTCCAAAAACCCCCAAAATTCGAACCAATCTTGGAGGGCAAAACCCCAATGGTTTTATTCAAGAAAGAACCTGTCGCAATCTTCAACCCGAGCTTGATTCTCCAATCTAAGCCTCGAACCTTATCACCTTGAATCTCTTACAAATGCATTTCAAAAATGATTGTGTGTAATTGAAATGTTGTAAGATGTTGAAGATGAAGATGATGAATCTTGGACACCTATTTCACTCTTTCTTGTTTTTGAACACATGAATCAAAAGAATGTCAAATGTTAGTAGACACAAGTGTTTAAGCAAGTATATATAGTGCCCACAAAATTCAGGACATAACAGTATTTCAAATATGAGAGGGAACAAATTTAAAACAGTTTTTCCGCGCGAACGGTCGACCATAACAGGTCTGTGTGTGGACGCATGGCCTGTGATGTTTTGAATTTCTGGAAATTTCATCAGTGTGCGTCGACCATACAGTCGGCGTGCGCTGACCCGTTGAAATTATTTTCCTTTGTGCGCCGACCCTATGGTCGACCAATGCTTTTATGCGTTGACCCGCTGGAATATCATTCCTTCATGCGCTGACCCTATGGTCGACGCATGCTTTGTGCGCTGACTGATTTTCCCCTTTTTCTGATGGATACGCCGACCCTATGGTCGATCCATGTCCTGCAAGCCTGAAAAATTTCATTACTTTGAAGTTTTTCATGCCTTTAGTCATGATTGCATTTTGTCAACTCAAAGTATATTCATTTTAGAAAATTTAAGACAAGCAAAAGGAGAATATGATGGGTGATATGTTGCATCTGGTTTAGTGGATCTGGAACTCATACTTTCCAGTCTATCCTGGGAATTTGTCATCATCGAAACCTGCATTTACCAATGTCTTGCAGATTTGTGTGATATGTGGCGATTTGCCTCCACAATCTCCCCCTTTTTCATGATGACAACCTGTATACAGTTAAAACACCAAATATGCAACGTATACACACAAGTATACACAAGCACACAAGTATACACAAGCTCCCCCTTTCTTTTGCACTATAAGGCTGTAGAACAACAATCATCAAATGTTGTTAATATCCTGAACTGTCAATATCCTGACTTGGCTTTGGTGTTTGCTTGCTACATTGTCTTCTCCCCCTTTGACACCATCAAAAAGAGAAGAGGAACGCATCAAATAACAGAGTACAGACAATAGGTGATAGTTAATTATCAAACTTCACACACAAGCATGATAATGAACAAAAATCTTGAATTAATAGATAATGACGAACACATGTAATGAAAGTCCAGGCACAGATAATACAAAACAAATGAAAAGTACACAGACTAAAACATATAAGCAAATATGAAATATGCAACCATGAATCTAATAACCACGACCCCGTCCTCGTCCTCTTCCTCGGTATGGAGCATCTGGATTGTGGTAAGGATCCGAGAAGTCCAAAAAGGCTTCGACGGACATGTTGAGATGACTAAGAGCGTTGGTGATTTCCCAATCTTGCCGCTCATGTGATTCAACCAGAGAGTCAATACGGGCGTCCATCCGAGTAGAAAAAGAATTGAACCTTTCATTTTGGGCATGGAGGTCAGCTCTAATCTGCTCCATCTGAGTGTCTTGATGCCTTATGAAGTTTTGTTGTTCTAACTGCATTGACTGCATCATAATAATGACTTCGGAATTATCTGAAGGCGGAGGAGGTGATGAGTGCTCAGAGGGTTGGTAGTCTTGAGGGTAGCCGTGATATGGGTCATAGAATCTACCCAAGGTAGTCCAGCCTGTATATTGCCAATCGCCCCAGCCTTGATTTGTAGAATCTCCTTCTTGTTCTTCTGATTGATATGAGTACTGGACCCAATCGGTATTTGTAGTCGTATCATGGACTGGAGATTGATGATAATCGTGAGTCCCATAGATAGGTTCTGGTATCTCTGCATCGGTGTTGTCTTCTGCATCGTCTTCTTCACCTTCCTCTTCACTTTCTTCTTCACCTTGTTCGTCGCTTTCTTCTTCACCCTGCTCTTCACTTTCTTCTTCATCAGAATCGTTATCAGGAACCAGAGGAATATTAGCCCGTCGGACAAATCTATATGAACGACGTTCAGCACACCAAAAATACCCCATCATTGCAAGGGTTTTGGTGCTAAATTCTTTATCTGGGGAAACTGATACACATGGAAATGTTAGATACACAACATTCGCAGCAGCAAGAATTTCTGAGATGAACGACCCATAGGCTAAAGCAGTGCCTCTACTTGAGTCTCTCAGAGCAAACATCCTGCTAGCAATATAGTAAGGCCAATTTATTTTGATCATGTTTTGCAGAATGTAGATAAGATGTACCTCAGCTTGTTCTACACGCAAAAGACCACCCTTCTTCGGTCGTAGAGTACGAGCGACAATCCACTAAAGGATGCGCTCCCTGTATTGAGTTTCCCGGCTGTGACCGATCGAGGAAAAGCATCGCTGTTGACAATTGCCTCTGGATAAGGTCGTTTGAGCATTCCATTCAGAGCCCTCTTATATTCATAACCCGACACCGTACGAGTGTCAGTTACCTCATGGAGAGGTGGTGCATCAGCATCAACAGTCATATCAAAATATTTGTTCCATACTTCAGAATTGATATTAACCAGTCTATTTCCTACAGATGTGTGAAAGTGTTGGTCTTGAAAGTTACCTCGCATATTTGTGTAAAACACTCTGACCAGATCTTCACTGTACTTTGTATTACACTCCAGGAAATTGACGAACCCTTGAAAGTCTAATAGGGACAGAAGCCGAGTGAGATGCAAGCGCTCACTTGTTGCATGGTAGAAAGCATGTTGTGGAACTATGGCCCTTTTGCTGAGACTTTTGTTGAAGTTTTCAACCGCAGGAGGATGAACAAGAGAAACAGCAGTAACCGGAACTGAAGCAGAGGATGAAGATGCTCTTGATCTCTTACCGGTAGTTTTGTGGAGAGAGGAAGCCATTGATGAAAAGTTTTGGAGTAGTTTGAAGAGAAACTTTGAAGAAAATGATTTGGGAGTAATGTTGGAGAAGAGGAATGCTTGGGTCTTTAATAGAAGAAGATGTTAGGGTTTTTGGGAAGAGGGAGGAGACAAGGAGACAATATAGGTGACTAGATGCAATTCACAAGATGAATGTCATATCAAAGCATCACAACACATTTAATGCAGGGAAGAGGGAAAGTGGAACGGTTTTCAAACGAGAAAATTTCTGGGTTTTCAAGCGAGCCGTCGACCATAGCCCTGCATGCGTCGACGCATACTGTTCAGTTTTTGATCATTTTGAAAAATTTACAGCATGCGTCGACCATTGTCCTGTTTAGGTCGACTCAAACCTTCAAAAACTCAAAATTTTCAATTTCAAGTTATGCAGAATGTCACACTTGCCTATTTATCATGCCTATTCATCTTTTCACAATATGACATGCATTCAACACACATAGTATCAACCAGCAACAGTCATATCCATATATAAGTACCATGATTGTAGAACGATATAGATGTTTTCAATTCATGAATGCTAAGAGAGAGAAGAAAAAGAAGGAGAAAGGAGCAATATCACCTCTATACGAACTACTCGAGTTAATCACAGATTTGTACTTGCAACAAACTCAAAGTGATTGTTAGTGGTACAAAAACATAGTTGTTAGTGGTACAAAAACTTAGCAATTGTTAAACCCGATCAGAAATATCGAGAATACCAAGTTCTCGACAGATATGAAAGAAGGGCTCATTGGCTAGCGGCTTTGTGAAAATGTCCGCTAGTTGATTTTTAGTATCGACGTGCTCAAAGACAACGTCACCCTTCTCTACATGGTCCCTAAGAAAATGGTGTCGAATTTCTATGTGTTTAGTACGCGAGTGTAACACTAGATTCTTGGTAAGATTTATAGCACTGATGTTGTCACAAAATATTAGAATACGTTCTAGTTTCAAATTAAAGTCCAATAGTTGTTGTTTAAGCCATAAGACTTGCGCACAACAGCTACCGGCGGCTACGTATTCCGCTTCGGCGGTTGACAGAGCAACAGACACTTGTTTCTTGATGTGCCAACTAACCAGAGAGTTTGAAAATAGGTGACATGTGCCACTGGTGCTTTTCCTATCTGATTTGCAACCGGCAAAATCAGAATCAGAGAAGCCTACCAATGAACAATCATTACCCTTAGAATACCACAATCCATACTTCGGAGTACCAGATAGGTATCGAAGTATGCGTTTGACAGATTTTAGGTGGGATTCCTTAGGACATGATTGGTATCTGGCGCACATACACACGCTAAACATAATGTCAGGACGCAAAGCAGTGAGATAGAGAAGCGAGCCAATCATAACTTTGTACCTTTTTACCTCAACATCTTTGCCACTTTCATCTTTACTCATGTTTGCACACGTTGGCATAGGGGTGTCTATGGCTTTTGCGTTTGCCATGTCAAATCTCTTGAGAAGATCCAAACAATATTTTGTTTGGCTCACGAATGTTCCTTCCTTCAGTTGCTTGATTTGTAACCCGAGAAAATATGTGAGTTCACCCATCATACTCATCTCGAATTCACCCTGCATAAGCTTAGCAAACTCTCTTACGAGATTCATGTTAGTGGATCCAAACATGATATCGTCAACATAAATTTGTACAAGAATTAAGTGTTTTCCTTGACGTTTAATGAAGAGAGTAGTATCAACCTTTCCTCTTGAGTAGCCTTGATCAAGTAAGAATTTGCTTAGTCTCTCATACCAAGCTCTAGGAGCTTGTTTAAGACCGTACAAAGCTCTTTTCAATTTATAGACATGATCAGGATACTCATGAGACTCAAAACCAGGTGGTTGAGCAACATAGACTTCTTCATTTATAAACCTGTTAAGGAATGCACTTTTGACGTCCATTTGAAATAACTTAAAATCTTTCGCACAAGCGAAAGCAAGTAGAAGGCGTATAGCCTCGAGTCGGGCAACCGGCGCATAAGTTTCCTCATAGTCGATGCCTTCCTCTTGGTTATACCCTTGCGCGACTAAATGCGCTTTGTTACAAGTTATTACTCCATTCTCGTCCAGTTTATTTCTAAACACCCATCGGGTGCCGATTACTCGATGACCTCGTGGAGGAGGGACAAGGTCCCAAACCTCATTTCTAGTAAACTGATTTAGTTCCTCCTGCATTGACAAATACCAATGTTCATCGAGTAGGGCTTCCTTAGGGTTTTTAGGTTCCATCTGTGACACGAAAGCGAAGTAATAACAGAAATTACTTAGCTTAGCTCGAGTTGTTACACCCTTTGTGATGTCTCCAATAATGTTTTCAATTGGATGGTCTTTAGATGACTTCCATTCTTGAGGAAGATCGTCGTTTGAAGGCGGATGAACTTCCTCTGTTGCATCACGGTGTGCATCCTTATCCTCCTCAATTTTGGCTTTGTCAGGTTGATCAATCCCTATCTCGCCACTTTTGAGTATGTCTTCAGTGGATGTACCTGCACCATGAACAACACTATCCTTTCCGACATTTCTCGGGTAGGACTCATCAAAGGTAACATGCACAGACTCTTCTACAGCAAGTAATCGTTTATTATATATTCTATATGCTTTACTCGAGTGAGAGTATCCGAGAAAGATACCTTCATCGGCTTTGGAATCGAATTTGCCCAAGTTTTCCTTTCCATTGTTTAATATAAAACATTTACATCCAAACACGTGCAAGTGAGAAACATTTGGCTTTCGCCCTTTTAAGAGTTCGTACGGTGTTTTGTTTAGAATGGGGCGAATAAGTACCCTATTCAAAACATAGCACGCCGTACTAATTGCGTCGGCCCAAAAATATTTAGGTAAACCACTTTCGTTAATCATTGTTCTTCCCAATTCTTCTAAAATACGGTTTTTGCGCTCCACAACCCCGTTTTGTTGAGGAGTGCGTGGAGCGGAGAAGTTATGATCAATACCATGGTTACCGCAATATTCTTCAAATAAGTGATTTTCAAACTCACCTCCATGGTCGCTCCTAATGGACACTATGTTTGTATTTAACTTATTTTGGGAAAGCTTAGCAAACTTTTCAAAAGCGGCGAATGTATCACTTTTACTTACTAAGAAGATGGTCCAACAAAACCTAGAAAAGTCGTCCACTATTATAAACCCGTAATAGTTTCCTCCTAGACTTTTGATCCTAGACGGCCCAAACAAGTCCATGTGTAGAAGTTCAAGAGGTCTCGTTGTTGAAATTATCTTTTTGGATTTAAATGAGATCCTCGTTTGCTTCCCTTTTTAACAAGCATCACAAAGGTGATCCTTGGTGAACTTTATTTTGGGAAGTCCTAAGACTAGGTCTTTTGAGACTACCTTATTGAGTAAGTCAAAATTAACATGCGCTAAACGCCTATGCCATAGCCATGAGTCTTCACTCATAGTTATGAGGCATTTGTCGCTTGTTAATGATACTTCATTTAAGTCAAGCATATATACATTGTTTACTCTAAAACCATTAAACATATTCTTCTTATCATTTTCATGCACAATTTTGCAACAATCTTTTGAAAAGGATACATTGTATCCTTTGTCGCACAATTGGCTAATGCTAAGCAGGTTATGTTTAAGGTTTTTGACAAGCAATACGTCGGAAATCATAGTAGAGGCGGGATTACCTACACTACCTTTACCTAGAATTGCTCCGCGGTTGTTATCACCATAAGTTACATACCCTTTCTTCTTAGCCACAAAGTCTATGAATAAGGATATATCTCCAGACATGTGTCTTGAGCATCCACTATCGAGAACCCATCTTCTCTCGGTGGTCTCGACACATTTCACCTGTCAAAACATAATTAGCACAAGGAGGAACCCAATGGCATATTGGGTCCTAATAGGTTGGCGACAAAATGGTTGCTTTTGGGCAACCATTGGTAGATGCCTTTAGGAACAAGAAATCTCCTAAACCGGCATTTACCAATGGAGTGGCCTTTCTTGCAACAATATAGGCAAGCAAAATCAACTTTAGAGACACTTTCACTTGCTTGATCCCTAATTACATATGCATATTTTTGGTATGGGTTAATCATACTTTTTCTAAAATCCTTTTTATCAATAGCAAATGTAACTTTAGGTTCAAGTGCCTTGTTTAATTTGGCCTTGAGGTTTCTAACCTCACCTTGCCAAATATGACAAGTATCACACCCGAAATTGAAAGGATTTCTATCGTCTTTACAATCCGATTCATTGCCTTTCACAATGGAAGCCTTAAGGTCCTCTAATTTCTTTTCGGACTCTTTAACTTTATGCTCTAAATACGTAAAAAAATTCTTATTAGAAGCAAGTTTCTTGAAGGCTTCAACTGCTTCATTATGTAAGGCATGAAATGCGGTTTGTAATTCTGAATGCGACATATTTGAGGACTTATCATATTTAGAGTGACGTACCTGTTTTTTCTTATTTTTCTGATTGGCGGAGAGGCATAGATTCACGGACTCTTCTTCATCACTAGAGCTTTCATCAGAGGAGGAAGAATCGCTGTCACTTTCCCATGCTATGTACGATCTCCTAGGCTTTGATGCTTTCTTGTGTGATTTTGATGATTCCTTGTCCTTTCCCTTTTTATTCATTGGACAGTCCGGTTTGTAGTGACCGGGCTTTCCACACTTGTAGCACGTCCCTCTAGTCTTTTTACCTTTTGAGTCATCATCCTTGGAGTGTCTCGATTGTTTCCGGAAGTTTACCAAGTTTTTCTCGGAATGTTGGATGTCGTTCTTTCTCACGTAATGGTTATACCGTTTAACAAACAACCCCATATCTTCGTGTGTGTTCTCTTCTTCTTCGTCGCTCGAGGAATAATCATGTTGCTCTTTTGCTTGAGACTTCGAGGAGGAAGTCTTGAGAGCTATCGATTTTTTTTCACTCACCTTCGTTTTGTCTTTCTTTTCCATCTTTTCACGTTGGTCTAAGCTCAAGAGTACCTGTTCATGCTCTTGTAATTTGCCAAACAATGTTGTTAAATCTAATAAGGTAAGATCATGAGCTTCTTTGATGGCGGTCACTTTAGGCTGCCATTCCCTGTTAAGACATCTTAAGATCTTATTAGTAGCAATATCATTGGAAACAGGCCTACCTAATGAATGTAAACGATTGATGAGATGAGTAAATCTCTTTTGCATGTCAACAATGGTTTCCCCTTGCTCCATGAAAAAGAGATCAAACTCTTGAGTTAATGTATTGATTCTAGCCAACTTAACATTGTTTGTCCCCTCATGGGCTATTTGTAGTGAATCCCACATGGCCTTAGCAGTAGGACAATGGGATACACGATAGTATTCATCTACACCTAATGAGGAGATTAAGATGTTTTTAGCTTTCCAATCATAATTGTATTTTTTCTCATCGTCATCGGTCCATTGTGCTTCAGGCTTTGGCACAACTACATTATCCGCATTGGTCATAGTAATTTCTATTGGACCATTGAGGATAACGTTCCATATTTTTCTGTCTATGGAGTTTATATGCACACGCATACAGTCTTTCCAATAACTATAATTTTCACCGTTGAAAACAGGAGCCCTATTGTACGCCCCTTTAGGTTCGTTTGCCATTTTCTATCTCGTTGTATTTGAAGCACCAAATAACCGGAGCTCTAGATACCACTTGTTAGACTATGGCACGGATCTAGAAGGGGGGGTTGAATAGATCCCCAATTAAAATTTGAGTCAGCGCTACCAATTCAAAAATTGGTTTTAAAAATGTTTTAAGTGCGGAAGCGGCCGAGGAAAATTATAGTCTAAAACGAACGGTTATTGGAAAACCGGATATACGTAAGCCTATGGATTTATGACAATTCGGAAAAATAGAATCACAACACAAACTATGCTTATCAATTATTTACTTCAGTTGTAAGGTTACCTAGTTCCAATGATTCAAAATCAAACCAAAACTAGATACACAAGTAAGATAATTTTGGTTCAAGCAATATGTCAAACACTTGGTGTGCAAAGACACTCCAAGTGATGTTTATGTTGAGTAAGTAATTTCAATCAGCCTAGTACAACGTTTTGTTGTACGTTAGAGTTAAAAACAGCGTTTTAATCTCTTACTCAATTGATATCACAATTTTGACAATAGAGCTTACACAAAAATTACTTATTTGAGCTATAACGAAAATGCTGAAAATAAAGAAGACAAGTAATTTCGTGAGGCAGTTCCCCCGTCGTCCTCGCTTCGGGGTACGTCTGCCCTCAATTCTAAAACTAGAATTGAGATATATTGAATAGATATCACCTGTTTGAATGTACATTTTATACAAGGATTGAACAGCAAAAATTACAACAAAAATCTCTATGTGTTGAAAGTTGCCTTCACTCCTTGCCCCTTGATTCAAGATGAATCAAGTTCTTCGATTTGTGTTGATGGACCTCCGATTCCAGCCACCTTATTGAAGAACACGTTGTTGTTCAAACCTTTGGCTCCGGCTGATCTCAACAGCACCAAATCGAACCCGAGATCTTCCCTTCAAAATCACTGAAGCCGCTACTAGACTTGTGAAGACCAACTCTTCACAATCACCTTCGCTCGATTGATCGTTGATGAAGAACCTCGTCCAAAAACCCCCCAAAATTCGAACCAATCTTGGAGGGCAAAACCCCAATGGTTTTATTCAAGAAAGAACCTGTCGCAATCTTCAACCCGAGCTTGATTCTCCAATCTAAGCCTCGAACCTTATCACCTTGAATCTCTTACAAATGCATTTCAAAAATGATTGTGTGTAATTGAAATGTTGTAAGATGTTGAAGATGAAGATGATGAATCTTGGACACCTATTTCACTCTTTCTTGTTTTTGAACACATGAATCAAAAGAATGTCAAATGTTAGTAGACACAAGTGTTTAAGCAAGTATATATAGTGCCCACAAAATTCAGGACATAACAGTATTTCAAATATGAGAGGGAACAAATTTAAAACAGTTTTTCCGCGCGAACGGTCGACCATAACAGGTCTGTGCGTCGCCGCATGGCCTGTGATGTTTTGAATTTCTGGAAATTTCATCAGTGTGCGTCGACCATACAGTCGGCGTGCGCTGACCCGTTGAAATTCTTTTCCTTTGTGCGCCGACCCTATGGTCGACCAATGCTTTTATGCGTTGACCCGCTGGAATATCATTCCTTCATGCGCTGACCCTATGGTCGACGCATGCATTGTGCGCTGACTGATTTTCCCCTTTTTCTGATGGATACGCCGACCCTATGGTCGACCCATGTCCTGCAAGCCTGCAAAATTTCATTACTTTGAAGTTTTTCATGCCTTTAGTCATGATTGCATTTTGTCAACTCAAAGTATATTCATTTTAGAAAATTTAAGACAAGCAAAAGGAGAATATGATGGGTGATATGTTGCATCTGGTTTAGTGGATCTGGAACTCATACTTTCCAGTCTATCCTGGGAATTTGTCATCATCGAAACCTGCATTTACCAATGTCTTGCAGATTTGTGTGATATGTGGCGATTTGCCTCCACAAAAGGGTGTTGAAGAAAAAGGTTCGAGAACTAGCACATTCATCTACAACTTTTATATGTCCAGCGCCGATGAAATACAAGCCAAAGAGGGAAGTTAAGAAGAGCAGAAACGGTCAAGAGAGTGACGTGCATTGTGATCTTTCACAGTGGGAGTATGATGAGGGCTCACAGGGAATTCAGACTACAAGTAGATCATGAACAAAAACCAATTGGAAGTCAACCGTCAAGTATTCCGGCTAGAACTAAATCATCCACTGCATCTTCAAGAGATGTTTACTTGTCTCAATTTTCTGATTTCTTACATCCATACATTGATGGCATTGTTGATGTGGGTGATGATGAAAATTATGGTTTTCTGGCTATTGTAGTTTTACTTGGATATACTCAAGTTCATCAACACCCTCAATTGTTTTTCAATTTGTTCTGTGACACGGTCTCTACAGTTAGGAATGCGTTACGAGTAGAACACTTTGGTGCGCACGATATTGCTAAATGGATGATGATTCCTGATATGGGTTACCCTATTGCTTGTAGATATAATGCCATATTGCTCTCTATATCAAAGAAACTTAACATCACATTTTTCCTTCTCGCCTTAGCCCCACCTATGTATACGAGCAGACATAAAATCATTGATGTTGATTTTGTCAACAACAATCATTGAGTTCAGATAAAATTGAAACTTGATTGTTCATTATCTTTCGTTACTAATCCTTGGAGACAGTACTATACTGAAGATGCAAAAACTTAGAAATCAACAAATGCAGGACGCATTAGGCACTGAGAAGATGAAGTTAGGAAGTCTTCCTAATTTATTTTTAGGAAGTCATCCTAATTTATTTTGTATTCTTGTATGTAACCGTTTTCATTAAATGTATATATTTCATTGGATAGTTTTTTTTATAGAATCAGTTATTCTAGAAAAATTAATATAGGAAAAAATGAACAATTTTTACTCACTGTATATCAAAAATTTTACAATTTTCTGGCAAATACCGGAAATTCCACAATTTTCTTAATTTTGTTATAATTCTCAAGATTTTCACAATTTCCAATAAAAGATTATATGTTTCACCGGAAAATTCAAAAGTTCTGGTATGTATATACCAGAAATTTCAAATTATCGGTGCTTTTGCCTTTGTTTTGGTAAAAAAAAAAAAAAAGTAATTTTCTCAAATTTTTGATAAATACTCAAAATTCCGATATTCGATGAAGGGTATAGTGGTAAAATTGCTCTAAATGTGAGGGTGTCAAATACAACTGAGAGGTGGCAAGTTAAATGCTCCAATCCTCACCCTACTAGTCGGTTTTGTAGCGTTGAGTTAAGCCCAAACACACATTTTTAAGAGGTCTATTTGATTATATTTACCGTGTAAGTCATACCTTCCCCAAAAATGTATAACAAGTAACTTAAAATATATGAAAGATCATATGAAAATGAAGTGAAAGGAAAAAAAACAAATTTTATTCAGCTTTCTCTACAGTCTACACTACAAATACAACCCATTGGTTTGATCCTTTGATCAATCGCTGTAGTACCCAACTTTCACTCTCCCTCTCTCCCCCTCAATATATATATGTAACATGCCTATACTATCTATTCTATTCTTTAAGGTGAGAGAATGGTTCATTCAAATATGGGCAAAAACAACTAACTGATAGGCTGAGCAAAACCGCCTCGAAAGAAGGCTAATTTACATAACTTAGCATTATCATGACATTGTAACTTTCCTAGATGTGGTGGTTCTGTCTTTGTCATCTCATGTTGCAGCATAGTGGTTTACCTTGATGTTGCAATTTATCCCACATGCATGTCATTTGTCTCGGCGATTGGTAATGTGCGGTGTAGTAATCTTCGATGCAACCGAATTGGCAGAACTTGAAACTGTGAACATATTCTACTTCTTTTGAGCTGTTGAATTTCTCTACCCACATTCCCATGCTCACGTCTTCCATTTTAAACAACTGCATTGAGTCAGTTAAATTAGTTATGGGTCAAGAGATTTTCGCGGCGTGTATCAGAAGATTCAAAACACAGACTTACTTTTAATCTTTGCTGTTCAAATTCGGATACAATGAACTGAGCAATGTCAGATGAGACGATGTAACCTGGACCGTTAGCATAGGGAGGATACTCTTCCTCTATCCATTCCTAAAAGTTGTTCAAGAAAATGAAAATTAGAAATTAAACATGTCATATGCTCTTTCCAAACATCTCACAGGTGTTTTTGGCCGGTAGATAAGTTCAAATGATCGCCGCAGAAAGCAAGCAGAGAAACCAAAATAGAAGATATACCTCGTAGGTTACAGCCCATTTCCCATCGCGAAGAGGCCTGTGATGGTAATTCATATTTCCCATATAAAGGCTTTCATCACTTCCAAATTCTCTTGTCTCGCTTATGATAGAATCCACTCTAACAAATGTGTCATCATCACACTTCATTATATACTTGGCAGCCACTGTGCGAATCTGCAACAAACCGTGTTCGTCAACAACCAATAATATCGCAACTTAACAATGTATACAAATACGAATAAGCAGCATTTTCTCCTCTCCGATCATTTACCCCATATTCACATATAGCTATGGTCTTCAAAACAACAAGGTCATAATGATCCATGTACGGGACTATAATAATATCGCCGAAATACTCAGCTTCTTTCTTTATTTCCACGTTTATATCTTTCCTTGTATGCTATAATATGCAAAATAGAAAAACAGTAAGATCAGAACAATGTGTAAACTATTTGTGGATTTTTTTTATCATTATTGGTGGTGGATAAGATGCGGCTACTCTTACCAAGGCTACGAAAAACCGAGCCACAATATGTGAGGATTTGATTAGCTTATGTTGCATCCATGACTTCCTAACTGCCATACGTTCTGCAAAATGGTTTCCAGCAGAAAGGATACCAATGAAAAGCTCGACATTCACACCAAGAATAGGTGGAGCCTTCCACTGAGGAAGCAATTCAAGATGCATCTGCGGAGCAAAGCTAGGATGTGATGTAGGTAAGGAAGCAGCATATATAGAGTGCACATCGACGTCCCCATTAATTGATAGTCCAGTAGCATCCTCAAGAGCAAAGCCCTGCAAAATGTGAATACAAGATTCATACAGCAAGAGATATCGAATATAGTTGTGTTATTTGAACATCAAAATGACTTGTGTTATTTGAACATCAAAATGACACTGCACGTGCTGTGTTGTGTTGTCTCTTACTTTTGTATCTTTTACAAGTTACACATTTCAAAATTATGCACAAAAACCAAAGAACTGTGTATCTGACATCAAAGTTTGTACTTACTGTGCGATATGGAAAGGACGTCACATGCCTCCCATCCACAGTGATATGATAACCTTCCAAGCCAGCACTTATGGTTAGAACAAATAACTTCCCTTCAGCAAAAGGAAATGGCCAGTCCACATGCACGACTTTTTTCCGACCCATTAGTCTGTTCAACCACCATGTCGCCTTCCACTCTTCTGATCGGTTATCATCATCGTGAATCCATTTTTCACATTTCACCTGTCCATCAACTTCATAACATGACAAAAATCAGCAGAGAAATTAAGGTCCCTTGTAACAAGACATCCAACAACAACAACCAAGACTGATCCCAATAAATGGAATCAGCTACATGGATCAAATTCCACCAAAATATTTTATCCAAGACCATGTTTCTATACAATTCGTTAATCTCGAGATCTTTCTTACTAGTTTCTCTTATAATTTTTCTAGGTCTTCCTCTAGCTCCTCTAGTTGTTTGACTCCTCTCCATCTTATCTACTCTCCTTAAAACAAAAACTACCGTTCTTCTCGCTACATACTCAAACCACCTAAGTCTACTTTCTACCATTTTTTCTACTATAGGTGCCACCCCAATAGACTCTATAATATTATCATTTCTAATCTTATCACGTCTAGTCTTACCACACAATCAACACAACATCCTCATCTTTGCTACACTTAGTTTATTCTCGATTTGATTCTTAACCGCTGCACTGTACAACATCTCAAGTCTTACCGCCGTCAGATAAAATTTTCCCTTCAATTTGACCGGTATTTTTGTCACATAAAACCCCAAAACCCATCGTCCATTTCAGCCACCCAACTGGAATTTAATTGTTTACCTCCTATTCTATTTCTCAATCGTTTTGTATTACATATGTAGAAGGAGAAAAATAAGAAACAAACCCTGAAAATGTAATCATTCAGATAAGAGAATGAGCGAATAATATCAATAAAACTTGATCCTCAGTCATCAAAAACTATAGTATTACATTATCACCAATGATCCGCATCTTTAGAAAAGTTGGACTTTTGAGATAGAATTTACCAATAGTCAAAAATAATAACCACCCTAAATTTTTTTATAAAAGTTGGACTTTTGAGATAGAATTTACCAATAGTAAAAAATAATAACCACCCTAATTTTTTTTCATTAATTGGAGTCGGCTACATGTATTAATCGGTGCCATAAGCCCCTATCACAAAGTCAACTACATGGATAAGTCAAAGTCACAAATTCCTATCACTTCTTAAGTCCAAAGATAAACCATTCACCTCTAAATGCATCTTAATTGTTTGACATGCAATTTTCTTTAGTCCATGTCTATGTCTATCTCTAGCTATTGGACTATTCTTCATTTGACCAGAAACTCCCTATGGCGGCTAAGTGTTTTCCACACACCCCAAACCGCCTAAGACAACCCTCCCATCTTTTTTACAATTGAGGGCCAAACCAATTTTATCACTAAAGATTCTATTTGTGAAATTGTAAGACTATAGGACCTTCATAGAAACACATGATACTCAATCTCCGTTGTAATGAAAAACCTCTTATCCAAAACTCAATTGAAAAACATGAAATATGGTATTGAAAGAGTTGATAACATGACTCTCCCTAGAAAGAAAGAAAACTAAGTTCGGTTCCTGTGATTGCCCATTCGGACAGCCTAAACCCGTGTAAGAAAATCAAAATGACCTCGCACCAACTTGAGGATCAGACGTATCGCAGCCTTAAAGGCCTAATCTGCGGGGATAACAGCACTAGTTGGCATTGAAAGACCCTAATTCAAGTATAAAACACAAACACAAACACATGCATGTATATAAAAAAGGAATTTTCAACCTTACCAGTTTCCTCATCAGCACGAGACTTCCATCCCTCACAACGAAGAGCAGTACCCCATTGCATCCTATAACAAGTATTCTGCTCAATAACAGGCTTCCCACTCCAATCCCCTTTAAGCCTGGGATTAAAATGCAATATCTTTGGCGGTTCTTCATTATCAACCGCTTTCAAACCCTGCAACTCCATCATAAACTGCGAAACCATCACAGGCTCATCACCATCTTTCACAACCCCAATCTTCGAATCACTCTCCCCATGAGCCCAACGTGGTGTCCCCACAACAGTCACATGAGACCAAAGTGTCAACCCACAAGGCAAAACCATAACCCCTTTCATCTTCTCTCTAAACTCAAACCCAGAAACTGAAACCGAATTCAAACAAGTATCCGAACTGTTTTCGACTCTAAAACCCGAAAAGCTCTTAACTTTACCACTCTCAACTTCCTCCCATAACTTCTTCCCCGAAATGTAAGCTTGTTTTGCTACCTTCTGAAGCTCTGATGCACCATCAAAACTCTTGTTGAAGCTCAAAGTTGAAACTTTCTGTAACCGAAACCCAAAGGGTCGAATTTCTTGGCGGTTTTGTTCTGCCAAAAGCGGCATTGAGTCGGTGAGAAACCCAATAGCAACTTTTTCTGAACCAACCCCTGCTTTGAAAGCTAAGGGAATTTCAAAGCTCATGAAGAGCATGTAGATAAGCATCAACAACGTGAAAATTTGAATCAGTGTGAGTCTATTGGATAGTGTAAAAAATTCAAGCTTTACCTTCTTCATCTTTATATTTTGGTTTTAACTTTAACTACAAAAATGGAAGAAAATTTTGAAAATTTGAAGAAGATGGAATCAATAGGTTTGTTGAAAAATGGAATTTGGGGAAGATTGAAAAATGGTTTCTTGTTGCAGTGACATGAATAAATATAAATGCAGAGAGAACAGAGAAAGGGAATGAAAATGAAAGCTTTGATATGCGTTTCTTATTATTGTAGTAACTTGGAAAAGTTATTTTAAGGAAAGTTTAGTTTAGAAATATAAACATTTGACTCAAAAACAATTATATTAAAAATAATGTATAACTTTTCTAGAATTTTTAAATTATTAATTTCAATACAAAATTTAACTTTTTAGCATTTTATTATTTTTACTTTTATGAAGACTTTTTTATTTTATTTGTTTTCATTTTATTGATTTCCTCGCATTTTTTCTTTCTTTTTAATACTTTTTAAATAAAGTTTTAGTTGTAACAAAGACTAATATATTTAAATATTTCTTTCAATCCTTTTAAGTCATGGATAGTTGTGCAAGAATTTAAATATAAAAATATATATTTGAATCTACAAAATTTTACTTATTTATTTTTAATAAATAAAATTTTAATCACTATATTATTTGATAAAAAAATATTCTAATTATAATATTCTTTTAACACTTGTTAACCGACTCTTATCAATTATCAAAATAAAATATGAGTCAAAATTATAATTATAAAAAAATATTCTATATAATTATAGAAAAGAATGAGTTTAAGTTATCAGTTTTTTATTTATCATAAAAAAATTATTTTTTACATACATTATTTAATGAGTATATATAGATTAAATACATTAACTATTTGATGTATTTAAAAAATAATTCTTTTTATCGAAAGAATTATTAATGATATCATTTATCAAAGAATTATATATGGACTAGATTCATTTATTATTTAATATATTTAAAAAGTAAATTTTTTGTTATAATAAAAACAAAAGAAATTATTAATGATATTCTTTTTCATTAAAGGAGGAAAAGAAAAAAATTGAACAAATCAATTGGTTAATAAAAATTTTAGACTAATATTATTGGATGGAAGTTTGGTGGATATTCTTTCGGAGGATATTTGCTTACATGTATTAAGATTGTGGGTTTATATAGGATAGTTGTGAAAAAATTGGACCATGAATAGGGTTTATTATCTAACTTTTACGAAATTAAATCATAGTTTATTTGGAAATTTGGTAAAAAAAAACAAGTTTCTATTAATATTTAGGGATTAAACTCGAAAATCTCTCGAAACATATTTGTTTGTGTGCATTTAAAAATTTGAACAACATCTTACTGTTGAAATCGAAAGATGACATTTGAAAAGTAACAATGCACTTGTGAATAAGAATTGAAACACAAGGTTTTGAAAACAAAAGTGATTGGAAAAGAAATGCAAGACGAGATAAAATAACAAGAATTATAATGCAAATTCGAAATGTAATTTAATGCAGGAAAAGAGTTTGAATGTAAAATTGCTTGAAATTTATAAATAGTGGAATGCATACGTATATTTTCTTCACTCGTTTCTCAAATACGCAAATACATTGAGTTTACAGAAATATGAGTACAATTACGGACCCTTTATAATATGAATGTGAGTCCCTTTATATACTACTCTAAAATAACTACCTAAGAACGGACGGTTAACTCAATCACGAAACCTTTCAATCTCATGCAGTCGTTGCCTATGACGAGTTTCCACGTGTCTTTGAGTAACCGTATGCGTCCCACTCTTTCCACACCATTCAAATATCTTAACTACTTTTACTAGTCATCAGGAATCAACCCAACTACGTCGAAATCACTAAGATCGATGACGTTGGAACAACACACTCTGTAGTACTTTCCACATGCAGTACCTATTTAACATTGTTTCCATTGTAATGATGAACTCCAATCTTAGCCAACATAGCATAATACTCAACCAAGCGATAACCAGCCAACATACTCAAAATTTCCACTAAGTCCTGGATTTTAATATTGCTCATCGACTTCCAACTGCGCAACTAGTGACACCAAGTATAATCTTCAACATTCATTTAGCTCTTGATTTCTATCTGACTCTTTAATTTAAGCTCTTGGCATATTTATTGTCTTCACTTGCCATTTATAGTTGATTTGAAAAATCCAAGGTAACAAATTGCTCCCAAAAGGCCATGTTTCGATTTATATCAGACAAGAGAGACATGGGCTTTTTTATCGTATTTTTCGACAACGTTTTCACTTCTGCCAACGTCATTGTCATCATTGCTCTTTTTATGGCGCATTGTCATTTTCAATGAGATCTGCTCAGAATCTTATCATCACTTCTACTTCCTAGGAAGTCATGGGTGTGCGCGTCTGCAATAACTGCCCCCACCCACATCAATGCTTCGGTTCGTAACCCGCGAAACGTTTTAGGAACCCCCCACGCGGATGCCATGTGTCTGATTTGGGACATGCAATGAGAAGATTATAAATACACAGTTTTAGCTCTTTTGTTCTTTTTCTTCACTTCAACTTCTTCCATAGCAGGATTTAGGGATTTACGACATGGTTAAAATTTCTAATACTAGCCCTAAGTATAACCCAACCATGTTATTGGCTTCGATCTTCTTTTGGGAAGAATCGACCAACACTTTCCAGTTTCCATGCGGTATGCTAACACCGACCTTATTCAATTTGGCATCCATCACAGGCTTAAGTCCTTTTGGCGCAACTTTCACTCCGACCCTAGAAATCAACAATCAGTTCACCATCGAATGCTTTAGTTTCAAGAACTTCATCCTCAACAATCATGACAAGGAAAACACTAAAGTCTTCGACCAAGAGCACATAGTTTTTTTTGACTTTTTGGCTATCATACTACGTTTTATGCTCTAGTTCTATGCAAGTGGCTACAAAATTCGTACATCTAGCCATCCAACTTCGTGAAGGTCGAAAGATGTCTTTAAGCAAACTCCTCTTGGCTAACCTCTACCAGTCACTTGGAGAAGCCTCCTACAAACTAAAACATCTCCCTAAAACCAACAAGGCTTACCTGATCTTAGGTCACTTATGGCTCTTACAACTTTGGCTAAACGCCATTTTCAAGCCAAAACATCATATAACCACCTCCTCGGGCTCTGACTACTCTGCAAGAAACTTCTTTGTCGAGGATATTCATGAAATACATAAACTTATTTCTTTAATCGGCCGACTTTACCTCATTTATGGCTCCGTTTATGGATCGTCGTGTAGGTTTGTCCTTGCTTAGGAACAGATTCCTAGGTGTTTCTTCTTCAGCAGTTGTCGTGTTGAAATCAGTTTAGGCAGCCTTTTTGACCCTTACACTTCTATCTACAAGGATTGAATTTGGAACTCCGTGATATTGCTTCGTTGGTTATCAGCCCAACATAGTAGCCAGACAATTTGGCTTTGGCAATTTCAACCCCGCTCACTGTATGTTTGGGAAGAGGACATTTGTTGGTCGAACGTAAATTCAGTATCACAGACTACAAATCTTACACTACATTTGTCTGCATCCAAGTCCTTGAACTTCCTACATTCCAGTTTCAACAATCATTTTATATGACAGTCGAATTCCAAGTTGGTGGACGAAGTATTTTATTGACCACTTTTCAGAAGAAGATTTTCGAAAGAGGCTTTTAGTTGCCTTCTCCGACATGCCAGAAACTCAAGAACAACAAGGTGTGTGTATGTGTGTGTGTGTGTTGTGTGTGTGTGTGTGTCATTGTCTTTTAGCTTATTTTCGTTTATGCCTTTCTCGTAGCTCGATTTTAATGCGAATCTGAAGCACTAGCTGACATCAATATCAAAGGACCTTCTAGCATAGGAGAAGCGAAGAAAGCAGAAGAGCCCAAGAAAAACGTATTTCTTTCTTCTTTGATTTCTTTATTACTTGAACTAGTTTTCACAATTTTACTTTTCAGAATTGAAAGCGCGATCCCGACTCCCCTACAAAAAAATCCAAAAATAAAAAGAAGTCTACAACCACCTTTGCACAAGTACATCCTTGATATCCACTTTCTCTTGTGATCTTGTAAACAATGTTTATTTGATTCGACTTAGTCTTTCCAGGATACTTCAAAGCCAACAACGATTCAGGATGAAAAAGAAAGCTCGAAAGAGATAGAGGAAACTTTTATCTTCTCAAGGTTGAAACTTAAATCTCTCCCAAGCGGAATGCCAGTCAGCCAAAGAAGAACACTCCCAAAAAATCCAAACTTAAGAAAGATAAGCCACGTCAACCATTGACCCTTCTACCCAAATCAAAGAAAAGGAAGTTGTCACAGGAACAAATGCGGAAGATAAAGAAGAAAGGAAAGAAATAACTCAAGACCTTCCTCCCTGAAATAATGAAGAAGGCAGCAAACTTAAAGACAAGTCAGTCAAAGAACCTAAAACAACTAACTCCAAGGTATCTTCAATGCACTTTGTAGCACTCACATTCAAAGAAAGAAAGTGTAGTTTAGAAATATTAATATTTGACTCTAGAAGAAATTATATTAAAAATAATGTATAACTTTTCTAGAACTTTAAAATTATTAATTTCAATACAAATTTAACTCTTTAGCATTCTTTTTTTCTTTTCTTTTTTTAATTTTTAGCTATCTTCAATAATATGAAAAAAAATATTTTATTTGTTTCCATTTGATTGATTTCCTCTCATTTTTTCTTTCTTTTTAATACTTTTTAAATAAAGTTTTAGTTGTAAAAAGACTAATGTATTTAAATATTTCTTTTAATTCTATTAAATCAATTCAATTGATAGTTGCGCAAGAACATTAAATATAAGAGTGCAAATTCGAACTTGCGGAATCTTATTTATTTACCTTTGAAAAATGAAATTTCAACAACGATTATACTACTTGAAAAAAATATTTATTTCAATTATAGCATTCTTTATTAAGAAATGTGGTTGGGCCTAACTCAACCCTACAAAACCGGTTGGTAGAGTGAGGATTGCTCCCACTTATAAACACATGTTCATGTCATATATTGTCCGATATGGGACTCTTAACACACCCCCTCACGCTCAGGACTGGACAACTGAAGCGTGGAAATAAATGGCGGGTGGCTCAATAGCGGAAACCATAGAAGGTGGCCCACCGGATCTTAAACGAGACTCTTGATACCATGTTAAGAAATGCGGTTGGGCCTAACTCAACCCTACAAAACCGGTTGGTAGAGTGAGGATTGCTCCCATTATAAACACATGTTCATGCCATATATTGTCCGATATGGGACTCTTAACATTCTTAAACACTTGTTAGCGGACTCTTATCAATTGTCAAAACAAAACATAACTCTAAATTTTTAATGTAAATTTTTTTTTCATATACTTATAGAAAAGAAAGAGTTTAAGTTATCTCTGCTCATTATTTATTGTAAGAATTTTTTTTTACATACATTGAATAATTAAAGTATATGGATTAGATACATTAATTATTTAATGTATTAAAAAAAATTCTTATAATAAAAATAGGAGGAATTATTAATGATATTCTCTCATAAAGGATAAAAAAAAAGTTGAACAAATTAATTGGTTAGTTAATAGTTTTAGACTAGCATTATTGGATGGAGGTTTGGGGAAGTTGTGAAAAAAAATGGACTAAAAACAGGGTGTACGACCTAACCTACACATACTTAGGCCAAATCAGTTTTTTAAAAATAGAAAATGCTTAAATTTTTTTATAAGTTTATTTAGTTAAACAGATTAGGTCATATGCTATAAAAATAAACATAACGGTCTATTTAATAAAATATGAATAGTTTTGTATTTTTGTACTTAGAATTAAAATATAAAAATAAAGTTTGGGTATCTTGAAAAACATATGAAAATAAACTGAAAGTTTTTTATAAACAATGTCATAAGCTGTTTTAATAAGTTCTCCCAAACAAAATATTTTCATAAAATGTATGCTACTAGATAAGATCAGATAAGTCGATACAAACAAACATTTAATTTCATTAGTCTTTTAGTATGTTTAAACATTAGTTGACTTGCTTATTTACATATGTTCAAATAAAATAGGCATTTAAGTAGGATAGTAGGCCAATCAAACCTTCGAAAAGGTCAGACTCAGGGCTAAAAATAAGCTTATGATAGACTACAAGTCATACTTAGGCTTTGAAATTTTTAGTAGGCGAGACATAGGCTTGGAAAAGTCTAGCTCGGCTCAGTATATTCTCCCTTAGGCATAAGGAGTACTAGACCCCACAATAATTTGAATTTTGAAATTATGCGGTTAACTGAACCAAAATTTAATGATTTTGAAAATGAACAATATCACAAGTATTAGGAAAATAGTAGTGTAGGAAAACTTGAAACTTGTGGAGAAGATATGACTAGGTAAAGTAAAGATGAGTGTCACAAATTGATAAGAGAACTTGAGAAACATAGAAGAAAGATTGAAAAAATTTGTTACCATGTTGATGCAAAAAATATAAATCATTTTTCAGCTCCCTAAAGACACACTAGTTCCCTTCTTGTTCATGGTGATATATTTTGGGAACAAAGAGTCACAACACACTATTATAAAAATGGTGATCTTGATACTCGATTATACCATGTTGTAGCTGTTGAACCTTGTTTTATAGGTGATATATTTTTAACAAGAACAACAATTATTTTGAACTTTTGATTATAACAACTAATTGATAATGACTCCAATGTCTTCTAACAAGTCAAGCATAAGTGATTAAGCGGATAAAGATGCAAACCTAAGTATTAAGGTTTGATGGACTTAACTATTTGATGATGGAAACCTAAATGGAATATAAGCTCAATCTTCATCTTATATAAACTCAAGTAAGTGTCTACAAAAGAAAGCATGTGACAAACTCTTGAAGTACAAGAAAGTCTACCTTAATTTGAATGAATGTTTTATAAAGGCAAAATAGAATTCTCGTAAAAATGTGTGGCTAAAATACACACACACACACACACACACACACACACACACACACATTAAAAATTGTTTTCAAAATGAATTTACTTAAGATGATATTTTCTAAAATATCTTGAAGTTGTGTCAGATGAATTGGGAGCAGTCAGAATTGTTATGGACAAAGTTTTATCTTTTTTGGTAAATTGTAGCACATATCTAATTGATTAAATATGTTCAAAATTGAGCTATAAGCAATTAAAACAATGCCTTAATGATGTACAACAACTATATATCTTTTCTTTCCTTTTTTTAAGTGGTAATCGATTACCTATGAAGTTTCTAATTGATTAACATTAGGTTCTAATCGATTATACTGTCTTAAAAGGCATTAAAATTAATTTCCTTTTTGAACCAATCTCTAGCCTATAAATAGAGGTCCCTTCCCTCATTCCATTTCATCCATAATCTTCTTTTGACACTTCTAACTCTCTCTCTAAAAAATTTATTTTACTTTCTCTCACTAACATTTTAGTCGAAGTGCTTATTTGAGAAAGTCCTTTTGTGAGTGAGGATATTTTGTAATTCTGGAAGGTTAGAATTGTAAATTTACCAAGGTGATCTTTTGTATACAACTTGGTTAAATATTATTCATTTAGGAATTATTTTGGTTATAAGTTAAACCTATAAAAGCTTTTGGTTTGGGGATTGTGTAATCAAACCCCTATAGTCAGTGATTAAAAGCTTAATAGGTTTGAGATTAGCCTGTGGCCAAATCTCATTGGTTCTTGGTTAGCTCGTGGTAAAACCAAGGCTAATTAAAGCTTAGTATGTGATAAAAGCTTGGATAAGGTTTGTGATTAGCCCGATATTAAAATCTTTCAGGTTATTGGTTAGCCCGTGTAAAACTAAGTTTTACATTTTGTGAGCTCAGCATATGGTAAAAGCTAACAAAGGTTGTTTAGAAGCTTGAAGACTAATCGCTCCAAGAATCTCGTGGAAAGAAGACTAATCACTTCGATCTACCATTTGTGGAAAGAGGAATAACCGCTTAAATCCACCGTTTGAAAGAGATGACTCAAATTCCAAATTCTAAGTCTTGCGTTTAGGTCAGAAGTCAACAATTTTTCCTTGTATAAAGGGGTTCGTGAGTTTTACCTACTAAAATATCTCAAATTTTATTGGATACTCTCAAGATAAATTGTTTGGTAGTGGAGTATGTCATTTTATCATTTGGCCGAACCTCTATAACCTTTGGTGTTCCTCTTTTTCCCTTAACTCTTTATTTTCTACAATTTATTTTTCACTTCTTAATACTTGAATGTTTTTCAAAATGTATTTTAACTCTTATTTTAATTCGCAAAGATTTTCAAGACCATGTTTTTCGGGACCATACAATTTACCCACTCTTGTGCGGGAGTCACATGCTCAACAAGTGGCATCATGGTCTAACTCCTATTTAAGGACTGATCATCTTAGGAGGAATATGTCTTTTGACAAGAGATATTTTCTAAACTCACTACCATTTTTCAATGATAGTAGATTTTATATTTGGAAAGCTAGGTTTAGAATGTTTTTGCAAAGCATAAATCATGAATTGTGGGAAACAATAGTCAATGGTCCATTTATCCTTACTCATCAAGTAAATGATGAAGTAGTAGATAAACCCAAGTCCCTTTAAACCGAATAAGAAAAGAGAAAATTTGAGATAGATTGTAAAACCAAGAACTTTATAATAATGTCTCTAGATGATATTAAGCTTCATTATATTCATCTTTGTAAAACCACCAAGAAAATGTGGGATACTCTTGAAATGATATATGAAGCTCTTCGAAGTATCGAACAAGAGCATATGAACATGCAAGGGCAAAGAAAAATCTACCACTCTTGGATATTTTCCAAATTTTAGGAATATTGGAAAGTATGATGGAAATTGTATCACTAACAAATATCTAAGAGTTAAGAATTGAAACTTTAATCCAACTCTTAAATCAAAAGATGGAAACCTTCATGAATTTCAAGAAAAATCAAGAAAGAAGGAAATTATAGAGAAATTGAACAAATTAGTTCAATTAATCAAATATGGAGGAATACAAACCGAAGAATCATCAGCATACTTCTATCATATAACTTCAGTAGAATCCTTCAAAAAAACGTACTCAATAGTTGAACAATCTTTGGAATATTCAACATCAAATAAAGGTATCCTACGAGGAAGATGAAATATGCTTAAAGGTATCCTACGAGGAAGATACTACTAAGGTAGCTAAACCCTCTTACAAACAACTGTTTAGAATGAATGCTTAGCTAGTGAAAGAAAATGAAAAACTTAGGGAACTCAACTTAGTTCTTAAGAAATCTTTAAAGTCTCCTAAAGAAGTTAATAAATCTTTCAAAATAGAAATAAATAAGATTATAAACTCAATAGAAGAATGTAAGAGGTGTGACTCCCTTATAAAATAAGTAATTAATCTTCTTGAAACCCTAGTAAACTTTACCCAAGAAAAGTAAAAGCTTAATTTAATCATATATAGCCAAAATCTTTCCCTAAATAAAAATGGACTAGGATTTTAAAAGTATAGAAAACCTAGGTAAGATAAGGAAAAAAAACGTCAAGTGCACACACTATTAGAGACTAGGTCACATAGAATCTTTTTGTTTTGATAAATTGAAAAGATCTAAAGGTAGCAACCTTAGATCTTCTAGAACTAATGCACCTGGGCTCTAAAAAAATATAGGCATCGAATGTGAAACCTTAATGTTTTGCAGGTACGCTTTACAGCTCGAAAATTTAGCAATTATTAACGAAGTTGTACAAAGTAAGCATGTAATTTCAAAGTACACAATGATTATGAACTATAAGGATGATCGGTGATGGAAAATATCAACCATTGTGATCAAAGCATATTGATTGAGAATATCTCAAAGTTTATGATCCTTAGTGATCAACTGAACAAACATGCATGTAACAGACTTGTTCATTTTGTTGTTTATACTAACTCTCACGTCCAAAGATGTGTAGAGAAGGATACACCATAGCATATTTGGTGTTTTTCTCTTTGTGGAGAAGTTTTTATCATGATTTATTGATAAATAATTAGATAACTCTGATTAAAACCTTAAAATAACGAACTTAATTTTTTGCTCATCTCAATAAATTGTTTCTTAACCCAAAAGATGAGTATTTTAGTGAACTATATGAAAGTGGTGCAAATAACAACAAATGGGGGTGCTAAAAAGTGAAAAATTCAGCACAAGCCCAACATGTACCAAGGAAGCTGAACAGGCCCAATCGATTAACACATTAGATTAGAAGATCTTGGCACACTAAATTCTAAATCAAATCCAAGCTAAACTTGTACCTCAAGCAAATCAAATCTCAAAATTAATGAAGATCACACAAAATCCTGAAGAATATGGAAAACTAACTGATTAGAGATCTTAGATAATCGATTAGCTCACTTAATCAAGAAAGATTTCAATTTGATCTCTAATCAGCACAATCTAAATTTAATACTTACCGAGAATACACAATCAAATCCTCAGATGACACGCTATAAATAGGTATGCTCCTTCAGTCTCTTGCATTGCATATTTTTTTTCAAACCTGTGAGTGAGAGATTCTTCTTACAAAATCATCATGAACCCTTAAAGACTAAGCTTTTTCATCCCTTTCCCTGACTTCTTCACTACCAAACAACAAGAAGTAAGATTCTTTCAAAAAATTCCAACTGGTCTCTTATAAGAATCCACACCCTAGATCCACAAGGCTTCAAAGAATGAAAATTCTTCAAGACCTTTGAAGAATTCAACCTATCCACCTTCTCTGTATGCCTTTAAAAAGGATATCTCCATCGTTGGTAAAAATGTTCTTCTCAAATCTTCATATCATGATGGAATAGTTAAAAGTGAAGTAAAATGGCATAGGATAACTCTTTTAGTGGAATAATTTAAAGAGATACTAGGACTTCCTCATGAAGATGCAAACATTAAAATTGGAGACAAGGTAAACAAATACAACTTAATAATTGTTGCATCCTCTATTATGAGGGAACCATCTCATCCATACCCCATCACTTAGCTTCTAGATACATCCATCTTGAGAGTCGTATGACTCATTATATGATTAATCACATACTTTTCCCAAGAAAAAGTAACTCCGGCCTCATAACCCAACCTGACGTGGAAACAATACGGTTAACAGAAAATAAATTAAATCTAGTCACCAAAATTTTGGAAGAGACAGGATACAACTTTGGAGATGAAGAGTTAAAAGGAGAGACAACTATAATTAGAAAATTTGTCTTACCATCAATGAAGTTTGAGATCGTGGATGGAAGAATAACTGAAAAGTCCCCATAAAATAAGAAGAAAAGAAAAACCAATAGAATTAGACACTAACTTTTGTAGAACTTTTGATGATGACAACTAATTGATGATGACTCCAATGTCGTCTAACAATTTAAACATAAGTGATAAAGCGAATAAAGATGCAAACCTAAGTATTAAGGTTTGATGGACTTGATTATCTGATAATGGTAACCTAAATGGAATATAAGCTCAAGCCTTGTCTCATATAAACTCAAGCAAGTTTCTACAAAAGAAAGCATATGACAAATCTTGATGTGCAAGAAGCCTACCTTAGTTTGAGTGAATGTTTTGTAAAAGCAAAAAAGAATTCTCGTAAAAGTGTATGGATAAAACACACACACGCACACACACATGAACGCATGCATGCACGCGCGCGCACACACACACACGCACCCAAGCATGCATGCAAACACACATACACACGCGCGCGCGCACACACACACACACACACACACACACACGTACACATGCACGCACGCACACATACACACACACACACACAAACACGCGCACATATGCAAACACACTAAAACTTATTTTCAAATTGATTTTTCTCAAGAAAATATTTTCTAAAATATCTGGAAGTTATGTCAGATGAATTGGGAGCAATCAAGTTTGTTGTGGCAAATTTTTTACCTTGTCTAATCGATCAGAGCACTTGTCTAATCGATTATATCAATTCAAAATTGATCTCTAAGCAATTACGACAATGCTTTAATGATGTACAACGGCTAGATATCATTTCTTTCCTTTTTGTAAATGGTAAACGATTACCAATGAAGTTTCTAATTTATTAGCATTAGGTTCTAATCGATTAAATTATATTAAAAGGCATTAGAATCAATTTTCTTTTTGAGCTAAACTCTAGCATATAAATAAAAGACCATTCCTTCATTCCATTTTACCAGAATCATGTTTTGACAGTTCTCACTCTCTAAAAATTTTCTTTTACTTTCTCTCATTAATATTTTCTCCAAAGTGATTATTTGAGAAAGTCATTTTATAAGTGATGATATTTCGTAATTATGGAAGGGTAGAATTATAAATTCACCAATGAAATCTTTTATATACACCTTAGTTGAATGTTATCCATTTAGGGATTGTTTGTGTTAGAAGTTAAACCTGTAAAAGCTTTTGGTTTGGATATTGTGTGATCAAATCCATATTTAGGCTCAAGCTCAGTCCGTGATTAAAAACTTGATAGGTTTGATATTAGCCTGTGGTAAAATCTCATAGGTTCTTGATTAGCCTATGGTAAAACCAAGGTTAGGTTAAAAATTAGCCTATGATAAAAGCTTGGATAAGGTTCGAGATTAGCTCAATATTAAAATCTTCTAGGTTATTGATTAGCCCATGTAAAACTATGGTTTAAGGTTCGTGAGCTCAACCCATGGTAAAAACTTACAAAGGTTGTTTAGAAGCTTAAAGAATAACCACTCTAAGATTCTCGTGGAAAGAAGATTAACCGCTTCGATCTACCGTTTGTGCAAAGAGGACTAACCACTTTAATCCACTGTTTGGAATAGAAGACTCAATAGCCAAATTCCATGTTTTACTGTTTACGTGGGAAGTCAACCAATTTTCCTTGTATAAGGGGGTTTGTGAGTTCGACCTACTAAAAGATCTCAAAGTTTATTGGATACTCTCAAGATCAATTCCCAGGGGAAAAAGTACGCCGTTTTCTTGTTTGATATAACTTCTATAACTCTTGGTGTTTCTCTCTTTCCCTTAACTCTTTATTTTCCATAATTTATGTTCCACAATTTATTTTCCACTGTGATAGACTTAACTAAAACTATCTTAAGTATGTTCTCATATATATATATATATATATATATATATATATATATATATATATATATATATATATATATATATATATATATATATATATATATATATATATATATATATATATATATATATATATATATATATATATATATATATATATATATATATATATATATATATATATATATATATATATATATATATATATATATATATATATATATGGATTCAGTCAAATATGGATATGATAGATTATGCTTTGTGTGGGAATTATGGATTACTTTGTGGTTGTGAATGGAAACAAGGTGTGATCTAATGTTATGGGATGTGGTTTGAGACAAGAGACTCTCTGTCTATGTACTTATTTATTCTTTGTTCTAAAGGCATCTTACTGCTATTTAAACAAGCAAGAGCTAGGGAGATTTATGATATCCAAATTTGTAAGAATGTTATGATCATTCCCATATCGTTTTTTGCTAATATATTGCTTTTTATTCTTTATAGGAAATGAGAACGGAGCAAATATGTTGGAAAAAAATTCTTTCCACTTATAAAAAAGCTTATGGGTAGGCCATCAATCTTCTAAAAAAATATTCTTTAGAAATATTGTGCAAAATGTCAAGACTGCTTTAGTTGATATTCTAAGATTTCAGCAGGTTCTAAGAAGAGGAAAATACCTTGGCATACCTTCCATGATTGGAAAAAGTAGAAAATTAACACTCAAGTTTATAAAAGATAAAGTTTGAAAAAATATCAATTCGTGGAGAAATAAGTGTCTTTCTCAAGCGGATAGAAAAATTATGATCAATTTGGTCTTAAAATCTATTCGGACATATGTGATGAGTATCTTCTCGTTTCCAACTTTCTTAAGTGGCGACATTGAGAAGATGATGAACTCTTTTTTGCAGGGGCTTAATCAAGATAAATTTAAGGGTATTCATTGGCTTTCAAGGGACAATCTGTTTATGCATAAGAATGGGGGAGTTATAAATTTCAAAAATCCTAGTGCCTTTAATTACACCATTTTTTGTATACAAACTTAGAAGTTCATGACTAGATCAAGTAATTTGATCACACGTCTCTTCAAAGCTAAATATCTTCTTCATTGTGATTTTCTTAACTCAACCATTGGACACAATCTACATTATATATGGCGTAGTGTTTCAGACTGACCCAATGGCTAGGCATGACCCAATCCGCTTATACTCCCACAACGACCTAATTACCTAAGTCCAATCACTTAGGGGGGAGAATTTACCTTTCTGCCCCTCCAATAGGGAAAGCTAACCAGTTTACTCTTGATCACAACACTTCTGCTCAATAGTCTCTGCCCGTCACGCACGGTTCCACCATTCAGAAACAGCCAAGGCACCTGTGCCCGTAACTACGCCTCTACCCGTAGTAACGGCTAGTTATGGGCATGTCTGCCCATTCCAACGGCTAGTTCTGGTAGTTACCTATTCTTTGGGAAACAGTTATCTCACCCCAAAAATAGGGACCAATGGCCAAGCGCTTGAGGCACTATAAAAACTCTCTCATTCGAGAGGGTCAGGTATCCAATATTCACCCTAATATACTCATATTCTGTACTTGCTCTATCTTTTGCTCGTTCTCTTAGTTTAGCATCAGAGTGCCTTGCAGGTACACCCTCTCATCCTCTTTCACACCTAGCATCACAGACGATTGTCTTTGGCCCACCTCAGGTTCTGATCAACCGGTAAGATCAGTGGCACCGTGTGCGGGAATCTTGTTTTCCCCGTCTTTTCTCTTTTTGTAGACACAAGACCAAAACAATTTTTCAAATTTCTGATCATGGCCAGCCATGACAATAATCTTGATGCCTGTAACTCTGCTTTCCTCCCTGTCAGCAAGACTGATGATGATGGAGCAACCACTTCTCATGGTAGCGACGTCCTCCAACAAAGAGACAGAGCCACGTCTCCTTCATCCCCTATTCACGCAGATCACAATGAAGCCCCGCTCGTAGCACCTGTCAGTCCTAATTCTGCCTAGCACCGCCATGGCCATGGCGGCCCTCCTTGAGGTTCTGAACAAGACCAACCTCCTAATCCTCAACCAGAACACGAGGGTTGGAGCATTAGAAGATTCCAGTCATCCAAGATCCCCTCCACTGAGGAAGGAGCATCAGCGACCATGAAGTCCTCTTCCCTAGCATGAGAGGAACCGTCAGACACCTTTGGAGCTAGAGACCCTGACCATTCACAAGCGCGACCATATATCTCCTCGGAACCCGCATTCTCCATAACCCAAGAGGATCAGAAGAGGCCACCAAGATCCAAGGGCCGAGCACGAACCCCATCTTTCCGACGAGGCCGCCATCCTACATACAGACGGAACGCCCGTTCCCCGTCTTGGACCAGCAGCATCAGTGACGACGAGCCTCGCGGCCCGTAATCCCAAGAGATTATTGCCATGTGCCTACCGAAGGGACTAGAGAAACCCCCCTCTCTAGGAACATACGGTGGAACAATAGACCCCGACGAGCACATCAAAAATATCGATGCGCTGCTCAATTACCATGACATCCAGGGCGCTATCAAATATAGGTTATTCCCGACCACACTTAGGAAAGGGACGATGACCTAGTACAAAGGACTTCTGATGATTCCACCACCTCATGGAGACAACTGGGGAGACTGTTCTCCAGACACTTCACGACCTCTCGCAGTCATCCGAAGACCAAAGCCTCCCTTGAGGCTATCATTTAAGGGAGAGATGAACCCCTGTGAGTCTACATTGAAAGGTTTAATAAGGAAGTCGTCCAGGTTTCTATAATCGATGACATGAAAAAGTTTATGCTCGAATGCGGGCTCCGTCCCTGCACCGAATTTACTAACGGCCCCCAACAACGTTGGATGCCTTCCTCCTCAAAGCACAAGTGTACATTCAGTACAAAGAGAAGAAGGCTACCACCTCTGCCTGTGATTCCAGGCACAGGGAGAATGCTCGACCCTCTAGGTTTGATGAGCCCTCGACATCCCGTCAGGGAGATAAAAGACGAGAAGACTGTCCCCGTGAACCTCGGAACGACAAAGGATCCTTCGGCCGGTTCCACGAGTACACCCCCTTACAATTTCAAGGGAAAAGATCCTTAATGAGTGCACCAACTCAGAATTCCGGCAGGCGGGAGTCCGGTTCCCAAAGAAGATATCGTCCAAACCTAACACTGATAAGTCTAAATATTGTCGGTTCCACAAAATTCACAGCCATATGACTGAAGACTACATCCACCTGAAGGATTCCATAGAGATACTCGTAAGGGAAGAACATCTGAAGCAGTTTTCCAAACGAAAAGACGCTCCTTGACCAGACGCCCAGGAATCCTAAAAGGTCGAGGAAGAAGTACCTTCCTCCGAAGAAGCCAGCCTTCAGGTCGCTATGAGTATCTCGCGGCCTAAAGATTTATATATCCCTGAGGGGCTCAATGCCCCTCCATATTTTTCCACGTACAACACGTGGGATACATTTCCCTCCGCCACGGTTATCTCCAGAGGATGCTTCAATAAAGTTACGGTAGGGTCCGTCAAAAGAAAATTCAAGCACCTTATCAGCAACAGCTCAAACCGGAACTCCATCCTCGATAGGTCCCGGGTGTCGCGGTGAAATTTGGATACCAAACTATTGATTAGTTTGAATCTTATATTCATTTTGCAACCGAACTTTGATTTGTCCAAAGGAAGGGATAAAGATCGAAATTCCCACAATGCAATGCAAATGCAAGCTAGATTGTTTAGGTTCGGGGGTTGGTTAAACTTAGGGAAGGTACTAGCATCCTAAGTTTCTGTAGTACTCTACAGGAACCTCTTGTTTTATATTTGTTTATTGCTAAGTGTTTATCTGCTTAAGGTTTAAAGACCTAGGGGTTTATTTCTAAGTATACTCGATAAGATGTCGCATCTTATGCCTACATATCCTTACGGGAGTGGAATCAGAGTATTTTGTAGTTCACCCTAAAGGGTTAGAGGAGTTCTTTGACTGTGGTCAAAGTTCCTACGGGTTTAGGGTAGTTATTTTGATTGGGTTTAGGAGAAGAGACGAGTCTTCATTTTAAGGGAGAGATAACCACCACAAGTGTAAAGGGGGTTTGTAGGAAATGGTCTTTGCATCGTCTTAAGAAAAGGTCTTACATACTCGGATGATCGCCAAGTATGCCTTTGTCGCTCTTAAGGCAAAGTTCCTACATGTTTGTTTGTATTGTTGTGGGGGTGGAGATTATATCTCGCTTAAGATGATTAACATCTATTCTCTATTGTGTTTGAAAAGTTTTGTATTGTGTTGATTGTGTCGTTTCTATGTTGTAAAGATAAAGACAAGGTCCTTCCTATGGGGTAGGATCTATCCTAAAGATCAACTTGAATGGAATCAAGGATCATGGGGAAATGATGCAAGTGATGTGCACTACACACGATTGTTGAATCATGTGTAGGTTTTTCCTTTGGACGAAATGCGATGTATCAATAGATAAATATGGTAATGTGAATGCAATAGGATAAATTGCGTAAGAGTAAATTGCAGAAAGATAAACCATACACGAACGCATGAAAGCGCTGAGTGAGTGTGTGTGCATTGTGAATAAGATAAAGCAGATAAAGATAATTAGAAAATACGCATGAAAGCGCTAAGTGTAAGTGCATGTGTCGTGAGTGCACGATTGATTTTACGATGTTGATTAATTTTAATTGTTTGACTTGATTTTAGCAAAAAAAGAGTTGATTTTATAAGAAGATTGATTTTTGAGAAAAAGTTGCATTTCATCTTTTAAGTAAAAGTTGTATATTATCTTTATTTATTTATTTGCAAAAAGTTGTATAAATTACTTGAGTTTGTAAGAGAACGTATTCTTTTGATGAACTTGATTTTATATAAAAAGATAAATTAATTATGTTAATTTTAAATGAAAAGCCTTATTATTAAATATTTAGCCATTAAATTGAATTATGTTATTTTAGAAAAAAGGTTTTAAAAGTGATTGGATAAGTAATTAAATAAATTGGTGTATATATAAAAAAAGTTAATAAATAAAAGGTTATAGTAATTATTTTAATTTAAAAACTGATTATAATAGGTATTTAGTTCATTATTTTTTTTAAGAAAGGTTAATTATAGTTAATTTTTAATAAAAACTAATTAAGTATCAATTAAGTGGTTACGTGGGGGAATGGGGATTTTGTGCGTGTTGTGATGTGTGATTAGTGACCATAATACAATGACAAAATTACAAGAAAGATGAAACGAATAAAGAGAAACCCTAAATCGCAAATTCCCCCCCTCCGCCGTGATTTCCCGATTTCGGTTCTCCCCAAATCGATTCAAGCCATTTCGACTCTTCTTCTTTCGATTTCGCTTTCACTTTCAATATAGAACCTGCAACAATCACATCAAAATATCAATATCATAAGGGATTTCAATGTACACGATAGTTTTACCGAGATTAGAGAGCGGCGGCTGGTGTTGGAGTTCCGACGGCTGTCGTTCGTGGTGGACAGAGACACCTTTCGCGAGCTAAGACGAGATAAGTCTCCTAGCCTTGATTCCTCGGTTACGAGATTTGGTTTGTGGTAGCTCTAGGGTTTTGGGGTTCTCTGCTTCGTACGATGGGGGGTTTTTGCATGAAAAATATCTCCCTTCCTCCTCTTTTTCATCCCTCTTATATAGGCCTTTGATGGGGTCGATGCTTTAATTGAGATTGATTAGGAGTTTTTAAGGTTGATTGGATTTTCCAAATAGGGACAGACTGATTTTGAAAACTTCCCATCTTCGGATGATTGCGTATAATTGTTTTGACGATTTGTTCTATCCTTACTTCTTTCGTCCGATTTGTTGATGGAGCGTTACTTTCTGATTTTGGGAAGTTTGAAATTTTCCGTTGATTGTCTAAATTTGGGAACTGATGATGTGTCTTGTTGACTCTGTTGACTTTGAGTTAACGCCTTCTTTTTCTTCTTCGCAGGACAAAGTCTACACTTGATCGATGCTTAACGGGAAGGGAGTTGATGATGACACTGTCTGAGCTGCGTTGTTGTTTGCGAAAATTCCTTGATGCTCTTGAGTTAGTAGGGAGTTGATGGCGAATCTTTCGCTGTCCTCCTGGCTACTCGAGCTTCTGCCCGATGATGAGGGGAACTGAGGGCTGAGAGTATGGCTTCCTTTTAAACTTTAACTTTGGGCTCTTCTGTAATGAACTGATACGGCTGTCAAGGTTGATATTACGCAATTGATATTGCACTGTTGTCGTGGATGCTTTGCTTACAGATTGATATTTGTGGCTGAACTACTTTGTCACATTGACATTTCTATTTTTCAGGGTGTCGTTAGCAGTTCGGAGGCTATCGATCTTAGTCTTGGTGCTGAGAAAGGTTTGCGGTGGTAATGATGATTTGTGAATCTGAACCATTGTAAGAGGTTGTTGTTGTGATGTCGGTGATTGTGGCTAACTCGTGATTGATGATTGTCGCTGCTATGCTTGTTGCGCCATTCTTTGTTACCACATAATACTCTTGCTTTTGTTCTTGCTTTTGCTGCTGTTGAACTGACATGGTTATTGTTGCTTGTAGCTGATGTTATTGATGTTGTTGGTCGTAGCCTTGTAAAGAGTTAGTTGCAGCATGAAGTTAGGGTTGTTCGTGACTCTTACTGTTACGACTTTGGGCCGCTTTGTGGAACTCTGTTTGTCACGTCCGATGATGGGTGATCTGAGGACCATACTTGTCTTGACCAAACTATTAAGTTTCTCCTTATCTTTGCAATGCTGAACTTGATATTGTTGATGTTGCGGCTGGTGTACTTGTTGACGTTCCCTTGATGTTTGCCATACCCGTGGTCACTTGTAATTGATGAGGGACTTCTTGTTACGCTGATAAGCTTTTCTTCTTTCTGGGTGTTTGAGTGACGATGACACTACGTGTGTCTGAGCCTATGTTAATCACGTCTTCGAATCATGTTGGGAATTGCTCTGAAAATGGTTGCGTTAATTCGATTTTTCGACATTCGGTAGAGAGTTGATAATGGCTTCGGTCATAGTCCTCTCGGCCGCTCGAGTTTACGCCCGATGATGATTAGAAAAAACTGAGGGTTGAACCTACTTCAATGATTTCTTAATTCTCTTGACCTTCACTTTATGTCTGTTAATAGCATTTTGCAGGGATATCAGTGTTGGCTTTCAAATTCAAAACTCGTCGACGACTCCTCACTTTGATTCTATCATGGCTAACAGGAAACGGTAATACACCTCTTCACAACAAAGTGATTTTTACTGACATGTCATAAATGTCCTTCTCACTCCTTTAATTCTCTTTGCAGAAAATTCTATCTTAGACCCGGAAGCTGGACGCGAAATAAATCGGGGCGAGGCTTATATGCAAGGAGAGAACGGGAAGCTAGAAAGTAAAGGATATTGTTATGTCGTTAAAAACAAGTCTAGAGTAGTGCTCAACCGCGGATGCTCTTAATGAATTGTATTAGTTTCCAATAATACTTGATGTTTTTAGAATTAGAATCAACTTCACAGTTTGAATTTGTAACCCTCTTGAAATAGGAATGAAATTTGGTGTGTTTTTGAATAAATTCGGATAAAATTTGGTTCGCAGGTCTCAGTATTTTGCATCCATGTTTATATTCATAGCATTATCATGTGGCATGTGAGTAGCAGGGATTAGGTGATCTTGAACTTTTCAACAGTGAGCCACATGGAATGTACTTCTCTGAACAATTCCTCGGATTGCCTTCGAATTGTATACCTAAACAAAAGTCCTTAGACCTTCGAACTCCCTTGACATTGAATGCACGAGGTTGTGAAAACAGATATCTTTCATTAGAATTCAAGACAGCTGCACAGAGTTGTTAGTCACCATGAGCATGAATACGAAGTATAAGTTAAAATAACAAGTCAAATAAAATGCGCAAAAAGAGGTGGGATCTTACGGTCAAAAATTAGGGTGCAACAGATGCCCCTATTTAAGTTACTTCTATCCGGAGATATGGAGATTGAAATCTTCTTCTTGACGAGATAGGAAGGACTTAAATACAAACATTGCACGGATTTTTGGCCCTAAGATGCCACCGGATGCAAATGATATGCAATGATAAGAAAATGCTAGACAAATGATCCTGTGGAGAAAGGGCGCCACAGGGGAGGAACTAGACACGACACATGGGAAGGACAAACTCAACAAAAGGAGACTCCACGAGGACGGGAAACAAACATCACTGGGGAATCCTCAGAAGTAAAACAGTATCTCATATATCAGGGACATGGTGATGGGAAAGAAATTTGTAGTCGAGAGATGTACTTATCATAATGTTGTGGTTGGTAACAATCCAAATGAATTGAGTTGATGGTTCATCCTTATTTTTATTTTTCTCTTTTTTTTTGTTCTTCTGTATATCCTTTCTTTTAACTTGAAATAATAAAATGTATGACTTCCCCGAGCATCATGATAAGGATACCATGAGCTGGTCTCGGTCTCTGATGTCATTGTAGTTGTAGATGTTGTTGTAGTGGTAGAGCTTCCCCGAGCATCATGATATGGGAATCATGAGCTGGTCTCGGTCTCTAACGTCGAACTTCCCCTTGCACCATAGTATGGGAACCATGAGCTGGTCTTGGTTCCTGAAGTCGAAACTTCCCCTTGCATTATGGTATGGGAACCATGAGCTGGTCTCGGTTCCTGATGTCGAACTTCCCCTTGCACCATGGAATGGGAACCATGAGCTGGTCTCGGTTTCTAATGTCGAACTTCCCGTTGCACCATGGTATGGGAACCATGAGCTGGTCTCGGTTTCTAATGTCGAACTTCCCCTTGCACCATGGTATGGGAACCATGAGCTGGTCTCGGTTCCTTCCCGAAATGATGAAAACTCGTGAGAGCACCTTCATAGGGGGTTGTAATTTGTTGATTGTAGATGTAACTGTAGTTGTAAATTGTAATGTTGATGTAGATGTTCGGCTGTGAGCCATAGTGTCATTGTAGATTGTATGTTGTAAATTGTAGAACTGTAGAATTGTTGATGTAAATGTTGTGTAATCTGTAATTGTAGAATTTTGTAGATGTGATCTTGTACTTGTAATTGTAAATTGTAGATGCAGTTTGCATTGTATCGGCAAATTTGTAGAGCATGCACCGGGGATCTTCAAAAGGAGTTGTAAACCGGTTAATCTGTGGAGTGTCCTCTTGTAAGGAGATATATCGTTGTTTGTACTCGTAATGAACCCTCTGGGGAAGATCATTTTTTGAGGAGTATCTTTGTTGTAATTGTAAAGATATGTAAGATTGTTGTAGCAGAAATCCTCAAATGGGGAAGTATCTGTAATGTACTTTGTTTTGTCTTGATAAATCTTGAAATAATCCACTGGGGAAGGACAGATTGTCTTAAGGAAACCGTTGTTGTTGTTTTGAGAATAAAATCTGCCCAAAACGGGTTGCTCAAATAAAGAGACCTTCTGTCATTCAGCTGTAAGTTGTCGAGTGGATCTTGTAATATTGCCGGAGAAGTACCACATCTTCAATGGTGATCCTTATGATGTCAAAGTGCAAAATAAATGCACTCTTGATCAATGCTCAAATGCTGGAGATGTTCATAGCGTGATTGTTAAAGACCGAAGTTCAATTCGGGAAATAACCGAAGAGAAACTGTCAAACACGACTCAACCATAGAGTCATAAACTCCAATGGGAAAGTACTGAAACAACTGTCTTCCACGAGGATCGAACTTCGTGGGGAAATAGAAATATTGAGTTTTTTTTCTGCTTAGGGATGACAATTCTATTTGGAAGGAATAAGACACGCCCAAATACCCAAGGGTAAACGCAATCGAAGAGATAGAGTAAAACATACAAAGGATGCGCGAATGCAAATGAGTATGCTATCTACTTATATGATATGTGTATGCTTATGTTGACAAGACAGACTAAAGCAATGACCGAAGATGGGATAAACGTCTCGGAACAAACATCCGACCAATCTTCAAAGATAGAAGTATTACTGAGGATAGATGGAGAACCAAATGTAGGGTCCCAATCCTGCTTCAAAACTTCAAAATTCTCTTGAGGAAAGGTGATCAATCCATTTGGGGATGTGTCGTCTTGATAAGTTTGACATGTTGTATGAAATTGTAGATGGAGGTACCCAAACCGAAGTTTCATAGGGGATAAAATAAATATCCTGGGTCGTCATAGTTGTTGAACATGTTGGGGTTGAGCTTCCTGAGGATGAAATATACATCTTTTGCTCCAATCTTCAAATGCCCCAAGTCACATAGTTTAAGAGAAAAGTCTCGAGAGGATTTTATAGAAAACATGATGTCTAAATGCCCCACTGTTTTCAAACTCTCTAGAGATTCGCCGAATCTCGACGTAACTGCCCCTGATTGGCGATAAGTGAGTCCTTGAATTTCTTCTAGTTGAACCCAAGACTTGCGCGGATGGAATTTTCTTGGGAAGAATGACTTGCCCCAAGTCAACAAAGTCTTCAAATATCATCATCAATGTCTGTATGTGGTCTTTCTAAGATGTCAAGCGTATTTAGCACATTTGAAATATCCATTTTGAAATGGTTAATGCAACACGCGTTTGTCTTGAAGTTTTGAAAAGGGGTATCGCAATAACTTGTGATCGAAACCACTAGTTAGGATACAAATTGAATCATTATTTATAAAGCCGATTTAAATTTGAGCATAGCTCAAGGAGTCAGGAAACAATATCTCATCGAGTATGCTTTCGAATTAAACCTTACTTCAATCAGGACTTTGAAGGTTGTATATGGGCTTAATTTGTGACTTGTAGAATGGAGGTAGAAAGGGTTAGTATATTTGTGCCCACCCAAATTTTGAAAGTTGTTCATCATTCTTGATATTACCCTGCCCCAGGTTAAGAAAATGATGTTTCGGTTTGGGAGAGAGAGAACGGATCCTCAATCAAGGTTTAAAAGAAAGGGTTGACTATTTTGGCGTTTAGGAGGTTTTAAATAATGCCTTACATCATCAGTAGGGTTTTTATTCGAAGCATACAACAAGAGATCATATGTTTTACTTTATCATCCTCCTTCCAATTCTCTGTCAGAGCAAGAGAACGGGTAAAAGTCGGCGTTATAAATAATTTTGAAAAAAAAACTATTTGAGTGAAACGAATGGATTTCTTCAAGATAAATAGTTATTGCATTGCTTATTCAAAATAGAAAGTTCTTACATGCCAAATATGCTTTTAACCAAGGAAATAAACACACAAACAAACAAAAGAAATAGAAAGTTCTTCTGGAGTTTTCGCTTATATCAGCGTAATGGTATTCCATTCATGATCGGTCTTTCTCCTTTGAAGGTTAGCACTTCATTATCGATCATTTATTGAACTTTTCCTTGAAAAACTTTGCAATCTTCGATCGAATGCCCCAACACTCCATCATGAAATTCACAGCTGGTGTTTGGGTTGAACCACGGCGGGTGAGAGTTCATGGTTCTAGTCTTTCTAGGTGTCATTACCGAGTTTCGGATGAAATAAAACCATAATTGACGGTAGGTCAACGGGATAAGATCAAACCAATGGGTCTCTTCTTTCAGAGTATTCAGAGGTACTTTCTGATTCGGAAACTGTCTTCGAACATGTCGATGCTGATCTGGAGATGGCATCCTTCGTTTAGGAGGTAATTGCTGCTCGCGCTGAGCGGGCATTGCATACTCATGTTGAGGACGGGATACCGAAGCTGTGGATTCTCTAGGAGATCCTTTATCACCTGTTTTATCGGGAACTATTCCCAAACTGTAATTGTACTGCTTTACAAAAGCAACAGCTAAGTCTTCCCAAGACTGGATGTGATTCACTTGTAGCTTCATATACCATGTTAACGGTGCTCCACCCAAACTTTCTTGAAAGCAGTGAATCATTAGTTTGTCATTCCCAAGGTAAGCGATCATCTTCTGACAAAACATCATCAAATGATACCTTGGACAAATTGTACCTTTGTACACTTCGAAGGCGGGCATCTGGAATCCTGGGGGGACAACTAGGTTTGGAACTAGGTGCGGGTCATGAGCATGAAAATCAGGCGCACGGTTCCTCTTCATCATTTTCCATCGTTCCTCGAAGTCACGAAATTCATCCTTGAATGTTGTAAGCTCTGGATCGTCCATTTCCTTTTCTTGCACAGGCTGAAGTTGCATAGGAACAAAGTTGTCGGAGGGACGGCAAAGTGTCGGATTAGACCTTACTCTGAAGCTAGTCATGCGATCCATGTCTTTGTTCTCCTTACTATCCTTTAATGATACTTCCGGCTTGGTGAGACGGCGACTGACAGCAAAAGATGGAAAACCGAAATGAGCCACAACAAAGGAAGGACACATGCATAAATGTAAAATGCCATGCTAAATGCAGGATGTTAATGCATAATGCAGATGCAGGAGGAGACTTCAAGAAACTCAAAGTGTTTTTCAGTGTTATAATGTAGAATAATTGAAAAACTTTTTATTCTTGAGAAACACTGTAAAGCAAAGTACTCTTTTAAGAGTTTATTACAACGAAAGCAAAAGAAAACTTAGAACTCTATCCCACAGTCTTCTCTTTTGTGTGGAGCTCTTTGGTCAACTGGTCAATACGGTCCTGCAACGCAGCTTTCTCGATGATGAGTCGTTCCACACACTCCTTCCAAGCCATGGTAGTTGAAGGGAGATCATCACTGGTGACAACACTTGAAGAGGCATGAGGAGAAAATAAATCCCCTTGTGCCTTTCTCTTCCTGGCAACTTCTAATTCCGGAGTCTTCTGAAGTCTTTCCTTCTCTACCTTGAGGGTGAAGAACTTATTCTTCCAAGCAGTCCTCAATTTCCGGGCTTCATCTAAAGCAATCCTTACTTGTTCAATTTCATCCACATCGAACCACTCGGGGTCATGAGCAGACAATACCATAGGTTCATGGAAAGGAAAAGGCATTTTGAGATAGAGAGCCCTTTCTCGCACCCAATGTAGATAATCCTCAGAAACAACACAGTTGGGGTATCCTGAAGTAACTGTTCCTTCCATATCGATATATTTCCATGCATAAATGATGACAGTCTTTAGATCTAGATCCTCTTCTCCCTTGAAATAGATCTCTTCCAACGAAGCCAGGTCAGGTATTCGGATCATAGGGTGTCCAAACTGTCTACGGGCCAAAGCGGGATTGTAACTTATACATCCTTCTCTTCCAATAAGCGGTACGTTGGGGAATCCTCCGATGCTAGGAATCATAGGTACGCCTCCATAGGCGGGATCATACCAAACAATGTCCGAATGGGTGAGGGCCATAAGTATCTCGGACCATCGAGGTGTTGCTACTTCGTTCCAAAGGGACGGATGCCAAGTCAAACGAGCGATGAACCATGAGTACAGCAAGGCGGTACAACATACAATGTGTCCTCCTCCTTCGGCATTCTTCGAGTGAATCGAGAAGTACGTATCAGCAAGCAAGGTGGGTACTGGATTCTTGAGTATGAACAGCTTGATTGCATCCATATCAACAAAATTGTCAATTTTAGGGAACCAGAAAGTCCCATAGACCAACAAAGCAAAATTGGCTTCCAAGATGAGAGCCTCCTTTCTTTCAGCATGGTAACGGACTTTTTCAATCAAAAAGTCGGCGGGGAACCCAAGGACTCCTTCCTTGGTAATCAGGTGTGCTTGAACATCTTCAAGGCTAAGATGAGTGGCATTTGCAATTTCTTGGTGACTAGGCGTGTCTTCCCTTCCGGTGAATAAGGGTCGAACAGTCACAGGCATCATCAAGAGTTCTGAGTACTCTTCCAAGGTCGGCGTCAATTGGTAGTCCGGAAAAGTGAAGCAGTGATACATCGGGTCATAAAATTAAACCAATGTTTCCAACAATCCTTCTTTCATCCTTAGCTCGAGGAAACGAAAGACTCCTCCATATTCTGCTGCGAAGGCAAAGCGATCCTCGACGAGCTCGGCTAGTTCTCTCAAGCTTTCGAGGTTGGGACTCTGAAAAGTGTACTTCAGGGTTTCTCTTATGAAATCCATGATTACAACACCTACAGAACGAATTTGAGTTTCTTGAAGTGAACAATGGAAAAAGAATGCAATGCAAGATGATTAGGACTTCATGGGATTCCTCTTATTTATGGGCATTGCGGTAAAAGGAAACGTTTTATTGAATTTGAAATAGACTACATAAATATTCTTTTAAAGAGTCCCAAATAAAAGCTAAATAAAAGCTAGTAAAGACACTAAAGAAGCTTTGAATGTTGCTGCTTGAGCTGTTCTTCTAGTTGCGCCTTCTCACGGATAAGGTTATCCACAATTATTTTCCAAATAGTGCATTGTGGGTCGGAGAAAAATAAATCCTCCATGACTTTCCTCTTCTTGCAGAGGAGTAGCTCTTCATCCTTCAATTGCAACTGTTTCTGAAGTTCATCCCTCTCCTTTTGAAGTTCAGCATTCTGCTTTTGAAGTTCAGCATTCTGCTTTTGACACTCGTCATTTTCTGCTACTGCTACGTGGTACTTGTTCTTCCAAGATTCCAGCTCACGTTGAGACTTCCTTAAGGACACCTCTAACTCCTCGGCTTTAGACATAAAGACATAAGTGGGCTCTCTCCTTGGAGCTATGGGATTTTGACGGGAATAGGGCATCTTTAGCTTGGTTGCCCTTTTTCTGACCCACTGGAGGTATGGTTCTAGAGATACACAGTTAAGCTTCCCTAGACTTCTCTTCCCTTTCTTGTGTACATTACGCCATGCATGTAGAATCTTTCCTCGGAGTTCCATATCATCTTTGAAGAATATACCCTCTACTTGAACACTCTTGGGAGGTTCCTTCAACGGGTATCCCAACTGTCGGCGAGCTAAAATAGGATTGTAGCTGATTCCTCCATCAAAGCTGAGCAATGGTACATTAGCGAAGTCACCACAACTATCAATGATTAATACTCCATCATACACTCGGTTGTACCAATCAATGTCAGAATGGGTCAAAGACATAACTCTTGGAGACCAATGTTCTTTGCCAATGCTTGTAAAAGAGCTAGACTTCGGCAAATGTGAAATAAACCACTTGTAAAGTAGAGGTACACAACAAGTAATCATCCCTCCACCACGAAGGTTTCGGAGATGTATAGAGTGATATGCATTTCCCAACAGAGTTGGCACCGGGTTGCTCTTCATAAAGATCTTGAATGCCTTGAGGTCGATGAAACCTTCAAAACTTGGGAATAAAAACAGCCCATAAACAAGTAAGGCAAAAATCGCCTCGAACTGAGCCTTGTTCGAATGGTTAGCATAAAATAAAGCCTTCTCGACCAAGAAAATTGTCTTCAAACCAAGGATTCCATCCTTAGTGACTAGGTTGGCTTTGACGTCAGATACCTTCAAACGGAGAGCTTTAGCAATATCTTTCTCATCGGGGTCCTTCTCCAAGAAGGGAAAAGGAGATTCCTCAAGGACAGGTAGACCAACCAAAAAGGAATACTCTTCCAATGTAGGTAGCAACTGGAAGTCTGAAACGGTGAAACAATGGTAGAGAGGGTCATAGAACTGTAGCAAAGTGGCAAGAAGTCCTTCATTCACTGAGCAACCCAACAAAGATATCAGCTTCCCATACTTGTTCTTGAATTCTTCTTGATCTTTGATGAAACCCCACAACTTCTTTAGGTCGTCCAATTTGGGACTCTTAAAAGTATATTTCATAGTATGTCTTTTGTTTGAAACCATAGTGACCTACAATGTTCATAAACGAAGGTAAATCCCATGAAGTCCAATGCAGAATGATGCTATATGAATGCAGCAAACACAAGTATTCACATAAGGATAATAAAGATAAACAAACAAGGGGCACCCTAGGTTTGCAACGAGCATGGAGTAAAAGGTGTACCCTTCCCAAAGGTTTAAGGACTAAAGGTTGTTTGGTACCTGCAGAACAAGGTTCTAAAGGGACTCAGAATCATCAGCCCATCTATCGGATATTATCAATTTCCCAATTACTTGAGGATTAATAATATTCTCAAGAGAACTTCTTTTGAGTTTAGTTTCGCGTAGCACTATTTCGGAAGTACTTCCTCATAGTCTCGCACTACGTCCTAGTAAAGGGCAAAGTTGGGTTAAGGTAACTACGGTCCTCAATATCATAGGCTCCAAAGTCGAAAATAATGAGTGTCTTCACGATTATTCGTTCAATAGTACTATTTCGAAAGGGCCTCAACTGAGCGGGATTCTCGATTCAACTTAGTAGGGATTCCACTCCCTATAAGCCTCCTCGACTATATCACCATCCTATCTTAATTTCTCTCAAGTTCGGGTGTAGAACTTTATCTCACCACTCAAAGACAATAATCCCAAAAGAAATAAACAAACAAGTAAACAATTATACAAATAACAAATATAAAGCAATAAACAAGTAGAAACAAGATAGGGAAACCCACTGAGGAATCCCCAGTGGAATTGCCATTTCTGTCGCGGTGAAATTTGGATACCAAACTATTGATTAGTTTGAATCTTATATTCATTTTGCAACCGAACTTTGATTTGTCCAAAGGAAGGGATAAAGATCGAAATTCCCACAATGCAATGCAAATGCAAGCTAGATTGTTTAGGTTCGGGGGTTGGTTAAACTTAGGGAAGGTACTAGCATCCTAAGTTTCTGTAGTACTCTACAGGAACCTCTTGTTTTATATTTGTTTATTGCTAAGTGTTTATCTGCTTAAGGTTTAAAGACCTAGGGGTTTATTTCTAAGTATACTCGATAAGATGTCGCATCTTATGCCTACATATCCTTACGGGAGTGGAATCAGAGTATTTTGTAGTTCACCCTAAAGGGTTAGAGGAGTTCTTTGACTGTGGTCAAAGTTCCTACGGGTTTAGGGTAGTTGTTTTGATTGGGTTTAGGAGAAGAGACGAGTCTTCATTTTAAGGGAGAGATAACCACCACAAGTGTAAAGGGGGTTTGTAGGAAATGGTCTTTGCATCGTATTAAGAAAAGGTCTTACATACTCGGATGATCGCCAAGTATGCCTTTGTCGCTCTTAAGGCAAAGTTCCTACATGTTTGTTTGTATTGTTGTGGGGGTGGAGATTATATCTCGCTTAAGATGATTAACATCTATTCTCTATTGTGTTTGAAAAGTTTTGTATTGTGTTGATTGTGTCGTTTCTATGTTGTAAAGATAAAGACAAGGTCCTTCCTATGGGGTAGGATCTATCCTAAAGATCAACTTGAATGGAATCAAGGATCATGGGGAAATGATGCAAGTGATGTGCACTACACACGATTGTTGAATCATGTGTAGGTTTTTCCTTTGGACGAAATGCGATGTATCAATAGATAAATATGGTAATGTGAATGCAATAAGATAAATTGCGTAAGAGTAAATTGCAGAAAGATAAACCATACACGAACGCATGAAAGAGCTGAGTGAGTGTGTGTGCATTGTGAATAAGATAAAGCAGATAAAGATAATTAGAAAATACGCATGAAAGCGCTAAGTGTAAGTGCATGTGTCGTGAGTGCACGATTGATTTTACGATGTTGATTAATTTTAATTGTTTGACTTGATTTTAGCAAAAAAAAAGAGTTGATTTTATAAGAAGATTGATTTTTGAGAAAAAGTTGCATTTCATCTTTTAAGTAAAAGTTGTATATTATCTTTATTTATTTATTTGCAAAAAGTTGTATAAATTACTTGAGTTTGTAAGAGAACGTATTCTTTTGATGAACTTGATTTTATATAAAAAGTTAAATTAATTATGTTAATTTTAAATGAAAAGCGTTATTATTAAATATTTAGCCATTAAATTGAATTATGTTATTTTAGAAAAAAGGTTTTAAAAGTGATTGGATAAGTTATTAAATAAATTGGTGTATATATATAAAAAGTTAATAAATAAAAGGTTATAGTAATTATTTTAATTTAAAAACTGATTATAATAGGTATTTAGTTCATTATTTTTTTTTTTTAAGAAAGGTTAATTATAGTTAATTTTTAATAAAAACTAATTAAGTATCAATTAAGTGGTTACGTGGGGGAATGGGGATTTTGTGCGTGTTGTGATGTGTGATTAGTGACCATAATACAATGACAAAATTACAAGAAAGATGAAATGAATAAAGAGAAACCCTAAATCGCAAATTCCCCCCCTCCGCCGTGATTTCCCGATTTCGGTTCTCCCCAAATCGATTCAAGCCATTTCGACTCTTCTTCTTTCGATTTCGCTTTCACTTTCAATATAGAACCTGCAACAATCACATCAAAATATCAATATCATAAGGGATTTCAATGTACACGATAGTTTTACCGAGATTAGAGAGCGGCGGCTGGTGTTGGAGTTCCGACGGCTGTCGTTCGTGGTGGATAGAGACACCTTTCGCGAGCTAAGACGAGATAAGTCTCCTAGCCTTGATTCCTCGGTTACGAGATTTGGTTTGTGGTAGCTCTAGGGTTTTGGGGTTCTCTGCTTCGTACGATGGGGGTTTTTTGCATGAAAAATATCTCCCTTCCTCCTCTTTTTCATCCCTCTTATATAGGCCTTTGATGGGGTCGATGCTTTAATTGAGATTGATTAGGAGTTTTTAAGGTTGATTGGATTTTCCAAATAGGGACAGACTGATTTTGAAAACTTCCCATCTTCGGATGATTGCGTATAATTGTTTTGACGATTTGTTCTATCCTTACTTCTTTCGTCCGATTTGTTGATGGAGCGTTACTTTCTGATTTTGGGAAGTTTGAAATTTTCCGTTGATTGTCTAAATTTGGGAACTGATGATGTGTCTTGTTGACTCTGTTGACTTTGAGTTAACGCCTTCTTTTTCTTCTTCGCAGGACAAAGTCTACACTTGATCGATGCTTAACGGGAAGGGAGTTGATGATGACACTGTCTGAGCTGCGTTGTTGTTTGCGAAAATTCCTTGATGCTCTTGAGTTAGTAGGGAGTTGATGGCGAATCTTTCGCTGTCCTCCTGGCTACTCGAGCTTCTGCCCGATGATGAGGGGAACTGAGGGCTGAGAGTATGGCTTCCTTTTAAACTTTAACTTTGGGCTCTTCTGTAATGAACTGATACGGCTGTCAAGGTTGATATTACGCAATTGATATTGCACTGTTGTCGTGGATGCTTTGCTTACAGATTGATATTTGTGGCTGAACTACTTTGTCACATTGACATTTCTATTTTTCAAGGTGTCGTTAGCAGTTCGGAGGCTGCCGATCTTAGTCTTGGTGCTGAGAAAGGTTTGCGGTGGTAATGATGATTTGTGAATCTGAACCATTGTAAGAGGTTGTTGTTGTGATGTCGGTGATTGTGGCTAACTCGTGATTGATGATTGTCGCTGCTATGCTTGTTGCGCCATTCTTTGTTACCACATAATACTCTTGCTTTTGTTCTTGCTTTTGCTGCTGTTGAACTGACATGGTTATTGTTGCTTGTAGCTGATGTTATTGATGTTGTTGGTCGTAGCCTTGTAAAGAGTTAGTTGCAGCATGAAGTTAGGGTTGTTCGTGACTCTTACTGTTACGACTTTGGGCCGCTTTGTGGAACTCTGTTTGTCACGTCCGATGATGGGTGATCTGAGGACCATACTTGTCTTGACCAAACTATTAAGTTTCTACTTATCTTTGCAATGCTGAACTTGATATTGTTGATGTTGCGGCTGGTGTACTTGTTGACGTTCCCTTGATGTTTGCCATACCCGTGGTCACTTGTAATTGATGAGGGACTTCTTGTTACGCTGATAAGCTTTTCTTCTTTATGGGTGTTTGAGTGACGATGACACTACGTGTGTCTGAGCCTATGTTAATCACGTCTTCGAATCATGTTGGGAATTGTTCTGAAAATGGTTGCCTTAATTCGATTTTTCGACATTCGGTAGAGAGTTGATAATGGCTTCGGTCATAGTCCTCTCGGCCGCTCGAGTTTACGCCCGATGATGATTAGAAAAAACTGAGGGTTGAACCTACTTCAATGATTTCTTAATTCTCTTGACCTTCACTTTATGTCTGTTAATAGCATTTTGCAGGGATATCAGTGTTGGCTTTCAAATTCAAAACTCGTCGACGACTCCTCACTTTGATTCTATCATGGCTAACAGGAAACGGTAATACACCTCTTCACAACAAAGTGATTTTTACTGACATGTCATAAATGTCCTTCTCACTCCTTTAATTCTCTTTGCAGAAAATTCTATCTTAGACCCGGAAGCTGGACGCGAAATAAATCGTGGCGAGGCTTATATGCAAGGAGAGAACGGGAAGCTAGAAAGTAAAGGATATTGTTATGTCGTTAAAAACAAGTCTAGAGTAGTGCTCAACCGCGGATGCTCTTAATGAATTGTATTAGTTTCCAATAATACTTGATGTTTTTAGAATTAGAATCAACTTCACAGTTTGAATTTGTAACCCTCTTGAAATAGGAATGAAATTTGGTGTGTTTTTGAATAAATTCGGATAAAATTTGGTTCGCAGGTCTCAGTATTTTGCATCCATGTTTATATTCATAGCATTATCATGTGGCATGTGAGTAGCAGGGATTAGGTGATCTTGAACTTTTCAACAGTGAGCCACATGGAATGTACTTCTCTGAACAATTCCTCGGATTGCCTTCGAATTGTATACCTAAACAAAAGTCCTTAGACCTTCGAACTCCCTTGACATTGAATGCACGAGGTTGTGAAAACAGATATCTTTCATTAGAATTCAAGACAGCTGCACAGAGTTGTTAGTCACCATGAGCATGAATACGAAGTATAAGTTAAAATAACAAGTCAAATAAAATGCGCAAAAAGAGGTGGGATCTTACGGTCAAAAATTAGGGTGCAACAGATGCCCCTATTTAAGTTACTTCTATTCGGAGATATGGAGATTGAAATCTTCTTCTTGACGAGATAGGAAGGACTTAAATACAAACATTGCACGGATTTTTGGCCCTAAGATGCCACCGGATGCAAATGATATGCAATGATAAGAAAATGCTAGACAAATGATCCTGTGGAGAAAGGGCGCCACAGGGGAGGAACTAGACACGACACATGGGAAGGACAAACTCAACAAAAGGAGACTCCACGAGGACGGGAAACAAACATCACTGGGGAATCCTCAGAAGTAAAACAGTATCTCATATATCAGGGACATGGTGATGGGAAAGAAATTTGTAGTCGAGAGATGTACTTATCATAATGTTGTGGTTGGTAACAATCCAAATGAATTGAGTTGATGGTTCATCCTTATTTTTCTTTTTCTCTTTTTTTTTGTTCTTCTGTATATCCTTTCTTTTAACTTGAAATAATAAAATGTATGACTTCCCCGAGCATCATGATAAGGATACCATGAGCTGGTCTCGGTCTCTGATGTCATTGTAGTTGTAGATGTTGTTGTAGTGGTAGAGCTTCCCCGAGCATCATGATATGGGAATCATGAGCTGGTCTCGGTCTCTAACGTCGAACTTCCCCTTGCACCATAGTATGGGAACCATGAGCTGGTCTTGGTTCCTGAAGTCGAAACTTCCCCTTGCATTATGGTATGGGAACCATGAGCTGGTCTCGGTTCCTGATGTCGAACTTCCCCTTGCACCATGGTATGGGAACCATGAGCTGGTCTCGGTTTTTAATGTCGAACTTCCCGTTGCACCATGGTATGGGAACCATGAGCTGGTCTCGGTTTCTAATGTCGAACTTCCCCTTGCACCATGGTATGGGAACCATGAGCTGGTCTCGGTTCCTTCCCGAAATGATGAAAACTCGTGAGAGCACCTTCATAGGGGGTTGTAATTTGTTGATTGTAGATGTAAATGTAGTTGTAAATTGTAATGTTGATGTAGATGTTCGGCTGTGAGCCATAGTGTCATTGTAGATTGTATGTTGTAAATTGTAGAACTGTAGAATTGTTGATGTAAATGTTGTGTAATCTGTAATTGTAGAATTTTGTAGATGTGATCTTGTACTTGTAATTGTAAATTGTAGATGCAGTTTGCATTGTATCGGCAAATTTGTAGAGCATGCACCGGGGATCTTCAAAAGGAGTTGTAAACCGGTTAATCTGTGGAGTGTCCTCTTGTAAGGAGATATATCGTTGTTTGTACTCGTAATGAACCCTCTGGGGAAGATCATTTTTTGAGGAGTATCTTTGTTGTAATTGTAAAGATATGTAAGATTGTTGTAGCAGAAATCCTCAAATGGGGAAGTATCTGTAATGTACTTTGTTTTGTCTTGATAAATCTTGAAATAATCCACTGGGGAAGGACAAATTGTCTTAAGGAAACCGTTGTTGTTGTTTTGAGAATAAAATCTGCCCAAAACGGGTTGCTCAAATAAAGAGACCTTCTGTCATTCAGCTGTAAGTTGTCGAGTGGATCTTGTAATATTGCCGGAGAAGTACCACATCTTCAATGGTGATCCTTATGATGTCAAAGTGCAAAATAAATGCACTCTTGATCAATGCTCAAACGCTGGAGATGTTCATAGCGTGATTGTTAAAGACCGAAGTTCAATTCGGGAAATAACCGAAGAGAAACTGTCAAACACGACTCAACCATAGAGTCATAAACTCCAATGGGAAAGTACTGAAACAACTGTCTTCCACGAGGATCGAACTTCGTGGGGAAATAGAAATATTGAGTTTTTTTCTGCTTAGGGCTGACAATTCTATTTGGAAGGAATAAGACACGCCCAAATACCCAAGGGTAAACGCAATCGAAGAGATAGAGTAAAACATACAAAGGATGCGCGAATGCAAATGAGTATGCTATCTACTTATATGATATGTGTATGCTTATGTTGACAAGACAGACGAAAGCAATGACCGAAGATGGGATAAACGTCTCGGAACAAACATCCGACCAATCTTCAAAGATAGAAGTATTACTGAGGATAGATGGAGAACCAAATGTAGGGTCCCAATCCTGCTTCAAAACTTCAAAATTCTCTTGAGGAAAGGTGATCAATCCATTTGGGGATGTGTCGTCTTGATAAGTTTGACATGTTGTATGAAATTGTAGATGGAGGTACCCAAACCGAAGTTTCATAGGGGATAAAATAAATATCCTGGGTCGTCATAGTTGTTGAACATGTTGGGGTTGAGCTTCCTGAGGATGAAATATACATCTTTTGCTCCAATCTTCAAATGCCCCAAGTCACATAGTTTAAGAGAAAAGTCTCGAGAGGATTTTATAGAAAACATGATGTCTAAATGCCCCACTGTTTTCAAACTCTCTAGAGATTCGCCGAATCTCGACGTAACTGCCCCTGATTGGCGATAAGTGAGTCCTTGAATTTCTTCTAGTTGAACCCAAGACTTGCGCGGATGGAATTTTCTTGGGAAGAATGACTTGCCCCAAGTCAACAAAGTCTTCAAATATCATCATCAATGTCTGTATGTGGTCTTTCTAAGATGTCAAGCGTATTTAGCACATTTGAAATATCCATTTTGAAATGGTTAATGCAACACGCGTTTGTCTTGAAGTTTTGAAAAGGGGTATCGCAATAACTTGTGATCGAAACCACTAGTTAGGATACAAATTGAATCATTATTTATAAAGCCGATTTAAATTTGAGCATAGCTCAAGGAGTCAGGAAACAATATCTCATCGAGTATGCTTTCGAATTAAACCTTACTTCAATCAGGACTTTGAAGGTTGTATATGGGCTTAATTTGTGACTTGTAGAATGGAGGTAGAAAGAGTTAGTATATTTGTGCCCACCCAAATTTTGAAAGTTGTTCATCATTCTTGATATTACCCTGCCCCAGGTTAAGAAAATGATGTTTCGGTTTGGGAGAGAGAGAACGGATCCTCAATCAAGGTTTAAAAGAAAGGGTTGACTATTTTGGCGTTTAGGAGGTTTTAAATAATGCCTTACATCATCAGTAGGGTTTTTATTCGAAGCATACAACAAGAGATCATATGTTTTACTTCATCATCCTCCTTCCAATTCTCTGTCAGAGCAAGAGAACGGGTAAAAGTCGGCGTTATAAATAATTTTGAAAAAAAACTATTTGAGTGAAACGAATGGATTTCTTCAAGATAAATAGTTATTGCATTGCTTATTCAAAATAGAAAGTTCTTACATGCCAAATATGCTTTTAACCAAGGAAATAAACACACAAACAAACAAAAGAAATAGAAAGTTCTTCTGGAGTTTTCGCTTATATCAGCGTAATGGTATTCCATTCATGATCGGTCTTTCTCCTTTGAAGGTTAGCACTTCATTATCGATCATTTATTGAACTTTTCCTTGAAAAACTTTGCAATCTTCGATCGAATGCCCCAACACTCCATCATGAAATTCACAGCTGGTGTTTGGGTTGAACCACGGCGGGTGAGAGTTCATGGTTTTAGTCTTTCTAGGTGTCATTACCGAGTTTCGGATGAAATAAAACCATAATTGACGGTAGGTCAACGGGATAAGATCAAACCAATGGGTCTCTTCTTTCAGAGTATTCAGAGGTACTTTCTGATTCGGAAACTGTCTTCGAACATGTCGATGCTGATCTGGAGATGGCATCCTTCGTTTAGGAGGTAATTGCTGCTCGCGCTGAGCGGGCATTGCATACTCATGTTGAGGACGGGATACCGAAGCTGTGGATTCTCTAGGAGATCCTTTATCACCTGTTTTATCGGGAACTATTCCCAAACTGTAATTGTACTGCTTTACAAAAGCAACAGCTAAGTCTTCCCAAGACTGGATGTGATTCACTTGTAGCTTCATATACCATGTTAACGGTGCTCCACCCAAACTTTCTTGAAAGCAGTGAATCATTAGTTTGTCATTCCCAAGGTAAGCGATCATCTTCTGACAAAACATCATCAAATGATACCTTGGACAAATTGTACCTTTGTACACTTCGAAGGCGGGCATCTGGAATCCTGGGGGGACAACTAGGTTTGGAACTAGGTGCGGGTCATGAGCATGAAAATCAGGCGCACGGTTCCTCTTCATCATTTTCCATCGTTCCTCGAAGTCACGAAATTCATCCTTGAATGTTGTAAGCTCTGGATCGTCCATTTCCTTTTCTTGCACAGGCTGAAGTTGCATAGGAACAAAGTTGTCGGAGGGACGGCAAAGTGTCGGATTAGACCTTACTCTGAAGCTAGTCATGCGATCCATGTCTTTGTTCTCCTTACTATCCTTTAATGATACTTCCGGCTTGGTGAGACGGCGACTGACAGCAAAAGATGGAAAACCGAAATGAGCCACAACAAAGGAAGGACACATGCATAAATGTAAAATGCCATGCTAAATGCAGGATGTTAATGCATAATGCAGATGCAGGAGGAGACTTCAAGAAACTCAAAGTGTTTTTCAGTGTTATAATGTAGAATAATTGAAAAACTTTTTATTCTTGAGAAACACTGTAAAGCAAAGTACTCTTTTAAGAGTTTATTACAACGAAAGCAAAAGAAAACTTAGAACTCTATCCCACAGTCTTCTCTTTTGTGTGGAGCTCTTTGGTCAACTGGTCAATACGGTCCTGCAACGCAGCTTTCTCGATGATGAGTCGTTCCACACACTCCTTCCAAGCCATGGTAGTTGAAGGGAGATCATCACTGGTGACAACACTTGAAGAGGCATGAGGAGAAAATAAATCCCCTTGTGCCTTTCTCTTCCTGGCAACTTCTAATTCCGGAGTCTTCTGAAGTCTTTCCTTCTCTACCTTGAGGGTGAAGAACTTATTCTTCCAAGCAGTCCTCAATTTCCGGGCTTCATCTAAAGCAATCCTTACTTGTTCAATTTCATCCACATCGAACCACTCGGGGTCATGAGCAGACAATACCATAGGTTCATGGAAAGGAAAAGGCATTTTGAGATAGAGAGCCCTTTCTCGCACCCAATGTAGATAATCCTCAGAAACAACACAGTTGGGGTATCCTGAAGCAACTGTTCCTTCCATATCGATATATTTCCATGCATAAATGATGACAGTCTTTAGATCTAGATCCTCTTCTCCCTTGAAATAGATCTCTTCCAACGAAGCCAGGTCAGGTATTCGGATCATAGGGTGTCCAAACTGTCTACGGGCCAAAGCGGGATTGTAACTTATACATCCTTCTCTTCCAATAAGCGGTACGTTGGGGAATCCTCCGATGCTAGGAATCATAGGTACGCCTCCATAGGCGGGATCATACCAAACAATGTCCGAATGGGTGAGGGCCATAAGTATCTCGGACCATCGAGGTGTTGCTACTTCGTTCCAAAGGGACGGATGCCAAGTCAAACGAGCGATGAACCATGAGTACAGCAAGGCGGTACAACATACAATGTGTCCTCCTCCTTCGGCATTCTTCGAGTGAATCGAGAAGTACGTATCAGCAAGCAAGGTGGGTACTGGATTCTTGAGTATGAACAGCTTGATTGCATCCATATCAACAAAATTGTCAATTTTAGGGAACCAGAAAGTCCCATAGACCAACAAAGCAAAATTGGCTTCCAAGATGAGAGCCTCCTTTCTTTCAGCATGGTAACGGACTTTTTCAATCAAAAAGTCGGCGGGGAACCCAAGGACTCCTTCCTTGGTAATCCGGTGTGCTTGAACATCTTCAAGGCTAAGATGAGTGGCATTTGCAATTTCTTGGTGACTAGGCGTGTCTTCCCTTCCGGTGAATAAGGGTCAAACAGTCACAGGCATCATCAAGAGTTCTGAGTACTCTTCCAAGGTCGGCGTCAATTGGTAGTCCGGAAAAGTGAAGCAGTGATACATCGGGTCATAAAATTAAACCAATGTTTCCAACAATCCTTCTTTCATCCTTAGCTCGAGGAAACGAAAGACTCCTCCATATTCTGCTGCGAAGGCAAAGCGATCCTCGACGAGCTCGGCTAGTTCTCTCAAGCTTTCGAGGTTGGGACTCTGAAAAGTGTACTTCAGGGTTTCTCTTATGAAATCCATGATTACAACACCTACAGAACGAATTTGAGTTTCTTGAAGTGAACAATGGAAAAAGAATGCAATGCAAGATGATTAGGACTTCATGGGATTCCTCTTATTTATGGGCATTGCGGTAAAAGGAAACGTTTTATTGAATTTGAAATAGACTACATAAATATTCTTTTAAAGAGTCCCAAATAAAAGCTAAATAAAAGCTAGTAAAGACACTAAAGAAGCTTTGAATGTTGCTGCTTGAGCTGTTCTTCTAGTTGCGCCTTCTCACGGATAAGGTTATCCACAATTATTTTCCAAATAGTGCATTGTGGGTCGGAGAAAAATAAATCCTCCATGACTTTCCTCTTCTTGCAGGGGAGTAGCTCTTCATCCTTCAATTGCAACTGTTTCTGAAGTTCATCCCTCTCCTTTTGAAGTTCAGCATTCTGCTTTTAAAGTTCAGCATTCTGCTTTTGACACTCGTCATTTTCTGCTACTGCTACGTGGTACTTGTTCTTCCAAGATTCCAGCTCACGTTGAGACTTCCTTAAGGACACCTCTAACTCCTCGGCTTTAGACATAAAGACATAAGTGGGCTCTCTCCTTGGAGCTATGGGATTTTGACGGGAATAGGGCATCTTTAGCTTGGTTGCCCTTTTTCTGACCCACTGGAGGTATGGTTCTAGAGATACACAGTTAAGCTTCCCTAGACTTCTCTTCCCTTTCTTGTGTACATTACGCCATGCATGTAGAATCTTTCCTCGGAGTTCCATATCATCTTTGAAGAATATACCCTCTACTTGAACACTCTTGGGAGGTTCCTTCAACGGGTATCCCAACTGTCGGCGAGCTAAAATAGGATTGTAGCTGATTCCTCCATCAAAGCTGAGCAATGGTACATTAGCGAAGTCACCACAACTATCAATGATTAATACTCCATCATACACTCGGTTGTACCAATCAATGTCAGAATGGGTCAAAGACATAACTCTTGGAGACCAATGTTCTTTGCCAATGCTTGTAAAAGAGCTAGACTTCGGCAAATGTGAAATAAACCACTTGTAAAGTAGAGGTACACAACAAGTAATCATCCCTCCACCACGAAGGTTTCGGAGATGTATAGAGTGATATGCATTTCCCAACAGAGTTGGCACCGGGTTGCTCTTCATAAAGATCTTGAATGCCTTGAGGTCGATGAAACCTTCAAAACTTGGGAATAAAAACAGCCCATAAACAAGTAAGGCAAAAATCGCCTCGAACTGAGCCTTGTTCGAATGGTTAGCATAAAATAAAGCCTTCTCGACCAAGAAAATTGTCTTCAAACCAAGGATTCCATCCTTAGTGACTAGGTTGGTGTAATACCCCAAATTTTACCCTTTCTTTTTTATTTTTATTTTAAATTCTTATTAACTTAATAAATTAACCTTTTTTTTAAATCTTGTTTTTTTAACTAATAATAATTTAATTAACCTTTTTTATAACTTTACTAATGTTTTTTATTAACTTTTTTTTTTCTATTTAGTTTATTTATTTAAGTCATTTTAAGCTCTTCTTACTAACTTTTAGGATTTAGATTAAAATTTAACTTTTTTTTTCTTTTCTTTAAAGAGTAAATTTTTTATAACCTTTTTTAAATTAATTTCTAACACTTTTTTTTTTAATCAAATTCTAATACTTTTTTTTAAATAAAAATCTAATACTTTTTTTTAAAATTAAATCTTTTTTTCTAACTTTTTTAAAACTAAATCTTTTTTTTCTAACTTTTTTAAAGTTAAATATTTTTTTCTAACTTTTTTTAAAACTAAATCTTTTTTTTCTAACTTTTTTAAAGTTAAATATTTTTTTCTAACTTTTTTTAAAACTAAATCTTTTTTTTCTAACTTTTTTAAAGTTAAATATTTTTTTTCTAACTTCTTTTTAAAATTAAATCTTTTTTCTAACTTTTATAAAGTTAAATCTTTTTTTCTAACTTTTTTAAAAAAATTAAATCTTTTTTCTAACTTTTATAAAATTAAATCTTTTTTTTCTCTAATTTCTTTTTAAAATTAAATCTTTTTTTTCTAACTATTTTAAAAATTAAATCTAACCTTTTTTTTATAAATTAAATCTATCCTTTTTTTTTTTTTTAAAATTAAATCTAAATCTTTTTTTGACACCTTTATTTTTCAAATTAAAATTCTAAATTCTTTTTAAAATTAAATTCTAACGCCCTTTTCTTTTTCTTTTTTTTTAAATTTTAAATTCCTTTTAAAATAATTCTAACATTTTTTAAAACCAACATTCAAATATTTTTTTTTATTCTAACTCATTTTTTTTTAAAACTCTAATTTTTATTTAACTTGAAACTCTAATCTTCTTTGCTAACTTTTTAAATTTAAATCTCAACACTTTTTTAATCTAATCCAATCTTAATGAATTCCAGATAGAGTTAAATCAAATCAATCAGATCAATCATCATCATAAGAAAATCAGATCTAAATATCAACATCACCATCATTGAATCAAATCTGAAATCATCATAAAAATTCATTCAAATCAAATCAGAGATTGAAAAAGATTGAGATATTCAAATTAAATCTGAGATTAAAAAAAAGATTTAAAAATCAAGTATAAAAGGGACGAAAATCATAACAAGAAGGAGAGAACTTTTTTTCGTAAAAATCCAAGCAAACTCCGTCAAAAATCCTCTAGCCTCAGGACAAAGCATCATCGGCCATCATCATTCCGTAAGGATCAAAAAATATAATTACAATTTTTGTGTTGCTTTTCATGTTTTTCAGGAAAAAGAGATGAAGAAGACAAATCGGCGGTCATGCAAAAGAAGAAGAAGATAACATCCGTGAGAGGCAAACAAGAAGGAGAGGAACACACGCAAACTCAGAGAGCAGAGAGAAGAAGAGTGATGACCGGCCCAACCCTCTTTTTTATTATTTATTGTTTTTCCATTTGTTATTTTATTTTGTTTATCTTTTTTTAAAAAAATCAAGAAGGCCCTTTCTTTTTTATAATCAAAAACCTTTTTCAAATTAATTAAAACTCTTTTTAAATAAAATAATCAAATGTTTTTTCAAATAATAAAACTTTTTTATAACTTTAAAGTAAAACGTGTTTTTAACTAACATTAAGATTTTTTAAATTAAACCAATTGTTTTTTTTAATGATTAAATCTTTTTTTCAAAATATTATCACTAAAACTCCTTTTTTAGAATAATTAACCAAACTTTCACTTTTTTATTAATAAATTTTTTTAAAACTCAAAACTCTTTTAATTAAAATTAATCTCTCTTTTCACAAATTTAAATCCTTGGTTAAAAAGACCATAAAAGTCCTCCAAAATTCATACGGTTTGTTTCTCGTTCAATTTTGATTTCGTTTTCGTCTAACTCCACATACTGACATTTTTGTTTGTTTTGTTTCTTGCAGCTATTATGTTCAATTTGAAACTTATTTTCGGTTTTATATTTAGCTATTATAATTGTAACTGCTTATGGGGTGTAATTGTGCGAGACAATTGTCGCATTTATCTTTCCGCACTTTATTTTCTGCCGTTGTATGTATATTCAATTTCATCGCATCTTTATAATTAATTTCACTCCTCCGAAGGAATTAGGTCTAGCCGTTTGACCGCCGTGTCAGTAGTCCTCAACTTCAAACCCTTGCGACCTCACAAACCCTAATTTTCACAAATGCCTCGCCGCAGGCAAGATTACAATTTTACCCCTAGCATTAGGTCAAAGAGCCGCCGCGCTCATTTTAGGGTTTCCCGCCGCGGAATCCCTAACCTAACCTAATTTAACCCTAATTACAACTTAACAATTCAACGTAGAGATTTGGAGTTTCTACACTCCACGTAAGCGTGTCCTTAAGATGCATTTATTCCCCTTGAGACCTTGACCACAGTCAAGAAGTTTCTAACCTCCCTATTGAGGGGAACTACGATTACTCTGATTCCATTCCCGTAAGGATACGTAGGCACAAGATGCGATGTCTTGCCGAGTAAACTTAGAATTAACCCCTTAGGTCCCTTTTCTCACTTTTAATCCTTTTGTACATATACCTTAAGCAAATAAATAAAGCAAATAGTAAACATTTGAACAAAAGGTTCCTGTAGAGTACTACAGAAGTTTAGGGTGCTAATACCTTCCCTAAATTTAACCAACCCCCGAACCCTAGATCTTTCCCCGCATTGTGTTTACGATGCAAAATAGGTTTTCCCTCTTTTGACCTTTTCCTTCGGATAAATCAAAGAGCGGTTGTGAATTGAATTGCGATTCAAACTCATTAATGGTTTGTGATCCTATTTCCACCGCAACAGAAAAATGGCGACTTCACTGGGGAATAACTTTAACTTTTGAGGGTTATCCCTAACTTGTTCATATTTATTACTATCTGTGTTATTATTCATTTGCATGTATATATTTGTGCTTTGATTGTGGGACTGTTCCTTGTGCTGTGAGATAGGTCCTAACCCGGATCTAGTGTACCTTAGGTAAATGGCAATAGACCAAGGAGACTGTACGACGTATATCGATACGGTTGATCTGGTGGCCATAGTTAGTGCGACTTCTTGGTTGGTGCTTATATTCCTTAAGTCAAGTTGAGGATAATATTGAGGCTGCCATATGTTGTCAATGCACTAACTGACTTTTAGAACCCTAGTTAACTCATCTTGGCCTTTAGAAAGTAGTGAGGTAACCGGCTTTGGTGCAGACTGAAGTTGGTTGACACTCGATACTACGCTCATTGAGATCTTAAACTTGGAGGGTTTTGGTTGGCAAGTAAGTTGCCTTCTGAACAACCACCCTTGTGAAGGATCAATGATATTGAGATCCCTTAGAACCTGGTTACTTTTGTAGGACAGGATGAACCATCTAACTTCAGGGGAGGGTATTTGCCTTTGAACCTCATGCAAGCTTTAACCTAGGACTTTGTGTGTTTTCATGCATTGCATCCATAAAGCATCTCATCGCATTGTATTTCATGGAGGTCAAACATCATTTATGGATATCGCGGGATACCATAAATAAAAAAAATATAAAATGAAAAAACAAGGAAAAGATTTCCTTGGTACCCCACGGCATTAGTAAATGTTTTGAATTCCATGAAATCTTCATTTACATTCACATTTTAGCATCATACTTTTGCATTACATGTGTCTCCCGATTTCTCACACTCGGTTCTCTCACCTTCTAGTTTCGTCACCCTGAGTTCTCGGCACCAATACAACACCAGAGCTCAAACTCGGAAAAGAATGGAGGATCAGACAAAAGAGATTGATCGCCTTAGCAATGAACTCGAAGACCTTCGAGGGGGTATGGGGCGTATGATGGAATTGTTACATGTCATGAATGCTAAGATGGATACCCAGCCCACTGTTGTTTCTGAGATTACCGGCGTTACTGTGGACCCTCCACCAAGTGTGACCGTAGCAAGGGACCCACCTTATGGTCTTGCTCCGGGTTTTGTGCCTCCTCAAGCCACTGTTCCGATTAATCAACCTGTTCAGCAAGCCGTGCCCTTGTTTTCTGAAGTTTCTAGGGGGGCTCCTATCTTTGCACCACCTGTTGTACACACTCGTGCGCAACCGTACTTCAATGAGACAGCTTTTGATAATCTTGATGAGAATGTTGAGGGTTATGAGAAACATGATAAGCTTCGTGAGGAAGTAAACACCATCGTCCAGAGATTGAAAAAGGTAGAGGGTGATCAAATTTTTGGGACCGCTGCAAGGGATGTTTGTTTGGTTTCGGGTTTGGTTATTCCCCCGAAGTTCAAAACTCCGGGCTTCGATCGCTATGAAGGTGCCACCTGTCCTAAGAGCCATTTGATCATGTATTATCGCAAAATGGTTGCCCATGTTGAGAATGATAAACTGATGATTCATTGCTTCCAAGACAGTTTGAAGGGTGCTTCCTCCAAGTGGTATTAACTTTAGACCAGTCTCGCGTTAAGAGTTTCCAGGATTTATCTGACGCTTTCATCAAACACTACAAGTACAATATGGATCTGGCTCCTGACAGAAGACAGTTGCTGAGTATGTCACAAAAGAATTCTGAGTCATTCAAAGAGTATGCTCAAAGGTGGAGAGACTGCTTCGCAGGTAGAACCTCCTTTGACCGAGAAAGAGTTAGCTGATTGGTTTGTCGGCACAGTCCGTCCAGAATTTTACGAGAGAATGGTGGGTAGTGTGACTTCAAATTTCTCCGACATCGTTGCTGTGGGTGTCAAGATTGAATTGGGTATGAAGAGTGGTAAAATGGCAAATAATCATGGCGCTTCTAAGGATCAGCCGAAGAAACCTCCGTATAGCTCCCAGAAAAAGAAGGAGAGTGAGACTAATGCTATATCCTCTGGTAGACCAAGGGAACGCTTTTATCGGCATCCGCAAGGTTATGCTCAACCTCAAGGGTATCCAGTCCAATATGCTCAACAACCCTATGTGGCAGCTATTACACCTTCTTTCAATCAACAGGTTCCCATGTATCAACCTATGCAACAACCTCCTGTTTAGCCGCTTCCTGTCAACTACCTACAGGCACCCAATACTCCTGCTCCTCAACAGCCAAAGAGTCCGGCTCCTCGCCAGAATATGCCAAACAGAAGAACGTGTAAACCTTGTCCGCCGATCCCGATGACTTTTACCGAGTTGTGTCCCTCTTTGGTCAAGCAAGGTCTCATCACTACTCGGGCTTTGGGTCCGCCTCCTAATCCTCCACTTAATCCATTACCTGCAAGTTACAACGCTACCGCTCATTGTTTATTTCATGAGGGTGCGCCCGGCCATGATCTAGAGAATTGCTATGCTCTTAAGAAAGCTGTCAGAAATTTGCTAGAAACGAAGAAGTTGTCTTTTGGCGATGCTCAGCTGAAGATCGAGACTCCTTTCGGGGTTCCTCACTCGTCAAGTGCAAATTCTGCAAAGCATGCTACGCCTATCAGCCGAATCCAGTCATTATTCAAAGGCCTAGCCCGCTTCATTTCAGTAACCCTCAAGGTGATATGACCGGGATCAACAAAGGATCTGGGAAATTTATTTTGAAGCAACGACTGAAAACTGTTGAAGATGTGACCAGCATAACTGGGGTAAGCCATGACGACTCACAGTGATCATGAACCAGACGTCCTTTCCATTGAGGCTCCGCCAAAGGAAACTGTTACTCTTGAATGCAAGATTTCATAAACATTTAGAAGGATTTTTCCGACAGTTCATTTGTTTATTTATATGTATTTCTCTTCGATTAATCATATTTAGCATGCACGAACTTGTTTATCTTTGATTAATTAATGCAACGCATATGTTTGTCTTGAATAAATCCATTCGTTTCACTCATTCAAAATATATTTTTCATAAATTATAATGCCAACTTTACCCGATCTCTTGTTCAGATGGAGAATTGGGAGGAGGATGACGAACCTAAAACGTCAGATTTCTTGTCGTATGCTTTCGATTGAAACCCGCTGATGATGTAAGGCATTGTTTCAAATCCCAAACACTGGAGATATAAGGATGTTAACCCCTAGTCAACCCTTTGAGCCTTGAAGTAGGAGTTTTTCTTTCTTTTAAAGAACCTTCATCCTAACCTGGTGCAGGGTAGGTTTCAGTTAAACCGATCGAGCGCTTAGACTCTTAAAAAGGAAGAGCAAACCTTCGAGAATTTATCCTTAGCATCTTAAGAAGTCCAATACAATGACTATCCCTCGGTTACCTAAGGAGTGGGGCAGTCACGAGCCTTTCAAAAGATTTACACGACTTGAGCATAAAAGAATATTCAAAAAACAAGAGCCCGCTAAGTCAAAAACCTATGAAGGAGACTTAGGCAAAACTGGGGCATCCCGCTGGACTCCAAAGTCAGATCAAAAGACGTTGTCCAGGCAAAAGTTAGGGAATAAAAGCAAAACAAGAGGGTACAATAAATAGTCCCTAGTAAAGAACAAGATCGTGTAATAGGTGAGCGACTGCCATGTCCAAAGCCTTGATAAGTTCTCGACCATAGCAAATCCGCTTGAGATATGAGCGTTCGTATCCGGTTAACTGAATTAGGATTGGAGAACATCACGAAGAATGGGTGGGTACAAATATAACTTTGAGCCTTTATCCTTTTGTTTCTTAAACCGTGAACTGAGCCACGATACAACCTTTAAAAGACCTAATTGAAGTAGGACTTCGGTTGAAAGCATACTTGACAAGATCACGTTTCCTGACTCCTACGAGCTATGCTCAGAAAAAAATTCATGTTGACATTATAATTAAAACTTATATCCTGACTAGTGATTTCGGTCACAAGTTATCGCGATATCTTTTTTCAAAACAAAAATTCAGGACAAATATATGTGTACATTGACAAGCTCAGGATAGGCATTTCAGGCATGACAACTTTGCTTGATATCTTAGAGACTTACATATAAACATAACCCATGGAACTTGAAAATCCTGCTAAACAGGGGCAGGCAGTTTCCCAGTTCGCTCACCAACGCGAGGCTGACATTCTCAAGAGCTGTTTCTCAAAGATTTCGTCGTAACACGATTAATTTGTGCCAGTTACGTCGAGACCTGACAAATCTCTCAAAGAGTTTGAAAACAGTGGGGCAACCAGACTCCATGTTTCTCTATAAAATCCTCTTGAGATGACCCTACCTCGCAACGCAAGTATCCTGGGGCACCATGTTTTTGAAGAAACAAATGGCGGCTACTATAAGGTCCTTCAAGATCAAGGCCATGTGGTTTCACAACTTTTCTTCATGCACCCGAGGGATTTTACTCACAGCGGCTTTCATACCCCAGTAAACCTCAGTGTCGCAACAGGCTCCTAAACTATTGCCTCGTCATAGTCCCCAGCGAGACTTTAAGCTGACAATACTTTGGATGGAGCCGGTGGTGCCTAAGACATCAAAGATTTCACCGACATGCTCCCAGTGATAGTCCCCAGAGAGACTATAAGCTGACAACCTTTTCTTGGGTAACTCAAAAGTGTCCCTCAGGTTTTCTTCTCCCCAGGTGAAGGCATGATACTGTGCACCCAAGCAGATTACCTTCTCCCCCAGAGAATTCAGAACTTTAAAACCAGATCCGGTTCTACCATTGATCTTTCTTACCCATGATTGACGTATTGGTTGCAGAGAACGCAGGGTATCTCCGTCGAGATGTTTATTTCATCTCTCGTCCCGTCTCTAGTCTGTTTCGTCAGCATATGCAAGGGCATAAGCATCACATGCCTATATTCATTACATATTTATTACATATTCATTACATACTCATTTCATAACATCTTGCATAGTTACATACATAGACATCAACATACATTCATATTAACATATCCATTAACATACGCGATAACATGCACAGGTTCATCGTGTCTCCATCATTGGTCGTTACCACCGAGTAATTGGGGTTTGTCCATTCTCTCCAAATAGATTGTCAGCCCTAAGCATAAAATGCTTACTTGTTTCCAGTTTCCCCACAGAGCTCGATCCTCGTGGATGACGGTTACTTCAGCTATCTTTCCTCGCCAGGATTAGATATTTACCCTTCGAGATCATTCCCTCGATGGAGTTTTGATTTCCAGCCTTCTTTCTAGCTCGATCCTAGATTGAGTCTCAGTCTTGTCGGTCGTCAAGCCCAACCGGACGTGCATTTATTTTGCACCATCTAAAATTTTCACCATACATTGGCAGATACGCGACTATCTCGCTTGAGAAGTTTATCACTGTACCCGGACGTGCATTTATTTTGCACTATCTTTCAAGAAAATCAACTACAATCCTTTACAGATACACGCCAGTTCGCGCCTGGAAAATATATCAGTACAACACTTTACAATCCTACATGTTACAACCCTTTACACTTTACATTTTACAGCATCAACATACCACATTTCTCACCTAAGAAGCCGATCCTATCTTCGTTATGACTCGCAGCAAATGGCCATCTCCATGGAGCAGTTGGGCTTCCATTTACCTGTCGTCTTGAAGTATAGGAGGTATGAACCAAATCGTATTCAGGAGAGCACGATCTTGAAGTACGGGGAGGTTTGAGCGGAATCATATTCAGGAGAGCACGATTCTGAATTATGAAGAAGTTCATTTATCCTTTAGTAAAAGAAGGAGCGGAATCATATTCAGGAGAGCACGATTCTGAAATATGAAGAAATTCAGTCATCCAGTTTCATATTCAGGAGAGCACGATTCTGAAATATGAGAAAATTCAGTCATCCAGTTTCATATTCAGGAGAGCACGATTCTGAAATATGAAGAAATTCAGTCATCCAGTTTCATATTCAGGAGAGCACGATTCTGAAATATGAGTATCTTCAGTCATTCAGTTTCATATTCAGGAGAGCACGATTCTGAAATATGAAGAAATTCAGTCATCCAGTTTCATATTCAGGAGAGCACGATTCTGAAATATGAAGAAATTCAGTCATCCAGTTTCATATTCAGGAGAGCACGATTCTGAAATATGAGTATATTCAGTCATCCAGTTTCATATTCAGGAGAGCACGATCCTGAAGTATGAGGAAGTTCAGTTTACCCTTTTCATGTTCAGGAGAACATAATCTTGAAGCATGAAGAAGTTTATTTATCCTTCAGTAAGAGAAGAATCAGAATCGTATTCCAGGCGCCGACCTTAAATGCGAGAAGATTTATTTATCAGATAAGCAGCAGCCTCTTTATTTGAGTGCTTATCCATTTTTTTGCACATAAGTCCCTTCCAACGATAAGTGACAGTTCTCCCTCGAGAAGCTTATCAGGGCAATTCCCATCAAAGTCCATTTATTTTGGCATACAGTCGGTCTTTACCCTGTATATTTGCTACGGAGTGCCGAAAAGTCCGTTTGATCCTGTCACGAGGGGTAGTTTACAGAAGCTTGGATGTTATTCCTTGCTCAATGCTCCAGCATTCTGTAATCGATCTTACAATCGTACGTGATCCAGTTTTATTTTTAGATTCCCCAGTGGAGGCCGTCTCATAGGTACCATCTCCATTCGAGGATCTCGTTCCTTTTCTAAAAGTGACAATTGGTCATTCGCACCAGTTGACTATCATTTTTAGAATTCCCCAGTGATGTACTGTGTCTCAGCGCGTCATTTTCCCCAGTGTGTTTCTTCTCGTAGCATCTGTGTCGTCATGTTTCGTCAGCATTTTCGCATTCATTATTCCAGCATACGCATCATATCATAGTCATGGCATCATCTGCATTAAGTCGTTCCAGTTTTGTCCATAGCATTGCATATCGTCGCATATAAGGGCAAAATTTTCGGTTATCTATATTTAAATCTCTCCACCACGATTCCACGAGTCTCTGTCACTCAAATCGTCCGGTGTAGCCATTTAAATAGGGGCAACTGTAATACCCCAAATTTTACCCTTTCTTTTTTATTTTTATTTTAAATTCTTATTAACTTAATAAATTAACCTTTTTTTTAAATCTTGTTTTTTTAACTAATAATAATTTAATTAACCTTTTTTATAACTTTACTAATGTTTTTTATTAACTTTTTTTTTTCTATTTAGTTTATTTATTTAAGTCATTTTAAGCTCTTCTTACTAACTTTTAGGATTTAGATTAAAATTTAACTTTTTTTTTCTTTTCTTTAAAGAGTAAATTTTTTATAACCTTTTTTAAATTAATTTCTAACACTTTTTTTTTAATCAAATTCTAATACTTTTTTTTAAATAAAAATCTAATACTTTTTTTTAAAATTAAATCTTTTTTTCTAACTTTTTTAAAACTAAATCTTTTTTTTCTAACTTTTTTAAAGTTAAATATTTTTTTCTAACTTTTTTTAAAACTAAATCTTTTTTTTCTAACTTTTTTAAAGTTAAATATTTTTTTCTAACTTTTTTTAAAACTAAATCTTTTTTTTCTAACTTTTTTAAAGTTAAATATTTTTTTTCTAACTTCTTTTTAAAATTAAATCTTTTTTCTAACTTTTATAAAGTTAAATCTTTTTTTCTAACTTTTTTAAAAAAATTAAATCTTTTTTCTAACTTTTATAAAATTAAATCTTTTTTTTCTCTAATTTCTTTTTAAAATTAAATCTTTTTTTTCTAACTATTTTAAAAATTAAATCTAACCTTTTTTTTATAAATTAAATCTATCCTTTTTTTTTTTTTTAAATTAAATCTAAATCTTTTTTTGACACCTTTATTTTTCAAATTAAAATTCTAAATTCTTTTTAAAATTAAATTCTAACGCCCTTTTCTTTTTCTTTTTTTTTAAATTTTAAATTCCTTTTAAAATAATTCTAACATTTTTTAAAACCAACATTCAAATATTTTTTTTTATTCTAACTCATTTTTTTTTAAAACTCTAATTTTTATTTAACTTGAAACTCTAATCTTCTTTGCTAACTTTTTAAATTTAAATCTCAACACTTTTTTAATCTAATCCAATCTTAATGAATTCCAGATAGAGTTAAATCAAATCAATCAGATCAATCATCATCATAAGAAAATCAGATCTAAATATCAACATCACCATCATTGAATCAAATCTGAAATCATCATAAAAATTCATTCAAATCAAATCAGAGATTGAAAAAGATTGAGATATTCAAATTAAATCTGAGATTAAAAAAAAGATTTAAAAATCAAGTATAAAAGGGACGAAAATCATAACAAGAAGGAGAGAACTTTTTTTCGTAAAAATCCAAGCAAACTCCGTCAAAAATCCTCTAGCCTCAGGACAAAGCATCATCGGCCATCATCATTCCGTAAGGATCAAAAAATATAATTACAATTTTTGTGTTGCTTTTCATGTTTTTCAGGAAAAAGAGATGAAGAAGACAAATCGGCGGTCATGCAAAAGAAGAAGAAGATAACATCCGTGAGAGGCAAACAAGAAGGAGAGGAACACACGCAAACTCAGAGAGCAGAGAGAAGAAGAGTGATGACCGGTCCAACCCTCTTTTTTATTATTTATTGTTTTTCCATTTGTTATTTTATTTTGTTTATCTTTTTTTAAAAAAATCAAGAAGGCCCTTTCTTTTTTATAATCAAAAACCTTTTTCAAATTAATTAAAACTCTTTTTAAATAAAATAATCAAATGTTTTTTCAAATAATAAAACTTTTTTATAACTTTAAAGTAAAACGTGTTTTTAACTAACATTAAGATTTTTTAAATTAAACCAATTGTTTTTTTTAATGATTAAATCTTTTTTTCAAAATATTATCACTAAAACTCCTTTTTTAGAATAATTAACCAAACTTTCACTTTTTTATTAATAAATTTTTTTAAAACTCAAAACTCTTTTAATTAAAATTAATCTCTCTTTTCACAAATTTAAATCCTTGGTTAAAAAGACCATAAAAGTCCTCCAAAATTCATACGGTTTGTTTCTCGTTCAATTTTGATTTCGTTTTCGTCTAACTCCACATACTGACATTTTTGTTTGTTTTGTTTCTTGCAGCTATTATGTTCAATTTGAAACTTATTTTCGGTTTTATATTTAGCTATTATAATTGTAACTGCTTATGGGGTGTAATTGTGCGAGACAATTGTCGCATTTATCTTTCCGCACTTTATTTTCTGCCGTTGTATGTATATTCAATTTCATCGCATCTTTATAATTAATTTCACTCCTCCGAAGGAATTAGGTCTAGCCGTTTGACCGCCGTGTCAGTAGTCCTCAACTTCAAACCCTTGCGACCTCACAAACCCTAATTTTCACAAATGCCTCGCCGCAGGCAAGATTACAATTTTACCCCTAGCATTAGGTCAAAGAGCCGCCGCGCTCATTTTAGGGTTTCCCGCCGCGGAATCCCTAACCTAACCTAATTTAACCCTAATTACAACTTAACAATTCAACGTAGAGATTTGGAGTTTCTACACTCCACGTAAGCGTGTCCTTAAGATGCATTTATTCCCCTTGAGACCTTGACCACAGTCAAGAAGTTTCTAACCTCCCTATTGAGGGGAACTACGATTACTCTGATTCCATTCCCGTAAGGATACGTAGGCACAAGATGCGATGTCTTGCCGAGTAAACTTAGAATTAACCCCTTAGGTCCCTTTTCTCACTTTTAATCCTTTTGTACATATACCTTAAGCAAATAAATAAAGCAAATAGTAAACATTTGAACAAAAGGTTCCTGTAGAGTACTACAGAAGTTTAGGGTGCTAATACCTTCCCTAAATTTAACCAACCCCCGAACCCTAGATCTTTCCCCGCATTGTGTTTACGATGCAAAATAGGTTTTCCCTCTTTTGACCTTTTCCTTCGGATAAATCAAAGAGCGGTTGTGAATTGAATTGCGATTCAAACTCATTAATGGTTTGTGATCCTATTTCCACCGCAACAGTTGGCTTTGACGTCAGATACCTTCAAACGGAGAGCTTTAGCAATATCTTTCTCATCGGGGTCCTTCTCCAAGAAGGGAAAAGGAGATTCCTCAAGGACAGGTAGACCAACCAAAAAGGAATACTCTTCCAATGTAGGTAGCAACTGGAAGTCTGAAACGGTGAAACAATGGTAGAGAGGGTCATAGAACTGTAGCAAAGTGGCAAGAAGTCCTTCATTCACTGAGCAACCCAACAAAGATATCAGCTTCCCATACTTGTTCTTGAATTCTTCTTGATCTTTGATGAAACCCCACAACTTCTTTAGGTCGTCCAATTTGGGACTCTTAAAAGTATATTTCATAGTATGTCTTTTGTTTGAAACCATAGTGACCTACAATGTTCATAAACGAAGGTAAATCCCATGAAGTCCAATGCAGAATGATGCTATATGAATGCAGCAAACACAAGTATTCACATAAGGATAATAAAGATAAACAAACAAGGGGCACCCTAGGTTTGCAACGAGCATGGAGTAAAAGGTGTACCCTTCCCAAAGGTTTAAGGACTAAAGGTTGTTTGGTACCTGCAGAACAAGGTTCTAAAGGGACTCAGAATCATCAGCCCATCTATCAGATATTATCAATTTCCCAATTACTTGAGGATTAATAATATTCTCAAGAGAACTTCTTTTGAGTTTAGTTTCGCGTAGCACTATTTCGGAAGTACTTCCTCATAGTCTCGCACTACGTCCTAGTAAAGGGCAAAGTTGGGTTAAGGTAACTACGGTCCTCAATATCATAGGCTCCAAAGTCGAAAATAATGAGTGTCTTCACGATTATTCGTTCAATAGTACTATTTCGAAAGGGCCTCAACTGAGCGGGATTCTCGATTCAACTTAGTAGGGATTCCACTCCCTATAAGCCTCCTCGACTATATCACCATCCTATCTTAATTTCTCTCAAGTTCGGGTGTAGAACTTTATCTCACCACTCAAAGACAATAATCCCAAAAGAAATAAACAAACAAGTAAACAATTATACAAATAACAAATATAAAGCAATAAACAAGTAGAAACAAGATAGGGAAACCCACTGAGGAATCCCCAGTGGAGTTGCCATTTCTGTCGCGGTGAAATTTGGATACCAAACTATTGATTAGTTTGAATCTTATATTCATTTTGCAACCGAACTTTGATTTGTCCAAAGGAAGGGATAAAGATCGAAATTCCCACGATGCAATGCAAATGCAAGCTAGATTGTTTAGGTTCGGGGGTTGGTTAAACTTAGGGAAGGTACTAGCATCCTAAGTTTCTGTAGTACTCTACAGGAACCTCTTGTTTTATATTTGTTTATTGCTAAGTGTTTATCTGCTTAAGGTTTAAAGACCTAGGGGTTTATTTCTAAGTATACTCGATAAGATGTCGCATCTTATGCCTACATATCCTTACGGGAGTGGAATCAGAGTATTTTGTAGTTCACCCTAAAGGGTTAGAGGAGTTCTTTGACTGTGGTCAAAGTTCCTACGGGTTTAGGGTAGTTGTTTTGATTGGGTTTAGGAGAAGAGACGAGTCTTCATTTTAAGGGAGAGATAACCACCACAAGTGTAAAGGGGGTTTGTAGGAAATGGTCTTTGCATCGTCTTAAGAAAAGGTCTTACATACTCGGATGATCGCCAAGTATGCCTTTGTCGCTCTTAAGGCAAAGTTCCTACATGTTTGTTTGTATTGTTGTGGGGGTGGAGATTATATCTCGCTTAAGATGATTAACATCTATTCTCTATTGTGTTTGAAAAGTTTTGTATTGTGTTGATTGTGTCGTTTCTATGTTGTAAAGATAAAGACAAGGTCCTTCCTATGGGGTAGGATCTATCCTAAAGATCAACTTGAATGGAATCAAGGATCATGGGGAAATGATGCAAGTGATGTGCACTACACACGATTGTTGAATCATGTGTAGGTTTTTCCTTTGGACGAAATGCGATGTATCAATAGATAAATATGGTAATGTGAATGCAATAAGATAAATTGCGTAAGAGTAAATTGCAGAAAGATAAACCATACACGAACGCATGAAAGAGCTGAGTGAGTGTGTGTGCATTGTGAATAAGATAAAGCAGATAAAGATAATTAGAAAATACGCATGAAAGCGCTAAGTGTAAGTGCATGTGTCGTGAGTGCACGATTGATTTTACGATGTTGATTAATTTTAATTGTTTGACTTGATTTTAGCAAAAAAAAAGAGTTGATTTTATAAGAAGATTGATTTTTGAGAAAAAGTTGCATTTCATCTTTTAAGTAAAAGTTGTATATTATCTTTATTTATTTATTTGCAAAAAGTTGTATAAATTACTTGAGTTTGTAAGAGAACGTATTCTTTTGATGAACTTGATTTTATATAAAAAGTTAAATTAATTATGTTAATTTTAAATGAAAAGCGTTATTATTAAATATTTAGCCATTAAATTGAATTATGTTATTTTAGAAAAAAGGTTTTAAAAGTGATTGGATAAGTTATTAAATAAATTGGTGTATATATATAAAAAGTTAATAAATAAAAGGTTATAGTAATTATTTTAATTTAAAAACTGATTATAATAGGTATTTAGTTCATTATTTTTTTTTAAGAAAGGTTAATTATAGTTAATTTTTAATAAAAACTAATTAAGTATCAATTAAGTGGTTACGTGGGGGAATGGGGATTTTGTGCGTGTTGTGATGTGTGATTAGTGACCATAATACAATGACAAAATTACAAGAAAGATGAAATGAATAAAGAGAAACCCTAAATCGCAAATTCCCCCCCTCCGCCGTGATTTCCCGATTTCGGTTCTCCCCAAATCGATTCAAGCCATTTCGACTCTTCTTCTTTCGATTTCGCTTTCACTTTCAATATAGAACCTGCAACAATCACATCAAAATATCAATATCATAAGGGATTTCAATGTACACGATAGTTTTACCGAGATTAGAGAGCGGCGGCTGGTGTTGGAGTTCCGACGGCTGTCGTTCGTGGTGGACAGAGACACCTTTCGCGAGCTAAGACGAGATAAGTCTCCTAGCCTTGATTCCTCGGTTACGAGATTTGGTTTGTGGTAGCTCTAGGGTTTTGGGGTTCTCTGCTTCGTACGATGGGGTTTTTTGCATGAAAAATATCTCCCTTCCTCCTCTTTTTCATCCCTCTTATATAGGCCTTTGATGGGGTCGATGCTTTAATTGAGATTGATTAGGAGTTTTTAAGGTTGATTGGATTTTCCAAATAGGGACAGACTGATTTTGAAAACTTCCCATCTTCGGATGATTGCGTATAATTGTTTTGACGATTTATTCTATCCTTACTTCTTTCGTCCGATTTGTTGATGGAGCGTTACTTTCTGATTTTGGGAAGTTTGAAATTTTCCGTTGATTGTCTAAATTTGGGAACTGATGATGTGTCTTGTTGACTCTGTTGACTTTGAGTTAACGCCTTCTTTTTCTTCTTCGCAGGACAAAGTCTACACTTGATCGATGCTTAACGGGAAGGGAGTTGATGATGACACTGTCTGAGCTGCGTTGTTGTTTGCGAAAATTCCTTGATGCTCTTGAGTTAGTAGGGAGTTGATGGCGAATCTTTCGCTGTCCTCCTGGCTACTCGAGCTTCTGCCCGATGATGAGGGGAACTGAGGGCTGAGAGTATGGCTTCCTTTTAGACTTTAACTTTGGGCTCTTCTGTAATGAACTGATACGGCTGTCAAGGTTGATATTACGCAATTGATATTGCACTGTTGTCGTGGATGCTTTGCTTACAGATTGATATTTGTGGCTGAACTACTTTGTCACATTGACATTTCTATTTTTCAGGGTGTCGTTAGCAGTTCGGAGGCTGCCGATCTTAGTCTTGGTGCTGAGAAAGGTTTGCGGTGGTAATGATGATTTGTGAATCTGAACCATTGTAAGAGGTTGTTGTTGTGATGTCGGTGATTGTGGCTAACTCGTGATTGATGATTGTCGCTGCTATGCTTGTTGCGCCATTCTTTGTTACCACATAATACTCTTGCTTTTGTTCTTGCTTTTGCTGCTGTTGAACTGACATGGTTATTGTTGCTTGTAGCTGATGTTATTGATGTTGTTGGTCGTAGCCTTGTGAAGAGTTAGTTGCAGCATGAAGTTAGGGTTGTTCGTGACTCTTACTGTTACGACTTTGGGCCGCTTTGTGGAACTCTGTTTGTCACGTCCGATGATGGGTGATCTGAGGACCATACTTGTCTTGACCAAACTATTAAGTTTCTCCTTATCTTTGCAATGCTGAACTTGATATTGTTGATGTTGCGGCTGGTGTACTTGTTGACGTTCCCTTGATGTTTGCCATACCCGTGGTCACTTGTAATTGATGAGGGACTTCTTGTTACGCTGATAAGCTTTTCTTCTTTCTGGGTGTTTGAGATGGTGACGATGACACTACGTGTGTCTGAGCCTATGTTAATCACGTCTTCGAATCATGTTGGGAATTGTTCTGAAAATGGTTGCCTTAATTCGATTTTTCGACATTCGGTAGAGAGTTGATAATGGCTTCGGTCATAGTCCTCTCGGCCGCTCGAGTTTACGCCCGATGATGATTAGAAAAAACTGAGGGTTGAACCTACTTCAATGATTTCTTAATTCTCTTGACCTTCACTTTATGTCTGTTAATAGCATTTTGCAGGGATATCAGTGTTGGCTTTCAGATTCAAAACTCGTCGACGACTCCTCACTTTGATTCTATCATGGCTAACAGGAAACAGTAATACACCTCTTCACAACAAAGTGATTTTTACTGACATGTCACAAACGTCCTTCTCACTCCTTTAATTCTCTTTGCAGAAAATTCTATCTTAGACCCAGAAGCTGGACGCGAAATAAATCGGGGCGAGGCTTATATGCAAGGAGAGAACGGGAAGCCAGAAAGTAAAGGATATTGTTATGTCGTTAAAAACAAGTCTAGAGTAGTGCTCAACCGCGGATGCTCTTAATGAATTGTATTAGTTTCCAATAATACTTGATGTTTTTAGAATTAGAATCAACTTCACAGTTTGAATTTGTAACCCTCTTGAAATAGGAATGAAATTTGGTGTGTTTTTGAATAAATTCGGATAAAATTTGGTTCGCAGGTCTCAGTATTTTGCATCCATGTTTGTATTCATAGCATTATCATGTGGCATGTGAGTAGCAGGGATTAGGTGATCTTGAACTTTTCAACAGTGAGCCACGTGGAATGTACTTCTCTGAACAATTCCTCGGATTGCCTTCGAATTGTATACCTAAACAAAAGTCCTTAGACCTTCGAACTCCCTTGACATTGAATGCACGAGGTTGTGAAAACAGATATCTTTCATTAGAATTCAAGACAGCTGCACAGAGCTGTTAGTCACCATGAGCATGAATACGAAGTATAAGTTAAAATAACATGTCAAATAAAATGCGCAAAAAGAGGTGGGATCTTACGGTCAAAAATTAGGGTGCAACACCGGGGAGAGTCTGTTCCCATCTACTTCTACCGTGAGGAGCTCTTCGGAGGAGCCCCCAATGCCAGCATCCCTCTGCTCATAAGAGCTCAGATGGAAAATTTTGACGTCCAGAGAGTCCTCGTCGACCAAGGCAGCTCAGTTGATATTATATACTCCCAGCTGTTTTCCATGCTTCAATTGGATGAATCGCATTTGACTCCATACGTGGGCTCTGACCTGCAGGGTTTCAATGGGTTGGTGACAAAGCCTTGGTGTTACGTTGAGCTGATCATAACCTTCGGATCCGCTGAAATGGCCAGGTCAATCAAGGTCCACTTCCTGGTCATAGATTGTCTGTCGTTATACCAGTGCATCTTTGGGCGACCGACTTTGGCCAAGTTGGTGGTCGTGCCTTCAACAGTACACTTGAAGATGAAATACTATACCTCTAAAAGCCTCACTGTAACTCTAAACAGGGACATTGAAGTCGTGAAGAGATGCTTTAAAGAAGAATCCAAGGGAATGAATACTATCACCGCCAGGCCGAAGACTCCTAGCCAGACTTCTCTGCCCAGCAGCGCCGAAGAGACAAAGTCGCTGCCCCGTGTCGACTCCACCGACCTCGACATCCTCTTTTCCAAAGACGACCAGAAGACTCAAAAGGAAAAGGGGAAAGAGGTTCAGTCATCCTCAAGCATCTCCTCTAGTAGCGGCAAAGTCGTTCATCCGATGCGCCCAATTTTGGATGGAGAATTTGAGCTCGTTTTACTCGGCGATAACCCTAAACGGGGAGTGAAGATTGAGACCGGTCTCCCTGACCTAGCAGGGAAACAACTAAGAGCATGCCTCCAGGAGAATGCATACCTGTTCGCGTGGAGTGTCGCGGAGATGCTCGGGCTAGACCTTGACGTGGCATGTCACCACCTCACTATCGACCCCGCCGTTAAGGCGATAGCTCAACATAGACGATGGCAGTCTCCGAAGAAGACGGAGGCTGCCGAACAGGCTGTAAAAGACCTCCTAGAGGCAAACTTTATCTCGGAAGCCAAGTACACCACTTGGTTATCCAATATTTTACTCGTTAAAAAGAATAATGGAAAATGGAGAATGTGTACTGAATATACCGATCATAATAGGGCCAGCCCTAAAGACACATATCCCCTCCCCAACATAGATAAACTAGTTGATAATTCTGTCGGTTAAATTGCTATCTTTCATGGACGCCTATTTGGGCTACATCCAAATACCCATGGCAAAAAGAGACAATAGATACACGACCTTCATGACCAAATCAGGAAATTATTAGTACAACGTAATGCCCTTCGTGTTGCACCCCAAAATTTGACCAACATCTCTTTACCTAGCTTGTGGTTCATCTCATTCACAGTAGCATTATCACTTGAATTTCATTGACATGTATGCAGGAGATCAAAGGTATGAGTACCAATTAAGACTTTGAAGATATCCAAGAAGGTTATCCCAGTGTTCAAGGGTTGATATCTTTGTCAGAGAAATTAAGAGATCCTCAGAGAGATTGGTTGAAACCAAATTTGTGTGCCTCCTAACTTGAGAGTTGTGGGAGCTCCTCAGATGATTATGAAGCTATGAGGATGGACTTGAAGCTTTGAGAGAGCTTATGAGATGTCTTGAAAGCCATCATGAAGCCTAGAGAGGTCATTGTGCAAGTTTAAGAAGACTCACCCATGAGTGGTGTAATTAGGGTTTGACTAGGTCAACCCTAGGTCAACTGATGATTTGGAGAGGGTTAAGACCTAATCCAAGAGCCATGTGATCATGGATTGATGCATTGAGATGCTATAAGGATGATTTCAAGATCAACTCATCATGATTGAAGAGTTTGATAAGTTTCAAGCTAGGGTTTCTAAGGCTTGACAGTGTAAAATCCCCTAGTTTGACCCCTATCTTCCAGGAAGTTTAGCTCAAGATGTGATTGTCATATCATCTTACCCCCAACATGAATGTTGTATAGATTTCTCTTAGCTTTAATTTGAGTACTAGAAGTCCTTGATAGGATTTGTAGAACTCAAGTTATGACTTTGGCAAGTTACAGGTCATCTGAGGTATGTGAATCTGGGGCCTTGAAAGTCACCCAACTTGCATCCAACTTTTTCCCAAGAAGGATGATTCCTATGAACTTTTGGTCAACATGAATGTTGTTCCTTATCTTCTTAGATTTCTAGAGAGTACTAGAAGTCCTTGATAGGATTTGTAGAACTCAAGTTATGGCTTTGACAAGTCAAGGGCATTTTGGTTATTTGGAGATTATAGGTCATTTCAAGCATAAGGCCATAACTCCCATTTCCAAGCTTCAAATGGAAAAATCTTAAACATAAAACTTGCTTAAAATGATGTTTTAAGGCTAGTAAGGAGGTAATAAGATGTTGAAAAGGCTTGTAGCAAAAAATGGTAAAAATGACCTAAAATGGAGGCATAAGTTAAATAAGTCCAAGTTGGAAATTGAAATTTCCAAGTTACACATCCAAACCATGGCATATAATAGGTCATTTTGACTCTAAAAAGCATTTTAAAAACAATGGTTCAGCCACATTTTTGAATTGAGGCTTAGATCTTGGACTTGCTTTGGAATATGGTTGCTTGCATATTAAGGCACAAATGCAAAACACAAGGAAACTCAATACACAAGCTAGTAAAGTGTCTTAACACCTCATATATCTCATCTAAGGAGATTTTCAAGTCACACCAAGTTGTTGCAAGAGGCATAGCATGAGATGGTATGTGAGATGAGATGAAATCATAAACTCATGGCATGAGAATCCCAAATTCTCATTGGATGATTCCAGAAGGTTCTAGATGAGTCTGAACCATCCTATATAGTGTATAGAACTTGCTCAGATGCAAGGTTGGTGAGAGATTAGAGAGAAGAGTGAGATATCCATTTCAATTGCTTCAATTGCAAGTTGAAATCAATTTCCACTTTCTGCTTCATTTCCATTGCTTCTTTCTATCCAAACACATTCCATTGATCACACTGAGTGAATTCATACCAAATTGAAGGCAAGAGCGTGAAGAATTGAAGAGATAACTTTTGGATTTTGAAGGTTGCAAGTCACAATCGAGTTTGGAGATTCAGGCTTTCTTGATCAAATCTTTTGCAAACAGAAGCTTTATCATCCATCAAGGAAGGTTTCTGAAGAGTTTGAGAGGTTGAAGTGGAGCTTTGACCTATCTGATAATCAAGATTTGACAGGTTAGTAACTTTTCTTCTACACCATAATTTAAGCATGATTAGTGAGAATTGTTAGGTTAGAATGGTTAGAGACAATTATGTGATGGATTCTGGGAAGTTTGAGATCAATTGGTGAAGTTTGAGTTAGTGACACCATTTTTGTTTGGACCAAGAACACGATGGATAGTGAGCTATAATATGAATTTGATATCAAGATTTAACCAGTGTGAGGTGGTGATCATTCTGAGGTAATCAATTTCAAGAATCATCAAAGTTGAAGTTTGAGTTTATTTTTGATCTTGGGTCGGGTTTGGAGATTTAGGGCATTTCAAATGATTCTAAGGCTATGGTTGGATTCAGGGTTGAATTTAGAGTAGATTAGGGCTTTGAATCATGGCTTTTGGTTGAGTTTGGATGGAGTTCGAATTAGGGATTGGAGCTCTGCAACTATGGAGCTTTCCCTCCATTTCCATGGTTGAAGGAAGAAGATGAAGTGCTGGCCGTTTGATCAGGCGTGGACTCATTGACTGAGTGGAGATCCAAGGGCCAGGATTTGATTTCACGTGTGAAGAGAAGTCTGAAGACAATGAAACGAAACGTTTCATTAAACCTGAGGTTTTGGGCTTAAGTTGATACTTGATATCCACACCCCCATTCATGGCCCATTGAGAATATGAACTGAATTTTGTTACTTAATGCACCGTATGCTTTTCTTTTTCTTTATAATTTCTTAATTGATTTTCTGATTAAATAATTTGGCCCAGCGCATATGTTGTTTGCACCCCCATTTAGGGCCCATTCCCATAATGAACTGCACTGAATTGCTATTCACACCAATGATTTCTCATTTTAATTTCTTTTTCTCCATTTTATCTTAATCTTTGAAAAATCATATTAAATAGAAAAATGATGATTTTTGCATGGGGATTTTTTCTCCCATTTCATGTTAATGTCTAGAAAATTATAAAATCAAAATATTTGCATTTCATGCATTTTTAATATTTTTGTGTATTTTCTCTTTTAATAGCATTTTAATTCCTTTTATGTTGATGCATAGATTTGTAGAATTTTGTTTAGCTAGTTCCCTTTGAATTTTTAGGCCATTCTTTTTAGGATAGTTAGATTAGGACTTTAGATCCCCTCTGGATTTATTCCATAATTTTGTGATTAATTTTTGACTAGTTTTGATTAGATGACTTTAGGTTGTATAGAATTAGGTCAATCCTTAACATAGGTCCACAATAACACTAGAATTTTGGGTTTCTAGGTCAAGTTAGTAATTGGGACATATAGGGTATTAAGGGTAGGTATATAGGATCCTCTAAGAATTATATTAGATTTTAATATAATAGTATACCATTTTTAAATGATTTTTGTAGTTGATTGTTGTTTGTGTTGCCCTTGTGGGCTTGTATTTTGTTTTGCCTTGCTTTGTGGGTTTTTGCTTGGTTTGGTGGGCTTGGTCTTGCTTTAAGGAGCATGGAGGAGCATAGTAGAAGACTTGAAGATTGAAGAAGGAGCTTGAGAGCTTGAAGATTTGTTTGTTTTGTTGTTGTTTTAGGGTTAGGAATTAAGTAGAGCTTAGACCTAGCTAGTTTCTTTCTTAAACATGGATGGTATCTGTCACCTCCATTCCTCCCCATGATTCAAGGTCCTTCTATGGTATTCACCTCCCTCCTTTGGAGGGATAAGTGATGGTACCTAGGAATTAGAACTTTACAGGGAACCATTCCTTTGATGTTAAACCCTAATAGGTCACCTTTGGTGGTCAATAAGCAGTTTAATATCCCAGCTTACCCAGTTAAGTGATTTCTTCTGGTTTGAGTATCTTGAGATATGTTGGGCTTGAGTGTGAAGATGAAAACTTCATTGAAGAGCTTGGAAGAGGATGAGTCCCTGAGCATTGCCATTTCAGCTGAAGCTTGAAGAGCAACAAGAGCAAGTTGATACTTTAAGACCCAATGAAGATCCAGTAAAGACTGAATGAAGAGCTGAGGCTTAAAGACTGAATGAATCAAGTTGATACTTGTGGTTAAGAGTGAAGCTTGAAGGTGGAACTTAGTGTAGAGCTGAAGCTTGAAGAAGAGAATAAGTTGAAACTTATGTTGAAGGGTTGAAACCTAGAGAAGCAAGTTGATATTTGTCAAGAGTGATTGAGGTCTGAAGACTGAGTTGCTGTTTGAAGAGCTGAAGCTTGGAGTTGAGAAAGGAGTTGATCTGCTTTCTTGTCTGTTTCTTTTCTGTATTGATGTGCCTTGTTTGACTTGCTTGATGCATTAGAATAAGTCCATATCTAGACTAGATTTAATCTAGGAGCATGATTGCACTAGAGGTTGAGTTGCTCCCTCTGCTTGTATTGTTACTGTATGGCTTTGCTTGCGGGTATTCGGTAGAGCCCAGCTCCCTTGCCCATGTGGTTTGTTTTGCTTGATAGCATGATTTTATTTCCTCTGTATGATTGCAGTTTACTGTATTTTGCTTGATAGCATGTTTTATTTCAGTATGATTGCAGTTATTCATATCTGGCTTGAGGTCAAGATGAGCTTGTGGAGGCTGATGCCCCACACACATTTCCTCCCTCACTTGCATTGCATGCATTTTACAGTCGTTTACTGTTTACTGTTTAAACTGATGCTTTATCTGTTCTTCTGTGTATCATTGACATGATCCCTTAGGACTCTCATTTCCTTTGATAAGGAAATGATGATAGTGTTGGTGTAAGCCCTAGAGGCCAATACTTTTTGGTACTTGTATCGGATTATTCGTTTAATAATAAAAGGCATTTCTTTATTATGTTTGTCTTTCAGAATAATAAAGTCCCTAGAATAGTTAGTTTGTTTAATGAAATGTTAAGTGTGACTTAATCATGAGATCCCATTAAACATAAAGACATTATTCTTAAAATATCCGTAGTCAAGCTTTATTGCAAAGTGGGATAACATTAAAAGCATTGAGACTATTATGAAGATAGACTGATGATCACATCTCATGGATCATGGATAAAGAGTTATCAAGTCTTGACATAGGTATAAATATTAGGAGTAATATTTATACCGGATTGACCCGCTATGAGAATACTACATAGTATGTTATGCAAAGTGTCATAAGTTATTCTCATGGTGATAATGGTGTATTACCACCCTTCGACCTGAAACCACTATTGACCCTAGATGTAGAGTCGGGTGCTTTATTGCTGATCAAACATTATCCGTAACTGGATGATCATAAAGACAGTTGATGGGCACTCCACGAAGCATGCTGAGGGACATGAGTGTCCTAGATGGAATTTGCCAATCCTGCATAACAGGAGAAATGTCTAAGGGCCCAATATTGAACTGGACAAGGATGACACAGTGTATGCCTTGTGTTCAATATAGACATAGGGGCAAAAGGGTAATTGTACAAACATATATTATCACGAAAAAGGTTTTGTCAGATCACATGACATTTTCGTGACTTGGGTAGCAGTGATGTGTTGCTAGATACCGCTTACTGTTTATTATGTTAAATATATAATTTAATATAATTACCAACGTTACGAAATCCTACAGGGTCACACACATAAGGACAGTTTGATGAGAGATAGAGAAATCAAAGGAACACCGTAAGGTACGGTGCACTTAAGTGAAAAAATAGAAATTCGGATAATATAATAATAATTATTGTTATTTTATAATGGTTATAAAATAATAATAAAATAAATATATTTATTATAATAATAGTTATTATAATAATATATAATATTATTATGGATCATGTGAATTGGGTTTTTAGCCCGCAGCCCACAAGAGAGTCTATAAAAGGAACCCTTGTGATGAAGCTTTCACTTGATGCAATTTCGTTTTTGATTCTCTTTTCTCACTCAAATAATTCCGTTCGTAAGCAGCTAGCACTGTGACCGGAAGCTGTTCGTGTGGACTGAGTAGAGGCGTTGCACTTCATCAACGCTTGTGATCGCTGCATCAAAGATCTGAATCGCCACAAAGAGGTAACGATTCTATCACTGACCATGCTCATTCGTAAGGATCACTAAAGGAAATTTTTGTTTTCCGCTGCGTTTAGATCGCAATTTTCCTTCAGATAGAACTTTAGGTTGAAACCTATGCATGATAACATCTAGGAGTTCCCTGTTTCAAACCTCAACCATAGGATGAATCCTTGGCATGACAACAGTAGGACTTGATAATCTCCCCGTAGTTGAGACTGTTCTCTTCTCATCTCAAAACAGCTTAAGATACAGTAATCATGAATGATTTCTTTCGTACGTTACGAGCCTTAAGCTATCTGAGAAAGGATTGTGGGAGAGTTTCTTTTCCACAGTCTGGATGTTTAGTATGGCACCCTTTGGGTGACATGCGGCGCATTCACTCTCAGGTCATAGTCTTTAGTGCGATTAAAATTGCAAACACAATAAAAGACACTTCTTCCGTAAAAGACAGAAAACAAACTTCAAACCTTTTTGCCCCGTGGGCCTGTAAATTAAAGGAAGCTTTTCTGAAGAAAAGAGTGTCGTTAAACTTCAGCGCCAATGCAAACAGGCTTTGTCCCTAACTGCTGGAACTGCTGTTTAACCCTACTCGATAAAACAGATGAATCTGAATCCCCATAAGCATAGTGTCCCGAACTACGTAAGCTCTGATCTCTCATATCTGTTGAGAGTACATAGGCACAATACTGATGTATTGGCGAGCTACCTTTCCCGTAACCCGTAGGTCGAACTACGTTGACTCTGATTTCTCATTCTCTGATGAGAATACGTAGGCATAAAGTGCGACGCTTTGCCGAGTCATTTTCTTTTCTGTTTAAGCCAGCCTTGATAGGTAGATAGATAAACCAACTCGTCCAGTAAACACAACAAGCGTGGATCCCATCGAGTACGATGGACGTGAGGGGTGCTAATACCTTCCCCTTGCGTAACCGACTCCCGAACCCAGACTACGGTTGCGACGACCTTGTCTTACCCTTTTTCGTCAGGTTTTTCCGATCGTTTCCTTTCCCGCTCCGAGGGATAAATAACGAAAGGTGGCGACTCTTCTGTTCTGCCGGCACCTTATTTTCGCGGAAGCGACAGCTAGCGACTCTGCTGGGGATCGAACCCAGAATCTCTGGTTCTCCGGTTCCCTATGCGAGTCAATCCTAGCGCTTGTATGATTACTTGTTGGGTTGTGTTTATTTATCGCATTTTATTTCCCGCATTTTATTTTCAGTATGATATGATTATCTGTGTTGTTGTGGGAGGGGCATTCTAATGAGTGAGAAGCCAGACCCAGGCTTGAGTGAACATAGCATTAGTTGTGGAAATTAGTGGGCGCGTGCTTGCTTTGTAGGCACTAGTGTCTCATAAAATCCACGCTCAGACGAGGTTCTCCCGGTTGGCTTCTCTTTCAACCCTTTGGGTTGAGACGGTTGCTGGTTTGGAGGATTGTCGACTCTGGGGACTGATCATTTGTGATTCAGCCGAGTGAGGCCGCTTCATGAGCTGGTGATGCCAAACCTTCTGGGTATCGTATCACCCCTCTTGAATGTCTGTGACGCTGATGAACGCATAGGATTCCGAACTTGAGTCAATTTAGGTCCATACCTGTGAGCAAGGTTGGGTTTATTGCAGGAAACTCTGACCTTCAGACCACCTAATTTTCTTGATAGTGGATCAGTTTTGTGGGGATCTGAGGTTCTCATCTGCAGATATATGGTTTGTTCTTGATAGAGCAGGTTTTGATCAGAGGATCTTATCATCAGATGTGTATTTGTTCTTGATAGAGCAGGTGTTGATCAGAGGATCTTATCATCAGATGTGTATTTGTTCTTGATAAAGCAGGTTTTGATCAGAGGATCTTATCATCAGATGTATATTTGTTCTTGATAGAGCAGGTTGGGGTCTGAGGATCTCATTACCAGATGTTTGTTCTTGATAGAGCAGAGTTTTGGTCATCGGTTGTTTGTTCTTGACAGAGCAGATTTATGATCGGGGTTTGAGGATCTCATCAGCAGATGTATGTTTGTTCTTGATAGAGCAGAGTTTTATTATCAGATGTATGTTCTTGATAGGGCAGAGTTTTGGTTATCAGTTGTGTGTTCTTGACAGAGCAGTTTTTGGTCCTGTATCAGAGGTCCTTATATCAGACGTTTGTTCTTGACAGAGCAAAAGTATGGTCTTATGTATATGGCCTTATCAGATGGTTGTTCTTGACAGAGCAGATTTATGGTCCGATACCAGGGTTTTCTTATTATCAGATACAGTGGTTGTTCTCGATAGAGCAGGATTATGGTTTTGTTGATACAGAATCTCCACAGCACAGTTGCCTTGATCTCCTGCTGCATGATTGCATTTTACATTGCTTTGCATACTCATCTGCATTTCATTAACGTGTGTCTGTGTTGCAGGTACCGTTTTCCCCGATCCGGGATTTTTTGCCTCCTATTGTATTGTTATGGGTTCTCTGAGGAAGACTGTGGCTTACAAGTTCCCTGCCCCTGATGTGGTTAAGCTGACTGGTTTGGTAGCTTTAGCGGATGATTCTGTGAGGGATGAGTTCAGAAAATCTTACGACAAGTTGCTCAGTTTGGTTCGCAAACCTTCTGCGTTCGAGTTGAATGGGTTGCACGCTCTGCTGCAGTTCTACGACCCTCCGTTGAGATGTTTCACTTTCCAGGATTTTGTTCTCGCACCCACGCTAGAGGAATATGCTGATTTGCTAGGTGTACCTATCAAGAGGCAGATGCCTTTTGTTCATATGGATGCTGAGCCTGACCTGGCTGGTTTAGCTCCTTCACTTCATCTGGATGCCTCCGATTTGGTATTGTCTAGTTGGAACAAGGTTCCTGGTTTCTCCTTGCAGTTTTTAGTGGGAAAGGCTCAGCAGTGCGCCAAAGACGGATGTTGGGTCGCGTTCAACGCCATTCTCGCTCTGTGCATATATGGCATCATTTTGTTCCCTAATATGCCCGATTTTGTAGACCTCGACGCATTTCATATCTTTGCTTCAGGGAATCCAGTCCCTACCTTGATAGGAGATGTATACCATTCTATCCACTACAAAAACGAGAACAGGAGGGGCAAGAATGTCTCATGCTGTGTGCCCTTGCTTTATAAATGGCTTGATAGTCATCTGCCCAAGAGGGGTCCTTTTGTTTCGTCTGCAGCCACAGCTGAGTGGTCCGAGCGTCTGATGAGTTTATCTGCAGAGGATATTGACTGGTTCGACAGGGATAGGTTGGGTACCGATATCATCTTCAGCTGCAGCGGGTTTCCAAACGTGCCTCTGATAGGCATGAAGGGTTGTATCAACTACAATCCGTCTTTGCTGGTCCGACAGTTCGCGTATGCTTTGAGAGCTCCGCCGAAGGATGAAGAGGTACAAGAATCTCATTACCTCACTGGTCTTCTAGAAGGGGATCTATTATCCAAGCTTCAGCGCGCTTGGAATGGTATCAGTAAGAGGGGAAAGCCATTGCTGGGGAGAAGCAACAATCAAGCCTACCCTCCGTATGTGACTTGGGTCAGAGCCAGAGCGGATGCTATAGGGATGCCGTTTCCTCATGCCAAGCCAGAAAGCCCTCCAATGATTGAAGAGCCTACCACTGTGCCCATTCAGCAGCATAATCAGGTGTTAGCTGAGCGAGATGAATTGAAGCGGGCAAACGAAGAACTGGAGAAAGAATTGGCTCAGCTCCGAAGCGAGAGGAACGAAGTTGTTCATTCTTTCAAAAGGCAAACAGAGCTGGTGAACCGGCTAGGGACGGACCTGACTAAGCAGATAGCCGAGCGTGAGCGCATGGGTCAAGACTTCAAAGCTGTTAACGACGTACTGGCTACGAAGAAGCAACACTTAGACGAAGCATATCGGAGGATATCCAAGTTCAACCAGCACTGGAAGGCTTCCCTGGCCACCAGGAAAGAGCGGGAGGATAAGCTGATGCTACAGATCTCCAAGCTGGAAGCCCAGGTGAAGGATAGTGAGAAGAGGTTTGATGAAGAAACCGCTCGCAGATACGCCGCTGAAGGCCATCTCAACAGGGCTCTCGCTAACCTGAAGGAGCGCAAACTGACGTTTGAGTCCAAGAAGCGGAAGTTAGAAGATTGCTTCGGCGAAGGAGCATGGGAAGGTTCAGTCGAAGGTCTTCAGTATACCATTGTGCAGAGGGAATTACTTGTCGAGGGGTTACTCACGCTGCCTGATCATCCAGAAACGAAGGAGTTGTTGGAAGAGTATCGCGCCCGTGGCCGTACTTGACTATTTGTATTCCTTTTGCTTTGATCATTGTTGTATGCTGACCATCACCAGGCTTGTTGGCTGAGGTCACGCTGTTGATTCATCTTGTACTCGCTGATGTTGTGTACTGCCTTGATGCGCTTTCTTTATATATGAGATTGTTATTTCCATGATTGGACTCAGACTTCTTCTTATTATCAGCACTGACACTCAGGCACTAGGATCGGGGGAGATCTCCCTAACGCACAGACACACGTTTGCATTTGCATGAAGCATTTGCATAACGAGCATTTTGTATTTTTTCCTAACCCTTTTGTGTTTACAGGTTATTTCAGGTTGTTCCAGGTTGTTTCAGGTGGTTCCAGGATTGATCAGAGACCTATTCACTGCTATCCGACTAGAGCTAATCAAACCAGGATCATGGAGCAAGTGCAAACTGATGTTCAGGAACTCCGCGAAAGGATGGATCGCTTCATGGAGCTCATGCAAGCGGTCGCCAATGGCCAGGATCAGCTCAGAACCTTGGTTCAACCTTTGATCTCAAGGGTTGATAGCAACGGCGTACTCCATGGTGGGACTGTGCCTACTCCACCACCAGTTGAAACTCCACAGAATGGTGTTCCCGTGACCGGGGGAAACGGCAGTGCCAACGGCAATGTAATGGCCAACATCGGACTCAATACGACGGGCGTCGGTAATGGAAGTCTGGGAGCAAATGTCAATGTCGGGCCAGGCAACAGCAATGCAGGTGTCGGGAATCTGTTTGGACCTCATCCATGGCTAGAGGATCGTCAGGACGATGCGTTCTCTCAGAGAGGTGCTGAAGGGGAGCTGAATGCTGAAGCACAACTTAGATTCAAGGCACTTGAAGATAAGATGAGAGATATCGAGAATCAGAATACTTTGGGCGTTGATATGTCCAAGTTGGGGTTAATTGCTGATTTCAAGGTGCCTCCCAAGTTCAAGGTACCTGACTTTGAAAAATATAAGGGCACCACTTGCCCTCGTGTCCACCTGAGATCGTACTATAGAAAAATGTCTGCTCATTCCGAGGACGAGAAGTTGCTGATGCACTTCTTTCAAGACAGTCTTTCCGGGCCATCCCTCGAATGGTACATGAGTCTGGAGCCTACTAGTGTGCGCACATGGAAGGATCTTGCTGAAGCATTTGTGCACCACTACCAATACAACAACGACTTGGCCCCGAACCGAGTTCAGCTGCAGAATCTGTCGCAGAGGAATAATGAAGGGTTTAAGGAGTACGCCCAGCGGTGGCGTGAGTTGGCAGCCAGGGTTCAACTGCCGATGGTTGAACATGAGCTCGTGCAGATGTTTGTAGCCACTCTCCCAGGGGTTTACTATGAGAAGTTAGTCAGCGGTATGTCTGGGACGTTCTCAGATCTCATTATCACGGGTGAGCACGTCGAAAATGGGATCAAGATTGGGAAAATTCAAGGTGATTCATCCTCAGCTGGAGGAGGCGGAAAGAAACCTTATAGTGGCAAAAGACGGGAAGGAGAAGCGAGCGTTGTGACCAACGCTCGAAGGAAGGGTAAAGGTCCTCACCAGCAGGTGGCCAGTATAACTATCCCGACAGTTCAACAGCAGCAACAGCAGCAACTGAATCAACAGGGATATAGAAAGTACCAGAATCGGGCACCTTTGGCGAACCGTCACCTCGAGACACCGCCCATGTCGTACGCGCAACTCTTGCAGACTTTGCTTCAGCTACAATTGATCCAGAAGAGAACGCTGGCTCCCTTGACAGGGGCACCTCCGCCAGGGTACGATGCGAATGCAACATGTGAGTTTCATTCAGGGGCACCGGGCCACACAATAGAGAACTGCAAAGCCTTCAAGCATAAGGTGCAGGACATGGTGGATGCCAAGATCATCAACTTCTCCGATAATGTGCCAAATGTCACGAAGAATCCTATGCCGAATCATAGGGGAGGCGGAGTGAACGCCATTATCGAAGACGAGAGTGCAGATTTGTTGACTGACGTCAGAGATCTGAAGACGCCGCTTAGCTTCGTTAAAGCTAAGTTGCTGAAAAGAGGGATCTTTCCAGGTTGCGGAGAGCTATGTATGGAGTGTGCCACAAGATTGATGGATGTGAGCAGTTGATAGAGGGAATTCAAAGTCTGATAACTGAAGGGATTCTGCAGTTTAGCCGGAGGGCTGAAAGTGGATCAGGAGAGGTAGTGCTGAAGCAAGCTGATGAGGTCGCCACCATCACCATCCCTCTCCGAACGATAACTATTGCTGCGCCCAGGCCGCCCACAATTACCATCACCAAAGCTGGGCCGATACCGTTCGAGAGCACTAATGTTGTCCCATGGCATTATGGGGCTGAAGTCTACTGCAACGGGCAGAGGTTGGAGCTGGAACCGTTTGGGTCGACTGTGGAGAACCTTGCGGGAATCAGTGGTATTACTCGTAGCAGAAGAGTGTTTGCACCCCCAGAGGTCGTGGCGGATAAAGCGGTCAGAGCTGATGCGGCCGATAAAGGTAAAAGTAAAGTCGTTGAAGAGATCCCGCGTGGGGTAGAAAAAGACTTGCTTGTTAAAGATGCCGAGGAGTTTATGCGGTTGATTAAAAAGAGTGACTACAAGATTGTGGATCATCTCCATCAGACGCCCTCGAAGATTTCCATTCTGAACTTGTTGTTGTGTTCTGAAGCACACCGCAACGCGCTACTGAAGGTGTTGAACGCCGCATATGTACCGCAGGAGATATCGGTAAATAAGCTAGAAGAGGTTGTAGCCCACGTAAATGCTGGAAATGGGCTAGGGTTCACAGACCTAGAGCTGACGCCAAAAGGGAGGAATCACAACAGCGCCCTGCATATCTCGATAGAGTGTAGGGGCACAATTATGTCGCACGTATTGGTGGACACGGGTTCGTCCCTTAATGTTCTTCCGAAGAAGGCATTAATGAAGTTGGATACTCGTGGAGTGATTTGCACACTCAGTGATCTGGTTGTGAAGGCGTTCGACGGAACTAAACGACACGTTTTCGGGGAGGTGACCCTGCCAATCCAAGTCGGGCCGGAAACGTTCGACGCGGTCTTTTATATTATGGACATCATGCCTGCCTACAGTTGTCTCTTAGGCCGGCCGTGGATCCATGCTGCTGGTGCCGTGACCTCCACGTTGCACCAAAAGCTCAAATATGCTGTCGGGGGTAGCATCGTGATCGTGTGTGGCGAGGAAGACATAATGGTGAGCCATTTGTCGTCCTTCAAGTATGTGGAGATGGATGGCGAAATCCATGAAACTCTATGCCAAGCGTTCGAAGCTGTCAAAGTGAAAGACGTAGCTCCTGTAGTCACAGAAAAGCCAGAGATGACTCTCTCCTCATTCAAGGAAGCTCGGGCCGTTGTCCGAGCCGGATCTACCCCAGGATGGGGGCGAATTCTGGAGATACCTAACAAGCAAGATAAGTTCGGGTTGGGATATTCTCCTGGAGCTGAAGCTTCTTCTTCTTCTTCTAGCAGTGCGTCGCGAGGTAAAGGGCCGATCCAGTTTACCAGTGGCGGAATGATTTTCGAAAGCATCAACGCGGTGTCTGAAGACAGCGGAGATAGCGTCTGCGACCTCGACTCTTGGATCCAGCCAAGCAAGCCAGGCGGGAGCCTTACCAACTGGTCCGTCAAGGATATCATCCAAATGACAAGCGAAGAGTAATGATTTACTTTTTCCAATCATTGTACAACCTTATGTCCTACCCGGGGCATAGTGGTTTTATTTTCAGGGCCTTGTTGGATTATGTACATGCATTTTGTTAATAAATCAAAGGCGTTTTCTTCGTATTCAAATATCGTGATCTCTGTTATTCCTGTTTTGTATTTGTTTTGAAAAACAATAAAATGGCAATGGGGTTTGTGCTAACCTGCATATCCTTGTTTTAAGCTTAACCCTTGTTATTGCAGGATCCACATAACAGATGACATCGACTCTGGACCTTCTACGACTCACTTCGACTTCGATTGCCCGATTTATCAAGCCGAAGAAGAGATTGATGAAGACGAAGACCTTCCTGAAGAGTTGGCCCGCTTGTTGAAACAAGAGGAGAAAGTTATTCTGCCTCATGAAGAGGAGATCGAGATCGTAAATCTGGGTTCTGAAGAGCTCGTCAGAAACGTCAGGATAGGGGCGGCGTTGCAAAGTGATGTCAAGCAGAGACTGGTCGAGATGCTGAGAGAGTATAGTGACGTCTTCGCTTGGTCATACGAAGATATGCCCGGACTTGACACGGACATCGTGGTCCACCACTTGCCGCTGCGAGAAGATTGTCCTCCCGTTAAGCAGAAGCTCAGGAGGACGCGACCAGATATGGCCGTTAAGATCAAAGAAGAAGTGCAGAAACAGCTTGATGCTGGCTTCTTAGCAGTCACCACTTACCCTCCGTGGGTCGCCAACATAGTGCCTGTACCGAAGAAGGACGGTAAGGTACGAATGTACGTCGATTATCGGGATTTGAATAGGGCGAGCCCTAAAGATGATTTCCCGCTGCCTTATATCGATGTGTTGGTCGACAACACGACCCAGTTCTCCGTGTTTTCGTTCATGGATGGCTTCTCCGGTTACAATCAGATCAAGATGGCGCCGGAGGACATGGAGAAAACGACGTTTATCCCTCCTTGGGGAACATTTTGCTATAAGGTAATGCCTTTCGGTCTGAAGAACGTAGGGGCCACTTACCAACGAGCAATGGTTACTTTGTTTCATGACATGATTCATCATGAGATTGAAGTCTATGTTGATGACATGATTGCGAAGTCCCAAACGGAGGAGGGACATCTGGTCAATTTGCTGAAGCTTTTTGAGAGGCTTAGGAAGTTCAGGTTGAGGCTGAATCCTACCAAGTGTACTTTCGGAGTACGGTCCGGAAAGTTACTGGGGTTTATCGTGAGTGAAAGAGGCATCGAGGTTGATCCTGCGAAGATAAAAGCCATACAAGAAATGCAAGTGCCGAAAACAGAAAAAGAAGTTTGTGGTTTCTTGGGCAGAATAAACTACATTGCAAGGTTTATCTCTCAGCTCACGGCCACGTGTGAACCGATGTTCAAGCTTTTAAAGAAAGATCAGGCGATCATCTGGAACGAGGATTGCCAGAAGGCATTCGACAAGATAAAACAGTATCTTCAAGAACCTCCAATCTTGATACCCCAAATGGCTGGACGGCCTCTAATCATGTACTTGACAGTTCTTGAGAATAGTATGGGGTGTGTTCTCGGTCAGCACGACGAGACGGGCAGAAAGGAGCATGCCATTTACTATTTGAGTAAAAAGTTCACTGACTGTGAATCTCGTTACTCGATGCTGGAGAAGACGTGTTGTGCACTAGCCTGGGCTGCCAAATGTTTACGACAGTACATGCTCAATCACACCACCATGCTAATTTCAAAGATGGATCCGATCAAGTACGTCTTCAAGAAGCAGGCTCTTTTGGGCAGGATTGCCAGATGGCAAATGGTGTTGACGGAATATGACATTCAGTACGTTTCCCAGAAGGCCATCAAGGGAAGCGTATTGTCTGATTACCTTGCCGAACAGCCGATCGAGGATTACCAGCCGACGAAATTTGAATTCCCTGATGAGGATATCATGTTTCTCAAAGCAAAAGATTGTGATGAACCGTTGCCCGATGAGGGGCCAGATAGGAAATCCCAGTGGAAGTTGATATTCGACGGGGCGGTTAATTCTTACGGAAGTGGCATTGGGGCGATCATCACGACTCCCCACGGATCCCACATTCCGTTCACTGCGAGACCGACATTTCCGGTCACCAATAATGAGGCGGAGTACGAAGCATGCGTCATGGGTCTAGAAGAAGCAATTGATTTGAGAATCAAGAACCTAGATGTATATGGTGACTCGGCGCTTGTGATCAACCAGATTAAAGGGGAGTGGGAAACTCGTCAATCGAATTTGGTGCTGTACATGAACTATGCCAGAAGGCTACTTCCGTTCTTCGATCGAGTGGAACTCCATCATGTGCCCAGGGCTGAAAATCAGATGGCTGATGCCTTAGCCACGTTGGCTTCGATGTATAAAGTCAATTTTTAGAATGAGGCTCCAAGGATTGTCCTTTCTCGTCTTGATAGACCTGCATTCGTCTTTGCAATCGAGGAGGCCGCCGACGGCAAGCCATGGTTCCATGACATCCAGACTTTCCTTATGACTAAAGAGTATCCCGCGGGTGCGTCAACCCAGGATAAGAAGACTCTGAGGAGGCTATCTGGAAATTTTTATCTTAATCTTGATGGAGTGTTGTATAAAAGAAACCACGATCTCGTGCTACTCAGATGTGTAGATGAGAAAGAGGCGAGTATGCTCATGGAAGAAGTCCATGAAGGCACATTTGGTATGCACGCCGGTGGGCATGCTATGACAAGAAAGATCCTGAGAGCAGGATATTACTGGCTGACAATGGAATCGGATTGCTTTAAATTCGCGAAGAGGTGTCACAAATGCCAGATTTATGCTGATAAAGTTCATGTGTCGCCGTGCCCGTTAAATGTCATGTCCTCCCCGTGGCCGTTCTCCATGTGGGGCATCGACATGATAGGCAAGATCGAGCCCACCGCATCTAACGGTCATTGCTTCATTCTAGTAGCTATCGACTACTTCACCAAGTGGGTGGAGGCAGCCTCATATGCTAATGTGACCAAGCAGGTGGTGGCTAAATTCATAAAGAGGGACATCATCTGTCGTTATGGAATTCCCGAGCGGATCATTATCGATAATGGTTCGAACTTGAATAACAAGATGATGAAGGAGCTGTGCCAGAATTTCAAGATTGAACACCACAACTCATCTCCTTACGGGCTGAAGATGAATGGCGCCGTTGAAGCGGCCAATAAGAACATAAAGAAGATTGTTCAGAAGATGGTTGTGACCTACAAAGATTGGCACGAGATGCTGTCGTTTGCATTGTACAGTTATCGTACGATGGTACGTACGTCAACTGGGGCAACTCCTTTCTCCTTGGTGTACGGTATGGAAGCTGTCCTACCGTTAGAAGTGGAGATCCCTTCTTTACGAGTTTTGGTTGATGTGAAACTCGACGAGGCAGAATGGATTACGAACCAACTGAACCAACTCAGCCTGATGGACGAGAAGAGGTTAGCATCGATTGCGCATGGTCGTTTATACCAAAGCCGAATGAAGAAAGCTTATGATAAGAAGGTGCGTCCTAGAAGCTTTCAGACGGGTGATCTTGTCCTGAAGAAGATTCTTCCTCCACACTCCGATCACCGGGGCAAGTGGACTCCCAATTACGAAGGTCCGTATGTCGTCAGCAAGGTCTTCTCGGGAGGAGCTTTGTTGTTATCCACGATGGATGGTGAAGATTTTGCATCCCCGGTGAACGCGGACGCAGTTAAAAAATACTTTGCTTGAAAGCGACCCGCTGGACAGTAAAAAGAGAGTCCAGGCAAAAATGGGGCATCCCGGCGAACCATAAAAAAGGAAAAAGGTTCGGGCAAAAATTAGGGATATAAATTGAAAAAATGAACACCCGCAAAGTCGAAAACCCGGATGGGCGACTTTGGCAAAAAAGGGTATCCCGGTGAACTGAAAACCCGCAAAGGGCGGTTCATGCAAAAGTTAGGGATTTGAAAAAGCAAATGACTGCGTTCCGCGTATGGACTTTCATTGTTTAGTGGTTTGGAAGACCTGAGGGCCGTTTATCCGAATCAATCTCTTCTGAAGCTGAAGCGTCGGAGAAGTATCGAAGTCGAGTGGGTCATAGAGGGATCAACTCATGGTGTTCGTCTACGCCTCGTTGCCGATATTTGTATATACTGATGTATATTTATGTTTTATTTTTTATGCGGCTTCCTCATTCCAGGAGATTGCATCCGTTGTAAAACATTTTTACCCATTCAGGGGTTCGTTATCAATAAAATGTATACTATTCAACAATTCTGTTTGCCTGGTTAGCATTTATCTGTTTTGTTTGCGAAAAAAAAGAACGCCGGTGTTTTTGATAAAATGCGCATACATAAACTTACTGGCCTAGGCCGTTGATTGTTGAAACAATGACTTACTTAAACATTGTCACAAGATGATAACCTTGATAGGTCCCTTTGAGAAGGGTATCTTGTCTGTTTGTTTGTGTTGTTACAGGTGTAGCATATTCCAGACAGTGCGCCGTGCGCATCCCTAAGCAGGATGATTCCTCCTTCTCCAGCAGAGTTCAGCAGCCTCTCCCCGCAGAGTCTGAATGCGAGATCGTGAGCATTGATATGTTTTCCCAGGCAGAGAAGATTCTCGCCCCGATCAGACGCATCCTAAAGGAACGTCATCTCCTCAGCTGAGTCAGGCGCCGAAGCGTATGTTCATCCCCCAACACCGGGTCACAAGTGCAGGTCTCGTTCACTGAAGTGCGCAGCAATTGATGGTCCAAGACTGAAGTCTCCAGCGGAATTGAGTTTCCCCACAGATTCATACTCTCCCCAGCAAGCAGAATGATTTCTTCTTCCCCGACCGAGTTTGCAGATCCCCAAGAGAGTCCTTGGAAGCCGCTCAGGCCATGATTGGTTTTCCCCAGTGGAGTGTTGAATAGCTGATGCCATATTTCCCCACCAGAGTCGTTATCTCCAGGGAAGTTAGCCGTGAAGGCCGTGCAAGTTTATTCCCGCGATCGACATCGCTTTCCCTCAGCGGGTCCAGGTTCTCGTAGAGCTTCGTCCCCCTGCAGCAGTCAACTGAAGTTCACTTCCCCACAGCGCCCGATTGAGATTGGCGTGACCTTGTTCTCCTCAGCAGGATGATTCCTCCCCCTATCTGAGTAGATCTTTCTCCTTGATAGGAGGATTCTCCCTTCAGCATTTATTTTGCTGACGGGATCGCATCATTTTGCATGACTGCATAGCATTTATCATAAACGCGTAGCATTTCCACCGTGTGGAGCATTGCGCCATTGCCGAAGGATACGCATAATAAACATGATCTAGTTTGTTACTGGTCTTGTTTTGCAGGTGTTCCGCTGCAGAATTGATTGCTCAAGATGATTCTTGAATTCTCCCCAACGGAGTCGCTTGCTCAAGATGATTCTTGAAGTCCCCAGCGAAGTCTTCTTGCTCAAGATGATTCTCGAATTCCCCAGCGAGGTCGTTTGCTTAAGATGATTCTTAAAATCCCCAGTACAGTCGCCAGAGTTGGTTGCTCAAGTTGATGCTTAGAGTCCCTGACAGAGTGTTTGCTCAGGATGATTCCTGAAATCTCCAGCATAGTTATCGGTTCAGGATGATTCTTGAAGACCCCGACAGAGTTATTTGTCCAAGATGATTCTTGAAGTCCTCAGCAGAGTTGATTCATCCAGAATGATTTCTAGATCCCCGAAGCAGAGTTACTTGATAGTTCTCCAGAATCCCCAGCGGAGGTGCGTCATCCCCAGCAGGTTTCTGAACAGCGAAGTTGAAACTTCCCCTGAAGACTTGATGATTGAAGTCCGATCGTGTTAACGAAGCAGTTCTCTCAGCTGATGCAGAGTGCCTGATGGCAGAAGTTTGGGTATCCCCAATTGGTTCATGATTGACCGAGAATTCTATTCCCGACTTACTGATGAAGTCCGGCTGATGCCCGAAAGTTCTTTGAATGCCCGATGGCATGATCAACATGATTTTTGACCTGATGAGTCCCGAGGAATCTTGATGCCTGACGGCATGATCGATCATGTATTACCGGTTACCGTGTGACCAATTCCCCAGCTAGTTGCCGTGCAGCTAATATTTCAGTTTTCGAAGATTTGTTCCCATCAGAGTACCATGTACTTGTGCAGTTGGCAAATTTTCGGGTTTGTTGGTATTCAACTGTCTCGCACCTTGATTGGTTGAGAGCGTTCGCTTCTCACCCAGTCAGGTCCAAGCCGTTTGAATAGGGGCAGCTGTTGCACCCCAAAATTTGACCAACATCTCTTTACCTAGCTTGTGGTTCATATCATTCACAGTAGCATTATCACTTGCATTTCATTGACATGTATGCAGGATATCAAGAGGTATGAGTACCAATTAAGACTTTGAAGATAGCCAAGAAGGTTATCCCAGTGTTCAAGGGTTGATATCTTTGTCAGAGAAATTAAGAGATCCTCAGAGAGATTGGTTGAAACCAAATTTGTGTGCCTCCTAACTTGAGAGTTGTGGGAGCTCCTCAGATGATTCTGAAGCTATGAGGATGGACTTGAAGCTTTGAGAGAGCTTATGAGATGTCTTGAAATCCATCATGAAGCCTAGAGAGGTCATTGTGCAAGTTTAAGAAGACTCAACCTTGAGTGGTGTAATTAGGGTTTGACTAGGTCAACCCTAGGTCAACTGATGATTTGGAGAGGGTTGAGACCTAATCCAAGAGCCATGTAATCATGGATTGATGCATTGAGATGCTATAAGGATGATTCCAAGATCAAGTCATCATGATTGAAGAGTTTGAGAAGTTTCAAGCTAGGGTTTCTAAGGCTTGACAGTGTAAAATCCCCTAGTTTGACCCTTATCTTCCAGGCAGTTTAGCTCAAGATATGATTGTCATCTCATCTTACCCCTAACATGAATGTTGTATAGCTTGCTCTTAGCTTTAATTTGAGTACTAGAAGTCCTTGATAGGATTTTTAGAACTCAAGTTATGACTTTGGCAAGTTACAGGTCATCTGAGGTATGTGAATCTGAGGCCTTGAAAGTCACCCAACTTGCATCCAACTTTTGCCCAAGAAGGATGATTCCTATGAACTTTTGGTCAACATGAATGTTGTTCCTTATCTTCTTAGCTTTCTATAGAGTACTATAAGTCCTTGATAGGATTTGTAGAACTCAAGTTATGGCTTTGACAAGTCAAGGGCATTTTGGTCATTTGGAGATTATAGGTCATTTCAAGCATAAGGCCATAACTCCCATTTCCAAGCTTCAAATGGAAAAATCTTCAACATTAAACTTGCTTAAAATGATGTTTTAAGGCTAGTAAGGAGGTAATGAGATGTTGAAAAGGCTTGTAGCAAAAAATGGTAAAAATGACCTAAAATGGAGGCATAAGTTAAATAAGTCCAAGTTGGAAATTAAAATTTCCAAGTTACACATCCAAACCATGGCATATAATAGGTCATTTTGACTCTAAAAAGCATTTAAAAAACAATGGTTCAGCCACATTTTTGAATTGAGGCTTAGATCTTGGGCTTGCTTTGAAATATGGTTGCTTGCATATTAAGGCACAAATGCAAAACACAAGGAAACTCAATACACAAGCTAGTAAAGTGTCTTAACACCTCATATATCTCATCTAAGGAGATTTTCAAGTCACACCAAGTTGCTGCAAGAGGCATAGCATGAGATGGTATGTGAGATGAGATGAAATCATAAACTCATGGCATGAGAATCCCAAATTCTCATTGGATGATTCCAGAAGGTTCTAAATGAGTCTGAACCATCCTATATAGTGTATAGAACTTGCTCAGATGCAAGGTTGGTGAGAGATTAGAGATAAGAGTGAGATATCCATTTCAATTGCTTCAATTGCAAGTTGAAATCAATTTCCACTTTCTGCTTCATTTCCATTGCTTCTTTCTATCCAAACACATTCCATTGATCACACTGTAACACGGTGGGAGAACTGACTTTAAACAATGTTGCGGATAGCAAGAGTCGCCACCGACTTTTATTTTATCCATAAGGAAAGGTTATAAAAGAACAGGAAAGACCTTAGAGAATATTTTGGGTCCGGGGGGTAGGTTATGAAAAGGGAAGGTGTTAGCACCCTTTTCATCCATGGTTATCCATGGGCTCTTAGGTACTTAAGCTCACTTTTGAATTGTTTTGAAATTGTAGTGTGTGAATAGAAAATTTTCAGAATAGTTAATAAATAATCCATGTAAGGATGTGTTAAGAACTTGTTTGAAAACTTGTTGAAAATTTGTTTAAGTGCGAAACAGTTTTGAAGTGAGCAAGCACCTAGGAGTAACCTACCCTAATGTTTAAAGGTCCTTCTTATTCTTCATTCTTTCCTTTAGTAAGACTATCCCTACTATAATGGAGTAGGTAGTCCTTACTTTGGATGTTAAGGGGTATGTGAGGGACAATTTGACTTTGAAGGCCATTGTGGGATGTAATAAGCACATATAAGGGACCATCATCATTTTTCGAAAGGGACTTGATTCGTAAAGGCAACCATAAGGGACTTTGATGATTTTTTTATTTGAGGGACTTGCTTTATACACCCCACTTAACCATTATTCGTAGGCAACTTGAGGGATATCCTTAGGAAGTGAGACGGCGATTAAAATCGACTTACGTGTGTGACGTGTTTATTTTAATTATCTTTATTTAAAAGTGATCTAAATTTATTTTAATATTACATACATGTTGTTACACTCCCTAATTACTAACCATAATAATAATTAAATAATTAAACAACTTTACATCCAAGAAACAATTACAAAATAATAAGCAAAATAATTAAATAGCAAAGATAAATAAAATATAAATAAGCAATAATAAATAATAAAGGGGGTTAATTCTAAGTTTACTCGGCAAGACATCGCATCTTGTGCCTACGTATCCTTACGGGAGTGGAATCAGAGTAATCGTAGTTCCCCTCAATAGGGAGGTTAGAAACTTCTTGACTGTGGTCAAGGTCTCAAGGGGAATAAACGCATCTTAAGGACACGCTTACGTGGAGTGTAGAAACTCCAAATCTCTACGTTGAAATGTTAAGTTGTAATTAGGGTTAAATTAGGGATTCCACGGCGGGAAACCCTAAAATGAGCGCGGCGGCTCTTTGACCTAATGCTAAGGGTAAAATTGTAATTTTGCCTGCGGCGAGGCATTTGTGAAAATTAGGGTTTGTAGTTTGTAGTTTTGAGGATTTGAAATTGAATGTGTGAAGTTTTACGGACTATTGGCGCGGCGGCCAAACAGTTAGACCTAACCTTCGGATGTGTGCAATGTGACAGAAATAATAGTAAACGCGTGAGATAATTGAATCATGCAAACAGAGAGATAATGTCATAATTTAAACCATGCAAGCAGAAATTTAAAGGCAGAATTTAAAGAGCGATTGTTAAGTTCGCGAGGTTACATGAGAGGAGCAGATACAATATGATAATGAAATTTGAATTGAACAATAATAAAATAAAATAAATAACGGTTCTAGTTATTATTTTAAAAAAAAGATTTTAGTTATTATTTTAAATTTATCTAAAAAAAAAGTTTTTCTTAAAAATAATAGGTTTTCATATTAATTTGGAAAAGATGTTAATGTTATTTATTTTAAAAAACAGATTTTTATATTATAACAAATTTTAATAAATTAATGATAACAATAATAATAATAATGGTAATAATAATGATAATAATGATAATAATAATAAATAATGATAATAATAATAATAATAATAATAATAATAATAATAATAATAATAATAATAATAAAGCAATAATGAATTTTAAATGTGCCAAATAACCCAACAATGTTGCTAACGCAGAAATGCGCTCATCGCAACCAGATCTAAATCGGACGAAACAAAATTTATCGCAAAGAAAAAGAAATTAAGCAAAAAATAGTATTATTGCTCACACAAAAATGCGATCATCGGAACCAGATCGAACTAACACAAATGTCACGCGTCATGCACACAAATGTGCAAACATCGTATCGACATAATTCGATCAAAAATCTTATATATATAAACTCTAACAATTTAAAAATTATATATATATAAACGTAACAGTAATAGATAAAGAAAAAGAAATAACGGTAATAGATGAAGAAAAAGAAATAACGGTAAAAGATGAAGAAAAAGAAACAACAGTAATAGATGAAGGAAAAGAAATAACGGTAAACGATGAAGAAAAAGAAACAATAGTAATGGATGAAGAAGAAAACTAAATAACGGCAAACGGCACTCACTCCTCTTAGGTTTTTTTCAATCTCTCCTTTTTTCCAACAAGGCAACACATGTATATATAGGGAACAAATTAGGGTTAACACCAAATTGTCAATAATGTCCCTAAAGCCCATTTTAAAGCCCAAACTAAATAATTAGTTAAGAAAAAATAAAATTTAAATAATTTAAAATAATTAAAATAAACTTAAAATAAAAACTAATAATCCTATTGATTCCTAAAATAAAAAATATTATAAAAAGAACAAAATTTTTTTCAATATTTTTTATTTTATGATTTTTTGGATATTTTTATGAATAATTTAGAAAAAAGTGAAAAAAAAAAAATAATATTTTAAAAAATGATTTAATTAAAATACGAAAATAATAATTAAATAATAATAAAAAACTATTTTTGTTATTTTTTTAATGAAAGATAGAAAAATTTAGAGTAAAAATAATAAAAAACAAAAAAAATGACAAAGGTGAGATTCGAACTCTCAACCTCTCACACTCATAACTCCTTACACATGTCCTCCTGCCAATTGTGCCATTTTTACTTTTTAGAAAAAAAATGCATGCCATATGATATTTACCTGCAAAAAGTCAAACGACTACACAAATTTGTTAGTAATTGATTAAATGCAATGAAATGCGACGACAAATCTTAGGGCAAAATTTGGGGTATTACAGTTATTATGATAATATTTCTCACCCAACCTCTCTTTGATGTTGGCAAAAAAAAAATCATGAAGTTTGACTTTGGTTTGACCACAGTTGACCTCAGTTTGACCTTTTAACTGCATTGACTGCTTTTGACTTATCTGATCATCTGACTGAGCAAACTTTTGAGAAAAGTCTTGAAACTTGACATGGGGGTTCTTATACACATATAAGATGTTATGAAGCTCACTTGAAGTCTTGGAAGTCCATTTAGCCTGATTAAAGTCAAAACCCTAGTTTTGGATGCACTGCTTAGGAGGTGCATTGTCTGAGGGAATTGTCAACTCTTCTGACCAATTGTGAATTTTGTGAACCTTGTGAACCTTCTTGGAACACAAAGTCTTGTATTGTGAGGGCAAATTTTGGGGTGCAACAGCTGCCCCTGTTCAATTTTCTGAAACCTGAGGGGTTAGATTGGTATATTTGCCAGTCGTAACCTGGAAGGTTGAAGGGGATTGAACACAAAAGCCCAAAAATTTGCACTCACCAGTGCATGGAGTGATATTGATGGTTGGTTGAACATGATTGAGTGGGCTTAAAGATGCCACTAGAGGAAAGTTCTTCAGTAGTATAATGAGAACTGTCAGGAGTCTGGAGTAATACTGATGTAACAGCATGTCTTCATGAGGATAGAGCAATCAATAATGATAACCCTAAAGCAGTCTTGAAGTGATAGATCTGACCTCAGGAGGATAGAGCAATCAATAGCTCTAAAGCAGTCTTGAAGTAATAATGGCTTCAGGAGGATAGAGCAATCAATAGCTCTAAAGCAGTCTTGAAATAATAACGTGATATGTCTTCAGGAGGATAGAGCAATCAATAGCTCTAAAGCAGTCTTGAAGTAATGATTTCAGGAGGATAGGGCAATGAATACTCTAAAGCAGTCTTGAAATAATAATGTAATTTCAGGAGGATAGAGCAATGAATACTCTAAAGCAGTCTTGAAATAATAATGATGGTTTCAGGAGGATAGAGCAATGAATAGCTCTAAAGCAGTCTTGAAGTAGTAATATGACCTCATGAGGATAGAGCAATGAATAGCTCTAAAGCAGTCTTGAAGTAATAGGATGATTTCAGGAGGATAGAGCAATCAGTAGCTCTAAAGCAGTCTTGAAGTCATGAGAGGCTATCAGGAGGATAAAATAACCCTGAGGTTACAATAAAGCAGTCCCAAAGTAATAAGAAGCTCATCAGGAGGATAAAGTAACCCTGAGGTTACAATAAAGCAGTCCCAAAGATCATAAGATTGTTTGTTGGATAATTAACCTGAAAACAAGGTAGCATTCTGTATAACAACATTAGTTTATGCTTTATGTATGCATGTATGACATGATGCACTTAGGTAATGTACTATAGACATATATGTTATGGTATGATGTAAATGATGTATGTATGCTATGACACTGCTGGAAGTGTCTGGATATCCTTGTATAACAACTGCTGGCCAAGAAAAATAAATCCCGATTCGTTGTTGAAGAATATATAACCCTCCGTCTGCTGGGGATAACAAGGTATAGATAACCTCCCGTTGTTGGGGATAACAAGGTATAGATAACCTCCCGTTGTTGGGGATAGTAGGGTATAGATAACCTTCGTTTTCGTTTGATAGTAGGATAAGTATAACATCCCGTCTTCGTTCATCGTGCCCTTATTGGAAAGTAATTTCCCGTATATCCGTATGAGGATAAAAGAGATAGATATAAATTCCAGGGGAGATTAGACTTTGTGAAAATGGATTAGTCCTACTGATGGTTTGTAACTGTCTTGTAAAGATGAACCGGCGAAGCTTCGTTGAAATCCTTCCCTCGTTCGTCCTTAGTAAATACTATTACTGCATTTTCATGCATTTCTGGTAAACATCAATCATATTAAAAGCATACATGCGTTTCTGGTAAACATCAATCATATTCAAAGGCATACATACATTCAAACACAACCAATGGACGTTTCGCTTATGTAAATAGGGTAAAAGTGAATCTGGATTCAAAAGATGGAATTTATTTATATCAAAAGTGACCCATACACGGGTAAGTTTGTACAAGGAGACATAAACCCTAGTAAGAGAATTTTGTCATGAAGTTTTACAAAAAGAATCAGCTATGTGGGAAATAATCCTATTGAGTTTCAATTCTACTATTGCCACTCAAGTATCTCATCTTCTTGCTGTTGAGACGGAAAAGATTGGATTGAGCTTTATCTGTTTGAGCTTGAGTAAGTAGTACAACTGGTTGCAGTTTCATGAGTGATCCAAACGAGACATAGTCATACGCTTTAATCCCTAACTTTTGCCTGGATTGCCCTTTCAGGTTTTCAATCCACCGGGATACCCTTTTTTGCCCAAGCCGCCTTTTCAGGTTTTCGACTTGCCGGGTGTACATCTTTTTATATATATATCCCTAATTTTTGCCCAAACCCTTTTGGTTTGCCGGGATGCCCTTATTTTTGCCTAGGCCTGTCAACCTAGCGGGTCTCTTTTTATGCGTAGTATTTTTTAACTATGTCTGCGTTTACAGGTTGTGGGAAGTCTTCACCATCCATTGTAGTCAGTATCATGGCACCTCCTGAGAACACTGTCTTGACTACAAATGGTCCCTCATATGTTGGAGTCCACTTGCCCCTAGGATCACCCTGTGGTAATATGATACGCTTGATTACCAAGTCACCAGCCTGATATACCTTTGGCTTAACCTTCTTGTTAAAAGCTTTGATCATCCGTTTCTGGTACATCTGGCCATGACAAACTGCTGCTAACCTTTTCTCATCAATCAAATTTATCTGGTCAAGTCGAGTCTGAATCCACTCATCTTCATCCAAGCCTGCATCCTTCATAATTCTCAAGGAGGGGATCTGAACTTCAATAGGCAGAACTGCTTCCATACCATAGACTAAGGAGAATGGGGTTGCCCCTGTTGAAGTACGTATTGTAATACGATAACCATGCAGAGCAAATGGTAACATCTCGTGCCAATCCTTGTAAGTAATAGTCATCTTCTGTACAATCTTCTTAATGTTCTTATTAGCAGCTTCAACTGCCCCATTCATCTTTGGACGATACGGAGAAGAGTTGTGATGCTTAATCTTGAACTGCGTACAGAGATCAGTAATCATAGTGTTGTTCAGATTAGAGCCATTGTCAGTGATAATCCTTTCAGGGATACCATACCTACATATGAGATTATTCTTAATGAACCGAGCCACAACATTCTTAGTCACAGATGCAAATGAAGCTGCCTCTACCCACTTCGTGAAGTAATCAATAGCAACCAGGATGAAACGATGCCCATTAGAAGCAGTAGGCTTGATCTCACCAATCATATCAATGCCCCACATGGCAAAGGGCCAAGGAGCAGTCAACACATTCAATGGAGATGGAGGTACATGTACTTTATCAGCATAGATTTGACATTTGTGACATGTTCTGGAGTGTTGATAGCAATCAGCTTCCATGGTAGACCAATAGTAACCTGCTCTCAAAATCTTCTTTGCCATGGTATGACCACTAGAATGAGTGCCAAAGGTCCCATCATGCATCTCTTCCATAATTTCTGTAGCTTCCTTCTTATCCACACAACGAAGCATGGTTGAATCATGATTACGCTTATACAGAATGCCATTACTCAGAAAGAACTTAGCAGAAAACCTTCTCAGGAACTTCCTATATTTGACAGATGCCCCTTCAGGGAACTCCTGAGCTTCAAGATAGTTTTTCACTTCATAGAACCAAGGCTTCTCCTCTGCCCCTTCAGTGTCAATCTCATTGCAGTATGCAGGCTTCTCAAATCTATCAATGGTAATCTTGGGAGCTTCATCATCCCAGCTTATCTCAAACATAGATGCCATGGTGGCCAATGCGTCTGCCAACTGATTCTCTCTTCGTGGAATATGTCCAAAAGTAATCTCTTTGAAATGTGGGATCAAAGACAACACATATTCTCTGTAAGGAATGAGATTATCATGCTTTGTATCCCAATCTCCTTTAATCTGACTTACTACCAGAGCTGAATCTCCATACACCTCAAGGAACTGAATCTTCATATCAATAGCAACTTGCATACCCATGATACATGCCTCGTACTCAGCCATGTTATTGGTACAATAGAAACAAAGTCTGGCAGTAATCGGGGTATGACAACCTTCAGGGGAACTAATCACAACACCAACACCATTACCATGTGCATTGGAGGCACCATCAAAAACCATAGTCCATCGGGATCCTTGTTCAGGTCCGTCATATTGTCCAGGTTCTTTGGTAACAGACATAATGTCTTCATCAGGGAACTCAAAATTCATTGACTGGTAATCATCTACTGCTTGATGAGCCAAATGATCAGCAACAACACTCCCCTTAATGGCCTTCTGAGTGGTATACTGTATATCATATTCCGTCAAGATCATTTGCCATCTTGCAATTCTTCCGGAGAGAGCAGGTTTCTCAAATATGTACTTGATTGGATCCATCTTCGAAATCAACAAGGTAGTATGGGTCAACATATACTGTCTTAGTCGGCGAGCAGCCCATGCCACAGCGCAGCAAGTTTTCTCGAGCAGTGAGTATCTTGTTTCACAGTCGGTAAACTTTTTGCTAAGGTAGTATATTGCCTGCTCTTTTCGACCAGACTCGTCATGTTGCCCCAATACACACCCCATTGAGTTGTCTAATACTGTTAAATACATAATCAAGGGTCTTCCATCAACTGGTGGCATTAAAATTGGAGGTTCTAGCAAATATCTCTTGATTTCATCAAAGGCAGTCTGGCACTCATCATTCCATTCCATCACCTGATCTTTCCTCAACAACTTGAAGATTGGCTCACAGATGGTAGTTAATTGGGAAATAAATCTTGCAATGTAGTTCAATCGTCCCAAGAAACCTCTAACCTCCTTCTCAGTACGGGGAGCTGGCATCTCTCGTATAGCTTTCACTTTTGCAGGATCCACTTCAATACCTTTTCCACTGACAATGAAACCCAAGAGCTTTCCAGATCTAACTCCAAAAGTACACTTGTTTGGATTTAATCTCAACCTGTATTTCTTCAACCTCTCAAACAACTTGTGCAGATGATCAAGATGTTGTTCTTCATTCTGAGACCTGGCTATCATATCATCCACATATACCTCTATCTCATGATGAATCATATCATGAAACAAAGCCACCATAGCACGCTGATATGTTGCCCCTGCATTCTTCAAACCAAATGGCATTACCTTATAGCAAAAGGTGCCCCACTGTGTCACAAATGTAGTCTTCTCCATATCTTCAGGTGCCATCTTGATTTGATTGTAACCAGAGAAACCATCCATAAAAGAGAATACCTTATGCTGAGCAGTGTTGTCTACCAGAATATCAATATGAGGAAGTGGAAAGTCATCTTTAGGGCTAGCCTTGTTCAGATCTCTGTAGTCTACACACATACGTACCTTACCATCTTTCTTAGGAACTGGTACCACATTTGCAACCCACTGAGGATAAGAAGTTACGGCCAAGAACCCTGCATTGAATTGTTTCATTACCTCTGCTTTGATCTTTTCTGACATTTCAGGACGCATACGACGAACCTTCTGCTTCTTTGGACGACAATCTTCTTTCACTGGCAAACGGTGAACCACAATGTCTGTATCCAACCCTGGCATATCTTCATAAGACCAAGCAAAGATCTCCACATAGTCACGTAGCATCTGAATCAACCTGCTCTTGACACTGTCCTCTAAATCAGCCCCTATCTTGACCTCTTTTCTGTTTTCTTCAGTTCCCAGATTCACAACTTCGACTGGCTCTTCATGTGGCTGTATAGCTTTCTCTTCTTGTTGTAACAACCTAGCAAGCTCTACAGGTATTTCACAATCGTCCTCGTTTCCGTCTTCAGTTTGATAGATCGGATTCTCGAAATTGTAATTGGCAATAGTAGAACTGTTATCAACTGGATCCAGAGTGGATGAGGATCTGCATTTTAGTGACGTGGGTGTGTGTAAGAACACATAGCTGATAAAGCAAAAATAAAAGAAAAAGAAAGACAAGGAACACAATATTTACGAAAACGAAACGTCCACTGATTTTATTGAATGAAGTATGCAAATGAAATGACAACCCGTAACAAGCACACCATTGTGCCCCGGGTAAGGCACATGGCTTGAAAGTTTTAATTGTTCCAGAAATTACAAATTTAAAAACATAACACAGTAATAGTATTTACTCCTGACTAAAGGAGATAGGGATAACATCTTCAGCTTTCCAATTATTGAGTCCAGCACCCACAGTAGGAAAAATCCATGCCTCCAAGTTGTAGTCTTCATCTTGATCTCCCACAGCATTGATAACCCCTTGATTGGTGATACGAACAGCACGAGCACGACGAACAGCCTTCTGGGACTCTGCAGTGAAACCCAAACCAAACTTGTCAGACTTGTATGGAATATCAGGAAGCTGACCCCAAATAGTACAACCACCTTCTTCCACCACAGCTTTTGCATCATTGAGGGAGGCCATTGCCATTGTTGGAGGGTTTCTGATGACCACAGGAACCTTCTTCACAGCAGGAGGAGTCACACAATCCTTAACAGCCCAGGGAACCACTTCAAATGACTGACATGGAGTTTCAATGTATTCACCTTCTACTTCCAGATACTTGAAAGTGTTTACATGGCTGACAAAGTATTCTTCCTCTCCAAAGACAGTAACAACTTTTCCATTCACCGGATATCTCAACTTTTGATGTAATGTGGAGGTCACAGCACCTGCCCCATGGATCCAGGGACGACCAAGCAGACATGAGTACGAAGGACGAATATCCATCACATAGAATGTAGCGGTAAACACCTGAGAGCCAACCTTGATTGGAAGATCAATTTCCCCATGCACTACTCTTCTAGAACCATCAAAAGCCTTTACCACAATATTACTGGGCTTCAATACCGTATCTTTAGGACTCAGCTTGTTCAGGACTTCCTTAGGCAACACATTCAGAGAGGAACCATTGTCTATCAGCACATGAGACAGGGTAGTGCCCCTGCATTCAATTGAAATATGCAAGGCCCTGTTATGATCCCTCTTGGCAGGGGTCAAGTCAGCATCAGAAAATCCTAACCCGTTGTCATAGGTCAGGTGAGCAACACAATTCTCAAACTGGTCCACAGAAATTGCACTGGGTACATGAGCCATCTTTAGAAACTTGATCAATGACTTGGCATGAGCCTCAGAACATAATAACAGGGAGAGCATAGAAATCTTTGAGGGAGTATGCCCCAGCTGATCAACAATATCATAATCACTCTTGCGAATGATTTTCAATACTTCTTCCATCTGCTTAGAGAGGTCATCAGCAGCTGGCACATCAGTAGATACAGGCTCAATAACAGGACCCTTGCCCCGAGCATCAGTGGTGGAAGTAACAGCAGGAGTAATTGCACTCTTAGAAGCAACTGGAGGAGAGAAGACTCTTCCACTACGAGTGATCTTGCTAGATCCAGCAATATTATCAATGTCAACAGGAATATCAGGTAAAGGCTCCTGCTTGACACCATGGATGTAAACATCAGACCCATAGTGCCAAGGCACAGCTTTGTCAGATGTATAAGGAATAGGACCAGGAGTGGTAATGATCAGAGGAGCTACTCTGGCTTCAGCAACAACTTTCACAGGACCTTCAGCAATAATCTTGATTGGGCCCTGATGAGTGATTTTAATGGGACCCTTTGAAGTGATTCTTAGTGGTACTTTGTCAACCATGTCAACCTCTTCAATCTTCTTACCCTGAGTCAGATGATCCACCATACTTTCTACAGATGCTGGTCTTCTTTCAAACACTATAGTATATTTATCCATGAGACGTTGAATCCCATCTCTCAAAATGAAGCAGCTATCCGGCTTATAGGTACAATATAGACAATCTTCATGACAACCTGGAAAGATCCCAACTTGTACTAACCTCTTTTTGATAACAGACAATGGTGTGCTCAACTCCATAACTGAATAGACATGCAGATCTTCATCAATATCTTCATCAATGGCATTGACAGTCTTCTCGTGATTTGGCATTGGAGCTGTAATCACATTTGGAGTACCTGGTGGATCAAACTCAATTTTTCCAGCATCAATCATATCCTGAATTTTGTTCTTCAAGACCCAGCAGTTATTAGTATCATGTCCTGGACAGTTTGAATGATATGCACATCGTGCATTGGGATTGTACTTGGGAGAGGTAACATTGGGATTCTGAGGAGCCTCCCTCTGGGTAATAAGTTCAGCCTTCAACAAGTGTTGCAATGCCTGAGCCATTGACATGTTGATCTTCGTGAACTGTCTTCTAGCCCTCTGTTGGTTGCCTTGAGGCTGCTCTGTTGTTGCAGGAGTTGGATTTGAAATATGAACTGCACTAACAGACTGATGCCTTCTGTTACGATCAGGCTGACCATACACAGCATTAGATTCTTTCTTCCCAGTGGGAGGCTTCTTTGCAGCACCTGATGAAGAAGTGCCCACTTGGATCTTACCACTCTTGATACCATTCTCTACTCGCTCTCCTGTCATGATCAACTCAGTGAAGCCAGATGATGAGCTTCCAATGAGATGACTGTAAAACGGACCATTCAGCGTACACATGAACATATCAACCAACTCCCTATCAGTCAAAGGGGGTTGAACTCTTCCAGCTAAGTCTCTCCACTTCTGAGCATACTCCTTAAAGCTTTCTTTGGCACCCATAGACATGCTTTGAAGCTGCATGCGAGTGGGGGCTAAGTCAGCATTGTATTGATACTGCTTGTAGAAAGCTTCAGCAAGGTCATTCCAATCTCTGATGTTGACGCTCTCCAACTGATAATACCACTCTAGCTGAGCTCCAGATAAACTCTCTTGAAAGAAATGGATCCACAACTTTTTATCAGCAGTGTGGGGTTGAATTCTTCTGACATAAGACCTCAGATGCAATTTGGGACAAGAGACCCCATCATAGACAACAAATGTAGGAACTTTGAACCCAATGGGTATGACCACCCCAGATATCAAGCTCAAATCCTCAAAATCCAGCCCAGATGATTTCTGTAATTCCATAGCATCCATTCTATCCACCAGCATCTTGAATTTGTCTTCGTTAGGCTCATGGTAGTAGTTAGCCTCAGAATCAGAGCCCCCCATAGTGTTGTGGAGACTGCCTCTCTCCTGCTCAGATTCTTCAGATTCATAGTCTTCATCCTGTTCCTTGGTCTTGACAGGACCTTTGAACCTTCTTCCCATGTTGAGCAACCCAGCAGACCTTCTAGCCTTCTTAGTCTTCTTGGCCAGCAGTGTCTTCAATTCATCCTGTCCCTTGGATAGGTTCAGGATCAGCTCTTGAAACTGTGCATTCTGTGCCTGGAGATCCTTAACTGATTGTTCAAGAGCCATTGCTGAAATAAACAGCGAGGAGATGAGAAACCTGTGCACAATTATAAACCTGTGATGCAATGATATGGGAATGCATATGCAATGTTTTCAAGGACCGCAGGATTTAAATTTGCTTAAACAAACAAGAAAGTAACTTTTTATTAGTAATAACTTGTTTTGCCTTTTAGGCTTACAAAAAATGAAAACGAAATAAGTACAAAAGATGGGGTTTTAAGTCTCCCATGGACGTTTCCTCTTTGTATTGAGGTAGGAGTTGAGGTTTCGTTCCTCATGAAGTAGCTTTGTTAGCTCTAGGATCCTTGCTTGGCTTGCTTTGTAATGAGCCTCGAAAGTATCCCTTTGCTCTTTCAGTTGGATCCATGATCTCTGCAAGTCTTCCATATCAGTAGGCATGTCTGGGTGAAGGATGGTATAAGCTGTGTCTCCTTCAGCAACAGGTTCCCTGGTAACTGGTAGGATGGCAGGATATGGCATCATGAGTGTCTGAGCACGAAATCGTACCCATCTGAGATAAGCCTCCATAGGAATGGTGTACTTAGGCTCCAGTGTCTTGCTGTCAATCCTGTTTACCTTTCCCCAAGCTCGTATGAATCTCTGACGGTAACCCTGAAGATCGTTGTCGTAGTCAAACACAATGCCCTGAATCAACATGTCATGTGGACCATCGCTCCGGGCGTAACCAAACTGTCGTAAAGCTAGAGATGGGTTGTAGGTGATGCCTCCTCTTATGCCTAGAAGTGGCACATTAGGAAACTCCCCACAACGGTCAATGATGGTGACATTCTCCATAGATCTGGAGCACCAATGGATGTCTGAGTGAGAAAGTGACATGATCCTCTTGGACCATCTGAACCCTTGCTCATTCTTCATTACTGAGCGAGGAAGGTGAGAAATAAACCACCTAGAAAGTAAAGGTATGCAGCACATCAAAGTTCCTCTTGCCCTTGTAGTACGGGTGTGAAGAGAATGTAGGATGTCTCCAAGTAAGGTAGGCACTGGATTGTGACTCAGGAATATGTTGATGGCATGAACGTCTATGAACTGATCAGGATTGGGGAACAACACTAAGCCATAAATCAATAAGGCTAAGATCTCCTCAACAGCATCGTAGCTCATAGCCTTCAAGAACATTTGAGCTTTATCCACTAATACCTTGGCAAGAATACCTTTAACTCCACTTCTCGTCTCTAGAACAATGTCAGACTTCTTCAGATGTAGAGCTGCAGCAATAACTTCTGGTTTAAGCTCCTTCTCTAAGCCTGTGAATGGCTTCTGATCAAGAACAGGTATACCCAGAAGTTTAGAGAACTCCTCCATGGTTGGAACCAGCTGATAATCAGGAAATGTAAAGCAATGGTGCTTAGGGTCAAAGAACTGAAACAGCACACTCATCATGTCTTCACTGAACCCTGAAGTAACTAGATCCAATAAGTGACCATGTCTCTTGTTGAACTGGGAATGATCAGGCACTAGGGAAACCAACTCCTTGAGCTTAGCAGGTATCCCTACAAAGTTGATCCTGATGGTGTTTCTACGAGCAGAAGCCATGACCTGCCACAAAGAACAAAGATAAATCCTTTGGTCCTTGAAATGGTTAGGGAAAATGATATGCTTATGATGCATGATGATGTCATGATGTCATGCTCAATCACAAACATGTGGCACACACAAACAAGTCACACCATAGCCCTAGGTTTAAAGGCTTGCATGAGGTTCAAAGGCAAGTACCCTCCCCTGAAGTTAGATGGTTCATCCTGTCCTACAAAAGTAACCAGGTTCTAAGGGATCTCAATATCATTGATCCTTCACAAGGGTGGTTGTTCAGAAGGCAACTTACTTGCCAACCAAAACCCTCCAAGTTTAAGATCTCAATGAGCGTAGTATCGAGTGTCAACCAACTTCAGTCTGCACCAAAGCCGGCTACCTCACTACTTTCTAAAGGCTAAGATGAGTTAACTAGGGTTCTAAAAGTCAGTTAGTGCATTGACAACATATGGCAGCCTCAATATTATCCTCAACTTGACTTAAGGAATATAAGCACCAACCAAGAAGTCGCACTAACTATGGCCACCCGATCAACCGTATCGATATACGTCGTACAGTTTCCTTGGTCTATTGCCATTTACCTAAGGTACACTAGATCCGGGTTAGGACCTTTCACACATAAGAGCACCCCAACAATATAATAATAAAGCAAACAAGGCAAACAATTTAAAGTGATCTTAATTCCTAAGGGTACCCCTCTTAAATAGATCCCCAGCAGAGTCGCCAGTTCTGTAACACGGTGGGAGAACTGACTTTAAACAATGTTGCGGATAGCAAGAGTCGCCACCGACTTTTATTTTATCCATAAGGAAAGGTTATAAAAGAACAGGAAAGACCTTAGAGAATATTTTGGGTCCGGGGGGTAGGTTATGAAAAGGGAAGGTGTTAGCACCCTTTTCATCCATGGTTATCCATGGGCTCTTAGGTACTTAAGCTCACTTTTGAATTGTTTTGAAATTGTAGTGTGTGAATAGAAAATTTTCAGAATAGTTAATAAATAATCCATGTAAGGATGTGTTAAGAACTTGTTTGAAAACTTGTTAAAAATTTGTTTAAGTGCGAAACAGTTTTGAAGTGAGCAAGCACCTAGGAGTAACCTACCCTAATGTTTAAAGGTCCTTCTTATTCTTCATTCTTTCCTTTAGTAAGACTATCCCTACTATAATGGAGTAGGTAGTCCTTACTTTGGATGTTAAGGGGTATGTGAGGGACAATTTGACTTTGAAGGCCATTGTGGGATGTAATAAGCACATATAAGGGACCATCATCATTTTTCGAAAGGGACTTGATTCGTAAAGGCAACCATAAGGGACTTTGATGATTTTTTTATTTGAGGGACTTGCTTTATACACCCCACTTAACCATTATTCGTAGGCAACTTGAGGGATATCCTTAGGAAGTGAGACGGCGATTAAAATCGACTTACGTGTGTGACGTGTTTATTTTAATTATCTTTATTTAAAAGTGATCTAAATTTATTTTAATATTACATACATGTTGTTACACTCCCTAATTACTAACCATAATAATAATTAAATAATTAAACAACTTTACATCCAAGAAACAATTACAAAATAATAAGCAAAATAATTAAATAGCAAAGATAAATAAAATATAAATAAGCAATAATAAATAATAAAGGGGGTTAATTCTAAGTTTACTCGGCAAGACATCGCATCTTGTGCCTACGTATCCTTACGGGAGTGGAATCAGAGTAATCGTAGTTCCCCTCAATAGGGAGGTTAGAAACTTCTTGACTGTGGTCAAGGTCTCAAGGGGAATAAACGCATCTTAAGGACACGCTTACATGGAGTGTAGAAACTCCAAATCTCTACGTTGAAATGTTAAGTTGTAATTAGGGTTAAATTAGGGATTCCACGACGGGAAACCCTAAAATGAGCGCGGCGGCTCTTTGACCTAATGCTAAGGGTAAAATTGTAATTTTGCCTGCGGCGAGGCATTTGTGAAAATTAGGGTTTGTAGTTTGTAGTTTTGAGGATTTGAAATTGAATGTGTGAAGTTTTACGGACTATTGGCGCGGCGGCCAAACAGTTAGACCTAACCTTCGGATGTGTGCAATGTGACAGAAATAATAGTAAACGCGTGAGATAATTGAATCATGCAAACAGAGAGATAATGTCATAATTTAAACCATGCAAGCAGAAATTTAAAGGCAGAATTTAAAGAGCGATTGTTAAGTTCGCGAGGTTACATGAGAGGAGCAGATACAATATGATAATGAAATTTGAATTGAACAATAATAAAATAAAATAAATAACGGTTCTAGTTATTATTTTAAAAAAAAGATTTTAGTTATTATTTTAAATTTATCTAAAAAAAAAGTTTTTCTTAAAAATAATAGGTTTTCATATTAATTTGGAAAAGATGTTAATGTTATTTATTTTAAAAAACAGATTTTTATATTATAACAAATTTTAATAAATTAATGATAACAATAATAATAATAATGGTAATAATAATGATAATAATGATAATAATAATAAATAATGATAATAATAATAATAATAATAATAATAATAATAATAATAATAATAATAATAAAGCAATAATGAATTTTAAATGTGCCAAATAACCCAACAATGTTGCTAACGCAGAAATGCGCTCATCGCAACCAGATCTAAATCGGACGAAACAAAATTTATCGCAAAGAAAAAGAAATTAAGCAAAAAATAGTATTATTGCTCACACAAAAATGCGATCATCGGAACCAGATCGAACTAACACAAATGTCACGCGTCATGCACACAAATGTGCAAACATCGTATCGACATAATTCGATCAAAAATCTTATATATATAAACTCTAACAATTTAAAAATTATATATATATATAAACGTAACAGTAATAGATAAAGAAAAAGAAATAACGGTAATAGATGAAGAAAAAGAAATAACGGTAAAAGATGAAGAAAAAGAAACAACAGTAATAGATGAAGGAAAAGAAATAACGGTAAACGATGAAGAAAAAGAAACAATAGTAATGGATGAAGAAGAAAACTAAATAACGGCAAACGGCACTCACTCCTCTTAGGTTTTTTTCAATCTCTCCTTTTTTCCAACAAGGCAACACATGTATATATAGGGAACAAATTAGGGTTAACACCAAATTGTCAATAATGTCCCTAAAGCCCATTTTAAAGCCCAAACTAAATAATTAGTTAAGAAAAAATAAAATTTAAATAATTTAAAATAATTAAAATAAACTTAAAATAAAAACTAATAATCCTATTGATTCCTAAAATAAAAAATATTATAAAAAGAACAAAATTTTTTTCAATATTTTTTATTTTATGATTTTTTGGATATTTTTATGAATAATTTAGAAAAAAGTGAAAAAAAAAAATAATATTTTAAAAAATGATTTAATTAAAATACGAAAATAATAATTAAATAATAATAAAAAACTATTTTTGTTATTTTTTTAATGAAAGATAGAAAAATTTAGAGTAAAAATAATAAAAAACAAAAAAAATGACAAAGGTGAGATTCGAACTCTCAACCTCTCACACTCATAACTCCTTACACATGTCCTCCTGCCAATTGTGCCATTTTTACTTTTTAGAAAAAAAATGCATGCCATATGATATTTACCTGCAAAAAGTCAAACGACTACACAAATTTGTTAGTAATTGATTAAATGCAATGAAATGCGACGACAAATCTTAGGGCAAAATTTGGGGTATTACAGTTATTATGATAATATTTCTCACCCAACCTCTCTTTGATGTTGGCAAAAAAAAAATCATGAAGTTTGACTTTGGTTTGACCACAGTTGACCTCAGTTTGACCTTTTAACTGCATTGACTGCTTTTGACTTATCTGATCATCTGACTGAGCAAACTTTTGAGAAAAGTCTTGAAACTTGACATGGGGGTTCTTATACACATATAAGATGTTATGAAGCTCACTTGAAGTCTTGGAAGTCCATTTAGCCTGATTAAAGTCAAAACCCTAGTTTTGGATGCACTGCTTAGGAGGTGCATTGTCTGAGGGAATTGTCAACTCTTCTGACCAATTGTGAATTTTGTGAACCTTGTGAACCTTCTTGGAACACAAAGTCTTGTATTGTGAGGGCAAATTTTGGGGTGCAACACACACTGAGTGAATCCATACCAAATTGAAGGCAAGAGCATGAAGAATTGAAGAGATAGCTTTTGGATTTTGAAGGTTGCAAGTCACAATCGAGTTTGGAGATTCAGGCTTTCTTCATCAAATCTTTTGCAAACAGAAGCTTTATCATCCATCAAGGAAGGTTTCTGAAGAGTTTGAGAGGTTGAAGTGGAGCTTTGACCTATCTGATAATCAAGATTTGACAGGTTAGTAACTTTTCTTCTACACCATAATTTAAGCATGATTAGTGAGAATTGTTAGGTTAGAATGGTTAGAGACAATTAGGTGATGGATTCTGGGAAGTTTGAGATCAATTGGTGAAGTTTGAGTTAGTGACACCATTTTTGTTTGGACCAAGAACACGATGGATAGTGAGCTATAATATGAATTTGACATCAAGATTTAACCAGTGTGAGGTGGTGATCATTCTGAGGTAATCAATTTCAAGAATCATCAAAGTTGAAGTTTGAGTTTATTTTTGATCTTGGATCGGGTTTGGAGATTTAGGGCATTTCAAATGATTCTAAGGCTATGGTTGGATTCAGGGTTGAATTTTGAGTAGATTAGGGCTTTGAATCATGGCTTTTGGTTGAGTTTGGATGGAGTACGAATTAGGGATTGGAGCTCTGCAACTATGGAGCTTTCCCTCCATTTCCATGGCTGAAGGAAGAAGATGAAGTCCTGGCCGTTTGATAAGGCGTGGACTCATTGACTGAGTGGAGATCCAAGGGCCAGGATTTGATTTCGCGTGTGAAGAGAAGTATGAAGACAATGAAACGAAGCGTTTCATTAAACCTGAGGTTTTGGGCTTAAGTTGATACTTGATATCCACACCCCCATTCATGGCCCATTGAGAATATGAACTGAATTTTGTTACTTAATGCACCGTATGTTTTTCTTTTTATTTATAATTTCTTAATTGATTTTCTGATTAAATAATTGGGCCCAACGCTTATGTTGTTCGCACCCCCATTTAGGGCCCATTCCCATAATGAACTGCACTGAATTGCTATTCACACCAATGATTTCTCATTTTAATTTCTTTTTCTCCATTTTATCTTAATCTTTGAAAAATCATATTAAATAGAAAAATGATGATTTTTGCATGGGGATTTTTTCTCCCATTTCATGTTAATGTCTAGAAAATTATAAAATCAAAATATTTGAATTTCATGCATTTTTAATATTTTTGTGTATTTTCTCTTTTAATAGCATTTTAATTCCTTTTATGTTGATGCATAGATTTGTAGAATTTTGTTTAGCTAGTTCCCTTTGAATTTTTAGGCCATTCTTTTTAGGATAGTTAGACTAGGACTTTAGCTCCCCTCTGGATTTATTCCATAATTTTTTGATTAATTTTTGACTAGTTTTGATTAGATGACTTTAGGTTGTATAGAATTAGGTCAATCCTTAACATAGGTCCACAATAACACTAGAATTTTGGGTTTCTAGGTCAAGTTAGACATTGGGACATATAGGGTATTAAGGGTAGGTATATAGGATCCCCTAAGAATTATATTAGATTTTAATATAATAGTATACCATTTTAAAATGATTTTTGTAGTTGATTGTTGTTTGTGTTACCCTTGTGGGCTTGTATTTTGTTTTGCCTTGCTTTGTGGGTTTTTTCTTGGCTTGGTGGGCTTGGTCTTGCTTTAAGAAGCATGGAGGAGCATAGTAGAAGACTTGAAGATTGAATAAGGAGCTTGAGAGCTTGAATATTTGTTTGTTTTGTTGTTGTTTTAGGGTTAGGAATTAAGCAGAGCTTAGACCTAGCTAGTTTCTTTCTTAAACATGGATGGTATCTGTCACCTCCATTCCTCCCCATGATTCAAGGTCCTTCCATGGTATTCACCTCCCTCCTTTGGAGGGATAAGTGATGGTACCTAGGAAGTAGAACTTTTGAGGGAACCATTCCTTTTATGTTAAACCCTTATAGGTCACCTTTGGTGGTCAATAAACAGTTTAATATCCCAGCTTATCCAGTTAAGTGATTTCTTCTGGTTTGAGTATCTTGAGAGATGTTGGGCTTGAGTGTGAAGATGAAAACTTCATTGAAGATCTTGGAAGAGGATGAGTCCCTGAGCATTGCCATTTCAGCTGAAGCTTGAAGAGCAACAAGAGCAACTTGATACTTGAAGACCCAATGAAGATCCAGTAAAGACTGAATGAAGAGCTGAGGCTTAAAGACTGAAGGAATCAAGTTGATACTTGTGGTTAAGAGTGAAGCCTGAAGGTGGAACTGAGTGTAGAGATGAAGCTTGAAGAAGAGAATAAGTTGAAACTTATGTTGAAGGGTTGAAACCTGGAGAAGCAAGTTGATATTTGTCAAGAGTGATTGATGTCTAAAGACTGAGTTGCTGTTTGAAGAGCTGAAGCTTGGAGTTGAGAAAGGAGTTGATCTGCTTTCTTGTCTGTTTCTTTTCTGTATTGATGTGCCTTGTTTGACTTGCTTGATGCATTAGAATAAGTCCATATCTAGACTAGATTTAATCTAGGAGCATGATTGCACTAGAGGTTGAGTTGCTCCCTCTGCTTGTATTGTTACTGTATGGCTTTGCTTGCGGGTATTCGGTAGAGCCCAGCTCCCTTGCCCATGTGGTTTATTTTGCTTGATAGCATGTTTTATTTCAGTATGATTGCAGTTATTCATATCTGGCTTGAGGTCGAGATGAGCTTGTGGAGGCTGATGCCCCACACACATTTCCTCCCTCACTTGCATTGCATGCATTTTACAGTCGTTTACTGTTTACTGTTTAAGCTGATGCTTTATCTGTTCTTTTGTGTATCATTGACATGATCCCTTAGGACTCTCATTTCCTTTGATAAGGAAATGATGATAGAAATTTAGGTTGAAACCTATGCATGATAACGTCTAGGAGTTCCCTGTTTCAAACCTCAACCATAGGATGAATCCTTGGCATGACAACAGTAGGACTTGATAGTCTCCCCGTAGTTGAGCCTGTTCTCTTCTCATCTCAAAACAGCTTAAGATACAGTAATCATGAATGATTTCTTTCGTATGTTACGAGCCTTAAGCTATCTGAGAAAGGATTGTGGGAGAGTTTCTTTTCCACAGTCTGGATGTTTAGTATGGCACCCTTTGGGTGACATGCGGCGCATTCACTCTCAGGTCATAGTCTTTAGTGCGACTGAAATTACAAACACAATAAAAGACACTTCTTCCGTAAAAGACAGAAAACAAACTTCAAACCTTTTTGCCCCGTGGGCCTGTAAATTAAAGGAAGCTTTTCTGAAGAAAAGAGTGTCGTTAAACTTCAGCGCCAATGCAAACAAGCTTTGTCCCTAACTGCTGGAACTGCTGTTTAACCCTACTCGATAAAACAGATGAATCTGAATCCCCATAAGCATAGTGTCCCGAACTACGTAAGCTCTGATCTCTCATATCTGTTGAGAGTATGTAGGCACAATACTGATGTATTGGCGAGCTACCTTTCCCGTAACCCGTAGGTCGAACTACGTTGACTCTGATTTCTCATTCTCTGATGAGAATACGTAGGCATAAAGTGCGACGCTTTGCCGAGTCATTTTCTTTTCTGTTTAAGCCAGCCTTGATAGGTAGATAGATAAACCAACTCGTCCAGTAAACACAACAAGCGTGGATCCCATCGAGTACGATGGACGTGAGGGGTGCTAATACCTTCCCCTTGCGTAACCGACTCCCGAACCCAGACTAGGATTGCGACGACCTTGTCTTACCCTTTTTCGTCAGGTTTTTCCGATCGTTTCCTTTCCCGCTCCGAGGGATAAATAACGAAAGGTGGTGACTCTTCTGTTCTGCCGGCACCTTATTTTCGCGGAAGCGACACTTCGGTCTGAAGAATGATGGTGCTACCTACCAAAGGATGATGAACAAAGTCTTCCAAGGAGAAATCAGGGACATGCTCGAAGTCTATATGAATGACATGATCATGAAGTTCCACGAGGAATCCGATCACACGACCCACTTGAGGAATGTCTTCGAGCAGGCCAGGAGGTACAAGATAAGCTTTAATCCGGAGAAGTGCATGTTCGGGGTACGAGCAGGCAAGTTCCTCGGTTTCTATCTAACCGAACGAGGAATTAAAGCTAACCCCGAAAAGTGCAAAGCCTTCTCCGAGTTCTCCATGTTGAACTCAAAAAAGTCCATCTAGTCCCTCAACGGGATGCTCGTATCACTTTCCCGCTTCGTAGCCAAGTCTGTTCCACACGCTCTCCCCCTTTTCAAACTCCTCCGTAAGAAAGCCACATTCGAATGGAAAAAGGAATGCAACAAAGCTCTCCACCACTTGAAGCAGGCCCTGTTGGAACCACAATTCTCTCCCAGCCAGAAAATAGGGAAACCTTTTATCTCTACCTCGCCGTCGCAACCGAGGCTGTTAGCGTCGCTCTCATTCGTGAAACTCCTGATGGGCAGAAATCTATCTATTTCACGAGCAAGGCACTGCAAGGGCCAGAGCTAAGGTACCAACAAATGGAAAGGGTGGCCTTCTCCCTTATCAATGCTACGAGAAGACTGAGGCATTATTTTTTGGCCCACATAATCGTAGTTCGCACAGACTAGTCTATAAAACAGCTACTGGTCCGTCTGGATATGACCGACAAGATGCTTAAATGGTTACTAGAGCTATCCGAATTTTACATCCAGTACGAGAGCAGAAAGGCCCTCAAGTCGCAAGCACTAGCTAATTTCGTGGCAGAAATGACCTTGCTCGACCAACCAAACGGGGGGGCCCGTAAGTAGGTCATATTTGTCGACGAAGCATCCATATCGACTAGGAGCGGAGTAGGTGTCATCCTGGAAAATGAGGAGGGAATCCTCATCAAATTTTCGCTCATACTATCCTCCCTTACCTCTAACAACCAGGCCGAAAATAAATCCTTCTTGGCCGGTCTGCGCCTCGCCGAAGTCCTGGAAGCGGAAGAAGTCATCATCTGCATTGACTCTCAGCTAATGGCCCTCCAACTCCGGGGAGAATACCAGGTCAAAAATGATAACTTGTCCGAATACTTGGCCCTGGTTAAGGAAGGGATGGAAAAGTTTAGCTCCGTGGAGGTAAAATACGTTCCCCGCAAACACAACATCCGGGCAGACATCCTATCAAAACTAGCAAGCACGAAGAAGAAAAGGGAAAACAAATCCGTCATCCAGGAAATACTCCCACGAACTAGCATTGAGAGAGAGTCCATAACCCTAGATGTGCATGTCGTCAGCGATAACCATTGCTGGATGACCTTAGTGTACAATTACCTCACAAAAGACGAACTACCGTCAGATCCTGAGGAGGCCAGCATAGTAAGGTGTAGATCATGCTCATACGTTCTGGTCGAAAACAAGTTGTACAAGCGAGGATTTTCCATACCCCTCCTCAAATGTATCGAAGAAGAAATGGTCGCCCACGTCTTGCGCGAGATCCATGAAGGAATCAATGCCCAGCACCTCGGTGACAGATCTCTCGCGAGGAAAGCTCTTCGGGCAGGTTACTACTGGTCGACCATGCAAAATGATGCAAGGGAACACGTGAAGAAGTGCGACAAATGCCAATGGAACAGGGACATGCACTTGGCACTGCCCAACGAGCTCAAAGCAATGTCCTCCTCGTGGCCATTCACCTGGTGGGGCCTAGACATCCTGGGACCATTTGTCATAAGGTCAAACCAGAATAATTACTTGATAGTAGGCATAGACTACTTCACCAAGTGGATAGAAGCTGAGGCCCTGACTAAGATAACGACTCACAACATACTTCATTTCTACAAAAGGAACATCCTTTCCTGCTTCGGCATCCCTCAAGCAATCGTCACAGATAACGGAACACAATTCACAGACAAAAAGTTCCAGGAGTTCATCGCCCAACTAGGCACCAAACAACACTTTGCATCCATCGAGCATCCTCAGACTAACGGGAAAGTCGAAGCAGCGAACAAAGTAATATTATGGGCCCTCAAGCGAATTCTAGATGAAACAAAGAGGAAGTGGGTCGAGGAGCTGTACAGCGTGCTTTAGGCCTAGCGCACTACACCCCATTCTTCAATCGGGGAAACCCCTTTTCGCCTAACATACGAGACAGAGGAGTTAATCCCCATTGAAGCTCATGTGCTCTCCAGGAGGACTAAAGTGCCTTTAGACGAAGAAACGAACAATGAGGCCCTGAGAGAAGAGGCCGATCTCGTTGAAGAAGTCTGATCAGGAGCAACCCTCCGCGAGGCCTCGCTTAAACAAAAAATCATAATCAGGAAGAACACTGAGGTTATATGACGAGAGTTCCAAGTAGGCAGCCTTGTCCTAAGGAGGAATCACAAAGATTCCTGCAAAGGCAAGCTCGCCACAAACTGGGAAGGACCCTACTGCGTTAGAGCAAAAATAGAGAATGAGGCCTACTACCTAGAATACCTTACCGGGAAAGAATTAGCTCGACCATGGTACGTCAAAAAGCTAAAACAATGTTACAGCTAAGGCCTTCACTATCGGCATGTCTTGCCCAAGCGACGAGCACAAGCACCGACCATAGCCGCGCGTCCAAGTACCAGAGATGCACCACCAACACGGATCTAAGAAGGATTTAGTCAAAGAGAATCTTAACCCGTGCACAAGAATGGTTCCTTGATCGAGCCCGCCGTTGTCAAAGTACCATGAACGACAAAGCCCCTAACTCGCGATGGGAGGTTCACACCGTGAACTCAGGCCACAAACGCGGCTTGAGCTCCGCTCCCCTGCCCGAAAACAACCCAGGCCTTTTGACCAATTCCCTGCACTGTCAAATATCATTTGTCGAGCATACCCGAAACATAACAAATTATTAAGTTATCTCATACGACCAGCGTTGGACTGCGTATGACACTTAGAAAAAATCACACAAAATATAAATAAACATACAAATACATATTAAAATAAGCGGTCACAAGGGCTGTAAATGTGCATCTTACAATAAAATGGGGCCAAGCCCCACAAAATAAAATTACAGATTAAATAAGTGGCGCGCAGGCCAAAAATGTAAACCAAAGAAAGCTCACTGCTCCTCCTGCTAGGTCTCCTCTTGGGTCACCTTCCCGTGCTCTTCACCACCTTCGCCGAACTAGACGAACTCAGGGACGACTATCTTCCCATCCTTAACAGAATAGAGGAACCCTGTGCCTTCGGTAGTCAGCTCGACACCAGGGTGCACCAACTTCATTTGATCCACGACATTCTGAAAAGCCTCCTTGTCAATAGCCAGGAGATCATCGTCGGCCTGAGTGATCAGGGCAACCAGATCTGCCCGAGTCGACAGCTTCTTCATCTCCTCGGTCTCATCTTTAACAGGGGCAACAGTGACCTTTAGCTTCTCCACCAAGTCCTCAGTAGCCTTCTTCTGGGCAGCCAGAGCGTCCCTTTTCGCAGACATCTCCTCGCGACCCTTCCACGCAGCCCCTTCAAGCTCTCTCTCCTGCTCCTCGGGGAGTTTCTTGACCTTCTCTTCCAAGGCCGCCGCTGAACCTTGGGACTTCTTCAACTCAGACTCGTGCTAGAAGCCGTCCTCAGTGTACACAACCGCCATCTCTAGGATCCTCATTAAGGAAGAGGCATCATGTGCGAGCATGACCTACTTGCTGAGACGATCCATTTCCTCGAGCTTAAGAGACTCTGCCCAAGGATTGGACATGGATGACCCCTCGAAGAATTTCCTATTGTGCAAACAAGGAGGCAACTCGAACTTGCTTTTTCCCTCTCCCGGATGAGGTCCACGATTTCATTTGGGTGTGCACGCTTGAGCCTCGAACTCATGGGCATGGGAGACGTTTAGGTGGATGGCGGGGTAGACGAGGAAGTCCCCGATCCTGTCTGGTGAGGATCTGTTCCCTGACTGAGGCGGATTTTTCCTATGGCCACGCCGCCTTTCATCTTTTCATGGGCATTCTTCACCATCCGCTCTTGCGCAAAAGACATGTTACCTGCAAAAACATCGAGCACATCAACACATGAAAAGAGAAGTATTTTGAATAAAATAAGAAGAAGCAGGAATAAAATAAGAGAAGCCTCTTCGCGAGTGCTACACTCGAGGAGCTCTTTCGTGTTGATATATCGGGCCTCCACCTGTGGTCCCCCATCTTCTTCATAGAGAATATTCCCAACGCGAGTCACGCACTGGATGGGGAGAAAACCGTCCACAAAGGCCACCGGCTTTGCATAGCTGGCATGATCGTCATCCCCCAGCTGATGAGAAGTAATTATATACTCATCAGTTGAGCGGGTAAAATGAGCCCCACTCTAGCAAAACGGAAATAGGAACAGTCTCCGGGCAACTATTTTGCCATCCTCGTCTATCAGATCCTCCCTGTTTTCATCCGTAGAGACCTCCCAGACAAAGGTAGAATCGGTAGCTGTCTCTGACACGGGCTCGATCACGTAGAACCTCTCCTTAAAGGTCTGAATAGATTCAGAGAAGGGTTTGAATAGTTTTCTCCCCTGTTTCAGAGAAGCCCAACCGAATTTCCTCCCCGACACCTGCCGTTGGAGGTGGAAGATTGTGAAGAAGATCGGAAGAGTGACCCCAATCTACAAATACCCGTACACTAATTCGTATGCCCAGATGAAGGCAATAGAATTCAGATGCAGCTGGGAGGGCACCAAGTTCAAATGTACAAAGACTGCCTGCTAGAAGTTTGTGAAGGGCGGCCTCAACCCTATTTCTTTGAAGACATACTCATACATGAGAAACCTTTCCCCGTACGATGAGCATATACGATCATCCTCCACAGGGAAGTGAACCTTCCACTTTCCCTCTTCCCCCACTGTGGTGAACACATCCTTGGTGTATAAAGAAAAAAGAAAGGCATGCTCTATCAGTTCGACCATAATCCACTCGTCGGCCGAGGTCCTTACAGCAGAAACCCCTTTAACCTCAGGGGGCGTGGAATCATCATCCATTTCAGTACCTTTCGAGGAGCTCTCCTCGGGAAAATCTCTAAGATGTCCTTCTTCTTCAGCCCTGCGCGACATTGCCTTTACCTGAAAAACAGAGGATGAAAGTGAATTCGATGACAAAATCAAATCCACCCCTTCCACTGCTAGTCAAGTGAAAGGGCGCGCAAAGGGCCAAAGACATCACCCTCTACCTAAGCCCTACTCAAATGGCACAGCTGAACAAACAAAGAAGTGTCATGGAGTTCTCCCTGGCACATCCGGGGAAAAGTCCCCCGCACACAAAACCTAGAAAGCCCATAAGCACACCAAAATCCATGGTTCCCTCCGGCATCAAACACCATTATGCCACTAATAATCTGGGATCATCTAAAAGCTTAAGGCTTCCTATGTTCCCCTTCCCTAAACGGTCACTACGGCGCCGACAACAAAGAAAGTGGCCAAACCACTGTCTGCCACCAACAACCACCACTAAACGCCCTAGAACTACTTGGTTTCAACCCTAACCGCATGCATTCTAAAGTGCAGAAACCAGAAAAACAGATAACAAGCAAATAATTGGCATATTTACTTGGTCGGGGAAAAAGCTTCTAGGTTTGAGTAGCTCTGGTCAGACTTGGTATGGTGGTCAGAACGAAACTTGACGATGGCGGATGACTGGGAACGATGAACAGAGAGCAAATAAGAGAGAGAAGCGAAAGTTTAAAATCAACAAACTCTCTCACTATTTATATGAAAACTCTAGGCACATGCACGAGCATGTGCGGTAGGGCATCATCATGACCCTAGCCTAGCCATCATCATGCATTTAATGCATCACACGACTCGAAGCACACATGGTGCTCCCACTCTTCAGATTCCATCAAACGTTGGTCTCCCCAGACCTCGAGCTCCCCAACAAGCAACGTTTTAGATATCCGGGAACAGATTCCTTCAGGAACAAGGTAGCTTACGTCGAATTTGCTTGGGAAGCAAACTGTCTTTAAGTCATCACTACCGTGCTCGGTAACAACGACTTGGGGGGGCTATTGTTTTGGACTAGCCCAATGGCTAGGCATGGCCCAATATGCTTCTACTCCCAAAACGATCCAATTTCCTAAGTCTAATCACTTAGGGGGAAGAATTTACCTTTCGGCCCCTCTAACAGGGGAGGCTGACCAGTTTACCCTTGATCACATCACTTCTACTCGAAAGTCTCTGCCCTTCACGCACGGTCCACCATCCAGAAATAGCCAAGACGCATGTGCCTGTAACTACGCCTCTGCCCGTAGTAACGGCTAGTTATGGACACGTCTGTCTGTTCCAACGGCTAGTTCTGGAAGTTACCTATTCTTCGAGAAACGGTTATCTCACCCCAAAAATAGGGACCAATGGCCAAGCGCTGGGGGCACTATAAAAACCCTCTCATTCGAGAGGGTCAGGTATCCAATATTCACCCTGATATGCTCATATTCTGTACTTGCTCTCTCTTACTTGTTTTCTTACTTTAGCATCAGAGTGCATTACAGGTACACCCCCTCCTCCTCTTTCACACCCAACATCACATACGGTTGTCTTTGACCCACCTCAGGTTCTGATCAGCCGATAAGATCACGTAGTATTTGGAGTTCAAAGTTTGTTGTTAAAGATGGGTATAAGTGGAGTATTAGGTATTTTTGTACCCTAAAATATGACCAGCCTTTTCCAGTAATTTGGCTTATGTTTCGTTTCATTTTGCATTTGCATATTATTTATCACATACTGTGCATTTTGCCAGTCGGAGCGGATTATCGGGATTACAACCCCTTTTGCTCGCGTTTCAGGCGATTCAAAACAATTCAGATAAGAAGAATTTATTTCCGAATCAAGTGGAGTTTGTTCTCATTCTGTTGGTACAGTCTGTGCTGGTATTTTCGGTGACATTTCGGTGTTCGCCCGATCTTTCCGTTTTTATTTACTGTTTTATAGTTCTTTTCTTTATAGTTTTCTAGATTTTATTTTATTAATTCTTAGCATAGATTTTTTTATATTATTAAATAGATTTTTAATATTAATAGTTTAGAACTAGTTTTTTTTGTTTAGAGTTAATTTAGTTTAATATTATATTAGAATAGTTTAGATTTTTCTTTAGAATTATTTGGTAATTATTAGTATTATTAGATTAGGATTAATTTGTTTTATTACTAATAGTCAGATTTTTGTTTTGTTTAAATTAATTAAGTGTTTAGATTTAGAGTTAGTTAGTTGTGTAGATTAATTAGGTTTTTTTATTTTTATTTATTAGAATTAATCAGGTTTTTTAGTTAATTGGGAGTTAATTAGTACAACATTGTTATTCATCATCAGCTTTTCATTAATCCAGCATAACCATTGTTTATTAAGTCAAAATCATCATTAATCAAGTCATTATCAGTCCTGCCACGTGTCAACATCCTATATATACTGCTACTATTCATGTTCCCCTACCTCCCACCAAGAAACCATAGCAGCCTCATCTTCATCAGCCAGCTTACCTAGAAAATTAATCATCCTTCAACCTTCACTTCCAAAAATCATCATCTTCATAACATCTTTAATCAACCATCTTCAGATCTCCACCATTAAACCTTCCAACATCAACACCTTCGAATCCACAACAACCTCGCAGAACCCATTAAACATCTTCAATCCTGTTTCGAAACCATCTGAAACCCATTTTTCCTACCAACTTCATCTCCTCAAAAATCACCCAGAAAACAACCCGTTCTCTAACACAGAAAACCACCCAACGAACTTCATCATCAACCAACCTCCATTCTCCCAAACATCTCCTCCGTTGAACCACAACCCACATCCGTGCCCAAAAAACCCATCCGAACTCAGAAACGAAAACCTAGATACCCACTTTATCAACCATCGCAAACATTTTTGAGCTTCCAACCCACCTCCATTATTCTTCAATCATCAACCATCGCAAACCATTGATGAACCTCCAAACACCCAGATTTCAAAACCCAGATTTTACGAAATGAAAGATTGAAACAGAAAGTAGAGAGTGATGTTGAGATTAATTCGTGAGGATGATGATGAACTGAGGGATGAGTTGAAAATGAATGTTAGGAGTCGACCGTCTGTGGCATTTATCTTTTCATATTGATTTACTGTGTTTTTTTCTCCCTTTTTTAGAGATGGTTCAGTTTCTGTATTGGGCTTAAGGCCCATCTCTCATGTTTCACCCCCCCATGTTTCTCTTGGCCCCGCTTATGTTTCTTTTTAATTATTTATTTTGTAAATTATTTATATTATTATTTTTCTAACAATTTTTCAGATTGTAAATAAGTTATATATTTTATATATTAGTGTCATACCCCAAATTTTGACCCCTTAGATCTTCATCATCATTTTAGGAGCATGTTCACATGTTTATCTAACTTTAATCCTTTTCAAGTGGTCTTTGTCAAGTTATAGGAGAATCAGGGTTTTGTACAGCCGATATCGAGATTTCGAGGGTTGACCAGTCAATTTTTTGGATTGGTTTTCTTTGAGATTGGGCCTCCACATCATCAAGAGTATTCCATTGGATCAAGCATGAATCCAATTTGAGGTTGTCACCTAGGAATCAAGAGCAATGAAGTTCAGGATACCCGATTAGGGTTTTCGAGCAGGAAAAGTCAACTGTGGTTTGACTTTTGATTTAAAAGGTGTTACAATGGTGGGATTGTGATCCATAGTGTTCATATGGCTTGGTAAAGTCCATACAATAAGTTTCAAAGCCTCAAGAGGTCCAGAGCATCAATAGTCGACTCGGTAGCCACCGATCGATCGTTCGGTTGACCGAAAAGTCAACTCTTCAACAATAAGGAATATGACCTCAAGATGTGAATAAAAAATGTTCCTAGTGACATATTGCATATACCCATACAATTTCATGACAATTGGATCAAGGGTCGAGGAGTAATCGCGAAAGTCGGGAATTAGGGTTTCAAAAGGGGCAAGATCATAACTTCTTAACCACACATCCAAATGAAGTGGTTCAAAGCTCATTGGAAAGCTCTTGAATAATCCTACAAAAGCCTCAAAGTGGTTCGTGATCAGAAAATGCATATATTTGGAGTTATGATCAAATTCATTTCAAGAATGAAAATAACTTAGAGAAATTTCACTTTTTAAGCTTGTTTTTCAGCAACTTTAAGAGGCTTTTTGGCCAAGCTCCTTTGAGAATTTGGAATTCATGAAAACATGAATGTTTTATAGCTACTTGAGGGCTTTCCAAAAATTACTAGAACATCTCAATGGAATTTTTGAGTTGAGAGTTATGGATTTGGCAAGATGGTGTTTCAACACTAGAGTCCCACATTGACAGTTTTTCATAAACTCATTCTTTGATCACTTGGACCTTTCTCAGCCCTTGGATTTTGTTATTTCTGATATTTGGATGATTTGAAATATAGAAGTGTGAAAGTTATGCAGAGGAAATGAAAAATTTGAAGCCAAGGCAAGTGGCTTGCAAGTTGCAAATGCAACTTGCATTATAAAATTCAAGAAAATGCAAAAGTTGAAAAGTGGAAATCAGAAGCAACCACGCCTCTATCTCCCTAGCCTCACTTCAGCCACCTCTAGCATACTCATTACACTTGACTTCAGATCACTTTGAAGCCAAGGAGTGCCTTTTGGAAGATTTGATCCAAATTGCCAAACTTTTCCCTCTTAGGAAGGAAACCTCCAAATCTGTCCTTTCCCTCTCATTTTCCTATAAATAGAGCACCCCCTACTTCATTTCACACATCAGAGCCCCTCTAAAAACCAGAGAAATCACAAGCTTTCTCTCTTTCCCTCTTTACTTCAAATTCACAAAATCTCAAAATCACAAAAAACACCAACAAACTGTCTTGACAGTCCAGCCCCTAAACTCATTTCCACACCTTCAAACTCTCCAAAAACCATCCACACAATCCATAAATATGGTATATAAGGTGTTTAAGCCCTCAAACCACTCAAAATCACCATTTTCCACAAAGTCAACTTTCAATCCAAGAAAGTTTGACTTCACATACAAAACCTCACAAATCCTCACTTGGACCTGTTTTGGATCTTTCAACACTCCCAACACTTTATGTTTATGATGTTCTAACTATCCAAGAGCTCAAAAACCAGCTGGAATTGAGTTTGCTCCAACTGTCACAAAAGTTGCATTTTGCTTCAAAAGGAGGGAAGTTTCAAAGCTAGGTGATATTTGAAGATCTCTGGGTTTCTTTGCTGAATAAGTTACACAAGAGTGTCTACAAGAGGTATGTGACATTGAAACTTCATCTCATACATTACATTTCATGATATACAAATTTGAGGTTATGTGTTGAAAGTATGTTCATTGCTGTCCCAAGATTGCTCTCTATGGAAATTCATGGTCATTGCAATGTGGTTGTTTTATTGATGTACTATGGTTATGAATGATGCATTGAGGATAGTTTGTACCTTTGATTGTGTTCCAACTGTTTTTAAAAAAAAACTGTCCACAAGGAGTAGCATTAGGAGTTTTTGACATGAGATTTGGTTTGTTGATTTGCAGCTATCTTGTTACTGTCTAGACCTGCCATTTTCCTTTGTGTATGATTTGTTTTAAGTCTTGCCACTGTATCTTGCTCATCATGAATCATGTTGCATCAAAATCCCAAAAGTAGTCTTGCATTTTTATTGCCATCAACATATAAGTTTGAGTTTGGAAAGAAGTATGTTTGAAGTTTGAACACAGAACCAATTGTCATTGCATATGTGATGTGTGTATACCATTTGTTTGATTGAAAACCTCACATTTTGAAAAAAGAAACCACCTGCTGCTATCACTGTCTTGCCACCACAATTTTTTTCAACTTTTCATCACAACACACCAATTTCCATTGTAATTGATATATGTTCTTTATTAAAGTTAAAACATTTGCCTTATCATATTTGTGATGTGTGTGGATCATCATTTTGGCTTGGAATCTCATCTTTTGAAAATTCACCCACTGCCTTCATCAAGACAGTCTTCACACTACCACAAAGTTTACCAATTTCTGTTTTAGGCATAGAGTGTTATTTCCTTGTTTTTAATCTCATCCCTCATGATGTATATGGTATGTGTTTGCTTTTGTTTAGACTTAAAACTATCCCCATGTGAAGTTCACCTTGTTTTTAATCTCATCCCTCATGATGCATATGTGATGTGTGCATCTTGATTTCATGATCTGGTTACACCTAAATTGATGATCTATATACCATGTTGCTTTGTCAATGAATTTGCTACAGTTCCTGCCACAGCTTGCATACACTATCATTTTCCTGTCTGAGCATGTTCATATGTGATCTAGGGATTTGGACAATCAACTTTTATATATGAAGCATGCCTGTTGCATTAGCATAAGCCAAATCTGCTCAGTTTGGATTTTCACAGTCTGCATCACATAATATGCTTGCACTCATGAACATACCATTTCTTATTCTGTTGGATTCATTTTTGTTTTTAAGGTCTAGACATAGTTGTTGGCACATTTGAGACATGTGAGTGAAGTTTGTTTAGTCTGAAATAGTCCAGCACATGTTTTGGTTTGTGATTGCATTTTCACAACTACCTTGTGGCTTGATAGCCATTTTGTTATTGAATAACATATTGGTGATCTCTGTGCAGCATACCATAATCATTCTTATTTCAGATGTGCACACCAAATTTTGACCTTAAGCTTTTGTGTTTTCTCATACTTTTGTCTATAGCTGCATCATAAACATTGTCATGTCAAACTTGCAATCCATAATTAAACCATCTGTTTCATTGCATTCATGATAAATCCTTGGGTATGAAACCTTCTGCTAGTGTGCTTGCAATATATTTGTGAGGTCTGTCAAGTATACTTTAAATCAGCATGTGCCTTGTTTTCAAAATGCATCATACCATTAAAAATTGCAACTCATGTACCAGTTTTCAATCCAGGCTTGATTTGCATCAACTTCTTGTTAGAACATTCTCAGTACATCATTTATAAATTGCTCATGTTGTGCCATCATCCTGATTACCCCTGATTTAACTTGAAATCATCAAAATGCAACCAAATCATCATTTATGCATCTCCTATCGCGTTTTTGATTAGAAGCATGATCTCACCATTTTGATGACACCACTGAATTCATCATAAAATTCTACACAATTTAGACCTAAACTTTGCCTAAATCTATGGAGTTTTGAGTGAGATTGAAACCTTCACGCATTTGCATATTTGTTGGTTTTGTATTTTGCCCAGAATTATTGTGAAAGCACGCCTTATATCTTTATAGGGGTGGCTATATCAACGGATGTATAGCCACCCCAGTGGTAAGCAACTTACTCATAATCATACCTTTCAATGCCTAGACCTGGGTTCGATCCCTGAGGAGGATCAACCCTTTTGCTTCTTTTTTCTTTTTCCTTACGCGCGCGTGTTGGGCTGGGGGGCGTGGGTTCAACTCCCAGCCCTTGCATTTTATTTTATTTGTTTTCACTTGGCATGTCTTATTTTGTACATTAATTCATAAAATTTCAAAATTTCATATCTTGCTCATTTTCATCCTTTTTGACCCATTCTTTTTGGAACATGTTTATTTTAATGTCTAAATTCATGTGATGTAAAAATATTCCAAGTTGTTCTTAATTATGATGCCTTTTGTCTACGTGGAAGTTGTGTATGTTTTGAAGTCGTTACCCTACGTCTTGATGATCTTTCTTTCTCACCATGCCTGTTTATCTTGTGAATTTGTTGATGTTTATGTTCCTTTATGTTAGTCAACATGATAGGATTATTTTCTTTGGGTTGTTACCATGAACTTATGTGTTTTCTCTGAGAAACTATTTTAAGCTTGAACTGTCGTCACATTTCTTGTTTACTTGTTGCTTGATTGTTATCAATGCATATTTTGTTGGTAAGATGTTGTCACATTTACTTTACCTTCAATATGCTTGCTTTATATGGTTGTCACCATGCTTTTATCTTCATCATGTTTATTATTGTGTTAAGTAGTTTCTTTTCCCCAAGTGATGAAACTCGTTAGTTCTCGTCCAAGTTGCCTCCTCTCTCTCCTTCCAAAGGAGAAGTTTAGGAGCCATTAGACTTTGCTTTAAGTCTAAAAGACCCACCTTTTACTAGGAGTGTTCTTCAACTAGAACCCTAGGATAGAGTCTGTCAACTCTATGTAAGAATCATTGTCATGAATTCTTACTCCCCTTTTCTTGAACTTAGACTTAGAGAGTTTCCTTAAACTCTACACAAACATTGTCATGTTTATTCCCCTTGAACCTTGGTAATAATCAAGTGTTCTTCAAACTTGGTAAGGTGAACTACGATTGCTCTGATTCTATCCTAGTTAGGATACGTAGGCAGAGGACACGATGTCTTTGCGAGCAAACTTAGTGTACATATCTTTAGGTTTTAACCTACACCTTTTTCCCAATCCATAGCAAACATTTAACCAACTTAGCATACAAACAAACAAAAGGTTCCTGTAGAGTACTACAGATGCTTAGGGTGCTAACACCTTCCCTAGGTATAACCAACCCCCGATCCCCGAATCTCTTAGCGTTGTTGTTACATCGCAAAAATGGTTTTTCTTTCTTTAGACCTTTCCTTTGGATAAATTAAAGTCCGGTTGTAAAAGAATTAAGATTCAAGTTAATTCAATAGCTTGATATCCAATTTTCACCGCAACAGAAATGGCGACTTCACTGGGAAAAACAAGGAACTTGAGGGTTTAGCCTATTTTGTTTGTTTATGTGTCATATTTGTGAATATTTGCTTTACAAGTATATTTGTGTATATTTGTTTGATTGTTGGATCTGGGGACCTTTTGAGTGGTGAGATGGTCCTATACCCAGACTAGAGTGCAATTATGATAGGATGGTGGTATATTCAAGAAGGCTTATAGGGAGTTGATTCCTGACCAAGCTAACTTGAGAAACCACCACTCAGTGTAGGCCCTCTTGAGAGTTTAGTATTGTTGATCGAGTATTCGTGAAAACAATGCTACTTTCAACGAAGGAGCCCATGACACTGTGGACTTTTAGATTACATTCTACCCCACTTTGGCCTTACTAGGATGTAGTGCGATGGCTATAAGGAAGTATTTCCGAAATAGTTGATACGCGATACTACACTTAGACGAGACTCTCTTGATAATATTATCGATTACCAAGTAATTTGGGAAGTTGATAATATCCGAAAGATGGGTTGATGACTCTGAGAACCATTTAGAACCCTGTTCTACAGGTTTGAAATCCCTAGTACATACCTTTTGGGGATGGGTAGACCTTGGATCCACGCTTGACCTTTAAACCTAGGCTTGTGCTTGTGCATATATGTGACCTTTGCATTTACTTGTGTTTGTGCATTCTTGCATTCATAACATCTTCTCATAAAGTTTCATGGAACTCAGATTCTCTCTGTTTGTAAGCATCAGGGGTCACTATGGATGGTGAAAGAAAGAAAACATTAAAGTACACTTACAAAGGTTTTAAACTAGATGACCTAAGAAGGTTGGATACATTGGTAACAGATCCAGAGGGTTTCCAGAGTAGGTATGGGAAGCTGTTGTTGTTATTGAAGATAAAAGTGGATAGTGGACTTCTTTCTATGCTTCTTCAGTTTTATGATCCACTCTAAAATTGTTTCACTTTCCCTGATTATCAGCTAGTGCCTACACTAGAAGAATACTCTCAGTTGGTTGGTTTGCCTATTCTTGAAGATTCTCTTTTTCCGATCATGGAGAAGGACCCTAAAGAACAAGATATTGCCAAAGCCACACGTTTGGGATTAGTGGATATTCAAAAGAACATGATCACAAAAGGAGGAGTTTTTGGGTTGAGTGCAGAATTCTTGGTTGAAAAAGCTCAGTACTACGCCGATCATTTGAGTATGGATGCATTCGAAGCTATTCTTGCCTTACTCATTTATGGTATCTTCCTGTTTCCCAGCTTTGAGAACTTTGTAGACCTCAACGCCATTAAGATTTTCTTGAAGAAAAACCCTGTACCTACTATGCTAGCAGACGCGTATCACTCTGTTCACCTCAGGAATTTTCACAAAGGAGGGATGATTACTTGTTGTGCTCCTTTATTGTACAAGTGGTTCACTTCACACTTGCCTAAAGCTCACGCCTTTTGGGATCCGAAGAAGGGGTGGTGGTTATAGAAGATTATGGATCTCACGCACTTGATATTGATTGGTATAATCGTGAATACAATGGGATAATGATCATTGACAGCTGTGGGAATTTTGGTAATGTACCTCTTCTTGGTACCAATGGAGGAATCAATTACATCCCCGTCCTTGCCCGTCGACAGTTGGGATACCCTCTAAGAGATAGGCCCAACAGTGTTCATGTGGAAAACATTTTCTTTAAAGAAGAAGGTAGTAATCAAGAGCAGAAAGAGAAGATTCTAAAAGCCTGGGGTCATTTGCACAAGAAAGGAAAGAAAGACTTGGGAAAGCCTAACTGTATCTCCTCGGAACCTTATCTCCAATGGGTTCGAAAGAGAGCCATTGAGTTGAAGATGGCCTATTCTCGACAAGAACCAATGGCTTTAAAAGAGGAGCCCACCCTGATCTTCATGTCTGAAGAGGAGAAGTTAAGGATTGCTTTGAGCAAGGCACGACAAACCGAAGACGCTTGGAAGCACAAGTACCAAGTGGTTGTTGAAGAGAACGCAGAGCTCCAAAAGCAATTAGAGTTGAAGAATGAAGAGGTGCTCTCCAGCAAGAAGAGAAAAGCGCAAGAAGATTTATTTTCTTCTAGCCCCCAGTCAACTCCATGGAAGTTAATCGTGGACAAGCTCATTCTTGAGAAGGCGCAGATGGAGAAAGAGATTGAGAAGCTTAACTTGAGACTGTTAGGAGAACCTTCTTAGGTTTTTTTGTTAGCTTTTATTTAGCTTTCTGTTTAAGACTTTTGTAAGATGTACTAAAATTTTGTAATCCAATGAATTTAAATCAACAATGTTTTGATGTTTACCGAATCTGAGTTCCATGGTACTTTGCGCATTTGCATTCACATTTATTAATCATTCAACGAACTAAAGATTGTTTTGCAGATATTATAGGATGGATTCTGGAAAGAAAGCAGAAATTGTGTTCCGAAGCCCAAAATTGGAGAACTTGAGGAAACTGGGAAGTTTAGTAGAAGACCCCGAGGCGTTTAGAGAGAAGTATGGGAATATGATGAGATGTTGTCCGCACTCGTGCAGTTTTATGATTCAACCTATCATTGTTTCACATTTCCAGATTATCAGTTGCTGCCAACCTTGGAAGAATATTCTGCCCTGATGGAAGTAGGCGTCACTCCTAGACCATTTTCTGGAAGAGAAGGGACTCCTAATGAAAGAGCAGTTGCAGAAGCCACGTATTTGAAGGTGGACGAAGTACGATCTCATATGACTGCTAAGGGATGGCTATATGGATTTCCAGCTATGTTCCTGTATGAAAAAGCTAAAAGTTATGCCGAGTCGAAGAATTCTGAAGCATTTGAGGCCATCCTGGTTTTACTAATTTACGGACTGTTCCTGTTCCCGACTGCTAATGATTTTGTGGACGCAAATGCAATCAACCTCTTCTTAATCAAGAATCCTGTACCTACCTTGTTGGCTGATGTGTACTTTTCCATCCACCGTAGGAACCGTTATGGAGTTGGTCAGATTGAGTGTTGCACCGTTCTCTTGCACAAGTGGTTTATTTCGCACTTGCCAAGACTTCCAGCACTCTGGGATAGGCAGAATGGGCTCTCATGGATAGAAAAGTTGTTGTTACTCAAACATTCAGATATTAAGTGGTATGACCCTATGTATGGGGGGATTGCCATGATTCAAAGCTGTGGGGATTTCTCGAATGTACCGCTTATCAGCATTAATGGTTGCATTAGCTATAATCCTATTTTAGCTCGTCGCCAATTGGGGCACCCGATGGAGAATGAACCAGACCCAGCCTTTTTGAGAAGCTTCTACATTGAAGAGGGGAGGAATCCCGCTTACAAGGCTCGGATTGTGTATGCTTGGCGTCACATTCACACAAGAGGAGTAACTGCCCTAGGTCACCACGACACTGCTGTTTCAAAATCTTACTTATCATGGGTAAAAGAAGCAGCATTGAAGATGTTCTATACTCGCTTTGAGCCTGACTCACCCAAACCTACTCTCGTAGAAGAATTGAAAGCTGCTTTGGCAAAAGCTGAAAAAGAAGGGAAGGCTTGGAGGGATAAGTATTTCAAGGTTATGCAAGAGAAGGAAGAGCTTCAAGAATTGATCCGTCAGGGTGGGAAGAAGAGTCGACCAGAAGGCGAAGGGCCCTCCAGCCAGAAGATCTAGGATCCTTTTCTTTTTTGTTTTGTTTCATCATGTATCTGTATTGAAGACTTGTATTTCAGTTTCAGAATTGTTGTTGTAAAACTCTCAGTTATCAATCTATGAAGACGTTGAATTTGCTTTATTTCCCCATTGTTATAATTTTTGCAAATATTTCTTTGGATTACTTGAATGATTAATTTTGCATTGTTACATCTGCACCCATAGCATTTCATGTGCATTTCCTGTGCTGTGTCTCATCTCGCTGTCTTATCTCCAGAGAGAATCATACTGAATCCTCTTCATCAATACAACACACGAGCCCAAGCTCGCCAAAGAATGGAAGAAAATAATGCGGCTCTGGACAAGGTTGATAACGAACTTGAAGATTTAAGAGGAAGCGTAGGACGAATCATGGAAGTCTTACAAGTTATCAGTGCGAAGATGGACACTCAGGCCACTCTAGTTTCTGAGATCACTAATACAGTTGTGGAGCCGATCCCAACGGCAGTCACTGTTGCAAGTATTCCACCATATGGGTTGACACCAGGTTTTGTACCTCCGCCACCGATCAGTCAACAATCAGTTCCTCTAGGGGCAGAAATTCCCCGAGCTGTTCCGACTTATACTCCAGCCTCTATACAGACTCAAGTGCGCCCTGTTTTTCACAGTCATCCACAAGTGTTTGAAATTCCTGATGGGTCCGAAGAAGAACGTGGACGACATGATAAGTTGAAAGAAAGTGTAGAAACTATAGGGAGGAAGGTTAGAGCAATGGAAGGAAATGATATCCTTGGTACTGACGCCAAAGATATGTGTTTAGTATCTGGGTTGGTAATTCCGCCAAAATTCAAAATCCCCAACTTTGATCAGTACACCGGCGCTACTTGTCCTCAAACACATTTGATCATGTATTACCGGAGAATGGCCGCACATGTAGAAGATAATAAATTGATGATCCATTGTTTCCAGGATAGCTTGAAAGGAGCCCCTACTAAGTGGTATTTGAGTTTAGATCAGTCTCGCATTCACAGTTTCCAAGACTTGGCCGATGCTTTCATAAAACATTACAAATACAATATGGACTTGGCCCCTGATAGAAGACAGTTGTTAAGTATGACACAAAAGAATTCCGAATCGTTCAAAGAGTATGCACAATGTTGGAGGGAAACTGCCTCTCAAGTAGAACCTGAAGGTGAGAAAATACTTAGAGGGGGGTTGAATAAGTATGAAGATAAAAACTTAGAAATAAAAACTCAAGTATTTTTATCCTGGTTCGTTGAACTCAACTACTCCAGTCCACCCTTCCTAGAGTGATTTTCCTTTCTCAATCAAGGACTTAATCCACTATTTAATCAACTGATTACAATAGTAAGCACTAAGAACAACAGTTCAAAGTCTTCTCAAGAACTACTGATCCTAACTGAATCTTCTTAAGGTTTTCTTACAATCAAATGTAATAACAAATACAAGTGTTTAAATTGCTTCTAATAAAGCTTTATCACAATTGTGATTTTTCACTTAATATTAAGAACAAAGAAATTAATTCTAGAAAGAATGTGAGTTGTATGAGAGCTTTGGATATTGAATTCTTTTCAGGTAAAACGTCAACTGAAGAAGATGGTTGGAAACTTGCTTTTATAGGCACATTGATCCAAGAGTATTTCACGTTGAGAAGAGTGTACCAAAAGGTCTGAGCCTTTTTGTCTTCACATCAAGTGACCTTTCCTAGAAGAAGAAAGCACAGAGAAATCCTTTTTGTCTGTGTTCTTGTGTCTAGCATAAATAAGGAAAGAGTCGTTTGGATATTCCAACGGACATAATCTTTGAATTCTTCTTCATCAATTTTCAGCAAGAATCATCAGAATCTAATTTGATCAGAGCCTTCTGATGTTGATCAGAGTTTTGCTGAATCAAAGTCTTTGCAGCAGGTGTGCTTTTAGTGTGTATAAGTTCAGAGCATATTTGAGTCAGATCCTCAGTACTGGCAGCTTTAGTACTCTCAGAATCTTCTGTAGAAACTATGCTTGAAAACTCTTCATACAGAATTTTTCTTTGGTTCAGATGCTTCTGACTTGCTTCAGATTCTTTTGGAGCTTCTGCTTCAGATCCTTCTGGAGCTTCTGCTTCAAATGCTTCTGGAGGCAGCGCTCAGAATCTTCTGATGACAGCGTTCAGAATCTTCTAATGAGTGCATTTGACGCTTCAGAGTCTAGCATATTTCTTATGTTCAGTTCTGATTTGCTTCTGGAGTGATAATTACTTTAATATCTGCAGCAAACACTCTTAAGCAAATTTTAGAGTATATAATTCTTAATTACAAAATTTCATAATAGTTATCATAAAAATATAGAGATATTATTAAGAACCAATCTGTGTTCTAACAATCTTCTCCTTTTTGATGATGACAAAAACATCAGAAATTTTGTTTAATTGAAAATAGAATAATTATAACTCCCCCTGAGATGATGAATCTCCCCCTTAATTAAATAAAAATAAGGAATAGAAACTTCCCTTTTGTCTTGAGTATTTTTCAGAGTTAGAGCTTGATTGTTCTTTAACATTTGAGAGTCAGAGTATCTTGCATATTTCAGAGTCAGAGTCTGATAATTGTCAAATGATCTGAGAGTCTCAGAGTTTCTTTTACAGAGTGTACTTATCAAATGTTTTGAAATACTCATATTTTATGTTAGATAAAATTAATATGTCTGAAGTTTCATTCTGGTGAAGTTTAATTAAACAGTTCAGATCTATTTTCTCCCCCTTTTTTGTCATAAGCAAAAAGTAATAACTTTGAAAAGACAAAGAAAAGGAAACAATAAAATTAGATAAATCATGTGGAGAAAACTTTGAAACAGTCATTCATTCATTTCAGAGCAAAAGTACACATATCAGAAGATATTCAAATACATATGCAAACATTAGATGCAAACATCAGAAGAAAAAATAAATAAACTAAGAGTGTTTTGATAAAAGCATCTTCAACAGATCCGTGACCTCAGAAGAGGACTGTTCTTGTTTTGACATCCACTTAGCCATGGTTTCATTCTTCTGATCCTGTTGGGACATCCACTGAGTCATGTCTTTAGACTTCTTATCTTGTTTAGCCATCCATGACTTGATTTCTGATTGAACAGCTTCCAGAACTGCAATCTTATCTTCAAGATCTGGATATTCTTTCTTGATCTCAGATGAAGAAGGTGGAATAGTTTCTGAAGCTTGAACATAGTCAATTTCCATAGGGGCTTTGGAGCTAGGAGCAGTAGAGCCAGAAGGATGTTCTATCAGAGTCATAGCCAGGGGGTTGTCTTCAGATGCAGATTCAGTATTCTCTTCTGATGACGAAGGAGCATCTGTAAGAAGCAATGGTCCAGATCTCTTAACAGTCCAGAACAGACTTCTAGCAGCTTCAGCAAATCTGAGCTTCGCATCATCAGAACATACGTTCTTCAGATTTGATGCTACAGTGTTGAATCTGTTTATGAAGCCATTCCAAATGACATCAGATTCCTTTGCATCCATTGTTGATGAACATTTCCTTTGTGCAGAACCTAAATGCATCTGTATTTCTTGCAAAAAACTTGTAAATAAATGATCAACATTCAGTCTAGGTCTTGGGTGTAACAGAGTTTCCAAGGTTATTGGCTTGGGTTGAGGAGTAGGTGGAAAGATGGATTTATGAATGGAGATCAGAGGAGGAGGGTAGTAGGGTATGAATGGAATTTCAGATGATTTGTCAGGTTTTGTTCTGGATAAAGCATTTATCAGATTTGGTTTTGCTTTTGTTGGATAGGAAACCACATCAAATGGTTTATCAGAGTAAGGTTTGAAAGCAGATTTAGCAGGTTTATCAGATTTAGCAGATATAGCAGAGGATGGTTTTGGATCTGATGAAGGTACTGCAGACATTGTTTTGATATATGTTTGAAGCACAGATGGTAAAATGATGGTAAGTTTGGGTTTGAGAGGAGTGATAGTGTCAGATGGTTCAATTCTGGTGTAGAAATTTTTCAAAGTGAAACCATAAGGAAGTTTGTTAGAAGAAAATAGTTTGCACAAAGCAGAAGGTACATGCTCAGATGTTCTTGGCTTGGGTGCAGGGGTAGGATTGGGAATGGTAATTTCAGAAGATGGTTTAGGTGTTGGAATAGGATCTGGAATAATAACTTTAGAAGAAACAGGTGGTTCTGGTTGGTTTACTTCAGAATTTCTGTGAGAGGGGGATACCAGAAAATATGGGTGTATATCAGATTCTGAGGAATTGGATGATGAGGTTGGTGTGTAAGAGGTAGAGGACACTTCAAAAACAGTTTTGAGAGGTGTAATGTTTAGAACCTATGTCTCAGGAATATGGGTTTCAGATGGGTTAGCTGTTTCTGATGGATTTTCAGAAGGTTTTGATGGTGGTTCAGTTGTAGGTGGTTCTGATGTAATATGATCAGATGTAACTTTTGCAGATCCAATGGGTTCAGATGTGGTTGATGGTGGTTTTTCTGGTTGTGGTTGTTTTTCTTGTTGTTGTGGTTGTGGTTCAGATTGTTTTTGTTGTTGATGTTCAGATTATTTTTCTTGTTGTGGTTCAGATTGTTTTTCTGGTTGTTGTGGTTGTGGTTCAGATTGTTCTGTAGGTTTTTCTGTTTGAGGTTGTTTTTCTGGTTGTTGTTGTTGTGGTACAGATTGTTTTGTTGATTTTTCTGGTTGTGGAGTCTGATTTGGTTTTGTTGTTGTTGGTTTTGGTACAGATGATTGTGAATTAGAAGGTTTTACAAGTGAGATGGAAACATGATTAGATGATTTTTGTGGGGATGGAACATATATATAAGGTGGAGCAGGAACAAATTGTTTTTGAGTAGAAGGTGGTTTTGGAATAGACTTAAATGTTGAATCATTTACAACAGTATTATTTATAGAAGATATAGAAGATTTGGTACCTTTAATCTTGATACGTTTTGCAGGAACAGAAGGAGTGTCTCCATATGCTTTCCTCTTTATCAGCTTCTGAGGCTTCTCAACAACTTTGGGCTTCTTCTGAACAGGCGCAGCTTCTGCTTCTGATTGACTTCTTTTTCTTGTGATCTCTTCTCCTCCAACAGGCAATGGTTCCCTTGCTCTTTTCAAAATATCTGCAGAAATGGGCGTTCCATCTGCCTTGCAAGCATCAATATAACTCACTATTATTTCCCTTGGTTCTTCAACAAAGAACAGAGGGTAGTCTTCTACTGGGATTCTCTTCTGACTGAGTTCAATGATATTCAACTTCTTGGGTGCTGATGTGAGTTCTTCTACAATTTTTAGTCTCTGAAGACTTTTGGCATTCAGAGGCTTCCCAACAATAGACTCAAGCTCCTCCTTGACTCCAGCAGCATACAGAGCAGTTACCAATCCATTTTCTGTCAGAATATCTGAAATTAATCTTCCAAAAGGAATCCATGTTCTGATCTTCTGACCCTTGTCTTTCACAGATTCTCTGGAGGCATTTATATGATTCCATAAATGCATGAACAAAATATAGGGAAGATCTACCTTGGTGCTCTGACTTAAGCAGTACATAAAGTAGAGTTGTTCATTGTTTACGTAATCTGGAGAGTTTGTAGATTTTCTGTGATGAATGCATCCCATGAAAATCTTTGCCCAGATCTTGTAGTCAGGCTTCAGATCTTTAAACTTATTAGAGGCCTGTCCAGCAGTCATGACTTCCTCATACACTTCTTCCATATCTACACGCCCAGCTGGCAGATGAGATACTCCATCTGTCTCCTCATATCCAATGAGTTTCCTAATCAGATCTTCTGTGATGATTATCTCTTTACCCAGAACAGAAGATAAGATAAACTTAGGGTATACAGCAGCATGGATCCAGAACTCTTTCACCAGATGGGGGTAAACTGGTCCAAAAAGTCTGTCAAAGTATTTTACCCATCCTTGAGCATCAATTATGGAGCGAAACTTAAATCCATTTTCAGCCAGTGAATCAAATTCCACCATTGATTCACAGAGAACTTCCAGTTTGTCAACAGGTGTTAACAAAGTTCTCTTTGGTGTCGTATATGGAGTCACACCCATATTTGCAGAGGTAACTGCAGCCATGGTTGATTGAAACTGTGCAGCAGTGGATGATGAAGTTGCCATTGAAGATGAGTTTGTCAAACGTTTAGGGTTTTTGTGAAGAGAGAAAAGAAGACAGAAATGCATAAACGTTTTGAGATGTGAAAAGTGTGAAAGTGGTGAGAAATGAGATATTTATAGTAAACACTTAGGCATACAAACAGTCAGATAATGGCACGTTCACACATAGCAATTAATGAAAAAGAATAAAAACCATTTCAAGCATTAATTGATTCTGACAAATTGGGGGGAAAATCAAGATTTTCACTATTCAAACTTCACCTCAAACGTCTCTTCATTAGTGTACACGCCACCTTAGCAGATTCAGAGTGACACGTGTTTGCTTGCATGTGCTTCTGAATTCTCTTGAGAAATGAAACGTTAACCAACGTTCAGATCCTCTGAGTATTGTTAGTTTAGAGTTTCACAAATAAAGTAATTTAAGGAAATGAATAAATGATCAGATGAAATACTTCAGAGCATTAAACTTTTTTTCATCTGTAAAATTTGCTTCTGACAAATATTATTCTGGACACAAATCCATACCAATATTTTTCAGAATAAATTTGAATCTATCTTCAACAAGGGGTTTTGTGAAAATATCTGCCCATTGATGATCTGTATCAACAAAGGCTAAATTTATAATTCCCTTCTGAACATAGTCTCTGATGAAATGATGCTTAATTTCTATATGTTTTGCCTTAGAGTGTAAAATGGGGTTTTTTAGACAAACATATAGCAGAAGTATTATCACAGAATATAGAAATGTTACTTTCATATATCTGATAGTCTTCTAGCTGACTTTTCATCCAGAGCATCTGCGTGCTACATCCAGCAGCAGCAATATATTCTGCCTCTGTGGTTGATAGTGCAATTGTGGGTTGCTTCTTGCTGTACCAAGATATTAGATTTCTTCCTAGAAATTGACAACTTCCAGAAGTACTTTTTCTTTCCACTCTGTCTCTAGCGTAGTCAGCATCACATAATCCAACTAATTTGAAATCATCAGATTTTCTGTAACACAAACCCACATTAGAAGTACCTTTCAGATACCTTAGAATCCTCTTGACAACTATCAAGTGTGATTCTCTAGGATCTGATTGGAATATAGCACACAAGCATACACTGAACAATATGTCAGGTCTAGAAGCAGTTAAGTAAAGAAAAGATCCTATCATACCTCTGTAGAGTTTCTGATCTACTTTCTTACTTACCTCTTCCTTGCCTAGTGAACTAGTTGGATGCATGGGAGTCTTTGTCAGCTTACTATCAGTCATGTTAAATTTCTTCAGAAGTTCTTTAACATATTTGGTCTTATATATGTAAGTGCACTCTGGAGTTTGGTTGACTTGAATTCCCAGAAAGAATCTCAATTCTCCCATCATGCTCATTTCAAATTCTGCCTGCATACATTGAGCAAACTCCTTTCCCAGCATAGTATTGGTAGATCCAAATATGATATCATCCACATATATTTGACAAATTAGAAGATCTTTCTTAAATGATTTACAAAAGAATGTTGTGTCCACTTTGTCTCTGATGAAATTTTTCTCCAGAAGAAAATTGCTCAATCTCTCATACCAAGCTCTAGGAGCTTATTTTAAACCATACAGATATTTCTTTAGTTTGAAAACATGATCTGGAAATGTTTCACTCTCAAAACCAGGAGGTTGGTGGACATAAACTTCTTATTCTATAATACCATTTAGAAAGGCACTTTTAACATCCATCTGATACAGAGTGATGTTATTTTGTGCAGCAAATGAAATAAGAAGGCGTATATATTCTAACCTTGCCACTGGAGCATAAGTTTCAGTATAATCAATACCTTCTTGTTGACTGTATCCTTGAGTAACAAGCCTTGCCTTATTTCCTTCAACTTCTCCTTTCTCATTAAGCTTATTTCTGAAGACCCATTTAGTTCCAATTATATTGAATCCTTTTGGTCTTTGAACTAAATCCCACACATCATTTATGGTGAATTGATTTAGCTCTTCTTGCATGGCAATAATCCAATCATTATCTTGCAGAGCTTCATCTACAGAAGTTGGTTCAATTACTGACACCAGTCCAAATAATGATGCTTCAGATGATCTGAGAAAGGATCTTGTTCTGATAGGGTCATCCTTCTTTCCAATAATAACATTCTCTGGATGAGAAGCTTTGATTCTGGAAGATGATCCTCTAACAGTTGATTCTTCAGAAATGTTTAAATTGTTCATCTGAGAAGTTAAAGGAATGGCATCTGGCGTTGCTTCTGGTTCCTTCACTTGAGCTTTGTCTGCCTCTGAGCTTTCAGAGTCTGTGAAGACTACTTCTCTATCTGCAGAGTTTTCAGACTGCTTTGGCTTTTTAATGCCAAGCTTATCATCAAATCTAACATGAATAGATTCTTCCACAATCTGCATCTCAGTGTTGTATACTCTGTAGCCTTTAGAGCGTTCAGAATATCCAAGCATGAAACACTTCTGTGCTTTGGAATCAAACTTGTTCAAATTTTCTTTAGTATTTAACATATAGCAAATACATCCAAAAGGATGAAAATATGAAATGTTGGGCTTTCTGTCCTTCCACAGTTCATATGGAGTCTTCTCCAGAAGAGGTCTTACAGACACTTTGTTCTGAATGTAACAGGCTGTGTTGATTGCTTCTGTCCAAAAGTGTTTTGCCAGATTAGTCCCATTAATCATGGTTCTGGCCATTTCTTGCAGAGTTCTATTTTTCCTCTCTACAACTCCATTTTGTTGTGGAGTTCTAGGACAGGAAAAATCATGAGCAATGCCATTTTCATTAAAATATTTTTCAAAATATTTATTTTCAAATTCACCACCATGATCACTTCTGACTTTTATAATTTTGAAATCTTTTTTCATTCTGGACTTGTTTACAGAAGTCAAAGAACACAGAATGTGACTCATCCTTGTGTTTTAAGAACTTTACCCATGTCGATCTACTATAGTCATCAACAATGACTAATCCATACTTCTTGCCTCTGATGGATGCAGTTTTCACTGGTCCAAACAGATCAATATGAAGTAATTCTAGTAGTCTGGAAGTAGAAACAACATTTTTTGATTTAAAAGATGATTTTGAAAACTTCCCTTTTTGGCATGCTTCATAAAGAGCATCTGAGGTGAACTTCAGATTAGGAAGTCCTCTGACAAGATTAAGTTTATTAATCTGAGATATACGTCTCATATTAATATGCCTCAATCTTCTGTGCCAGACCCATTGCTCTTCATTAACAGACAAGAGGCATTTAACATTCCGAACCTTAAGTTCTGAAAGATTTATTTTATAAATGTTGTTTTTCCTCTTTCCACTAAATAGGATAGAGCCAACTTTTTGACTAATAGCTTTACAACATTTTTTATTAAAGGTTATATCATAACCATTGTCACTTAATTGACTTATGGACAATAAGTTATGCTTTAATCCTTCTACAAGTAAAACATTAGTAATAGAGGGAAGTTTACCATTTCCAATAGTGCCAGATCCAATGATCTTGCCCTTCTGATTCCCTCCAAATTTCACATCACCTCAAGATCTAAGCTCCAGACTTTGGAACATAGACCTTTCTCCTGTCATGTGTCGCAAGCATCCAGAGTCCAGGTACCATGATTGGCGTCTTGACCTTGCTGCTAAGAATATCTGCAACAGGAATTATTTTACTTTTAGGTACCCAGATCTTCTTGGGTCCTTTTGGGTTAGTTGTTCTGAAGTTTTGTCTAAACTTCTGTTTTGCAACATAAGGTATATTCTGACTAGCCTTAGATTTAAACACATGAATATTCTTTTCAGAACGTGTTTGTTCAATATCATTTAAGTGACCAAATTTAAAGTGGGAATATAAAGGAGTTTTCTTGATGATAATTTTATCAACAGGTTTTGGATTTAAATCCTTTCCAGAGGAAGATTTATATCCAATTCCTTTTCTGTTATTTCTTCTAACTCCATAGATCATAGAAGCCATTTTGCTTCTATCTATGCTTTTAGCAAGAAACTTCTGAAAGCTGTAATCATATTTTTCCAAAATATTTTTGCATTCAGATTCAGTTTCAGAGTCAGAGTTTTGTTGAGCTAATTTAGAATCATTTTTCAATTTTAAGTTCTTTTCATTTAGCTCAGCTACTTCTGATTTGAGAATATTATTCTCAGATACAAGATTGCTTTGACGCTTCTTGTATTTGAGCTTAATATTGTTATAGCTCTTCAGAACTTCTGATAACACTTTGATAAGTTCTTCTTTAGTGAGTTTAGCCATTACCTCTTCAGCGTCAGAGTCAGATTCAGAGTCAGATTCAGATCCTGAAGTTCCTTCCTCCTGATCTTCTATGTCTGCCATCAAAGCTACATTGGCACATTCCTCTTCTGACTCAGATTCAGATTCAGATGTATCTGAATCATCCCAGGTGGCCATTAGAACCTTTTTCTTCTTATCAGATTTTCTTTTAGGCTTTTCTTTCAGCACCTTTGGACATTCATTTTTGTAATGTCCAGGTTCTTTACATTCATAACAGACAACCTCCTTTTTGCCAGATCTTCTGTGTCCAGAAGACTCTTTTCTTTGGTCAGGCTTCCTGAAGTTTCTGAACTTCTTTCCTTTATGCTTCCAGAGTTTGTTTATCCTTCTGGGCAGCATGGATAGTTCATCTTCATCTTCAGATGAGGATTCTTCAGAGCTTTCCTCTATTACCTGCAATGCTTTAGCAGATTTATTAGATTTTAAAGCAATTGATTTACCTTTCTTTTGAGGTTCATCTTCCTCAAGTTCAATTTCATTACTTAGTGAACTGATTAGTTCCTCCAAGGAGATATTGTTCAGATCTTTAGCCATTTTCAGCGCAGTCACCATAGGTCTCCATCTGGTAGGTAAGCTTCTGATGATCTTTTTGACATGATCAGCAGTAGAGTATCCTTTATCCAGAACCTTTAGTCCAACTGTAAGTATTTGAAATCTGGATAAAATAGCTTCAACATATTCAGAGTCTTCCATCTTGAAGGCTTCATACTTCTGGATTAGAGCCAGAGCCTTTGTTTCCTTGACTTGAGAGTTTCCCTCATGAGTCATTTTTAAGGACTCAAACATGTCAAATGCAGTTTCTCTATTTGTGATCTTTTCATACTCAGTGTGAGATATTGCATTTAACAATATTGTTCTGGCCTTGTGGTGATTTCTAAATTCCTTCTTTTGGGCTTCTGTCATAGATTTTCTATCTAATTTCTTGCCACTCCCATCAATGGGATGAACATATCCATCTATGACCAAATCCCATAAATCAGCATCATATCCAAGGAAAAAACTTTCAATCCTGTCTTTCCAATAATCAATTTTCTCCCTATCAAACATAGGGGGTTTAGTGTTGATTCTGTCCCTTTCTTCATATTTGTTGTTAATGTTAGACATTGTATTATCAGCCATAGTAACAACCAAATATATATCAAAGTTTTTCTCACTGGATCTTTACTGTCACTGTGAGGTGGTAGCACACACAGAACCGGAGCTCTGATGCCAACTGAAGGTGAGAAAATACTTAGAAGGGGGGTTGAATAAGTATGAAGATAAAAACTTAGAAATAAAAACTCAAGTATTTTTATCCTGGTTCGTTGAACTCAACTACTCCAGTCCACCCTTCCTAGAGTGATTTGCCTTTCTCAATCAAGGACTTAATCCACTATTTAATCAACTGATTATAATAGTAAGCACTAAGAACAACTGTTCAAAGTCTTCTCAAGAACTACTGATCCTAACTAGATCTTCTTAAGGTTTTCTTACAATCAAATGTAATAACAAATACAAGTGTTTAAATTGCTTCTAATAAAGCTTTATCACAACTGTGATTTTTCACTTAATATTAAGAACAAAGAAATTAATTCTAGAAAGAATGTGAGTTGTATGAGAGCTTTGGATATTGAATTCTTTTCAGGTAAAACGTCAACTGAAGAAGATGGTTGGAAACTTGCTTTTATAGTAACATTGATCCAAGAGTATTTCACGTTGAGAAGAGTGTACCAAAAGGTCTGAGCCTTTTTGTCTTCACATCAAGTGACCTTTCCTAGAAGAAGAAAGCACAGAGAAATCCTTTTTGTCTGTGTTCTTGTGTCTAGCATAAATAAGGAAAGAGTCGTTTGGATATTCCAACGGACATAATCTTTGAATTCTTCTTCATCAATTTTAAGCAACAATCATCAGAGTCTAATTTGATCAGAGCCTTCTGATGTTGATCAGAGTTTTGTTGAATCAGAGTCTTCGCAGCAGGTGTGCTTTTAGCATGTATAAGTTCAGAGCATATTTGAGTCAGATCCTCAGTACTGGCAGCTTTAGTACTCTCAGAATCTTCTGTAGAAATTATGCTTGAAAACTCTTCATACATAATTCTTCTTTGGTTCAGATGCTTCTGACTTGCTTCAGATTCTTCTGGAGCTTCTGCTTCAGATCCTTCTGGAGCTTCTGCTTCAGATGCTTCTGGAGGCAGCGCTCAGAATCTTCTGATGGCAGCGTTCAGAATCTTCTAATGAGTGCATCTGACGCTTCAGAGTCTAGCATATTTCTTATGTTCAATTCTGATTTGCTTCTGGAGTGATAATTACTTTAATATCTGCAGCAAACACTCTTAAGCAAATTTTAGAGTATATAATTCTTAATTACAAAATTTCATAATAGTTATCATCAAAACATAGAGATATTATTAAGAACTAATCTGTGTTCTAACAGAACCTCCTTTGAATGAGAAAGAGTTAACAAATTGGTTTGTGGATACGGTGAGACCTGAATTTTATGAGAAGATGATCAGCAGTGTAACATCCAGTTTCTCTGACATAGTAGCTGTGGGAGTGAGAGTAGAAGGGATTGAAGAGTGGAAAGATGACTAGTAGTTCCAGTGGTTCCAGCAATAGCAATGTCAAGAAGTTCAACGGGAATTTTTATAAAAAGAAAGAGGTAGAAACAAACGCCATAACAATGGGGAAGAAGAATCAGACTTGGAAGCAGCCCTACCAACGATATCAACGACCTCCACAAGGTTATATTCAGCAGCCTCCACAAGGCTATGTTCAGCAACCTCAGATACAACAACCGATGTACCCAGTACAGTATGCTCAACAACCGTATGTGGCAGCTATAACGCCCGCTTTTAATCACCCTGTTCCAAGTTATCAGACTGTGCAACCAGCACCTAGGTATCAACCGGTTCAGCAACAAGGGTATCAACGAGTGCCCAAAGCTCCACCCTATCAGCAATGTCAGCAGCCTAGGGCTCAGGCACCAAGGCATAACTACCAAAATCGAAGACCTACAACAAGGCCCCCATTTCCTCAGATACCGATGACTTACATGGAGTTGTACCCAGCTTTGGTGCAATAAGGGTTGGTAACAACACGGCCATTAAATACACCCTCAGACACTTCATCCCCTCATTACAATCCAAACGCTCATTGTGCCTTTCATGAAGGTGCTGCCGGCCATGACCTAGAGGGGTGCCTTGGTTTGAAACATATTGTCAAGGAGCTCATAGAAAAGAAGATCTTGTCTTTTGATGATGTACCACCTAATGTAAAAAGTAATCCATTGCCGAATCATGGAGGAGTTAATGCTGTAGAAGAAGTTTCAGACGAAAGGATAGTTCGTGATGTGTCAGAGATCAAGACTCCGTTGAGGTCGCTTCACGAGAAGCTATTGAAAGCAGGGTTGATAGAAGGTACCCATAATGATTGTGGAGAATGTTCTGTTAATCTTAAGGGGTGTGGTGCGGTGCAGAAAGATGTGCAAGGTCTGATTGATGAGGGATTATTGCAAGTAGGTATCAAAGTAAAAAGAGAGAAAGTTTCAGTGGCGGAGCCTATATTCAATTTACCAAAGAAAGGCGAGAAGGTCCCTGTGTTTAATATGATCAGTAGGAATGTGAAGCCTGTTTTTGATAAGTCTGTTGTTGATTAGCCTCGGCCAGTTGTTATTCAGAAGCCAAGATCGTTTCCTTTCGAGGATACAAAAGCAGTTCCATGGAAATATGATATGGTGGTGTTAGACCAGAGATCAGGGAAGGTTATTCAGAATGAGGAAGTGAAAGATGACCAAGTGGATGTGACGAATATTACAGGAACAAGAAAGATGACCCGTAGTGGTCGAATATATCATCCCAAGATAACTGTAGTTGCTCCAAAAGAAGTTACCCCATCCGTAACAACCAAAGATAAAGAAATACCAATCACAGAAGGAGATGCTGAAGAATTCTTAAGGATTATCGGAAAGAGTGACTACAAGGTTGTTGATCAGCTGCATCAAACCCCCTCCAAAATATCAATTTTGTCTCTCCTGATGAATTCCCCAGTTCATAGAGAGGCTCTACAAAAAGTATTAATGCAAGCACACGTGACAAAGGATATAACCCCTGGCCAATTTGATTCAGTGATAGCCAACATTACAACTTGCAATACTCTGAGTTTCAGTGATGAAGAATTTCCAAGAGGAGGACGTAATCATAACCGTGCTTTGCACGTATCCATCAAATGTCAAGAGGATACATTGGCGCGAGTTTTGGTTGATACAGGATCTTCGTTGAATGTGCTGCCTAAAAGGTCGCTCGCAAAATTAGCATATGCAGGGGCAGAGATGAAGCCGACGTCGTTGATTGTAAAGGCTTTTGATGGTTCAAGAAGAACGGTTGTTGGAGAGGTGGAATTGCCAATCATGATAGGACCTCATGTGTTCGATATTATATTCCAGGTCATGGACATTAACCCGGCTTATAGCTGTTTGTTGGGACGACCGTGGATTCACGCAGCTGGGGCAATGACTTCCACTTTACATCAAAGGATGAAATTTGTTATGAATGACAAACTGGTAATTGTGCATGGCGAGGAAGACTTGATGGTGAGTAATTTATCATCATTCAGGTATATCGAAGCAGATGAGGATGCGTTGGAAACTTCTTTCCAAGCACTTGAAATAGCTAATGCAGTGATGATAGAAGATACAGTGGCAAGGAGTGGTCCATCTTTTGCATCCGCTCAAAGCATCAAGTCTACATTTGAAGAAGGTATTCCTGCAGGTTGGGGAGAGGTCATTGAAGTGAAGGCAAGACTGGGTCGCCAAGGGTTGGGTTACAAACCAACTCATGTCGAAGCATCAACACACGCCGAAGGATGTCCGAAGACTATCCAAGAGGTGTTCATCAGTGGAGGATTCCAAGTCAACGCCGTGGGAGAAGATTTTGAAGAAGAAGATATTGAACATTTGGTGTATCATTGTGAAGCTGCTTTAGGAAATTGGGAGGCTATTGAGATTCCCGTGGTCTTTCCTATGTCGAAGTAATTTGTTTGTTTTTCTTTACTTGTTGTTGCTTTTTATCTTTAAACCTCCATAGCCGTGCCCAAGGCTATAGGATGCATTTTGTAAGGGCCCCGTGCTTTCATGAATATTATGATTAATAAATCATTTTGTTGAATCCTTTTGTTGTTGTTCCCTTATTTGCTTTTGTTTCCGTATTTAAAAAGAAGATGGCAATTTTTCTAAAAAAATCATCAAAACAGTTTTCTTGATTGCTGCATTTGTCTTTGTGTGTTTTAATAAATTAAGCCATTCCAACATGCAGTGATACCCCAAAACCCGTTGAATCCATTGACTTTGCTTTCCCTCCTGACTTTGACTTACCAATTTACCAAGCCGAGGATGAGGACGAAGATTTTGAGATCCCTGATGACTGGCTAAAATGGCATGTTATGAGCACCCAGAGTTTCAACCTCACAAATAGCAGGTGGATGTTATTAATCTTGGCACCGAAGAAGACAAGAAAGAGGTCAAGATTGGGGCAACACTTGGGGCAGAAGTCAAGCAGCAGTTGGTAGAGCTTTTAAAAAAATATGTGGATGTATTTGCTTGGTCATATTAGGATATGCCAGGTTTGGACACGGATATAGTGGTCCATAAGTTACCGCTCCGACCCGAATGCATGCCAGTCAAACAAAAACTCCAAAGAACTAGACCTGACATGGCTCACAAGATTCGAGATGAAGTGAAAAAGCAGATTGATGCAGGTTTCTTGGCAGTATCCAAATACCCTGAATGGGTAGCTAATATTGTACCTGTGCCGAAAAAAGATGGGAAGGTCAGAATGTGTGTGGATTATAGGGATTTGAACAAGGCCAGTCCGAAAGATGATTTCCCTTTGCCGCATATCGATACATTAGTGGATAATACATCTCGCTTTGCGGTTTTCTCGTTTATGGATGGTTTCTCTGGATACAACCAAATCAAGATGGATCCAGATGATATGGAAAAAAACCACTTTCATTACTCCTTGGGGAACTTACTGTTACAAAGTCATGTCGTTCGATTTAAAGAATGCTGGTGCCACTTATCAAAGAGACATGGTGACCTTATTTCATGACATGATGCACAAAGAGATAGAAGTGTATGTGGATGATATGATCACCAAATCTCAGAGTGAAGAGGACCATTTGAACCATTTGTTGAAATTGTTTGAGAGACTCAGAAAATATCAGTTGAGGCTGAACCCAGCCAAATGTACTTTTGGGGTGAGATCTGGGAAATTACTCAGTTTCATTGTCAGTCACCGAGGGATTGAGGTAGATCCAGATAAAGTTCGGGCCATTCAAGATATGCCAGCTCCGCAAACTGAGAAGCAAGTCAGAGGTTTCCTTGGAAGATTGAACTTCATATCCAGATTTATTTCCAATATGACTCCTGTTGTACCCCAAAATTTGCCCTCTTTCAAGACTTGACTCATTTCTTCATTTCTTTCAAATTCAATGACATAAAGGAAATCCATCATGAATTCAAGATTAAAGTCAAGAATATTATAAAGAGAAGTTTTGTGACATTACAAGAATGTCATTTGTTGCAAGATTTTCAACTCTAAGTAATGTTTAGAAATTAATTTATTTCTAATACTTCATTAAAGTCTCTAGTTAAATTCATGTTATGGTAATGCCACACCAATTCTACATTATGCTTACAAACATCCAAGAAACATGCAAGGATTAAATCAACATTGGAATGTTTTAGGACCAAGAATATACATGTTTAATCATGGCAAAACAATCCCATGCAAGAGGTGACAAATTTCTTCATGTCACAAGATCACATGTCACAAGACCAAGGGAATAGCACATGATAATGCATCTAAATATTAGAATTTGAAATTCTGTCCAAAAAGTAGTAGCATTGACCACAAGGGTATGTCCAAGCATAAGCCAACAAAAGGTCACAAGACACAAAGTGCTGCAGAAAAAAGGCCTAGCAATAGTGCAGAAAATACAGCATAGCAACATACATGGAAATGGAAACAAAGAGAGTGACATGAAGAAAGTTGCCTTGGACATTTCTAAGTAAGGATTTGAAGTCTTGAAGGAAGAGTAAACCCTAATGTGCTGAGATAAGAGAGGAGAGGGGGCTGCAAACATATTCACTATCATTCACAAACACAAGATTGAGAGAGTAAGAGAGAAGAGAAAAACAGAAAATAGAGAGAGCAAAACAATACCCTAAAAAACAGAAAAATAGGAAGCTTTGCAAACCAAAAAAGAGAGTGATATAGAACCAAGAGGATCATTAAGAAACAAAAACCTTCACAACATAGAGGGAAGAAGAGTGAGGTACATTCAACCAAGACCAAGGAGGACTTGCAAGAAGAATAGAAAGCTCTTGGGTATCCATTTCCTCCAACCTTTCTCTCTTTATATTTTTGCTATTTACATTCATTTTGTTTACTCTTTTATGTGTTGTTGTATTGTATACATCATGTAAGGTCCTAAGGGACCAAGGAACCTTTTGAAGGAACCACAAAAACAAGCAAAAAACATAGAAAAAGTTAGGTTTTTCACTCTGGTAGCCTGACACGGGCCGTGTCCCACAACACGGCCACCTGTGTCGCCCAACACGGGCCGTGTCACACAACACGGCCACCTGTGTTGCACCTCTGTTTGAGGTTTCCACGACCAAAAAACCCCAGGCTTCACAACACGGGCCGTGTCACACAACACGGCCACCCGTGTTGCACCTCTGTTTGCCCTAAAAATCCTTTTTCACCCAGACTTTACAACACGGGCCATGTCACACAACACGACCACCCGTGTTGCACCTCTGTCATGCCCTAAAAACACACATTGCAGGTACCCTATGAAATGGGCCGTGTCATACAACACGGCCACCCGTGTTACTCCACTATTTTCCACTTGTTTTTGTTATTTTTACCTCCAAAATTTTTTTTCTCAAGGAGTTCGCCGTTTTTATTGCATGTCTCGATTTTTTTTAGCCGACTAATCCCATATGTTGTATGATTTTAGTAGGAATGTTGCTATTATCCTTGGTGACTTTTGATTCCAAAAACCATTTTCAAAAGCAAACTCTCGATTTTATCAAGCCATTTTTAACCCTTGTAAGTCGGCCGCCTTGTGCGTCCGCCATCGACCTTGCTCGCTTCACCTCAAGCCTTTTTAAGCAATTAAACCCTTGACCCAACATCAAGCGGATTTTCTCAAATAGTGGTTAAACCAACTCACCATATTTAACAAAACGATAAAGTTCACTTTGTATTGAACTAAAGAGAGAGGATTAAGTGTAGACTTCTTCCTCTCCGAGTGTCGAGATGCTCACTGTAGTGTGGGTGGGTTTGACACTCGTCTTTCAATACGAAGATGTTTTCATCCACACCTTTTTCTCCTAAAAAACCCCTCGGCCCCGTACCGAGTGCATTTTCAAAACACTTACAATAAATAAATCGATTATCTTTGTATTGAACTAAAAAGAGAGGATTGAGTGTAGACTTCTTCCTCTCCGAGTGTTGGGATATTCACTGTAGTGTGGGTGGTCTCGATACTCGTCTTTCAATACGAAGACGTGACTTTATCCTCCACCTATCTCCCTCTACAACTTCTTTCCGCAACCTTTGTCACCTAAAAACCTCGGTCCCGTACCGAGCGCATTTTTAAACTCTTTTCATAACAAAAACTTGAATGGTCATGGAGTGGTTAGGCGTAGGCCTTCTCCTATCCCGAGTGCTGACGTTTACCGTAGGGTTCTCTGTCGCAAAAGTACTTACCATTCAAAACCAAAAACACTTTAAAAAGAGAATGAAGTTCTCCTTGTATTGAACTAAAGAGAGAGGATTAAGTGTAGACTTCTTCCTCTCCGAGTGTCGAGACGCTCACTGTAGTGTGTGTGGTTTTGATACTCGTCTTTCAATACGAAGACGCTATGTTCGCCACACCCTTTCATGACAAAAACTTTGAGATAAAGAATTGGGTACTACCCGTAGGGGTTACTATCCGAGGACCTATCTCGCCCCTTAAAAAAAACAATTCAACAAATCAAATGTGACATCTTGCCTCGCATGGCGAAAACTTATCTTTCGAAAAGGATATGATACGTCCATTCTACCGCAAACAGGTAATGTCTAAGTCTCCAACGAGCGAGCAGCAATACACCTAACTGCTAGGATGCGTACGATAGCATCATCCATAAAAACATCAACAAATCGTAGGTCGAACTACGGCTGCTCTGATTCTTTACTTTTTCAAGTAAAGATACGTAGGCACAAGGGCCACAATCCTTGCCGAGCATATTCACCCTTATATCTGTAGTTCCCCGAACTACGTCGACTCTGATTTTCTCATGTCTATCGAGAATACGTAGGCCTAGGACCGCGAAGTCCTACCGAGTCCGTTCTTTCTCTTTCTTCCCCCGTTATCCCTCCTTCTCTCTTCCTTTGGAACACTCTTTTATAACATAACATTTATGCAAATAAATTCACACGTCGACAAACAAATGGTTCCCATCGAGTACGATGGATGCGAGGGATGCTAATACCTTCCCCTCGCATAACCGGCTTCCGAACCCATTCTTGGTTGCGAGACCATCTTATCCTTTCTTTTCTTAAGGTTTTCTCGATATTTCCCTTTCCCCTCATGGGATAAATAAAGTTCGGTGGCGACTCTTCTGTCCTTTTCCTTTTCGCCTCCCCCGTTGTTGCGCGTATTTTTCGAGTAGCGACAGCTGGCGACTCTGCTGGGGACACCTAGCAAGCCAAACCTAGTTTGTTTGTTGCATTTGTGATTTGTTTGCTTTTATGTTTTATTTTATTTTATTATTGTGTTCCTTTCTAACCTGTTGGGTTTATTGGGATGGTTTGTGAGGATAAAGCTTTCTACCCGAGCTTTCGAGTATAACTAAGATTAGGAGGTGGTTTCTTTCTGATTTGCGAGACGTAGGACTCGTTGAGTTGGATCGAATTCCACCACTCAGATGAGACCCCGTTGGAAAGATTATGTCCTACGTGTAGTCGTAACGGCGTTTTATTTCCAACGTGGGATTCTGTGATTCTGAGGACCTCTTGTAGAACCTTATTCCAAAAGGTTACTAAAACATAACTCTGTGTTCATCCTTTTGAAGGGATTACCGTCTTACGAGTAGTCGTTATGATGGAAAACTTTTGAGGGTTAGTGCATGGGACTTTGTTTAAAAGCCTTTTGGGATACCCTCTTATAAACCAATAGATTGCCCACCCGTGGTGAGAGATATTTTGTTACAATTCCCTGCAGGATCTGTGACTTTGATCCATGTGTTTCCATTCTCATATGCATCCATAAAGCATTGCATTTCATAACATTGTTGCATATCAAGGGACTTAAGAGACTGTGATTATCATAGGTATTGAAGAACAAGATGAATGATCAAAGGAAAAGAAGTACAAATTCCTTAAAGTTCAGAGAACCGAAGTTGGGACCAATCCAAGATCTTTTGATTGATGTGCCAAAAGCTATCAAAATTAACTTTCAAGGGAAATATGGGAAATTGCTTGACCTTCTCCATTCTGGGGTCGACACATGGGCTTTATTCGCTATGGTTCAATTATATGATGCACCTCTCAGATGCTTCACCTTTCAAGACTATCAGTTGGCTCCTACTCTTGAAGAATATTCTCACCTTTTGAATATCAAGATCAAGGATCAACCTATTTATACCGGCCTAGAAGAAGAGCCAAAGTCTTCTGTCATTGCTCTCACTCTCCATATGACCGAGGAAGAGGTTAAAGATGGACTAACCAATAAGGGAGGTACTCAAGGCTTTCCTTTGAGGTTTTTGCTAGATAAAGCCAATCAGTACAAGACCAATGGGGATTGGGAAAGTTTTGGTATTGTTGTTGCTCTAATGATTTATGGGATTTTCCTCTTTCCAAATGTGGACAATTTCATAGACATCACTGCTATCATTCTTTTCATGCAAAAGAATCCTATCCCTACCCTCCTCATTGATGTTTACCACTCCATTCATTGGAGAAGTGAAAAGAAGACAGGAATGAACCAATGTTGTTCTCATCTACTGTTAAAATGGTATGCTTCCCACCTGCCGAAGAAAGGGCCGTTTGTGGAAAACAAGAAGAAATTGAAATGGTCTCAACGCATTATGTCTCTAGAGGCCAGTGATATTGCTTGGTACTCTCATGAGTATTATGACGTGGATATCATCTTTAGTTGTGGAAATTTCGGTAATGTACCTCTAATTAGTAGGGCTGGTTGCATTAACTACAACCCTGTCATGGCGTTGCGTCAGTTGGGTTATGCCATGGAAGATGAGCCCGAAACAGAGAAGGTTCAGAGTTTCTTTTTGCTAGCCACAACAGACGATCTTGCGTTTGTCAGGAATATTGTTAAAGCGTGGGCCAAGGTTCATACGAGGGGGAGGAAAGAGTTAAATGCAAAGAACTGTGTGGCTAAGGAGCCCTACAATCGATGGTTGCAAGCTAGAGTGGCCGAAAGGTTGCTTCCATTTCCCTCCGAACCATCCATGCGAGAAGAAATTCCTGCTCCTACTCATGTATCCATGGAGGAGTATGAGAAACTAAAGCTAGTGATAGAAAGATTGACAAAGGAAAATCAAGACCTTCAGGCTGAGGTTCACCAAGCAGGAGTGGAGAATGGCCAATATAAGAGGAAAGTGGAGTTCGAACAAGACAAAGTGGCTGAGAGTAGCAAGAAGCTGAAGCTAGAAACAGATCTGAGGGTCAGGTATCAAGAAGGTTTTGAAGGAGCTGATGCATCATTAAAAGCCCTCCGACAACGCTTAAAGGAAACCAAGGCCTCTTGTGATAAAGCGTGGAGATTCTTCGAGTTAGCCTCTGCTGAAAAGAAGAAGACAAGGGAGGAACTTGAGGCTGATATTGATGTCCTTGAAAAGGAGTTGAGGGGTGCCTTAATTCTAGCCGAAAGCGAGCGATAACTCAAAGAAGAAGCATTGAGAGCTTCATATGTCACCTCTGATGTATGGCACAACAAATGCTCAGAATTGAAGACCGCTCAGGAAACAACCACCTTGTGGAAAGACCGTTTCGAGGCCCTGCAAAGGAATAGTTCACTATGGTTGAATAAGGAAGCTCAACTCAATGAACTTTTGGATACGTATGAGGATTCCCTTCGTTATTACCAGCCGACCCTAGACATGTGTCGCGCTAGGTATAACAATCTAGTGGAGCATTGCAACCTTATGATCCGTGATATCCCATGGAGGTTGGAAAGCACAATTCAAGACTTAGAAGGAAATGATATTCCTCCTTCCATCCATCACTTTATCCGGCTCTGCGACCAAATGGTTAGAAGATTCATGTCCGAGAAAAAAAATCTTGAAGAACGTCTCTGGAAGAAAGAGTTTTAGTTCATACAGTATTTTCTTGTAGCATGAGTTTTTATTTTGCAGCTTATTGAACAATCAGTTGTATTGAACCTTCCCTCAAAATTAATGAAAGTTTGCTTTTTGGCTTAAATTGTGCATTCTTTACTATTCATTTATAGTTCCATAACACCATTGATAATCATAAATCTTGAAAGTCCCTTGAACATCATTCGAGCATTGCATATACCCACACATCATTTTTGCATTCCCTGAAACCCGACCTCATACCGCTTGCCATTTCAGAAGGAAAGAAAGGGAAATAGCAAGCTGACTTCTCAACATTCATACAACACAAGAGGGAACCGACGAAGAGTCATGGATCAAGTACAACAAGAGCTGCAGGAGTTTAGGGAAAAGATGACGCAATTCATGGAAACAATGCAAGGGGTAGCCAATGGGCAGGAACAATTGAGAACTCTGGTTCAACCATTGATAGCTCGAGTGGATGTCAGTGGTGTTTTGCATGGAGGAACTACTGTTGTTCCTCCTCCGGCTAATGGTAGCACTTCGCAGGCCAATGGTGGTCCAACTGTAGTCAATATTCCGGGTGGAGAAAACCAAGATGGAATTCCCATCCCAGTTGCGGCGGGCGCCGTGCCTGTTAACAATGGTCCTCAGTGGAACCAAGATGAGCAAGATGACGTCTTCTCCATGGGAGACCTTGGGGCAGGGTTACGATCTGACGCTAATAGAAGGTTCGATGCAATCGAAGAAAAGATGAGGAGCATTCTTGAAGGCCAGAATACTATGGGTCTTGACATGTCCAATCTGGGATTGATTCCGGGACTTAGGATTCCTCCAAAGTTCAAAGTGCCAGATTTCGATAAATACAAAGGAACAACATGTCCAAGGGTGCATCTTCGCTCCTATTTCCGAAGAATGTCTGCATACTCCGATGATGAGAAGTTGCTGATGCACTTCTTTCAAGATAGCTTGCTAGGTCCATCTTTAGAATGGTATATGGGACTGGAGCCGGTCCATATCAGAAGTTGGAAGGATTTGGCAGAAGCTTTTGTCAAACACTACCAGTATAACAGTGACCTAGCACTGAATCGTGTACAGTTACAGAACCTATCGCAAAGGAACAATGAAGGATTCAAGGAGTACGCCTAGAGGTGGCGCGAGTTGGCTACAAGGGTTCAACCTCCAATGGTGGAGAGAGAACTCATCGACTTGTTTGTAGCTACATTACCTGGTGTGTATTATGAGAAGTTGATAAGCAACATGTCGGGAAGTTTCTCAGATCTGATCATCACAGGTGAGAGAGTAGAAAATGGGATTAAATTGGGTAAAATACAAGCTGGAGAAGGGACCTCATCTGGAGGTGGAAGAAAGAACTTCGGTATTAAAAGAAAGGAGAATGAGACAAATGCAATATTAGGTTTTAAGAATCAAAATTGGAACCAAAATAAGAATCAGTATCGCCCACGACCGTACTATCAACAACAACCACAAGTAGCTAGTATTGTCATCCCGACAGTACAGCCTCAGCAACAACCACGTCAACAGCAACAACAACAACCACAACAACATAATTACGCGCCAAGACCATATCAAGACCGAAGAAGGATGGTGGATAGACACTTTGACGCACCACCAATGCCTTACTCTCAACTACTACAACACTTATTGCAACTGCAATTGGTCCAGAAAAGGACGATGGCCCCTCTAAATGGCTCACCACCACCCGGGTATGACGCCAACGCTAGGTGTGACTTCCACTCTGGCGCTCCCGGCCATCATATTGATAATTGCAAAGCCTTCAAGAACAAGGTACATGACCTTGTTGATAGTAGGGCCATTAATTTCAACCATGATGCGCCGAATGTTGATCAGAACCCTATGCCAAATCATGGAGCAGGTAGAGTAAATGCTGTTGTTGAAGGGGAGGATTTAGATCTGGTATATGATGTTGAAGAATTGAAGACTCCTTTAAGTTTTGTAAAATGCAAGTTGTTAGAAGGTGGGGTGTTTCCCGGGTGTGACAAGGATTGTGAAAATTGTACCGCCCATCCTGAAGGGTGTGAGAGTCTGAAGAGTTATATACAGTGTATGATAAACGAAGGTGTTCTGCAGTTTGACAAGATCTGTGAGAAAAAGAATGAGAAGATAGTCAGTAAGAAAGAGGATGAGGTGGCCACCATCTCTATCCCTTACAAAACAATCACTATTTCTGCGCCGCCAGCGCGACCTACCATCATCTTTACGAAGGCAGGACCTATACCTTATGAAAGCTCCAAGGCGATCCCTTGGAACTATAGAGCGGAAGTCTACTGCAATGGACAGAAGCAGGAATTAAAAAGCTTGCCATTGGACTCAGTTGACAACTTGGCGGGAATCGGGGGAATGACTCGGAGTGGGAGGATATTTGCACCTCCCGAAGTAAGTGAAGAAAGAGCTGATAAAGGTAAAGGGAAGGTAGTAGCGGAGGAAAGCTCTCAGGCTGGAGAAAAAGAAGTCGTGCTGAAAGACGCAGAAGAGTTCATGCGCCTAATAAGAAAGAGTGACTATAAGATCGTGGATCATCTACAACAGACGCCTTCAAAAATTTCTATCTTGTCGTTGCTGTTATGTTCTGAGGCTCATAGGAACGCTTTGCTCAGAGTCTTGGATAATGCTTATGTGCCACAAGAAATATCCGTCAATCAGTTGGAAGGAGTAGTGGCCCATGTCAATGCAGGGAATGGTTTAGGATTCACTGACCGTGATTTGACACCGAAAGGAAGGAATCATAACTTGGCTCTTCATATCTCTATGAAATGTAGAGGTTTCGTTTTGTCTCATGTATTGGTAGACACTGGATCGTCATTAAATGTACTACCCAAGAAAGCCCTCATGAAGCTAGACACTCGGGGGATAATATGTACGCCAAACGATATGGTGGTCAGAGCTTTTGATGGGACAAGAAGGTCCGTGTTTGGAGAGCTAACCTTGCCAATTCAAGTCGGTCCTGAGGTTTTTGATGCGGTTTTCTATATAATGGATATCCAGCCGGCATATAGCCGTCTCTTGGGTCGGCCTTGGATACACTCAGCAGGAGCGGTGACGTCAACCCTACACCAAAAGCTGAAGTATATGGTGGGTGATAACATTGTGACTGTTTGTGGAGAGGAAGGCATCATGGTAAGCCATCTGTCCTCATTCAAGTATGTGGAGGTCGATGGTGGAATTCACGAAACCCTGTGCCAAGCCTTTGAGACCGTCCAAATCAAAGAGAAAGCAACAGTTGAAGCCAAGGCGCCAGAAGTTGCTATGTCATCCTACAAGGAAGCCCAAGCTGTGGTGAAGTCTGGATCAGCGAAAGGATGGGGGGAGGTGATAAGCATCCCCAACAAACAAGACAAGTTCGGATTAGGGTACAGCCCATACGCATATTTTTCAAGCGCTCCTCGCTACAAAGGACCTGTTCAATTCACCAGTGCTGGGGTGGTGTTCGAAGAGATCAATGCCGTATCTGACGAAGAAGGAGATAGTGACTGTGACATGGATGCATGGATCCAGCCATGCGTCCCCGGCCAAGGCTTGAAGAATTGGACCATGGAAGAAGTTATCACTGCGACTTATGAAGAGTAATTGTTTTGTTTTGATTAATGTATTGCCATGTGCTTTGCCCGGGGCATAATGGTCTTTATTTGTTGGGCCTTATCTTTTATGTGTGTGAACAACCCTTTTATCATTATCAATCAAAAAGCGTCTTTTCATTCAAAACTTTGTGATCCTTGTTTTTCATATTCTTATTTACAACAATAAAATGGCAATGTGGTTTGTGTTTATTTGTTTGCATATCATTTAAGCATAAAATCATCATCATTACAGGTTGCGCATTTCAGATACCACTGATTCAGACTCGTCTATGACTCGGTGTGACTTTGACAATCCAATCTTTCAAGCGGAAGGAGAGATTGACGAAAATGAAGACCTGCCTGAAGAGCTTGCCAGATTGTTAAAACAAGAGGAGAAGGTCATCCTGCCTCATCAGGAGGAAGTTGAAGTCGTCAACCTGGGAACAGAAGAGGATAAAAAGGAGGTCAGAGTAGGGGTTGCGCTGCAGAATGATATCAAGCACAGATTGATTGAGTTACTCCAAGAGTATAAGGATGTCTTTGCTTGGTCATACAAAGATATGCCCGGACTCGACACAAATATTGTAGTTCATCGTCTGCCTTTGCGTGAAGAGTGTCCTCCTATCAAACAGAAATTGAGAAGAACCAGGCCAGATATGGCAGTGAAGATCAAGGAAGAAGTCCAGAAGCAACTAGATGCTGGATTTCTTGCTGTGACCAACTACCCTCCTTGGGTCGCTAACATCGTGCCCGTGCCTAAGAAGGACGGCAAAGTCAGGATGTGTGTTGACTATAGGGACCTGAATAGAGCAAGCCCAAAAGATGATTTCCCGCTCCCCCATATTGACGTTCTCGTTGATAACACCGCACAATACTCAGTGTTTTCCTTCATGGACGGTTTCTCCGGATATAACCAAATCAAGATGGCACCGGAGGACATGGAGAAGATGACTTTTATCACACCTTGGGGGACGTTTTGTTATAAAGTAATGCCTTTTGGGTTGAAGAATGCAGGGGCAACTTATCAGCGAGCAATGGTCACTCTCTTTCACGATATGATTCATCATGAGATTGAGGTCTATGTCGATGATATGATTGCGAAATCCCAAACGGAGGAGGAGCACCTGGTGAATCTTCTAAAGTTGTTTGAGAGGTTGAGAAAGTTCAAATTGAGGTTAAACCCGAATAAGTGCACTTTCGGCGTACGGTCAGGAAAGCTGTTAGGGTTCGTTGTCAGTGAGAAAGGTATTGAGGTTGATCCTGTGAAGATCAAGGTGATTCAAGAAATGCCAGCGCCAAAGACCGAAAAGGAGGTTCGTGGTTTCTTAGGTAGATTGAACTACATCGCAAGGTTCATATCTCACCTCACAGCCACTTGTAAGCCATTGTTTAAGATATTGAAAAAGGATCAGGCGATTATCTGGAATGAGAATTTCCAGAGAGCGTTTGAGAAGATAAAAGAGTATCTACAAGAACCTCCAATACTGATGCCTCCGGTGGCTGGAAGACCGTTGATAATGTACTTAACAGTTCTTGAGAATTCCGTGGGTTGTGTTCTCGGTCAGCACGACGAGACTGGAAGAAAAGAGCATGCAATTTACTACTTGAGTAAGAAGTTCACAGACTGTGAATCCAGATACTCAATGTTGGAGAAAACTTGTTGCGCACTCGCTTGGGCCGCCAAACGCCTAAGACAGTATATGCTAAACCACACAACCATGTTAATTTCAAAGATGGATCCTATTAAGTACGTATTCGAAAAGCAAGCACTATCAGGAAGGATTGCTAGATGGCAGATGGTTCTGACAGAATACGACATCCAATACGTGCCTCAGAAAGCTATTAAAGGTAGTGTCCTGTCAGAATATATCGCAGAGCAACCAGTCGGTGACTACCAGCCAATGAAGTTTGATTTTCCTGATGAGGACATTATGTATTTAAAGATGAAGGATTGTGATGAGCCGTTGCCAAATGAAGGTCCAGAGTTGAGGTCCCAGTGGAAATTAATCTTTGACGGTGCTGTTAACTCCTACGGTAGCGGGATTGGGGCAATCATTACGACTCCTCATGGCTCTCATATACCATTCACTGCAAGACTAACATTCCCATGCACCAACAATGTGGCTGAATACGAAGCGTGCATCATGGGTATCAAAGAAGCAATCGACTTGAGGATCAAGAACCTTGATATCTATGGAGATTCAGCTTTGGTGGTAAACCAGATCAAGGGAGAGTGGGAGACCCACCAGCCTAATCTGATCCCTTACATGAATTACGCCAGAAGGTTGCTACCTTTCTTTGACCGAGTAGAGTTTCACCATGTACCGAGGGCAGAAAATCAGATGGCTGATGCCTTGGCTACATTCTCCTCGATGTACAAAGTAAACTTCTGGAATGATGCACCCAGAATTGTCATCTCACGCCTCGACATGCCGACTTTTATTTTCGCAATAGAAGAAGCTTCTGATGGTAAACCGTGGTTTTATGACATCCAGAACTTTCTCAAGAACCAAGAATATCCGCCTGGGGCATCAGCCCGGGATAAGAAGACCTTGAGAAGATTATCTGGTAACTTCTATCTGAATCCAGACGGTGTACTCTATCGGAGAAACTTTGACTTGGTGCTGCTAAGATGTGTGGACGAAAAAGAAGCAGGTTTGCTTATGGAAGAAGTCCACGAAGGTGCCTTTGGAACACATGCAGGTGGGCATGCCATGTCTCGAAAATTATTAAGGGCGGGCTATTATTGGTTAACTATGGAGTCGGATTGCTTCAAATACGCCAAAAAGTGCCATAAATGCCAGATTTATGCCGACAAGATTCATGTGCCACCTTGTCCTTTGAATGTCATGTCATCCCCATGGCCTTTCTCCATGTGGGGCATCGATATGATTGGCAAGATCGAGCCAACTGCATCTAATGGACACCGCTTCATCTTAGTAGCCATCGACTATTTCACCAAATGGGTCGGAGCAGCTTCTTACGCCAATGTCACGAAGCAAGTCGTAGCCCAGTTTATCAAAAGGGACATTATCTGTCGATATGGAATACCCGAGAGGATCATTACTAATAATGGTTCTAATCTGAATAACAAGATGATGAAGGAACTGTGCCAGAATTTCAAAATCGAGTATCACAATTCTTCTCCCTATCGTCCGAAAATGAATGGCACTGTAGAAGCGGCTAGCAAGAACATAAAGAAGATTGTGCAGAAGATAGTTGTGACTTATAAGGATTGGCACGAGATGTTGCCTTTTGCTTTGCATGGGTATTGCACCTCGGTGCGAACTTCAACTGGGGCAACTCCTTTCTCGTTGGTATATGGCATGGAGGCTGTTCTGCCATTGGAGGTCGAGATCCCATCTTTGAGAGTTCTGGCTGACGTCAAGTTGGATGAAGCAGAATGGGTGAAGAACAGGTTGAATCAACTCAGTTTGATGGATGAGAAAAGGTTGGCGTCTCTTGCATACGGTCGTCTGTATCAGAGTAGGATGAAGAAAGCCTGCGATAAGAAGATGCGTCCTCGAAGCTTTCAGACAGGCGATCTGGTGTTGAAGCGGATTCTCCCACCACAGAAAGATCATAGGGGCAAATGGACTCCCAATTATGAAGGTCCGTATGTTGTAAGGAAGGTCTTCTTTGGAGGAGCCTTGCTACTTTCAACCATGGATGGTGAAGATTTTACGTCCCCTGTGAACGCGGACGCAGTCAAAAGATACTTTGCTTAAAATAGACCCGCTGGAAAGAAAAAGAAAATCCAGGCAAGAATGGGGCATCTCGGTGAACCATAAAAGGATAGGTTCGGGCAAAAATTAGAGATAAAAAAATGTAAACCCGCAAAGTTGAAAACCTGAAAGGGCGACTTTGGCAAAAATGGATATCCTGGTGAATCGAAAACCCGCAAGGGCGATTCAGGAAAAAGTTAGGGACTTGAAAAGCAAATGACTGCGGCCTGCGCATTGATATTTAAAGCATAGTGGATTATGGGAGAGCTCGAGAAGCAGTCGTTCAAATCAATCTCTTCGGAAGACGAAGCATCGGAAAGGCGTCGAAGTCATGCGAGTCATAATTGAGTCGTTCTATGGTGGTTGTTTATACCATATTACCGACATTTTGATATTCTTGTGCGTTTCTGTATATTTCTTACACAGCTTTCTCATTTCAGGAGTTGTGTCCCATGTAAATTTGCCTATTTACAGGCCGTTTATCAATAATACATACTATCCAGAAAACCTTTTGTTTTGTTTTTACCGTTTTGTTTGCAAAAGACGCCTGATGTTTTTGATAAAACTTTGCATACATAAATTTGTGGGCTTTGCTATCTATAATTGAAACATTGTATTTGCTTGAATAATGTCTTAAGTGATAATTGAGATGGTACTTGCTGCATAAAACACACTTGTTTATTTGTTATTTGCAAGAGAACTTTCCTCGAGGATTCTCCAGAAGTTCCTCATCTAAAGGAAGTGTGCAGTTTAAGTGGGTTCTCACCCCCAGCAGTTTGAAACCTTGACAATCAAAAGATATCCTCAACAGGTCAAGATTGACATCTCCAGCAGAGCAGGATCGTTTCCAGTGAGCGGATGTGGGTTTATCCCTCAGCAGTGGAACGAATTCAGAAATTTGTTTTTCCCCATAGAGTTTGAACAACTGGCTCCTTTTCCCCTCAGAGTCTAGGTCATTGACTCATTCCTCAAGCGGAAGTTGTGTTTGTTGAGTTTATTGCTCATTTCCCCAAGCAAAGGTTGATATTGGTTCCCTCATTGTCTAATCCCCAGCAGGGTGGGTTTGCTCTTAGCGGAACAATTTTACCCGGAAGTTTGCTCAGAAAAACATCCAGGGTTTGTTTTCCCCAACGTTTGTACTAGACATGTCTAGTCTTTTCCCCGGCGGAATTAATCTTTCCTCTTTGGCATTTATTTTGCTAAAGTGTTTCCTTTGCATTTGCATCATAAATAACATCCTCCCAAACGCGTAGCATTTCCATTTCGTATGGAGCATTACGCTCTATTCAAACATATGCATGTAAAACATAAACCAGGTTGCCACCCCTTTGTTTTCAAGCGTATCTCCAGCAGTTATCAGTATATTTCTCAATCCTGCGCGGTATCCAGACCTCCGGCCAGGTCATTGACAAATGTGTTCATCTTATCGGTCTCCCTAGCGGAGTCTATTTATTCAAGTTCATGTTTCCCCAACGGACTTCTTCACCCAGATGGTGAATCGACGAATGTTCTTCTGAACTTAGGGTTGAGCCGACCTTTGGGTTCGATGCCCGCTTTTTAGCAAAATGAAGTGACGGTGAAGTCAAATGATTTTGATAATTGACGACGAGGTCAGATTGTGAAGATTGACGACGAAGTCAGATTATGAAGAGAATTGACGACGAGGTCAGATTGAGAAAATTGACGACGAGGTCAGATTGTGAAGATTGACGACGAAGTCAGATTATGAAGAGAATTGACGACGAAATCAGATTATGAAGAGAATTGACGACGAAGTCAGATTATGAAAAGAATTGACGACGAGGTCAGATTATGAAGAGAATTGACGACGAAGTCAGATTATGAAGAGAATTGACGACGAGGTCAGATTATGAAGAGAATTGACAACGAAGTCAAGCCATGTTGGGAATCGACGACGAGGTCAGATTATAAAGAGAATTGACGACGAAGTCAGGCCATGTTGGGAATCGACGGCGAAGACAGATCATGAAGAGAGTTGATGGCGAAGTCAGGTCATGTTGAGAGTTGACGGCGAGGTCGGATTATGTAAAGAATTGACGGCAAAGTCAGACTATGAGAGCAGTTGACGACGAAGTCAGATTGTGGAGGGGTGACGGTGAAGTCAGGTGTCCTACCAATTTGATGTTAAGGACTGACAACGAAGTCAGGTGTTTTGCCAAATTTTATGTGAAGAATTGATGGCAAAGTCAGATCATGTAGAGGGTTGACGGCGACGTCAGAATGGTTTGAGAAATAACGGCGAAGTCAGATGATTTTAATTGACGACGAAGTCAGATTATGTTGTAAGTTGATGGCGAAGTCAGAGGATATGAAGGACTGACGGCGAGATCAGATATTCTACCAATCAGATGTTTTTACAGATTATGTTGAATATTGACGGTGAGGTCAGATCTCACAAATTTGATGTTAAGTTCCGACGACGAAGTTAGAATGCTATTAAGAGCTGACGGCAAGGTCAGGTGTTTATATTTGATCAACGACTGATGGCGAAGTCAGATGTTCTACCTGTCATAGGTGCCTGACGACAATGTTAGAGGTTTATTCTACGGTTGACAAATTTTTGGGTTCTTTTGTATTCAATCGCCTTTTACCTCGAATGTTTGAAAGCGTTTGCTTTTCATCCCTTCAGGTCCAAGTCGTTTGAATAGGGGCAGCTGTTGCACCCCAAAATTTGCCCTCTTTCAAGACTTGACTCATTTCTTCATTTCTTTCAAATTCAATGACATAAAGGAAATCCATCATGAATTCAAGATTAAAGGCAAGAATATTATAAAGAGAAGTTTTGTGACATTACAAGAATGTCATTTGTTGCAAGATTTTCAACTCTAAGTAATGTTTAGAAATTAATTTATTTCTAATACTTCATTCAAGTCTCTAGTCAAATTCATGTTATGGTAATGCCACACCAATTCTACATTATGCTTACAAACATCCAAGAAACATGCAAGGATTAAATCAACATTGGAATGTTTTAGGACCAAGAATATACATGTTTAATCATGGCAAAACAGTCCCATGCAAGAGGTGACAAATTTCTTCATGTCACAAGATCACATGTCACAAGACCAAGGGAATAGCACATGATAATGCATCTAAATATTAGAATTTGAAATTCTGTCCAAAAAGTAGTAGCATTGACCACAAGGGTATGTCCAAGCATAAGCCAACAAAAGGTCACAAGACACAAAGTGCTGCAGAAAAAAGGCCTAGCAATAGTGCAGAAAATATAGCATAGCAACATACATGAAAATGGAAAGAAAGAGAGTGACATGAAGAAAGTTGCCTTGGAAATTTCTAAGTAAGGATTTGAAGTCTTGAAGGAAGAGTAAACCCTAATGTGCTGAGATAAGAGAGGAGAGGGGGCTGCAAACACATTCACTATCATTCACAAACACAAGATTGAGAGAGTAAGAGAGAAGAGAAAAACAGAAAATAGAGAGAGCAAAACAATACCCTAAAAAACAGAAAAATAGGAAGCTTTGCAAACCAAAAAAGAGAGTGATATAGAACCAAGAGGATCATTAAGAAACAAAAACCTTCACAACATAGAGGGAAGAGGAGTGAGGTACATTCAACCAAGACCAAGGAGGACTTGCAAGAAGAATAGAAAACTCTTGGGTATCCATTTCCTCCAACCTTTCTCTCTTTATATTTTTGCTATTTACATTCATTTTGTTTACTCTTTTATGTGTTGTTGTATTGTATGCATCATGTAAGGTCCTAAGGGACCAAGGAACCTTTTGAAGGAACCACAAAAGAAGCAAAAAACATAGAAAAAGTTAGGTTTTTCACTCTGATAGCCTGACACGGGCCGTGTCCCACAACACGGCCACCCGTGTCGCCCAACACGGGCCGGGTCACACAACACGGTCACCCGTGTTGCACCTCTGTTTGAGGTTTCCACGACAAAAATACCCCAGGCTTCACAACACGGGCCGTGTCACACAACACGGCCACCCGTGTTGCACCTCTGTTTGCCCTAAAAATCATTTTTCACCCAGACTTTACAACACGGGCCGTGTCACACAACACGGCCACCCGTGTTGCACCTCTGTCATGCCCTAAAAACTCACATTGCAGGTACCCTATGACACGGGCCGTGTCATACAACACGGCCACCCGTGTTACTCCACTGTTTTCCACTTATTTTTGTTATTTTTACCTCCAAACAATTTTTTCTCAAGGAGTTCGCCGTTTTTATTGCATGTCTCGATTTTTTTTAGCCGACTAATCCCATATGTTGTATGATTTTAGTAGGAATGTTGCTATTGTCCTTGGTGACTTTTGATTCCAAAAACCATTTTCAAAAGCAAACTCTCGATTTTATCGAGCCATTTTTAACCCTTGTAAGTCGGCCGCCTTGTGCATCCGCCATCGACCTTGCTCGCTTCACCTCAAGCCTTTTTAAGCAATTAAACCCTTGACCCAATGTCAAGCGGATTTTCTCAAATAGTGGTTAAACCAACTCACCATATTTAACAAAACGATAAAGTTCACTTTGTATTGAACTAAAGAGAGAGGATTAAGTGTAGACTTCTTCCTCTCCGAGTGTCGAGATGCTCACTGTAGTGTGGGTGGTTTTGACACTCCTCTTTCAATACGAAGATGTTTTCATCCACACCTTTTTCTCCTAAAAAACCCCTCGGCCCCGTACCGAGTGCATTTTCAAAACACTTATAATAAATAAATCGATTATCTTTGTATTGAACTAAAAAGAGAGGATTGAGTGTAGACTTCTTCCTCTCCGAGTGTTGGGATATTCACTGTAGTGTGGGTGGTCTCGATACTCGTCTTTCAATACGAAGACGTGACTTTATCCGCCACCTATCTCCCTCTACAACTTCTTTCCGCAACCTTTGTCACCTAAAAACCTCGGTACCGTACCGAGCGCATTTTTAAACTCTTTTTATAACAAAAACTTGAATGGTCGTGGAGTGGTTAGACGTAGGCCTTCTCCTATCCCGAGTGCTGACGTTTACCGTAGGGTTCTCTGTCGCAAAAGCACTTACCATTCAAAACCAAAAACACTTTAAAAAGAGAATGAAGTTCTCCTTGTATCGAACTAAAGAGAGAGGATTAAGTGTAGACTTCTTCCTCTCCGAGTGTCGAGACGCTCACTGTAGTGTGTGTGGTTTTGATACTCATCTTTCAATACGAAGACGCTATGTTCGCCACACCCTTTCATAACAAAAACTTTGAGATAAAGAATTGGGTACTACCCGTAGGGGTTACTATCCGAGGACCTATCTCTCCCCTTAAAAAAAACAATTCAACAAATCAAATGTGACATCTTGCCCCGCATGGCGAAAACTTATCTTTCGAAAAGGATATGATACGTCCATTCTACCGCAAACAGGTAATGTCTAAGTCTCCAACGAGCGAGCAACAATACACCTAACTGCTAGGATGCGTACGATAGCATCATCCATAAAAACATCAACAAATCGTAGGCCGAACTACGGCTGCTCTGATTCTTTACTTTTTCAAGTAAAGATACGTAGGCACAAGGGCCACAATCCTTGCCGAGCACATTCCCCCTTATATCTGTAGTTCCCCGAACTACGTTGACTCTGATTTTCTCATGTCTATCGAGAATACGTAGGCCTAGGACCGCGAAGTCCTACCGAGTCCGTTCTTTCTCTTTCTTCCCACGTTATCCCTCCTTCTCTCTTCCTTTGGAACACTCTTTTATAACATAACATTTAAGCAAATAAATTCACACGTCGACAAACAAATGGTTCCCATCGAGTACGATGGATGCGAGGGGTGCTAATACCTTCCCCTCGCATAACCGGCTTCCGAACCCGTTCTTGGTTGCGAGACCATCTTATCCTTTCTTTTCTTAAGGTTTTCTCGATATTTCCCTTTCCCCTCATGGGATAAATAAAGTTCGGTGGCGACTCTTCTGTCCTTTTCCTTTTCGCCTCCCCCGTTGTTGCACGTATTTTTCGAGTAGCGACAACTCCTACTTGTGAGCCCATTTTTAAATTGTTACGAAAGGATCAAACGGTTGTTTGGAATTCAGATTGCCAGCAAGCATTTGATAAGATTAAGGGCTATCTTCAAGAGCCTTCGATCTTAATACCTCTTGTTCCTGGAAGACCTCTTTTCATGTATTTGACAGTACTTAAGAATTCAATGGGTTGTGTGTTAGGTCAGCAGGATGAGTCCGGACGAAAGGAACATGCCATCTTTTATTTGAGCAAAAAATTCACCGACTGTGAAAGTCGATATTCACTTTTAGAGAAAACTTGATGTGCTTTGGCGTGGGCTGCCCGACGTTTGAGGCAGTACATGATTTGTCATACTACTTTATTGATTTCAAAAATGGACCCGATAAAGTATATCTTCGAGAAGCCCGCACAAACAAGAAGGCTCGCCTGATGGCATATGTTGTTATCAGAATATGACATCTAGTATGTGGCCCAGAAGTCGATCAAGGGCAGTGTGTTATCAGAATATCTTGCAGATCAACCAGTTGAAGATTACGAGTCTCTCAAATTTGATTTCCCAGACGAAGACATTATGCTGGTAAAAGATTGTGAAGAGCCAGGTCCTGATGAAGGTCCTGAGCCGGGTCTTTGGTGGAAAATGATGTTTGATGGTTCCTCAAATTACAGTGGGCATGGTGTGGGAGCCGTTCTGATGAATCTCGAAGGTGGTTACACTCCATTCACAGCAAGGTTAGACTTTGAATGTACAAACAACATTGCCGAATATGAAGCATGTATCCTTGGCCTTGAAGCAGCTATTGACCTCAGAATCAAACTTCTCGAAGTAATTGGAGATTCAGCCTTGGTTATTTATCAAGTTACAGGTGAATGGAAGACCAGACATGAGAATTTGATCCCTTACAGAGCCTATATCATTGAAATGATTGAATATTTTGATGAGATCACTTTCAAGCATGTTCTGAGATATGAAAATCATATTGCTGATGCTCTAGCCATGTTAGCCTCAATGTAGAAAGTCAAGTACCTCAATGATGCTACTCTCATTCGAATTGAACACAAGACTGAGCCAACCTACTGTCAGATGGTTGAAGAAGAAGTTGATAACAAGCCATAGTTCCACGACATAAAGAATTATCTGTTAAAGCAAGAGTATCCGGTCGACGCTACATCACTTGATAAGAAAACCTTGAGAAGATTGGCCTCTAAGTTCTTTCTCAGCAATGGTGTGCTCTATAAAATAAATCATGATATGGTCCTGCTTAGATGTGTCGACAGACGAGAAGTAGATTTGTTAATGCAAGATATTCATGAAGGAACATTTGGCACTCACGCCAACGGATATACCATGTCTAAGAAGATTTTGAGGGTTGGGTATTATTGGTTGACTTTGGAAACTGACTGTATTCAATATGCCAGGAAATGTCACAAATGCCAAATTTATGCAGATAAGATGCATGTGCCTCTGACGTTGTTAAATGTGTTGACATCACCTTGGCCGTTCTCTATGTGGGGCATTGATATGATTGGGGCAATCGAGCCAAAGGATTCTAATGGACACCGATTTATTCTGGTCGCTATTGATTACTTCACAAAGTGGGTTGAAGCCACATCCTACGCTAATGTTACTCGACAAGTGGTGGCCCGTTTTATCAAAAAAGAGATTATCTGTCGATACGGAATCCCAAACCGAATCATAACAGATAACGGTACCAATCTGAATAACAAAACCATGAAAGAGCTGTGTGGTGACTTCAAAATCGAACATCACAATTCCTCTCCTTATCGTCCCAAGATGAATGGAGTTGTCGAAGCTGCGAATAAGAACATCAAAAAGATTTTGCAAAAGATGGTGAAAACCTACAAAGATTGGCATGAGATGCTGCCATTTGCCTTGCATGGGTATAGAACGTCCGTTCGCACTTCAACAGGGGCAACCCCTTTCTCCTTGGCATATGGGATGGATGCAGTACTTCCTATTGAGGTTGAGATACCTTCCTTAAGAGTCATAATAGAAACCAAACTTGAAGAAGCTGAATGGGTGAGGGAAAGATTTGACCAGTTGAACCTTATTGATGAAAAGCGCATGACTGCGGTATGTCACGGGCAGTTATATCAGAAAAGGATCAAGAGAGCTTTTGACAAAAAGGTTCGTATCCGAGAATTCCGAGAAGGAGAGCTTGTACTCAAAAGGATTTTGCCAGTTCACAAAGATGCACGGGGAAAATGGATGCCCAACTATGATGGTCCGTTTGTTGTAAAAATAGTCTTCTCAGAAGGATCGTTAATCCTCACAACAATGGATGGGGAACAGCTTGCACACCCGGTGAATTCCGATGCAGTACGAAAATATTACGCCTAAAAGAACCCGATAGGTCGAAAACCCGCAAGGGAGGCTTATGCAATAATGGGTATCCCGCTGGATCATAACCTATGAAGGAGGTCCAGGAAAAAGTTAGGGATGAAATAAAAAAGAGATGATGAGATCGCTAAGTTGAAAACCCGAAAGGGCGGCTTAGGCAAAAAAGAGCGTCCCGGTGAATTGAAAACCTGAAAGGGCAATCCAGGCAAAAGTTAGGGACAAAGGTGTTTCACTGCATCAGTTGGATTGTTACCTCCGCAGAAGATTTTACAAAGAAGTCCATTTCAACCGCTCTTATCAGAAGCAAGGTTTTGGAAAGCTTTAGTCATTAGGGGTAGAATTGTCAGTGGATTCAATGTAACCTTTTTATTTTTATGTTGCAATTTTCAATTGTAAAAGTTCCGTGGAGTTCTGTCATTGACAAACTTCCATTCTTAAATGAAATCAGTTTTTGGACCATTCATTTGCAATTTACCATTTTCTTTATTTTCTTTGTTATGCAAAACATCGTTTATTAATCAATGATAATTTTGAAAGTACCAGGTTCGAATTTAAAAATAACCTTTGAAGACTAACAAAACATAAAATACTTTGGCTTACGGAAAGACTCGGTGGAGATCATACCTCTCGAAAGTTTTAAAGTGGCAGAAACTTTGACGTGTAGTCTCAATACATCTCCTAGTGAATGTCTGTTGAATTAACTTGATAGGTTGCTCATTCGGTCGTGTGTAGTCACCAAGATTGAAGACCCTCTCCCCAGGTTTCTTTATGAGACGAGTTCTTGTGATGGTAGTCTCATCCCCAGTAGAAGAATTCAGAGCATCCATTTAGAGTTGCGTTGTCAATACTGGCCAGCATCCCTGAAACTTTTTCTTCAAGCAGAGTGGGTTTATTTCCCAAAAAATCTACATGCACCTTTGTTATGTGGATTCAGTGTGATTCATTTTGTCCCCAGTGAGATAGATGTGTTTATCTATCTTTCCCCTTGAGTCTCCAGATTCTTCTAACTCCCGTCAGAGTCAACTCCTGCATACCATTGATCATTGGCATCATGGCATATCATGTGCATTTGTCCGGCCTCTATTTGGCCTTTGATTGTTACCTCTTGTCTTGTTTGTTTCCTGGTTGTTACAAGTGGTCTTGTTTGTTGTTCTTTGGGCATTCTCGGTCCTTTTGAGGTGTTGGTCGTCACCAATTTCTCTACCTCAGTTGTTGCTAAGTTTGTGCGTGGTTATAGGTCGTCACCTGTATCCCGCTTGTTCCTGGTTGTAACCAGCACCTTTAGATGTCTTGTTGTTACTGGTATCATTTTCCTGGTCGTCACCAGTTTCTTTCCTTGAAGTCTAGTCGTTACTAGCACCCCCCATATCTTCTGAAAAGTCCAGTAGTAACTGGCATTGCTGAAAGTCCAATGGTAATTGGCGTCTCTTGAAAGTCTAGTGGTAACTGGCATTGTTGAAAATCCAATGGTAATTGGCATCTCTTGAAACTCCAGTAGTAACTGGCATTGTTGAAAGTCCAATGGTAATTGGCAGCTATTTGGAAAGTCCAGTGGTAACTGGCGCTGTTTAAAATCCAATCGTTATTGGTATCGTTGCTTTGGTCGTCACCATAGTTTTGAAAGGTCTAGTGGTTACTGGCTCTGCTTGAAAGTTAATCGTTATTAATACGAGAGATGGTTGTTACCAATTTCCCCAGCCAGAATCCTGTATTATGTCAACGCAATTCGGAGCTCCCATTTTGGTCGTTACCATCACCCCTTGTAAGTCTAGTAGAAACTAGCACCCTTTGGTTGTTGATTGTCTTGGTCGTCACCAGTATCCCCAATAGAGCGTCGCTTTCCCATTCGAGTCTCAGAGATCTATTCGTTACTAGCATCCCCGGTGCGTCTGGTCTTGTTTCTATTCTTTTCCTGAAGATCCCATTCGAACTCTTCGCTATAGGAGATTCCTCAGCTGTTTGTCCCTAGTGAGGTTTGCGTCTCTTTTCTTTTTTCCCAGCAGAGTGTCACCTCCTTCTCCCCAATGAAGTTTTGTCTACCCTGTTGAAGTCGGTGTCCCCTGTGTGGAAGATTCCCTTGAGCAGCGTCTTTGGTCATTTGAACTATTTTGGTTTGCTTTTCCTTGGATCTTTCCCCGGTGTATGGGTCCCCCATGAGTAGTTACTCGTTGTATTGCCGTTCTTTTATCCTTGCTCGCGTGTCTGCATCTGTCTTGAATTCAAACATCATAAAGCATCATCTAGATTCATAGCATATCCACATTTGTCCTTTTGCAGACCATCGGATCTAAGGGACAAAATTTTTGGTTCGCTATATTTAAATACCTTTCACTACGACTTCGCGAGGATTGTCATCTTTCGTCGCCATCCAGTGAAAGATATTTAAATAGGGGCAACTGTCATACCCCAAATTTTGACCCCTTAGATCTTCATCATCATTTTAGGAGCATGTTCACATGTTTATCTAACCTTAATCCTTTTCAAGTGGTCTTTGTCAAGTTACAGGAGAATCAGGGTTTTGTACAGCCGATATCGAGATTTCAAGGGTTGACCAGTCAATTTTTTGGATTGGTTTTCTTTGAGATTGGGCCTCCACATCATCAAGAGTATTCCATTGGATCAAGCATGAATCCAATTTGAGGTTGTCACCCAGGAATCAAGAGCAGTGAAGTTCAGGATACCCAATTAGGGTTTTCGAGCAGGAAAAGTCAACTGTGGTTTGACTTTTGATTTAAAAGGTGTTACAATGGTGGGATTGTGATCCATAGTGTTCATATGGCTTGTTAAAGTCCATTCAATAAGTTTCAAAGCCTCAAGAGGTCCAGAGCATCAACAGTCGACTCGGTAGCCACCGATCGATCGTTCGGTTGACCGAAAAGTCAACTCTTCAACAATAAGGAATCTGACCTCAAGATGTGAATAAAAAATGTTCCTAATGACATATTGCATCTACCCATAAAATTTCATGACAATTGGATCAAGGGTTGAGGAGTGTTGCACCCCAAATTTTGACCCCTTAGATCCTCATCATCATTGTAGGATCATTTTCATTTGATTAACTAACCTTAATCCAGTTCAAGTTTATCTTTGTCAAGATGCAGATGAATTAGGGTTCCGTACCGTAAAAATCGAGACTTCAGTGGTCCGATCAATCAATGTTTTGGATTGATCCAACTTCAAACAAGATCAAGGATGATACATTAGACCAAGAATGAGCGCAATTTGAGGTGGTCACCCGGGGTTCGAGAACAGTGCAATTTGAGACACCCGATTAGGGTTTTTGACTAGAAAAAGTCAACTGTAGTTTGACTTTTGATTCAAAGAGTATTTCAATGATGGAATCAAGGTCCATTAAGCTCATATGGCTTAGTAAAGTCCATCCAAAGAGTTTCAAGTCCTCTGGGTGTCCGGATCACCAACGGGCGACTCGGTAGACACCGATCGATCGAAAAGTTGACCAAAAAGTAAACTCTCCAACAATAAGGAATTTGACTTCAAGTTGTGAATTAAAAATGTTCCTTATATCATATTACACCTCCCCATAAAATTTCATAACCATTGGATCAAGGGTTAGGAAGTAATTGCAAAAATCGGGAATTAGGGTTTCGAAAGGGGCAAAACCATAACTCCTCAACCACACAACCAATTGAAGTGGTTCTAAGCTTGTTTGAAAGGTCTTGACAAACCCTATAAAAGTCCCACAGTGGTCCATATTCAAAAAATGCATGGAATTGGAGTTATAGCAAAATGATTTTTTACATATAGCATCATAAGTGGATTGTTACTTAAAGTTGAAGTAAGGGCCAAGGCCAAGAAGTGAAGTAAGATATCTCTGGTTTTATCAACTGCTCTAACTTGTTCAAAAGGGTCATCAAGAGGTATGTTACTTATCATTTTTCATGATTTTGGAATTTTGAGCATTTTGGTGCATTTTTGAAGTTATGAACATTTGGTGATTTTTCATGATATTTGGTCTATGATGAATGATAGATTTGTTGTGAGTGTTAACATAACTTGTTCTTGCCAAATGTTGATTATGATGTGTTAAATTTGTTAATATATTGTCAAAACAAATTTTGGGTTGAGCAGTTAGGTCATGTTTTGTTTTACTAGAAAGGGTGGATGTATTGATATGTTTGAGTTCTGTTGCTTGACCAATATGCTTAAATTTGGTCCCATGATACAAGTTAGTTGGTTTTGGTATGTGAATCTTTTAAAGTAGTGGTGGCTGTTGTGCTTTGGGTAGGTTTGTTTGAGGTTTTAAGTTGGCCTGTTGGTTTTCTAAGAGGTTGGTTCTAGGCTGTCATGGGAAGGATCTCTGCTAGAACATCTTTAACTTGCTGCAGCAACCACAACCTAGTTTGTTTTCTGTAATTTCATTTCAGAGCAGTAGGAAAGGTGTGTAGCCTCTTTGATTCTTGACTGTTACAAAAACTCATAGCCAGTTGAAAACCTGCCTTGTGATTGGTGGTTGATGAGTAAAAGATAAGAGGAAAGCCATATAGATTTGGAGTATCATTTGGATGGACCCTGCTGCCAGACTGTGAAAGAATGTTACCATTTTCTCAAGTTTGGTTTTGAGGCTTTGTACTGATATGAGGTTCTTCATACTGAACATCCATTTAACTGGCCTTTGTGAAGAGTTTCTTTTGAGGGTTGATGTTGGTTATGTTAATAGTGGGCAACCATTTGTGAGTTACTAAATACATTTGTTAGTGATTGTCTGTCATAGAGGCCTTAGGCCTGTTGTAACCATCCAAGAGAGTCCTTGGCTGATGTAAGTTGGTGTTGATTTTTTGCTGAACTTGGTCTGTCAAGTCTTTTGGCAGTTGTATGTGTATACCTCTTATTGTATGGAGATAGGTTTAGGTGAGTTGGGATTGGGAATCCATTGATATTAAGGTTATGGTATGCTTGAGATTCATCTCCAAGGCTGGTGTTCAGTTGGATCCAGAGGTGTTGAATGCTACCAGCTGCCTTGTGTGTCTGTTGTTGCCAACTCTGTAGGATAGTTACCCTTGCCCTTTGTTGCACCCTAAAATTTGCTCAACCTACTTCACTTGGTTTATGTTTCAATTGCATTAGCATTTGCATATTAAGTCATGTACATAGTCTAATCATTTGCATAACATAGCATGGGCAAGTCATCCAATAAGGGACCAAATGCAATTCTTATGAGCATCTCAAGAGGGTATTATTCAAATTCAAGCACATCCAAGTCATCAGAAAGGAATTGAAATCTGAGAAGTTATTGGACCAAGCAGTGGATCTATCTCCTATCTTGAGGGTATTTGAAGATCATCAAAGAAGTTGTGAGTCATGAATTGAGGCCAGGGAGGGTATATAGACATCATGGAAGGCCTAGAGGGTCATTTTGAAAGTGAGACCAGTCATTGATGTGAGTACAAGAGCTGCAATTGAAGACAGTCAACTAGGGTTTCATCTGGGTCAACCCTAGGTCAACCCTAGGTCAAATGCTGGATTGAAAGGCATCAAGGCCTGTTTGAAAGATGTGGGATGCCTCATTGGACATGTATATATGGATGTGGTGTTGTGCCAAGGAGGAATCAAGATAAATCAAGAAGAAGAGAGGTTTCTAAATTAGGGTTTCTTTGTAAAATCCCCTGATTTAGATCAAACTTCCAAGCAAGATAATTCAAAATGCAAGTCTCAAATGGATCCTTGGCCAACATGAAACTTGTAGAGGATCCCAATACCTTTAATTTGAGTGGTGGAAGACATCAAGGAGATTTATATAACTCAAGCTATGGTCCTTGCAAGTTACAGGTCGTCAGAGGCATCTGAAATTTGTCTGTGAAAGTTACTTGACTTCCAAGCAACTTTTACCCCTCAAGGAGCTTTCAAATGGATTTATGGTCAACATGAAAGTTGTTCCTCATGATCTTAGCTTTCTAGAAAGGTATAGTATGCCTTCATCTGATTTGTGGAACTCTACTTATGACTTTGGCAAACGAAGGGTATTTTGGTCATTTGGACATTATAGGTCATTTCAAGCATATGGCCATATCTCATACTTCCAAGCTTCAAATGGAAAAACCTTCAACATCAAAGTTTCTTAGAATGATGTTTTAAGGCTAGTAAGCTGGTCATGAGATGTTGGAAAGGCTCATAGCAAAAAGTGATAAAAATAGCCTAAAAATGGGACATAAGTTAATTCAAGTGAAATGGAAAATCCTAAAATCCAAGTTTCAAATCCAAAACATGGCATATGATAGGTCATTTTGACTCCCAAGGACATTTTAAGAACATCGGTTCAGCCACAATTTTGATATGAGGCTTAAATCTTGGGGTTGCTTTGTAAAAGTCTTACTTGCATAATGGCATACCAAACCAAAACAAAGAAAAGCTTCATAAACAAGGTGTTTAAGCTTTGTATCTTGTCCAAAATACCACTTAAGGAGAAAATCAAGGGAATTACTCAAGTTTTAAGGGTTTTGTCATGATATCTCATGTGGTGGAATGGAAATGCAAAATATCACTTCATGAAAGTTCAAGTTGCTACTAGATTGATCTAGATGATTCTAGACCCTTCTAAATGAGTCTATATATTGATCATAATCTCCATTGGTGAAAGGTTGGTGATTGTTGATGTTAATGGTGGTAGAGAATAGAAATTGAACCAAGAATTTTCCATTTGCAAATTGAATTGAAACTTCATTTTTCTCTTCATTACCCTTCCATTTTCTTCCACAAATCATCACTACAAACCTCCCTGAACATGTTCATGCTAGAGTGAGCCTCCATTGTTGAAGAATTGGAGCTTTTCAAGTGAAGTTGCAAGAGAGCAAAAAGGATTGAATCTGAAGATACAAGCCATCTCCATCAAATCTTGTGCAAGAAGAGTGTTATTCATCACATAGAGACCATTCTTGAAGATCCACAAGGCCTGGTTCGAAGCTTTTCAACACTTGCCATTGTAGGGTCAAGGTATGCAAAATCTTTCCCACACTTTGATTTAGGCATGGCTAGGATTAGTTCTTGTTGTGAAACCATTAGAGACCATTAGGTGATTCATTTGGATGAGTTTTAGACCAATTAGTGAGGTTTCATTAATGGAGGGTGATTCTTGATGGAGGTAGAACACATGATTTAATGGATGATAATGCACGAATTTTGGTTGGTTTTAATCAGCATAGCATGAGGATTAATTATATATAAAGATTGTTGAGTTTTGTGATGGTTGAAAATTGAAGAAAGTTTGGATCCATGGAGTTGTACTGTTCGTGTAGAATGATAGAGAGAGTGTTAATACAAACTATTGGCATGGTTGGATTCTACATAAAATTCTAGTCAAGTTTGGTTCTTGGATTGTGTCATTTGATGGAGAAATGAGAGAGAACAAGTGGTGGAAAGTTCATGCATGGAGCTTGCTTTTTCATGGAGTTATGAAACCCTAAGTGCCAAAGGAAGAAGACAACCTCTACACCATTGGATCGCGCAAGACATGTTGACTGAAGATGTCATCCAACGGACAGCAATCAAACACGAAATTGGGTTTAATGAATTAGCAATGGGCTTTAGCGAAATGCTTCCCACACCCCCATTCCAAGCCCAATTGGTTTTACACTATGATTTCTTGCTTTTTGCACCACCATTTTATCTTTTTTCTTTTGATTTTTAATGTTTTTTCTGAATTATCATTGGGCTGGGGCGTGTCACTTCCAGCACCCCCAGTCTGGGCCCATCATCCATTTTCAACTTCATATATTTCTATTCATACCTCCTCATTCATTTCCATATTAATTTTTTCTCCAAATTTCTTCAAACTACAAAAATTCATAACAAATTGAAAAATGCATATTTTTTAATGAGACATTTTTTCCCATTTTTTATTTTCTGTCAAGAAAAATATAAAATCATAAAATAGCCATTTTATTTCAGTTTTATATTTTTTGCACATTTATACTTTTAATAGCTTTTTTTAATTCTTTTAGTTGGTATGCTAATTCGTAGAATTTAATTAGGATAGTTCCCTTAGGATTTTGAGTTCAATTTTTTTAGGATAATTATATGAATGGTTTAGGGTACCCCTGAATTAATGTCATAATTTTGTGATAATTTTTAGGGTAGTTTTAATTAGGTAGTTCTAGGCAGTATAGAACTTGATTAAAACTTTAGTATAGGTCAATAACAATTGTAGATTTAGGTTTTTTAGGGAAATTTAGTCTATGGGGAATATATGGGACTTAAGGGTAGTTATGTAGGGTCCCCTAGCATTTATATTAGGAATTAATAGAATAATATACTATTTTTGGTTGATTTTTGAATTGATTGATTGTGTGGTGTGCCCTTTCTAGGGTTATTGTTTGATTGTGTGGGGTATTGGGCTTGTTTGGGGCTTGGGTTTGAGTTGAAGGCTTTGCTGATGAAGCCATTAAAGACTCAAGGAATGAAGATCAATTTCCAGAGTTGATGAAGAGTATATCTTGCTGGCAGCTGTTGAAGGTTATAGGATCTAGGAGCTAGGTAGAGCTCTAGAATAGAAACTTGATTCACAAACATGGAAGGTCTTGTTTGCCTCCATTCTTTCTCTATGATTCAAAGTCTCTTTTAAATACCCACCTCCTTCCTTTGGAAGGATTAGTGAATGTATTTAAAAGATAGAACTTTTGAGAGAAAATTGTCTGTATCATGTTAACAGTCAGTAGGCCACCCTTGGTAGGCAACTGACTGCTTAACATCCATTTCATCTTGTTAACTGTTCCTCATCTTGGAGAGTGAGACTTGAAGAAAAGCCCTAAAAGATTGAAGATAGAGACCTTGCTTGAAGGCTGTAAAGATGAAGGCTGATGCTTGCTTGAAGCTTGTAGATGGTTGAAGATGACTTGAAGACAGATGTTGATGAAGACTGCTGTATGTTGTTTATTTTGATGTATTGTTTGAATTTCCCTGACTGTATTGTTTGCCATTAACCTGTTAGGTTGAAAGCGAATGTTGTTCGCTTTTGCCTGTTGTTTTCTAGGTTCGAGGTTGAGTGGGGGTCCCTTGCCTCGCTTGTATTGCTGCATTCATGCATTTTACTGCTTTATTGTATATATGCTATTGTTTCTGTTTCCGTTTATCCCTTAGGATCTCTGTTTCTCTCTACGCAAGAGAGGAGCATGATAGACATTAGGTCTTAACCCATGCATGATAACATTAGGTTAGTCTAATTCCCTTCGCAACCGTAGGTTAGAGTTCTGTCTCTTCTTTCTCAAAACAAACAGAAAAACACAATAAGATTTCAAATCCAATAAAAGACACTTCTTCCGTAAAAGAATGTGAACTCATCAAAACGTCATTTTTGTCCGCTTGAACCAGTAATCTGAAAAACCCTTTTTTAGAAGGAGAGAAAAGCAATCAAAACAGATTTGTGTCGTACGTGGCCCGAACTACGTCTGCTCTGATCTTTCATGCTATATGAAAGTACGTAGGCATAGGATGCAATATCCTAGCGAGCAACCTTCCCCTTCTTTCCCGTAGGTAGGCGAACTACGTTGACTCTGATTTCTCGTTCCAGACGGGAATACGTAGGCATAGAGTGCGATACTTTGCCGAGTCATTTTCTTTTCTTTTAACCCTTGACCTTTAGCGTAGATAGAATAACAATCCGTACCAGAAAACAAGCGTGGATTCCGTCGAGTACGACGGACGTGAGGGGTGCTAATACCTTCCCCTTGCGTAACCGACTCCTGAATCCAGGATTTGGTTGCGACGATCATTCCTTTCCCGTCTTTGCGGTAGGTTTACTTCGAGCGTTTCCTTTCCCTCCGTTGGGATAAATAACGCACGGTGGCGACTCTTCTGTTCAGCCGGCGCCGATTTTCGCAGTAGCGATAGCTGGCGACTCTGCTGGGGATCGAACGTCCCCTGGCTGCTAAGGACTGCGATAGTTCCTTATGCATTTGGGATCCAACGTCCCTTAAGCGAGTCAATCCTAGCGCTTGTTTTCCCGTCAAGGATTTTGTATAGATTTATATTTCTGTCATTTACCTTCAGCATTATATTATTGTTATTATTGCTGTATTGGGGTGTGACGGGTGTTCTATGATTGAGAGATAAGCCGGACCTGGGCTTGAGTGCACTTAGAATTAGAGTAGAAAGTAGTGGACGCGTGCCGGCTTTGCTTGCATTAGTGTCCCACAAAATCTACACTCGAACGAGGTTCTTCTGGTTGACTTCTTTTTCTACCCTTTGGGTCGAAGGGGTTGTTGGTTAGTTGAATTGTCGACTCCGGGAACCGATCATTTGGATGTTGGCTAAGTGAGGCCTCTTCAGGATTTGATGATGCCACTCCTTCTGGGAATCGTATCATCAACCCTGAAAGTCTGTGACGCCGATGACCGCATAGGATGCCATACCATTGTCAGTTACTAGGACACCTACCTGTGAGAGGGTTTGGGCATGCAGGTAACTAGACCTCTAAATACCAGTTTGTTTCTTGATTGAGATCCAGTGATATTTTGAAGACAGCATTTTGAGGTCTGTTGGAGACCAGGTTTGAGTACCGTTTTGATTTGCTGACACCAGGTTCGAGCAGTGTTATGGGTCTGACTAAGACCAGTATGGTGGATTCTTCTCAGCCAGGGGCACTTGGTCCCTTGTGTGTGCATTTTGCATTTTGCATGACTGTTTGCATTTGCATTTCATTTTGCATATTCATCCTCATCCAGAACAGGGAGCTTACCTGTTTTTGTCCGCTTCATCAGTTGATTCCCCGACATTCGCATTGGATTTGAGTTAGTATTGGGATAGATCATGGCTTCAGGAGAGCAGAACTTGGTTGTTACTCGGGCGGAGTTTGAACTGTTGAAGCACCAGTTGCGTCATTTCATGGAAGCCATAGCAGCTATAAATGGAGGAGGAAACAATGGTCAAAGAGCTCAGATGAGCAATGTTGCCCAGCCAGCGCAAACCCCTGTCAGTGGTCCATATTCTTTCAATGACGCCGAGTATCACAATTTCACTTTCTCTACGCCAGATTCTCCAAGGATTTTGCCACCTCCGAGAGTTATTCCGCAGGTTGATATTCAGAACCCATTGACTGTTGAGGAGTATATGAGAAGACTTCAGACGTTGGAAGATCAGATTGCTGCCCTGGTGAATAAGAATACTATTGATCTGAATGCTGCAAGCATGTGTTTGGTGTCGGGTCTTGTGTTGCCTCCGAAGTTCAAGAGCACCGAGGTTTGAAAAGTACAGAGGAGATAGTTGTCCGAAGCAACATTTAGTGATGTTCTGCCGGAGAATGACTTCGTTTTTGCAAGATGACAAGCTAATGATTCACTGCTTCCAAGATAGTCTGACTGGGGCATCTCTGAGTTGGTATATGCAGTTAGAGAGTGATCAGATCCGATCATGGGCGGATTTAGCCGATGCTTTCCTGAAGCAGTATGACTACAATCTTGATGAAGCTCTTAGTCGCATGCAGCTGCAAGAATTGTCTCAAGGGAACAATGAACCTTTTAGGAAGTATGTTCAGAGGTGGAGAGAATTTGCTGCTAGAGTGCAACCACCGCTTCAAGACCGAGAGTTGAAAGGCATGTTCGTAAACTCCTTGCAGAGCCCGTACTTCGAAAGAATGTTTGAAATTGCACCAAATTTCTCTGAATTGGTAAGGACAGGAGAACACGTTGAGCATGGTGTAAAGACTGGAAGAATCCAGAATGTTTCAAGAAGCCAGTGGTCCAGACAGGCGGGCACCCTCAGCATTGGCAGTCCTCGGACTTTTTATTTGTAGTTTCTTTTCTGTTAGTTACTACTTGCTGTTAAATATTGATTGTTTTCGAATGGTAATATTGATAAAGTGACTATGCATTTTCTGAATTAATCATGTCGCTGTCGCTCATTTATTGCATTGCATTGACACTTGCATTTTATTTACTCCACTTTATCACTGTGAGTAGCAAAGATTGGAGGGAGGATGACGAAACTGAATACTTATAACCGATGATCGTATGCTTTCAGATAAAACTTTGCCGATGACGTACAAGGCATTGTTTCAAATCCCCAAACACTGGAGATATAAGGAGTTAGTCCCTTGTTAACCACTTCGAGCTAAGAAGTAGAAGTTTTTCGGACTTTTAAACCCTCACATCTTAACCCGGGGCAGGGTAGTTGTCAGTTAGCTTGACCGAGTGTTCAAGTCTTACAGAGGAGTGTTGCCTTTCAAGGACCAATCAGTATATACCTCTCAAGAGGTCGCATCTCACCAACCACCATAGTTAAACCTCACCAACCAGGAGTGAGACAGTTACCATCTTTTCCAAGCAACTAAGACAATCAGTGTCACACGACTGTGTTCCAAGAAAAAAAATAAGAGAGCCCGCTAAGTAAAAAGAAAAAGAAAAAGCTGGAAAGCTAATACTTAGGCAAAAATTAGGGCATTCCGCTGGACTTCAAAAGAAAAAATCGAAAAGAACTCAAAGGGAGTCAGTCTAGGCAAAAGTTAGGGAATCGAAAGAACGAAAATAAGGGATATAAAAAGAGAAATCCTCGAACAAGTCACAAAGTCGTGTATACAGACACCGAAAACGAAAAAGGGGTAACTGTCACTCCGAAAACCTTGTGAGTTTTCCTTAACGATGGTTCTCACCATTCAACATACCTCTCGAAGAGGCGAGCGCTCGAGCCAGGTTAACTGAACTTTAGGATCGGAGATCATCACGTAGAAGGGGTGGGTACAAAACATAATTTGAGCCAAATATCCTTTGTTTCACGAACCGTGAACCCGACCACGATACAACCCGTAAAAGACCTAATTGAGGTAGGGTTTATTCTGAAAGCGCATTACGATAAGGTTGAGTAACCCGACTCCTTCTTGATTTGATAATCATATCCTTGTAGTATTTTTCAATGACCACGTAAGCACTACGTTTGAACTTTGGTTCATTCGTCACTCACAATCATGACATGTAAATGAGTGACAGCACAAATTTTTTCAAAATTTGCATGAACACTGCATTAAAATTACCATTCGGGATTGAACAATTTTACTTGCAGGTTAGTAGTTGACAAGAAAGAAATTCCAACAGGGAATAATCGAATAGGATTGAATAATTCAACAGTCTGGATCAGAATGGTGTATGTTGTGAAACCCTGTAAATCTGGGGCATTGACTTCCCGTGAGTTCGGAATCAATTAGTCTGAGGAAAAGTCCCGAAGCATCGGTTGATTATGGGGCAGCTTACTTGAGAAGCAGTTGATCAGAAGCGAATCTTCTCGAGAGCCAATCAGGGGCAGCTATCCAGAATGCTATGTTTGATCAGGGCAGGTTAAGTCGCTCAACGCTCGTTCAGGGGCAAGTCACGATGTTGATAGTTGTTGAATTGAGGGAAACACCGGGGTAAGCCATCACAAGGTCGTACTGTAGCAAGGTGCTTTCGGTTCAGAGTGGGTTTTGCCAAGAACCAGATTAAGGCAAAGTCATTGCAGACAGGGGCATGCCATCCTAAGAGCGCAGGGATTGTCTTTATTCGAGAGGCGTTCGATTCGAAGTATCTCGCTGAAGTTCAAAATGCTGGGGCATTTCATATCAAACCATCAGGGTACAGATTTTCAGACTATCCCATAGAGATTCCTGCAGGCCGGGGCATAACAGAGGCGAAAGAATTGTTCTTCTCAGTGTCATCAAAGTTACTCAGAGCTACTTGAGCAGATTCAGCCGATCTTCAAGTTTGAGACAAATATCGGGAAATCGTGCTGCCCTCCATTGACCCTTCTACTAGAAGCCGTGAATTCGGACAGGGTATTGTCCAGCATCAGGAGTGTATGACTTATCACGGATGTACAAAAGCCCCAGCCTACTTGGCGCGTTCGGTTATCCCCAATAAAGTCGTACATCCGAGAATCAGTAAATCTAGGGCAATCAGGTCGAGATTTGGCAAATCTCTCGTAGCTATGGGCATTGTTCCACGAATCAGTCGATCAGGGGCAAAAGATTATCGCAAGACCGGGGCAGAACACCCTAAAAACAAAAGATGTTGTTGGGACATTCTTTTGGGGTTTGACGTACAGAAACAGTTCAGATCTAACCGTCAGGGTACAGAGATCGAAGAGTCCTAACCAGAAGCTCGTAACGAAAATACTTGATCGTTATGTGAAGTGAATCCCCATGCAGGTTGCGCTTCTGAGATGGCAATGTCCCTTACTAAAGAAGGATCAAATGCCCCAGCTAGTCGCAGCTTATCCAAAGGGCAGTCTCCAGTAGGGCGTTTACCCTCAGCAGAATTGACGATTCCAAGATCGAAGGCTGTAGTCAGACAGTGTGGTATCCCCCAAAAGGATCCCCCATCCCGAGCAGAGTGGTTTAGCCTCAGAAGATTAATATTACCAACTTGTGAGCTGTACTTAGACAGTTTACCTTTCCCAGTAGGGTCATTTACTCTCCCCCAGCGGAGTCAGTTGATTTTCCCCAAGAGAGTCGTTTCGTCCCCGGCGGATTTCTCTCTTCTCAGCAAGCGTTTTCTTTCCTCCCAATGGAACTCGAAGATTAAGACTCTCCCCGACAGAGTTGGCTATGTGTCCTGGCATTTATTTTTTCGAAATACCGTGTGATACTCGTTCTCTCCCCAGCAAAAGTCCAATTTTCATTGGCACAGGTAAGCTGTCCCTGACAGAAGTCCAATCATGATTGGTGCATTCAGTTATTCTTCAGCGAAGCGGGCTTCACTCTTCCAGCATTTATTTTGCTGGAATAATTCTGTGGCACCTGGTTACCCCCAGCGGAGTTGGCATTGTCTTCAACATTTATTTTGCTGAAGCAGTTTCTGTATCCCAGCAGTTCGAGTCTGCATTTGTATCGGCATATAGTGTCATACTTGCATCCACCAAATAAAAAACGCGTAGCATTTCCATGTCGAATAGAGCATTACGCCATTGTCAAACATATGCATTCTGAAACATAAACCAGGTTGGTTAACCGTTTGTTTTTAAGTGTTGTTGCCCTTGCAGGGGGAGGGAGCTCTTGCTCAAATTAATTACCAAACATTCAAGATCTCGGCATGAGACATTCAATGATAATGTCAGTTTTGGCCTTATTCCCCACAGAGTTGCTTGGTTAAGTTTCTCTTACCCCTCCAGCGGAGTATTTCTTCAAGGTTGTTGTTCGGTCGTTATCAAAAGATTTCGTGAATCGATTTTTGGAAGTTGCCGCCTATGTTAAAATAGGTGTCTGGCAGTGTGGATTCAGAAAATCCCCGGTAGAGTACTTCTCAGATTTGCTGCCATGTCAGCACTGAAAATTGAAAGACTAGACTCATATTGTGTTACCCATGTGATTGATGGAGCTAGCTGCTGCAAAGATAGGCAAAAAAGATGTACCAGAGTATTACCCGCAACAGAGGCGGAGATATTTTCCTGTATTTGACAGAGTAGTTACCCGTAGCAGAGGCGGAGATATTTTCCTGTATTTGGAAGAGTGTTTACCCGTAGCAGAGGCGGAGATATTTTCCTGTATTTGACAGAGTATTTCCCGTAGCAGAGGCGGAGAGTCGTTACCTGTGTTGACAAAGATGTTACCCGTGTTGACGGAGATGTTACCCGTGTTGACGGAGATGTTACCCGTGTTGACGGAGATGTTATCTGTGATAGAAAGAGATTGTTACCTGTGCTGACAGAGATGTTACCCATGTTGACGGAGATGTTACCCGTGTTGACGGAGATGTTATCTGTGATAGACAGAGATTGTTACCTGTGATAGACAAAGATTGTTACCTGTGTTGACAGAGATGTTACCTGTGTTGACAGAGATGTTACCCGTGTTGACGGAGATGTTACCCGTGTTGACGGAGATGTTACCCGTGTCGACGGAGATGTTACCTGTGATGGACAGAGATTGTTACCTGTGCTGACAGAGATGTTACCCGTGTTGACGGAGATGTTATCTATGATAGACAGAGATTGTTACCTGTGATAGACATAGATTGTTACCTGTGTTGACAGAGATGTTACCTGTGTTGACAGAGATGTTACCCGTGTTGACGGAGATGTTACCCGTGTTGACGGAGATGTTACCCGTGTTGACGGAGATGTTGCCCGTGTTGACGGGGATGTTACCTGTGATGGACAGAGATTGTTACCTGTGTTTAGGCAGATGATTTTCCCGTATGGATAGGCGGATGGAGTTTCTTGTGTTTAGACAGATGGTTTGCCCGTATGGATAGACGGATGGAGTTTCCTGTGATTAGACAGAAATGTTTCCCCAGCGAAAGCGCCGGGATTTTTCCGTGATGTGAGTCCTGACGTGGAAAAATTTGTGTTTATTCGTGATTTGGCGAAATTTGGGTCCAGATATGGACAAGGTTACTCCTGTGACAACAGAATCTCTATTCGTGTTGACGAATTTGTCTCTCTTCTTGTGTTGATAAGGTTAGTCCAGTTGTGGACAGAGGTGTTTTGCGAAAAGTGTTCAGTACCTGTGGTGTTACATAGGTGGTTGAAGTTGAAATCAGAATTATCAGACGTCGGATCAGTTGTTGTCGTAACAACCAGATTCAGTTAGTGGATGTTGTTCCCCAAACAGTGGTGCAGTTTATTTCTGCGGTTGGAAAATTTCCGGGTTCTTAGTATTCAACCGTCTTGTACCTAGAATGTCTGAAGGCTCCGGACGTTTCACCCAGTCGGGTCCAAGTCGCTTGAATAGGGGCAGCTGTTGCACCCTAAAATTTGCTCAACCTACTTCACTTGGTTTATGTTTCAATTGCATTAGCATTTGCATATTAAGTCATGTACATAGTCTAATCATTTGCATAGCATAGCATGGGCAAGTCATCCAATAAGGGACCAAATGCAATTCTTATGAGCATCTCAAGAGGGTATTATTCAAATTCAAGCACATCCAAGTCATCAGAAAGGAATTGAAATCTGAGAAGTTATTGGACCAAGCAGTGGATCTATCTCCTATCTTGAGGGTATTTGAAGATCATCAAAGAAGTTGTGAGTCATGAATTGAGGCCATGGAGGGTATATAGACATCATGGAAGTCCTAGAGGGTCATTTTGAAAGTGAGACCAGTCATTGATGTGAGTACAAGAGCTGCAATTGAAGACAGTCAACTAGGGTTTCATCTGGGTCAACCCTAGGTCAACCCTAGGTCAAATGCTGGATTGAAAGGCATCAAGGCCTGTTTGAAAGATGTGGGATGCCTCATTGGACATGTAGATATGGATGTGGTGTTGTGCCAAGGAGGAATCAAGAGAAATCAAGAAGAAGAGAGGTTTCTAAATTAGGGTTTCTGTGTAAAATCCCCTGATTTAGGTCAAACTTCCAAGCAAGATAATTCAAAATGCAAGTCTCAAATGGATCCTTGGCCAACATGAAACTTGTAGAGGATCGCAAGACCTTTAATTTGAGTGGTGGAAGACATCAAGGAGATTTATAGAACTCAAGTTATGGTCCTTGCAAGTTACAGGTCGTCAGAGGCATCTGAAATTTGTCTATGAAAGTTACTTGACTTCCAAGCAACGTTTACCCCTCAAGGAGCTTTCAAATGGATTTATGGTCAACATGAAAGTTGTTCCTCATGATCTTAGCTTTCTAGAAAGGTATAGTATGCCTTCATCTGATTTGTGGAACTCTACTTATGACTTTGGCAAACGAAGGGTATTTTGGTCATTTGGACATTATAGGTCATTTCAAGCATATGGCCATATCTCCTACTTCCAAGCTTCAAATGGAAAAACCTTCAACATCAAAGTTTCTTAGAATGATGTTTTAAGGCTAGTAAGCTGGTCATGAGATGTTGGAAAGGCTCATAGCAAAAAGTGATAAAAATAGCCTAAAAATGGGACATAAGTTAATTCAAGTGAAATAGAAAATCCTAAAATCCAAGTTTCAAATCCAAAACATGGCATATGATAGGTCATTTTGACTCCCAAGGACATTTTAAGAACATCGGTTCAGCCACAATTTTGATATGAGGCTTAAATCTTGGGGTTGCTTTGTAAAAGTCTTACTTGCATAATGGCATACCAAACCAAAACAAAGAAAAGCTTCATAAACAAGGTGTTTAAGCTTTGTATCTTGTCCAAAATACCACTTAAGGAGAAAATCAAGGGAATTACTCAAGTTGTAAGGGTTTTGTCATGATATCTCATGTGGTGGAATGGAAATGCAAAATATCACTTCATGAAAGTTCAAGTTGCTACTAGATTGATCTAGATGATTCTAGACCCTTCTAAATGAGTCTATATATTGATCATAATCTCCATTGGTGAAAGGTTGGTGATTGTTGATGTTAATGGTGGTAGAGAATAGAAATTGAACCAAGAATTTTCCATTTGCAAATTGAATTGAAACTTCATTTTTCTCTTCATTACCCTTCCATTTTCTTCCACAAATCATCACTACAAACCTCCCTGAACATGTTCATGCTAGAGTGAGCCTCCATTGTTGAAGAATTGGAGCTTTTCAAGTGAAGTTGCAAGAGAGCAAAAAGGATTGAATCTGAAGATACAAGCCATCTCCATCAAATCTTGTGCAAGAAGAGTGTTATTCATCACATAGAGACCATTCTTGAAGATCCACAAGGCCTGGTTCGAAGCTTTTCAACACTTGCCATTGTAGGGTCAAGGTATGCAAAATCTTTCCCACACTTTGATTTAGGCATGGCTAGGATTAGTTCTTGTTGTGAAACCATTAGAGACCATTAGGTGATTCATTTGGATGAGTTTTAGACCAATTAGTGAGGTTTCATTAATGGAGGGTGATTCTTGATGGAGGTAGAACACATGATTTAATGGATGATAATGCACAAATTTTGGTTGGTTTTAATCAGCATAGCATGAGGATTAATTATATATAAAGATTGTTGAGTTTTGTGATGGTTGAAAATTGAAGAAAGTTTGGATCCATGGAGTTGTACTGTTCGTGTAGAATGATAGAGAGAGTGTTAATACAAACTATTGGCATGGTTGGATTCTACATAAAATTCTAGTCAAGTTTGGTTCTTGGATTGTGTCATTTGATGGAGAAATGAGAGAGAACAAGTGGTGGAAAGTTCATGCATGGAGCTTGCTTTTTCATGGAGTTATGAAACCCTAAGTGCCAAAGGAAGAAGACAACCTCTACACCATTGGATCGCGCAAGACATGTTGACTGAAGATGTCATCCAACGGACAACAATCAAACACGAAATTGGGTTTAATGAATTAGCAATGGGCTTTAGCGAAATGCTTCCCACACCCCCATTCCAAGCCCAATTGGTTTTACACTATGATTTCTTGCTTTTTGCACCACCATTTTATCTTTTTTCTTTTGATTTTTAATGTTTTTTCTGAATTATCATTGGGCTGGGGCGTGTCACTTCCAGCACCCCCAGTCGGGGCCTATCATCCATTTTCAACTTCATATATTTCTATTCATACCTCCTCATTCATTTCCATATTAATTTTTTCTCCAAATTTCTTCAAACTACAAAAATTCATAACAAATTGAAAAATGCATATTTTTTAATGAGACATTTTTTCCCATTTTTTATTTTCTGTCAAGAAAAATATAAAATCATAAAATAGCCATTTTATTTCAGTTTTATATTTTTTGCACATTTATACTTTTAATAGCTTTTTTTAATTCTTTTAGTTGGTATGCTAATTCGTAGAATTTAATTAGGATAGTTCCCTTAGGATTTTGAGTTCAATTTTTTTAGGATAATTATATGAATGGTTTAGGGTACCCCTGAATTAATGTCATAATTTTGTGATAATTTTTAGGGTAGTTTTAATTAGGTAGTTCTAGGCAGTATAGAACTTGATTAAAACTTTAGTATAGGTCAATAACAATTGTAGATTTAGGTTTTTTAGGGAAATTTAGTCTATGGGGAATATATGGGACTTAAGGGTAGTTATGTAGGGTCCCCTAACATTTATATTAGGAATTAATAGAATAATATACTATTTTTGGTTGATTTTTGAATTGATTGATTGTGTGGTGTGCCCTTTCTAGGGTTATTGTTTGATTGTGTGGGGTATTGGGCTTGTTTGGGGCTTGGGTTTGAGTTGAAGGCTTTGCTGATGAAGCCATTAAAGACTCAAGGAATGAAGATCAATTTCTAGAGTTGATGAAGAGTATATCTTGCTGGCAGCTGTTGAAGGTTATAGGATCTAGGAGCTAGGTAGAGCTCTAGAATAGAAACTTGATTCACAAACATGGAAGGTCTTGTTTGCCTCCATTCTTTCTCTATGATTCAAAGTCTCTTTTAAATACCCACCTCCTTCCTTTGGAAGGATTAGTGAATGTATTTAAAAGATAGAACTTTTGAGAGAAAATTGTCTGTATCATGTTAACAGTCAGTAGGCCACCCTTGGTAGGCAACTGACTGCTTAACATCCATTTCATCTTGTTAACTGTTCCTCATCTTGGAGAGTGAGACTTGAAGAAAAGCCCTAAAAGATTGAAGATAGAGACCTTGCTTGAAGGCTGTAAAGATGAAGGCTGATGCTTGCTTGAAGCTTGTAGATGGTTGAAGATGACTTGAAGACAGATGTTGATGAAGACTGCTGTATGTTGTTTATTTTGATGTATTGTTTGAATTTCCCTGACTGTATTGTTTGCCATTAACCTGTTAGGTTGAAAGCGAATGTTGTTCGCTTTTGCCTGTTGTTTTCTAGGTTCGAGGTTGAGTGGGGGTCCCTTGCCTCGCTTGTATTGCTGCATTCATGCATTTTACTGCTTTATTGTATATATGCTATTGTTTCTGTTTCCGTTTATCCCTTAGGATCTCTGTTTCTCTCTACGCAAGAGAGGAGCATGATAGACATTAGGTCTTAACCCATGCATGATAACATTAGGTTAGTCTAATTCCCTTCGCAACCGTAGGTTAGAGTTCTGTCTCTTCTTTCTCAAAACAAACAGAAAAACACAATAAGATTTCAAATCCAATAAAAGACACTTCTTCCGTAAAAGAATGTGAACTCATCAAAACGTCATTTTTGTCCGCTTGAACCAGTAATCTGAAAAACCCTTTTTTAGAAGGAGAGAAAAGCAATCAAAACAGATTTGTGTCGTACGTGGCCCGAACTACGTCTGCTCTGATCTTTCATGCTATATGAAAGTACGTAGGCATAGGATGCAATATCCTAGCGAGCAACCTTCCCCTTCTTTCCCGTAGGTAGGCGAACTACGTTGACTCTGATTTCTCGTTCCAGACGGGAATACGTAGGCATAGAGTGCGATACTTTGCCGAGTCATTTTCTTTTCTTTTAACCCTTGACCTTTAGCGTAGATAGAATAACAATCCGTACCAGAAAACAAGCGTGGATTCCGTCGAGTACGACGGACGTGAGGGGTGCTAATACCTTCCCCTTGCGTAACCGACTCCCGAATCCAGGATTTGGTTGCGACGACCATTCCTTTCCCGTCTTTGCGGTAGGTTTACTTCGAGCGTTTCCTTTCCCTCCGTTGGGATAAATAACGCACGGTGGTGACTCTTCTGTTCAGCCGGCGCCGATTTTCGCAGTAGCGACACCCTTTTGATAGTAGTTTCTTAATTACCATTTATTGTTAGATTATTGTCCTTAACTTGTGACTTTAGGATGTTAATTGTTTGGAGTTTGTTAGCTCAAAAGCATCTTTGCCAGGATTAGAGGCTCAGTCCTGCTATAGGATTATGGTCAGTCTGCATTCATGCTTGTTTTAGGTTAGGTTTGTCAACTTTCTGTTTAGCTGTTGCAAGGTTGTGTTTAAAGGCCTAACCAATCCCATTAGATGTGTTTGCTGTTGCAACAGCTTTTGTATGAACAACATTCTTCTGCCTATTATCTTGAAAATCTATGGACTTGCATTTGTGAGCATCTTAGACTGGTGGTTGTTAGTTGTAGGCTTTGTCATTCACACTTGCTAAAAGTTGATTTGCTTTTGTCAATTCATTGTTGGCTATTAGGATCTGTTAGCTCATACTTAGAGTTGCTAACCCTTTATGTCAATGCATTCATTTAAGCTTGTATCCTAGTTAGTGTTAGTTCAGTATTTTGGTTGGAGGTTGCAAGCTATGTAGGGTTAACAGGCCTGGCTAATGCAAGATTGTTGAACTGCTGTAGTACTGTACATGCCCAGTTGGTGTTAAAATTCTGTATGCACTTATGTCAAAATTCATGTATGTGAGACAAATATGGGAATGATATATTGTTGTCTAGGTCTGTCAACCTCCAGTATCAAGTGTCCTTTTTAATATGTATGTGTTAAGTTTATGTTTTAACTGATCCCTAGTGTGGTTTGTGAGAATGGTAAGGTTTTTGTGTTGCTCTAACACTATTGCTGAGTTTTAGTGATTAATGCTCCTATTTGAGATCACCACTGAAAGTTGATTTTTGCTTGCTAAAGTTGTGTACTTGGTTTGATTTTGTTGATGTCAATTTGCTGTTTGGAGAAGCCACATTGTCATGTTGAGCAGGCCAGATGTTATGATCTAGCAGGCCCCCTCCCCCCTCAAACTTCACTTCTTGACTGTTAGGCTTTTGTCATAAAAGTCCATAAGTGGTTAACTTGATTTGCATTGAGTTCTTGATAAGTTGATTTTAAAACTCTTTTTCTATTTGTTCATGAACCATTGGAACCATGCATCCTGCTGCTTCATTAGCTTATGTTTTTTAAGCAATCTTGCATCTCCTGCCATAGTTGCCAATGACATGCAACTGTTCTGTTTGAGTAGTACTAGATTGACTTTTGAGTAAGGAACCATCAGTTGTCATGTTTAAGCTTGCCTCAGTTGATGGTTTGGTAAGGCTGTTAGACTGGTTGCAGCAGGCCTGTTGGCATGAGGGATTTGATTCAATGTTTAGGAGGCTGTCATGAGATCAAGGTTGTTGGTCTAGCTTGCTCAGATTAATTTTAGGAGTACTTGTGTGTAGGCTGACCTGAGTTTAGATTAGATATATCAGTTGGTTTGCCCTTCTTGTTTCAACTGTTGTGTAACATGTTACCACTTTGTTGTTAATGATGTTTGCATTTAGGGCAGTGTTAGGTTTCAATCATGTTTCTTGCATTTTCTTTGCTGCATATCACAACTACACACATTCTGATTGAAGGCCTTACACAGTTTTTAACAGTTTGCATCAATTGCATTTTGTGGTTTCAAGCATTTGAACCTTAAGGACACAAACATCATAATCATGCTTTGAACATAGTAAAAGTTACTTGGATTTTGCTTGCTTTTCATTTGCTGTCAAGAAATCCAAAACAGTTGGAAGATCAATTTTAGCATAAGCCTTGAAAAGACAATTTTTATTACTTAGACATGTTTAAATTCATATTTGAGAATTGCCTATATATTTACTTTGGACTGTTTGTGCATAAAAGTTGATTCCCATGTTCATATCAATACTTATCAAGCAACTCATAGGCCATTTTTTGCATAAGCTTGATTTTCACCAAAACCACTTTTTGAACACCTCATATGGATCATTTAGAAGATGTTTGCACACTTTTCTTGAATCAAAACCCACTGTTATGAACTACTCATTTTAAAATGCACTTTTTCCACAAACATTGCATTTACCATGACACTTTTAATTTCTGTTGGTATCAAGCTTATTTGAGGTGATAGAATCATTCTACATTATTTATGTGAGCTGTGTGTGCATTTAGTGTGGATTAAGAGTGCTTGAATTGTGTCATTCATGTCAAAATGCATCATATACCATCAAAGTGCAGCTGTCTTCGAATTTTTCAAAGGAATGAGAATTTTGAAAATCCAACACCACCATCATGTTCCTCAGATTTTTCTGGTCCAGATACATATAAAGTTTGTTTAATTGGTTAAAAATTGAGGGAGTTGTGATGCATTTTGCAAACCATGTGTCCATATGTGTTTTTGCCCAGAAATTCAAGCAAAACAAGCCTTATGTATTTATTAATTCAGTTTAGTTAATGGATGTATCGCCACCTGTTAGATCCCATTTAGATTAGATATTTGGTTTCTTTTTGGTAGTATTTTCACTCAATTTTATCTAATAATGTTTGATTTCGTAGTTGAATTGGTTTAGTTTGATTTTATGCGATCCAAGCGAAGAATGTTTGTAATATTGCTGTTAGTGTGCAGGATTGACACTATTAAGAGCACTTGGGATCAAGGCAAAGCAGTTGGGAGATGTTGCAAATCAGGACATTCGCCTGGCGAGCCACAGCGAGTGTCAGCGAATATTCGCCAGGCGAGTGCAGGCGAACTGGGGCGAATAAATCAGATTTAACTCCCAGACCCAAAGGATAGGAAGTTCGCCAGGCGAAGGTTCCAGCGAAGCTTCGCTACCATTCGCCTGGCGAAGGTGCTGGCGAAGAAGTGGTAGCTTTCCTCATGCAGATTCCAGTAGCAAAACCACCCAAAGTTCGCCTGGCGAGTGAAGCCAGCGAATGTTCGCCCGACGAGTGTTTATTCGCCTGGCGAATGCACGATTCCTTAGGGCGGTTTGCTGATCAAAGGCACTTTGAAGTGCCATGTTAAGTTGGTTCGCCGGGCGAATGAATGCCTTCGCCAGGCGAATGTGCGCAGACAGCACATCATTTTTACTTTATTTGTTGCTCTATTTAGCCCATACTTGGGACTTGAAAAGGAGGATCTTGCCAAATCAGAAAAAATCATTATTGGATAGCTCTAGAACCCTAAATACTTGAGTTCTTCTTCATCTTTACTAATTGGGTAATCAAGAGAAGTGGAAGCACCTCCTTCATTGTTTCTTCAAAGTGGATGTTCTTCATCTTCTCCTTTCTTCTTGTTAAAGCTACCATGAAAATGTGTAGCTAAACTCATCTTTTGTCAAGGTTAGATGTAGGTGATTATTAAACTTTGTATGTGTATGGATGATCATCATTTGTAAACTCTTGAATGATTAATATAAGGTGAAAACTTTGTTTCATTTACAATCTTTTGTGTTGGTTGATGATTGAGAAATATTTTCCAACTCTAGACCTAGGTTTTCATCCTTCTCTTTTCTTGAGCTAGAGATAGTCTTGAAATGTTTTGTTCACTTATAATGTTGAACTTTAAAGTTGTCATTTGATAGATTGTGTGAGAGATCAACAATGGATCAAAATGGTAAATCTCACAATATGAGTTAGAGATAATCATATTGAGAGGATGTTGTGGATGTATTGATCATTAAAAGGAGTTTGTTAAATGTTGATTGGAAATATGCATGCAAAGTGATTACCGAACCCTAACTTTGGCAATATTTATTAAAACCGTTCAAATCATTATTTTACCGCATTTATTACTCACATGCAAAAGTTACCATTGTTTTAAAACCAAACACTTTGTTACTACAAAGTTACGAGTTTAACAACTGTAGAAAGGCTGCAAAAATTTCATATTCCCTGTGGAGACGATAACAAAAACCCGACACTCAACCACTGTTTTAACAAAATGGCGCCGTTGCCGGGGAATATAAATTGATATTGCAAGCATCGCAATAGTTGTTGAATTTTTAGCTTTGAACTTTTGACTTGTGCTTGTAATTTGTTTGGTTTAGTGTGCAGCCCTTGTTTATGCGAGGACAAATTCCCGAGGACCAACTCCTTTTTGATCCCGAAATCGAGAGGACCGCGAGAAGATTGAATAGCAAAACAAGACGAAGGAGGCAACTTGCGAAGCAAAGCCAAAGACAAGGAGAAAGTTCTTCTACTACAACACCACCAATACATTTCACACCAGTTATGGCAGAACCACCACCACCGCCACCTCCAGTGTCAACTCCATGTACAAATAGTCCGAGACACATGGCTCAGTTCGCACGAAATCTCCAAAATGGAAGACAAGCGGAGATGAAGACGGGGATCCTTGCTCTAGTCTATCAAAATCCTTTCACAGGATTAGACCACGAGGACCCATTCACACATCTTACCAAGTTCTATGAGATTGCGGGCGCAACTGGAGCTACTGAGGCTGATGAAGAGTCATTGTTCAGGAGACTATTCCCTCACTCCCTAATTGGGAAAGCGAAAGAGTGGTATCTTGATCAATCAACGACAATTATGACGGACTGGAATTTATTGGAGGAGAAGTTCCTTGAACGGTTTTTCCCACATAACCGGTTCATGGAAGCTAAGACGGCAATCGCGGTATTTTCCCAAGGAGCGAATGAATCGCTAAACGAAGCCTGGGAGCGCTACAAGTCCATGTTAAGGAAGTGCAAAGGCCATGGTTTCGATGAGCTTACTCAAGTGCATATTTTCCGCAACGGACTCCTTTCGGTTCACAAGACCTTATTGGATGCCACGGCGGGGGGATCTTTGATGTCAAAGAGTGCCGATGATGCAACATCTATTATAGAAAAGATGGCACTTAATGATCATCAAGGGAACCATAATCGAGGGGTAACTCAAAGGAAATCGGGAGTGCTCGAGTTGGGAACGAATGATGCAATTCTTGCCCAAAACAAGCTCATTTCACAACAAGTGGAACTTTTAACTCAACAAATCAAGGGGTTGAAAGAACCATCAAAAGCTAAACAAATAGCTTGTTGTGAACTTTGTAAAGGAGAACATGATACCGGATATTGTCCGCCTCCCGGATTTGAAGAAGTTAACTACATGGCAAACCAAAGAGATTATCAACAAAGGCAACCTCAACAACAACAACCATATCAACATCCTCAACAACAACACCAACAAATCTATCAAGGTAATCAAGGATACCAATCTAGAAGTAACTACCAAAATAACCAAGGTTATGGAGGTGGTAACTCTAACCGTCAAAATCCGTATGCACCTCAACAACCGCCGGTTGCAACTTCTAAGCTAGAAGATACGTTGACGCAATTCATGCAAATGTCTATAGCAAATCAAAAAAGTAATGATGCGGCGATAAAAAATCTTGAAACTCAAGTTGGGCAACTCGCTAAGCAATTAGCAGAACAACAAGCCGGACCATCTTTCTCGGCAAATACGCAAACAAATCCGAAGGAGCATTGTAAGGCGATAAGGACGAGAAGTGGGAGGGAGTTGATTGACGAAAAAAAAAAAAAAAGAGGTGGAGAAAAAAATTGATGAGAAACTTGATGGAGAGGTTGGTGAATGGAGTGAGGAGGAAATGGAAAATAATGAAAAAAATGGTGAAGTTGAAAAAGAAAAAAAGGTTGAAGTTGAAAACAATACAAATGAAGTAGTGGAAAATAACGAAAGTGAGAAAGTGAAAGTGGATGAAGTGAAAAAGCGGAGAGAAAGAAACGCAAGAGTGTCTAGAGGAAAGGAGGTAGTGAGCACTACTCCGATTCAAAATTTACCGTATCCTCATTCCCCATCTAAGAGAGAAAATGAACGGCATTACGCCCGGTTCATGGATATTTTCAAACAATTGCAAATCAACATTCCGTTCGCCGAAGCTTTGGAACAAATGCCGAAGTATGCCAAATTTATGAAGGACATACTTACGAAAAAGCGAAGGTACACGGAGCCGGAAACAATAGTACTAGATGCAAGTTGTAGCGCCATCATCCAACGTACTCTACCAAGAAAGGAAGTTGATCCGGGAAGAGTCACATTGCCGGTTACCATTGGTGACTTTTATGTGGGAAAAGGATTAATTGATTTGGGGTCAAGCATAAATCTTATTCCTTTGTCTATTGTGAAAAAGCTTGGCAACATTGAGATTAAAGCCATCCGAATGACGTTACAACTAGCCGATAAGTCCACTACTCATCCTCATGGAGTAGCTCAAGACGTGTTGGTAAAAGTGGACAGGTTCTTTTTTCCGGTGGATTTTATCGTGATCGATATGGAGGAAGATGATGATGCGCCTTTGATTCTTGGAAGGCCTTTCATGAAAACCGCTCGGATGATGATTGATGTAGATGACGGTTTGATGAAAGTGAGAGTACAAAACGAAGAGGTCACTTTTGACCTTTTTGAAGCAATGAAGCATTCAAAAGACAAGCATGATAGTTTCCGAGTTGATGTAATTGAGGAAGCAACCGATGAAGTTGCAAAGCATGTTCACAACATCACTCCTATTGAGCTAGCCCTTAATGACTCCTTTCAAGTGTTCACTCTTGAAGAAGAGGAAGCTCTAGATGAATGTTTGAGAGAGCTAGATAGTCTTAAGGATTTGCACCCATGGGAAGTGGAGGAAGAAGTCTTAAAAAAAGAGGACAAGGATGAAAAGCCAGTCATTAAATTGAAGGACTTACCAAGTAATTTGAAATATGCATTTTTAGATGAAACCAAGGAGAAGCCGGTTATCATTAGCAACCTCTTGTCAAAACATGAAGAAACTCTTTTAATTGATGTGTTGAAGAAAAATCAAGAAGCAATGGGATGGACTCTTTCCGATCTAAAAGGAATTAGTCCTTCTTATTGTATGCACAAAATTTTAATGGAGGAGGATTTCAAGCCGGTAGCTCAACCGCAACGCCGTTTGAATCCTACAATGAAAGAGGTTGTTAGGAAAGAAGTTGTAAAGCTTTTGGATGCGGGAATGATCTACCCGATCTCGGATAGTCCTTGGGTGAGTCCGGTACATGTGGTTCCTAAGAAGGGAGGCATTACCGTAATCCGCAACGAGAAAAATGAGTTGATTCCCACAAAGATAGCAACGGGGTGGAGGATGTGCATAGACTATAGGCGGTTAAATACCGCAACTAGAAAAGACCACTTCCCACTTCCGTTCATGGACCAAATGCTAGAGAGACTTTCGGGACAAGAATTCTATTGTTTTCTAGATGGCTATTCCGGATACAACCAAATTGCGGTTGACCCGGCTGATCACGAGAAGACCGCATTCACATGTCCATTTGGAATATTTGCCTACCGCAAAATGCCATTTGGATTGTGTAATGCGCCGGCAACTTTCCAAAGATGCATGCAAGCCATTTTTGCCGATCTTATAGAGAAGACAATGGAAGTTTTTATGGATGACTTTTCGGTGTTTGGAGGATCATTCGGTTTATGCTTGGAAAATTTGAAAATTGTCCTTGAAAGGTGTGTGAAGACCAACCTAGTGCTAAATTGGGAGAAGTGCCACTTTATGGTTACGGAGGGGATTGTTCTCGGCCACAAAGTCTCGTCAAGAGGACTAGAAGTGGATCGTGCAAAGGTAGATGTGATAGAGAAATTGCCTCCTCCATCTAACTTAAAGGGAATCAGAAGCTTTCTAGGGCATGCCGGTTTCTACCGGCGATTCATCAAAGACTTTTCAAAGGTGGCTAGACCTTTGAGCAATTTGCTCGCCAAAGACCAGGTATTTCTCCTTACTGATGAATGTTTAGAAGCCTTTGAGATATTAAAAAAAAAGTTAGTCACCGCTCCAATCATAGTCGCTCCAAATTGGAATTTCAATTTTGAACTGATGTGTGACGCTAGCGACTATGCTATCGGAGCGGTGCTTGGCCAACGGAAAGAAAAAAAATTTCATACCATACACTATGCGAGCAAAGTTCTTAATGAGGCTCAAGTTAATTACGCCACAACTGAAAAAGAATTGCTCGCAATAGTGTATGCTCTCGAAAAATTTCGGTCATATCTCATTGGCTCGAAAGTTATTGTTTACACTGATCATGCGGCGATCAAATTTCTGCTAACCAAGCCGGATTCTAAGCAAAGGCTTATCCGGTGGATCCTTTTATTGCAAGAATTCGATGTTGAAATTAAAGACAAAAAAGGATCCGAAAATGTGGTAGCAGACCATTTGTCTCGCCTTGTCAACACTGAGGTGACTACCTTAGAACAGGACATCCGAGAAGAGTTTCCAGACGAAAAACTTTTTAAAGTGCAAGTGAGACCGTGGTTTGCGGATTTCGCAAACCACAAGGCGAGTGGTTTCGTGCCGCTCGACCTAACTCCCAACCAAAAAAGGAAATTCTTATCGGATGCCAAGTACTATGTGTGGGATGATCCATACCTGTTTAAGCTGGGAGGTGATAATTTGTTGAGGCGATGTGTTACGGGTGATGAGGCCCAAAGTATCCTATGGCACTGTCACAATTCGCCTTATGGCGGGCATTTTAATGGGGCAAGAACGGCGAATAAAGTCCTTCAATCGGGATTCTATTGGCCTTCTATTTTTAAAGACGCAAATGCTCATGCGCAAAATTGTGATAGTTGCCAAAGGATAGGTGGTATTGGAAAGAGAGATGAGATGCCTCTTCAAAATATTCAAGAGGTGGAGTTGTTTGATTGCTGGGGCATTGACTTTGTCGGACCGTTTCCACCATCTTTTGGAAATGAATACTTATTGGTGGCTGTTGATTATGTGTCTAAGTGGGTTGAGGCGATTGCTTCACCGAGAGCGGATGCTAAGACGGTCATCAGTTTTTTAAAAAGAAATATTTTTTCCCGTTTTGGTACCCCTCGAGTGTTGATAAGTGACGGAGGATCACACTTCTGCAATGCACCGTTAGAAAAAGTCTTACAACATTACGGTGTAACGCATAAGGTGACAACTCCGTATCACCCACAGGCTAATGGTCAAGCCGAGGTCTCAAATAGAGAGATAAAAAAAATTCTGGAAAAAACTGTGTCCAACTCTAGGAAGGATTGGTCACAAAAATTGGATGAAGCTTTGTGGGCGTACCGCACGGCCTATAAAGCTCCAATTGGGCTAACTCCATTTCAATTGGTTTTCGGTAAAACCTGTCATTTACCGGTTGAAATGGAGCACAAGGCTTTGTGGGCTTTAAAATTTTTAAATTTTGATCATGAGCTAGCTGGTGATAAAAGGAAAGTGCAACTTCTTGAGCTGGAAGAGATGCGCAATGCCGCATACCACTCAAGTTGGTTGTACAAAGAAAAGGTGAAAGAATACCACGACAGAAAGCTCCGCAAGAAAGAATTCGCATCCGGGCAGCTTGTGCTGTTGTTTAATTCCAGGTTGAGGCTTTTCCCTGGAAAATTAAAATCCAAGTGGTCCGGACCTTTCCGAGTCAAAGAAGTCAAATCTTTCGGAGCGGTAGTAATTGAGGATTTGGAAAAGAAAGACTGTTGGACTGTAAATGGTCAACGCCTCAAGATATATCTCGGCGGTCAGGTGAACCGAGACAGCTGTGCGTATCTTCTTGATGGTCCGTTGTGAGCATCATGGACCGTCGAGCTTATCCGACGTTAAACAAGCGCTGGTTGAGAGGCACCTCAACATTGTAAGTATTTACCCTTTTTTATGTCATTTTATGCATTTTTGGAAAGTGTTGGAAGTGGACTAGTGAAGTGGGCAATGCAGTGGAACTAAGCAAAACCTGTCATGTTCGCTAGCATTCACCTGGCGAATGAAGGCGAGTATTCGCCTAGCGAGCCTTAGCGAGCTTTCGCTGGCATTCGCCTGGCGAATATACGGTATCAGAAAAAAAATATAAAGGGCCACCTGGGCCCAAAAACCTTTTTACCTTTTCATTGCATCAGAAACCCTAAACGGTTTTCTTCTGCCTCACTCTCACAATCCCTTCCAACCTTCTTTCAATCCTTTGCTGCAGATTCATCACTAGCAATCCAAAAGAATGGGACCTAGAATGACCAACCCTCTAAAAAGGAAAGCCACCACATCTCGCACGGTTCCGATCCGTTTCGATCAGGACCGTTTCAGAGGAGCCACGCACGCTGCCCGTTACGAAGCTCTTGAGAAGCGGAACATTGTCCCTGAAAAAAGGTTTAATCTGAGTGACACCGGCGACTACCGCACCATTGAGGCTCTTTTCGCGGCAAAGAGGTGGCACCGGGTGATGACTCCACTTGACGGCTACAACGCCGAGATAGTGCGGGAGTTTTATGCAAATGCCCTCCCGGATGATGGTGAAGTTTTCAGTTGGACCTCAATGGTCCGAGGCGTTATGGTAAGATTCGATCGACGATCGATTAATGCTGTTTTGGGTGACCCTCTGACATTGACAGGTAGCCAGATTGATGACTACCACCGGGACCTTAACAAGCATCGTGATCAAGAGGCCATGACCAGAGACCTATTAGTGGAAGGTCGCGAGCCAGTGCGCAATTCATCTGGGGTTGTTGTCAGATATCTGAGAGCTGACATGAAACCATTGGTACAGCTGATCTTATTGTTTGTGCTGACAAATGTTGTACCAAGGTCCCATCATAGCTCGGTGCCCGTGCCTATTGCTCATCTTATCCATTCCATTTTGCTGAACGTTCAGATTGACATTGCCCGCATCATTGCGGATGAATTACGGGTTGTTGTGCTTAGTGGACGGGGCGGGATAGCGGCTCGCAAAAATGCCCCGCTAGCTTTTCCTTGTCTGATCATGTCTTTATGTGCTGAAGCTAGGGTAGACATTCCTCAGAGAAGACAGGTTACTATCCCAGCCGCGATCGACGACAAATATGTGGATAAGTTCTGTAGAGTCAAACCCGTAGCTGGAGCGAGTTCTGGTGCCGATACTACTGCTGGTGGACAGGCCAGTGGCCCTGCCGTTTCTGATCAGGCATATTCTTCTTTTAGCCCTTTCCATCAGGAAGTCTGCAACTATAACTGGGATTGGATGGCCGCTCAGCAGCGAGCCATGTGTGATATTCATGACTCGATGCAGATGTTGCAGCTTCAGATTCGCGACCCCGCCGACACCCACTCTATGATGACAAGGGAGCAATTCCTTGCACACGCTGGATGGCCTGTGGACAGGCCTAGTTTTGGTGGGGGGGATGATGCTGAAGATGATGCTGATGATGATGATGATGCTGATGCTGATGATGATGATGATGATGATGATGAAGAGAATGATGATGACGGTGGAGATGAGTATGATTTGTCTGAGGAGGATTGATTGCTCGTTTGTTTCGTTGATTCACTTTGAGCTACAAAGTGAAGTTTCCTTTTTTATGTTATAGTCATTCGGTTATTTTGCAGTGTACTTTGTTTGTTGTGATGTTGTTGTACTTGTACCTTTCAAGGTACTTCCGACAGTATTGGTGTTCAGTTTTTTTTTTATGGTTATGCATTTTATTTTTAGTTAATTGGTTTGAGTTTTTAATTATTTAATCTTTGATATTAAGTTTTCAAGTTTTAGTTTAATGTTGTGCATGAATTCTCTCAAGTGGGACGGCGATGATAGTATCGTTACCACAAAGGTGTTAACAAGGCATTTAGTGACTTTATTCTAGAAAATGTTGAGGAACTTGTTAGTTTAGGAACAACTCTTGAAACTTTGTTTCGTTTTGCAACTTTATTAATTGACATGTCATTTAGGTCCCTTACCACAAATGTAAGAAGCTTCTTGTTCTATGTACAAATGCTATGGATGAATGGTGAATTTTGTGTATACTTGTAATTCATACTTTGTCTTTTGTTTCGTATAATTTTGTGGAAGTTCTTGAGAAGATCAAGGCACTTGTTTCTGTTGAGCACAACCAGTTCTAAATTCAAATATGCCTGTGAGTTGTGAGCATTCGTAAACCATTTTGAGCCTAAACAGTTGAATCCTTGCTTAAAAAGCAAGAGTTCAAAAATCTTGTTCTTAAAACCTTGGAGATTTTGATTCATTGTTCTTTTGCTATAAAAAAAAAAAAAAAAAAAACAAAAAAAAAAAGTAAGAGCATTCACTTAGGAGACGAGAACAGACAAGTTGGGGAGAATGAAAGTAAGGTGGTCAAGTTTTCACAACTAGTGAGAAACCAAGCAAGCATTGAAAAGAAAATATAAAAAAAAAAAAAAAACACTCGTTTTTGCGATTACAGTGTAAAAAAAAAAATATAAATATATATATGAAAATATTTGCTTGTTTGGTAGACAAATATTGAAAAACAAAGTTAGTTGTGAAATATGAGTTGTGAAGGGTTTCAAATGAGGAACTTGTTAAACAAGTTGAAGATGTGTAAATAAGTGAAGAGTGAATGTCTCTCCTACATCGGAAATTTCGTTCAATGGCTTTAGATATGTCCCTTGTTTGTTAACCCGACCAAGCTATAACCTTTGAAGACCTTTGTGATCTTGAACTTCCATAATTTTGTGGTGAATATGTAGATATTTTATGAATTATGTAGTATTGCATTGTTCATCATTGGAGTGAATTTTTGTCCCACGCTTGCACGTGTTTTTACTTCAATCCTTTTTCGAAGTGGAGTGTTAGAATGACTTGCCATGAGATTTAGTTGTTGCTTGAAGCATTGTTTAAAATTTGTTCTTAGAATTTAGTTCTTAAACATTATCTATTGTGGAATTATGTAATATTTTGTGACCTTGTTGCACATATTGTGTATTTGAGCCATATAGTTTCACTTGAGTTGAATTGGTCTTGAGCAAATCCTCATTTTGTTTTGAGAGGCATACTTTGCTTGAGGGCACGCAAATAGGTAGTTGGGGAGAGTTGTTAGATCCCATTTAGATTAGATATTTGGTTTCTTTTTGGTAGTATTTTCACTCAATTTTATCTAATAATGTTTGATTTCGTAGTTGAATTGGTTTAGTTTGATTTTATGCGATCCAAGCGAAGAATGTTTGTAATATTGCTGTTAGTGTGCAGGATTGACACTATTAAGAGCACTTGGGATCAAGGCAAAGCAGTTGGGAGATGTTGCAAATCAGGACATTCGCCTGGCGAGCCACAGCGAGTGTCAGCGAATATTCGCCAGGCGAGTGCAGGCGAACTGGGGCGAATAAATCAGATTTAACTCCCAGACCCAAAGGATAGGAAGTTCGCCAGGCGAAGGTTCCAGCGAAGCTTCGCTACCATTCGCCTGGCGAAGGTGCTGGCGAAGAAGTGGTAGCTTTCCTCATGCAGATTCCAGTAGCAAAACCACCCAAAGTTCGCCTGGCGAGTGAAGCCAGCGAATGTTCGCCCGACGAGTGTTTATTCGCCTGGCGAATGCACGATTCCTTAGGGCGGTTTGCTGATCAAAGGCACTTTGAAGTGCCATGTTAAGTTGGTTCGCCGGGCGAATGAATGCCTTCGCCAGGCGAATGTGCGCAGACAGCACATCATTTTTACTTTATTTGTTGCTCTATTTAGCCCATACTTGGGACTTGAAAAGGAGGATCTTGCCAAATCAGAAAAAATCATTATTGGATAGCTCTAGAACCCTAAATACTTGAGTTCTTCTTCATCTTTACTAATTGGGTAATCAAGAGAAGTGGAAGCACCTCCTTCATTGTTTCTTCAAAGTGGATGTTCTTCATCTTCTCCTTTCTTCTTGTTAAAGCTACCATGAAAATGTGTAGCTAAACTCATCTTTTGTCAAGGTTAGATGTAGGTGATTATTAAACTTTGTATGTGTATGGATGATCATCATTTGTAAACTCTTGAATGATTAATATAAGGTGAAAACTTTGTTTCATTTACAATCTTTTGTGTTGGTTGATGATTGAGAAATATTTTCCAACTCTAGACCTAGGTTTTCATCCTTCTCTTTTCTTGAGCTAGAGATAGTCTTGAAATGTTTTGTTCACTTATAATGTTGAACTTTAAAGTTGTCATTTGATAGATTGTGTGAGAGATCAACAATGGATCAAAATGGTAAATCTCACAATATGAGTTAGAGATAATCATATTGAGAGGATGTTGTGGATGTATTGATCATTAAAAGGAGTTTGTTAAATGTTGATTGGAAATATGCATGCAAAGTGATTACCGAACCCTAACTTTGGCAATATTTATTAAAACCGTTCAAATCATTATTTTACCGCATTTATTACTCACATGCAAAAGTTACCATTGTTTTAAAACCAAACACTTTGTTACTACAAAGTTACGAGTTTAACAACTGTAGAAAGGCTGCAAAAATTTCATATTCCCTGTGGAGACGATAACAAAAACCCGACACTCAACCACTGTTTTAACACCACCCCAGTGGTATGACCATGCGGCTTGTACCCCTTGTGACCTGAGTTTGACCCTTGAGGAGGGCAACTCTTTTGTACAATTTTGTGATTTTTTTGCCAAACTTCAAAAATCCGTATCTCACTCGTTTTTCATCATTTTTCGTCCGTTCTTTTTTCGTTGTGTTCATATTTATGTGTACTTTCATGCCGTGTTTTTATTTTTTATGATTGCATATTTTATCATCAATTTTTTTTATGTGCAAGTTGTGCGTATTTTCGCGATCGTTTACGTAGTTGTAGATGAATGTTTATGTGGTTCTTCATGATATTTTTCTTGCCTTTCATTTGAATCTATGTCCATACATGTTAGTTAACATGCTAGGATTTATTTCTCGGTGGTTACCATTTTCATCTGTTAATTTTCATCAAGTGCAAACTGTTGTCACAGTATCGATTATTTCATCTGTTAAACTATTATCCTCATATGCTTATCCTCATCATTTATTTACTTGATTGACATCATGAATATATTCCTATCTCATCTTGTTAACTTGTTAGCTTTTTCTTTTCTTTTTCCCCAAGCGACGAAACTCGTTAGTTCTCGTCCAAGTCGTCTCCCCTCTCTCCTTCCAAAGGAAAAGTCTCTCCCTTGACCTTTGTGTCATTGGATAGCTCATCACACCCTCTTGACTTTGTGAAGTCATCCTAACCCTAGCTTAGTTAAGTTAGAACATTATAAACCATTAGACTTTGCTTTAAGTCTAGAAAACCCACCTATATTAGGAGTGCTCTTCAATTACAACCCTAGGATAGAGTTTGTAAACTCTATGTAAGAATCATAGTAATGATTACTTACTTCCCTCTTGAGTGTTATAACATAGAATCTAGAGAGTTTTGTTAAACTCTACACAAGCACGGATATGTTTGTTCCCCTTTGAACCTTGATCATAATCAAGTGTTCTTCATCCCTTGTGAGGTGAACTACGATTGCTCTGATTCTATCCTAGTTAGGATACGTAGGCAGAGGACGCGATGCCTTTGCGAGCAAACTTAGAAACTATCTTTAGGTCATAACCTACACCCTTTACCCTATGCATAACCAACCCCCGATCCCCGAATCTCTTAGCGTTGTTGTTACATCGCGCAAAAGGTTCTTTCTTTCTTTAGACCTTTCCTTTGGATAAATTAAAGTCCGGTTGTGAATTTAAGAATTAAGATTCAAGTTAATCAATAGCTTGGTATCACAATTCTAACCGCAACAAGGAGTAATCGCGAAAGTCGGGAATTAGGGTTTCGAAAGGGGCAAGACCATAACTTCTTAACCACACATCTAAATGAAGTGGTTCAAAGCTCATTGGAAAGTTCTTGACAAATCCTACAAAAGCATCAAAGTGGTCCATGATCAGAAAATGCATATATTTGGAGTTATGATCAAATTCATTTCAAGAATGAAAATAACTTAGAGAAATTTCACTTTTTAAGCTTGTTTTTCAGCAACTTTAAGAGGCTTTTTGGCCAAGCTCCTTTGAGAATTTGGAATTCATGAAAACATGAATGTTTTATAGCTACTTGAGAGCTTTCTAAAAAGTACTAGAACGTCTCAATGGCATTTGTGAGTTGAGAGTTATGGATTTGGCAAGATGGTGTTTCAACACTAGAGTCCCACATTGACAATTTTTCATAAACTCATTCTTTGATCACTTGGACCTTTCTCAGCCCTTGGATTTTGTTATTTATGATATTTGGATGATTTGAAATATAGAAGTGTGAAAGTTATGCAGAGGAAATGAAAAATTTGAAGCCAAGGCAAGTGGCTTGCAAGTTGCAAATGCAACTTGCATTATAAAATTCAAGAAAATGCAAAAGTTGAAAAGTGGAAATTAGAAGTAACCATGCCTCTAGCTCCCTAGCCTCACTTAATCCACCTCTAGCATACTCATTACACTTGACTTCAGATCACTTTGAAGCCAATGAGTGCCTTTTGGAAGATTTGATCCAAATTGCCAAACTTTTCCCTCTTAGGAAGGAAACCTCCAAATCTGTCCTTTCCCTCTTATTTTCCTATAAATAGAGCACCCCCTACTTCATTTCACACATCAGAGCCCCTCTAAAAACCATAGAAATCACAAGCTTTCTCTCTTTCCCTCTTTACTTCAAATTCAAAAAATCTCAAAATCACAAAAAACACCAAAAAACTGTCTTGACAGTCCAGCCCCTAAACTCATTTCCACGCCTTCAAACTCTCCAAAAACCATCCACACAATCCATAAATATGGTATAGAAGGTGTTCAAGCCCTCAAACCACTCAAAATCACCATTTTCCACAAAGTCAACTTTCAATCCAAGAAAGTTTGACTTCACATACAAAACCTCACAAATCCTCACTTGGACCTATTTTGGATCTTTCAGCACTCCCAACACTTCATGTTTATGATGTTCTAACTATCCAAGATCTCAAAAACCAGCTGGAATTGAGTTTGCTCCAACTGTCACAAAAGTTTCATTTTGCTTCAAAAGGAGGGAAGTTTCAAAGCTAGGTGATATTTGAAGATCTCTGGGTTTCTTTGCTGAATAAGTTACACAAGAGTGTCTACAAGAGGTATGTGACATTGAAACTTCATCTCATACATTACATTGCATGATATACAAATTTGAGGTTATGTGTTGAAAGTATGTTCATTGCTGTCCCAAGATTGCTCTCTATGGAAATTCATGTTCATTGCAATGTGGCTGTTTTATTGATGTACTATGGTTATGAATGATGCATTGAGGATAGTTTGTACCTTTGATTGTGTTCCAACTGTTTTTAAAAAAAACTGTCCACAAGGAGTAGCATTAGGAGTTTTTGACATGAGATTTGGTTTGTTGATTTGCAGCTATCTTGTTACTGTCTAGACCTGTCATTTTCCTTTGTGTATGATTTGTTTTAAGTCTTGCCACTGTATCTTGCACATCATGAATCATGTTGCATCAAAATCCCAAAAGCAGTCTTGCATTTTTATTGCCATCAACATATAAGTTTGAGTTTGGAAAGAAGTATGTTTGAAGTTTGAACACAGAACCAATTGTCATTGCATATGTGATGTGTGTATACCATTTGTTTGATTGAAAACCTCACATTTTGAAAAAAGAAACCACCTGCTGCTATCCTATCTTGCCACCACAGTTTTTTTCAACTTTTCATCACAACACACAAATTTCCATTGTAATTGATATATGTTCTTTATTAAAGTTAAAACATTTTCCTTATCATATTTGTGATGTGTGTGGATCATCCTTTTGGCTTGGAATCTCATCTTTTGAAAATTCACCCACTGCCTTCATCAAGACAGTCTTCACACTACCACAAAGTTTACCAATTTCTGTTTTAGGCATAGAGTGTTATTTCCTTGTTTTTAATCTCATCCCTCATGATGTATATGGTATGTGTTTGCTTTTGTTTAGACTTAAAACTATCCCCATGTGAAGTTCACCTGCTGTCACCAAAATTGTCTAGTATTTTCCACTCACATGCCAAATACTCATTCAGTTGAAGTATGCCTGATTTCTGCATTCAATGTCATTTGCTACTGCATATGTGATGTGTGCATCTTCATTTCATGATCTGGTTACACCTAAATTGATGATCTACATACCATGTTGCTTTGTCAATGAATTTTCTGCAGTTCCTGCCACAACTTGCATACACTATCTTTTTCCTGTCTGAGCATGTTCATATGTGATCTAGGGATTCAGAACATCAGCTTTTATATATGAAGCATGCTTGTTGCATTAGCATAAGCCAAATCTGCTCAGTTTGGATTTTCACAATCTGCATCACATAATATGCTTGCACTCATGAACATACCATTTCTCATTCTGTTGGATTCATTTTTGTTTTTAAGGGCTAGACATAGTTGTTGGCACATTTGAGACATGTGAGTGAAGTTTGTTTAGTCTGAAATAGTCCAGCACATGTTTTGGTTTGTGATTGCATTTTGACAACTACCTTGTAGCTTGATAGCCATTTTGTTATTGAATAACATATTGGTGATCTCTGTGCAACATACCATAATCATTCTCATTTCAGATGTGCACACCAATTTTTGACCTTAAGCTTTTGTGTTTTCTCATACTTTTGTCTATAGCTGCATCATAAACATTGTCATGTCAAACTTGCAATCCATAATTAAACCATCTGTTTCATTGCATTCATGATAAATCCTTGGGTATGAAACCTTCTGCTAGTGTGCTTGCAATATATTTGTGAGGTCTGTCAAGTATAGTTTAAATCAGCATGTGCCTTGTTTTCAAAATGCATCATACCATTAAAAATTGCAACTCATGTACCAGTTTTCAATCCAGGCTTGATTTGCATCAACTTCTTGTTAGAACATTCTCAGTACATCATTTATAAATTGCTCATGCTGTGCCATCATCCTGATTACCCCTGATTTAACTTGAAATCATCAAAATGCAACCAAATCATCATTTATGCATCTCCTATCGTGTTTTTGATTAGAAGCATGATCTCACCATTTTGATGACACCACTGAATTCCTCATAAAATTCTACACAATTTAGACCTAAACTTTGCCTAAATCCATGGAGTTTTGAGTGAGTTTGAAACCTTCACGCATTTGCATATTTGTATGTTTTGCATTTTGCCCATAATTATTATGAAAGCACGCCTTATATCTTTATAGGGGTGGCTATATCAACGGATGTATAGCCACCCCAGTGGTAAGCAACTTACTCATAATCATGCCTTTCAATGCCTAGACCTGGGTTCGATCCCTGAGGAGGATCAACCCTTTTGCTTCTTTTTTCTTTTTGCTTGCGCGCGCGTGTTGGGTTGGGGGGCGTGGGTTCAACTCCCACCCCTTGCATTTTATTTTATTTGTTTTCACTTGGCATGTCTTATTTTGTACATTAATTCATAAAATTTCAAAATTTCATATCTTGCTCATTTTTCATCCTTTTTGATCTATTCTTTTTGCAACATGTTTGTTTTAATGTCTAAATTCATGTGATGTAAAAATATTCCAAATTGTTCTTAATTATGATGCCTTTTGTCTACGTGGAAGTTGTGTATGTTTTGAAGTCGTTACCCTACGTCTTGATGATCTGTCTTTCTCACCATGCCTATTTATCTTGTGAATTTGTTGATGTTTATGTTCCTTTATGTTAGTCAACATGATAGGATTATTTTCTTTGGGTTGTTACCATGAACTTATGTGTTTTCTCTGAGAAACTATTTTAAGCTTGAACTGTCGTCACATTTCTTGCTTACTTGTTGCTTGATTGTCATCAATGCATATTTTGTTGGTATGATGTTGTCACATTTACTTTACCTTCAACATGCTTGCTTTATATGGTTGTCACCATGCTTTTATCTTCATCATGTTTATTATTGTGTTAAGTAGTTTCTTTTCCCCAAGTGATGGAACTCGTTAGTTCTCGTCCAAGTTGCCTCCTCTCTCTCCTTCCAAAGGAAAAGTTTAGGAGCCATTAGACTTTGCTTTAAGTCTAAAAGACCCACCTTTTACTAGGAGTGTTCTTCAACTAGAACCCTAGGATAGAGTTTATCAACTCTATGTAAGAATCATTGTCATGAATTCTTACTCCCCTTTTCTTGAACTTAGACTTAGAGAGTTTCCTTAAACTCTACACAAACATTGTCATGTTTGTTCCCCTTGAACCTTGGTAATAATCAAGTGTTCTTCAAACTTGGTGAGGTGAACTACGATTGCTCTGATTCTATCCTAGTTAGGATACGTAGGCAGAGGATGCGATGTCTTTGCGAGCAAACTTAGTGTATATATCTTTAGGTTTTAACCCACACCTTTTTCCCAATCCATAGCAAACATTTAACCAACTTAGCATACAAGTAAACAAAAGGTTCCTGTAGAGTACTACAGATGTTTAGGGTGCTAACACCTTCCCTAGGTATAACCAACCCCCGTGTAGGCACAAGACGCAACGTCTTGGCGAACACACTAACAACTAACTTCTCTTTTCTCTCGCCCCAGTGCGATCGAGACTTTCCTGCTAACAACTAATTTCTCTTTCTCTTGCCCCCGTGCAATCGAGACTAGCCTGTTGTTCTAAACCTTTAGGTTTCCCGTACCTTTTAACCAATGACATGCTACGTCCGTTCTACCGCAAACAGGTAACGCCTAAGTCTCCAATGGTCGAGCAGCAATACACCTAACTGCTAGAATGTGTGCGTTAGTATCGTTTACCTTTTCTCTCGCCCCCGTGTGATCGAGAACACCCTGTTTTCCTGTAGTTAGCCTGAACTACGTTTTGCTCTGATTTCTCATATCAGATGAGAATACGTAGGCACAAGACGCGATGTCTTGGCGAGCAATCCCCCCCGTAGTTTTTCTGAACTACGTTGACTCTGACTTTCCCATTGCACGAGGGAATACGTAGGCATAGGGCGACGATGCCCTATCGAGTCAGTTCTTTCCGTTTAGCAATAACAGCCTTAGATAATTTTTTTTCACCCATAGACTAGACAACAAGCGTGGATCCCGTTGAGTACAACGGACATGAGGGGTGCTCATACCTTCCCCTTGCGTAACCGACTCCCGAACCCAAGATTTGGTTGCGTTGACCTGTCTTTTCCCTTTTTTCGTAGGTTTTCTCTAATCGTTTCTTTTCCCTCTCTTTAAGATAAATAACGAACGGTGACGACTCTTCTATCTTTGCCGACCCCTCTTCGCAGCGATGCGATAGGTATAGTGTATCTATTTCAGTGTGAGGTCAATAATGGCTTTTTGATAGCACTTCAATGACTATTTTGTGACAAGCCAACCTATTAGTGACAAATTTAAAATTTTCCAATCTAATTTTTAATAATGGTAGACAATTGAACAATAACTTTATCTACACTCTGTTAGGTGAAATTACTTCAAACCTTGTTGTTTAAAGCTATTCATGATGATAAAGTGATATGAAAGTTTGAAATGAATGGCAGATTTTTGATCTGTAGTGCCCATCATTTTGTACAGGTTGGTCTATTAATACAAATCATCTACGAGTTAGCCTGAAGTGGAAGTTTATTTGGTGTGAAAGATTCCTCAAAGGCTTTAAAACTTCCTATAGAGATTGTATAAAAACTATGTGTCGACAATAGGTCGTCTCATGTACAAAGACATTCAATGTCCAACTAATTGTTTTCTCAATGTTAGAGGGTTGAAGATGATAAATACTTATTCTTGTAGTGATCTAAGAGTTTTAAGTGATGGGAGAAAGTGGGACTAGACTTATCATTCAACAAGCATTGAGCGATTTCATTCCTTTTGCCATGATCATTTTTTCTCTTTTTTGTAAGTGCTAAATCAAGATAAGTAGGCCTTATTTTTGATCACCGTGTGCAATACCTAAAAGTGTAGGAACAACTACATTTGAAACTAGACAAATGAATAAACCGAGACTATTTGTATTATCCACACTACCTAAGCCCTACAATATTTTGCTAGTTTTCACAATTTTATAAATATAGCAACATGTATTCAACATCTTAGAATTAATTTCTGTCAAAAAGTCAAAAGAAAAGTTTGATCTAAAACTTCATTATTAAGATTGAGTTGGTCAAATAAAAAAATATAAAAGAAATATTTTTTAATTAAATAAAAGTGTCATCGTAAAGTGATTTTATTAAGGTTAAATTATAATTTTGACTCCTGTATTTTAACTGATTTACGAAATTAGTCTCTTTATTTTAAAATCGAACAGTTTTGATCTCTTCTCATTTTTTTACACTACAAATCAATGAAGTGTCAGTTTTTAAAATTATGTATTTTTTATTTATAATGTTCCACAAAAAAATTTTATATGATGATTTGTCAATTTCATAAGTGACAGATTATTTAAAAATGGACAAATAGTCAATTGTAAGTGTCAAAATATGAAAAGAGGACTAAAAATGTTTGATTTTAAATAAAGGGATTGATTATGTAAATCAGACAACATAGAGGCAGTGAAATTGTAATTAAGCCTTTTATTAAATAGATGTTTAAAAAAGTTTTACCTAGTCAATATATACATAATAGATCATTTTCTTTATCCTAAATATTAAAAAAAAATTTACTTTGATAAATAATCAAATATTTAATATTATTAATTTTATTTACAATTTTAATCCCCCTATTTTCCTTTATCATATAATTAGTCTTCCTTTTATTAAATTTGAATAATTTTTATATCTTGCATTTAAAATTGATGACATAATATTTTAATAACACATAAATTTACAAAGATTTTTGCTTCCTTTTCACATATTTACATTAAATTACATGTTCATTTAATTGATGACATGTAATTTATATATTTTTTAAAGTCTTACAAAAGTTCATATATGATGATTTATGACGTTTCACAAATGACATATAGTTTTAAAATAGATATTTAACCAATTTAAAAAAAATGAGAGGGAATCAAAATTATTTAAATTTTAAATAGAAAGACTAATTATGTTAATGAGTAAAAAGAAATGGGAATCCAAACTAAATTAAGCCTATTTCCCATAGACTAGTATGTTAGAACAATGTTTATGTATAAATATGTGAAAATAGGTATTAAAATGGGGTCCGATACATTTTAAGAATTGATTAATTTTTTTTACATATAGAGTCAGCTTAACTAACGCTAAATAAACACGTGGAACAAGTTAGCGGCACAACAGACCGACATTATTTAAACACATGTAACAATCTAGTTTTACTGGAGACTGATGCTACATAAACACGTGTAAGAATGCAAGTGTAAAATTTTCAAGGAACTTCAAAACATAGAGAAAATTGCAAACATCATAAAATAACAACACTTTTTAAAATATCATTTTATTAATAATGGAAAAGGATTACAAACTAAAATACAATTTCAACATCCTAATACATGAGAGGAAAAAACTAAATCTATGGAATCATGTCAGAAGATGATCCAACTTCAAGCTGATACTTCTTGCAAAGTCTTTTGATCTCTTTCTCATAACTGATCTCCATATTGTCCTTCTCCATCACAAGTCGGTCCACAATAACCGTCCATGCACAAGAAGTAGGAAGATGATTAGATGTTTAAATGCTAGAGAAAAATAAATCATATGGCTCCCTTGATTTCTTCATAGCACGTTGTTCAAGCAAATCTATCAAAGAATCCTTCTCCTTCAATTGTTTCTGCAACTCTTCCTTCTCTAAGTTGGAAGCATGAAACTTGCTTTCCCACACTTCTTTCTCTTACTTCATCTTAGCCAAAGCTTCTTTGAGACCTCCTCTATCATCAATGGGTATAAGAGAAGATGATAGTGTAGTAACAAGGAATAATGGCTCTTCAAGAGGATAAGGCATGTTGAATTTACAAGCTCTATCACGAACCCACTGAATGTAAAGTTCAACAACCACGCCATGTTGCCTTCCTAATTGATCATTTCCTTTCCTATGGACATTGTGCCAAGAATTCACAATCCTCTTCTTTAACTCCAAACTCTCTATTCCATCAAGAAAAAAGAAACCTGATAACAGAACATTATTAGGTTTGTCCTTCAAAGAATATCCAAACTTGCGTCTAGCAAGAATAAGGTTGTAGTTGATTCCTCCTCGTGTACCAAGAAGAGGCAGATATGGGAACTACCCACAACCATCAATAATCACTCAAGTATCATACGCTGAGTTATACCAAGTACCACCTAAGCTTATCCTTGTTATCTCTGAAGAGTCTGGACTGTGACAAGTACAAAATAAACCACTTGTACAGTAGAGGTGCACAACATGTAATAGCTCCATACTCTTTGAAAGTCCTATGATGGATGGAATGATAAGTGTCTCCAAGCAATATAGGCACTGGATTCCCAATCAAAAATATCCGGATGACATCGACATCAACAAAACCCTCTAGGTTAGGAAAAAGTACAAGGACATATATAAGTAAGACAAGAATAGCCTCAAAAGTATTCATACTTCCCATACTAGCAAATGTAGAAGCTTTCCCCAACAAGAATTTGAAAATTATCCCAATAATACCTCCCTTAGAAACAAAGTTTTGCTTAACATCAAATTCCTTGAGATGAAGAGCTTTGGCAATAGCTCGAGTCATAGGGATGGAGCGAAAAGAGCAGAAAACAGAGTTTTCGGTGAAAATTACACACATGACGTTCCACATGACGTTGGCCATGGGGGTAGCCATGATGTTTAGGATTTCTCCCACGTTCCAATGGTCACGAGACCAGGTCTCCCACCTTTTGTATACATGGCGGATGCCATGTCTAGATGGCAGGCACCATCATATTTAGGGAAGTACTTAACTTTGAGGAACCTCACCACAAGAGAGTTAGGGTTTATGAGAATCCTTCACCCTTGCTTAGCTAACATAGCTAAATTAAAATTTCAGAGATTTCTAAAACCTAGACTCCCATACTATTTAAAATTGCACAAACCAGCCCACTAATTCAATGAATTTTTTTCCTATTCTCATGATCATAATGATATGCTCTTCCCATGAGAGCCTTTTGGATTTTCAATTATTGATTTTGTGTGTGATTCTGTTCACTAGGAATTTGAAAGATTAATTTTTAGACCAACCCAACTGAGTTGGCATACCTAAATAATTATTAATATTGTTAGTTATCGGCACTTTGATCCATTCTGTAAAAGTTGTTTTTTCTCTTCAGTGATGTTTTTGCTAAAGACCATTTCTGATTTAGCAAAGTTTATCTTTTGACCAAATACGTCTTGGTAAGTGTTTATGATTATTAACAACCATTCATCTTCATTTACTATGCAGAATAGAAGACTATCATCTGCAAAGAATAAATTAGTGATGTTAGGTGCATTTTTTTATATTTAAATTCCTTTTAATTCACTTTTTATTTTAGCTTCCATGAGCATTTTAGATAGAACATCAGTCTAACACCACCGTTTTTAAATTAATTATTTTAATTGAGCTAAAACGGGTTATTTTTAATTTATTTGAATCATAGAATACCTTGCTTGATTTAATTGGTGATGTTGGAAATTATTGGGATTTATTAGAATTTAATTAATTAAAAAAATAGGAGAAGTGGAACATTGGGAGGAAAATAACATTATAAGGGAATTGGTGGGGGTAAAGAGTGATTTACAAATAGTTGAGGGGGAGGGGGAGTGGAGTTGTAAGATAAATAAAGTATTAGCTTTTATTTTGTTTAAATAAGAAAAGTGGAAAGGAAAATGAGGTAAGAAGAGCAATACATGGAAAAGTGGAAAAGAGGCAAGAGTAGAAAAAGAGGCAAGAACACTAGATAGAAGTGGAATCCCCATTGCTGTAGATTCAAAATTTGGCTGGAAAATTAAGGCAGGGGAATTACTCATCTATGGGTGTAAATTGCATGAAGGGTAGAGAGGGATCTTCACCCTCTCTTTGTTTTTCCATTATGTTTCCTCAATTGTTGAGTTTTGTGTGTTTTGAGAAGGTTATGAAAAAACCATCTTAGTTGTTGTGATAAAATAAATTCATGCACTGTTGAAATTCGTATACCATGATATGTGAAAATCAGAATGTCGACGTTCATGTATATATGTGTTAACATGATGAATAAATTGTTGATTTTGTGATAAATTAATGGCATGAGTGGCTAATTTGTGAATAACGATTGTTATGAATGTTGTATAACTGTGGATAATATTTTTCTATGTGATTTGGGAGTTATGGGATCAAAATTTGAGCTTTGGAAGAGCTCAAATGGTGAAAATTTTGTTTCTGCATTCTGCACTGTGGTGACAGGCGTCACCACCATGAAGATCCGACTATCACCACGTTGAGAGAGCTGACGATAGTCAGCCTAATTACGGGCCAACCATCATGGACTCTAGAATAGATGACCCTGTCGTACGTTGCTTGTATGGCGAGTGTGTGAGGAGGGGGATGAATGATATGTCATGATGACTGTCATAGCAGGTGGGTTGACCGACATGACCTATGTGAACCGTTTTTGAGTCGTCGGATTTTCCAAGTTGTTTTTGAGAGCGGCGATTGTGTTGTTGATGTTTTGGTGAGTTTGGAGAGGTAAACTGGCGTGTTAATATTATTGGAATGAATGAGTAATATTAGAGTGTTTTGTATCATTATGTGTTGTTGAATATAATTACATGTAGATGTGGAGAAGTGTAGTTTAAATAAAAACTATTGTGATGGCCTTATTAGTTGATGTCTACGTATCGATGAGGAACCAATGGTGATTATTGCACTTGTATGTTGTTGTTGCATAACATGCATCATGTATGTTTGAGTTAGGCATATAAACATTGGTCCAGCGGCACATTATTGGTTCAGGAGAGGGGATCAGTGATAAGACTAGGCTTGAATATGAACCGAGTTCGAAGGGAAACCAACAGTGAGTGGATGAAGTCAGTACCATAATTCTGATGTTCACAAATGGTATCACATGCATTAGAGTAGAGGTGTTGATAGCATTGCACACATATTTGCATTGTGGATTGATTGATGTTGTTGTGAATAATTCATACATTTATGTTTGTTATGAATGATGCTAACCTTGCTATCTTTTGCATCGCTAACATATTTTGAGTGTATTCTCACCATTGTTTATTTTTTTTCCTAGTGTTTTTTACTCTCTCAGAGTACAAATAATCAAGTAGAGGAGTAGTTGTTGTTTAATTCGAAGGATGGCGTTGAAGCCTTTTCATTATTTACTGTTTTCCGTGTTATTTAGTTTCGCAAAGATCTCATCTGTAACACTGGGATATGATGTTTGTTATTGTTTTGTGTTCTGAGTTTGAGTTATATCATTTTGTGAAGTACTTTATTTTATTGATACAATTAAAGTATGATATATATTTGAGTTTCACTTCTATCTCTTATTAGTACGTGATGAAGGTGTATGTTAAGCATGTGTAACATCGATAGTTGAGAAATTATTTGTTTATCTTTTATAAATAAAGAGTCGGGGTTTTAGGGTGTAACAATCAACACATAATATAAAAAGATAAGGAGAGGGCGGGTTGCCTGTCTAATGTCCTTGTAGGATAAAATTTTTCTGTAGGGTATCCATTGATTAATATGGAGAAAGAGGCGGATGTGATGCAGTTCATAATAGTGGTAATGAAACCCTTGTGAAAACCCAAAGCTAAGAGCGTATTTTGAATGAATCCCCATTCCAACCTTTCATGGGCTTATTTCATGTCCATTTTACGCCTACAAACGTTGTTTTTCTACTTTTAATTCTCTTTATATGATGAAAGACTTCAAAAGTTGTGATTGTATTATTGGTTAAGAGTCTTTTCTCCACGAAAGCACTTTCATTCTCGTTGATAATTTGGAGAAATAACTTCTTAATTTTGTTAGCAATAATTTTTGTTGCAATCTTCGTGATCACATTACATAAAGATATAGGTATGAAGTGCCCGAGAACAATAGATTTATTTTTCTTAGGAATCAAACAGATATCGGTTTAGTTGAGATTTTTGGGTTACCATTATAATTTAGGATGTTAAGGATAATTATAGTAATATCCTCACCTATCATATTCTAGAAAGATTGGTAGAACATGGCATGGACATGCAACAACCATTCCTTTAAGACAAGATATTTGACTATTCACATTAATATCCTACACAACTAACAATTAAGCTGACTTAACAAAACAATTATAAATTTAATCTTACTTATCAATTTTTGTTATTCATATGATTTCGCTTATAATTTAGTATTTTAATTTATCTATTTATTTTTGTAATGAATGACTAAATGTGTTATTAATATATTATGTATTTGAGAAAACAAATTATCACTAAAATGACAGTAATATCCCTATTTAATTTTTTGCTACATATTATTTTTATTTTAATATTTTATTTGTTGAAAAACTTTGCATATTTTTATGGTTTAATATATATTTTATCTTGTATGTTAATTTTGGGATTATTTAGTCATCTAATTTTAAAAAGATTTATATTAATTTTTTAATTTTTTAAAATGTATCATATTAATCATTTGTTGTCTAATTATCAATGAATTTAACAATTAATTTTTGAATTTTTTTGTTAATTGGATAAAAAAAGACTAACATAACATATTTTGAAAATGTAATGATTAATATAGATATTTTCTTTTATGTTAAATGACTAAAATAAGAAGAAAAAATATTAAGCATATTTTCATTTATTCTAAAACATAATAAATAATCATTTATCAACTTTCTTTTCTACTTTGTTTTTATATTATTGTTGGATTTGAAAGATGCCGTTCATAAAATGAGACAAATATATTAGTCAATTAGTTCGTCGTTTTATATTTTTTATTAAGGAAAATAAAGATAATTGTAGTATATTAATTATAATTTATTATAAAAATATATAAAGAACAAGTTGTGACTAAAAAATAAAATTAGTATTTTTTTTCATATCATCAACACAAAAGATATAATATTTATAACATATACTAAATTTAATTTTGATTTATTATAATTTTGATCTCTTATTTAACCTTATTTATAAAATTAATTATATTATTTTAAACTTAGCAATTTTATTCTTTTCTCTCACATGTTTGCACTTAAAATTAATAAGCATTTTATAATGACAAATCATAATATAAAACCCTTTGTGAAATATAAAGATGAAACATAAATTATATATCATTAAAAATGAATATGTATTACAAAAATATGAAAAAGATTGAAAAATTGTTTGGATTTAAAATAAAGAGAATAGTTTTATGAATAAAATAAAATAGGTAAGAAAACTTTTTGTTAAGTCAATAACTTTTATACTTCAAATTTTCAACATTTTTTTATTCCGAAATGAATCATTTAAAATTTATTGGAGCAAAAAATTTATGCGTAGAATAAAATAGGTGTGTAATTGGTTCAGTTTGGACTGATTTTTTAATTAAAAAAAGTCCGACCCGATAATATCTTCATCTCAGTTTGGTTTAGTTTGGATTTTAATATTTTTCAAAAATGGATTCGAACCAAACTAACCGGTTTGGTTTGGTTTGGTTTGATTCAGCGGATCGATTTACAATATTTTTATTCAAACATTATATTCATCGGTGTATTCTTCACTATTGTTTTTTTCGGCGCATTTTATGCTATTATTTTTTAAAATAATACATTTCATGTAATTTATTTTATGCTCTACTTTTTCAAACAAACTACAAGTTTCTCTAATCCATACAAAATAGTGACATGATTTCTATTGCGTCATGAAATAAGTCCACTATCATAAAAGTTGAAATTTAGTATCAAAAGGTTGGGAAGGAATTTGAAAGCTTAACAAATAGAATACAACAAAACACACATCAATTAACATGCTTCACACCTCAAACACGTATTTTGTAGTAAGATTAGAAGAAATTTTGTTGAAGAAGAAGAAGAAACAAAAAAGAAAAAAGAAAAGAAAAACTAACTAAGAGAACATAAACACAAAGAAGGCGACCATAACATATTAAAATGACAATAGAGAGTGAAACATTTGTGGCGGGCAACGAGCGTAGCAGTTCAGTGAAAGTAAGTTTGACTTCTAGTTTCTACTTTCTATGTTTTTGAGTTTGGTTCCAGATGTGTGTTTTGCTGAAAGGAATGGTTGTAAAGAAAGATGGAGAACGCTTGGACTGATACAAGATTTAGGCTTAATGATGGGTGAAATAAAAGATTTAGAATATAATTATATCAGTGGTTCGATTCATCGGTTTGGCAGTTTTAAAAACTAAAACCGAGAGCCCAATCAAACCACATCGGTTTCTATTAGTTCAGTTTGATTTTAGAATAAAACCATAACCAATCGATTTTATTTCTATTTGATTTGGTGTAAATTGTCAGTTTAATTTATTTTTTATAATCCGCTTACATCGCTAAAATCAAAATTTGTTTCTCACTAAACAATGAGTTATATTTAGTTTTTTTAATCTTATTTATAAAAATGAGAGTAACTATAATATAATAATTATAATTTATTTTAAATAATCATACAGTGAAAAAATATTTGTGACTAAAATATTAGTTCAAATTAATAATTTTTTAATATTGTCAAAGTAAAATTAAGAACAACAATCATACACTTAGTATAATTTTTATACTTCAATTAATAATTTTTATATGGTATTTTAGACATTTAGCTACATTTTTCTTTCTTATTTTATTCAAAACAGTTATATTCTTTCCTCTTTTCTAATTTATTTAAAACACTTATATTCTTTCCTCTTTTAAAGACTCTTTCAACTTTTAAATACTGAAAAGAAAAATAATTATGGGTAAAATTTTTGGTGGGTAAAAGTCCTTCTGATTTTTTTTAGGGAATTTTTTAATTCACCTTTTATATTTTTTAGCCACCACGCAAAAGGATATAAACGTTTCTAGATTTTGAAGATGCATCTCCAGACATACCAAATTCTAATTGAACGTTAAAATATTTCAGAGATGCATCTCCGTAAAATTTTAAAACACATACTATGCATCACACTCAAAAGCCATTATACAAGTGTATTGTATCGGAGATGCATCTCCGTGAATTCTACGGAGATACATCTCCGTAACGTATCAGAAAAGAATTCTTCATGTTATATTTTGTTTACGTGTATTCAGATGTAGATTTAAACCATACAATCGAAATGCAAAAAATGGCGTACATAAATCCAGATGGTCCAAAAACGTCATATAAATAAAAGACCAATAAATGTCAAAAAAAAGTCGAGAACAATGATAAAGTAGTATGATGTCAAAATAAAATAAAATCTATATTACTACTACTATATACTAATGCACTACTGTATATTTCTGACTACATCTCCCTTGCCTCCTCTACCTCCTCAGCCATAAATCCCTCCATCCTCCAGTGTTGTCTCCGATACATCAATGCCCCTTGTGCCTCCATCATGATGGCATCTAGGACCTGCCTCACATCAGACTCATCAGAGAAGATACTCGTATCAATGTCTGCGTGCGAATCTCCACTATGCAACGACATATAGGAAATACATCCTAAACATGATCTAATTCTGCCTGATCCTCATATAGTATCTCTTGATAAGCCGACCTTGGCGGATCTCCTGGAACAAAATGCACCACATATGGACGTGACACCCTGAAGAACCATCTTATATACTCGTCGACGTAGATATAATTTCTCATAACTATGCTACTCAATGCCTCCTCTAGTACCAGATGACTCTCATAATCATCAAACATGTCATCTATCTGTCTACGTGTCAAAGCAGGAGGAACATAGACAACAGGGTGTTTGGGAATGGTCTGAGTATAGTTTAACTACAACATGACATGCTCAGATAGATGAGGAGCAGTGAGACATGATCTGTAGGTCAACCATCCTGAGTATATCACTGTCTCTCCAAATAGCCACGTCTCACGGTGATCAATATAGATGTTGAAGTGCATGTCCTCGGCAACCAAACTGTCAAGATACACCATGAAAGGCTCAATTACCTGGTTCCCTCTAAGCAGGGCATAAGAAGCAATACGGGGTAGCGTTTGAGGATCTAAGCCTAAAATGAAAATCTTGAAACACACAAATTATCAGTAATGGCTTTGCAAAGATGAAATGGAATTGACAAAGAAACATTAAAAGACCAATAATTATTATCGTCAGTAGTGTGATGTTGCTTGTGACCTACTTTGTCTTCCACATACAACCCTCTCTTAACTTCGAGTATAGGTAGACCAAACAAGCGGTCCCCTAGTTGTACTTATGGATCCAATCGAAATCCTCGAAGTATCGTAGGTAGACGACATTTGTATAAGTGGCACTCTTGTCCATAAAAATTGCAGTGCCAACCAAATATAACATATATGCTCTCATAGCATACAACCTATAGAGTTCCACCTGCTCGTCATCACCTATAGCCTGCTGTGCTCTCAGGATATCTGTCGTATATATCTTTTTCAGGTATTCAGACCTAGCATGAGCACCCTTGTTTCTAGCAAACTCCTCATTCGCCTTCGTTGGGTCAGCCCACATATAATCTACCATAATCTCGAGTGCCTCGTCTTTGGTAACCCTCCCATGATTTAGAAGTCTCTCCCTAATCGGAAGATGTAGCAAACACGAGACATTGTCGAGTGTGATATATATCTCACCAAACGGGAGATGAAATGATGAGGTCTTCAAGAAGCCATCTCTCCACCAATGCATTAAACATATAGTGGTTGACTGTAGTATAATCGGTTATGCACAAGTCCTTCAGGACAGATAAGGACAAAAGTACCTGAAACCATTCCTCATTCGGTTGAGGCAAGCTAGTAATCTTCCGCCTATAGTTAATAAACTTCTACGAATCTCGTTCCTGAAAAAATAAAAATCAATGTCAAAAATTTATCAATTAAACATAACATAAATAAAAAAGAATGAATCCAACTAATGCTACCTCTCATTCTCATATATGTCTGGCAATATGGTCTGGGTACAGAGGCTGTAATGACAAATCTACATGGCCTCCTCTAAATTCCTTTAGCTCAACATCCATAGTAGGGTCACCCTATGGAGGTGGCACTGGATCAACAACTTCAGCAGTAGGAGGTAACCTTTAAAAAAGGCAAGTTCACTGTCGCAACTGCAAAAACACCCGGCAGAAAAACAGAAGAGTCGCCACTGTTTGTTATTTATCCCAAAGAGAGGGAAATGAAACGATCAGAGGAAACCTACGAAAAAGGGAAAGCCAAGGTCATCGTAACCAAATCTTGGGTTCGGGAGTCGGTTACGCAAGGGGAAGGTATTAGCACCCCTCATGTCCGTTGTACTCAACGGGATCCACACTTGTTGTCTAATCAAAGGGTGTGTTTATTTATCTAAGCTACAGGCTCACAGGACAGAAGAAAAGAAAAGAAAAGAGACTCGATAGAGCATCGACGCTCAATGCCTACGTATTCCCTCGTGCAATGGGAAAGTCAGAGTCAACGAAGTTCGAAAAACTACAGGTGAAGGTGGGGAAGGTTGCTCGCCAAGACATCGTTGTCTTGTACCTACGTATCCTCATCTGGTATAGGAAATCAGAGCAAACGTAGTTCGGGCTAACACGACCACAGATCGGTTCAAGTGTTTTAATCGAGTAGGGTTAAACCTCCGTTTTAGCAGTTAGGGATGATGTCTGTTTGCGGTAGAACCATGGTTTTCAATTAATCTCGAAGGATAAAAAGGTTTGAGTTTTGTTTGTGCTTTTTAGTGAAGTGAGTTAGTTTGATTTGTGATTCACGTTGCACTAAAGATTATGACATAGGAACGAATGCGTTGCATATCGCTCCCAAACGGGACGTACACTAAACACTCTAGACAAGCGAGAGGAGACCCCTCACTTATCATTTCCCATGTGCTTAAGACTCGTAGCGTACGACGTTCATCGTATTTATTATATGAGTTAGAATGTGTTTTGAGATGAGAAGAGAGACGTACAGAAGGTCTAAGGGAAACTCGGCCTTAACGTTGTCATGCAAAATGGACCTAAAGTCGGGATTGAAAGGGGAATTTATCCTAATGTTAGCATGCTTGGATTGAACACCTAATGTTTCCCCTACTCCCAAAGGGACTAGGGATCCTAAGGGAACATGGCAAAGAAAACCAAGAGAACACAAGGTAAATCAATCACAAGCAGAAAGAAATGAAAGGGATGCAAACATGAAATGCAAACACAAATGAAAATTGGGAGGAAAAATGGTGTGGGACAGAAGCCACCACAAGCACATCTCAACCAAGCAATGCAAGCAAAGGAAACAATGCAAATGATCATCAATTTGAACCACATCCATAAGCATGCATTCAAGTGGAAATCGAACACGCGTGTCGAAGAAATCATGATTAAAAAATCAAGAATAGAAACACATATCCAAAACATCTCACTCCAAATGCATCATATCGATTCATGAAGATTCAAAGTGAGAGAGCACCAAAACAACCTTGAAAAACAGCAAAACATGCCTGCTGGCACAGTGTTAATCGGTTAACACCAGGGGTTAATCGATTAACCATTAAAAAATATTTCAAAATTTGAATATTCGCATTGGTTAATCGATTAACCAGTTTGCATTGCAGCTGGTTAATCGATTAACATTGTACCAGCAACAGAAAACAGCAGCTCAAAAGCACTTTTCAGCAATTAATCACTTCTCCAATAGTCCAGATGATCATATAATCAATTATGCACGAAATTAAACCAGAAAACAGTGATCCAATCAACATGCAAACACATCAAAACAGCAAGATCACCAATCATATGGATCAAATCAACCAAAAGTCAATAAAAAATGAAGATCCACATCGAATATGCAAAATAAGCTCAAAATAGCATCGGATCTAGAATTCCAACCTACAAAGTGGAGAATTGCTTTGGTAATTGTTGATTCAACTTTAATTGAACAGATCCAAGCTAGAAATTTGGAATTCCTTCAAGATCCAAGTCAGTTATTGTAGTAGGAATGATGATCCACCAAAATGAAGCAAGAATTATCCAAATAAGCTCCTCTAGATCAACTTCAAAATTCAAATCCACAATAGCACAAAATTTGAATGGAGAATTGGAGATGATATGGATGAAGGATGAAGGCTTTAGCTATAGAATTCAATGATTCCAATGGAGAATCAAAGAATTCAAGGTGAGAGCTCTAATGGAGTTTGAGAGTGAAAAAGTTGAGAGAGAAATTGAGAGAATGAGAGTGAATTCTAAAAATGAAATGGAATTATGAGGATTGTGTGTGTGAGGTTTGGAGCAAATCATTTAAATATGCTCTTGGTTAGGATCCAAATGTGGTTTTGAGTGTGGTTTATGAAAATTAGTTTGGGATTAGGAATGGGAAATTGGAGGAAACTTGAATTAATTTGAAAGTTAATCAAAATTCAAAGTGGTTCTAGATCCTTCTTCTGGTGTAAAATCAAATCCTCAAATGATCAAAATGGACCCCAAAGTGGCTGCCTTTGAAAATTCACGTGCAGAGCTGAAATTGCCTTGGTTAATCGATTAACCATATGGGTTAATCGATTAACACCTTTAAAAATTCAAATTTGACCTGATTATGACTTGGTTAATCGGTTAACGATTTGGATAATCGATTAACACCTTGAAATTTTGAATTTTGGCGCCTTTTGGAGGGATATTTGTCTGTTTTCATCTGTTTTGAGCCTTGTTCAGCCTCTGAAACTTGCTCTTGAATACTATAACTGTGAGAATGCTTGAAATAGCCTGAGTGTTGTCTTTTGCTCTGAAAATACCCTGTAAAATAAAATCGACCGCTCGATTGTCCGGCAAAATAAATGCCGAAGCTCCTGATGCTTGTTGTTCAGTATCTTGCACTAAAAGAGTCCTGAGCCACATAAAAACCTTGATCCCACGCCTCAAGAACAGATGCTATGATATGCGGAAATGAAAAAATGCAAAGAAACAAAAGCCAGTTAAGGTTAAATCAGAAGGGCAAATTTTGGGGTGCTACAGCTGCCCCTATTCAATCGACTTGGACCTGAAGGGATGAAGGGCATCAACTTTTAAACATTCAAGGTAGAAGGCGATTGAATACCAAAAGAACCAGGAAATTTGCAACCTGCGGCGATGCAAAACAGTGAATACCAACCAAAAGTTGGAATATGACACGCTGAAGATAACAATCCAACACAAAGCATCAACCAAAGGATACCAACCAAGAGTTGGGATAACAAACCAAGGATACCAACCAAGAGTTGGGATACAACCAAAGATACCAACCAAGAGTTGGGATACAACCAAGGATACCAACCAAGAGTTGGAATACAAACCAAAGATATCAACCAAGAGTTGGGATAAAGGTCAAAGAATACCCACCAAACCGTACAAGAAGTAACTCAACGACTTCACGACTTGAAGAGGACTCCTCTGGGGAAAGAGTAGACTAACAAGACAACTCTGTACAGGATAGACATCCACCAAAAGATAATAGTCGAAGTGTACCATCCAAAATATGGGATAAGGTTTACTCTCCAGGGATAAAAACCAAACACTACCAACCAAGAGTTGGAATCGCCACAACACTGACCGAAGGTGAAATGGCGGGGTTACTTAACTAGGGGATATACTGACCAAAAGTCTGAACACGACGAATGTGATAACCACAAGCTACCAACCGAAAATTGGGACCACCGCAATACCGAACAAAGTTGAACCCGAGCTATCAACCAAAAGTTGAAATCACCAGATGAGACGAAACCAACCACAAGCTACCAACCAAAAGTTGGAACCACTTCCAATGCACAAGGAATAATCTCCACCCAAAAGCTAAAGAACAAGGTTACTAACCAAAATTTAGAATCACCTGGACACCGACAAAAGGCGAACTCTGCGGGAAACAGTATCAACCAAAAGTTGGAAACTACCAAATGGAATCATCCATCCACAATCAAGACTACCAACCAAAAGTTGGAATTGTCAACCGAACACAAAGACTACCAACCAAAAGTTGGGATCATCAACAAGACAAAGATTACCAACCAAAAGTTGGAATCAAACCAAGCTACCAACCAAAAGTTGGAATCAAACGATACCAAAGGATTACCAACCAAAAGTTGGGATAACGTCATAAACCGAAGATCACCAACCAAAAGTTGGAATAAAACCAACAACACCCCGCCAACAAAAAGTTGGAATCAAACCAATCTGATAAGTCACAAATTACCAACCAAAAGTTGGAATAACGGCTCCGCCGAGGAATAGAGGAGGATTACCAACCAAAAGTTGGAATAAACATACCACCGCTACTAACCAAAAGTTAGAATCGTCGGGGATGCTGAACGAAGCTGACTCCACCGTAGAAGACTACCAACCAAAAGTTGGGATGATCATCCGAAACTACCAACCAAAAGTTGGAATAAAAGGCTACTAACCAAAAGTTAGGATCACCAGAAACGCTAAACGAGATCGAACTGACCATAACAAAGGTTACCAACCAAAAGTTGAAATATCCGACTTTGCTGAAGAAAACGAGATTACCAACCAAAAGTTAGAATAACATCCAAACCCCAATAGGTCACCAACCAAAAGTTGGAATGAAGCTAAGACTACCAACCAAAAGTTGGAATAAAGACTCTGTGAAAGGGAACCAGAGATTACCAACCAAAAATTGGGATAAACCACCCTAGAATTACCAACCAAAAGTTGGAATACACACCCCAGAAGTACCAACCAAAAGTAACGAATACCATAATTCGGACTACACTGGTGAATACCAACCAAAAGCTGGGATAATGCACCCAAAATAAGTAAGCAACAAAATCAACCGACTCACAATTTGCAACAAAAATCTCGATAGGGAAAGAGAGGTTTAAACAAACGAATCTGCCGAGGAAAAGAACATCAGTTCACCAAACAACTCTGTTGGGGAAAAGAGACATCTGAACAACAGGCTCGTCCAGGGAATAAGGCGCTTCCAAGCGACTCGCCTGGGGAGAACGAAGACGTTTAACCAAACGACTCAGCTGAGGAAAGAAAGACGTTTAACCAAACAACTGGCTGGGAAGAATCCCAATAGCATGAACAACCCCAAAGATCCACCCCGATGGGGACAACACAAAAATCTCCTAAATCAAACAACTTCTGCTGGAAAAGATAACCGGCCTCCAAGGCAACAAACCTAGCCTATGCTTCAGATGCATATGTTTGACAATGGCGTAATGCTCCATATAACATGGAAATGCTACGCATTTGGGAGGATGCTGTGCAAAATGCAAATGCAAAAGAACCACTCCAACAAAATAAATGCTAGAGAGAATATACCAACTCCGTCGGGAAAAGATATCACGTGCCAAGTACGATTGGACTTATGCTGGGGAAAAACAAGCCTTGGATGGCTTCCTGGAAAATAACTTTCCTGGGTAGTACTACTCTTTCAAGAACAAAAATCCACTCCGCTGGGGATCAAATCACATTCTGCTGAGGAAAGCGCCCTACAACTCTTCTAGGGAACGAACAACTCGGCTGGGGAAACGAATCCACTCTATTGGGGAACCTGACCCTGAACAACTCTCCTTGAAAACTTTAACCTGCTAGGGAAAACACCAGAACTCCATCCAGTGGGGAATCAAGAACAGTATTGAAAGCTCCACCCTGCTTGGAAAGAAACCTGCCCTGCTCGAGACGTACAGGTAACAACCTGCCATGCTGGGGAATATCATATACTTCTACTCTGCTCTACCGAGGAATAGGTCATGCTTCTATCGAAACACTTGCTCTATCGAGGGACTCAACACTGAACTCTGCTCGAGGAAGAAAATCCTGAGTACCAATATTACTGGAAAGACACCAGAACATCAACTCCATTGGGAAAAGGGCGTCAAAGACGTTGCCTTTGCTGGAGAATAATACTGGATTACCAACTACCCTGCCGCCGAGGGAATATCCTTCCACCTTTCTTTGCTGGGAGTATGCTGAGAACAAATCCACCCTCGTAGGGAGACAAAGCTTTCTTCTGCTGGAGATACACTACACACTCTTGCTGGTGACAACACTTATGACTGGGCATGATTGTGCCCGGTACGGTTGGGCTTTTCGTTTTGTGTGGAAGGTCAGGTACAACCGATACTGGGAAATGCTTTGTCTAAATACAGGTCTGAAAATATGGGGACGAACAGTTCCTTCATTTTCAATTTTGCCCCAGCCTGTGGGATCTCTTATAAAAAAAACTTCCTCATGAGGAGACTTGAAATCTCTGTACCCTTATGGTTTGATATGAACTGCCTTAGCATTTTGAACTTTGAAGAGGCGCTTCAAGTTAATTACCTTCTAGATAAGGATAGCTTATGTGCTCTTAGGGTGGCCTACCCCAGCCTTGCAATGACTTTGCCTCCGATTAACTGATTTATGGAGCAGTACCCCTGGCTGACTTCGAGAGATTTATCAAATCTCAACCCGATTGCCCTCTGATTAACTGACCTTCGAATGACTGACTCCCATGATATGACCATTTGATATAGCTTGCCCCGGTTCAACGGAGTATTCAGTCGTTCTTCATGCTATCATGATCAAACTTTCCACTGTGGAAACTTTCCTGATGTCAAGTGCTTACTCGCAAGTAAAACTAATTGTTCTGCACAAAAGATATACTAATGCAATGCATATGACAGTTTTGAAATCCAAGTCTGTTCACTGGAAAGAGTTGTGACATATAATGAACGAATCACTTAGCAGAATGTCAACATTAATACCAACATGGTAAGAGGAATCCTAGGAGTCAGTTTCGACGCGATCTTTACCGAAGTATGCTTTCGAAACAACCCTGCTTCAATTAGGACTTTTGAGGGTTGTAACATGGTTAAGTTCACGGTTTGAAAGAAAGGATATAAGGCTCAAAGTTCTATTTAACCCACTCATTCTCCTTGATATTCTCCAATCCTATATTCATCTAGTTCCATACAAGCGTTCACCTCTCAAAGGTTGAATGACAGGAGTGATGGTTCAGGAAACCATAAGTTTTTGGAGTGACAGTCACTCACCTTTTTTCTTTTGTGCCTGGAGTCACACAAATTGTTTTTCTCGAGGATTTTTATTTTGTAATCCTTTTCGCTTTTCTGCTTTTCGTTCTTTCCCTAATTTTTGCCTGGACTAATTCTTTTGAATTTTCTATTTTGAAGTCCAGCGGGATACTCTAATTTTTTCCTAAGTCGCTTGTTTTCAAGATTCGACTTAGAGAGCTTCTTCTTTTGATTCTTTTCTTTTTCCTTTTTTTTTGAAACAGGTCGTGTAACAATGGTTGTCTTGATTTCTCCGAAAGGGTTATGACCGTCTCACTCCTGATTGGAGAGGTTTAACCACCGAGATTTTTTAGGCACGACCTATAAAGGTGTGACTCATCCTCGAACGGGAACACTCCTTTTGCGATTTGGATGCTTGGTCAAAATAATTGACACCTACCCTACCCCGGGTTAAGATTGAGGGTTTTTCCGTTTTTCAGAAAGAAACTCCTACTACTAGGCTCAAAGGGGTTTACAAGAGATTATTATCCTTATATCTCCGGTGTTTAGGAATTTGAAATAATGCATGTACATCATCAACAGATTTTATTCAAAAGCATACAATCAGAAGTTTGCACGTATTTCAATTTCGTCATCCTCCATCGGATTCCGCTTAACCAAGCATTTGACATTAATAAAAACATTGAGTAAACATGAATGGATTTAATCAAAAACCTGCATATTGATTTTGTTATCATTATCAATTGAAAACAACAAGTTTTACAAATAAATTTGCACTTAAACAGAAAAGAAACTACAAATGCAAAGAAATGACATGATAAAACAAAGATTGCCAGCTTCGTGGAACCGGGCTTTCAAATCTTGACTTGCTGCTGAATCAGCCACCTTCAGAATTGCTCGTCGAAGTCAATCTGACAGTCTTCCGAACCTCTGCCATTGGTAAATTCTTCCACAACATTAACCGCTGAAACCACATGGCTGGATGAAGGAAGATTGATGATCTGGATATATTGGAATCCAGCAGAGTCTGAATCTTGCTTTTAAGAACCTTACAATCCTCGGTTGAATGCCCCTGTGCCCCAGCATGGTACTCACAATGGGCGTTGACATTAAAACCTAGCGGATATGGAGGAATCTCTGGATTAATCATTTTTGGCACTATCAAACAACCTCTGATCAGATCTGGCAACATCTGACTATATGACATCGGCAACCGAGTGAAATGCCTCTTTGGCTTCTTTGGTCTTTGCCGGGCGTGCTGATGTGGCTGATAACGGTATGACCGGTGACTCTGGAGGGGAGATGATATCTGATTCAAAGACCCAAAAGATTGAGGGCTCTGAACAGTTGACATATCTGGAGACTGAGTCTAAGGTATCAGGGACTCCCTTTGTTCAGGTACTTTCATCCTCAGGCTTGGCTTACGAACAGGCAACAACTGTGGGCATGGAGATTCTGAGATTACAGATTTCAAGACATACTCCTGACCTGATGTAGCTTCAGGGGAGAGAATAGGAACATCCACCTCTTTTGCCATGAATGGGATAAGTCCACCTGGTAGGCTCACGCCGCCCAGCGTAAATTCAACTGCCTTTAAATCAATTAAGTCCTGAACTTTATGCTTAAAAGCTTTGCACTTCTCGACATTATGCCCAGGTGCCTCATAATGGAAATCACAATGGGCCTTTGCATCATAGCCTGGTGGTAGCTTACCAGTAAACGGAGACAGAGTCCGAAGTTCAACTAATTGAAATTGAAGCAAGAGTTGCAACAACTAAGCATAAGTCATAGGGATCTGGTCGAAGATTCTGTCGGGCTGCTTCGGCCTCTGAATGCAACTCCTACTCTTAAGATTTCCTTGGGAAACAGGAGGTAGCGGCTGACGGGGAAGTTCTGGAACCCCTGGTTGTGCAGAAGATCTTTGAGGCGTATCACGCCTTGGGAGAGGTTCCACAGACAAAGGTGGAATAAGCATTTCTGCTGCAGCTTCAGGCACCTGATCGCCCTCCTTTATTAGCATATATCTTATCACTTATGTGATCAGGCTCATCTGAGTCTTCAGTTGATGAACCTCTTCCTTAAGCATCTTCTGATCCAGGCCCAAGGCTTGCATGCCCACCATGAATTGTTCCATCTGGCTTCGGACTTCCCTCAACTCTGCCCGAATCTGATCCATTACTCTTCGCTGATTCCCTCGAGTTGGGTGGAAACTAAACTCCTCAATCCTATTGCTGAAGAAAACCAAGCAGAGATAAGAACACGAGGCCACTGAGAACCACCTGCGATGCAAATGAGAATGCAGGATGCAAAATGCAAACATGTCTATGTATTCATAGGGAGATCTCCCCCTTGATTCCAGTTTCAATAAACAAGAACAGCAGGGATGGATACGAGCACCATAATAATCTTCTCCTATATCAGGTAAAATCCTTCCTGAAGGTTGCAAGGACGCCAGGATCAGCCATGGAAATCAGACCAAATAAAGGTCCCAACTCAGATGCCAAGAAACTTGTATACCACAATCCTCTTTCTGGCAACTTCCATCTCTACAGAAAACCAATACCAGAATCAAGGGAAAGACGAGAACCTTTCGAACACATAGACATGCAATGCTAAATGCAGGATGATTATGCAGATGCAAACATGGGATCAAGGTATCCAATGCTCAAACTTGTTGTTGTGTCGTTGAATGAATACAACCATAGCTCCGAGCTAATCAAAACACTAAGATAATACAAAACTGGAGTACTCAGGACAAAAATTCCACACTGACGAGAAAATCGGGTTGGTTGGAGTTCAATTTTCCTGCAAAACCCATCCCCTCTCACATGTGGGTTCTAGTCTTGGAAAGTACGACATCCTATGCAGGTCATCAACGTCACCGACTTTCGAGAAACGATGATACGTTCACCATTTCGGGTTTGGCATTATAGTCTAACGAAGCGGCCTCACTTAGCTGACTTCCCAATGAACGGTCTCTAGAGTCATTAGTCTTTCTAAGTTGATACTCCCTCAACTGCACCAGACGCGCATGATAGAATATCTCCAAAGAAAAACCTCGTCTGGACGTGAATTTCGCATGAGCTATTGCGTGGCCAAACGCCACACAAGCTCCCGCTACTCTCCACACTAATCCTATGTGTATACTCAAGCCTGGGTATTGGGCTTATCTCTCAACGGAACAACCCACCCCACAACACAACAGCAGCATAATATGATTAAAAAAATGCAAATGCAATAATATACAACAGATAATGTACAAAAGTAAACACCCAAAGACGCACAACAGACAAGCGTTAGGATTAACTCGCATAGGGAACCATCGCAGTCCCCAGCTGTCGCAACTGCGAAAACACCCGGCGAAAAAATAGAAGAGTCGCCATTGTTCATTATTTATCCCAAAGATAAGGAAAGGAAACAATCAGAGAAAACCTACGAAAAAGGGAAAGACAAGGTCATCGCAACCAAATCTTGGGTTCGGGAGTCGGTTACGCAAGGGGAAGGTATTAACACCCCTCACGTCCGTTGTACTCAAAGGGTTCCACGCTTGTTGTCTAATCAAAGGGTGTGTTTATTTATCTAAGCTACAGGCTCACAGGACAGAAGAAAAGAAAAGAAAAGAGACTCGATAGGGCATCGACGCTCAATGCCTACGTATTCCCTCGTGCAATGGGAAAGTCAGAGTCAACGTAGTTCAGAAAACTACGGGTGAAGGTGGGGAAGGTTGCTCGCCAAGACATCGTCGTCTTGTGCCTACGTATCCTCGTCTGGTACGAGAAATCAGAGCAAACATAGTTCGGGCTGACACGACCACAAATCGGTTCAAGTGTTTTAATCGAGTAGGTTTAAACCTCCTTTCTAGCAATTAGGGACGATGCCTGTTTGCAGTAGAACCAAGAGTTAACAACACTCTTTTTCTAAAAATGGTTTTCAATTAATCCTGAAGGATAAAAAGGTTTGAGTTTTTGTTTGTGTTTTTTAGTGAAGTGAGTTAGTTTGATTTGTGATTCACGTTGCACTAAAGACTATGACATAGGAATGAATGCGTCGCATATCACCCCCAAACGGGACGTATACTAAACACTCTAGACAAGCGAGAGAAGACCTCTCACTCATCATTTCCCATGTGCTTAAGGCTCATAGCATACGACATTCATCGTATTTATTAGATGAGTTAGAATGTGTTTTGAGATGAGAAGAGAGACGCGCAGAAGGTCTAAGGGAAACTCGGCCCTAAAATTGTCATGCAAAATGGACCTAAAGTCGGGATTGAAAGGGGAATCTACCCTAATGTTAGTATGCTTTAATTGAACACCTAATGTTTCCCCTACTCCCAAAGGGACTAGGGATCCTAAGGGAACATGGCAAAGAAAACCAAGAGAACACAAGGTAAATCAATCACAAGTAGAAAGAAATGAAAGGGATGCAAACATGAAATGCAAACACAAATGAAAAGTGGGAGGAAAAAAGGTGTGGGACAACAGCCACCACAAGCACATCTTAACCAAGCAATGCAAGCAAAGGAAACAATGCAAATGATCATCACTTTGAACCACATCCATAAGCATGCATTCAAGTAGAAATCGAACACGCGTGTCAAAGAAATCATGATTAAACAATCAAGAACAACAACACATATCTAAAACATCTCACTCCAAATGCATCATATTGATCCATGAAGATTCAAAGTGAGAGAGCACCAAAACAACCTTGAAAAACAGCAAAACAGGCCTGCTGGCACAGTGTTAATCAGTTAACACCAGGGGTTAATCGATTAACCATAAAAAAATATTTGAAAATTTGAATATTCGCACTGGTTAATCGATTAACCAGTTTGCAATGCAGCTGGTTAATCGATTAACATTGTACCAGCAGCACAAAACAGCAGCTCAAAAGCACTTTTCAGCAGTTAATCACTTCTCCAATAATCCAGATGATCATATAATCAATTATGCACAAAATTAAACCAGAAAACAGTGATTCAATCAACATGCAGACACATCAAAACAACAAGATCACCAATCATATGGATCAAATCAACCAAAAGTCAATAAAAAAATGAAGATCCACATCGAATATGCAAAATAAGCTCAAAATAGCATCAGATCTAGAATCCCAACCTACAAAGTGGAGAATTGCTTTGGTAATTGTTGATTCAACTTCAATTGAACAGATCCAAGCTAGAAATCTGGAATTCCTTCAAGATCCAAATCAATTCTTGTAGTAGGAATGATGATCCACCAAAATTAAGTAAGAATTATCCAAATAAGCTCCTCTAGATCAACTTCAAAATTCAAATCCACAATAGCACGAAATTTGAATGGAGAATTGGAGATGATATGGATGAAGGATGAAGGCTTTAGCTCTAGAATTCAATGATTTCAATGGAGAATCAAAGAATTCAAGGTGAGAGCTCTAATGGAGTTTGGGAGTGAAAAAGTTGAGAGAGAAATTGAGAGAATGAGAGTGAATTCTGAAAATGAAATGGAATTATGAGGATTGTGTGTGTGAGGTTTGGAGCAAATCATTTAAATATGCTCTTGGTTAGGATCCAAATGTGGTTTTGAGTGTGGTTTATGAAAATTGGTTTGGGATTAGAAATGAGAAATTGGAGAGAACTTGAATTAATTTGAAAGCTAATCAAAATTCAAAGTGGTTCTAGATCCTTCTTCTGGTGTAAAATCAAATCCTCAAATGATCAAAATGGACCCCAAAAGTGGCTGTCTTTGAAAATTCACGCGCAGAGTTGAAATTGCCTTGGTTAATCAGTTAACCATATGGGTTAATCGATTAACACCTTTAAAAATTCAAATTTGACCTGATTTTGACTTGGTTAATCGGTTAACCATTTGGTTAATCGATTAACACCTTGAAAATTTGAATTTTGGCGCCTTTTGGAGGGATATTTATCCGTTTTCATCTGTTCTGAGCCCTGTTCAGCCTCTGAAACTTGCTCTTGAATACTATAACTGTGAGAATGCTTGAGATAGCCCGAATGCTGCCTTTTGCTCTGAAAATACCCTGTAAAATAAAATCGACTGCTCAATCGTCAGACAAAATAAATGTCGAAGCTCCTGATGCTTGTTGTTCAGTCTCTTGCACTAAAAGAGTCCTGAGCCACAGAAAAACCTTGATCCCGTGCCTCAAGAACAAATGCTATGATATGCGGAAATGCAAAAATGTAAAGCAACAAAAGCCAGTTAAGGTTAAATCGAAAGGGAAAATTTTGAGGTGCTACATTCACTGCATATGTTTGGAGATTTTTATATGAGAGATACGAGTGATATAGATGTTAAGGATTGGTTTTAATAAAGACGAGTGAAAGAGATGTTAGAGTTTAATTTTGAGAGAGACGATTATTATGTATTAAAGCGAGAGATAATTTCTCTTATATGTAAATATGTAACACTTTTCACCATGTTTGATAATACGAACTGTGATTAAATGATTGCACCTTACACCACGGTTGATTATAAGAGTTGTGGTGATATATATATATATATATATATAAGGTCAAGTCCATTATGTCACGATAAATGAAAAATTCTTAGTGCTGAGATTCAAAGTCTTTCACTCTAGGTATATTTCACTACGGTTGTTAACTATGGCCGTAGTGAAATGTCTTTTAGTAAATAAATAAAAAAGTCCTCAAAAAAGAGTTATTACCACGGTTAACACAAAGACTGTTATGATATAATATTACGAAAGATTTATTTTGTAGTAGTGAAAGAAAGAAAGGCTACAAATACATATATAAAATTTTTAGGTCACTCTCATAAAAAAAAAGTGTTTTTTTTAAATTGAATTCAATATTTTAAGAGATTAGTATCCAGTTATCCACTGTTGTGTGAACATGAGAATATATTTAATTTTTTAAAAAATTATTTTCTTTATATTTTTTAACTTATTCAAAGTAATGGTTTTGTAATGTCTTAAAAATATTTCTCTTTTATTATATTATTTATTAAAGTGAAAATTAATAAATTGTAAGAACTTAATTGTATTTGTTGAAAATATAAAATAAGTTTAACCCAATTGTCTATTTGAATTTTTTCATTTAAATGTTTATTTAACTCTTTTTAGAAAATCAATATGAATATATTTAAATTATAATCCTTAAACATACATTTTTGTTAAAAAAATTTATATCATCACATATAAATTAAACTTCAACAGTTATTAATATAATTATAATAACTTAAAATGAGAATTACAATAATAGATATTTAACATGTTAATAAAACAACAATTAGTATTTTCTTGAACTAATATATTTGATTTTGACATGTGAATCAATCATAATCACTAAAATATATTTGACTTTATTTATAAGTAATTTTAAAACACAATTTTATTCAATTAATTATAACTTATTCACAATGTAAATCTTTTGCACCAATTGTCTAATAGAGTACAAATTAAACTCAACTCTTTCCTTGAAAGATTGTGAGAAGAAACTTGTGGATTCAAATTTTCCATTTGTGGGATAGCCCTAAGTAGACAAGTGGTGATGCATGGCACACCTCATTCTCCATTTGACAAATGGGTCGGTTGCCAATTTTTTATTCTTTCTCAAGGAACATAGATAGATTCTTGATTCAAATATTTCTAATAAAAAGAAATACGTAATTTCTGTTATTGTAATAAAAAAATTACATTAGACTAATAAAAAAAATTACATAAAAGGAAAAGAATGAATGATAGAAATGGAGGGTTATATGAGTTGAAGTGTTAGACCGTTTGAAGAATGATAATGACTTGATTTGATGTGGTCTCCTAATGACTTAGTAGTCTGTAGATTATTCAATAGTGGTCCTGGTTGCTTCTAAAGTGTGAATTCAAATAAGTCTGTGTTTAAATTTTAAATTTCACAATTATTATAGATTAAAAATTTATTATATTTTAATATTTTTAAAAAATTGATTTTGTAATTTTTTTTTAAATAGTAATTTTGATATTCAGTTTTTTCTTTAAACCTAGATGATGCTATATCACGGTCCATTGAGTAAATTACATTGATAAGTTTTTTGGTCCCAACTTTGATGGGAGTGCTAATGGCTGAACAAGACATACTATCGGACATGGCAAACGGGTAAAAGAAATAATAAAGTTGAAAATTCTAATTCTTCAAACACATAATTTCTTTCGAATTATAAGAAACATTAAAATATATTAAAAACTGATCTCACCTTATTAGAAAAAATCATTGACTTACCACGCGTCGTTGGATTGCAGTTTTTACCGGAGTTAGGGAGAAAGACGAGAGTGTACCTGCAAGGCACTCTGATACTTAATTGAGTACAGAATTAGAGTGGGAGAGCAAATACAGAGAAGTAGGTGTAGAGAATAGAATACTTGATCCTCTAGTGAAATAGGATATTTATAGAGAGACCCCAGCGTAGGGCCAACAATTACATTGCATTGGGGCAGACTGTCAGGGCCAATCCAAATAACTGTCAGGGCTTACGTGGCGTAGTGAAGAACAGGACATGGTCTTCGCCCTAGATCAACTGCCCCGTGATCTTCGGAAGGTGGGTAGTTGCCTGATGACATGTCCCCGAATAGGGGAGCACGTGGAGAACGTGAGAAAAGCGCGTGAGCCTCTCCCGTCAAGGGAGTCGTCTATCCGACATGGCAGTATTGAGCCTTATTGGGCCTTCCCAACGTAGTGTTGGGTTGGGCTTGCCCGACTGAGGGACAGGTCCAGGCCCAGTCCAGAACAGGAGCCCCCCAAGTCGTTACTCTGAGGCGGAGGAGTGATAACTTAAGGAAAAGCCCACGTCGGGGACAGGTAGAAAAGGCGGCTTTATGCCCAGAAGATGAAGTCGAGGGCCATGCTCATCGGAATATCATGTCAGGGAGGCGAAAAGATGACAGGGGCGCTAACGTTTTGGGCCCGAGGGAAAACGAAGAGGCACGGACAATCATGGTGCCACGTGTCGGGTACCCATTGCTCATCCTAGGGCGGCTAGTTATAGGGATGCTTGAGTGCCTATGGGAGCCTCGAGTCCCGTGTTAGGCTTATAAATAGCCCTGTCCTGCCCCATTTCTCACTTTTCATTCTCTCTGTTCTTGACGTTGCTTCCTTTCTCTCCCGTTTCTTCAAGTTCCGCGCAGTATCATCCGTCGTCAGTCGTCGTTCCGACCGCCGCCTCCGTCGTCTAGAATAACCACTCCAAGTAAGTTCTTTGATTTTTTGTTCTGTCTTTCCCCTTTTTCACCTTATTTTACTTATTTTTCGATGATCCCGCGGTGGGCATTATGAATGTCCCAGGAAGATCGCAGGGTTTTCCGATGAATACGTCGGGCAACCCTAGAAGAAAAAGTAGGGTTAGGATGAATGTCCCGGGGATAAGTGTTGAAGGTTCTGGGCAGGTAGGTTGACCATGGATGAATTCCCCGAGGACGTGTGTTGAAGCCCCCGGGCGTGTAGGATAGTCTTGATGATTACCCCGGGGATCCAGGAGGCTCTTTCGTGGGTGCGTTCTGGTTTAGACGCAGTTCCTCCTCTTGAGTTTTACGCGCCCGCTGGGGACCGACGCCGGGGACCGCGCTCCCATTTGTCAAGGTGCTAGAGGTTTTTCCCGTGGGAGTCTTCCCTCTTCGCCCTTTCACTTGATCTGCGGTGGAAGGGTGAATTTGATTCTAAACATCGAATTCACCAATTTCCTCTAATTTTCAGGTGTAAATGGCTGCTTGGGCCCAAGGAACTTTGAAATTGACGATGAGCCAGAATCTCCGATGGCGCTGCCTAGCAAGGAGCACATGAGATTCCCCAAGGATTGGGCTGGGGAAGAGCCCTTGCGTATCTCATCCCTTTTTGCTGAGGACGATTCTGATGATTTTGCCAACGTCGAGGATCGTGTCGAGGACTCCATCATTAACTAGCTGGCATACAGATCGCGGGTAACCCACCAGATATACTCGGCGTACAGAGGAATGAGATTCTCTATGTACGAGTTCGCCTTTTGGGAGGCGGGGCTACGCCTGCCCTTCACCGACTTTCAGCTGGGGGTCTTTGATTGGCTTCGGTTGTCGCCCTCACAGCTTCATCCCAATGCCATCGCGTTCGTGCGAGCGTACGAGATCATTTTCCAGTATCTTGGTGTCGGGGTCACTCTCTCGCTCTTCTTTCGCATCTTTCATCTCTAGAGGCAGACTATCGATGGTCGACACAGTTGTGTGTCTTTAAAGTAGCCTATGAGACTCTTTCGAGCATATATTAATTATATCCGACACTTTAAGGATCGGTGGTTGATAACACGAAATCATATAGATATTTTCATGCATAATTCAACTAAAGTCTAACCGTTTTCGATCCGATTTCGGGTTATTTCCGTGTATTTGTCTGATGTTTTTGCAGGTATTCAACGATCACGTCTAAACAAGGCCACATGAAGAAAAGAAGCAATCCCAGATGAAATATGGACGAAAAAGGAGTGAAAACACAGTGAAAAGCGCAACAGTCAGTTTTTGCTGATGTGACGACCGTCACAGATGCATGACGACCGTCACACCCTGTGACGACCGTCATGCAGGCAAAAACGCCCCACTCATATTACACGTCAAAAGAGCAGTTCCAATTCCCATTAAATGGTCCACTACTCCCTAAATTATCTGCCTCAAGGTCCATCATCCTCAGAGATAACCGTTGGGATTCCACTTCTATAAAAAGGGGAGCAGGGGACTTCAAAAAGGGAGCTGCATTCATACCACGAAGTGCTGCCAAATTTAATTTCCAGAGCAAATTTACTTTCCAGTTTTTATTTGTATCCATTTCTCCAGTTTTTATTTGTATTCCTTTCCTTTATTTCCCTTCCATTTCCTCATTTCCATTTCCGCTCTTCTGTAATACCTATTGCACTGTACGATCAATTTGGAACTAAAGATCAGAATCCTGCCAACATCTGTGGAGGATCTGCCCAAAGGCCAATTGGCATTATTTACAGGTTTTCATTTTGATCGACTTCTGTTTTAATTATAATGCAATTTATTATTTATTATTATTATTTATGTTTTATTCTTCCCAATTCCACGTCTAGCTAAACTTAGGCAATCGATATGTAGTGATAATTCGAATGGGATTTGATAACTTTTGTTTGAAAACTTTCTTTTCACAAAAGTAATTTATGGTCTAAGTGTTTAAAATTGATTCACGAAATAAACTTCGTCGCGAAAGCGAGAACTTATTTAAAAGTAGTTTTGCCACGAAAGTGGGAAACTAATTAAGATACGAACCAACAAGCAAAAGTTGCGGTAAGGTCAGATAGTAAACACTAGGCATTTGTTTTAATAACAGCGAAAGCACTTTAAAACGAATTAGAACTTAGAGATTTCCAAAAAATAGTTTTAACCCCGAACGGGATACGAAAGTGTACGTTTGGCCCTTAGGATTATGATTAGCGTCAATAACCATTGTGAGACGAGAGTCTTCAAATCTCCATTTTCTGCTTAAATAAACTGTGAAAACTATTTCATACACCAGTAACTTATCAAATCCCTGAAGAACACAATTACTACGTATCGATTCAATTAATTAAAATCTAAATAGTAATCTTAGTTCCCCCTTTTAGTGACAATCTTATTCCCTTAAAACATATTCTACCTAGCTAAACATAGTAACTCCCGAGAACACTAGTTTGATTACGAGTCCCTGTGGGATCGATATCTTTTATTACTACGCGATAGACTGTGCACTTGCAGTTAGTTGTATTAGACATAGAAAGTCGCGATCAAGTTTTTGGCGCCGTTGCTGGGGACCCGTTTAGTCAATAGTGTAACCTTCTGTTACGCCGTATAGACTAGGTAAACAATTTTCATTTTTCCTTTACTCGTGCTGTCGATTGTATGCCAAGTGATCGCCCACAAAGCGATATCTTGAAACCTTCAGTCGCAGAACTAGAACGCTTCTTACATCTAAGAAGCTGAATCATTGAGTACCAACTCAAACATAACATTCCCGATCCTCTCACTCCCATTCCCAAATCCGAAGAAGAATCAAACATGGCTGAAGGACCTCCAAACAAACCGCTGAAGGCATACGCTACACCATCTCAGATGGAGCCTAGAAGTAGCATTGCTGCCCCAGCTATTACCCGAAACGATTTTGAGCTGAAACCATCATTGCTGTCGGCTGTACAACAAAACCAATTCTCAGGAAACGCAACTGAGGATCCGAACGAACATCTAACGAAGTTTGTACAATACACAGACACAGTGAAAGCAAATGGAGTAACTCCAGACGCGATAAGACTGCGTCTTTTCCCATTCTCTCTTAGAAACAGAGCATGGACATGGTTACAATCGTTACCATCCAACTCCGTTACGACATGGGAGAAATTGAAGAACGTCTTCTTAGCGAGATATTTTCCACCAAGCAAAACTGCTATGCTTAGAGCTCAAATCAACGGATTTCGACAGAAAGATACTGAATCTCTCTACGAAGCATGGGAACGATTCAAAGACATGATGAGAACATGTCCTCACCACGGTCTAGAAGACTGGGTGACAATCCATACCTTCTATAATGGGCTTCTATACAATACTAGATTGACAATAGACGCTGCCGCAGGCGGTGCACTTATGGATAAGCCATATGATGAAGCCTATCAATTAATAGAAAACATGTCACAAAACCATTGCCAATGGGGAGGTGAACGCACTCCAAATGAGAAAACCTCAGCGAAAGGTGGGATGTACGAAATTAGCAGCCTTGAAAAGTTCAATGCTAAAGTAGATGCTCTAGCACAAAAGATCGATAGTCTGACCGTTAACCCCACTGCAACTGTCGCTGCAGTAACTCCAAATTGCGAGTTATGCGGAAGCACCACTCATAATGCACCCGAATGCCCATTGCTAGCCGGAATCCCGCCAGACCAGGTAAATTATGCCCAAGGCAATCCCTACGCAAATACCTACAACCCAGGTTGGCGAAATCATCCAAACTTTTCTTACAAAAGCGAAAATGCATTGCAAATGCCTACTGCTCCGCAAGGATATCAAAAACCAGCTGCTCAGAATGCACCTAGGAAATCAAACCTCGAATTGATGATGGAAAAGTTCATAGCTACTCAAGCTCAGACGAACAAAGAGTTCCTGAATCAAAACATACACACTAGTGAGCAAATTAAACAGTTGACAGGAAAAGTAGACGCTCTAGCCACCCACAACAAAATGTTAGAAACTCAGATATCACAAGTGGCTCAACAGCAAGCATCTGCTGCCGCACCTGCTGGCACATTTCCTGGACAACCCGAACAGAATCCCAAAGGCCAAGCAAATGCTGTGATACTAAGAAGTGGAAGAGAATTGGACGAACCGATCGATCCGAGGACCGAAAACTCAGCCATGCAACAAAAACCAACTGAACAAGCAGAGAAGGAATCTGAGTTAGAGAAGAGGGAGGACAACGAGAAGGAGGATACCGCGAGTGAAAAAACTCAAGCACCTCCAGCGCCATATAAACCACCTATTCCTTATCCGCAAAGACTAATAAACTCTAAAACTTCAGGACAGTTTAAGAAATTTGTAGAGCTCCTTAAACAGTTGAATATTACTATTCCTTTTACAGAAGCGATAACTCAAATGCCGTCATACGCCAAATTTCTCAAAGAGATCCTGTCGAATAAAAGAAAAATCGAGGATAATGAAACAGTTACACTTACTGCAGAGTGTAGCGCCATTATTCAGAACCGCATGCCTCATAAATTAAAAGACCCAGGTAGTTTCTCCATACCCTGCGTCATAGGAAAGTTCGTAATAGACAAAGCTCTATGCGATTTAGGAGCTAGTATCAGTGTTATGCCCTTATCTATATGCAAAAAGCTGAATATGGGAGACCTCAGGCCGACCAAAATGTCCGTACAATTAGCTGACAGATCAGTAAAATACCCCGTCGGAATACTGGAAAACGTTCCAGTACGCATAGGACAATTTTACATCCCAACCGACTTCATAATCATGGACATCAAGGAGGACACTGTAACCCCAATTATCCTAGGAAGACCATTCCTAGCTACAGCCGGAGCGATTATAGACGTGAAGAAAGGAAGGCTAACATTCGAAGTAGGAGAAGAAAAGATAGAGTTCATTCTCACCAAGTTCTTACAAGCACCAGCAATAGACGATACCTGCTATTTAGTAGACGAAATTGACGAATGCATAAGAGAACTTGAAAATGAAGAGACCACGTATTCAGAAATAATAAAGATTCAAATACCCGACATTTCTGAAGACGACAATTGGCATAAACCGTATAAAGACGCCAGCCTAAGCGAAAGCTTAGCACTGACACCAAACCATATGCCAGGTCCGAAGAACCCATCTTTAGAACTTAAAACACTACCCAAAAACCTCAGATATGAATTTCTAGACAATGAACTAAAAAGACCAGTGATAGTCAACGCCGACTTAGGACAACCAGAAACCGAAAAGTTATTAGAAGTCCTAAAGAAGTACCCCACCGTGTTAGGCTATAACATAAGCGATCTAAAAGGTATAAGCCCTTCGATCTGTATGCATCGAATTACAATAGAGGAAGACTCTAAAACCTCTCGAGAGCATCAGAGAAGACTAAACCCCATCCTGAGCACTGTAGTCAGAGATGAAGTAAAGAAATTACTAGATGCAGGAATCATCTATCCGATCTCCGATAGTGAATGGGTTAGCCCAGTTCATGTCGTACCAAAGAAAGGAGGAGTCACAGTAGTTAAAAACGAAAAAGGCGAATCGATAACAAAAAGAGTCGTGACTGGAAGTAGGATGTGTATTGATTATAGGAAGCTTAACAAGGCTACGCGCAAAGATCACTTCCCGCTACCCTTCATAGACCAAATGTTGGAAAGACTAGCCAAACACTCATATTTCTGCTATCTAGATGGTTACTCAGGATTCTTCCAAATTCCCATCCATCCTGATGACCAAGAAAAGACTACATTCACCTGTCCTTACGGTACTTTTGCTTACCGCCGAATGTCGTTCGGACTCTGTAACGCTCCAGCAACCTTCCAAAGATGCATGATGGCAATCTTTGCAGATTTCATAGACGACATTATGGAAGTGTTTATGGACGATTTCTCGGTATGTGGACAAAGTTTCGAAGGATGCTTACAAAACTTAGAAATGGTACTAGAACGTTGCGTAAAAGTAAACCTCGTCCTAAACTGGGAGAAATGCCATTTTATGGTCCGACAAGGAATAGTTGTAGGACACGTCATATCAGATAGAGGGATTGAGGTGGACAAAGCTAAAATAGAGATTATAAAAGATCTCCAACCTCCAAAATCCGTACGAGAAATACGGAGTTTTCTAGGACATGCCGGTTTCTACAAAAGATTTATAAAAGATTTCTCGAAAATCACAAAACCTTTGACCGGTCTGTTAATGAAAGATGTTGAGTTCGTCTTCGACGACGACTGTTTAAAAGCATTCGAAACATTGAAATCAGCCCTTATCACCGCACCAATCATGCAACCACCAGATTGGAGACTACCGTTCGAAATCATGTGCGACGCGAGTGATTACGCTGTAGGCGCAGTTCTAGGACAAAGGAAGGACAAGAAACTCCATGCTATCTACTACGCCAGTAGAACCTTAGATCCTGCCCAAATGAACTACGCTACCACAAAAAAGGAACTTCTAGCAGTTATATTTGCGCTTGACAAATTCCGTTCTTACTTAGTAGGAGCAAAAATTATCATATACACAGACCACGCTGCCATAAGGTACCTAATAAGCAAAAAGGATGCCAAACCAAGACTATTGAGATGGATCCTGTTATTACAAGAGTTTGACTTAGAAATCAAAGATAAGAAAGGAACCGAGAACGTTGTTGCGGATCACTTATCCCGAATAGAAGGCATCAGACACGAACCAGTACCGATAAATGACGATTTCCCGTACGAACGTCTGATAGCCAAATTAGAAAGTGACACACCCAATGCAATCTTGGAAGATCCAGAATTCGAAAAAGCCGTAGAAGCCGTCTATGCCCAAGTCACATTACCTTGGTATGCTGACATCGTTAATTACCTCGTTGCGGGCGTGCTTCCACCGGATCTTACTTATTAGCAAAAGAAGAAATTCTTCCATGATCTGAAACACTATTATTGGGACGAACCCCTACTCTTCAAGAGAGGGGCCGACAACATATACCGTCGCTGTGTTCCAGAGGAAGAAATAGAAAATATTATTTCCCAATGCCACTCAGCACCATATGGTGGTCATGCTAGTACGTCCAAGACATGCGCTAAGATTCTCCAAGCCGGCCTATTCTGGCCTAATCTCTGGAAAGACGTTCACATCGCTGTGCAAAAGTGCGATAGATGCCAATGAACTGGCAACATCTCACGACGCGATGAAATGCCTCAGAAAGGAATCTTAGAGGTAGAAATCTTCGACGTCTGGGGAATAGATTTCATGGGACCTTTCCCCCCCCCCTTCTTTTGGTAATAATTACATACTCGTCGCTGTCGATTACGTGTCTAAATGGATAGAAGCCATAGCTGCTCTAACAAATGATGCACGAGTAGTAATCAAACTCTTCAAGAACACTATCTTTCCTAGATTCGGTGTACCCAGACTCGTCATTAGTGACGGAGGATCTCACTTCATATCACGAATATTCGATAAACTTCTTTCTAGATATGGAGTCAAGCACCGAGTAGCTACACCTTATCATCCGCAAACTAGCAGACAAGTAGAGGTCTCAAATAGAGAAATAAAACAGATCTTGGAAAAGACTGTCGCTACCTCGAGAAAAGATTGGTCATCAAAGCTACAAGAAGCTTTATGGGCTTATAGGACCGCATTTAAGACACCGATAGGTACTACCCCCTATAAATTAGTTTATGGTAAATCCTGCCATCTCCCTGTAGAGTTAGAGCATAAGGCCTTCTGGGCCATTAAGACACTCAACTTCAACTATACCGAGGCAGGAGAAAAGCGAATCTTGAACTTACACGAGTTAGAAGAACTTCGATTAGACGCTTACGAAAAACGCCCGTATCTACAAAGAACGAACTAAAAAGTGGCATGATAAACGTTCAATCAGGAAACAATTCAGTGTGTGAGACATCGTATTGCTCTTCAATTCACGATTAAAACTCTTCCCAGGAAAACTAAAATCTAGGTGGTCTGGACCCTATGGAGTGACTAAAGTACTTCAGAGTGGAGCTGTCAAAATTACCGATAAGACGAATGCACCGTTTATCGTAAACGGGCAACGTCTAAAACATTACAATAAGAACGACAACAGTCCTCAAGTCAGCAATATAACATTGCTTGAGCTTCCAGCTCAGACACCCGAATAGCTTCTCACCAAGCTATCGTCAGGCTTTAGACGTTAAAAACAGCGCTTATTGGGAGGCAACCCAAATTCCCCTCGTTATTGCATTTCATTTTTCTTTAAAATTCTACTTTGAAAAATCCAACAAAAATCCTAAAATTACTACTACCTTCTACTTTCGTTCATTTTCGTACTTTTATTCTTATTTTATTTTTTCTCTTTTGTCTTTTGTTTCTACCACTTTTCGTTTCTAAAAATCCTGACTTCAATTTCTTGTTTTAAACTTTTCAGGATTTTTAAAGTTTTCAAAACATTCCTTCTGTTTTCTCCGAATTACTTGCGAATATGGCCGAGTACGACTTTACAAAGGTTCACTTCAGAGGACTCGCTCAAAAGGCAAGATTTGCAGCACTGACCGAAAGAGAATTCGCCTTAACGCTGTATTATGACAAGGCTACTATGGATAAACTAGGGATCACAGATAGCATTCAATACCTGTTCAATCAACTGGGTCGGGAGAACACTGCTCTGAAAACACGCTTCGCTACCTACAAGGATCTTACCTACGAATTCCTTAGTTCCTTCAGATATACACCCAACTATGGTTTTGGATCCAGCACAGAGTTGATTACCTTCCGATTGTTTGGAATAGACCAAACCCACAGCAGGATGTCACTAGCTAACCTACTAGGATTCCCTAGCGGACCGCATGTGTTCATCAGTGCAGAAGATGACGATATTGATTTGCAACTCGATCACTTCTGGGGTAGAATCACAGGCGACTATCACCCTGAACCAGACAAAATGTACAATGATGACATTCATAACCCCGCCTTCAGATACTTCCATAAGATACTAGCTCACACCTTGTTTGGAAAAGAAGAAAATATTACCACAGTGTCTAAGGAAGAGTTATTCATCATGTTCTGTGCTTCTCAGGGACGGACAGTAAACGCAGTGCCTTTCATGATGAGATCCTTCAAACGCCTCACGCTGGAACCTCAGACACCTATTCTTATAGGAGGACTAGTAACAATGATTGCCCACGAGCTTGGCCTTAGATTCCATTTAAATGCCAGCACTCGTTTTGGTACCATCAGACCCATGAACATACAATTCTGCTTTAACAGGCGCATCTTAGGGACTATGGGACCTGGATCGTATGAGTACCTTATTAACGAAAAACCAGTACAGCTATTCACACTGCCTGATCATCTGATGACAAGCATCCACAACAAGGATAACTAGCTCTACGAATTGGATGAGCCTATGGGACCTCCTTCACCACAGTCAACACCCCAGGACTATATGTATGACAGTGACCACATCTCTGAGGCACACGACTACATGTACTATGAGGACGCCGCCTCTGAAACTGAAGTAGATCCTATGACTCCTCCATACTACAACACTTATCCTGAGCCCATCCCTGAGGAAACCACCGACAAAATGGATGCCGTGTTACTCAGATTGGACGACGTTGATAAAGCTCTGACTAATGTAAAAGCTGATATCGCAGGCATGCACAGCGAACTGGTAGGCTTCATGGATCTAGTCTGCGACCAACTCGATTACTATTCACAGAAATTCGATGAGTTGAAGGCACGAAAAGATTAGTTATTAGCTCGTAGCAGTAGTTTCAGTTTAGTCTAGTCTAGTTTAGTTTAATTTAATCATATGGATTTTTCGCTTTGTTCATTTTCTTTATGTATTACATACAATTGTTTCAATTTTATGTTATTTCAATTCTAGTTTTATTCAATTATTCTGTTTTCGCATTATTTGTTGTTTGTTGGCTGTTATATTACGTCACCGTATCAATACTAAGCTTTAAAATCACCACGAGTACGCCCTCAGAGCAAAATTCTGCGTTCTGCAGATTTTGCTGCTGTGACGACCGTCACAGCCCCATGACGAGCGTCACGCGGGTGACGACCGTCACACCTTTGTGACGACCGTCACGCAGCCCAGAACTGCTATCTGATAAAACAGGGTTCGTGTTCCCTTCCACTCCCCCCATTACCACTTTCAAACTTCCAAAATTCATACCCCACTACGATTTTCGTCCTCCCCACATTGAACTATAAACCTCACCTCCAAATTCAACCTCCAAACCACCGTTCTGTCATTTTTCCCTCTCCGCCGAAAAACCCCAAAACCTCCGAAACCTCCCCATCATCAACAATGGCCGGAAACGCAGATGTCAGCAACATCTCCTTCCCTGAAGGAGAGCTAGGTGACAGACAACGAGCACAGTACATTGCATTTCATCAGAGGTCACTCCAGCCAACTCACTACCCGCACCTTCCATCGCTTACGGAGCTCGGACTCCTTGAAGGTGTAACCTGGATGCTTCAACGAGCAGGCATCTGGAACCTCTGCACCAACCCCCAGCCCACCTACGGACAACTCACCCTTGAGTTCTTAAGTTCGTTCACGTACGTCACCAGCAGCGGCGAACTCAACCAGCACACAGGTGCCGCTTGTTTCCGGATGTTTGGCGTCAACTATCAGGTGAATCAGAATCAGATCGCCAGCATCCTACAGCTACCCCGCGGCGACAACGCTCATCGCCGTATCACTGACCAGTTCCAGCACGAAGCCTTCGCGATGTGGTATCAGTTGACCGGCCTAAATGCCGATGGTTGGGACTCCCTGCATGCCACTCACATACATAACCCCGTCATCAGGTACTTTCACAGGGCGTTGAGCAACACTATCTTCGCCAGAGACAACAACCACAAAGTGAACTCCAAGGAGCTCTTCTTTCTGCATTGCGTCTTCAACAATGAACCCGTCAACGCTGCCCCGTTTCTGCTGGCCCACATTCAGGCCAACTGCAACCGTGGCTCGAAGCCATTCTACTTTGGCGGGATTGTCACGGCTATTGCACTTGGGCTGAACCTTGGCGACCGCCTCCAGCACCTCCAGTCCATCCCCTCGGTGTTCCTTGACACCGACCACTGCAGGGCCTCCCATCTCATCCGCTCCCGAGTTGACGGGAAATACCATCCGGTTGTGCGTGGCAAGACCGTCAGAAGCATCATCCTTCCGTCCCGCACCCGCATCCATCCAGAGGACCGTACCAACTGGTTGTTCGACCTCACTGCCCCTCCTGCTGCCGCTGTTCCTACTCAGGATCCCACTCATGATTCCGACGATGAAATCCAAGCTGAGTTGGACAGGTCCGAGCAGCCAGAGGCATCGCAGCCTCCTCCTCTAGTAGGTACATCTTCTCGCCGCCGCCGTCACCATCCCGTTCCCGACTACACCGAAGAGGACCTCCGTCGCTCCCTAGACCAGCAGGCACAGATACTCACGATGCTGCAGCAGCAGAACCAGCGAGCTGACCAGTTCGAAGCTTGGCACCGGACTCAAATGCAACAACTTCACACCGACCAAGCTACGATCACTGAGAGTCTAGCGAATCTGACCCTGTAGGTCGAAGGACTCCGAGACACGGTCTACCACACCGGAGCCATGAGCTATGAGGATAGAGTAGCCCTTGCTAGAGCCAGAGGACGCCAGCACGGACGTGACAGAGGCCGGGACTAGATTTTCATTTTTTTCCTTTATTGTTTACTATATTTCAGTATTTTGTATTTTCATTTTCAGTTGTATCTCCCTCTCGCATGCTTCAAGAATCAGTGAGGACACTGATCGAGATAGTGTGGGAGCGGAGCCTTATTTCCACTGTATTCTGAACTTCCCTTATTTCCTGTATTTCCATTTCACTGCACTTTGAATTTTAGTAAGTTCTATTTTTACACTTTCTATTTCTAGCAAATAAAGCTCGTCTATATAATTTTCACGTTACGCAAACAATCCCCACATTATTCAACGTAAACAAAAACTTTCATTTGTTCCTCAAAAGCAAAAGCATCACGAGAATGCACCTGAGTTCAAACCGAGTTTTGAAACTCCGAGGAAACGACAGTTCTAACAAAACCAGTATCGTCCAGACACCTTAGATCTCTAGTTTATGCGAGTCGGTTTCACCACCTACGTGTACCAAAGTCTCAAGTGTCTACGCAAACTCAACCCCAAGTAGTTTATACTAGCAGTCAGCACCATCCTAAAAACACTTCTAAGTGAGCGACCGATGCAAATAAGTGTATGATCTCCAAAAAAGATGAAAAATCATGAAAAGAGAGCTAAAAAGCCCAAGAATATAAGATACGTCTCCTTCTAAGTTAGGTGCTCCTCACCCGAGCATTTAGCCCAACGGCACGAAAAACTCATTGAAAAATCAATGACACCAAATTATGATCAATGAAGAAGATCAAAAACAAAAACGAGATCATATTCACTAACAGGTCGACTTGCCATGAAAGTGTGCGGACAACGGGCTTAATGTGATTGCGCTAGAACAAACAGGGTGAACTTGCCACGAGAACCTTGACACCAAGATACGGTAGCATGACTGAGACCGATTTGCATAAAAAGGAGACCTCCGGAGACTCGTAGTCCAGTGTCGTCGTGATACTCGTCTTGTTCCTGCCAAGAATCCCGGTTTTTCCAAACCCTGCGAACGAAGAAGCAGCCTCGTGCTTGCCGAATTTTCCACGTTTTACTTGAGGACAAGCAAAGATTCAAGCTTAGGGGAGTTTGATAACACGAAATCATATAGATATTTTCATGCATAATTCAACTAAAGTCTAACCGTTTTCGATCCGATTTCGGGTTATTTCCGTGTATTTGTCTGATGTTTTTGCAGGTATTCAACGATCATGTCTAAACAAGGCCACATGAAGAAAAGAAGCAATCCCAGATGAAATATGGACGAAAAAGGAGTTAAAACACAGTGAAAAGCGCAGCAGTCAGTTTTTGCTGATGTGACGACCGTCACAGATGCATGACGACCGTCACACGGGTGACGACCGTCACACCCTGTGACGACCGTCATGCAGGCAAAAACGCCCCACTCATATTACACGTCAAAAGAGCAGTTCCAATTCCCATTAAATGGTCCACTACTCCATAAATTATCTGCCTCAAGGTCCATCATCCTCAGAGATAACCGTTGGGATTCCACTTCTATAAAAAGGGGAGCAGGGGACTTCAAAAAGGGAGCTGCATTCATACCACGAAGTGCTGCCAAATTTAATTTCCAGAGCAAATTTACTTTCCAGTTTTTATTTGTATCCATTTCTCCAGTTTTTATTTGTATTCCTTTCCTTTATTTCCCTTCCATTTCCTCATTTCCATTTCCGCTCTTCTGTAATACCTATTGCACTGTACGATCAATTTGGAACTAAAGATCAGAATCCTGCCAACATCTGTGGAGGATCTGCCCAAAGGCCAATTGGCATTATTTACAGGTTTTCATTTTGATCGACTTCTGTTTTAATTATAATGCAATTTATTATTTATTATTATTATTTATGTTTTATTCTTCCCAATTCCACGTCTAGCTAAACTTAGGCAATCGATATGTAGTGATAATTCGAATGGGATTTGATAACTCTTGTTTGAAAACTTTCTTTTCACAAAAGTAATTTATGGTCTAAGTGTTTAAAATTGATTCACGAAATAAACTTCGTCGCGAAAGCGAGAACTTATTTAAAAGTAGTTTTGCCACGAAAGTGGGAAATTAATTAAGATATGAACCAACAAGCGAAAGCTGCGGTAAGGTCAGATAGTAAACACTAGGCATTTGTTTTAATAACAGCGAAAGCACTTTAAAACGAATTAGAACTTAGAGATTTCCAAAAAATAGTTTTAACCCCGAACGGGATACGAAAGTGTACGTTTGGCCCTTAGGATTATGATTAGCGTCAATAACCATTGTGAGACGAGAGTCTTCAAATCTCCATTTTCTGCTTAAATAAACTGTGAAAACTATTTCATACACCAGTAACTTATCAAATCCCTGAAGAACACAATTACTACGTATCGATTCAATTAATTAAAATCTAAATAGTAATCTTAGTTCCCCCTTTTAGTGACAATCTTATTCCCTTAAAACATATTCTACCTAGCTAAACATAGTAACTCCCGAGAACACTAGTTTGATTACGAGTCCCTGTGGGATCGATATCTTTTATTACTACGCGATAGACTGTGCACTTGCAGTTAGTTGTATTAGACATAGAAAGTCGCGATCAGTGGTACGTCGTTAGACCGGTCACCCACGTGGCCGCAGATTCCCTTTTTGACTGAGAGGTTCGAGAGAAGAACGGACAGCCTGTGGAGGTTCTGGTGTCAAAGATCCCTCTGGTTTGGACGGAGGAGCATTTCAACAGAGGCACTAATAGTTATATCATGCGGCCAGGCTCGATGAATGCCGAGGACCGAGCGGTTTACCAAAAGCTGGTCGCTTTCGTGGCCGGCTTTCTCCCCGTGAAGTGTGTGACGCCGGATGGGAAGTTCATCCTCGAGGCCAACATGGAGATTCACACGGAGTCGAGCTTAATCAATACAAGGGCCCTCATCAAATGCGCTTCTGACGAGGAAGCTTTGCACCTCTTAGGTAGTAAGTTTGCTTTATTTCTTGCGTGCCCGACTTTGGTTTGATATGCTAACTTTGTTTGTTTCTCTTTTGCAGGAAAGATGTCTAGTATGCACGAGCGTGTGAGAAAGTTGGCAGCCACCAAGGCCGACAAGAAATCGGGGCAAGGGAAGGGTGGCGCAGGTGCAACAGATGCCCAATCCAGATTCTCGGCCCGGCGGGTCGTCTTTCTCTCCTCAAGGTAGTCAGTTTCCCTCCTCGTAGGGCACGCCAAAAAGAGTGCGGCTGTCGGGTCCGAAAACCGTTGATCTCACTGACGGGGGCGTCGAGGAGAGGTTTGTCCTCCCACCCTGTCACCTGCGGCCGTCGTTCTTCAGTGAGGCCAACTCTCCTGTGGTGGGCGCCGTAGAGGCCAAAGTTGTCCTGGGTGCTGACAAGCAGACGAGGAAGAAGATTTTGTCTGAGGACCTAGCCGCAGTGATTCGGGTCTTCGAGACGGACATGGTTCTTAATGATGAGGCCTGCTCGACAGTTGATATCTCCAAACTGCAAGTCGACTTAGCAACTGTCAAGGCGGAGAGGAGCAAATTGGCTGCTGACCTTGGCCAAATGAAAGAAGACAGTGCTGCCCAGCGTAAGCTGTACGATGAGGCGGAGAACGAGCTGAAGGCTGCGGGCAAGGAGAAGACGAGGTTTATGGCACGGATCGATGAATTGGAAGCGGTTTTGCAGCCTGCGGAAGACGAGATTGAGGAGGAAAAGCGGATGGGGACTCGGGCTGCCCTACCGTGTAGGTTTCGGGAGCTCGAGCAGGATTGCTTAGGGGCGCTTGAGGTGGGTTACGACAGCGCCATGGAGCAGCTTCGGCTTGTGAACTCGGATGTCCCGTTTACTACAGTGGGGAGGGGTCCTTTCCATCAAATTATTGCAGGTCGCATGGTTGCCCCAGAGCCTGACGAGGAAGATGAGGCTCCGACCTAGGATCATGGTGTGCAGGAAGAGGCCTCTTAGTCTGTTTATTTTTCCTAGCCTGCGTGCCTGTTTTGATTTTTCTGGCCTGCGCGCCTGTATTTGTTTTGAGATGTATTGTCGGGTCGACATGCCCTTTTATGTAACTATGTACAATGGATTCTGCTTGCTTTTTCTTGAATGAATCTTGTTATCTTCTACTGTGTATGCTTGTATATTTATTTTCTTTTATGTATGAATGTGTTTACTTGCTTGACATGCGGTGTCACCGACTGTGTGGAGAACGAGTCGGGTGATCGAAGATGGTACCCGACCAACTAGGGGTTAAGGTCCTTGGCAAAGGCCTTTCCCCGTGCGTGAACTTCCCATTTCGAGCTGGGTGTTCTGCCCCACTGGTACGATAATGGTGGAGCTCGGTTGAGGGGTTCCCGCTGGAGCAAGGGTCATGCCTGCACACACAAATGGCTTACTCTTATCTTTTTGTTTTTAAAATTATGAGTCACGGTGGTACCGTGTCGCGCCCCTGTGTCGCGACGTTGATGGGTCGTAGGAAATGTTTAGTTGTAATATTGTTTAAGCTTTTCTGTATTCCATGGTCGAGCAAGTTTGTCCTATTGTAGGTTTTCGAGGTAGTAGGCCTCGTTGCTAGTCTTGTCCCGAACGCGATAGGGGCCTTCCCAGTTCGCGGCGAGCTTGCCTTCGCGTGAGTCATTTTGGTTTCTTCGTATAACTAGGCTTCCCGTTTGGAATTCGCGCCTAATGACTTTACTGTCGTGGCGCAAAGTTATCCTTTGTTTCAGGGAAGCTTTTAGTAGGGATGCTCCCGACCTGATCTCCTCGACCAGGTCGAGTTCTTCCCAGAGTGCCTCATCGTTGGCCTCCTCGGGTAAGGGGGATTCAACCCTCCTAGAGGGCTCCCTTATCTCGACGGGAACCACTTCTTCTATCCCGTAGGTCAGTCGGAATGAGGTCTCCCTGATCGTGGAGTGTGGAGTGGTCATGTATGTCCAGAGGACATTGTGCAGCTCCTCGACCCATCCTCTCTTGGCGTCCCCAACCTACGTTTCAGCCCGTGCAGGATTACCCTGTTCGCTGCTTCAACTTACTTGTTTGTCTGCGGGTGTTCGACCGACGTGAAGTGTTATTTTGTGTCTAGCTTGGTGACGAAGTCTTGGAAGTTCTTGTCAATGAAATGTATCCCGTTGTCGGTGACGATGGCCTGGGGCACGCCTAACTGGGAAAGTATGTTACGCTTGTAGAGTCGTAGTATGTTTTGGGCCTTGATTTTTTCCTGAGCTTCGACTTCTATCCACTTGGTGAAGTAGGCCACGCCGACTATCAAGTATTTATTTTGATAGGATCTGACGGTGAAGGGTCCAAGGATGCGTATCCCCACCAGGCGAATGACCACGACGATGAGAGTGTTTTCAGCTTGCTAGGTGGGACAATAGTATCCTACTCATAATGCCTTGCGGCGAGTGCTCTCCCGCCTAGATGTTGGGTGTTGATACCCTTGTGGATCTCTTGGAGTATGCCCGACACCAGGGATTCGTCGATGCACTTGAGGAGGGGAACGAAGAACACTCGTCTATATAGTTTGTCTTCGACCAAGGCGTAGGAACATGCCCGGCGCCTAACGACGGTTGCTTCCTTCGAGTTGTCGGGAAGTCTCCCCGTGCGCAGGTACGTATACACCGGGGTCATCCAGCAGTCGTTGTCGCCGATGGAATTTACCTCGGGGGCGTTGTGCCTCTCTTGATGCTAGGGGAAGGGAGGATTTCCTAGATCACGGATTTGTTTCCTTCCTTCCTCTTTGTGCTAGCTAGATTGGATAGGACATCTGCTCGGGTTTGTGTTCGCGCGAGACATGTGTTACCTCCATAGAATTGAAACTCTTCATCTTTTCTTTTACCGAGGACAGATACTCAACGAGGTTGTCGTTCTTGGCTTGATATTCCCCTTGCACCTGTGAGGCCACGAGCTGGGAGTCTGTGAAAATTTTCACCATTTTGGCACCCAAATCTTCGGCCAGGCGTAGGCCTGCGAGAAACGCTTCGTACTCGGCCTGATTGTTCGATGTCGAGAACGCTAAGGCGAGAGAAACTTCTATCAGGGTGCCTTCTTCGTTTTCTAAGATAATGCCTAATCCACTTCCCGTCGAGCTGGAGGCACCATCGACGAAGATGGTCCATTTGTGCGCCTCGGATGTCGAGGAGTCCACAGACGTCATTTTGGCGAAAAACTTGGCCAGGACTTGGGCTTTGAGGGCCTTCCTGCTTTCATATTGGACGTCGAACTCAGATAGTTCGAGCGACCATCTGAGGATTCGTCCCGACATGTCTGGTCGTCCAAGTAATTGTTTGACGGGATGGTCAGATCTGACCACGACTGTGTGAGCCAAGAAGCAATGTCGTAACCTCTTGGGCGTGTTGATGAGGGCCAAGGAGACCTTCTCGATCTGTTGGTACCTGAGCTCAGGGCCTTGGAGAGCTTTTTGCGTGGAGTATATTGTATTCTGCCCGTCCGGCGTTTCACGAATCAGCGTCGCGTTGACGGCCTCCATGGTGACGGCGAGATATAGATACAAGGTCTCCCCAACCTCTGGTCTCAATAGCACTGGTGGCTCCGAGAGGACTTGTTTGAGATGGCGGATATTCTGCTTGCATTCCTCGGTCCATTCGAACGCGGCCTCCTTGCGCAACAATTTAAAGAAGGGGAGGGCGTGTTGAGCAGACTTGGCGATGAATTGTGACAGGGACGCGAGCATCCCGTTTAGTGACTGGATGAACCTCTTTGTGTCGGAGTGGCGAACTCAGAGAAGACTCGACACTTGTTCGGGTTGGCTTTTATTCCTCGTTTCGTTAGGTAGAAGCAAAGGAACTTGCCTACTCGCACGCCAAAGGTGCATTTGTCGGGGTTGAACCGCATCCTGCACTTCCTCGCCATTTCGAAGACTTTATGGAGGTGAGCGATATGGTTGACTTCGTCTCGTGACTTCATGATCATGTCGTCCATGTAGACTTCAAGCATGTCACTGATTTTTCCTTGGAAGACTTTGTTCATCATCCTTTGATAGGTCGCCCCGGTGTTCTTCAGGCCGAAAGGAATTACGTTGTAGTAATAGTTGCCATACTCGGTCATGAAGGCCGTATGTTGCTTGTTGGAATTTGCCATGTGGATTTACTTGTATCCTGAGTACGCGTCCGTGAAAGACAAGAGTTTGAAACCTGCAGAATTGTCGACGAGTTTGTCGATGTTAGGAAACGGGTAAGCGTCCTTGGGACACGTCCGGTCGAGATCAGTGTAATCAAAACACATTCTCCATGTTCCATTAGATTTTTTAACAAGTACAACGTTGGACATCTAGGTTGTGTACCGGGCTTCCGAAATAAAATTTTCCTCTAGGAGGTCTTTTACAGATTTTTTAGTAGCCTCTACTTTCTCGGGGGACTGCCTACGTCTATGTTGAACTACAGCCCTAGCGGCCGGATTTATGAAGAGGTGGTGACATGCTACATCGGAATGGAGCCCTGACATCTCGACAGCGCTCCACGCAAAGAGGTTCGCGTTCTCCCAGAGGCAAGCTTTGAGTTGTTTCCTCGCTAGGTCGGGCAGACCCTTGGCGATCTTCAGCCTCTTTTGGGGTTGTTTCCTAGCATGATGAGCTCGAAATCTCCGTCTGGAATGTGGGAGCTTCCCATTGTCCTCTGGAGGTGTGTCCTTGGTGTCTTTTCCTTGTCCATGCTTGCCGGAGAAACGACTGTCGAGGTTGACAGAGTTGACGTTCAGGAGAGGCTTCGGTTCCCTCGTTTGAGCTGGTCGGTTGGCTGGTTTAGGGGAAATGTTGATGGAGCTGAGTCCTTTGAGTGCCGCCTTGAAGTATCTTCTGGGTGCTTCAATGTCTCCGTGGAGGGTGACGACCCGCCCTCTGGTGGTGTAGTAATTCATCTTCGGGGGGACCGTCGATGGTACTGTGGTCAGCTCAGCTAAAGTTAGCCATCCCAGGATGCACTGATACAACGAAGGACACTCGATCACCAAAAAGCAGACTTTTACCAGTCTGGCCGTTTCCTTCGCCTCGAAGGTGATGAGCAGCTCCACATATCCCCAAGGATTAGTGGTTGTGTCGTTGAAGCCCTAGAGGTTGGAGCCTACGTACGGGGTCATTTGGCTTTTGTCCAACTGTAGGGTGGTGAATAGATGGGCGTACATGATGTCCACCGAACTTCCTTGGTCGACCAGGATTCGGCGGATGTCGAAATTCGCCATTTATGCTCAAATCAGGAGGGGAATGTTGGTGTTGGGTGCCCCTTCGAGGAGCTCCTCGAGATAAAAGGTGATGGAGCTCGACTGCCTTTTGAATTTGTCGAGGGTAGCGTTCATCTTCGAGCTCTTGTTGATGAGCTCCTCGAATTTTCTCTTGACGGACCCGACCGACAGCTGACTGGTCCCCCACCCGATATCACCATTGTGGTCGGGAAGTCCTCCCACGGGCTGAGGGAAGTCAGTGGTCTGGCGGGCTTGCTGAAAGAGAAGACCTCTGGTCGAGAGACGCATAGGGCCACTTATAAGAACACAGATTGTTTCTTAGTAATATCTCTATGTTTTGATGATAACTCTTATGAAATTTTGTATTAAAGAATTATATACTCTAAAATTGGTTCATGAATATTTGCTGCAGATGATTAAAGTATATATTCATCCAAGAGCAAATTAATCTGAACATGGAACTATGGAAGGCTCTGAAGAGTCAGAATCATCTTATAGAAGAATCTGAGCGCTGTCTGTAGAAGAATCTGAAGCAGAAGCTACAAAAGAATCTGAAGCAGAAGCTACAGAAGAATCTAAAGCAGAAGCTGCAGAAGAATTTGAAGCAGAAGACTCTAATAAGATCTGAAGACTCTGAAGCATTGAAGAACTTTGTATGAGAGTTAAGAAGCACAGTTTTTCAGAAGACTCTGAGAGTACTGCACGCTGCATGTACTGAGGATCTGATTCATAAAACTCTGCTCTGATAGAACTACACGCTAAAGCACACTTGCTGCATTACTCTGATTCAGCAAAATCTGATAGGTATCCAAGACTCTGATCATGTAGACTCTGATGTTAACTTTGCTGAAAAGAAATACTTGTTGAAGAAGAATTCAAAGTAATATCTTTTGATTTGGCTCAACGACTCTTTCCTCTTTCATGCTTGACACTAGAACACAGACCAAAAGCATTTCTCTGTGCATTCTACTTCCAGGAAAGGTCATGTGATGTAAAGACAAAAAGGTTCAGGCCTTTTCAGTACACAGCCTCCAACGTCAAGACTTTGTGGACTACTGTGCATATAAAAGCAAGTCTTCCTCATCTTCTTCAAGCAATCGATAACCAACGAATCTGTTATAGAAACTCTTACAAGCTCTCATAAAATATTCTTCTTGCTGAGTTTATTCTTTTGTTCTTAACATTAAGTGAAAAATCACTGTTGTGATAAAGCTTGTTAGAAGCATTCATACACTTGTATTAATCTTACATTTCATTGTAATAGTTCCTTAAGAAGATCCAATTGGGATCAGTAGTTCTTGAGAAGACTTTGAACAGTTGTTCTTAGTGCTTACTATTGTAATCAGTTGATTAAATAGTGGATTAAGTCCTTGTTTGAGAAAGGCAAATCACTCTAGATAGGGTGGACTGGAGTAGTTGAGTTCAACGAACCAGGATAAAAATACTTGAGTTTTTACTTTTAAGTTTTATCTTCATACTTATTCAACCCCCCTTCTAAGTATTTTCTCACCTTCAGTTGGCATCAGAGCTCCGGTTCTGTGTGTGCTACCACTTAGTGACAGAAAAGATCCAGTGAGAAAAACTTTGATACTTATATTTGGTTGTTTATAATGGTTGATGTTTCAACATCTAACAAGTATGAAGAAAGAGACAGAATCAGTATTAAACCCCCTATGTTTGATGGGGATAAATTTGATTATTGGAAAGACAGGATTGAAAGTTTTTTCCTTGGTTATGATTCTGATTTATGGGATTTGGTCATAGATGGATATGTTCATCCCATTGATGGGAATGGCAAGAAAGTAAACAGAAAATATATGACAGAAGCCCAAAAGAAGGAATTTAGAAATCACCACAAGGCTAGAACAATATTGTTAAATGCAATATCTCACACTGAGTATGAAAAGATCACAAATTGAGAAACTGCATTTGACATGTTTGAGTCCCTGAAAATGACTCATGAGGGAAACTCTCAAGTCAAGGAAACAAAGGCTCTGGCTCTAATTCAGAAGTATGAAGCTTTCAAGATGGAAGAAGCTAAATCTGTTGAAGCCATGTTCTCCAGATTTCAAATACTTACAGCTGGACTAAAGGTTCTGGATAAAGGTTACTCTACTGATGATCATGTGAAGAAGATCATTAGAAGCTTACCTACCAGATGGAGACCTATGGTGACTGCGCTGAAAATGGCTAAAGATCTGAACCATATTTCCTTAGAGGAACTAATCTGCTCATTAAGGATCCATGAAATTGAACTTGAGGAAGATGAGCCTCAAAAGAAAGGTAAGTCAATTGCCTTAAAATCTAATAAATCTGCTAAAGCGTTGCAGGTAATAGAGGAAACTCTGAAGAATCCTCATCTGAAGATGAAGATGAATTATCCATGCTGTCCAGAAGAATAAACAAACTCTGGAAGCATAAAGGAAAGAAGTTTTAAAACTTCAGGAAGTCTGACCAAAGAAAGGAATCTTCTGGACACAGAAGATCTGGCAAAAAGGAGGTTGTCTGCTACGAATGTAAAGAACCTGGGCATTACAAAAATGAATGTCCAAAGCTTCTGAAAGAAAAGCCTAAAAGAAAATTTGATAAGAAGAAGAAGGTTCTAATGGCAACCTGGGATGATTCAGATACATCTGAATCTAAATTTGAGACAGAAGAAGAATGTGCCAATGTAGCATTGATGGCAGACATAGAAGATCATGAGGAAGGAATTTCAGGATTTGAATCTGACTCTGACGCTGAAGAGGTAATGGCTAAACTCACTAAAGATGAACTTATCAAAGTGTTATCAGAGGTTCTGAAGAGCTATAATAATATTAAGCTCAAATACAAGGAGCGTCAAAGCAATCTTGTATCTGAGAATAATATTCTCAAATCAGAAGTGGCTGAGCTAAATGAAAAGAACTTAAAAATTAAAAATGATTTTGAATTAGCTCAACAAGACTCTGACTCTGAAACTGAGTCTGAATGCAAAAATATTTTGGAAAAATATGACTACAGCTTTCAGAAGTTTCTTGCTAAAAGCATAGACAGAAGCAAAATGGCTTCTATGATCTATGGAGTTAGCAGAAATAATAGAAAAGGAATTGGATACAAATCTTCCTCTGATTTAAATCCAAAACCTGTTGATAAAATTATCATCAAGAAGACTCCTTTATATTCCCACTTTAAATTTGGTCACTTGAATGATATCAAACACACTCGTTCTGAAAAGAACATTCATGTGTTTAAATCTAAGGCTAGTCAAAATAAACCTTATGTTGAAAAACAGAAGTTTAGACGAACCTTCAGAACAACTAATCCAAAAGGACCCAAGAAGATCTGGGTACCTAAGAGTAAAATAATTCCTGTTGCAGATGTTCTTAGCAGCAAGGTCAGGACGCCAGTCATGGTACCTGGACTCTGGATGCTCGCGACATATGACGGGAGAAAGGTCTATGTTCCAAAGTCTGGAGCTTAGATCTGGAGGTGACGTAAAATTTGGAGGGAATCAGAAGGGCAAGATCATTGGATCTGGCACTTAAGGAAATGGTAACCTTCCCTCTATTACTAATGTTTTACTTGTAGAAGGATTAAAGCATAATCTATTGTCCATAAGTCAATTAAGTGACAATGGTTATGACATAGTCTTTAATCCAAAATGTTGTAAAGCTATTAGTCAAAAGGATGGCTCAATCCTATTTAGTGGAAAGAGGAAGAACAACATTTATAAAATAAATCTTTCAGAACTTAAGGTTCAGAATGTTAAATGGCTCTTGTCTGTTAATGAGGAGCAATGGGTCTGGCACAGAAGATTAGGGTATATTAATATGAGACGTATATCTCAGATTAATAAACTTAATCTTGTCAGAGGACTTCCTAAGTTGAAGTTCACCTCAGATGCTCTTTGTGAAGCATGTCAAAAAGGGAAGTTTTCAAAATCCTCTTTTAAATCAAAAAATGTTGTTTCTACTTCCAGACCATTAGAATTACTTCATATTGATCTGTTTGGACCAGTGAAAACTGCATCCATCAGAGGCAAGAAGTATGGATTAGTCATTGTTGATGACTATAGTAGATGGACATGGGTAAAGTTCCTAAAACACAAGGATGAGTCACATTCTGTGTTCTTTGACTTCTGCAAACAAGTCCAGAATGAAAAAGATTTCAAAATTATAAAATTCAGAAGTGATCATGGTGGTGAATTTGAAAACAAATATTTTGAAAAATATTTTAATGAAAATGGCATTGCTCATGATTTTTCCTGTCCTAGAACTCCACAACAGAATGAAGTTGTAGAGAGGAAAAATAGAACTCTGCAAGAAATGGCCAGAACCATGATCAATGAGACTAATCTGGCAAAGCACTTTTGGGCAGAAGCAATCAACATAACATGTTACATTCAGAACAGAGTGTCTGTAAGACCACTTCTGGAAAAGACTCCCTATGAATTGTGGAGGAACAGAAAGCCCAACATTGCTTATTTTCATCCTTTTGGATGTATTTGTTATATGTTGAACACTAAAGAGAATCTTAGCAAGTTTGATTCTAAAGCACAGAAGTATTTTATGCTTGGATATTCTGAACGCTCTAAGGGCTACAGAGTATACAATACTGAAACACAGATTGTGGAAGAATCTATTCATGTTAGATTTGATGATAAGCTTGGCATTGAAAAGCCAAAGCAGTTTGAAAATTATGCAGATAGAGAAGTAGTCTTCACAGACTCTGAAGGCTCAGAGGCAGACAAAACTCAAGTGAAGGAACCAGAAGCAACGCCAGATGCAATTCCTTTGACTTCTCAGATGAACAACTTAAACATTTCTGAAGAATCAACTGTTAGAGGATCATCTTCCAGAATCAAAGCTTCTCATCCAGAGAATGTGATCATTGGAAAGAAGGATGACCCTATCAGAACAAGATCCTTCCTCAGATCCTCTAAAGCATCATTATTTGGACTGGTGTCAGTTATTGAACCAACCACTGTGGATGAAGCTCTGCAAGACAATGACTGGATTATTGCCATGCAAGAAGAGCTAAATCAGTTCACTAGAAATGATGTGTGGGACTTAGTTCCTAGACCAAAAGGATTCAACATAATTGGAACTAAATGGGTCTTCAGAAACAAGCTTAATGAGAAAGGAGAAGTTGAAAGAAATAAGGCAAGGCTTGTTGCTCAAGGGTACAGTCAACAAGAAGGTATTGATTACACTGAAACTTATGCTCCAGTGGCAAGGTTAGAATCTATACGCCTTCTTATTTCATTTGCTGCACAATATAACATCACTCTATATCAGATGGATGTTAAAAGTGCCTTTATAAATGGTATTATAGAAGAAGAAGTTTATGCTCACCAGCCTCCTGGTTTTGAGAGTGAAAAATTTCCAGAACATGTTTTTAAACTAAAGAAATCTCTGTATGGTTTAAAACAAGCTCCCAGAGCTTGGTATGAGAGATTAAGTAATTTTCTTTTGGAGAAAAACTTCATCAGAGGCAAAGTGGACACAACACTCTTTTGTAAAATATTTAAGAAAGATCTTCTAATATGTCAAATATATGTGGATGATATTATATTTGGATCTACCAATACTATGCTGGGAAAGGAGTTTGCTCAATGTATGCAGGCAGAATTTGAAATGAGCATGATGGGAGAATTGAGATTCTTTATGGGAATTCAAGTCAACCAAACTCCAGAGTTCACTTACATTCATCAGACCAAATATGTTAAAGAACTTTTGAAGAAATTTAACATGACTGATAGTAAGATGGCAAAGACTCCCATACATCCAACTAGTACACTAGGCAAGGAAGAGGTAAGTAAGAAAGTGAATCAGAAACTCTACAGAGGTATGATAGGATTTCTTCTCTATTTAACTGCTTCTAGACTTGACATTCTGTTCAGTGTATGCTTATGTGCAAGATTCCAATCAGATCCTAGAGAATCTCACTTAACTGTTGTTAAGAGGATTCTAAGGTATCTGAAAGGTACTACTAACGTGGGTCTGTGTTACAGAAGATCTGATAAATATACATTAGTTGGATTCTGTGATGCTGACTATGCTGGAGACAGAGTAGAGCGTAAAAGTACTTCTGGAAGCTGTCAGTTCCTTGGAAGTCATCTGATCTCATGGTACAGCAAGAAGCAACCCACAATTGCACTTTCTACAATAGAGGCAGAATACATTGTTGCTGCTGGATGTAGCACGCAGATGCTATGGATGAAGAGTCAGTTAGAGGACTATCAGATCCTTGAGAGTAATGTATCTATCTTCTGTGATAATACTTCTGCTATATGTTTGTCTAAAAATCCAATTTTACACTCTAAGACAAAACATATAGAAATTAAACATCATTTCATCAGAGACTATGTTCAGAAGGGTATTATAAACTTAGCTTTTGTTGATTCAGATCATCAATGGGCTGATATTTTTACAAAACCCCTTGCTGAAGATAGGTTCAAGTTTATTTTGAAAAATATTAGTATGGATTTTTGTCCAGAATAATATTTATCAGAGGCAAACTTCTCAGATGCAAAATGTTTAATGCTCTGACGTATTTCATCTGTTAATTTATTCATTTTCTTGAATTATTTTACTTGTGTAAATCTGAACTAACAATGCTCAGAGGATCTGAACGTTGTCTAACGTTTCATTTCTCAAGAGATTTCAGAAGCACAAGCAAGCAAACACGTGTAGCTCAGAAACTGGAAAGGTAGAGTGCACTTTACTGAATTAACGTTTGAAGTACTGCTTTGAAAATCTGACTTTTCTTGATTTTCCCCCATCTGTCAGAATCATAATTGATGTGCAATGATGTTTTTACTTTTTCATTTAATGTTATGTGAAGCGTGCTTATGTGATTGTTTGTGTGCCTGATTTTATCTATAAATACCACAAATCACACCATTTCACACTTTTCACTTCACGAACCTTTTATGCATTTCTGTCTTCTCTTTGCTCTTCACCAAAACCCTAAACCTAAAACCTCTCTCTCAAGAACATCAATGGCATCTTCTTCATCAACATCTGCTCAGATGCAATCAACCACTGCTGTTTCTGCTCCTACTGTTGAAGCTTACAAGGAACCTGTGAGAACTCTTCTCACTCCAACTATAGAACTGGAAGTTCTGAGTGAATGCTTCATAGATTTTGAGTCCATTGAAGAAAATGGGTTTAATCTTTCTTCAACCATTCAAACTCAGAGTTGGACAAAGTATTTTGACAGGCTTATGGGTCCTGTTTATTCAACTTTGGTGAAAGAATTCTAGATACATGCTCAGGTGTGCCCTAAATTCATCCATTCTTCTGTCCTAGGAAAGGAGATTGTGATTACTGAGAAGTTAATCAGACAACTCATTGGGTACTCTGAAACTGATGGTGAAACCAGTCTACAATCTGCTCGTGTGGATCTTACTGATGTGTTTCAAGAAGTTACTATTTCTGGGGAACCAACTAGCAAAGTAAGGGAACTGAAGCCAGTCTACAGGATCTGGGCCAAGATTTTCATGAGTTCCATCTTTCACAGAAAATCATCAAATTCCCCAAATTATGTCAGTGCTGAACAACTATACTTTATGTTCTGTATGAGCAAGGGAAAGAAGGTGGACTTGCCTTATCTTCTGTTCAGTCACCTTCTGAATCATATAAAGGAAACAAGAGAAGATGTAAGAGTCAAATCTGGAAAAGTTAGGAATTGGATTCCTATGGGTAGACTGATATCAGACATTCTAACAGAGAATGGTCTTGTGAAATATCTGTATGATACTGGATTGACAGAGGATCTGACCTATGTCATAGGTTCTGTCATCAATGGAAATACTCTGAAGAGGATGAAAGTCATCACAGAGCTTGCCAGCAAACCTAAGAAAATTTCTACTAAGGATGTCAGCAACAGAAGGATTCCTGTTGAAGATTTTCCAATGTTCAGTGCTGACGAAACAAGGGAGATCATCTTATCCTACATAGCTGATTGTTTGTTAAATGGTGTTCCTCTGCCTGTGAACATCGTCCAGAAGGAAGGAGAAGTTCTGCCTAATCTTGTTAGAGAAAGGCGTTCAAAGAAGATTGCTGAAGAAAGATCTGAGGCTCAGCCAAAGAGAAAAGCCTCTGAAGCTGCTGTTAAGCCTCAGAAGGTAAAGAAAGTGAAACCCACTCCTCCAGAGGCAAGTCTGGAAGACATAAGAGAAACTATCAAACAGGTATTAACATCTGATCCAACTCCAACCATTCACTCTCCATTACCTTCACCTCCTCCATCACCTTCTAGACCACAATCATCTGTACCACCATCATCTGGAATTCATACATCTGAACCCCCTCCATCTCAAACTACACCTTCTCAACCATCTTCTGTACAAACTCCATTTGAACCACCTCAAACAGAAACACAACCAGAACCTCAACAACAACAACCAGAACCTCAACAACAACAACAACCAGAACCTCAACAACAACAATAACCAGAACCTCAACAACAACAACAACAACTACAACCAGAACAACAACAACAACAACTGCCAGAACATCAATCTCAACCCATTTCATCGGAACCTCTCCAACCAAATCCATTTGAACATCCCTCAATAATAGAACAACTGTTACCTGTTCCAAAACCCTCAAATGACATTCTTGATCTGGAACCACTTGCAACCATGGTTGTCTTGTCATCTACCTCATGCCACTCCACTGAATCATCTGATTCTGAATCAGAAGTTCACTCACCCTTCTGTTTACATATTCCTGATCCATTCAAACCTGCATTTTCTGATCTATCAGCACCTGACCAAATAAATCGTAGACTTTCACTTTGTTCAAAATTCAACCTCTCCGATTTTCAACATTCATCATCTGAAGCTGAAATTTCACCAACCCCTACACCTCAACTCACCATACCACAACCATCTGAACCTCAACCATCTGAACCTCAACAATCTGCACCTCAACCATCCGAACCTCAACAATCTGCACCTCAACCATCTGAACAACCACCATCTGATCCAACACCTCCTAACACCACTTGTGAACAACCTCAGCCAAACTCTGAATCTGCTGAGAAAGTGACTCTTCAGGAATTTCTTTACCCCAACCCTAGATTAGATGTTGATAAGCTGTTTGAAAATTTCAAAAAGGAAGTTCGTATGGGGATTGCACGTGTCGAAGAAGAGTGTCTATTCAGTATAGATCCTGTTAAGTCTGAAGCTGCTTGGGATAAATTTATCTCTAAGTTCAACGTGGTGACCTCTCATCTCAAGACAGTCTGTGCTGAAGATGCTAAGGAAAAGTTTGCTGAGTTGGTAAGACAGACTCTGCTGAGCATTCCTAAACCACCAGTGATGCTTCTGGAAGCTGCTCCTGCTGAAGACTCTCCATCTGAAGATGTTGCATCTGATATGGATATTGATGCGTCTGCATCTGAAGTGAAGGCTGACAGTTCAGAACTTGTGAAAGAGGTTAAGGAAATCAAGTCCTGGATGATCAAACAAGAACAAACCACTGAAGAGATTAAGACTTGGATGGCCAAGCAAGAAGAGTCTACTACTAAGATCACAGATCTTCTGACCCTGATTGCATCTCGCCAACTTTAGTTTCTTTTCATTTTTTTGTGCACTGTTGTTTGCATCTGTCTTATTTTGCTTATGTTTTTATCATCTGTTATGTGAATCATCTGATTGAATGATAATGTTTGTTCTGTTTTCCTTCTGTTATCTTTTCTGTTTTTACACATCTTTTTGATTATGACAAAAAGGGGGAGAAAAAGAATCTGATTGTTCAATCCATAAGCAAATACTAAAACAAAATTCAGACATATTATTAACTATCCTTGAATTTAAGTCTTTCAGATTCTATTGTTTCATCTGCCAAAATAAATTCTTTGAAGTTATCCTGAGAATTACCCAACCAGACTCTGATTCTTGAAGCAAATTGTACTCTGAGTCTAAACACAAAACCAGACTCTATGCTTGAAAGAAGTCATCAGACTCTAATTAACCAGACTCTGTGTTTGAAAGAAGTCATCAGACTCTGATTCTGAAATACACTCAAGCAAAAAGGGAAGTATTTTTTTCCTTAGAGTATTCATTTCAGGGGGAGATTATTAATCTCAGGGGGAGTTATAATTATTGCTTTTTTATTGAACAAAATTTCTGATGTTTTGTCATCATCAAAAAGGGGGAGATTGTAAGAACACAGATTGTTTCTTAGTAATATCTCTATGTTTTGATGATAACTCTTATGAAATTTCGTATTAAAGAATTATATACTCTAAAATTGGTTCATGAATATTTGTTGCAGATGATTAAAGTATATATTCATCCAAGAGCAAATTAATCTGAACATGGAACTATGGAAGGCTCTGAAGAGTCAGAATCATCTTATAGAAGAATCTGAGCGCTGTCTGCAGAAGAATCTAAAGCAGAAGCTACAGAAGAATCTGAAGCAGAAGCTACAAAAGAATCTGAAGCAGAAGACTCTAATAAGATCTGAAGACTCTGAAGCATTGAAGAACTTTGTATGAGAGTTAAGAAACACAGTTTTTCAGAAGACTCTGAGAGTACTACACGCTGCATGTACTGAGGATCTGATTCATAAAACTCTGCTCTGATAGAACTACATGCTAAAGCACACTTGCTGCATTACTCTGATTCAGCAAAATCTGATAGGTATCCAAGACTCTGATCACGTAGACTCTGATGTTAACTTTGCTGAAAAGAAATACTTGTTGAAGAAGAATTCAAAGTAATATCTTTTGATTTAGCTCAACAACTCTTTCCTCTTTCATGCTTGACACTAGAACACAGACCAAAAGCATTTCTCTGTGCATTCTACTTCCAGGAAAGGACATGTGATGTAAAGACAAAAAGGTTCAGGCCTTTTCAGTATACAGCCTCCAATGTCAAGACTTTGTTAACTACTGTGCATATAAAAGCAAATCTTCCTCATCTTCTTCAAGCAATCGATAACCAACGAATCTGTTATAGAAACTTTTACAAGCTCTCATAAAATATTCTTCTTGCTGAGTTTATTCTTTTGTTCTTAACATTAAGTGAAAAATCATTGTTGTGATAAAGCTTGTTAGAAGCATTCATACACTTGTATTAATCTTACATTTCATTGTAATAGTTCCTTAAGAAGATCTAGTTGGGATCAGTAGTTCTTGAGAAGACTTTGAACAATTGTTCTTAGTACTTACTATTTTAATCAGTTGATTAAATAGTGGATTAAGTCCTTGTTTGAGAAAGGCAAATCACTCTAGATAGGGTGGACTGGAGTAGTTGAGTTCAACGAACCAGGATAAAAATACTTGAGTTTTTACTTCTAAGTTTTATCTTCATACTTATTCAACCCCCCTTCTAAGTATTTTCTCACCTTCACCACTTGCAGTCCTACTTCGTCGGATGGAATTAACGCCTCTTCGACCTTCTTCGCTTCACGGGTCTCAAGCCGGGGGGTTTCTCCTCTCCGGGTGTACTGTTTCAGATGCCCCTCTTTAATTAAAATCTCGATTGCATCCTTGAGTTGAATGCAATCTTTTGTCACGCATCCGTGGCTCTGGTGGAACCGGAAGTACTTGGACTTGTCCGCGTTGGGCTTAGGGGCCATTGGTTTTGGAAACCGTACACCTCCCCGTTGGAACCCTAAATTGATACACTCGGCCAGGATGCACTCACGGGGAGTTATGAGCAACGTGTACTCAGTAAACTGGCCTGCTGGGCCCCTTTGCTCCCAGGGCGGTCTTCGCGCTTTTTTTGCTCATTTCATCGAGAAGGAGCAGGCGTGGTATCCTCACGCCTCGCGCTTTTAGGGGCCTCATGGTTGCGCTCGGCCCAGGCGGTGTTCGCGGCTTCTATCTCCTCATACTCGATGTGCGACTGAGCCATGTGGAGGAGGGCGTTCAGAGTAAGGGGGCGTGCGAGGCCGACGACTTTCGGGAAGTCGGAGTGTGGCCTGGTGTCCCTCTAGATTAGAAACTTCTTCATGCCGTCCATCATGGACACTTGGACGACCTCGCGATTGAACCTCTCTATGTAGTCTCTAAGAGGCTCGTTCTTCCCCTAAAAGATGGCCTCTAGGACCGCCACTGTCTTCGGATGGCGCTAGGATGCTGTGAAGTTCCTGGAGAACTGGAGCTTCAGTTTGCCCCATGAGGCGATGGAGTCGGGCGCAAGGCGTTTGTACCACGCCATGGCCCATTTCCTTAAGATAGTGGGGAACAGTTTGCATGTGATAGCTCCCCGGACGTTTCTGTAATCCAGCATCGTGTCTATGCTTTCGATGTGGTTGTTTGGGTCAGTCGTCCCATCGTAGGTTGCCAAAATTGGAGGCTTCTCCATCCCTGCGGGCAACGGCGCTTCCCTGATGGCTCTACATAGTGGAGAGTGTTGCACCCCAAAATTTGCTCAACATTTCTTCACCTAGCTTATGTTTCATTTCATTCACATTAGCATTATCATTTGCATTTCATTGACATGTGTGCAGGAGATCAAGAGGTATGATTACCAATCAAGGGCTACACAAGACTGTGAATCTAGCTAATAAGGTTATTCAAGTGTTCAAGGGTTGATATCCTTGTCATAGAAGTTGAAAGATCCTCAGAGAGAGTGATTGAAGCCCAGAGGGTGTGCCTCCTAACTTGAGAGTTGAGGGGAGCCATCAGATGATTCTGAGAACATGAGGATAGACTTGAGGTCTTGAGAGAGCTCATGAGAAGTGTTGAAGATCACTTTGAGGCCTAGACAGGTCATTGTGCAAGATTAAGGAGCCTCAGCCATGATTGGTGCAGCTAGGGTTTGACTGGGTCAACCCTAGGTCAACTGATGATTTAAAGAAGGTTGATACCTAATCTAAGAGCCATGTGATCATGGATTGATATATTGAGATGTTATAAGGATGATTCCAAGGTCAACTCATCATGATTGAAGAGTTTTAGAAGTTTCAAGCTAGGGTTCCTAAGGCTTGATAGTGTAAAATCCCCTAGTTTGACCCCTATCTTCAAGGCAGTTTAGCTCAAGATGTGATTGCCATCTCATCTTGCCCCCAACATGAATGTTGTAGAGCATGGTCTTAGCTTTAATTTGAGTTCTAGAAGTCCTTGATAGGATTTGTAGAACTCAAGTTATGTCTTTGACAAGTTACAGGTCATCTGAGGTATGTGAATTTGGGGGCTTGAAAGTTGCCCAACTTGCATGAAACTTTTGCCCTAGAAGGATGATTCCTATGAACTTTTGGTCAACATGAATGTTGTTCCTTATCCTCTTATATTTCTAGAGAGTACTAGAAGTCCTTGATAGGATTTGTAGAACTCAAGTTATGGCTTTGACAAGTCAGGGGCATTTTGGTCATTTGGAGATTATAGGTCATTTCAACCATAAGGCCATAACTCCTATTTCCAAGCTTCAAATGGGAAAATATTCAACATCAAACTTGTTCAAAATTATGTTTTAAGGCTAACCAAGAGGTCATGAGAGGTTGGAATTGCTTGTAGCTCAAAGTTGCAAAAATGACCTAAAATAAGGAGGATTTTCAAATAAACCAAAGAGGGAAATTGGTATTTGTGATCTACATGTCCAAACCAAGGCATGTAATATGTCATTTTGACTCTAAAACACATTTTAAGAACATTGGTTTAGCCACATTTTTTAATTGAAGTTTAATTTGTGGACTTGCTTTGAAAAGTAGTTACTTACATCTTAAGTAACATTTGCTAAACCTAAATTCAAGGCATGATCAAGGCCTCTTTCAATCCAAACTCATCCAAAATTTCATTAGGGGAGAAATTGGAAGGGAATGAGTGTGATTTCAAGTTGTTAACAGAACTATGCATACCATGGCATGTGATTGAACTTCTCATGACATGAGAGATTGAACTTCTCATTAGAAGGATCTAGAGGTTTCTAGATCATCCATACATGTTCTATACATTGAGTAGAGGTGATCCAAGGCCAAGGTTGGTGATGATTGAGAGAGAAAACTGAGATTGCACTTTGAGATTTCACATTGTAAATCAAGATCGGTTACAAGGTTTGAAGCCATTTCAATCCAAGATTTCAATCTCAGAAGCTTGCTCTAGCATTGGTGGATGAATCCAGATGGAGAATTGAGCAAGATTGGTGGAGAATCGTGTGGGATCCGTTGAAGAAATTCCTCTGCAACTCAGAATCGAATCCAAGAATTGAAGCCATTTCAATCAATTCTATTGCATACAGAAGCTTGGAAGTGATTCACTGAAGGAGTCTGGAGCATTTGAAGGCTTGATTTGAGGGCTTGCTACTTCTGTGCGCACGAAATTTTCAGGTTAGTAACTTTCAATCTCCAGCTTGTTTTAGTTAGAATTAAGAGGAATTAGGGTGTTAGATGCAGTGAGGATTGATGTAGGAAGAATTTCAGATCATTAATTTGAGAATTAGTGACCAATTAGGGATGTTACCATTTTCGGTTGAGAGTTGGTTCTTGCGAATCTTGAGGTTTCAGAGGGAATTAATGGTATAATTGAGTTCCTTGTGAAATTTGGGACAAGTTTGATCAAGGGATCGTGGCCTATGGTGGACTCTATGGCAAACTAGGGTTGTGAGAAGACGACCGGAGAATGTCGCCGGCGGTGGCTTTGGGCGCGCAGGTGGCCTGAGTTGCAGGGATTCAAAATGAAGAAGATGACTTGATAGCCATCAGATCAAGGTTGGACTTTGACTGGGAACCTCATCCAACGGCCACGCGTGCTTCTAAATTTGTGAAGAGTCTGAACAATAATGAAACACAGAGTTTCATTTAAGATGTGTCTTGGGCTTAATGCATTAGTTGATACCTGCACCCTGTCGCTACTGCGAAAATCGGCGCCGGCTTGACAGGAGAGTCGCCACCGTGTGTTATTTATCCCAAAGGAGGGAAAGGAAACGATCGAAGTAAACCTCGCGAAGACGGGGAAAGGTATGGTCATCGCAACCAAAACCTGGATTCGGGAGTCGGTTACGCAAGGGGAAGGTATTAGCACCCCTCACGTCCATCGTACTCGATGGGATCCACGCTTGGTGTTTATAAGGAAAAGGGTGCGTTTATCTATCTACGCTAATGGTCAGTCTGAAAAGAAAAGAAAAGGACAGGACTCGACAGAACACACGGTGTTCTGGGCCTACGTACTCCCTCGTGCAATGGGAAAGTCAGAGTCAACGTAGTTCGGGACTACAGGGAAATTGGCTCGCCAAGACTTCGCGTCTTGTGCCTACGTACTTCCACACTGCATGGAAGATCAGAGCTTTACGTAGTTCAGGCTAACTACGGCTAAACAGGGGTATTCTCACACAGCAGTGAGAAATCAAACTGGTTTCAAAGGTACGGGGACCTATGGGCAAAACTATGGTTTGGTCTCAAATGCCCTCGGGCGCGAGAGAAAAGGGTAACAATCAGTCGTCAGCGGGAAAGTCTCGATCGCACAGTCACGAGAGAACAAAAGGTTAGTTGTTAGTATGCTCGCTAGGATATCGCATCCTATGCCTACATATCCCCGTCTGGTACGAGAAATCAGAGCAGCTGTAGTTCGGCTACCTACGACACAAGCTACTCAAGAGCTCCTACTGAAAGGAAAGGGAAAAGACACCCTAAAACTATAGCTGAAAAAGGGAATCTACCTACTGTTATCATGCCTGGTTGGCCATCCTAATGTCTATCATAACGACCCCGCAGCGGAGAAGTCAGAGCTCCTAAGGGATCATGGCAACAGGACTAAACAGCGAACAACTGCAAATTAAACAAATACTGGAAATATGCATGAATGCAACAACTAAACAGACAGGGCGCACAGGCCACAAACCACAGAGGCAAGGGAGCTCAGCTCTACCAAATACCAGCAAGCAAAGCCACTCAATAACAAACAAGCAGAAGGAGGACCACCTCAACTTCTCATGCACACAAAGCCTACTTCTAAGATGCACCTACCTCAGAAATATTTAGATGAACCCCTAAGTCTAATGCAACACAGCACCACACAAGTCAAACAACACAAAGATAAGGCGAACCAGCCTGACAAACTCCTATCCAAAACTTAAACCCTGAGCAGGACTCCTAAACAAAACCCTAATTAACTATCTAAGCAAAGCCCTATGCAAAACCCTAATCAAATCTCTAAGCAAAAACCCTAAACAAAGCAAACATCTAAGCAGAGCCCCAACACAAGAGAAATCAATCCCGGTCTTCAAGCTTCAGAACAAGCTTACCAACGAAAGGGAGCTAAGCAGACAAACCCATAGTGCCTTCCTCAGGAAAGTACCAGGAGGTTACCACTCAGGAATCATATCCTATGCGGCTCGACAACTGTGAACGGTTTACATTCCTCCTCAGGAGAAACTAAACTCACATGAAGGCTCCGGCATCATTGGATACTTGAGAAATCCTACGTGAACTAAGGGAACTAAGTGAACAGACCCATAGGACCTTCCTCAGGAAAGTACTAGGAGGCTTCCACTTAGGAATCGTATCCCATGTGGCTCAACAACTGTGATCAGTTTACGTTCCTCCTCAGGAGAAACTAAACTCACATGAAGGCTCCAACATCATTGGATACTTAAGAAATCCTAGATGAACTAGAGGAACTAAGTGAGCAGACCCATAGTACCTTCCTCGGGAAAGTATTAGGAGGCTGTCACTTAGGAGTCGTATCCCATGTGGCTCAACAACTGTGATCGGTTTACATTCCTCCTCAGGAGAAATTAAACTCACATGAAGGCTCCAACATCATTGGATACTTAAGAAAGAGGTGAGAAGAAAGAATGAAAGTCATTCATAGTGCCTTCCTCAGGAAAGTACCATAAACTCCCTTCAAACTTCAGGATCTCGAACCTCACAAACAGAGAACAAGCTCCTAGACTAGGCCTCAATCCACTGCATCCTTGCAAGCTCCAACAGGACTTCATCCAGCCTCCATCTTCAAGAAGAAACCACAGGCCCTCAAACCACAAGAAACTATCTCTGAAGTTCAACCACAGTTGAACTTCAAAGTCAGAAGCCATCAAGACTTCTCCTATCCTCAGGCTCAGACAAAAAATATCAGAACACCCTACAAAAATCTATCAAAAATCTAGGGGAAACCTACATGGCTCTATGACCCCAAGATCAAATCTCAAAGCCTAAGTCAACTTCTAAGGCTACTAAACAATTCCTAACATATGAATGGTCAATGGTTACCAACAAGTTGTGAGGTCTCTATTCTCTAACCCTAAAACAATATCAATCACCCTCTAAAAATCTATGAAAAAATCTATGGGGAACATGCATTAGTCTAGTGCAACTTACTAAAAAACCAGAGCAAAATTCATTACCAGATGAAAGAATTAAAATCAACAAGGCAGACGTATCCACAAAATACACTTCAAAATCAATAAACATGTAAAAAATGCAATTAAAATGAAAATGCATGATTAAACTAATGTTTTTGCATTATAAAATCCTACATTGAATTATGAACATATAGAAAAAAGAATGGAATTATTTGATCAAATCTACTATTTTTTTAGGAATTTTCTTCTAACATGCATGAACTAAAAGATATTAAAAGGTCATTTAAATGGAAAATATGCTAAAAATATCAAACAAAAATAAAATGGCATTTTTATTTTCATATAATTTTCTAGACATTATTATTGACCTATAGCAAAAAGAAGAATTAAAAAACATTGATTTTTCTATTTTATATGATTTTATTAAAATGCTAACAATATAAAAGAAATCAAAGAATAAAAGAAATGAATAAAAGGGGAGGGGGTTCAGATAGCGCATGCCCTCAGTGTTATTCTAAGGTGGGCCAGAGAGGGGTGGTGCGCCTAGCAAATGGCGCAGACCCATATGAATCAGGAATTCAGTGGAAAATAAAAAGGAAAAAGGAAAACGCGTGGGTGCAGTTAGCAAGTTTTTTCAGTTCATTTTAAGTGGACTTCATTATGGGGGGTGCGAATAGCAGTGGGGCCTAAGGCCCAGTCCAATTCATCACTTAGCTTCTCACGCAGGGGGGGACGATGAGCAAACGAGGGGGTGAGCTTCAGTAAAACGAAATTGGGCCTTGGACCCAATCCCTAACCCTAGTCCAATTAGCCAATGGACAAAACCTATCTCCTTCTCCAATTCGCTGGTCACTGTTCATCCCAAACTAACCCTAGCCGTTCCCTCATCCTCCCTCTGCAACTCCTCTAACCTAATTTCAAGATCCTTCAACCAAACCTTCTCAGATCAACTCACAAAAACAAGCAAACAAACTAAGAAATCCTAATCTCAACGAAACAATATCATCTAAATCCATACGATCAAGCAGAAGAAATAGCTTCACACTTAGATAATGCATACCTGGAGACGAATCAAGAACCAATTCGTGGAGTTCTTGAAGCTTCAAAGGAGGTCACCGCGAGAGAGACTAGGATCTGGAGGTGCTCGCTCGAACGATCTGAAGAAGGGAGCAGGAGATCTTTCTGGAAAAATTGAGAGTTGCTTGAAGGAGAAAAAATCTTGAAGAACGATGGAGGTTGGACTTCGTTCTGGAAAATTGCGTTTGAAGCGTTCTGAAGATCTTGGAGAAGTTCTGTGAATCTCGAGTGTCCTCACGATCTGGAAACGGAGGGAAGATTGAAGGTGTTGCTAGAGATTACTTGAAGGTTCTTGGAGGGGATGAAGAACGATGAAGACTTGAAGGGTTTCTGGAAAACTTTGATGAAGAATCTGGAAAACCCTTTGAAGTTTCCGGCGACGTGGTCGAGTTCTCCGGTGGATTATTGATGAGGGTGGACGGAGGAGAAGGATGAAGATCGGAGGCGATAAGATGGATTTCTGGTAAATTTCCAGATTTCGGCGGTGGTTGCGGTGGCCGGAAGGCGTTAGGGGTGGCCGGAAGGAGTTTGCATGCCGACCGGTGGAGTTTCCGGCGAAGTTCAGGTGAGGGGTTGGGGATTGGACGCGTGGTGAGAGGCGCTGGCTGGGGGGACACGTGGTGAGAAGCGCTGGCAGAGGGAGAGGGTGAGTGGGTGAGGTGTCAGCTTCTGGAAAATTCTAAGGTGTGAGGTGGTGGGTCCTGAGTGCAACGTGTGGATCATTCTTATAGTGACAAGTGTCACTCTCTGGACAAAGACTGACCAAAAACTGGACATGCAAGGACTTTGGGCCTTCAAAAAAATGCCTCCTGGGCCCATACGAAATAATGCCAAAAAACCTAGAAAAAAACACTGAAAAAACTGATTAATAATCTGAATTAAAATGCTTAGACCTAATTAGAAAAGTGACCAAAGATTAAACCTAACTAACTCTAAAACAATTAACTAAATAAACTCAATTAACCCTAACTAAAAGATTAAATCCTAATTAAATCTAAAAGGTGATTAATATCTAATTAACTCTATTTAAACAAAAATGATTAAAACTCTACCAATTTCTATAAAAACTATTAAAATTCTATAAAATTTCTAAACCATTCATTTACAACTATTAAATCCTATATTAAACCTAAAAATAAAATCTATTAAAAGATTGAATCTATGTTAAAACAAAACTCTATTTATTTCTATTTAAAAAATCTATTAAATTCCCATTAAAATAAAAGAAAAATCTATTTTTATTCTAAAAACAATTAAAAGCTATTTAAAATCTATTATATTCTACAAATGGTTAAAAAAAACTATTAAATCTACTAAAAAAATCTACAAAATTCTAAAAAAAGATTCAAACTATTAAAAAATGTTAAAAATCTATTTAAATTCTTAAAAATCTTATAAAGCTCTAGAAAAAAAGATTTAAACTATTTAAAAAAGTTTAAAAATCTATTTAAATCCTAACAATGATTAAAAGCCTATTTAAAATCCACAAAAGTCTATTAAGCCCTAAAAATGCAAACAGAGGCTAATAACCAACATAAAAGAGCGTGCGACCAGATCGAATCGAACAGTAAACCCCCGGTATCAGAATATCCCGAAAACCACCATGTGAGCTGCAAACACCGAGAAGCGCACAATTTCTCGAAAATAAAACACTGATGATCTAGACTGGATCTGAAATATCTGGTAGATGAAAACCGAGCTGTAACCCTGATATCCTCTGTCTGCGCACAAATATCATGCGTCTGATTTGCGAACATGAATTTAAACCCCGAGTCAGATAGGAGAACCGGTTGGTCAAATTTTAGGGTGCAACACACCCCCCTCATGGCCCAATCCTAAAAATGAACTGCTTTCTCTTGCTATCTGCACCGTGCATGTGGTTATTTTCTCTTGATTTTCTATTATTTTTCATTTTATGCATGGTTCTTGATTAAATCATAAAAAATGGAAAAATAATTCAATTAATCCCATTCTTTTTGCATTGGATTCATGATAGGATCTAGTATTTTTTTAGATAAAAATATTTTTATTTCATGAATTTTCTGATTTTATGGGAATTTTTACATTTTAATTGATATTAAAATAATCATGCTTGATGGTTGATATTGGTGAATTTGGTTTGATCATGTGATGATGATTTTGGCCTTGGTTTTTTGTGAGTAGTTAGCATAGATATGCATGCTCCCCATAGAGTTTTCTCACATTTTTGTGATGAACATAAGTGGTAGTTTAGGTTAAAACCTTTAGAATCTCCATTTTTAGGGTTTATGGTTGATACCTTGTGGTTTAGATTTTATTTTTAGAACTAGGTGGATGATTCAACCTTTGATTTTTGTAGGGTAGATTCATGATTGAATTAGGGTCCCTTAGGAATTTTGGTAGGATTTTTCAATGAAGTTTACTATTTTTGCTTGATTTTAGTTTAGGTGCTAGTTTTAGATGATTCTAATGCACTAATTCAACTAGATTAACTTCCTTAGTTCCCTTAGATTAGGGTTTTGTTTCTCTTGCTCTTGGATGATTATGAAGGCAAGTTGAAAATGCATTGGATTGCTTGAAGAAGCTTGGATGGGAAGATCTTCCCTTCTTTTGGTGTAATTTTGATTAGGTATTAAGATTAGGGTTTTGTAGGCAGAGCTTCTAGATAGATTCTCTTCCTTCATAAACATGGATGATGTTGATCACTTCCATTCTTCCCTATGATGTAAGGTCCCCTTATAAAGGCCTCATCCCTCCTTTGGTAGGATGTATGGCTCTCTACAAGTTGGTAGAACCTTTGAGGATCCCTTTCTCTGATGATAGGATGCTTAGTGGTGACCCTTGGTCTTCACTCTGCTACCAATCATCCAAACTTTACTCTAGATAGATGAATTTGTCTCCCTTGTTAGAGGATGGAGTTCCCTGCTTGAAGAAGATTGAAGGATGTAGTTGATACTTCTTTGTGTTTGAAGATTACTATGAGAAGATGAGGCTTGTAGATGAAGAGGACCAAGTTGATATTCGTAAAGCAAAGAGAGCTGAAGCTTGAAGACCAAGTTGACACTTGTGAAGAAGATCAATTTGAGATTGAGTGAAGAGCTGAGGCTTGAAGAATAAAGGATAAGTTGATACTTATGTTGATGCACTGAGAGCCTGAGGGAGCCAAGTTGATACTTGATATTAGGGTTGAAGCCTGAAGGTGGAATTGACTGAAGAGCTGAGGCTTGAGGATGGAGAATGAGTTAATACTTATGTTTGATGTGCTAGAAACTTGGAGAAGCAAGTTGATACTTGCTATTGAAGGTGTTAGCCTTGAAGGGTAGTTGAAGTCTGAAGACTGGACTGCTGTCTGAGGAGAGCATTATTGTGGAAGCTGTTGATCTGCTTTCTTTTCTGTCTGTTTTCTTTTCTGTATTGATGTGCCTTGTTTGATTTGCTTGATGCATTAGAATAAGTTCATATCTAGATTGGCTTTAAGCTAGGAGCATGACTGCACTAGAGGTTGAGTTGCTCCCTCTGCTTGTATTTTTACTGTATGGCTTTGCTTGCGGGTATTCGGTAGAGCCCAGCTCCCTTGCCTATGTGGTTTGAGTTTGCTTGATAGCATTTTTATTTCTCCTGTATGATTGCAGTTGCTCATTATTGTCTCGTTTGATGGCATTTTATTTCTCCTGTATGATTGCAGTTATTCATATCTGGCTTGAGGTTGAGATGAGCTTGTGGAGGTTGATGCCCCACACACATTTCCTCCCTCACTTGCATTGCATGCATTTTTCAGTCGTTTACCGTTTACTGTTTAAGCTGAAGCTTTATCTGTTTCTGTTTATCATTGACATGATCCCCTAGGAATCTCACTTCCTTTGATAAGGAGGTGATGATTAGAACTTTAGGTTGAAACCTATGCATGATAACTTCTAGGAGCTCCCTGTTTCAAACCTCAACCATAGGATGAATCCTTGGCATGACAACATTAGGACTTGATAGTCTCCCCTTAGTTGAGCCTGCTCTCTTCTCATCTCAAAACAAATCAAAATACAGTAATAAAGGTTAACTGACGTCGTACGTTACGAGCCTTAAGCTATCTGAGAAAGGGTTGTTGGAGAGTTTCTTTCCAACAGTCTGGATGTTTAGTATGGCACCCTTTGGGTGACATGCGACGCATTCACTCTCAGGTCATAGTCTCTAGTGCGATACTAGTTGCAAACAAACATAAAAAACAGTTCTTCCGTAAAAGACAGAAAACAAACTTCAAACCTTTTTGCCCCGTGGGCCCATAATTCAAAGGAAGCTTTTCTGAAGAAAAGAGTGTCGTTAACTCCCAGTTCTACCGTAAACGGTAACGCCTAAGTCTCCAAGGGTCGAGCTGCATACATCCAACTGCTGGAACTGTTTGTTAACCCTACTCAATAAAAACAGATGAATCTGAATTCCCGTAATCCGTATTATCCCGAACTACGTAAGCTCTGATCTCTCGTACCTGTTGAGAGTACGTAGGCACAATACTGACGTATTGGCGAGCCACCTTCCCCATTACCCGTAGTTAGTCGAACTACGTTGACTCTGATTTCTCATTCTCTGATGAGAATATGTAGGCATAAAGTGCGACGCTTTGCCGAGTCATTTTCTTTTCTTTTCAGACCAGCCTTGATAGGTAGATAGTAAACAAACCCGTCAGATAAACACCGCAAGCGTGGATCCCATCGAGTACGATGGACGTGAGGGGTGCTAATACCTTCCCCTTGCGTAACCGACTCCCGAACCCAGACAATGGTTGCAATGACCTTGTCTTATACCTTTTCGTTAGGTTTTTCCGATCGTTTCCTTTCCCGTTCTGAGGGATAAATAACGAAAGGTGGCGACTCTTCTGTTTTGCAGGAACCTTATTTTCGCAGTAGCGACAGAGAGCGTCGGGTGTCTTCGTCGATCCGGACGGGCGATGGCGAGGGGGAGGCTGAATCTAGGTGGTTTTGTCGTCGACGTGGGTTCTTCGGTTGAATCCTCGGTCTGGAAGAGGTTGCAGCTGGTTTGTTCTTCTTTGGGGCCGGGGAGTGTCGCTCTTCTCGAGGAGGAGACCTATCCCTCTTGTGAGAAACCGTCGACTGGGGTCGCTCAAGACGGGGACGACACTCTACTAGTTGGGGCGACGGGCTCCTGGAGTCCTCTACGTACCGTGTCTGCCGTGGAAGAGGCGAGTGACTGAGGGAAGTCTGGAGAAGGTGTCTCCGCGGGGGAGAGAGGTTGGAGAACGCTGTCGACGGTATCTTCTCGGGGGAGGGGAGAGGCTGACAGAGTATCGTCGACTGTGTCTCTGCAGGGGAGGAGATGGATTGGGAGAAACCGAGCGCTGTCGGCGGTGTCTCTACGGGGGAGAGCGCGACGGTTAATCTCTCTCGAGCATCTTTATCTGTTCATTCTGCCCGAATATCATCATGTTGGTTTGGTTAATCGCCGCGAACAGGACCGTGACAGTAGGATCGGCGCCTGCCGGGGCCAGAATGGGCTGGTAGACAGTCAGGTTGTCTGAGCGCTGGACAACGTTGACGGCCACGTCCTCTGAGAAGGGAGAGACGGTGCGCCCGTCCCTGGGGTCACCTTCCTCGTTGTGGATGGTTGTGTTGGGATCGTGAGCATCCCCGTTGGAAAAGGGGTAAATGAAGATCCTGAAGCATTGTTATTGTGTGGGTTGACCATGATTAGAATGTAAGTTGAATGTTGATTTCGCTTTGGTTCTTAAGCTTCTGTGCTCTGACAGGAGAAAGAACACGGAAGCTGAGTTTCCCACAGACGGCGCCACTGATCTCACTTGATCAGAAAGGATCAATGGTCTGCCACACGTCGTTGGACTGCAGCTTTCACTGGAGTTAGGGAGAAAGAAGGGGGTGTACCTGCAAGGCACTCCGATGCTTAAGTGAGTAAAGGATCATAGTGGGAGAGCAAATGCAGAGAAGCAGGTGTAGAGAATAGAATACTTGACCCTATAGCGAAAGAGTGTATTTATAGAGAGATCTCATCGCAGGACCAATGGTTACATTGCATTGGGGCAGACTGTCAGGCCCAACCCAAGTAACTGCCAGGGCTTACGTGGCATAGTGAATACCAGGACGTGGTCTTCGCCCTAGATCAACTTTCCCGTGATCTTTGGGAGGTGGGTTGACAATCTCTTTCGGAAGTGGGTAGTTGTCTGATGACATGTCCCCGCATGGGAGAGCACGTGAAGAACGTGGAGAAGCGCGTGAGCCTCCCCATCAAGAGAGTCGTATGCCCGACATGGCAGGATTTGACCTTATTGGACCTCCCCAACGTAGTGTTGGGTTGGACCTATCTGGCTGAGGTCCAGGTCCAGGTCCAGAACAGAAACGGTAAAATAAAATAAAAATTGAAAATTTTTAAATATATATTTTAAATAATAAAGTACGAACAAAAATATTAATGTATTGATAAGTAGAATGACATATTCAAGAACAAATTTGAGATGAATACTAATGTTTATATTAACCATCTCATTCTTATCATTCTTATATTTTAAAATTAAGAAAAACTCAAATTCAAATTCAAACTTTTTTTTATCAAAATACCGAATGTGTTCATGCAAATAGTCGCTGATTGGGGTTTTGTTGTGATGACAAAATTTTGTTTTTCCTCTGAAATAATTTTTATTCTTAACTCGCAAAATACCAAAGGTGATAGTCAAGATCGACTCCAAAACCTTTTTTTCCTTCTTTTTCAGTCATTTTCCACAATCAGTCCCTGAAATTCTCATTTAAGTTGGAAGTAAAGTTACCAGTGAGGTTAAAAGCAAATTAGAACTAGAAAACCCATACGCAATTTTTTAAAATGTGATTCACGATCTCTCTGCATGCTGGAGGCATCTAGGTTCTTCAATTGAGAATTTGTAGGAATATCTCATTATCATAGAGATTAAAGGTTTCATCTATAGGTTTAGTGTCCCACTTGTTGGTATTATGAAGAATAAGGATTCTAATCTAAAATGCATTGTAATCTAATAGTTTTAAAGTTATCACTTTAAAGTAGTGTTGATAAGGTAGTTAGTGGTCCTTCCAAATTTTAATAGAGTAACCATTTTTAAATTTTCAACTACAACCCTATTTAATCTATAACAATATATAAAGACAAAATATTTTTTTTGATATAGCCTATTTTCTTTCCTATTTTATCCTTTAAAACTATTTAGAAGTTACACAAATAAAAACTAACTACTCCCTCTATTTTATATTTGAATATTATACAAAATAATTAGTTATTTGAAAAGAAAATTCACTTTAACTTCTAATTAAAAACTATATTTAAATAGCTTCTCCTTATAATTTATGTCTTTCATTTCTAACTCATTAGGTCCATAGAAGTCAAAAATAGAGAAGAAGGGAGACTGTCTGAGAAAAATTGGAATCCAAACAATGTTCATGATAATGGTAGAAAAGATAAATCTACAATTTACAGATGACATAATATGGATTGTGAATCACACAATGATTTCTATTACGATTGATTAATGAGGTATTTAGATTCTTCAATCTAATTTTTTGATTTGATTTTTTTATTTATTTTCATTTACTGTTTTGTTCTTCTTACCGAAACAAATCCATATGTGAAATTGGAGTTTGAAAATTGAGATTATTAGATTTTTTTTTTTAATGTCTAGTAGTTTAATTTTTCTCTCCGTTGTAGAAGAAAAATGAATCATTATCTCTTAGAAAAGAAAAAAAAAGTTGCGTTCTAATTTCTAAGATCAAATAAGAATGAGTATTTTTATTAATTTTTTTAAATTGTGTTTCCTCTGTTGAATCTTTATCTATTATTGTTCCAATTTTACCTTTGTAATCTGCAAAAATTTTAGAATATAAACAACATTTCAATTTATGAATTGTATAATTTCTACAATGTGATGTAAACATTAAACTATACCTATCTATACATCTATACAATATATAAAGAGAATATTTGTTTTGGTGTGACCTATTTTCTACCATTTTTACCCTTACATTATTGTGTAATTTACTTAATAACTTCCTATTATTAACTTCCATATAACTTATTTTTATTAACTTCCACATAACTTCTTATTATTAACTTTCACATATTATATTTAAAAAAAATTATTTTAACATAAAATATCGTTTATCTTTTTACGTGCATTAAAAAAAACAGACAGACGAGCACGCGAGTGCCTGTCTGGACGCTAGTATAAATAAAAACAATATAGCATTTTGGGCTAACCTATATTTGTTACATATTTGACCCTTAACTGTTATTTTAAAACTAACCACATATACAAAATAAATTTAGTAAATGATAACGGTTTCATTCTTAATTTAAAACTTCCACAATTTTTTATCATCTCTATCTTTAACTTCCTAAATAATTATCTTTATTTCACTTGCAAGTTATTTCTCTCTCTCTCTCTCACGAATTGTTAATTTCTACTAAATTCTCTTTCACATGCAATTTTGTCTTTCTTTCCATTATTATTGAATCTTTGAATTGTGTATATTGCCAATGTGTGTTTGTGATTGCCTGTAGTATAAACATAAAAAAAAATTTGTAGAAAGTTGAAATTGTTACAAACCATTGTATATCACTGTATATTTTACCAATTATCAATCTAAGTATATACATACATACATACATACATACATACATACATACATACATACATACATACATATATATATATATATATATATATATATATATATATATATATATATATATATATATATATATATATATAGTTAAACATGTATTATTTTTATTATTAACTTGTTGTAACTATTTAATTTTCTACCATTCTAAGCACATTCATCTCTTCTATTTCCTATTTCTGAAGGTATGACAACCTACATTTTGTTTGTAATCTCGATAGACATCTATGGTTGCATTAACTTTCTGTCCTACGCATCATTCTCATCAGTCAAGTCACTTACTATAACATTGTTGAACTCATCAGAAATACAAACTTGAATTATATATTTTTTAATTTTTTTTCTTTTTATCAATGCATCAGAAAATAATTGATCATTTTTAAAATATCCAAAAAAAAATATATGATACTTAATTATATTGTGTAAGTTGTTATTGAGATTAATCTCTAATCTTGTCATCTATAAGACTCACATTCACAAACAAAACTACAGTTTGTATCAGATAATGTTAAATATAGGCATTAGAGTTTCTTTTTTGGTATAATGTCAAGTCTAAGGCTATGAATGATATTAAAGGTTGAATATCGTTTAAAGATTAAAGGTATTTGTGTTTATGTTTTCATTATGATTTTTCGTTTAATGATAACCAGTTATTAACTACTTAACAAAACAAAGAAAGATGAACAAATAAATGTCATGTGCAAAGGAGATTGAGATATATAGAGAGGTAGAGAGACTGATGAATGATATAAAAAAGAGTTAAAGAGAGACGAAGAGAAAGTGAGAAAAAAAAAGAGAGATAATACGTATTAGTGGCAACATGACATATAAGTTATAAGAAATGGGTAAGTTACAAAAACAAATAACAGCTATCACATTATTTTCTTTTCTAAATATGCCTTTTTTATTGAACATAACATCGAGTATGAAAATTAATAGTATCGTCTTTTATCATAAAATATGTGAATATTAATTTTTTGTTATTTTATATCCATTATAATTTGTATGATTTCTACATTGTGATATTATTAAAAATCTAAGACATTAAATAACATACATTGGTTGTCTTTTTACTTTTATTTTTTCTAATTATGTAAATAATATTATTTTATGTAACATTTAATTTATTGATAAGTTTTAATTTTCACATTCCACTCTTTAGATTATTAAGTTAATTTTAAATTGACATTTGTATTGTTAAATTGGTCTGAAGATATTTTTTTAGTGCTAAATTGGTCTGAAGACATTACTAAAACATATTGAAAATTAATATGCATCATTATATTTTTATTTTTTTATAATTATTCTAAAATAATATTATTTTTAATGAAATATATGTCAAAAACACCGTAAAAAAATTACACGCGTTAACGCAATAAAAAAAACGGACAATGGACCGTTTGAACGTTAGTAATTCAATAAATTCGATAGATATTTTTTTCCCTTAAAACTAAAATTAGGCTAATTAATTGCTTCCAACAGAGGAAAAATATTTAGATTTTAAATACGACCTCATTGAAATCATTTAAACTTCAAAATCTGATCCCCCATTCTTTTTATGTTTTCAGGGCTTATCCCATAATCATCTAGTCAAGTAAATTTTCTATCTTTATCCTTTACACTCCACCAATAACTACTAAATATATTTTTAATGTCTTTACATAGCCCCTTAGGAAGCTTGAAACGACTCATGACATAAGTAGAAATAACTTGAGTTTATAACTATTATAAATGTGGTTCTTCCTTCATATAAGATACATTATTCTTCTTATAACCTCTTGACTTCTTCCATCATGAAAAAAAATGTCATTTTTAGACAAAATTTAGACAAGATTTGGACAAATTTTGGATAAATCTCAAACCAAAACTTAATTTCATATGGATTTTAGACGAAATAAATATTTTCCAAAAAAACCCTTGTTGGAAATTATAAAACTCATTCCATGTTTCGTCTGAAATATTTTGAGGCAGATTTCAAATGAAAATTAAACAAATTTACAATTATAAATTTATGTTATGTTGACGCGGTTTAAGATTAAATAGTTATCAATACAATAATTTTATATTTTTATTTTGAATAGAATAAAAAAAGAATTATTTAAGTTTTACTTGAAACTTAATGAGACAAGTATACTAATATAAATTATATATTAAACGTGTAAAATATCTCACATTAATTTGCAAATATTTACAACTACAATTTTATATAGAAATTCAAAAATAATAAAATAGTAGATTAAAAAATAATAAGAGTCAACATTATCTGCACAAAAAAGAAGAATAGACTAAAGAAGATTTTCTTTTTCCTTTGTTCCGTCAAGACTCAAACTCAACTAAGTTTTTTTGATATGAGACACAATTTTAGAATTGATTTCTATCTAAGTGAAGTTCCTTTCAAAGAATCTTTTAAACATGAGATTATTTTTTCTTGAGAAATCTTTAGAAGGACAACTTCTTTTAATTTGGCAATTTGTCCTTGATGCTACAAAGCATTCACTCAAAAAAATTAAATAATTTTTTTTTATACTTTTAGAACCCAAATTTTTTTTGTCCTTTAGTATTAGTATATTTAAGGTGATTCAAGTCATTTGAGTTGAATTTTGTAAAGCTTTTTAAAACATGTATTTTGCTGAAACAATAAGACTTCAGCTGCGCAGATCTATGAAAATAATTGCATTTATAAATAGTACATTTTTTTTCTATTTATCAAGACATATATAATCATAAAATACTTTATTTGGTTGATAAAACCTGATTTTATTATACAAAATTCTTTGATTAGATAAGATCATATTAAGGTTATATCTTTTCATAATGAAATTACCTAATCTTTTCTTCATATCTTCAGTTTCAATTCTTAGGTAATCACATCTTTTACATTTAATAGAACTCACAACACTACTTCCAAGTTGATTATTGTTCTGGCCTGGGCCCCGACTTGATCGGACAGGCCTAACCCGATGATACTTAGTTAGACCCAATCCGACTTGGGCTACATCCGTCGAGCACATGGTTCCAGTCGGACAGACAATGGCCCCCCCACGGGTAGAACCTTCTCCCTTGTCAAGCAGAACAACGTGTCCTTCACACGTTCTCCACGTGCTCCCGTCCGCGTGGACACGTCATCAACCAACTGCCTACCTCCGAAAGAGCAGGTCAACCCACTCTCCGGAGTTCACGGAGCAGTTGAACTAGGCGAAAACCACGTTCTGGTCTTCACTACGCCATGTAAGTCCTATCAGTCACTTGGGTTGGGTCTGGCCATCCAGCCCAACTCAAATGACCGTTGGCCCAGCGCTGGGATCTCTCTATAAATACCCTCTTTCACAAGAGGGTCAGGTATTCAATTCTCTTCTTACCCTTTTCTGTATTTGTTGTCACTCTGTCCAAACTCTTACTTTGGCATCGGAGTGTCTTGCAGGTACACCCCCCATCTCCTTCTCAACACCGTTGAACAGACAGCAGATCAACGGCGTGTGGCAAGTCCATGGTCCCCTTCTGATCAGGTCAGGTCAGTGGCGCCGTCTGTGGGAACATAAAACTTCCCCGTTCCTCCGAGCAAAGAACCAAAGTTTCATCAACATTTCACGATCATGTCTAGCCCACACCACGACGATGTCGTTCACGACCTCACCCACGCTCCCGCCGCGAACGGTGGCAAGCAAATGGGGGCATCCCAACCTCCAGAGACCGACGAGAGGGACGGCCAGACTGGCTCTCCCTCGTATGACGAAGCTGCACACCAGACTGTTCTTCGACCAAGAAGCCCGGCAGCGTTCCAGCCTATCCCTGTCCCGGCCGGAGCAGACCCGACGGTGGCCGCCCTCTTCGCATCCATCAACTAAACAAATCAGCTGCTGTTTCAACAGAACGCACGGATTGGCGCACTAGAGCACGAAGCCCCGTTGAGGTCCCCTCCGCGGGAAGACCAGAACGGAAACTCGAGGAGCCCGTCCCCTCGTCCCAGAAATCGTCGACCTCGGCTAGAGAGGCCTTAACCCGAAGCAGTGCGGGAACGAACCAGGTCGCCCAGGAAACAAGTCCGGGAGCAACGGCCGGCCAGGCTGGATGCCCCGGCTAGACCCCCGCGGGTCGAACCCCTAGTCAGGCGGCAGAGGGCACGAAATTAAGCGCCTCCGCCACCAGTGTCGTCACCCCCTCAGTTGCCAATTCTCAGTGACGAGGACGACTACAGGACTCCCCTGTCTCGAGAGATCATGGCGGCTCCCATCCCCCACGGAATGGAGAAGCCCCCGGCACTCTCGACGTATGACGGTACCTCCGACCCAGACGACCACCTGGAGGATATCGAGGCCATGTCCGAGGAGCTATCAAGTGCAGACTCTTCCCGACGATGCTGAGGAAGGGTGTCATGACGTGGTACAAAAGTCTGGAGCCGAAATCTGTCACGTCGTGGAGGGTCCTGAAGGACCTCTTTTCAAGACACTTCACAGCATCCCGACGTCACCCGAAGACAGAGGCTGCGCTGGACGCCATAATACAGGCCCCCGACGAACCCCTCCGGAAATACATCGAAAGGTTCACCCGGGAGGCAGTGCAGGTAACGACATCGGACGAGATGAAATGTTACCTGATGGAGCAAGGCCTGCACCTAGACTCCAAATTCTACGAGGTTGTGGCCATACATCGACCAGCTTCTCTACAAGACTTCCTCGATAGAGCCGCGCATTACATCCGGTTCGAGGAGACTCAAGCGGCCAACTCCGCCCGCGACACTCGAGACCGAGAGACCCCCCTGCGGGTCCCGAGAGGATGGAGCCTCGAGCCACCGGCGCAGAGGAGATCGCCGACGGGAGGATCGTCCCCGCGAGGCTCGCGAGCAACGCAGTCCTGCTGGCCAATTTACAGAGTACATAGCTCTGGTCGCTTTCCGCGAGCGCATATTGGTCGAGTGTGCCAAAATGGAGTTTGTCCAGACAGGTGTCCGCTTCCCCAGGCCGACACCCCTCAAGCCCAACGTGGACAAATCGAAGTTATTCCGCTTCCACAAAAGCCACGGGCACGTTACAGAAGATTGCATCCACCTGAAGGACGCAATCGAAATCTTGATCAAAGAAGGGCACCTGAAAAGGTACACCCGGGGAGGAGAAGCCCCGCGGCAAGAGGCTCCCGAGGCCAAAAGGGTTGAGGACCTCCATTCTCCTGACGGTGACAACGGTCTGCAGGTTGCCCTCAGCGTCAGCTGACCTGAGGATTGGTTCGCCCTCAGAGAGTTCGGCCTCCCCGCCGAGCTTGATCTGCCCGACGAGCCTGTACGCCCACCAGCCGATGGGAGTACTTTCCGAAGGCCATGGTCATCTCCGGCGGATCCCCGAGGAACCTATTCATGGGGTCGGTAAAGAGGAAGTTCTAGGAACTCATCACCAACAGCTCCAGCAAAATGAGCACCCTCGACAAATTTCGTGGTCGGTCCAACCCGATCACATTCTACCTCGAGGAGCTCCCCGAGGGTTCCCCCAACTCGAACATCCCCCTCCTGATACGGGAACGGATGGAAAACTTCGACGTCAGACGTATCCTAGTCGACAGAGGAAGCCCGGTGGACATCATGTACACCTACCTTTTCGCAACACTCCAACTCGACAAGTCCAACCTGTCCCCCTATTTGGGTTCTGACCTCCAGGGCTTCAACGGGACGACAACAAGACCGTGGGGGTACGTGGAGTTAAAGGTTACCTTCGAGGAAAAAGAAACGGCCAGGGAGGTCAATATCCGCTTCCTGGTCATTGAATGTCTGTCCCTCTACAACTGTATCCTGGGCAGGACAATGATGGCCGAGCTCACCGCGGTGCCCTCCACCGTCCACCTAAAAATGAAGTACTACACTAAGCAAGAGGCCGTTGTCACCCTAAACGGCGACATTGAAGCTGCCCGGCAGTGCTTCGAGGCCTCACTGAAAGGCCTAAGCACGATCGGCCCAGCGACCAAAAAAGTAGCGCCCACCACTACTCCGAAAAGCGAACCCAAGGACCTCGTCGGCTCGGTAGACCTCGACAGTCGCTTCACCGAAGAGACTGACCGCGAGGATGAAGTCAGCGACGCTCCTCCATCCAACGGGAAACCTATCTACCCAGCGCACCCCATCCCAGACAATGACTTTGAGATCGTGACCCTCGAGGACGACGAGACGAGAACCGTGAAGATCGGGGCAGGACTGCCCGACCTTGCGAGGAAACAATTGAAGGCCTGCCTCCGCGAGAACGCTGATCTCTTTGCTTGGAGCGCCACAGTGATGCCCGGACTCGACCCTAAGGTCGCCTGCCATCAGCTCTCCATCAACCCGACCACCAAGGCCGTAGTACAACGTAGGCGTAGGCAGTCCCCCGAAAAGTTGGCGACTGCTGAAAAAGCTGTAAAAGACCTCCTAGAGGCAAATTTTATTTCGGAAGCCCGGTATTCAACTTGGCTGTCCAATGTTATACTTTTTAAAAAGAGTAATGGAAAATGACGCATGTGTGTTGATTACACCGATCTCAACCGGGCATGTCCTAAGGACGCTTACCCCCTCTCTAACATCGACAAGCTCATCGACAACTCGGTGAGCTTCAAACTCCTGTCCTTTATGGACGTGTACTCGGGATACAACCAGATCCCCATGGCCAAGCGCGACAAACAGAGCACAACCTTCAGGACAGAGTCGGGCAACTATTACTACAACATATTACCCTTCGACCTAAAGAACTTCGGTGCCACGTACCAGCGGATGATGAACAAAGTCTTTTGGGGAGAGATTGGCGACACGCTTGAGGTGTACATGGACGACATGATCGTCAAGTCCTACACGAAAGTCGATCACACGACTCACCTTAGAAAAGTCTTTGAAACAGCGAGGAAATGCATAATGCGCTTCAACCCGGAGAAATGTACCTTCGGGGTCCGAGCAGGGAAATTCCTCGACTTCTATCTGACTGAGCGAAGGATCGAGGAAAATCTGGACAAGTGCCGAGCTTTCTCGGAAATCACCACGCCGACCTCAAAGAAATCTATACAATCCCTCAACGGTGTACTCGCCTCACTTTCCCGATTCATCGCCAAATCCGCAAAACACGCCCTCCATTTCTTCAAATTACCCAGAAAGGAAGCCGCGTTCGAATGGACAGAGGAATGATAGCAAGCCCTCCATCACCTCAAACGCGTCCTATCAGAACTGCCCATGCTGACGAGGCCCGAAGTTGGAGAAACCTTGTACCTGTACCTGGCCGTGGAAAACGAGGTCGTCAACGCCGTGCTGATCAGAGAAACCCCCGAGGGACAAAAACCAATTTACTTCACGAGCAAGGCCCTCCGCGGTCCCGAGGTGAGGTATCAACAAATCGAAAAGGTCGCCTTGGCCCTCATCACTGCCACACGACGCCTCCGACATTACTTCTTGGCTCACGCCATTGTGCTCAGGACCGAGCAGCCCGTCAAGCAGCTTCTCGGCCGACCGGACATGGCTGGACGGATGCTAAAGTGGTCGTTGGAACTATCTGAGTTTGACATCGTCTACGAAAAAAGGAAAGCCCTCAAAGCTCAATTCCTGACCGATTTTGTTGCCGATATGACCCCCTTGCCAGAGCCTACCCCAGGTAGTCACAAGTGGACTATCTTCGTCGATGGCTCCTCAAACTCCTCGGGCAGCGGCGCAGGCATTATCCTCGAAAATGAGGAAGGCACTATACGCTAGCCTTTCCAACAAAGAACAACCAGGCCGAGTACGAAGCATTCCTGGCCGGGCTTCGCCTAGCGGCAGACCTCGGGGCCAAGGAAATAAGAATCTTCACGGACTCCCAGTTGGTCGCCTCATAAGTATGGGGGGAGTATTAGGCGAAAAACGATAACCTGGCCGAGTACCTGGCCCTCATTACAGAAAAAATGCAAAGTTTTGACTCCGCAGAGGTTCAACACGTTCCACGCGAGCAGAACACTCGAGCAGATATTCTCTCAAAACTGGCAAGCACCAAAAAGAGGGACAGACACAAGTCGGTCGTCCAAGAGATCCTAGCGCAACCGAGCATGGAAAAGGCTAAAACACTGCTCAACGTCAACGCCATAGGGGACACCAACTGTTGGATGACGCCTTTGTACGCCTACCTCAGCACAAGTCGCATCCCCGCCGACCCCAAAGAGGCCAACACGATCAAACGAAGATCCTGCTCGTACGTCCTTCTCGAGGACAAATTGTATCGCAGAGGCTTCGTGGTTCCCCTCCTCAAATGCATCGACAACTCTCAGGCCGCTGCCGTTCAGGAAGAGATCCACGAGGGCATCAACGCGCAGCATCTCGGGGGGCGGTCCCTGGCGAGAAAGGCCCTACGAGCAGGATACTACTGGTCGTCGATGCAGGAGGACACAAGGGAGCACGTCAAGAAATGCGACAAATGTCAACAACACGGGGACATGCACCTCGCCCCACCGGGCGAGCTCAAATCCCTCTCCTCCCCTTGGCCATTCTCCTGGTGGGGGATGGGTATCCTCGGTCCCTTCACCTTAGGCTCGTATCAGAACAAATACCTGATCATGGGCGTTGACTACTTCACCAAATGGATCAAGGCCGAAGCCCTCGCCAAAATCACGGCTCATAACATACTCCGATTCTACAAAAGGAACATCCTCGCAAGATTCGTTGTCCCACTCGCCATTGTCACCGAAAACGGTACGCAGTTCACCGACAAAAATTTTCGGGACTTCGTCACCAAACTCGGGACCAAACATCACTTCACCTCAGTCGAACATCCTCAGACAAACGGCCAAGCCGAGTCCGCGAACAGAGTGATCCTCAGAGGACTAAAAAGAAGACTCGGCGACGCCCAGAAAGCATGGGTCGAGGAACTCCACAACGTACTATGGGCATACCGAACCATGCCCCACTCGACCATGGGGGAAACACCATTCCGCCTCACATGTGGAACCGAGGCGGTGATCCTAGTTGAGATCCGAGAGTCGTCCAGACGGACTGAGGCACCGCTCGAAGCCGAAGCCAACGATGAAGCCCTCCGAGAAGAGCTCGACCTAGTCGAGGAAATTCGGTCGGGGGCAGCTCTCTGCGAAGCCAGGATGAAACAACAAGTAGCACTTTGCTACGACAGTAGGGTCCTAAAACGTGAGTTTCAGATCGGCGACCTAGTCTTGCGAAGAAACCAGAAGGACTCTCACGAGGGCAAACTAGCTGTGAATTGGGAAGGCCCATATCGTGTTCGCGATAAGAAGGAGCATGGGGCATACTACCTCGAAAACCTACACGGGGATCAACTAGCTTGACCATGGAACGCTGAGAAGCTGAAAAGATACTACAGTTAAACGCTGCTCGCGGTGCCCAGGCGCCGCGAGCACAGGGGGGGGCGACATGGTACCATCACACCTCCTCGCGTCTCCTAGAGACCAACAACATAGCAAGCCCTACCTTTGCGTGTGCATGCAGAAGGCTCTGCTCGACAGAGAATACCTCAACTGAGGCCCCCCTGTCGCTGTACCAGAATCGGCAGGACACCCAGCTCGGGATGGGACGTCCACGCCGCGGGGATAAACTACCCCTGGATAGACCGGGAAATCAAACCGGTTGACCGACCAGTTCTCCACACTACTGGAAACAAATATCGTCGAGCTACCAACCCCGAACAGGCCCAAAGGCATGACAAACATGCATTGCAAACATATAAACATACAATTCGAGCATACAAAGTGCAGAAGTGAAATGAGCATAACACCATGCAAAAACAAAACAAAGCGCACACTTAAACAAAATTCTGAAATTCTGTCGTATAAAAACGGGCACCAGCCCAGTAGTCAGGGTTACAATACCAAAAAGGGCACGCAAGCCCGACAAAGAAAACACTTAGTAAAAACACAAAGGCACGCAAGCCCAGAATCCACGGGCACGCAGGCCCGGAACTAATCTACGCGTCTTCCTCCTCCTTCACTTCAGGCTCGTCAGGGCGAGTGTCGTGGCCAACATCCTCGAGACTGGGGTCGACCACCCGTCTGTCGACAATCTGGTGGAAAGGCCTAACTCCATCCTCGACCAGGGCGACACCAGAGTTGACCGCTTTGAGTTGTGCGACAACACCATTAAAACCAACCACGACTGCCTCCAAGCAGTCGTTCTCCAACACCCAGATCCTAGCGAGCAAGTCTGCTCGAGTGACCATCTGTTTGTCCTCTTCGGTCTCGTCCTCGGTAGGACGGAGGGCACTCTCCAGCTTCCCCACACAGGCCTTCAGTGCTCTCACCTCCGCTTCGGAGGCCACCAACTTCTCCTCGCCAATGTCTCCCCTCTTGAGTTGGTAGACATCCTCCCCCTTGCTCTTCTCCAGCTCCTCGGTAAGTTTATTCAAGCGCGACTGCGTGAAGGTGAGGTCCCCTTGCAGCTTGGAAAGCTCGGCAGCAGAGCAGCTCTCATGACTCAGGACCATAGTCGTGGTGAAAGTCCGCATCAAGGCGACCAAGTCCTCCGTCAAAACCTGTCGACGAGCAGCCCGGTCTGCACTGAGTACCGTCTTCACTTCCCCAGCCGGAATGTTGGGCGACCTGGCCCTGTGGAATTAACTAGGATTCTGATGGCAGGGTGGGATTGTGAAACCCTCCTCAGTAGAGCCAACCGTCAAGTCGACCGCGCTCTCCGTCTGCTGAACCTTAGGCCTCTTCGGGGCGCCCTGAGACGTGAGGGACTCGCTGCCCTGAGGAGACGAGGAAGAACCCTTGCCGCCCTGGTCAGCAGCAACTACCTGACCTAACTGTGTCTTCACAGCAGCAACAGACCTCGACGCATGCAATTTCTTCACCCTCTCCTCGACAGAAGACATGCTCCCTGCAAAACAAAAAAGATAAGTCAGTAACAGACGAAAAAATAAGAAGTAAAGGGAAGAACGAGGCGTCCACCACCTAAATAGCTAAGGGCCTCCTCCTCCGAGGAACACTCGAGCAGGGTCGTCGTATTGATCAGCCTCGCCTTCTGGCGGACATTCCCCTGACTGTCGAGGATGTACCGACCATCGGGTGTCACTAGATTCGACTGGGGCAGGCTGCACACGAACGCAACTATCTTCAAATAGTTGGCCATGTCCTCGTCGTTGAGGGACCCCGCGCGTACGATGTACCAATCGGTCCCCTTGGAGAAATGCTCGTCAGTCCACTCCACGGGCACTTTTGGCAACATGACGGCTTCCCTCCGGCCACTCACTACCCGTTCCCCTTCCTGGTACAATGAGTCGACCCCTGCGAGAGTGATCGGACTGACGATGAAGAAGCGCCCCTTGAAATCCCGAACAGAGTCCATGTACGTCTTAAAAAGCTTGTTCGATTGTTTGAACGAAACCCATCCATGCCGACCGTTCGCCGTATGCCGCTCCATATGGAAGAGACGGAAGAACAGCGACAATGTGGCCCCGACCTCCAGAAAACGGCAGACGATCTCGAACGCCCGAACAAAGGCTATGGCGTTCGGATGCAACTGCGAGGGGGCCAACCGCAGCTAGTCGAAGAGTCCTTGGTGAAATCCCGAAAACGGCAATCTGAGCCTGGCCTCCTGAAAGTAGAACTCATACATACGGAACCGCATCCTCCCATACTTCGAGCATATGCGGTGGTGTTCCCGAGGCCGGTAGACCTGCTAGTTCTGGGGATCATCTACGCCCATATCCTCCACGGTGGTGTAAGCTCTAACCGGGTCGCAAGCGAAATACGAGGGCGTGAATAGAGGTTCATCGGCCACCCACTCCTCGATAGGACGGACTCGTTCATCGGCAAGGGAAACGCCCGACTCTTCATCCGTGACCATAGTCCCCGGGATCCACGAAGACATGAACACCTGAAAAGTAGAAGGTAACAGTGAATTCGATGACAAAGATCAAATTCACCCTTCCACCGCAAGTCAAGTGAAAGGGCGATGAGGACAGCACCCGAGCAACGGCCTTGGGCGCTCACTCCAAATCCTCACTTCTCCCCGGGACACCTATCCGCCTAAGCTACACACTCCCCCCGGGACGTTCAACCAACCTATCGTCTCTCCCTAGGGCATTCATCAGAATAAGCATTTGTCCCCGGGGGCCTCAACCGTTCCCTCGCGCGTCCTCGACTCCTTCATCTAAAAGCCCTAGAAAACACCGTATACATCGGCGTATGCGCACCTCTCTCCTCGGGGCATTCAACACGCCCCGACCCCATTTCCGAAACAAACAAGAAAAACAAGAGAAAGGAGAAGAAAAACTTACTAGATTGCAGTTAACGACGGAATACGCGGCGACAATCACGGCGGAGACGTCCAATGGAAGCGGAGCAGCAGATCCTCATGGTTGAAAGCAAGTAAGGCAAAAGTGAAAAATGGACGGGGACTCACCTACTTATACCCTAGCACGGGACTCGAAGCGTCACTAGGCACTCGAGTACCCTAGGGTAGCCGCCCTCATGGCCATTCAACACATGACACGTGGCGAAGGCTGACAGTCGCGTCCCTTCACATCTCCCTGCCAACACGTGTCCTTAGCCCCCGAACACCTGATGAAGAGGAAGGACTCACACGCACGCGTCCCCGCGGAGTACGAGCCGATGGATTCTCTCCTCGCGCTAACCTCTCCTCTCCGACATAACGTCATCAAGTCCTCGCTCCCTCCCTTGGAGCTACGACTTGAGGGGCTCCTGTTCTGGCCTGGGCCCCGGCTTGACCGGACAGGCCCATCCCAATGATACTTAGTTAGGCCCAATCCGACTTGGGCTACATCCGTCGAGCACATGGTTCCAGTCGGGCAGACAATGGCCCCCCCGCGGGCAGAACCTTCTCCCTTGTCGAGCAGAATAACGTGTTCTTCACACGTTCTCCACGTGCTCCCCTTCGCGGGGACACATCATCAACCAACTGCCTACCTCCAAAGAGCAGGTCAACCCACTCTCCGGAGTCCACGAAGCAGTTGAACTAGGGCGAAGACCACGTTCTGGTCTTCACTACGCCACGTAAGCCCTAGCAGTCACTTGGGTTGGGCCTGGCCATCCAGCCCAACTCAAATGACCGTTGGCCCTGCGCTGGGGTCTATCTATAAATACCCTCTTTCACAAGAGGGTCAGGTATTCAATTCTCTTCTTACCCTTTTCTGTATTTGTTGTTACTCTGTCCAAACTCTTACTTTGGCATCAGAGTGTCTTGCAGGCACACCCCCCATCTCCTTCTCAACAGCGGTGAACAGGAAGCAGATCAACGGCGTGTGGCAAGTCCATGGTTCCCTTCTAATCAGGTCAGATCAATTATATTCATCTATAATTCTTTCATTTTCATCTTTTAGAGAGTATACGTGATTCTTATAAGTCACAATGTATTTTTTTCTAAATTATTATTTTCTTTACTTTTATGCTTCAACAATACATTTGTTTATATAAGAAAGAGGGTTTACCTCATTCTCATCTTCACAAGTGGTTTTAAAATAGATGTTTACCTCTTCATCTGATTTTGTGTATGAAATGCTTACCTCATCATCATCTTCTCCCTCTTCATGTGGTTCTCTGTATGATACTCTAGATGATGTTTTGGATGATTCTTTGGATGATGCCTCAAGTGATTCTTAAGATGTTACCTCAAATGATTCTTTATATGATACTTCAAATGATTCTTTTGATGAAATTTCAAATGATTCTTTAAATGAAGCTTTATATGCATCTGAATTTTATTCATTGATATTTTACTCATCTTGAAATAATTGTATTAAAATTTTGAGTTTTTTTCATGATCTTGGACTAATTTTGACTTATCACGTAAATCACCAACAATATTTGTATTACCAGATTTAAGTACTGAATAAGGTTTCCAATATCAGTTCTTGAATCTTAGATACTCATTAAAAATACAAAATTTGAAATCATTTTCAAGAGTTTTGATACCAAATAACTATCTTTGAATATTTTAATTTGGTGCCTTAAATTCTTGGTCTAGTGTGTTCATAATTTCTCTTATGATCTCACTAAATTTTCGTAGATCTTTTCAAGAAAATCCTACACTTCTTTACCAATGCAACGATTAGAAACATAATATCCCTTTTTATCAAGAGACATTCTGATTGGGGTGATATTATTGAGAATACACCAACAAAAGAGTTTAATTCTTAGAGAATAAAGAAGTTCATATTCACAATTTTTATAGACTTTATTTTGATTATTGTACTTCTTAAATGTTATATATTTTTTATTCTGTTCAAAACAAAATGATAAAATCATTGTATTTAATAGTAAAAATAATAATATTGATTTTGTCTTAAAAAATAATAAGAGTTGAAAATAGTTGATTAAAAAATAATAAGAGTAATATTATCGGCACTAAAAATTATAAATCTTGTCCATAAAAAAGTCGTTGAAAATTATATAATTCATCCCAAACTTTCTCTGAAATATTTTGAGACAATTTTCAAACAAAAATTAAACAAATTTGCAATCGTAAATTTATGTTATATTGTGGCAGTTTGAGACAAAATTAAGACAAAATCAATATTATTATTTTTACTATTAAATACAATGATTTTATCATTTTGTTTTGAGCAGAATAAAATATATATAACATTTAAGTTTTATTTGAAATATAATGAACAAATGTATTAATGTAAACCATATATTAAACTTGTGAAGTATCTCACATTAATTTACAAATATTTGAAATTACACTATTCCTATAATAAAATATTTGATTAAAAAATAACAAGAGTAACATTATCTGCACTAAAAATTATGATACTAATTCATGTATTCTTCACTGGGAACCTTTAGCAATGAAAATTTTAAAGATATGAACACAAAATAATTCAGGGAATAATGAGAATAACATTTAAGCTAGAAAAACAAGGAAATAAAAGTTTATGAAAATTCACAAAAGAAATAACAAATGCTAAAATTTTATTAATCTAACAACTTAAACACTACCATACGAGAGATGAATTAGAACTATTCAAAATAAACTAAAACACACCAGCAACCATTAATTGCAATACTATGATTAATTTTATATTTGAATGAAAAGGCAAGAGTTTCAAATTAAGTTAAAATGGTGAAATTTGAGCAAGATAATAAAGGAAACTTGTTTATTGTTCTGAAGCCAAGGCCGGATAAAATCTGACATAATTTGTTTAGGTCCATCTCAAGAATTTGTGTCAAAGATTTCCAAATCCATCTAACAGATCCAATGAGTCCTTCAAGTATATAAGCTTTTGAGAAACTTAGAAGGTCTAAGGACTCTGACATGATTTGTCCTTGATAACAACTATTACGTAAAGACCTTTTCATCAAGGTTGTAAAATATATACCATGACGGTTAACCAATCGTGATTCGATAGGCAGTTGTTGTTGTAAATATGTTGCTTTTCACTACGAACGATTAACTGTATTGATAAACTAGTGCGTTACATATCACAACATTTATAGTAAACAATCGTTGTGATATATATATATATATATATATATATATATATATATATATATATATATATATATATATATATATATATATATATATATATATATATATATATATATATATATATATTCCAAGGGTTTAAAACACAATAGCGACAATTTAATTATAGCATGCATAATATTAACATTCCACAATGATTATATATTCTAACTGTGGTGGTATGTATATTAATTTATTATAAAATATGTGGATTGCTTGTGTTTCCTTATTCTGTAAAAAGCATATACAACCATTCAAATTGATTTAAAGATAATAATTTGAAATTTTTAATCATTTTTGAAAAAAACTTAGACGATCCACTATTTTTTTTAATTGTGTGCATCTTATAATTCATCTCTCGCTCTTTAACATATAGAATTTGGTTCAATGTTCCAAATTCTTCAAAGCAACATTTCATTCTTTTCTAGTTTATTTTGAAAAATATCAATTTGTTGACTAATTCAGATTCATCGTCATCACTATAATCATCATTATCTTAAATGATTATGATTATTATTATGATGACATTGATGACGATGAATCATAACTTTTCAACATATTTGATGCTTTTCAAAATAAATTAGAAGAGAATGAATCGTTGCTGTGAAGAACTTGAAGCATTGAACCAAATTATATATGTTAAAGAGCAAGACATGAATTATGAGAGGTATGTAATTTGAAAAATATTGATTGATCTAAGTTGGTTTTTAAATATAATTTATTTTCAGATTACCATTTTCTAAATCAATTTAAATTAATGCATGTATGTTTAGTGAGAGGTTAGTGAAACAAGCAATCTACATACAATATAATAAACTCAACTGGATTTAGAGCTGAACTAAATCACATATAGTTGCACAAAACAAGTTTGTTCTTAGACATACAAAAACAAGATGATATAAAATGTTTCACAAGCTAACATTTTATTAAAAAGATTTGTGGAGAATGAAGACGAAGAAATTATCTACTTGTCTCATAATGACATCCTCAATGAAAGGAGGATGAAACTGACGTGAGAGCTGCAAACTTGTGTTATATTTGAATAGATGTCATTATGGGTCTTTCACACAAGTTTGCAGCTTTCATTTCCATTTTATCCTCCTTGTATTTTTTATTCATAGCAACACAAACAATATGTGAATCACATCCATAGTATGCACTTTCTTAAGTTCATTTTTTTCATTCACCTTCCCTACAATTCAAAATATATTAGCATGATATTGTAATCCTACAAATAACATGTTAACCAAATTTAATAACATAAAATAGCATGACATTGTAATTTGACAAACATGATGTTAACCAGATTTGCTAACATAAATTAGCATGACATTGTAATCCTACAAACAACATGTTAACCAGATTTGGAAATATAAACTAGCAAGACATTGTAATCCTACAAATATCATGTTAAACAAAAACAAAAACGAGTTTTAGAAAGTTTGATTTTTTTTAAGAAGAACACAATCATACTTGGAACAAATATGATAACTACTTTCCCAGTTATATTGTCTTTTGATCTTTTAAATACGAAATGACCATTTCAAAAACAGATATCCAAGTAGAGACAACACAAAAAACACGAAAATCATGTGAAGCCAAAATGGAAGAAAGCGTATGGAGGAATGACGTACCTTGAAAGTTGTTCAAAGGTATGAATTTTAGAACTTATACAAAGAAAAATGGAAGAAAGAGTATGAATAACATGACTACCTTTTAGAAGAAGAACAATAATAAGAAAGATAAAGAAGAAATAGTGTTGAACTTGCTTACCTTTTAGTATGAAAAAGAAGAAAGACAAATTATATGGAATAAGAAGAGAGACGAGTTCGCTAGATGTGGAAGAAAGAGATGTTAGGGTTTTGTGTTTTGAGCGAGACAACTAGAGCTCGATAACTTCGTTTATATATATATGTAAAACTTATCGCCATGTTTGTTAATAAAAATCATGATAAAATATAAGTACTATTCACAACAGTTTCTAGTACTAACCATGGTGATATGTAATTTAATTTTAATAAAATTTTAAAAGGATGTGGACAAGCCCTTTTTGTAATGAAAAAATAAATAAAAAATGTTGCTGGTGGGATTCGAAACATGTAACCTTTCATTTATCACCAAGATTGTTATTATAAACCATGATGAAATAATTTTTAATAAAATAAAAATAAATCCAGGCGCGTTAAGATGAGTTAATACTATGGTTGCTTAAACAACCGTAGTAATATGGTGTTACCAAAGATATATTTTATAGTAGTGAACACAAGAGAGCAAAGTTGGAGGAAGCTTTAAGAACCACTGGATCAAAAATTAAATAATACTAACTTTCCCAAACTAACATCAAGTCGCCGATGTCACTCTTTATATAAACTATCCATAATGAATGCTTTAGTATGTTGGAACCTAAGATAGACTTGCTCCGGAAGGATACTTGATCAGAGCAGCCATAAAGCCAAGAACTCTAAGATCACACTTTTAAGGATCCTCTAACATTTGTGTACACATACAACTATGAGTAAGTAGAAAGTTGTGGATCTCTAAAAACCTTAGAACCCTATTATAAAATCCTAACAAAAGCCTTACAACCATGTATATATTATTCTAAGCCTAAATGCCATTGACTTAAGCGTTAGCGTTTTTGTAATCACCCACATACTTAGACTGAAACATAAAAGCATCAAGACCTTCACTACTACAAATAACACATCTAACGTCAGTCACAAAATGCATTTAACCTCAGTTAAATAGGCGAGGTGACGAAGGAAGATATGAAAAATAATCACTTGTCACCTTGATGATTCTAAAACCGAGGTTAGAAATTAAAAGGTCGGGGGTTCAATCCCCAGCATCAACATTTTTATTATTTTCAGAATTGGATGGCACGCCCAATATTAACACTCGGTGTTTTGTACAATTGAGGAAATATCTCAATGTTACTGCCTCAATTTTATGTCAACACCGGAGGGATAAGTTTTTTTTTGTATTATTGTTTGCACCTGTATTGCAGAACCATTTACGAACCATATTCCAGAATATAGAACCATATTTTGCAGATTCCTGAAACAGAAATATTGTACATCTTGCCAATTTCTCAATTTGAAACATTTTACCATAAATATTAATTGATTAAATCAAATGCAAACCCAAAATGGCACACGCTTTATTATTTAACATCAAAACTAAAACAAAGAATTATGAAACAAAAGCAATAACCAAAATGGAAAGTTTTGTAGGCTGTCCAATAGAATTTGTCACTGGTCTTTAAGCACCTATAGTTTGAACAAAATTTGAAACTAATTAGGTCAACCAAAAACAAATTTAAATATATATAGTACAATGATTAAATAGAAGTAAAATAATTAATTATGAATTTCAAAGGGATATAAAACATTTACTTACTATTTTCCCATATCCCATTTTCATGATCACGACGAATAACATGCACATCATCTAAATCATTTTCTTCAGATGCTTGACATATATGTGTTACTAAACAAGGCGTCTCATAGTTAAAATCTTGATTTTTATTAGTACTATCAGGAATATGTTTATCTTGAATAACAATTGACCATCTAGTGTTAGAAGGATCAGTGACATAAAAAACTTATTTTACTTAGGTTATCATAATGAAAGGTTTGTCCTTATAAGTTGCCTTACAAATATCAACCCGTGTGAATCCCAATTCATCGATTTCTACATCAGTGTTACTGCCAATTTACTAGCACTTAAATAAAGACACTTTAAAAGAAACATAACTAATCTCTAAAATCTCCCCAATGACCCCAAAGTATGCCCTAAATGATAGTACATGATTGTTATCTTTGGAACTAGAAAAATACATGGATTCAGTCCCAAACCATAACCCCACTATTTTGCATGGTGGTATGATCATCCTTTGATTTTGTATAAAATGAATATTTATAAATGTCGTATACATTCCAAGTAATTGCATTAAACTTAGGCATACATGACAACCATTTGCAAAGATCTGATGTACTACTCTATTTAGAAATACTTTCATTAAACCAATTTATGAAAGTTTTGTTATGCTCTGTCAACAATCATTTTTCATTCATCCGGGGGAATTTTTCCTTTACAAGACCTTTGTGAGTGGTCAAGTAAGGTTGAACTTCACTTGGTTATTCAATATATGTAAATATTTCTAAAGAACTATTTCTCGAGAAAATGTCTTAACATTTAAACCTCGAATACCTCTACCATCATAAAATCCATCATGACGAGACTCATAAATTCCTATAAAGCAAGCTTATGACAAATAGTTTAATTTGTACAAAACTCAATATCTTCTTCTGTGATGTACCTATCTACGATCGAAGCTTCTGAACGGTGATGATTCTTTGTATACCCTTTAAAAATATTCATTTAACGCTCTACCGGATACATCCACCGTATATAAATTGAACCACAAATTCTAATCTCCCTTACTAGATAAATAACTAAGTGAACCATAATGTCAAAGAATTATGGAGGGAAAAACATCTCTAATTGGTACAAGATAACTGCAGCTTCGTGTTCCAAGTCATCTAAATTTCCAGGATCAATAGCTTTACTACATATAACATTGAAGAATAAGCACAATCTAGTTATAGATACCCTTACATTTCTTCGTAAAATGCTACGGATAGCCACTGGTAGAAGTTGTTGCATCAAGATATGACAATTATGAGATTTCAAGCCAACTAATTTGTGATCTTTCTTTGACACAAAATTTTCACATTTGATGAGTACCATTGGGGAACTTTGATACCCTGCAAACAATTGCAAAAACTTTTTTATTTTCTTTTTTAAGAGTGTGACATGCTGAGGGGAAATAGGTTTTATTTCCTACTTCTTTTGGGGCTAACTTTTCTTGTATACCCATCACAACCATATCTTTGCGGGATTTCTTAGTATCTTTTGTCTTGCCTTTAATGTTGAGAAGTGTTCCAATCAGACTATCACATACATTTTTCTCCACATGCATCACATCAACATAATGTCTTACATCAATACTAGACCAATATGGAAGATCAAAAAATACCGACCTCTTTTTCCAAATATTTTTCTCCACAAGCTTTTTTTGTTTCTTTCCAAAGATAACCTTAATATGTTGTTGTTTTATATAAACTCCCTTCACATTTAAAGGCTTTGTAGCGATATCAAACTTCTGATCTCCGTTAAAAGCCTTCCACAATCTAAAATATGGATGATTAGGTCTTAGAAATTTTTGATGCCCATGATAAACTATCTTTTTTACATTTTGTAATTGGTGGTAACATGTATCAACTTCACATATAGGACACACTTTATGTCCCTTGACGATGTATCTAGACAAATTATCATATGCAGGAAAGTCATTACTTGTGAAAAATAACATGCCACACAACTTAAATTTATCACTTGTATATACATCATTAACATCAATACCTTCCTCCCATAAAAGTCTTAAATCTTCAATCAATGACGTTAAATAAACATCAATATTGTTCCCTAGTTGTTTTGGACCCGAAATCATTATCGATAACATCATATACTTGCGCTTCATGCACAACCATGGAGATAGGTTGTAAAGTATGAGAAGAACATGCCATGATGTATGGTTAGTAGTAAAATTATCAAAAAGGTTCACTCCGTTGGTGGCAAGTCCAAGCCTAAGGTTCCTTGGTTCAAAGGAAAAATCTGGATACAAGGAATCAATTTTCTTCCCTTGCAATGAATCAGCTACATGGTGAATTTTTCCATCAAACACTTTTTCATTTGCATGTCATCTAGTATTCTTTGTGTCACTAGCATTAGAAAACAATCTCTTTCACCTTGGTAGGAACACCCTTGCTAGTTACACCATCATCGTCGTCAACACCATTGTCATTCTGCTTGTAGCGTGACTCCCCACACCTCAGGAACTCCTTCATGTTTTCAAAAATTTTCCTATATAATATGCAATCATTATGACATGCATGTATTTTGACATAGTCCAAACCCATTGATTGAGTAACATGCATGTTTTTTTTCATATTAAAGCAGTTTTTACAAGGACAACAAAAAATCCCATTATTGTCAGAACGGTTTTTTTCTGCAAAATCAAGAAATTGTTTCAATCCATTCTCATACTCTTTACTTAATATATTGACTTTCATCCAACTACGATCCATAATCACATAAAGCTTCTAGAAAAAAATAAAAACAATACACAACCAACAAAAGTAAAGCCTCTTAACAACAAGAACAACAACAGTAATAGAGAATAACATGAACAACAATAATGGACCAAAGCAAAAACAATAACAATAACATACCAGAGAATAATGGTGAGAGAGTTTTCGTTCGCTAGGGCTCCTTAGAGAATAAGTCTTCTTTCGTTGGCTAGAGAAGAAGTACTCTTTCGCTAGGGACCAAGAAGTGAATGAGGTAATGTTGCTGTGAGAATCGGATATCAAGCTATTAATTAACTTGAATCACAAATCTTTAAATATTCACCACCGAGCTTTGATTTATCCAAAGGAAAGGGTAAAGATCTAAGAAAACCCTAAGTGCGCTACGTAACAACGAAGCTAAGAGATCGAGGGTTCGGGGGTTGGTTATACTAAGGGAAGGTATTAGCACCCTAAGTATCTATAGTATTCTACAGGAGCCTCTTGTTTAGTAGTTGTGTTATTGTTAATGTTTGTTTGCTAATGATTATGTGCTAAGGTAAAGACATATGGGTATATGCACTAAGTATGCTCTCTAAGACGTCGCATCTCGTGCCTACGTATCCTAACAAGGATGGAATCAGAGCAACCATAGTTCTCCTAACCAGGGAGAGAACTCTTCACTATGGTCAAGGTTAAAGGGAAATAAGCATCCATAACAATGATACTTATGTAGAGTTAACAAACTCTCTAAGTGTATGTTGAAAGACTAACTAGAGATTTGACTTTAACAAAAGCCAAAAGGGGAAAAGTGAGTACCCATAACAATGGTACACACGTAGAGTTAACAAACTTTAGACCTAAGCTCTAAGTTATAGGATTCTTAACAAGGTGTGCTAAATATCTTGACTTGACAAAGTCAAAAGGGAGTGGGTTCTAACTTAAGACTAAGTTGGAATCCTAATGATTCTAACAAGGTCAAAGAGAGAGGGGATAAATGAGTTATCTATGACATTGAGTCAATAAAGAGACTTTCCTTTGGACTTAGGGAAACAAGGAAACTCTTGAGGATGAGAGTTAACAAGCTACATCACTTGGGGAAAATTATCAAAGCTTAAGCACACATACACATTCATTAAAACATGATGAAGATATAAAATCATGGTAACAACCAAGAATGTGACAACATCAAGCAAAACAAATAACAAGGTTACAACCAAGTATTCATCCATAGAAGTTTTAGAATTAAACCAAATTGTTATAACCAAAGGTAAACATAGATGTTACAACATCTAAATGGCTATGAAATAAGGTTATCACAAGACCAAACATCACAAATGAAATACAAGTGAATCATGCATAAGTCAAAACATTACTTATCATGGCAAAGTTCAAAACTCAAGATCAACATGCATAAATCATAACAATATTTAAGGCATGGATACAAGTTAAGAGAATCATGCATAATTCAAAACATTGCTTATCATGACAAAGTTCAAAATTTAAGATCAACATGCATAAACCATAACAATATTTAAAGCATGGATACAAATCAAGAGAATCATGCATAAGTCAAAACATTACTTATCATGGTAAAATTCAAAGATCAACATGCATAAATCATAACAATATTTAAGCATGGATACAAGTCAAGAGAATCATGCATAAGTCAAAACATTACTTATCATAGATACAAATCAAGTAGAGGTAACAACCAAAACATCTTTGAACAATGGTGTGACATGTGTGACAACAACATGTGAATTATGGTGAATCATGTTAAACAAGTAGATAGCAACCAACATGTAAAAGGAATTCAATCATGGAAGATGAGAAACATCTCAAAGGTGTTTAATGCATACTAAACATGTTTCAAAGCAAACAACAAGTGTATAAGAACACTCAAGGCAAGGTATGAGAGACATAAAGCATATGTACATTCAAATCAATTGATCATGGAAGAGAATCATATGTCAAAGGCAAGGTAACAACCAAGGTATTCATGATATTCAAACATGCATTCACATATGAACATGAACTTGAAAAACAATAACCATCATGTAACAACAAGGTATGCAAATTCAAAAATCAATTAAGGTTCATACAAGGTATATTGGGTGCATACAAGTAAGAGGAATCAAAGGAGTCAATTAAAAGTCAAAAGGAAACCTAAGAAACCCTAAAAAAGTCACATACTTTGAACATGCACAAGTACTAAATACATAATTCTTTTAGGATTTTTATTGATATAGACAAAAATTAGACATTCTCATGAGAATTTACCAAAAAGTGTGGGATCAAAAGGATAAAAATTAAAGGAGTTATGATCAATTCAATTTGTGAAGGAAAACATAAAAGCAAAGCACTAAAAATAAGGGAATACACTCAATCGGGTTTGAACCCACGCTGCTAGAGTTCTTGGCTCAAAACATTAGTCATCCAACCAACACACACACTGTGAACCATAAATGGAATCGAGATATAAAATATCTAATTCATCAAATAAATCAGAAAAATAAGCAAAAGGGTTGATCAGCAGGATCGAACCCAAGTCAGGCAAGGCAAGAGAGTACTAAACGTGCATGGTAAACCACTGGGGTGCTGATACAACCCTTATATCACCCCCATAAATTAAAATATAATCCTTTAGATGGCCTAAAGCCTACCTGAGGCATCCATAGCCAAACCTCATCTTCTTCAAATTTTAGTTTGCAAAACAACATGTAACTCTCTCAATACTCCATGAAAATGGATGATCCAAAGATCAAACTTGTGTATTTTTTCACAAGGATATCAGTGGTACCATTGGTTTTAGCTAACAATGCTTCTAAATTAAAACACGATAGCAAGATCAAAAAAGTCACAAATTTGCAATTTCTATAACTCAGTCTTATTCAAACATGATAAGCAGCAAGAAATGGTTCAAAATCATCACATACAACATACTAAACATGTTTATGACTAATGCACATCAAAGCATAACATGGTTTGCAAATTTCCAGTTCAGAGCACTTACCTCTTGGAGCAAACTTGATACTTCCACAACAGTTGATGCAGAAATGTTTTGAGGCTTTGGACACCTCAAGTGGACCTCTTAAGAAGCTTTGGAGTGCTTAGAAATAGTTGGAAACACTTGGAACAGAATATCCCTTCCTTCTTACAAGAGTGAGAAAAATGAAATCTTAAACCCTAGCCAAATGGAGTCACAATCAGGATTTTAGGTTGTGGATAGTTTAAGATATGCTTGAGGACTAATTTTGAAGGATCAAAGTGTTTGAATGTGGTCAAAATGAAGTTCTGGGATAGAAGATGCAGAAAGTCAACAAAACTTGGTTTTGAAGGTTGACTTTCTGTTCTAGCAGGTTTTGGATGGATGTGAGTGTTTGAAAACCTTTATAATGTGTTTTATGGTATGTTGGAACCAGTGTTTGAGTGGTTTGGTGTTTGGAAACGCAGATGGCTATGTTTGTGTAAGATGGAGCTTTTTTGGTTGAAGTGGAAATGATTTGTAAGATGCTGCTGTAAGGGTGGTTTAGAGGATGTTTTTCTGAGGTTTTGTTCTTCTCTTTCAAGCTCCTCTGTCCTCTTTTTTGCCTCCCTTTAATCACGAATTGAGCCTCTATGTATAGGGAAAGGATTGAGATCAGGTTATGCAGATTTTGTAACTTGGTAGTTCCATGGTTTGGTTGGATTCTAACTTGAGGTTTGGTGATTCTCCATGGTTTCAAGGCAAAGGTACAATGAGATCTTGAGTGGCTGGATACTCTAGATATTGCTTCTACAGATGGAACAAGTTATGGTCTCAAGAAAAACCAGTTGTCACTTAGAGTTGCTTTTTGAAAATGGCATTGCAAGCTTTATGTCCAAAACTTCCATAAATGGTATGGAAATTGAATCATGGTTCAAACCTTTATGTAATGACTCCAAAAGTAGTACAATATTTTGATTATATGTAGATATGCAAGTTTCGAGGTTTTCAATCAAAGGATTTTGCATATTGGCTTGATCTTGCAACTTGTCCTTGGCATGAAAATGATCAAAACTTCAAGTGTGAAAAGCTAACTTCCCTACTTTGAAACTCATAGCTCAAAAATGTTATGTATGAGTTCTTGTACTTTTTGAAAAGCCCTAAACATGCTCTATAACTTTCATGTTTGGTGAAACTCTTGAATCCAAAGGGATCGTAGTGAAAATTGGCCTTGAAGTTGGCTGAAAATTAGAGTAACAAAGTTGTCTTGAAAATTTTCTAAGTGTTTTAAAATTCTTCCAAACTTTGAAGCTTCATAACTCAAAATCTAAGCATCTTTTTCTCATAGGTCACTAGGACACTTTTGTAGTACATGAGGAGATCTATAAATTGATCTTTGGAACTCGAAAAATGTATGTGTGGATTGAAAGTTATGGCCTCTCAAATTTGGTACCAAAATTAGGGTTTCCTCCCACACTTAGAAAAAATTCAAGTTATCTAACTTTTATTCTTTTGCAAGAAACCTCTCAAATCTTGATTTCTTCATGATCAAACTTATTGATTAAACATATTTTGATGAAATTTGGCTTGGAAGCTCTAATTTGAACCCAAAACCTTAAAAGTTAAAGAGTTGACTTTGTCAGATGAATTTTGTATAAGGTGAATTCAACTGTGTGATCTTTAATGAATTTGCATCTTTGGATTTATAAAACATACTATATAGGCTCAAATGATGTATATGAACATGTTGGATCATTTCCCAAGGCTTGGGATCATGCTTGGATTAAAAGTCAAAGGCACAATTGCTTTTCCTAACAAAACCCTAATTTGGGGCCAAATGAAATTGGACTTCAATTGACTTGTAGTGAGATCAATTAGCACTTGATTCTTGTTGAATATGAGCTCATTGAATGTATGAAAACTATACTTGATGATGATCAATCAAAAACATTGACTGGTCAAGCAATAGTCCTCTTGATTCCCAAGGTGCAAAACCTTAATTCAGATGGATCTCAATAACAAAAACTTGAAATAAGGTTAGGGTTAGGAAACAATGCTTGATGATCTTAGAATGATAATGTAATCTAGGGGTTAAATTTTGGGGTATGACAGTTTCCCCTATTTAAATGGCTTTACCAGATGGTATGAGAGACGACAATCTCCAAAAAAATCATGGTGAAAGGTATTTAAATATAGCATGCCGAAAATTTTTCCCTTAGATGCAGTGATATGCTAAGGACGACAAAATTATGCAAGTACTGGCATGCTATGAACTCTATGATGATGCTTTATGATGAGAAATGCACAAATGCAAGATGTAGACAGACACACGAGCAAGTAGAGAGAAAGTTGACACAATGAGTAACCATTCATTGGGGAAAGGCACCAACACTGAGGAAGCTGAAACAAACTGGGGAAATCTAAAGTGATCAGGAACGAGGTCGAAACATGACCAGTGTGACACTCTAGAGGAAAGAAATTTTCCCAAAGGGGAAGAAAACAACTCCATTTGGTAAAGATTGATAAAGGCATAAGATTAATGTTCAACCTTGACTAGTACATCTTCTATCTTTCCTTGAGGGTAACAAATATTCATATCTGCCAATTGCAAGGTGATGGTCGTAGGCCTGGTAGATGATATCCCTAGCTTCTTAAATATTGATAAAGGCATAAGATTAATGTTGGCCCCTAGATCACATAGAGCTTTTCCATAGAAGGTATCTCCAATGGTGCGTGGAATAGTGAAACTCCCAGGATCTTTTAATTTAGGTGGAAGCTTGCCTTGTACCAATTAGCTACGTTCTTGAGTGAGTGCAACCGTGGCAAATTCTCCTACCTTTTTCCTCTTGGTGAGCACATTCTTCATGAACTTTGATTAATTTGGAATTTGTTGAATAGCTTCAATCAAGGGTATGTTGATGTGAAACTGCTTCAAGATCTCCATAAACTTTCCAAATTGTTGTTCTTCTTTGGCCTTCCTAATCCTTTGTGGAAAAGGTGGTGGAGGCCTTTCTTGAACAAATTTTGACTTCTTATTAGCGCCAGTCATGACCTCTCGTATCTCTTGAGAAGTCAAGTCTGCAGTAGTGACAACTTCATTTTGTTTCTGATGCCGAGATGAAGACGATTCTTCATCAGTTTATTTTCTTGTTTCAAGACTGTCTAGTTTAGGAAATTTTGTACTTGCCTCCTTGTTCTTTGAAATGGACTCTTCAACTTATTTCCCACTTCTGAGCTTGATAACTTGACATGTCTCAACATTCTTTACTCCAGAGGGTGCATTTGGAGTTTCAGTAGAACTTGGGAGAGTTCCCATGTTCCTTGAGCTCAAAGCAGTGGCTATTTGCCCTACTTGATTTTCCAAGTTTTTTATACTTACTCCTTGTGCTTGAAATTAATTTTTGGCTTCTTGAATAAAAGACTTCAAAACATTCTCCAACTAATTTTTTCCTTGATTTCCCCCAGAATAACTAGGAGTAGAAAAACTAGGAGGAACTTGTGGTGTTGGTACAACTTGAGGCTTCGATTGATTTTGATTATTACTCTAAGAAAAATTAGGATGGTTGCGCCACCCTGGACCGTATGTGTTGTTGTAAGGATTATTTTATTTGTTGTTGATGTTGTTGTTGCCAACATAGTTGACTAAAACAGGATTTGAAGAACATCCTTCAAACAGATGGGGTCCTCCACAGTAGACACATGCAACTTCAGATGTGTCAACCACCTCAACTGGCTCAGGTTTTGTCACTTCAAGGGTCATCATATTTTTCATCATCTGGTAGATTTGAGCCACTTGAGCAGCAAAAGTTGTTGTCTCAGTGACTTCATGGACTCCAGCAGATTTCTTGTGGGTTGAGTTTGCAATAGCCCTAGTGATAGGCCATTGATAAGTGTTGGATGCAATACTCTCAATCAGCTTGTAGCCTTCTTCGTAGGATTTAAACAAAAGAGCTCCACTGCTGGATGCATCTAGCATGTTCCTTAAGGATGGAATTAATCCATTATAGAAAGTATCAAGTTGAATGAATATGGGAATCCCATGATGAGGTCATTGTCTTAGTAACTCTTTAAATCATTCACATGCATCAAACAACGACTTGTCATCTCCTTACCTAAATGAAGTAATCTCATTTCTAATTTTTGCATTCTTTGAAGGAGGAAAGTATTTGGCCAGAAATTTTTCTGCCAAAGTGTTCCATGTAGAAATGGAATTTGGCTCCAAGGAATTTAGCCAGCTCTTTGCTCTATCCCTTAGAGAATACGGAAACAACATTAACCTAAAGGCATCATCAGTTACTCCAGGACTCTTGAAGTTATCAGTAACATCTAGAAATTATCTCAAGTGTAAGTGTGGATCTTCATGAGGAGAGCCTGAGTATTGACCAGTAGTTTACAGCATTTGGAACATCATAGGTTTGAATTCAAACTGTGGTGACGTGATCTATGGTGTAACAATACCAGTGCCCGTGGCCACAGGATCAAAGACAACATATCCCCTAATGTCGCACGCCCTGTCATTGGCAATGCCAATGATGTCTTGCTCAGCCATGACAACTTCGTGTTGTGACTCTTCTGATGATGATGACGAAGCTTCTTCGCCTGTACCCACGTGTACTTCAACCTCTAGTTCAGCCACAACTGATGTTGAAGGATTTCCAGATAGTTGTTGAGAATGCAAGAATCTCTTTTATGCTCTTAGAATTCTCTCAGGTTCAGGATAACCACTGTAAACTGGTTGTAACAACTTGCGCATGCAATTGCTTAAGCCTGTCGTGACACCAAGTCACAACAAAAACGTTAAAGGCTCAAATACAATTTTTTAACAAAAAATAACAAATACAATAGTTTAAAGTAGATTTTGACACTCCCCGACAACGGCGTTAAAAAATTATTCATGCTTTCTTACGTGTTTACTTCATGATGTTGATTTAAAGTAAGGGTGTCACATGCAAGTATACATGTATATTTGATTGCATCAAGTAATAAAGTAAAGAGATCGTACCCACAGGGAGTGAAATTGATTTAGCTTTGAACTTTGAGTATTCCACTTTTTTGTTTAAAATAAGTATGAGCAAATACTAAAGCTAATAAGCAGCAAGAGGTTCACACAACTACTTAAAATACTAAATAAAAAGGGAATAAAATATCAGAGAGAGTGATTGATGAGCTAAGATCCATTAATATATTATTGCTGAAATATATTCATGATGTGAAGTGTCGTGTCTCAAAAGGTCAGAACACGATCTAGTGGTGTATCTCTACAATATCAAAGCATGCATAACTAGGGCAAGGGAACAAATCTCTAAGCCTCACTTATAACCCTAAAATATGTCTGGTTTTAAGCACTTTTGCGATGAAATTCACTTGTTGTTAGATCTCTCTTAACAATAAGCTTGTATCTTTTTCTAAGTTGATCATTCTAAGAAGCAGGTGTATAGAATAAAAACACATAACAAAATAAGACACTAGTCAACACATCATTTCAACATAAAAACAACTTTATATTAACTTCACTTTGCTCATCAAACAAGAGTTTAGCTCATAATGAGCTGAGTACAGACTACTGGAATGAAACTACAGAAAGAAATACTCTTAAAAAAATTATGTAAAAGAAATGGCAACCTAGTAGTAACTTGAAGATCCTTTGTGTTAGGTAAACAACAACAGATTTCCTCAGTCACGACAGATCCAAGCAGTGTATACAGGATTAGATGAAAAGAAGGAAACTCTCTAATTCTTCCCTAACCCTTAAAGTGAAATAAAACTTAAACTAAAAATAAATATGAGTGTGTGAAAATCTCTGGCTTCCGCTCTTTCATCCTCTAATGTGCAAGGCTTGCTTTTTATAGACTTTGAGTACGAGGATAGAAGTTGGTGAGTCTTGAAACATGGGCTTTTGATAGGAATAAGGTTCAACCCATATCAAATGAATTAAAATATCCAGCTGTTCAATCTCCCTTTGTGAGCAAGTTATCCAGTACAGACAATAATGGGAGACAGGGTGTCTTTGGTAGGCTGCTGTAGCAGGTAGTGGCGCAGAGTAGACGGCGGGTGACTGGGTGCAGGATGCGCTTTTGCACGCGTAGTCCCTATTGTATTACCTTTTTTCTTTAAGTTCCTTTGATCTTATCTTTATACTCTAGCTTTTTCTTTACACAGATTCTTGACATGTGTGCCCTAATGATAAAATCCTCCCATGCTCGTGGTGAATTATTGATAACAAGACTGAACATCTCCTTTTCTTTAATCTTCATTCTACTCCATATTATGTCTTGAGGTGTCATACCTTAGCTTGTCTTTATCATATTTTCTTTAAAACAAAAACATACAAAAAATCATAAACGGTGCACCTAGTGCACTTAGGGTAAAAACATACTAAAACAGGTAAATTTAAATAAATCCTAATCAAACTTAAACTAAAACTATAATAAAAATAGATCATAATGACACACTAAAATAGTTTATCAGAGAGTTTCTTTGAAGTGAGCATGTGTTCTGGGCAAAGCGTACAACAATAATAATGTTTGATCTTCATCGTCGATCTTCACATCAATATTTTCAAGATCGAGAATCAGCTTATTGAATATATCCAACTGTTCAGCCAACACTTTGTCTTCACTCATCTTGAACGAATACAAAGCTTGCTTCAGGTAGAGTTCATTCATCGGAGATTTGGTCATGTACTAATAGGGCTTTCATCTTTAAGTGCCACAGACCGAAATCGTTCACTCTGGTGAACTTTTCATTCTCATACTTTGTTGACGACATCTTCCTCCACGCTCACCGCACCAATTTGTTGTAAAAAATAATACCTTGAAACAAAGTATAAACAATTTGTTTATCAAGAAACACACAAGGGTTAGATTTAATGAAAAAATAAGAACAACAACAAGGATTGGTTATAACTACTATTCTTTAATTTCACTTTAAATCAGATTACAAGTACTCAAGAATAACAAATAACCCTCTCACTCTAATTAGGATTTTCCATACTTAAGATGAGAGACTAGTATGCTATTTATAATAAAACCAAACATACTAAACTAATAAGTTTTTTTAACAATTATCTATTACAAGCTAACTTAGGGTACATGCTAACTTAAACAATTGGATCCTTAACACAAGGCACATTCGACAACTATATACTAGAACACATTTCGACTACAGAATGTAGGTCTTCGACAACAGCATGTGAGCAGAATTCAACGACATGCTAAACTCTGTCGACAATACTAAAGTTCGACCCAATATCTCACACTTCACTAATGTGATTAATTCTCTAATATATACATTACCATCCTATGAAATAAATGTAACTGTAATAGTTAGTTTTTACAAACAGAATTAACATATGATAGCAGCTATGTAGAAGCGTTTTCCAATCACAAATTGGATGACACTCACCAACAAATAAAGAAACAAAATGAAAGAATACAAACAATAAATATTGGAGATTATTAAAGAGATGCTTACACAAAGAAGCAAGTTGGAAGAAATCTTGCAGATGATGTTACTTAACTATTTCAAAATTTGTAATTCAATAAGGTCCTCCACCGTTTCTATCATAATAAAGTATAAACAATATATTTATAGGCATGTTGGTATCATGCCATCCATACAATTAATATTCCATGCAAATTGATAATCATGTACTCATCCATGCAATTAATATTCCATGTACATACAGGCACGGATGCATGCATAGTGGAATGAGGTCAAATGATCCCACTTGATTTTTCATTTTAAAACCAATAATAATTAATTTTGGAATATTGACTCCACATTAAATACATTATTGTCCCCATACAACTCATTTGATTTGAATTCTAGAAAACATAAATCTGACTATTAATTTTATTTTATTATTTTTTTTATAAAAAGAAAATGGAAATTAAAAAGACACAAGTAAATGGTATTTGTATAGATTCTTCTAATTATAAATCAATTTACATACATACTCTATTTTTTGTCTTCTTTCTTCTACACACTTTATTTTTTCTTCATAAATCTCCTACTTTTAAATCTTATTTGTTTTTATTGTTGTATCATAGTAGAGTTAAAAGACAATATTCAAGTAAGTTTATCCCTTCATTCTTTTTGTTGTTGTTGTATATTATATTATTATGTTGTGATTTCGTATTTTTGTATCAATTTTTATCATGTTTTTAGTTTTAATTTTATCCTTGTAGAGTTGTAGTTCAGTAGTTGTATTAGAATCAAGTAACTAATTAGTGTTAAATTTTTATGTGTTAGAAATGGAAAAATATTTTAAAAGAAAATTAAAATTGGAGTCTCAACAAGTTAATGAAGTGGAAAATGCATTTGCACAACAAGTAGGGTCATCCTTGAAAAAAAGATTTTTAGATGTTGATTTAGATAATCTTCCTGTTGATCCTGAAGAAAGGAATCACATGGCATGTTATCACCCAAATGATCGAGATGAAATCCGAAGAGATTATTTACAAAAAGAGCCTTGTCAACCAAAGAACCATAATTTTCCACAATGACAATTTGATACGTCTTTACGTAAGTTCAATCCTGATTGGTTTCTTGAATTTGGTAGTTGGTTAGAATATAGTGTATCTAAAGATGCTGCTTTTTGTTTATGTTGTTACCTTATGAGACATGAGATAGGAGAACACAAAGGTTGGGATGCATTTGTGACGGAGGGATTTTCAAATTGGAAAAAGAAAGATAGACTCAATGTCCATGTTAGAGGTCCTAATAGTGCTCACAACTAAGCTTGGAGAAAATGTAATGCACTAATGAATCAAAAACAACATATTGAAGTTGCTATCAACAAACAATCTGACTTGATCAAAAGGGAATATCAGATTCATTTAACTGCAATAGTTGATTGTATTCGACTTTTATTAAAGTTGGGATTAGCATTTCACGGTGATGATGAATCAGTGGATTCAAAGAATAAAGGTAATTTTCTCGAGATTCTACAATTTCTTTGTAATCATAATGAAAAGATTGATAAAGTATTGAAAAAATCTCGTGGAAATCTCAAATTAGTGTCACCTAGCATTCAAAAAGATATTGTGAAAGTTGTTGCTTCTGTGACCACAAAAGTTATTATTGATGATCTTAACAATGATTTATTCTCTATTTTAATTGATGAATCTCCAGATGTTTCAGTTAAAGAGCAAATGACTGTTGTTTTACATTATGTAGACAAGAAATGATGTGTCATTGAGAGGTTTCTTGGTATTGTTCATGTTGCAAATACAAGTGCTATTAAAGTTAGCACTGGAGTCCTTATTGGCAAAATACAATTTAAGCTTTTCAAGAGTTTGTGGACAAGGATATGACGGGGCAAGTAATATGCAAGGGGAGTTTAATGGCCTCAAAAGTTTGATATTGAAAGAAAATAAGTATGCATTCTATGTTCATTATTTTGCTCACCAACTTTAGTTGGCACTTGTAGCGGTTGCTAAAAAGCATGATGACATTGCTTGGTTTTTTCTTGTAGGTAACAATTTATCGAATGTTGTTGGAGCTTCATGCAAGCGCAGAGATATTCTTAGAGAAAGTCAAATTTTTAAAGTAATGGAAGCATTTGAGAGTGGAGAAACTTTAATTGGTCGTGGCTTGAATCAAGAAACTACGCTAACAAGATCTGGAGATACTAGATGGGGATCACATTATGGTACATTACTAAGGTTGGTTTCTTTGTTTCCTTTTGTGTGTGATGTGCTAGATATGATTTTAAAAGATAGCCTTAGCGCAGAGCAACGAGTTGAAACCCGTCAATTATTGAATACTTTACAATCCTTTGAATTTATTTTTAAATTGTTTTTGATGAGAAATATATTGGGAATTACTAATGATTTATCTCAAGCGTTGCAAAGAAAAGATCAAGATATTGTAAATGCTATGACATTTGTTAAAGTATCGAAGGAAAGATTGCAAAATATGAGAGAAGATGGTTGGTCAAGTCTACTCGATGAAGTGTCATTATTTTGTGAGAAGCATAATATTGACATTATAAATGTGGATGATGTCTTCATGTTACATGGAAAACCAAGTCGTAAAGTTGAAAAAGTTTCAAACTTGCATCACTTTCAAGTCGAGGTCTTTTATCAAGTGATTGATAGACAACTTCAAGAACTGAACAATAGATTTACCAAGGTGAATAGTGAATTGCTTATTTGTGTAGCAAGGTTAAGTCCACGAGATTCATTTTTTGCATTTGACAAGGAAAAGTTGATTAATCTGGCTCGACAATCAACTTGAAAATTACATCATGGATGTTTGTTATAGTGAGCAATTTTCTAATTTATAGGGAATTATTGATCTTTCAAGAATGATGGTGGAGACTAAAAAACACATTGCTTACCCAATGGTGTACTTACTTTTGAAGTTGGCATTACTTTTGTTTGTGGCTACGGCAACTGTTGAAAGAAGTTTATCAGCTATAAATACTTATGTATAAAATGATGATGATAATATATATCTTAAAAGTTAAATATTACAAAACAAATCACAAATATATATATATATATATATATATATATATATATATATATATATATATATATTTGTGATTTGTTTTGTAATATTTAACTTTTAAGATATATATTATCATCATCATTTTATACATAAGTATTTATATTTTTTTATAAATATTTATATTATTTGATTTTTATTTTTATATTAAAAAAATTTACCTTGACTCTATTAATTAAAATTTCTGAATTCGTCCCTGTGTACAAATTGGTAATCATATAGCAAAGATGAAAAACTGAGTTCAAAACCATGTATAAAAAAAAAAGCATACAACTCACCATATTTGCATACGGAAATTGTAATACGATCAGCAGAGGAAATATTTGCTTCATATCTGAAAGTGTGCTGCATATATGAATTGTTTATAGTCCCACATCGAAAATGTACCAACAAATAGAAGTGTTCATAAATAACATTTACACAAGATATATGTAAATTTTTAATATTAAACTCTGAAAAAGATTACTGGACTTTAGACTCAAAATAATATTTTAATAATTAATTTATAAAATAAATTTTTCATTATAAAATTAGAAAATAAGTATAAAAAATCAAAGTAAAAAATATTATATATAAAAAAGATAAAAATTAAATTAAATTAAAAAATAAAAAAAAATTCACAGGGTGAAATCACAAAAATAGTTATTATAGGATTTAAAATCAAAACCCCCTGTATGGGTAGAGAGTAACATATATTTAATCTTTAATTTTTTAATAAATTATTTTTCCACACTTAAGATGGGATTAGTAATTTTGAAAAAGTTTTGCATAACCAATGATTTTGTGGCTTTCAGATAACCAATTTGTCCCAACACCCTTTTTATCTCACATCTCTCATTAGTATCACTTTTACTATATACTCTTAAATAATTTTTTTTTTTACAATCAACAATGCCTTATTGAATATCAGATTTTAAAAAAAAAACACCTATAAAATCTATGTTTTTATACTAGTTTTATGAAAAATCCGATATAATATATTGGATTTTTGAAAAAATTGTATAAACACATATATTTTAAATTATTTTTGAAAAAAAAAACAACTATAAGAAAAGCATATATTTTTTTCAACACCTATAATTTTGTATTAGATATTTTAAAAACATCGGTATAAAATCATATTTTTTATATTGGATTTTTCAAACATTTAAAATAAAATCATAGATTTCTTTTTAAAACAAATTATGGTTTTATACCAATTTTTTCAAATATTCAAAAAATTACAAAATATTTCAGAAATTAACATAATTTACTGGATTTTTTTGAAAAGTGTGGTGATCTTACTTGATCAGAAGGGAATCGGTGACCTGTCATGCGTCGTCGATCTGAAGGTTGTTCACCGGAAATATGGAGGAGGAGGGGGGTGTACCTGCAAGACACTCTGATGCCAAAGTGAGTAATGGACCAGAGCGAGAGCAAATACAAAAGAGAGATAGAGAATTGAATATCTGACTCTCTAGTGAAAGAGGGTATTTATAGTGAGACCCCAACGCAGAGCCAACGGTCACTTGTGTTGGGTTGGATTGTCAGGCCCAACCCAAGTGACTGCTAGCGCTTACGTGGCGTAGTGAAGACCAGCACGTGGTCTTCGCCCTGGTTCAACCGTCCCGTGATCTCCGGAAGGTGGGCTGACCAGCTCTTTCGGAGGTGGGTAGTTGGCTGATGACGTGTCCCCGCGGAGGGGGCACGTGGAGAACGTGTGGAAGACGTGTTGTTCTACCCGACGGAGGAGGGTGCTTACCCGGTGCCTAGACCCGTGCCCGACACTGGGGATTTTTCATGCGTTCCTTTATGAGGGCCAAGTATTCAGCCAGGTTGTCACTCTTTTCTTGGTACTCGCCTCGGACTTGGGATGCAACCAACTGGGAGTCCGTGAAGATTTTTATCTCCTTGGCTCTGAGGTCTTCTGCCAGGCGGAGTCTGGCCAAGAAGGCTTCATATTTGGCCTGATTGTTCGTCGTCGAGAAGGCTAGTGTCAGGGAGACTTCCACGACCGTGCCTTCCTCGTTTTCCAGGATGATGCATGCGCCGCTCCCCGAGGGGCTTGAAGCGCCATCGACGAAAATGGTCCATTTGTGGAGTTGACTCCGTGGCGGGGGTCATCTCGGCGACGAAATCGGCCAACATTTGGGCCTTGAGCGCTTTCCTGCCTTCGTAGACGATGTCGAACTCGGAGAGCTCTAGCGACCACTTCAGCATGTGCCCTGCCATGTCGGGCCCACCGAGCAGCTGCTTGATAGGCTGCTCGGTTCTGACTACGGTGGTATGGGCCAGGAAGTAGTTTCGGAGCCTCCTAATCGCGTTGATGAGGGTCAGGACGACTTTCTCGATCTGCTGATATCTTACTTCTGGGTCGTGGAGGGCCTTTCTCGTGAAGCAGATCTGTTTCTGCCCGTCAGGGGTTTCCCGGATTAGCATGGTGCTCACAACCTCGGTTGATACGGCCAGGTACAAGTAGAGGGTTTCCCCGACATCAGGTTTGGCCAAGACAGGTGGTTCTAACAGGACACGTTTGAGGTGGAGGAGGGCTTGTTCGCATTCCTCCTTCTATTCGAACGCAACTTCCTTTCTTAGCAGTTTGAAGAATGGGAGGGCGTGCTGCGCGGATTTGGCGACGAAACGGGACAACGACGCAAGCATCTCGTTGAGGGACTGTATCGATTTCTTCTTGCTCGGCGTCGCAATCTCAGAGAAGGCTTGACACTTGTCCAGGTTCGCCTTGATCCCCCGTTCGGCGAGGTAAAATCTGAGGAACTTCCCTGCGCGTACCCCAAAGGTGCACTTCTCCGGGTTGAACCGCATCCTGCACATCCTCGCTGTCTCGAAGACTTTCTTAAGGTGTGTCATGTGGTCGACCTCCCTGCAGAATTTGACGATCATATCGTCCATGTAGACCTCGAGCATGTTGCTTATCTCCCCCCATAAGACTTTGTTCATCATCCGTTGGTAGGTGGCGCCAACGTTCTTTAAGCCAAAGGGCATTACGTTGTAGTAATAATTGCCCGACTCGGTCATAAATATCGTGCTCTGGTTGTCGGCCTCGGCCATGAGGATCTGGTTGTACCCCGAGTAGGCGTCCATGAAGGACAACAGTTTGAAACCCGCCGAGTTGTCGACGAGCTTGTCGATGTTGGGGAGGGGATAGGCGTCCTTTGGACATGCCCGGTTGAGATCGGTGTAATCAACGCACATTCTTCATTTTCCATTAGATTTCTTTACAAGTACAACGTTGGACAGCCAGGTTGAATACCGGGCTTCCGAAATAAAATTTTCCTCTAGGAGGTCTTTTACAGCTTTTTCAGCCGCCGCCAATTTTTCAGAGGACTGCCTACGTCTATGTTGTACTACGGCCTTTACGGTCGGGTTGATGGAGAGTTGGTGGCAGGCGACCTCGGGGTCGAAGCCAGGCATCTCGGCGGTGCTCCAGGCGAAGAGGTCGGCGTTCTCACAGAGGTAGGCCTTTAGCTGTTTCCTCGCCAGGTCAGGCAGTCCCGCTCCAATCTTCACGGTCCTCGTCGTGTCTGCGCCGATGGCTACTATCTCGAAGTCCCCGTCTGGGATGGGGCGCATTGGGTGGATAGGCTGCCTGTTGGCCATTGGAGGAATGTCTTCGGCTTCGTCCTCGTGATTTGGCTCGCCGGGGAAGGGGCAGTCGAGGTCCACGGCGTTGACATGGTCCTTTGGTTTATTCTCCCGGACTTGCAGAGGCTTGGTTGCTTTAGTCGGGGGGTTGATTATACTGAGGCCTTTCATTGCTACTTCAAAGCACCTCTATGCTGCTTCTATGTCCCCGTTAAGGGTGACGACGGTTCCCAGCCTGGTATAGTACTTCATCTTTAGGTGGACGGTTGATGGCACCACGGTGAGCTCGGCCAGCGTCATTCTTCCAAGGATGCAGTTGTACAGGATTGGACACTCGACGACCAGGAAGCGAACGTTGATTTTCCTGGCCGTTTCTTGTGCCCCGAAGGTAACTTTAAGCTCCACGTATCCCCATGGTTTGGTGGTCGTCCCGTTGAACCCCTGGAGGTCAGAGCCAACGTAGGGGGTCAAGTTTGTGTCGTCGAGCTGTAGTGTCGAGAAGAGGTGGGTATACATGATATCCACTAAGCTCCCTCCATCGACCAGGATGCGGCAGACATCGAAATCAGCCATTTGTGCCCGGATCAGTAGGGGAATGGCTGAGTTGGGGGCTCCTCTGGAGAGCTCTTCGAGGTAGTACGTGATCGGGTTGGATCGGTCGTGGAATTTGTCTATCGTGCTCATTTTTCCGGAGCTGTTGTTCATCAGCTCGTCAAACATCCTTTTTACCGACCCCACGAAAAACTTGTTTGAGGCCCCGCCTGAGATGACCATCGCTCTAGAGAAGTACTCCCACGGGCTGACGGAGCACACTGGTTCTTCGGGTAGCTAATGCCCGGTAGGGAGGTCGTGCTCTCTTAACGAAAACCATTCTTCAGGCCGACTAACGCTAAGGGCCACCTGTAGCCCGGATCGTTGTCGGGAGGAGGGATGTCCTCGACTCTTTTGGCTTCAAGGGCCTCTTGTCGGGGGCATCTCCTCCCCTGGTGTATCTCTTCAAGTGTCCATCCTTGATGAGTATTTCGATTGCGTCCTTCAGGTGGATGCAATCCTCCGTCACGTGCTCGTGGCAATGGTGGAAGCGACAATATTTGGATTTGTCCACGTTGGCCTTGGGGGTGCCGGTTTGGGAAAATGGACACCTCCCCGGACAAACTCCAAGTTGGCGCACTCTGCTAGTATGCGCTCGCGGGAAGCGACTAGGGTGGTGTATTCGGTGAAACGGCCTGCTGGGCCCCTCAGCTCCCGGGGCTCTCTGGGACGATCGTCTCGCCGTCGATCTCCTCCATGTCGGGGGGCTGACGCTCCTTCTTATCAGGACCCGTGGAGGGTTTCGCGGTTGTGGGACTCCCGGGCAGCGTTAGCGGCCTCAGTTTCCTCGTACCGGATGTAGTGTCGGGCTTTCTCGAGGAAGCCTTGCAGGGCGGTCGGACGGTGGATCGCCACGGCTTCGTAGAATTTGGAACTGCGGCGTAGACCTTGCTCCATAAGGTAGCGTTTCATATCGTCCGAAGTCATCACCTGGACTGCTTCCCTCATGAACCTCTAAATGTAGTTTCTGAACGGTTTTTCCGGGCCTGGATGATTGCACCCAGGACGACCTCCGCCTTTGGATGTCGTCGTGATGCCGTGAAATGTTGCGAAAAAGATCCTTCAGGACCCTCCATGACGTGACGGACTCAGGTTCCAAGCTTTTATACCAAGCCATGGCCCCTTTCCTCAGCGTCGTCGGGAAGAGCCTGCACTTGATGGCTCCCCGAACGTTCCTGCAGTCGAGCATGACCTCGATGTCTTCTAGGTGATCGTCCGGGTCTGAGGTACCTTTGTACGTGGAGAGTACGGGCGGTTTCTCCATCCCGTGGGGGATGGGGGTCGCCATGATTTCCCGTGACAGGGGGATCCTATCGTCGTCTTCATCACTGCGGACAGAGGAGTGCGAAGGCGGCGGGTTGTGTTGAGGGGGTTGGTTACGTGCCCTCGGTCTTTTGGCCGGGGCTTCAGGTCTGTTCGCTTTTGGCTCCGGGGAACGCCTCTCCTTCCGGGGAGGTGACCTGACGCGTTTCTTGGAGGCCACCGGTTGGGGCCTCTCCAGTTATGGTTGGCGCCCTCGTGGACGAGGAGAGGGGCTCCAGGAGTCTCTGCGTTGATTTCTCCACGGGGGAGAGCGAGACGAGGTATCCTGCTCCAGTGCCCGATGCGCTCATTTTGTTGGAACAACATCAGGTTTGTTTGGTTGATGGCTACGAAGAGGGCATTCACCGTTGGGTCCGCTCCAGATGGTGTAGGAACGGGATAGAAGACAGTCGGGCTCCTTGCCCGAGGTGCGACGTGATGCGCCGCGTCCTCGGACGAGGGAGAGGTGGCCTGGCCATCCCTGGTGTCGCCATCGCGGGCGTGGGATGTCCCCGCCTGGTCGTCGTCGTTGGTTGTTGGGACGAGGGCAGAGTTATGAACAACGTCATCGTGACGTGGGCTAGTCATGATTCTTGGAATTTGAAATCGGGGGATTTGGTTCTTTTGCTCGGAGGAATGGGGAAGCTCGGTTTCCCACAGACGACGCCACTGGTCTTACCTGATCAGAAGGGAATCGGTGACTTGCCACGCGTCGTCGATCTGAAGGCTGTTCACCGAAAGTAGGGAGGAGGAGGGGGTGTACCTGCAAAACACTCTGATGCCAAAGTGAGTAATGGACCAGAGCGAGAGCAAATACAAAATAGAGATAGAGAATTGAATACCTGACCCTCTAGTGAAAGAGGGTATTTATAGTGAGACCCCAGCGCAGGGCCAACTTACACTTGTGTTAGGCTGGATTGTCAGGCCCAACCCAAGTGACTGTTAGGGCTTACGTGGCGTAGTGAAGACCAGCACGTGGTCTTCGCCCTAGTTCAATCGTCCTGTGATCTCCGAAAGGTGGGCTGACCAGCTCTTTCGGAGGTGGGTCACGGAGGGAGCACGTGGAGAACGTGTGGAAGACGTGTTGTTCTGCCCGACGGGGGAGGGTGCTTGCCCGGTGCCTAGACCCGTGCCTGACACTGGGGATTTGGACCTTGTTGGGTTTTCCCCAAATAGCATTGGGCTGGGCCTGCCCGGCAGATGGGCGGGCTTGGGGCAGTCCAGAACATGTGGTAAATTTAACATTATTAGATTTTTCATATTATCGAAAAAATATGATACTCTATGGTGTTTTTTTAAAAAAGATCGGTGCATTTTATCACACATTGATTATTTAGAATCTTATTACATCAGTTGGGCAAATTGGCCTGATGTAAAATCTTAATTTATTTTATTTATTTATTTATTGAGGACTTTTACATCGGTTGGGATAAACAACCCGATGTAAAATCCTTTATAACAAAATTTCTTATTATTTATGACACTGCCACCGCATTATTTTTTACATTAGATGGGGTACATGGCCCGATGTAAAATGTTTCACCCATTTTATTAATTTTTTATTGAGAACTTTTTACATCGGTTGGGATAAATGACCCGATGTAAAATCCTTTATAATAAATTTTTTTATTATTTACGACACTGCCACCGCGTTATTTTTTACATCAGTGGAAATATATGTCTGATGTAAAATCTTTAAATAAAATATTTCTCACATCATATTGTTTATAAATCTGATGTAAAATCCTTTAACAAATATTTTTCACATCATATATCTAAAAATCTGATGTAAAATCATTTAACCAAATGTCTTATTTTTAGTAGTGTGAAAAAATCAATAAATAATGCATACCGAATTCTTTAACTGGTCTATCGATTTTTTTTTTGTATATCAGATTTTTTATTGACCTATCAAATTTTTTACACTAAATTATTAATGAATTTAATAAAAAAATATTTTTAATATTAAAAAAATTTGAGAGATGTCAAGTTAAATTAAAAAAGGTGACGAGACAAATTCTCATAACCAAGCCTTTTGGAAATATATTGAAACAGGCCCACCACCTTTTGGATCTTTTCATAAACAAAATGTAGACACCCGGTTGCTTGTTTCTAAAAGTTTCCTCAAACACATGCTTAGATAGCACTCACCAAAAAAACCTCCATTTGAAATCTTTTTTTTTTCTTTTTAATTTCTAAACGATGAATGTATTAGAAAATCAAGATATATTCATAATGTGTTTTCCAACTACATCCTCATATTTGGATTGGAAAATTGAAATATAAATATTTTATTTTATTCAATTATAGCTTTCAAAAGAGAAAGTTGCAAATGTGCACACAAACGGTAACCTCACACCATTATAAGATAGTGGCTGGCTATAGTTTCCAATCAGACCACTATTAGAGACATTATGATTCAGACAGATTTGACTTCCACCTTTGAAATTTATTAGAGAAAAGTGGCCAAAAAGAAAAGTTTATATTTTAAAAGCAATACCATTTGTTGTTACCTTTGAAGTGTGAACTATATATGAAAATGAAGTCAAAGCTAGCCAAGAATTCTCTAGAGTTTTTAAGTTGCAAGAAAGCATTAAATAGGATAAGTAAAAGTTATCTTCGGTAAAGCAACATGGATTATCAGCTACTAATATGTAGATAAAACCTAAAAAAACATGTTGCTTTATTCCAATGAACATATTTTAGGTGCAATTCCTCTTTACTTAACAATTTGACAAATTTGGTAGAATAGGATTTTCATAATAATATTTTATGTGTCTTAAACAAACTATTTTTCAAATATTTATCTCTCTCTCCCTCCTTTTTCTTCGGGGAATCCAATTTAAGTCTACTAAACTACTTAGTAAGCAGGAGAGCTTCATGACTTAACTTGTTTTGTTTCGAACTTGTCAAATATATAGATTCAATTCAGGAGGAATGCTTCATACCTGCAAGTGAACCTTCATTTTTAGAGACTACTTAAGAGCACGACCTCCATTTTCATCTTAATCATTGATCCACATTCAAAGATCGTCCACTAAAATTATGTTACTCAAATGATAAATGTAGAACTCGATGCTTTAAAAACTGGGTCGACAAGTTATACCAGAACCACTACAATAACAAGTATTAGATGATGAAGTAGAAAAGAAATAAAGAACACAATTAATTGTTTACACAGTTCGATGAAACTACACCTATGTTTGGGGGATTGGGTCCACAATCCAAGAAAGGAAAATCACTTATCAATAGTTTAGTACAATTAGTTTTACAAGCAACAACAAACCATGTGTGTCCAATATCTTTTCCAGACACTACCCGATGACTTTCTATTTAGAGTCTCCCCCTAAACATGAGAACTTACTTACTTTCTTCTTTGCCATAAAACAAGTGACAAGGAAAACAACCACTAAGCCCTAATGATTAACTTCAATCTTAACAAGATGGAAGAATATTGAATATTACAACTTTACTAGACAAGCCTTCTATACCAAGTTAATGAAACATAGATGTGTACATAACAATGTTGAATTTACAACTCAATTAGACAAACCTTCTATGTCAAGTTACTAAAACATAGAGGTGTGCATAAATATTCTACATTAATCCTATTAGGGATTTACCGTGGAATACAAGGCACAAAACCTCATATTCTAAGATCTTCAATGAGAGTGCTTGCTTTCCAATATAGGTTTGATCTTCTTATATAGCAAAATAACTATGGTTTTTTTTCTTTGGATAATATATTTAATTTCCTTCAGAATTAATGCAGGATCTGTTTGATATTTGATTTGTTCCTTGAATATCTCTAACAAGATATAATTTATTTTAATTTAAATTCAAATTTAAGTCTTCATTAAAATCTGAATTAATCTTCATCTAGTTGTCAATCTAATCACCTAACCATATTGTTAAATTAATAACAATGAAATCTTTAACAAATCTTTATCAAAGAAGTTTTTTCAATTGAAGAAATGGTACAATCATTGAAAAAAGGACGTGGAATCTTGTCTTTTGATGAATCTGATCATACAACTGCTAGTAGCAGTGGTAAATAGTTGCTCGGGATTAAGTTAGTATTGAAGAATAATATGGAACAAGATGTTTTGACATTGTTCTGGAACATCCTTTTGTATCCTTCTTTGATACAACTACATCCTCTTCAATAGAGTTTCTTCAACCAAGTAAGACACTTTGAGAGTGATAATTTCTTTATCATTCAGCCTTTTCACAATGGCCAAGGCATTTGCTTCATCATCTATCTAGGATTTTGTCCTTCTTTTTACTTCACAGACAACAAGACTAACTTGCTCATTCTTTATTAGACTTGGGAACTCAGTTACCATTTTGTCACTCACGATGTCTGTCAGAACTTGTACAACATCTTCCTTATCAATTTTGACGATATGTTGGATCATAGGATTACTCCATCCAAGTTGAGTGCAACTCCTTCCTGGGGAATCACATAAGGAATTCTTCATTTTCTCTTCTTGAAACTCAGGAAGGTAGCTCACACCTTCATTCATGTTGAACTCATACTCAGTCACCCTTTGTTGAACATTTGACATCGTCCCACTTCCTAACATTTCGTCTACCAACAGATCCTCACTATCTCTTAAGATGACACTGTCAGAGGTAACATTCACGAATCAGTTCACATATATTTTAGCAGATATCAAGGAAACAACATGTTTCTCACTATCTCCACTTGTGGAATGATCTTCATCGATCTGAGAGGGCATATCATTCTTTGAAGTACACACCAAAAGAATGCTTTCATTGTTACATATCACACTTTGACCTTGTGTCTTCACATATCTTAGTTCATGACTATCAGCTATAGAAGTATTACCTTTAGTATCTTCATGACTCAGATCATCAACTTCCATATGCACTTAATACTCATCCAACATGTTGGATATGATGACTGGCACATCATTATCACCATCAGTATTTATTAACCTGGTTTCCTGTGGATCTTCACTAGAGGAGGATATTTGAATTTCATGAAGATTTCTCAGAGGACCAGACCTGAGTGGAAGAGTATTCATATCTCTAATTACATCTATACCATCCTCAACATCAAAAGGTTTATTGTGGATTGAGTCATAAGAATCATATTTCATGTAGCTAAATTTTAATCCACTACTTTCAGCTTTACTAACCAGACTTGATTCATAACCATTCTTCCTCGTAGGACTTTTCTTTTGAACCAAGGTAGGTTGTTCAAAGTTGGAAAGACCTTCAGCCTCACCATCATCCTTCCCATCAATGAAAACTTCTTGCTTAAGTATAAAAACATTCTTAAGTTATGAATCAGATTCTTGAGACACATGTTGGAACATTTGTTTTGACATGTTGGTAGACATTTCTTCTTCATACCAATTATCTCTATGAATCCTGAGGTCTTTCAAACTCATGATGTATTTTTCCGATATGGCCTTTTTCATAAGAATTTCTTGACCCTTGTTGGTTACATCACTCTTGAAGTTGATATTCTTCCTTTGAATATAGAGTTGGGTCACAGTGGTAGATAAGTCTATTCTTAGCGGAACCTCTTTCTGATTGGGATTAACTACTTTCCCTGTGCCATTGACTATTCCTTTTGCTCGATTGTCATGAGCAGTCTTATCTTTGGCCATATGCATCATGCCATAGCATTCTTTCCTAGAGTAACCTCTCTGTTCTATATGAATTATGGAGCTGGTTAATGCAGCATTGAATTTCCACTTCTTCTTGGCATGGTCTTTCTTTCGCCCTCTAATGTTTAACTTAAGCCACTCAAAACAACAGAGCTTTGTATGTCCATATTTTCCACAGTGGTGACATATCATAGGTTGCTTCTTGTTCTTCCTATGATGGGGTGCCACATATTGAGTACGATGTTGTGATGTATGGTTCAGCCTCATATCTTCAATCTTTTCTCCAAAAATAACCACCTTTTTTAGGGGAATCCTTATGTTTGTATCTTCCACACTCGTCCCTTCTTCCTTGATTATCTCATCAAACTCTATTTTTTCATCACGTAAACTTGAATTCTTTTTCAACTTACTTTCAAAATGAATCAAGTTTTCCATATTGGAATTTAGAGATGAAATCTCTTTTTCTCCACTTGAGATGGTTGAAGAAAGTTCCTTTGGTTCCTTCTGAAGAACTCCAATGGTTTTATTCTGGATGTCTATAGCTCAACATGATTCTTTTAACATGATCATGAGAGAAGTATCAAGCTCTTCTTCATATAGATCTTCAATATTGGACTCTCTTTCAAACACACATCTTCCAAGATACGCCATTACATTTTTGGCATTTTTCCCTTCACCTTCACTTTAAAGTCAAACCAAGTGATGGTTAATCTTTTTTTCTATTTCCTTATATAGTTATGGCATTCTATAGCCTCCACATTCAAAGCACTAGGTACTTTTCCCACTGTTTATTCCTGTATTTGTCTTGGGGAATGATGTTGTACCTTTTTTCTGGGACAATGGTTCTGTTGGTGCGGTAAAGCGGCAAGCAACAAAAGTTTTTATAAGTATTTATTCGGGAAATTGTTGTGTCCACAGAGATTAGTGTTATTGAACTACCGTTCGACAACTTAAATGTTATTGAGTTTGGGTTTAAAATGAGTTTAAATTAAATGCGGGAAATAAAACTTATGAACAGAAAAAGAATTCATTCTTTGGGGAGTAGAGAACTCTCGGGTTTACATTTCATATACCCTATCAAATACTTAAACTTAATACTCAATTGTACGCAACCTAAATCACTCGTCAACATTATCATGTATCTCCACACAGAGGTTATCTCTAACATAGAGTGAGATAACAACCGTATTACTCACGTCGACGATCTCTCAGCGCAACACAAACAACACAGAAGCATTAAGTTTCGATACCCAAGTAAACATTAAGCCTAAATCTATCTCTAGAATCTAGAACCTAATTGATGTTCATCTTAAATCCGGATTCAACTCGTCCATGTCTGCAACAACTCAACCCAAATAAAGAAAGCAATCATCAACATTAATTTGTAAAATGAGTTTTATACAACAACATGAGCAATAAATATACATATAATCAAGGTAAACTTACATACAAACTCATAACAAATGGAAACCACAAATAGAAGAAAGAAGAGGAATACAAATCTCTCGCGGTGTCAATCACGATCCAAGAATCATCCACCCCTAATCGCCTAGTTGCAAACTCCATTGATGCTATTCTAAGCTCTAAACTATAAAAAAATGAAGGTTTGATAAATTGGGGACAAAATCCCCAAAACATAACCTAAAAAAAATGTGTTTTTACCCCTTTAAATGTGTTTCTGCCCAGACTAATTTTCTTGGCGAAGTAAAGGTTCACCCAGCGAGGAAAGGCGGAATTTTCTACTGCTCTTGGAACTTTTGGCACGCGTCTGACTCGCCCGGAGAGCTCTAAGAAAGAGCTAATAGTAATAGATAAATTCAGCATCTTGTTTTCTTCATAACTTTCAAACCTTAACTCCGTTTGAGGCCCATTCGGAAAGCTTATTCAATGCTCTATCTAACAATGACTAAATATCAATGCTTGAATACCTAAAAAAATAAGATAAAAACAATTAAATTCAATCATATTTACACAAAAATACTAGTATACACTAAATATACACTTTTACAAACAAAGTGGGGTTTTATTCAAAGAATTCAATACAAATGAATCGATAAGTGTCGCAAAACTACTACTCAAAACACATAATTTTGGCACTTATCAAACTCTCCCCAACTTAAAACATTGTTTGTCCTCAAACAAAGTCAAACAACTTAAAAAAACAAAAGACGATAATCCAAGAATCACGAATCAACGTGTTTTTTAAAACGAAAAACAAATGTATGGTTCAAATAAAAAACGTACAAGCAAAGTAAACAGCTACCACCATCCTACAATGACAACATGAAAACGAAACAAATCATAAGTACAAAAATCATGTCAAACAATCTAAAACAACACAAGCTAAATCATGAATCACACCTAGCAAAAATTCATCGAGGGATGAAAAACACACAAAGGTGAGGATTTGACACGCATCCAACAATCTTACAAACAAAAGACTAAATTATGCATTCATCTAAAAGTTCACATTAAACATACAAAGGAAATAAACACAAGGACTTTTCAAGGTTGTAATGTGGCTTGGTTAACAAACAAGGGGCAATTCCTAAAGCTAATCGAAACAAAAACTTGCCTAAACCTAAGGAAGTGATCAACTCACAAAAGTTCAAATACAAAATTTCAATCAAACTTCTTCTTTCATCCCAAGTGTTACACCAAACACACCTTACTTATTAGCATAATTATTTGATATTTTTTTTCTTTTTTAAAATTTTTTTTATTCTTTTCTTTCTTTTTCTCTTTTTTCTTTTTTCTTTCTTTTCTTTTTCACAATCACATAGCCACCAACAACATAAGTGAGCAAACATTGCTCTCCCCAAGTTGAATTCAACTAACATCAATATGTGAATACTCCATACTTTCTACGGCAAGATAAAAATTCAAACAACAACACATGGTTGAGGGTTCAAGAAAACAAATAATCAACATCCAATAAAAAAGGTGAACTAATACTCATAGACAAGCATCAAGTTCAAAAACAACATGGACATTGACAAAAAGGCTCAAAAAGGGTTAACAAAAAGTTCACACAATCACAAGGTGAATTGAATATTTGTGTTGCGGTGGAAATAGGATCACAAACTATTAATTAGTTTGAATCGCAATTCAATTCACAACCGCTCTTTGATTTATCCGAAGGAAAAGGTCAAAAGAGGGAAAACCTATTTTGCATCGTAAACACAATGCGGGGAAAGATCTAGGGTTCGGGGGTTGGTTAAATTTAGGGAAGGTATTAGCACCCTAAACTTCCGTAGTACTCTACGGGAACCTTTTGTTCAAATGTTTACTATTTACCTTATTTATTTGCTTAAGGTATATGTACAAAGGATTAAAAGTGAGAAAGGAGACCTAAGGGGTTAATTCTAAGTTTACTCGGCAAGACATCGCATCTTGTGCCTACGTATCCTTACGGGAATGGAATCAGAGTAATCGTAGTTCCCCTCAAAAGGGAGGTTAGAGACTTCTTGACTGTGGTCAAGGTCTCAAGGGGAATAAACATGTCTTAAGGGCACGCTTACGCGGAGTGTAGAAACTCCAAATCTCTACGTTGAATTGTTAAGTTGTAATTAGGGTTAGGTTAGGGATTCCGCGGCGGGAAACCCTAAAATGAGCGCGGCGGCTCTTTGACCTAATGCTAGGGGTAAAATTGTAATCTTGCCTGCGGCGAGGCATTTGTGAAAATTAGGGTTTGTGAGGTTGTAAGGGTTTGAAGTTGAGGACTATTGACACGGCGGTCAAACGGCTAGACCTAATTCCTTCGGAGGTGCGTGCAATGTGACAAAATAATAGCAATGACAGTGTGAGAAATTTAAATCATACATCAGCAGAAATTTAAATGCGGAAACGTAAATGCGATTGTTAAGATTCGCAAGGTTACAGAGGAGGAACAGTTACAACAATATGATACAATTCAATTTTAAGAACGCGAACATAAAGAAGCAACATGGTAAGCTGCACAGTGAACGAACTAGGTTAGTAAACAAAATTATGAAAACAGAAGCATGAAGCTATGGGACATTTTTTGTGGTTGAGAAGTTTAATATGAATCTAAGCTTAATTTTTTTTACTTGATAATGAATAAATAAAAAAAGGAAGATCTTAATCTTTAAAAAAAATTTCTCTTGGTTTTAAAAAATATATTGATTCTAATTGTTAAAAAAAATGTTTTAATTTTAATATTTAAAAAAAAATGTTTCAATTTTACTATTTAAAAAAACAACTTAAATATTTTTTTTTTAAAAATTTGCTAATTTAATTAAAAAAGAGAAAAAGAAAGTAAAAAATAAAAGGGTTGGGCCGGTCATTACCTCCGGACCCAACCCGGTTGAGGTAATTGCAATCACAAGGCCATTTAGGGTTTCAGAACCCTTTGGTTTTTCGCGGCGCCGTTTACACTTCATTCTTCTTCTCTCTCGCCGCGATTCTCTCCGATCTTCCTCATTCCTGAAACAAAACATGAAAACTGTAATGAAAAACGTCCCATGGCTTACATTTAAAGTGAAACCGACCGATGATGAAGATATTCTGAGGCTGAGGCGGTTGATTGCCCGTCGTTTGGTTAAACGGCGCCGGCGGTCCTTCGTGTGAACGAGTTGAAGTCTCGTGATGGTTTTGGTGGAAAACTTCTTCTTCTTCTGATGTCGCGGTCGTTAGGGTTTCTCGTTCAGTGATTTTTTTTGGCCCCTTTCCTCAGGTGATGTCGTTCTCTTTATATATCTCTTTCTGATTTTCGAATGGGCCTTTGATGGTCTTGGATGAGATTGATTTCTGATTGGAGCAAATCTTTTCCTTTTCTGATTTTACCTAGCTGTTGTGATCACTTTTTGGATTTGATTCACTTTTGTGAGATTGGATTTCGTTTGTTTCTGATTTGTGATTCGCTTTTACTTTGATTTTATCTGATTTGATTGAATCTTATTTCCCTTTTTAAGATTTGATTGGGATTTCTTTTGTCATGATTCTGGGCTCGTGATTTGTGAACTTGGTGCTTTGGCTCATTTTGATTCACTTGATACGATTTAACCTTCCCTGATTTGGAATTGATATCAATATCAAAATTGTTTTCTGTTATTTTTCTGATACAATTTGTCTTGCACCTTCAGGTTGGATACGGTTATGATCTGTCATGGATTTGGTATGCTTTCCAGATGTTGATTGGATTCATACAGATTCCGTTTTCATTCTCTGATAAGATTTGATTTCCAGCTGACACGGATTAAATCTTTTTTTCTTAACACAATCTGGATATTGGTTTATTTTGCTGACACAGATTCTTTTCCTGATGCAGTTATCTTTTCCTCTTCTTCTTTCAGAGAGGGCTACTACGGCTTTGGTCGAGTCAAATGCCGCCGAGGGTGGTATACGGCGATGATGAAGATATTCTGAGCCTGCTGGTGTTACTTCTGGTTTTGACGCCGCGACTGCCTTCGAGATTGGTTGTTTTCAATGCTTGGTTGGGTTCAGAACATGAGTTCTGGGCTGCTATTTGCGAGTAAGGTGATGACTGATTGTTGGCTGCCATACTGTGACTGATATGGTTTACCCTTTGAACTGTGATTTCGTGACTTGTTTGTTGGGCAATGATATCTTCCACGCTGAGCCCGGCTTCGCATTTTGGTTTTCCAATATCATCACATTTGGTCGAGGCTTATTGACGCGCGAGCATGATCATAACCTACCTCGCTTCTCTGGTATGACTTGTGCTATGATTTGTGTTGTGACTCGGTGTAGTTATTCACATTTTTGTGACTTACCATTTGAACTGGTTGAAACTTGCCCTTAACTGATAATTCTGAACTCTTAGTACATTGTTTGATGCAGCTTGTTTTGTAATTTCATTTTCCTTGTTCTGTTTGAACTTGCTTTTTGGTAGCAGTTTGTGATCCAAAAGCAACCTTTACTTGGTTTTCATGAACTCACCTACTGGTTCAGGATTAATACTGCTCATGAATTGTTTATGTCTTGGGTTCCAAATTCTGAATCTGATATTGATGCGTTTGTGGCTTTTCAGGTGTTGGAAATTTCGGAACCAAAATGACTCAGACCATGCCGGCATCCGGGTCTGAGTTCAATGTTGCCTTATTCTCGTATCAGTTTGGAAATCCAATCACGGCAAAACGAAATCAATCCCGCTTCTTTTATTACTTCTGTCTCTCGGATGTCCCGCAACAATTAAGAACAGGTGTTACCTGATCTGACGCCTACGGCGCGGATCGGTAACGGGGGTAGGACGCAGCTTCGGTTGTGCCACTCCCGACACTCGATGATGACGATGTTCTGAGAGTGTCAAAACAACTTCTAACCTTTTTGTCCATATTGTTTGTTTTGCTTTGATGTGCAGGCTAGTCGAGATTTGCGGCGAAGCTTAAAGACAGCATGAAGACCCTTAGGAACTTTTAGGATTTAGGATAGATACTGATTGTGAATGAAAACTCTTGTAAACCAAATTCAAATTCATTTATCAATTTGTAAACTATAAATATTTATGAAATGAAATTCAACAAATATTCATATTTATTTTCTCAATTGTAAATTCAAAGTATCCCTGAATAATAATTCAGAATCATTTAAATTCCTTCTTGAGTTGTAACTTATAAGTACTTATGAACACAAAGTTCAAAACTTACTTCTCCTTTGCCTTTTATAAATGATATCCCGCCATCCAAACAAATTCAAATTAAAATCTCGTTGATCACATCACTTCTCAAAGTAACCTTAACAGTATCCACTTCCTTTCCAACCCAACTTTATAAAAGGAAACAAAACTGTTTGGAAACGTTTCAGAATCAAACAAAGCACGGCCCCGAGTCCAATCATATTTCTGACAAAACATACTGGCACCTTGACCCAAATGGCAAACAAATGCCTCAGAACGTAATAACAGCCCGTTTTCAAGAAATTAGCAGAAGTTGTGTAAAATGACCAAAATACCCCTGGAACCAAATCTGCAAAACAAAAACCTCCATAACTGGTTAGCGGTTAGCAATGTACATATGAGATGATATGCGAAATGACTGGCTAAATATAAGGGTAAAATTTGGGGTATTACAGTTGCCCCTATTTAAATAGCTACACCGGACGATTTGAGTGACAGAGACTCGAGGAATCGTGGTGGAGAGATTTAAATATAGATAACCGAAAATTTTGCCCTTATATGCGACGATATGCAATGCTATGGCCAAAACGGGAACAGCTTAATGCAGATGATGCCATGAATATGATATGATGCGTATGCTGGAATAATGAATGCGAAAATGCTGACGAACATGACGACACCGGGGCAGACACCATGAGAAGAACTCACCGGGGAGAGTGACGCGCTGAGACACAGTACAACACTGGGGAAATTTAAAAATGATAGTCAACTGGTGCGAATGACCGATTGTCACTTTTAGAAAAGGAACGAGATCCTCAAATGGAGATGGTACCTACGAGACGGCCTCCACTGGGGAATCTAAAGGATAAAAACTGGATCGCGTACGATTGCAAGATCGCTTACAGAATGCTGGAGCATTGAGCAAAGAATAACATCCAAGCTTCTGTGAACTATCTCTCGTGACAGGATCAAACGAACTTCTCGGAAATCCGTATCAAATATACAGGGTAAAGACCGACTGTATGCCAAAATAAATGGACTTTAATGGGAAATGCCCTGATAAGCTTCTCGAGGGAGAGCTGTCACTTATCGTTGGAAGGGACTTATGTGCAAAAATGGATAAGCACTCAAATAAAGAGGCTGCTGCTTATCTGATAAATAAATCTTCTCGCATTTTAAGGTCGGCGCCTGGAATACGATTTTGATTCCTCTCTTACTGAAGGATAAATGTTCTCCTGAACATAAAAAGAGTAAACTGAATTTCCTCATACTTCAGAATCGTGCTCTCCTGAATATGATTCGGATAAAGGGTAAATGAAAATTTTCATACTTCAGAATCGTGCTCTCCTGAATATGAAACTGGATGACTGAATATACTCATATTTCAGAATCGTGCTCTCCTGAATATGAAACTGGATGACTGAATTTACTCATATTTCAGAATCGTGCTCTCCTGAATATGAAACTGGATGACTGAATTTAATCATATTTCAGAATCGTGCTCTCCTGAATATGAAACTGGATGACTGAATTTACTCATATTTCAGAATCGTGCTCTCCTGAATATGAATTGGTTCAAACCTCTCTATACTTCAAGACGACAGGTAAACGGAAGCCCAACTGCTCCATGGAGATGGCCATTTGCTGCGAGTCATAACGAAGATAGGATTTGGCTTCTCAGGCGAGAAATGTCGCATACTGATGCTGTAAAATGTAAAGTGTAAAGGGTTGTAACATGTAGGATTGTAAAGTGTTGTACTGATATACTTTCCGGCGCGAACTGGCGTGTATCTGTAAAGGACTGTAGTTGATTTTCTTGAAAGGTAGTGCAAAATAAATGCACGTCCGGGTACAGTGATAAACTTCTCGGGCGAGAACAGTCGTGCATCTGTCATGGTATGGTGAAAACCTTCAGAAGGTGCAAAATAAATGCACGTCCGGTTGGGCTTGACGACCGACAAGACTGAGATTCAATCTAGGATCGAGCTAGAAAGAAGACTGGTAATCAAGACTCTATCGAGGGAACGATCTCGGAGGGTAAATATCTTATCCTGGTGAGGAAAGATAGCTGAAGTAACCGTCATCCACGAGGATCGAGCTCCGTAGGGAAACTGGAAACAAGTAAGTATTTTATGCTTAGGGCTGACAATCTATTTGAAGAGAATGGACAAACCCAATTACTCGGCGATAACAACCAATGACGGTGAAACGCAATGAACCTGTGAATGCTAATGCATATGTTAATGTGAATGTATGTTAATGTTTATGTATATTAATGTCTATGTATGCAAGATGTTATGAAATGAGTATGTAATGAGTATGTAATGAGTATGTAATGAGTATGTAATGAGTATGTAATGAATATGTAATGAATATGTAATGAATATGTGATGAATATGTAATGAATAGGCATGTGATGCTTATGCCCTTGCATATGCTGACAAAACAGACTAGAGACGGGACGAGAGATGAAATAAACATCTCGACGGAGATACCCTGCGTTCTCTGCAACCAATACGTCAATCATGGGTGGGAAGGATCAATGGTAGAACCAAGTCTGGTTTTAAAGTTCTGAATTCTCTGGAGAGAAAGTAATCTGCTTGAGTGCACAGTATCCTGTCTTCACATGGGGAGAAGAAAACTTGAGGGACACTTTTGAGTTACCCAAGAAAAAGTTGTCAGCTTATAGTCTCTCTGGGGACTATCACTGGGCAATGGTTTGAAAGTGTTTCTGCAATAATGATATTTCCGGAGAATGAAGAGATCCTGTCGGAATTTCCACTAGTCAAAGTAATTTATTACATTTCAAATTTGTTGTTTTTGAAAACAATTTTGAAAAATCTCCAATGCACCTTTCATTTTCAAATTTTAAGAATAAACGCATTTTGCATAACAATAGAAAATAAAGAGCAATGCACCAAGGAATGTAAGTAACGAGATGGTATCTTTTATAAAAGGGTGGCTGCTTGCTGAAGGCATAGCTCCACAGATGATTATGTTTAAAATTGGCGACATGGGAAAGGGTTACATTGAATCCAATGACACCTACTGACACTAATAACTAAGACTAATCCAGAATCCTGCTTTGGGCAAGGATGAAAGAACTGAAACATGGCTCTCATGCGGAAAGTGTGTTCGAGATAATCAGTGTCTTCTGATGCAATGAAATGCCTTTGTCCCTAACTTTTGCCTGGACCGCCCTTTCGGGTTTTCAATCCACCGGGACGCTCTTTTTTGCCTAAGCCGCCCTTTCGGGTTTTCAACTTAGCGAGCTTTTGTTATTATTTCTTTTTTTTTTTTTCAACCCTTACTTTTGCCTAAGTCACCTTTTGCAGGTTTTCGACTTAGCGGGTGTTTAGGCATAATATTTTCGGACTGCATCAGAATTCACGGGGTGTGCTAGTTCTTCACCATCCATTGTCGTAAGTATCATAGACCCTCCGGAGAAAACGGTCTTTACAACAAACGGGCCTTCATAATTGGGCATCCACTTTCCACGCATATCTTTGTGTACTGGCAAGATCTTTTTGAGTACGAGCTCTCCTTGACGGAACTCACGGATACGGATCTTCTTATCAAACGCTCTCTTCATCCGTTTCTGATATAATTGCCCGTGGCACATGGCTGTCAAGCACTTCTCGTCAATGAGATTCAACTGATCCAATCTGTCCTGAACCCACTCAGCTTCCTCAAGTTCAGCTTCCATTAACACTCTTAACGAGGGTATCTCTACTTCGATGGGGAGTACAGCGTCCATTCCATATACTAGTGAGAAAGGTGTTGCCCCTGTCGAAGTTCTCACCGAGGTTCTGTATCCATGCAAAGCAAACGGTAACATCTCATGCCAATCTTTGTAAGTCACAACCATCTTTTGCAGGATCTTCTTGATATTCTTATTTGCAGCTTCAACGGCTCCATTCATCTTAGGACGGTACGGAGAAGAATTGTGGTGAGTGATCTTGAAGTTATCACACAACTCTTTCATAGTCTTATTATTCAGATTGGTGCCATTGTCAGTTATTATCCGGCTTGGGACTCCATAGCGGCAGATGATCTCTTTCCTGATGAATCGGGCAACCACTTGCTTGGTCACGTTGGCGTAGGAGGCAGCCTCTACCCACTTGGTGAAATAATCAATGGCAACAAGAATAAAACGATGACCGTTAGAAGCCTTCGGCTCGATTGCCCCAATCATGTCAATGCCCCACATAGAGAACGGCCATGGTGAAGACAACACATTCAACGGTGACGGAGGTACATGCATTTTATCAGCATAAATTTGGCACTTATGGCATTTTCTAGCGTATTGGATGCAGTCAGCTTCCATGGTTAGCCAATAATACCCAGCCCTTAACATCTTCTTGGACATAGCATAACCATTGGCATGGGTTCCGAAGGTCCCCTCATGAATTTCCTGTAGTAACATGTCTGCTTCCCGTTTATCAACACATCTGAGCAGAACCATGTCGTGATTTCTCTTGTATAACACACCATTACTGATAAAGAATTTGGACGCCAGTCTTCTCAATGTCTTTTTGTCCAGACCAGTAGCACCATCGGGATACTCCTGCTTGACGAGGTAGTTCTTGATATCATGAAACCAAGGCTTTTCATCCACCTCAACTTCTTCGACCATCTGACAATAAGCGGGCTCAACCTTGCGCTCAATATGGATAAGAGGTGCTTCATTAACGAACTTAACTTTCCACATGGATGCTAACATGGCTAAAGCATCGGCTACGTGATTCTCGGATCTAGGAACATGCTCGAACTCTATCTCGTCAAAATACTTGATCAGCTCAATAATGTAGTCCTTATAAGGGATCAGCTTCTCATTCTTCGTCTCCCATTTGCCTTGTACCTGGTAAATAACCAAGGCTGAGTCACCACTTACTTTAAGAAGTTTGATTCGGAGGTGAATCGCCGCTTCGAGGCCGAGGATACATGCTTCATATTCTGCGACGTTGTTAGTGCACTCAAAGTCCAACCTTGCTGTAAATGGTGTGAATCCACCCTTCGGGTTCATCAAAACGGCGCCTATACCATGCCCATTGAAATTTGAGGAACCATCAAACATCATCTTCCACCAAAGACCTGGTTCTGGACCTTCGCTCGGATCTGGCTCTTCACAATCTCTTTTAATCAACAAAATATCCTCATCAGGAAAATCGAGCTTAAGAGGTTCATAATCTTCAACTGGCTGGTCTGCAAGATAATCAGATAAAATACTACCCTTAATCGCCTTCTGGGGTACATATTGGATGTCATATTCGGATAACAACATGTGCCAACGGGCTAGCCTCCCGGTTTGAGCAGGTTTTTCAAAAATATACTTGATCGGATCCATTTTAGAAATCAATAACGTGGTATGACAGACCATATACTGCCGAAGGCGCTTAGCGGCCCATGCCAATGCACAACAAGTTTTCTCTAATGGTGAGTATCTGTTTTCGCAATCGGTAAACTTCTTGCTCAGGTAATAAATTGCATGTTCCTTTTTCCCAGTCTCATCATGTTGTCCAAGCACACAACCCATAGACTTCTCGAGAACAGTAAGGTACATAAACAACGGTCTTCCAGGTACGGGCGGGATCAGAATAGGGGGATCTTGCAAATAACCCTTAATCTTCTCGAACGCTTTCTGACAATCAGGGTTCCACTCAACTGTCTGCCCCTTGCAAAGCAACTTGAATATCGGATCACAAGTAGCGGTCATATTAAAGATAAACCTGGAAATGTAATTCAGACGTCCCAGAAAACCCCTAACTTGCGTCTCGGTTCGCGGAGCCGGCATATCTTGAATGGCTCGGACTTTGTCAGGATCCACCTCAATCCCTCGCTGGCTAACAATGAAACCAAGCAATTTTCCGGATCTGACACCGAAGGTACATTTTGCAGGATTCAATTTCAACTGATATTTCCTGAGTCGTTCAAACAGCTTCGCCAAATGGTCTAAATGCTCCTCTTCACTCTGGGATTTGGCTATCATATCGTCCACATACACCTCAATTTCTTTGTGCATCATATCATGAAAAAGAGTGGTCATAGCACGTTGGTAAGTTGCCCCTGCGTTCTTTAAACCAAAGGGCATGACTTTGTAGCAGAAGGTCCCCCAAGGAGTAATGAAAGTAGTCTTCTCTCGATCGTCGGGATCCATCTTGATCTGATTATAGCCAGAGAAACCATCCATAAATGAAAACAACGCAAAACTGGCTGTATTGTCTACAAGTGTATCGATATGTGGCAGAGGGAAGTCGTCTTTCAGACTTGCTTTGTTCAGGTCCCTGTAATCCACACACATCCTAACCTTACCGTCCTTCTTGGGCACTGGCACAATGTTGGCAACCCAATCTGGATATTTTGCGACTGCCAAGAAACCTGCATCCAACTGCTTTTTAACCTCATCTCGAATCTTCAAAGCCATGTCGGGTCTCGTTCTTCGAAGCTTTTGTTTGATAGGTGGACAATCTGGCTTAAGCGGCAACTTGTGAACAACAATATCCGTGTCTAGGCCCGGCATATCTTGATACGACCACGCAAACACATCAACATACTCTTTTAACAACTCAATCAACCTTGGCCTAACCTCTGTCCCAAGCATTGTACCAATCTTGACCTCTTTCTTGCTCTCATCTGTACCGAGATTAATTAAGTCCACCTGCTCTTTATACGGTTGAAACTCTGTGTACTCGTACTCAATCAATCTTGTCAGTTCAGCGGGTACTTCAAAATCTTCTTCACCCTCGTCCTCAGCTTGATTGATGGGTGCATCCCAGTCAGGAGTGTCAGCAAAGTCATTGGATCCAACAAGGTTTACGATATCTCTGCATGATGGAAGGCTTACTTAATTAAAATGCTCGAAGATATGTAAGAATGAAATGCTGTTTTTTTTTATTATTATTTTTTGGAAGAAAGGTTGCCAATTTTATTTTTAAAAGTGAAAACGAAAAACGCAAATGAACCAAAGTGGAATTGAACAAACTGCTTTTATTAATATCCTTTTAGAAATGAAAGGTGGCCCAATAAAAGCGACCCTATAGCCTTGGGCAGAGCTACGGATTTTTATTTGAAATGTAAATGAAACCTCTTTTTTTTTAAAAAAAATTACTTTGACAAAGGAAAAATAACAGGGATCTCTACGGCCTCCCAGTTGTTCAAAACTGCATCACCCTTAAACACCAGGTTGCTCAGCTCTTCATTTTCTTCACAGTCGCTGATGGCATTGACTTGGAAACCTCCGCTGACAAATACTTCTTGGATAACCTTCGGACGTCCTTCGACAGTCGTGGCAGCTCCATTCTGAGTTGGTTTGTAACCCAACCCAGAGCGATCAGTCTTGGTCTTGACATCAATTACCTCTCCCCAACCTTCAGGAATGCCCCTGTCAATTGTTGATTTGGTACTCTTCAGAGATGCAAAAGATGGATTACCCTGACCCACTGTCTCTTCGACTTCTAGCAGAACAACATTGGCGATCTCAAGTGCTTGAAAGGAGATTTCTAAAGCATTCTCATCGGCCTCGATGTAACGGAAAGAAGACAGGTTACTGACCATCAGATCTTCCTCACCGTGTATAATAACCAACTTTCCATCGATCACGAACTTCATCTTTTGATGTAAAGTTGAGGTTACCGCCCCAGCGGCATGAATCCACGGCCTTCCAAGTAAACAACTGTAATTGGGATTAATGTCCATGACTTGAAACGTGATATTAAAAACTTGCGGACCGATCAGGATAGGTAGCTCAACCTCCCCCATTACCGATCGACGAGAGCCATCGAAAGCCTTGACGACCAAAGGAGTAGGTTTCAACACAGTCTCTTTACAAGCCAACTTATCAAGAACCCTCTTGGGTAGAACATTCAGAGAAGACCCGGTGTCTACTAGCACTCTAGCTAAATTGTCTTCCTGACATTTCACCGATATATGTAAAGCACGATTATGGTTCGGACCCTCTTTCGGTAACTCTTCATTGCTGAAACTGAGGGTGTTACAGGCGGTCAAATTGGCAATCACACTATCAAACCGACTGGTGCTGATATCTTGATCCACATGTGCTTGAGTCAAAACCTTCTGCAAGGCCATCCTATGAGCGGGTGAACTCATCAACAGAGATAAAATCGAAATCTTGGAAGGAGTCTGATGAAGTTGGTCGATAACTTTATAGTCACTTTTCTTGATGATCCTTAAAAATTCAGTATCTTCATCATTCGTAACGGCTCCCTTACCTTTGTCTTTGGCAGGCACTGGGATACTAGCTGTTTCCTTAGGTGGGACCTCACTGGAATGGGGAGTATACACACGGCCACTGCGGGTCATCCTGCTTACCTCTGCGATATTGGTCACAATATCCTTACCCTCTTCCTTTGGAATAACCTTCCCAGACTCCTTGTCAATCATCGTCACGTCGTATTTCCAAGGCACGGCTTTAGGATCACTGAAAGGAAACGGACCTGGTTTTCGAATAACTATAGGCTTAGGCTGATTCGCCTCAGGGATAGACGACCTTGGTATATCGAACACGGGATTGGCAGAACCTGCCCCTGATAGATTAAACACTGGTACCTTACCCTTTGATTCAGGCTAATGGAAGACAGGCTCGACCGCAGCGACCTCATCTTTCTTGGCTTGGCTTGTCACTTGTAAAACACCCTCATTAATTAACCTCTGAACATCATTCTGAACCAACACACAACCCTTGCTACTGGCTTCACAACTTGCGCATGCAACGTGGGAAGTATCTACCAAACCGGCTTCAAACAGTTTCGAATGGAACATCTTAAGAGGAGTCTTAATCTGTTCAACATCAAGGGCATAACCTTCCTCTGAATCAGCACTAATGGCATTGACACTCTCATGGTTAGGAAAAGGGTTCTTCTTAACATTTGGTTGAGGATCTTCGAATGACAAAATCTTCTTTTCCAATAAATCCCTGACAATATTTTTGAGAGCATAACAATTTTCCAGATCGTGACCAGGCGCACCCTCATGAAATAAACAATGAGCAGCGGCGTTGTAATTGGCGGGTAGGGGATTAGGAGGCGGACCTAAAGCCCGAGTAGTGATTAGACCTTGCTTGACCAAAGAAGGATACAACTCGGTAAAAGTCATCGGGATCGACGGACAAGGTTTATACGTTCTTCTATTCGGAACATTCCGGCGAGGAGCCGGACTCTCTGGATGTTGAGGAGCAGGAGCGTTGGGCGCCTGTAGGTAGTTGATAGGAGGCGGATAAACAGGAGGTTGTTGCATAGGTTGATACATAGGAACCTGTTGATTGAAAGAAGGAGTAATAGCTACCACATAGGGTTGTTGAGCATATTGGACTGGGTACCCTTGAGGTTGAGCATAACCTTGCGGATGCCGATAAAAGCGTTCCCTTGGTCTACCAGAGGATATAGCATTAGTCTCACCCTCTTTCTTTTTCTGGGAGCCATACGGAGGTTTCTTCGGCTGATCCTTAGAAGTACCATGATTATTTGTCATTTTACCACTCTTCATACCCAATTCAATCTTGACACCCACAGCAACGATGTCGGAGAAATTTGAAGTCACACTACCCACCATTCTCTCGTAAAATTCTGGACGGACCGTGTCGACAAACCAATCAGCTAACTCTTTCTCGGTCAAAGGAGGTTCTACCTGCGAAGCAGTCTCTCTCCACCTTTGAGCATACTCTTTGAATGACTCAGAATTCTTTTGTGACATACTCAACAACTGTCTTCTATCAGGAGCCAGATCCATATTGTACTTGTAGTGTTTGATGAAAGCGTCAGATAAATCTTGGAAACTCTTAATGCGAGACTGGTCTAAAGTTAAATACCACTTGGAGGAAGCACCCTTCAAACTATCTTGGAAGCAATGAATCATCAGTTTATCATTCTCAACATGGGCAGCCATTTTGCGATAATACATGATCAGATGACTCTTAGGACAGGTGGCACCTTCATAACGATCGAAGTTCGGAGTTTTGAACTTCGGGGGAATAACCAAACCTGAGACCAAACAAACATCCCTTGCAGCAGTCCCAAAAATTTGATCACCCTCTACCTTTTTCAATCTCTGGACGATAGTGTTTACTTCCTCACGAAGCTTATCATGTTTCTCATAACCCTCAACATTCTCATCAAGATTATCAAAAACTGTCTCATTGAAGTACGGTTGCGCACGAGTGTGTACAACAGGTGGTGCAAAGATAGGAGCCCCCCTAGAAACTTCAGAAAACAAGGGCACGGCCTGCTGAATAGGTTGATTAATCGGAACAGTGGCTTGAGGAGGCACAAAACCTGGAGCAAGACCATAAGGTGGGTCCCTTGCTACGGTCACACTTGGTGGAGGGTCCACAGTAACGCCGGTAATCTCAGAAACAACAGTGGGCTGGGTATCCATTTTAGCATTCATGACATGTAACAATTCCATCATACGCCCCATACCCCCTCGAAGGTCTTCAAGTTCATTGCTAAGGCGATCAATCTCTTTTGCCTGATCCTCCATTCTTTTCCGAGTTTGAGCTCTGGTGTTGTACTGGTGCCGAGAACTCAGGGTGACGAAACTGGAAGGTGAGAGAACCGAGTGTGAGAAATCGGGAGACACATGCAATGCAGAAAAGTAAATGATGCTAAAATGTGGATGAAGATTTCATGAAGTTCAAAGGCAAGTACCCTCCCCTGAAGTTAGATGGTTCATCCTGTCCTACAAAAGTAACCAGGTTCTAAGGGATCTCAATATCATTGATCCTTCACAAGGGTGGTCGTTCAGAAGGCAACTTACTTGCCAACCAAAACCCTCCAAGTTTAAGATCTCAATGAGCGTAGTATCGAGTGTCAACCAACTTTAGTCTGCACCAAAGCCGGTTACCTCACTACTTTCTAAAGGCCAAGATGAGTTAACTAGGGTTCTAAAAGTCAGTTAGTGCATTGACAACATATGGCAGCCTCAATATTATCCTCAACTTGACTTAAGGAATATAAGCACCAACCAAGAAGTCGCACTAACTATGGCCACCAGATCAACCGTATCGATATACGTCGTACAGTTTCCTTGGTCTATTGCCATTTACCTAAGGTACACTAGATCCGGGTGTAGGACTCATCTCACAGCACAAGGAACAGTCCCACAATCAAAGCACAAATACATACATGCAAATGAATAATAACACAGATAGTAATAAATATGAACAAGTTAGGGATAACCCTCAAAAGTTAGGATTCCCCAGTGAAGTCGCCATTTTCTGTTGCGGTGGAAATAGGATCACAAACTATTAATTAGTTTGAATCGCAATTCAATTCACAACCGCTCTTTGATTTATCCGAAGGAAAAGGTCAAAAGAGGGAAAACCTATTTTGCATCGTAAACACAATGCGGGGAAAGATTTAGGGTTCGGGGGTTGGTTAAATTTAGGGAAGGTATTAGCACCCTAAACTTCCGTAGTACTCTACGGGAACCTTTTGTTCAAATGTTTACTATTTGCCTTATTTATTTGCTTAAGGTATATGTACAAAGGATTAAAAGTGAGAAAGGAGACCTAAGGGGTTAATTCTAAGTTTACTCGGCAAGACATCGCATCTTGTGCCTACTGTTAAAACAGTGGTTGAGTGTCGGGTTTTTGTTATCGTCTCCACAGGGAATATGAAATTTTGCAGCCTTTCTACAGTTGTTAAATTCGTAACTTTGTAGTAACAAAGTGTTTGGTTTTAAAACAATGGTAACTTTTGCATGTGAGTAATAAATGCGGTAAAATAATGATTTGAACGGTTTTAATAAATATTGCCAAAGTTAGGGTTCGGTAATCACTTTGCATGCATATTTCCAATCAACATTTAACAAACTCCTTTTAATGATCAATACATCCACAACATCCTCTCAATATGATTATCTCTAACTCATATTGTGAGATTTACCATTTTGATCCATTGTTGATCTCTCACACAATCTATCAAATGACAACTTTAAAGTTCAACATTATAAGTGAACAAAACATTTCAAGACTATCTCTAGCTCAAGAAAAGAGAAGGATGAAAACCTAGGTCTAGAGTTGGAAAATATTTCTCAATCATCAACCAACACAAAAGATTGTAAATGAAACAAAGTTTTCACCTTATATTAATCATTCAAGAGTTTACAAATGATGATCATCCATACACATACAAAGTTTAATAATCACCTACATCTAACCTTGACAAAAGATGAGTTTAGCTACACATTTTCATGGTAGCTTTAACAAGAAGAAAGGAGAAGATGAAGAACATCCACTTTGAAGAAACAATGAAGGATGTGCTTCCACTTCTCTTGATTACCAAAATAGTAAAGATGAAGAAGAACTCAAGTATTTAGGGTTCTAGAGCTATCCAATAATGACCTTTTTTCTGATTTGGCAAGATCCCCTCTTTTCAAGTACCAAGTATGGGCTAAATAGAGCAACAAATAAAGTAAAAATGATGTGCTGTCTGCGCACATTCGCCTGGCGAAGGCATTCATTCGCCCGGCGAACCAACTTAACATGGCACTTCAAAGTGCCTTTGATCAGCAAACCGCCCTAAGGAATCGTGCATTCGCCAGGCGAATAAACACTCGCCGGGCGAACATTCGCTGGCTTCACTCGCCAGGCGAACTTTGGGTGGTTTTGCTACTGGAATCTGCATGAGGAAAGCTACCACTTCTTCGCCAGCACCTTCGCCAGGCGAATGGTAGCGAAGCTTCGCTGGAACCTTCGCCTGGCGAACTTCCTATCCTTTGGGTCTGGGAGTTAAATCTGATTTATTCGCCCCAGTTCGCCTGCACTCGCCTTGCGAATATTCGCTGGCACTCGCTGTGGCTCGCCAGGCGAATGTCCTGATTTGCAACATCTCCCAACTGCTTTGCCTTGATCCCAAGTGCTCTTAATAGTGTCAATCCTGCACACTAACAGCAATATTACAAACATTCTTCGCTTGGATCGCATAAAATCAAACTAAACCAATTCAACTACGAAATCAAACATTATTAGATAAAATTGAGTGAAAATACTACCAAAAAGAAACCAAATATCTAATCTAAATGGGATCTAACAACTCTCCCCAACTACCTATTTGCGTGCCCTCAAGCAAAGTATGCCTCTCAAAACAAAATGAGGATTTGCTCAAGACCAATTCAACTCAAGTGAAACTATATGGCTCAAATACACAATATGTGCAACAAGGTCACAAAATATTACATAATTCCACAATAGATAATGTTTAAGAACTAAATTCTAAGAACAAATTTTAAACAATGCTTCAAGCAACAACTAAATCTCATGACAAGTCATTCTAACACTCCACTTCGAAAAAGGATTGAAGCAAAAACACGTGCAAGCGTGGGACAAAAATTCACTCCAATGATGAACAATGCAATACTACATAATTCATAAAATATCTACATATTCACCACAAAATTATGGAAGTTCAAGATCACAAAGGTCTTCAAAGGTTATAGCTTGGCCGGGTTAACAAACAAGGGACATATCTAAAGCCATTGAACGAAATTTCCGATGTAGGAGAGACATTCACTCTTCACTTATTTACACATCTTCAACTTGTTTAACAAGTTCCTCATTTGAAACCCTTCACAACTCATATTTCACAACTAACTTTGTTTTTCAATATTTTTCTACCAAACAAGCAAATATTTTCATATATATATTTATATTATTTTTTTTTCTACACTGTAATCGCAAAAACGAGTGTTTTTTTTTTTTTTTTTTTTTTTATATTTTCTTTTCAATGCTTGCTTGGTTTCTCACTAGTTGTGAAAACTTGACCACCTTACTTTCATTCTCCCCAACTTGTCTGTTCTCGTCCCCTAAGTGAATGCTCTTACTTTTTTTTTAGCAAAAGAACAATGAATCAAAATCTCCAAGGTTTTAAGAACAAGATTTTTGAACTCTTGCTTTTTAAGCAAGGATTCAACTGTTTAGGCTCAAAATGGTTTACGAATGCTCACAACTCACAGGCATATTTGAATTTAGAACTGGTTGTGCTCAACAGAAACAAGTGCCTTGATCTTCTCAAGAACTTCCACAAAATTATACGAAACAAAAGACAAAGTATGAATTACAAGTATACACAAAATTCACCATTCATCCATAGCATTTGTACATAGAACAAGAAGCTTCTTACATTTGTAGTAAGGGACCTAAATGACATGTCAATTAATAAAGTTGCAAAACGAAACAAAGTTTCAAGAGTTGTTCCTAAACTAACAAGTTCCTCAACATTTTCTAGAATAAAGTCACTAAATGCCTTGTTAACACCTTTGTGGTAACGATACTATCATCGCCGTCCCACTTGAGAGAATTCATGCACAACATTAAACTAAAACTTGAAAACTTAATATCAAAGATTAAATAATTAAAAACTCAAACCAATTAACTAAAAATAAAATGCATAACCATAAAAAAAACTGAACACCAATATTGTCGGAAGTACCTTGAAAGGTACAAGTACAACAACATCACAACAAACAAAGTACACTGCAAAATAACCGAATGACTATAACATAAAAAAGGAAACTTCACTTTGTAGCTCAAAGTGAATCAACGAAACAAACGAGCAATCAATCCTCCTCAGACAAATCATACTCATCTCCACCGTCATCATCATTCTCAGCATCATCATCATCATCATCATCATCATCATCAGCATCATCCCCAGCATCATCCTCCCCACCAAAACTAGGCCTGTCCACAGGCCATCCAGCGTGTGCAAGGAATTGCTCCCTTGTCATCATAGAGTGGGTGCCGGCGGGGTCGCGAATCTGAAGCTGCAACATCTGCATCGAGTCATGAATATCACACATGGCTCGCTGCTGAGCGGCCATCCAATCCCAGTTATAGTTGCAGACTTCCTGATGGAAAGGGCTAAAAGAAGAATATGCCTGATCAGAAACGGCAGGACCACTGGCCTGTCCACCAGCAGTAGTATCGGCACCAGAACTCGCACCAGCTACGGGTTTGACTCTACAGAACTTATCCACATATTTGTCGTTGATCGCGGCTGGGATAGTAACCTGTCTTCTCTGAGGAATGTCTACCCTAGCTTCAGCACATAAAGACATGATCAGACAAGGAAAAGCTAGCGGGGCATTTTTGCGAGCCGCTATCCCGCCCCGTCCACTAAGCACAACAGCCCGTAATTCATCCGCAATGATGCGGGCAATGTCGATCTGAACGTTCAGCAAAATGGAATGGATAAGATGTGCAATAGGCACGGGCACCGAGCTATGATGGGACCTTGGTACAACATTTGTCAGCACAAACAATAAGATCAGTTGTACCAATGGTTTCATGTCAGCTCTCAGATATCTGACAACAACCCCAGATGAATTGCGCACTGGCTCGCGACCTTCCACTAATAGGTCTCTGGTCATGGCCTCTTGATCACGATGCTTGTTAAGGTCCCGGTGGTAGTCATCAATCTGGCTACCTGTCAATGTCAGAGGGTCACCCAAAACAGCATTAATCGATCGTCGATCGAATCTTACCATAACGCCTCGGACCATTGAGGTCCAACTGAAAACTTCACCATCATCCGGGAGGGCATTTGCATAAAACTCCCGCACTATCTCGGCGTTGTAGCCGTCAAGTGGAGTCATCACCCGGTGCCACCTCTTTGCCGCGAAAAGAGCCTCAATGGTGCGGTAGTCGCCGGTGTCACTCAGATTAAACCTTTTTTCAGGGACAATGTTCCGCTTCTCAAGAGCTTCGTAACGGGCAGCGTGCGTGGCTCCTCTGAAACGGTCCTGATCGAAACGGATCGGAACCGTGCGAGAGGTGGTGGCCTTCCTTTTTAGAGGGTTGGTCATTCTAGGTCCCATTCTGCAAACACAACACAACAAAACAGCCAACAACACAGCAAACAAACATGTTAAACGAAATAAAACAAATCACAGTAAGAAAAGAAAACATACTGCAGCGTTCGCCTAAGTTCGCCGGGCGAATCCTGGCGAAGCTTCGCTTCCCTTCGCCAGGCGAATGCCAGCGAAGGTGCGAAAATGCACACACAACCAGAACTTCTGCAATGGTTTTATTCTTTAAAACAAGGATGTTCTACCACTATCTCATTACCAGATGTAATTTTGATATGCAATGGCAAATTTCCACAGAAAATCGAAAAGGGTTTAACATGCAAACACTAATTTCCCAATGCAGAAGTTCGAATCCTAAACAAATTTTGAACAAAAATATATTTGCCTAGAAGTACAAGAACAAAACCTAACAAATTACAAATTGAAAAAGGGAAACAAGAACACTTACCTTTTGGATTGCTAGTGATGAATCTGCAGCAAAGGATTGAAAGAAGGTTGGAAGGGATTGTGAGAGTGAGGCAGAAGAAAACCGTTTAGGGTTTCTGATGCAATGAAAAGGTAAAACGGTTTTTGGGCCCAGGTGGCCCTTTATATTTTTTTTTCTGATACCGTATATTCGCCAGGCGAATGCCAGCGAAAGCTCGCTAAGGCTCGCTAGGCGAATACTCGCCTTCATTCGCCAGGCGAATGCTAGCGAACATGACAGGTTTTGCTAAGTTCCACAGCATTGCCCACTTCACTAGTCCACTTCCAACACTTTCCAAAAATGCATAAAATGACATAAAAAAGGGTAAATACTTACAATGTTGAGGTGCCTCTCAACCAGCGCTTGTTTAACGTCGGATAAGTTCGACGGTCCATGATGCTCACAACGGGCCATCAAGAAGATACGCACAGCTGTCTCGGTTCACCTGACCGCCGAGATATATCTTGAGGCGTTGACCATTTACAGTCCAACTGTCTTTCTTTTCCAAATCCTCAATTACCACCGCTCCGAAAGATTTGACTTCTTTGACTCGGAAAGGTCCGGACCACTTGGATTTTAATTTTCCAGGGAAAAGCCTCAACCTGGAATTAAACAACAGCACAAGCTGCCCGGATGCGAATTCTTTCTTGCGGAGCTTTTTGTCGTGGTACTCTTTCACCTTTTCTTTGTACAACCAACTTGAGTGGTATGCGGCATTGCGCATCTCTTCCAGCTCAAGAAGTTGCACTTTCCTTTTATCACCAGCTAGCTCATGATCAAAATTTAAAAATTTTAAAGCCCACAAGGCCTTGTGCTCCATTTCAACCGGTAAATGGCAGGTTTTACCAAAAACCAATTGAAATGGAGTTAGCCCAATTGGAGCTTTATAGGCCGTGCGGTACGCCCACAAAGCTTCATCCAATTTTTGTGACCAATCCTTCCTAGAGTTAGACACAGTTTTTTCCAGAATTTTTTTTATCTCTCTATTTGAGACCTCGGCTTGACCATTAGCCTGTGGGTGATACGGAGTTGTCACCTTATGCGTTACACCGTAATGTTGTAAGACTTTTTCTAACGGTGCATTGCAGAAGTGTGATCCTCCGTCACTTATCAACACTCGAGGGGTACCAAAACGGGAAAAAATATTTCTTTTTAAAAAACTTATTACCGTCTTAGCATCCGCTCTCGGTGAAGCAATCGCCTCAACCCACTTAGACACATAATCAACAGCCACCAATAAGTATTCATTTCCAAAAGATGGTGGGAATGGTCCGACAAAGTCAATGCCCCAGCAATCAAACAACTCCACCTCTTGAATATTTTGAAGAGGCATCTCATCTCTCTTTCCAATACCACCTATCCTTTGGCAACTATCACAATTTTGCGCATGAGCATTTGCGTCTTTAAAAATAGAAGGCCAATAGAATCCCGATTGAAGGACTTTATTCGCCGTTCTTGCCCCATTAAAATGCCCGCCATAAGGCGAATTGTGACAGTGCCATAGGATACTTTGGGCCTCATCACCCGTAACACATCGCCTCAACAAATTATCACCTCCCAGCTTAAACAGGTATGGATCATCCCACACATAGTACTTGGCATCCGATAAGAATTTCCTTTTTTGGTTGGGAGTTAGGTCGAGCGGCACGAAACCACTCGCCTTGTGGTTTGCGAAATCCGCAAACCACGGTCTCACTTGCACTTTAAAAAGTTTTTCGTCTGGAAACTCTTCTCGGATGTCCTGTTCTAAGGTAGTCACCTCAGTGTTGACAAGGCGAGACAAATGGTCTGCTACCACATTTTCGGATCCTTTTTTGTCTTTAATTTCAACATCGAATTCTTGCAATAAAAGGATCCACCGGATAAGCCTTTGCTTAGAATCCGGCTTGGTTAGCAGAAATTTGATCGCCGCATGATCAGTGTAAACAATAACTTTCGAGCCAATGAGATATGACCGAAATTTTTCGAGAGCATACACTATTGCGAGCAATTCTTTTTCAGTTGTGGCGTAATTAACTTGAGCCTCATTAAGAACTTTGCTCGCATAGTGTATGGTATGAAATTTTTTTTCTTTCCGTTGGCCAAGCACCGCTCCGATAGCATAGTCGCTAGCGTCACACATCAGTTCAAAATTGAAATTCCAATTTGGAGCGACTATGATTGGAGCGGTGACTAACTTTTTTTTTAATATCTCAAAGGCTTCTAAACATTCATCAGTAAGGAGAAATACCTGGTCTTTGGCGAGCAAATTGCTCAAAGGTCTAGCCACCTTTGAAAAGTCTTTGATGAATCGCCGGTAGAAACCGGCATGCCCTAGAAAGCTTCTGATTCCCTTTAAGTTAGATGGAGGAGGCAATTTCTCTATCACATCTACCTTTGCACGATCCACTTCTAGTCCTTTTGACGAGACTTTGTGGCCGAGAACAATCCCCTCCGTAACCATAAAGTGGCACTTCTCCCAATTTAGCACTAGATTGGTCTTCACACACCTTTCAAGGACAATTTTCAAATTTTCCAAGCATAAACCGAATGATCCTCCAAACACCGAAAAGTCATCCATAAAAACTTCCATTGTCTTCTCTATAAGATCGGCAAAAATGGCTTGCATGCATCTTTGGAAAGTTGCCGGCGCATTACACAATCCAAATGGCATTTTGCGGTAGGAAAATATTCCAAATGGACATGTGAATGCGGTCTTCTCGTGATCGGCCGGGTCAACCGCAATTTGGTTGTATCCGGAATAGCCATCTAGAAAACAATAGAATTCTTGTCCCGAAAGTCTCTCTAGCATTTGATCCATGAACGGAAGTGGGAAGTGGTCTTTTCTAGTTGCGGTATTTAACCGCCTATAGTCTATGCACATCCTCCACCCCGTTGCTATCTTTGTGGGAATCAACTCATTTTTCTCGTTGCGGATTACGGTAATGCCTCCCTTCTTAGGAACCACATGTACCGGACTCACCCAAGGACTATCCGAGATCGGGTAGATCATTCCCGCATCCAAAAGCTTTACAACTTCTTTCCTAACAACCTCTTTCATTGTAGGATTCAAACAGCGTTGCGGTTGAGCTACCGGCTTGAAATCCTCCTCCATTAAAATTTTGTGCATACAATAAGAAGGACTAATTCCTTTTAGATCGGAAAGAGTCCATCCCATTGCTTCTTGATTTTTCTTCAACACATCAATTAAAAGAGTTTCTTCATGTTTTGACAAGAGGTTGCTAATGATAACCGGCTTCTCCTTGGTTTCATCTAAAAATGCATATTTCAAATTACTTGGTAAGTCCTTCAATTCAATGATTGGCTTTTCATCCTTGTCCTCTTTTTTTAAGACTTCTTCCTCCACTTCCCATGGGTGCAAATCCTTAAGACTATCTAGCTCTCTCAAACATTCATCTAGAGCTTCCTCTTCTTCAAGAGTGAACACTTGAAAGGAGTCATTAAGGGCTAGCTCAATAGGAGTGATGTTGTGAACATGCTTTGCAACTTCATCGGTTGCTTCCTCAATTACGTCAACTCGGAAACTATCATGCTTGTCTTTTGAATGCTTCATTGCTTCAAAAAGGTCAAAAGTGACCTCTTCGTTTTGTACTCTCACTTTCATCAAACCGTCATCTACATCAATCATCATCCGAGCGGTTTTCATGAAAGGCCTTCCAAGAATCAAAGGCGCATCATCATCTTCCTCCATATCGATCACGATAAAATCCACCGGAAAAAAGAACTTGTCCACTTTTACCAACACGTCTTGAGCTACTCCATGAGGATGAGTAGTGGACTTATCGGCTAGTTGTAACGTCATTCGGATGGCTTTAATCTCAATGTTGCCAAGCTTTTTCACAATAGACAAAGGAATAAGATTTATGCTTGACCCCAAATCAATTAATCCTTTTCCCACATAAAAGTCACCAATGGTAACCGGCAATGTGACTCTCCCCGGATCAACTTCCTTTCTTGGTAGAGTACGTTGGATGATGGCGCTACAACTTGCATCTAGTACTATTGTTTCCGGCTCCGTGTACCTCCGCTTTTTCGTAAGTATGTCCTTCATAAACTTGGCATACTTCGGCATTTGTTCCAAAGCTTCGGCGAACGGAATGTTGATTTGCAATTGTTTGAAAATATCCATGAACCGGGCGTAATGCCGTTCATTTTCTCTCTTAGATGGGGAATGAGGATACGGTAAATTTTGAATCGGAGTAGTGCTCACTACCTCCTTCCCTCTAGACACTCTTGCGTTTCTTTCTCTCCGCTTTTTCACTTCATCCACTTTCACTTTCTCACTTTCGTTATTTTCCACTACTTCATTTGTATTGTTTTCAACTTCAACCTTTTTTTCTTTTTCAACTTCACCATTTTTTTCATTATTTTCCATTTCCTCCTCACTCCATTCACCAACCTCTCCATCAAGTTTCTCATCAATTTTTTTCTCCACCTCTCTTTTTTTACTCTCGTCAATCAACTCCCTCCCACTTCTCGTCCTTATCGCCTTACAATGCTCCTTCGGATTTGTTTGCGTATTTGCCGAGAAAGATGGTCCGGCTTGTTGTTCCGCTAATTGCTTAGCGAGTTGCCCAACTTGAGTTTCAAGATTTTTTATCGCCGCATCATTACTTTTTTGATTTGCTATAGACATTTGCATGAATTGCGTCAATGTATCTTCTAGCTTAGAAGTTGCAACCGGCGGTTGTTGAGGTGCATACGGATTTTGACGGTTAGAGTTACCACCTCCATAACCTTGGTTATTTTGGTAGTTACTTCTAGATTGGTATCCTTGATTACCTTGATAGTTTTGTTGGTGTTGTTGTTGAGGATGTTGATATGGTTGTTGTTGTTGAGGTTGCCTTTGTTGATAATCTCTTTGGTTTGCCATGTAGTTAACTTCTTCAAATCCGGGAGGCGGACAATATCCGGTATCGTGTTCTCCTTTACAAAGTTCACAACAAGCTATTTGTTTAGCTTTTGATGGTTCTTTCAACCCCTTGATTTGTTGAGTTAAAAGTTCCACTTGTTGTGAAATGAGCTTGTTTTGGGCAAGAATTGCATCATTCGTCCCCAACTCGAGCACTCCCGATTTCCTTTGAGTTACCCCTCGATTATGGTTCCCTTGATGATCATTAAGTGCCATCTTTTCTATAATAGATGTTGCATCATCGGCACTCTTTGACATCAAAGATCCCCCCGCCGTGGCATCCAATAAGGTCTTGTGAACCGAAAGGAGTCCGTTGCGGAAAATATGCACTTGAGTAAGCTCATCGAAACCATGGCCTTTGCACTTCCTTAACATGGACTTGTAGCGCTCCCAGGCTTCGTTTAGCGATTCATTCGCTCCTTGGGAAAATACCGCGATTGCCGTCTTAGCTTCCATGAACCGGTTATGTGGGAAAAACCGTTCAAGGAACTTCTCCTCCAATAAATTCCAGTCCGTCATAATTGTCGTTGATTGATCAAGATACCACTCTTTCGCTTTCCCAATTAGGGAGTGAGGGAATAGTCTCCTGAACAATGACTCTTCATCAGCCTCAGTAGCTCCAGTTGCGCCCGCAATCTCATAGAACTTGGTAAGATGTGTGAATGGGTCCTCGTGGTCTAATCCTGTGAAAGGATTTTGATAGACTAGAGCAAGGATCCCCGTCTTCATCTCCGCTTGTCTTCCATTTTGGAGATTTCGTGCGAACTGAGCCATGTGTCTCGGACTATTTGTACATGGAGTTGAAACTGGAGGTGGCGGTGGTGGTGGTTCTGCCATAACTGGTGTGAAATGTATTGGTGGTGTTGTAGTAGAAGAACTTTCTCCTTGTCTTTGGCTTTGCTTCGCAAGTTGCCTCCTTCGTCTTGTTTTGCTATTCAATCTTCTCGCGGTCCTCTCGATTTCGGGATCAAAAAGGAGTTGGTCCTCGGGAATTTGTCCTCGCATAAACAAGGGCTGCACACTAAACCAAACAAATTACAAGCACAAGTCAAAAATTCAAAGCTAAAAATTCAACAACTATTGCGATGCTTGCAATATCAATTTATATTCCCCGGCAACGGCGCCATTTTGTTAAAACAGTGGTTGAGTGTCGGGTTTTTGTTATCGTCTCCACAGGGAATATGAAATTTTGCAGCCTTTCTACAGTTGTTAAATTCGTAACTTTGTAGTAACAAAGTGTTTGGTTTTAAAACAATGGTAACTTTTGCATGTGAGTAATAAATGCGGTAAAATAATGATTTGAACGGTTTTAATAAATATTGCCAAAGTTAGGGTTCGGTAATCACTTTGCATGCATATTTCCAATCAACATTTAACAAACTCCTTTTAATGATCAATACATCCACAACATCCTCTCAATATGATTATCTCTAACTCATATTGTGAGATTTACCATTTTGATCCATTGTTGATCTCTCACACAATCTATCAAATGACAACTTTAAAGTTCAACATTATAAGTGAACAAAACATTTCAAGACTATCTCTAGCTCAAGAAAAGAGAAGGATGAAAACCTAGGTCTAGAGTTGGAAAATATTTCTCAATCATCAACCAACACAAAAGATTGTAAATGAAACAAAGTTTTCACCTTATATTAATCATTCAAGAGTTTACAAATGATGATCATCCATACACATACAAAGTTTAATAATCACCTACATCTAACCTTGACAAAAGATGAGTTTAGCTACACATTTTCATGGTAGCTTTAACAAGAAGAAAGGAGAAGATGAAGAACATCCACTTTGAAGAAACAATGAAGGATGTGCTTCCACTTCTCTTGATTACCAAAATAGTAAAGATGAAGAAGAACTCAAGTATTTAGGGTTCTAGAGCTATCCAATAATGACCTTTTTTCTGATTTGGCAAGATCCCCTCTTTTCAAGTACCAAGTATGGGCTAAATAGAGCAACAAATAAAGTAAAAATGATGTGTTGTCTGCGCACATTCGCCTGGCGAAGGCATTCATTCGCCCGGCGAACCAACTTAACATGGCACTTCAAAGTGCCTTTGATCAGCAAACCGCCCTAAGGAATCGTGCATTCGCCAGGCGAATAAACACTCGCCGGGCGAACATTCGCTGGCTTCACTCGCCAGGCGAACTTTGGGTGGTTTTGCTACTGGAATCTGCATGAGGAAAGCTACCACTTCTTCGCCAGCACCTTCGCCAGGCGAATGGTAGCGAAGCTTCGCTGGAACCTTCGCCTGGCGAACTTCCTATCCTTTGGGTCTGGGAGTTAAATCTGATTTATTCGCCCCAGTTCGCCTGCACTCGCCTTGCGAATATTCGCTGGCACTCGCTGTGGCTCGCCAGGCGAATGTCCTGATTTGCAACATCTCCCAACTGCTTTGCCTTGATCCCAAGTGCTCTTAATAATGTCAATCCTGCACACTAACAGCAATATTACAAACATTCTTCGCTTGAATCGCATAAAATCAAACTAAACCAATTCAACTACGAAATCAAACATTATTAGATAAAATTGAGTGAAAATACTACCAAAAAGAAACCAAATATCTAATCTAAATGGGATCTAACACCTACGTATCCTTACGGGAATGGAATCAGAGTAATCGTAGTTCCCCTCAAAAGGGAGGTTAGAGACTTCTTGACTGTGGTCAAGGTCTCAAGGGGAATAAACATGTCTTAAGGGCACGCTTACACGGAGTGTAGAAACTCCAAATTTCTACGTTGAATTGTTAAGTTGTAATTAGGGTTAGGTTAGGGATTCCGCGGCGGGAAACCCTAAAATGAGCGCGGCGGCTCTTTGACCTAATGCTAGGGGTAAAATTGTAATCTTGCCTGCGGCGAGGCATTTGTGAAAATTAGGGTTTGTGAGGTTGTAAGGGTTTGAAGTTGAGGACTATTGACACGGCGGTCAAACGGCTAGACCTAATTCCTTCGGAGGTGCGTGCAATGTGACAAAATAATAGCAATGACAGTGTGAGAAATTTAAATCATACATCAGCAGAAATTTAAATGCGGAAACGTAAATGCGATTGTTAAGATTCGCAAGGTTACAGAGGAGGAACAGTTACAACAATATGATACAATTCAATTTTAAGAACGCGAACATAAAGAAGCAACATGGTAAGCTGCACAGTGAACGAACTAGGTTAGTAAACAAAATTATGAAAACAGAAGCATGAAGCTATGGGACATTTTTTGTGGTTGAGAAGTTTAATATGAATCTAAGCTTAATTTTTTTTACTTGATAATGAATAAATAAAAAAAGGAAGATCTTAATCTTTAAAAAAATTTTCTCTTGGTTTTAAAAAATATATTGATTCTAATTGTTAAAAAAAATGTTTTAATTTTAATATTTAAAAAAAAATGTTTCAATTTTACTATTTAAAAAAACAACTTAAATATTTTTTTTTTAAAAATTTGCTAATTTAATTAAAAAAGAGAAAAAGAAAGTAAAAAATAAAAGGGTTGGGCCGGTCATTACCTCCGGACCCAACCCGGTTGAGGTAATTGCAATCACAAGGCCATTTAGGGTTTCAGAACCCTTTGGTTTTTCGCGGCGCCGTTTACACTTCATTCTTCTTCTCTCTCGCCGCGATTCTCTCCGATCTTCCTCATTCCTGAAACAAAACATGAAAACTGTAATGAAAAACGTCCCATGGCTTACATTTAAAGTGAAATCGGCCGATGATGAAGATATTCTGAGGCTGAGGCGGTTGATTGCCCGTCGTTTGGTTAAACGGCGCCGGCGGTCCTTCGTGTGAACGAGTTGAAGTCTCGTGATGGTTTTGGTGGAAAACTTCTTCTTCTTCTGATGTCGCGGTCGTTAGGGTTTCTCGTTCAGTGATTTTTTTTTGGCCCCTTTCCTCAGGTGATGTCGTTCTCTTTATATATCTCTTTCTGATTTTCGAATGGGCCTTTGATGGTCTTGGATGAGATTGATTTCTGATTGGAGCAAATCTTTTCCTTTTCTGATTTTACCTAGCTGTTGTGATCACTTTTGGATTTGATTCACTTTTGTGAGATTGGATTTCGTTTGTTTCTGATTTGTGATTCGCTTTTACTTTGATTTTATCTGATTTGATTGAATCTTATTTCCCTTTTTAAGATTTGATTGGGATTTCTTTTGTCATGATTCTGGGCTCGTGATTTGTGAACTTGGTGCTTTGGCTCATTTTGATTCACTTGATACGATTTAACCTTCCCTGATTTGGAATTGATATCAATATCAAAATTGTTTTCTGTTATTTTTCTGATACAATTTGCCTTGCACCTTCAGGTTGGATACGGTTATGATCTGTCATGGATTTGGTCTGCTTTCCAGATGTTGATTGGATTCATACAGATTCCGTTTTCATTCTCTGATAAGATTTGATTTCCAGCTGACACGGATTAAATCTTTTTTTCTTAACACAATCTGGATATTGGTTTATTTTGCTGACACAGATTCTTTTCCTGATGCAGTTATCTTTTCCTCTTCTTCTTTCAGAGAGGGCTACTACGGCTTTGGTCGAGTCAAATGCCGCCGAGGGTGGTATACGGCGATGATGAAGATATTCTGAGCCTGCTGGTGTTACTTCTGGTTTTGACGCCGCGACTGCCTTCGAGATTGGTTGTTTTCAATGCTTGGTTGGGTTCAGAACATGAGTTCTGGGCTGCTATTTGCGAGTAAGGTGATGACTGATTGTTGGCTGCCATACTGTGACTGATATGGTTTACCCTTTGAACTGTGATTTCGTGACTTGTTTGTTGGGCAATGATATCTTCCACGCTGAGCCCGGCTTCGCATTTTGGTTTTCCAATATCATCACATTTGGTCGAGGCTTATTGACGCGCGAGCATGATCATAACCTACCTCGCTTCTCTGGTATGACTTGTGCTATGATTTGTGTTGTGACTCGGTGTAGTTATTCACATTTTTGTGACTTACCATTTGAACTGGTTGAAACTTGCCCTTAACTGATAATTCTGAACTCTTAGTACATTGTTTGATGCAGCTTGTTTTGTAATTTCATTTTCCTTGTTCTGTTTGAACTTGCTTTTTGGTAGCAGTTTGTGATCCAAAAGCAACCTTTACTTGGTTTTCATGAACTCACCTACTGGTTCAGGATTAATACTGCTCATGAATTGTTTATGTCTTGGGTTCCAAATTCTGAATCTGATATTGATGCGTTTGTGGCTTTTCAGGTGTTGGAAATTTCGGAACCAAAATGACTCAGACCATGCCGGCATCCGGGTCTGAGTTCAATGTTGCCTTATTCTCGTATCAGTTTGGAAATCCAATCACGGCAAAACGAAATCAATCCCGCTTCTTTTATTACTTCTGTCTCTCGGATGTCCCGCAACAATTAAGAACAGGTGTTACCTGATCTGACGCCTACGGCGCGGATCGGTAACGGGGGTAGGACGCAGCTTCGGTTGTGCCACTCCCGACACTCGATGATGACGATGTTCTGAGAGTGTCAAAACAACTTCTAACCTTTTTGTCCATATTGTTTGTTTTGCTTTGATGTGCAGGCTAGTCGAGATTTGCGGCGAAGCTTAAAGACAGCATGAAGACCCTTAGGAACTTTTAGGATTTAGGATAGATACTGATTGTGAATGAAAACTCTTGTAAACCAAATTCAAATTCATTTATCAATTTGTAAACTATAAATATTTATGAAATGAAATTCAACAAATATTCATATTTATTTTCTCAATTGTAAATTCAAAGTATCCCTGAATAATAATTCAGAATCATTTAAATTCCTTCTTGAGTTGTAACTTATAAGTACTTATGAACACAAAGTTCAAAACTTACTTCTCCTTTGCCTTTTATAAATGATATCCCGCCATCCAAACAAATTCAAATTAAAATCTCGTTGATCACATCACTTCTCAAAGTAACCTTAACAGTATCCACTTCCTTTCCAACCCAACTTTATAAAAGGAAACAAAACTGTTTGGAAACGTTTCAGAATCAAACAAAGCACGGCCCCGAGTCCAATCATATTTCTGACAAAACATACTGGCACCTTGACCCAAATGGCAAACAAATGCCTCAGAACGTAATAACAGCCCGTTTTCAAGAAATTAGCAGAAGTTGTGTAAAATGACCAAAATACCCCTGGAACCAAATCTGCAAAACAAAAACCTCCATAACTGGTTAGCGGTTAGCAATGTACATATGAGATGATATGCGAAATGACTGGCTAAATATAAGGGTAAAATTTGGGGTATTACAATTTGATTAGGTGGTTGTGCTCAATAATCAAACAAAATGTCTTGATCATTTTCATGCTTTCATACAATCAACACAAACAAAAGACTAAATATAATAAAATTTAGTTAAAACAAGAATTGTGGCCTCCAACATATATGAACAATGAAAAGCTTCCTCACATTTGGGGGTAAAAAGAGAACTAAAGTGATTTAATAAAAAAAAACAAGTAATGCAAAAGAATGAATGAGATGGAAGTTGTACGAATGAAAAGTTTCCTAAACATCTTATTTTATAGAAAGCGATAAATGAGTACATGGCGTGTACCAACTTCAAAACAATATCATTACCATACATCCGCAAGTTGAAATGGTCAACTTGGAAAATCACCTCAAACTTTCTCATGATACTCAAAACAAGCTCTTGGGCAAACACAAAAATAAAAAATTAAAACAAACTACTATAAACATTACTAAAAGATCGGGTGGAATTGAATTAAACAAGTTGAAAAGTGAAGATTTGAGAATTTTAAAAACTGGTCCAATTTCAACTTGTTTAACCAATTCACCACACTACCTATACTAATACAATAAAAACAATAAAGAAACTAAAAAAAATATAACATGCTTGTTTTACATCGTAAGCTTGACACCTATTATTTACGAACCAGCACGTTACTTCGGAAGAGCCAAATGCTTTCACTCCCACCTTTGCTCTCATCTCTTCGAGCTCTAACCGAAACTACACATCTAACCACACTTTTGGAAAATGTGAAGAGAAACAAATATATACACTATATTCACAAGTATGCAAAACATGTAAAATTCACAAATATGGTAAACATATACAAGTATCAATATAAAAAAGTGAAAATGGACAATATATACATATCTAAAAAACTCAAAAACAAAGAAACTATTGCAATACGATCCAATAAAAACACCAATCTCCGGCAACGACGTCATTTTGTTGGTGCGGTAAAGCGGCAATCAACAAAAGTTTTTGAAAGTATTTATTCGGGAAATTATCGTGTCCACAGAGATTAGTGTTATTGAACTGTCGTTCGACAACTTAAATGTTATTGATTTTAGGTTTAAAATGAGCTTAAGTTAAATTCGAGAAATAAAACTTATGAACAGAAAAAGAATTTTTTTTTTTTTGGAGAGTAGAGAAATCACAGGTTTGCATTTCATCTACCCTATCAAATACTTAAACTTACTATCCAGTTGTACGCAACCTAAATCACTTGTCAACATTATCATGTATCTCTTACACAGAGGTTATCTCTAACATAGAGAGAGATAATGACCATATTACTCGCGTTGGCAATCTCTCAGTGCAACACAAACAACACAGAAGCATTAAATTCTGATACCCAAGTGAATATTAAGCTTAAATCTATCTCTAAAATCTAGAACCTAATAGATGTTCATCCTAAATCCGGATTCAACCTGTCCATGTATGCAACAAATCAAACCCAAATAAAGAAAGAAATTATCAACATTAATTTGTAAAATAAGTTTTATACAACACCATGAGCAATAAATATACATATAATCAAGGTAAACTTACATACAAACTCACAACAAATAGAAACTACAAAGGAAAGAGAGAAGAGGAATCAAAACATCTCGCGGTGTCAATCACGATCAAGAATCATCCACCCCTAATCATCGAGTTTCAACCTCCATTGATGCTTTCTAAGTTCTAAACTATCAAAAATGAAGGTTTGACGAATTGGGAACAAATACCCCAAACCATAACCTAAAAAAAATGTGTTTTTACCCCTTTAATGTGTTTCTTCCCATACTAATTTTCCTGACGAAGCAACGGTTCGCTCAACGAGTAAAGGAGACATTTTCTACTGCTTCTGGAACTTCTAGCACGTGTCTGGCTCGCCTGGCGAGCTCGGGGCGAGAGCTGACAGTAACAGAAAAATTCAGCATCTTGTTTTCTTCATAACTTTCAAACTGTAACTCCGTTTGAGGCCCAGTCGGAAGCGTCGGAAAGCTTATTCAATGCTCTATCTTAAAATGACTAAATAGCAATGCTTGAATACCTACAAAAATGAGATAAAAACAACTAAACTCAGTCATATTTACATGAAAATACTAGTATACACTAAATATACACTTTTACAAACAAAGTGGGGTTTTATTCAAAGAATTCAATACAAATGAATTGATAAGTGCCGCAAAACTACTACTCAAAACAAGACATTTTGACACTTATCAGGTCCTCCACTTCTTGTCCAGATATTTCAAGGTATTGATGATTTTTCTTTCAAGAGAAATATCATCTACCAAACTCTCTTTCTGACTTCCTTAGTGTTGGATACAAAGGATATACATTTGTTCTTCTTTTTTTACCTTTCATTGATGGACATCTCAAAGATTCGTAGGGAACCAATGAGTTCATCAACCTTTATATTGCTTAGGTTCTGAGCTTCTTCAATAGCAGTCACTTTCATATCAAACCTCTTAGGTAATAATCTGAGAATCTTTCTGACAAACTTTTATTCAAAAATTCTTTCACCTAAGGAAAATGATGTGTTGGCAATGTCACACAATCATATTTAAAACTCACTCATAGTTTCATCTCCATTCATCCTCAGGTTTTCAAATTTTGTTGTTAGTAGCTGCAACCTTGACATACGAACTCTGGATGTGCCTTCATGTGCAGTTTTTAGAATCTCTCATACTTATTTAGCTTCTGAACATGTATTGATCAACTTAAACATGTTATGGTACACACCATTGAAATTCACATTCAATTGCTTGGAGTTCCCAAGAGCTTCACCATATTCACCATCAATCTAATCAACCTCTAGTTTTAGGCTAGATGTACCATCTTTAGAGGTAATCATTGGATGTTTCCATCCTTTGATCACAACTTTCCATGCTTTGTTTCCAAAGGATGTGAGAAAAGCAACCATCATCACCTTCCAATAATCATAATTTGTGTCATCTGAAATAGGTGATTTGTTTACTGATCCACCATCTTTAATTATCTCCATTTGAGAAAAATTTATCTTCCGTGGAGCTCACCAACATGCTAGGGTTCCTGCTTGGATTCCAATTGAAACTCTATTCCTCAAAGGACAAATGTCGAACTCGATGCTTCGACAACTTGTTCGATAAGATACACCATAAGCACTATAATAACAAGTACTAGAAGATGAAGCAAAAAGCAATAAAGAACATAATCAATTGTTTACCTAGTTCAGTGAAACTACACCTATGTCTGGGGGATGAGTCCAAACTCAAGAAAGAAAAATCACTTATTAGTAGTTTAGTAAAATTAGTCTTACAAGCAACAAAAAACCTTATGTTTTCCAATACCTTTTCCTAACACTTACCTGATGACTGTCAATTTAGAGTCTCCCCTAAACATGAGAATCTACTCACTTTCTTCTCTGCTACAAAATCAATGATAGAGACAAACAACCACTAAACACAAGTGATCAACTTCAATCTTAAAAAGATGAAAGAATGAACATTACAATTCAAGTAGACAAACCTTCTATGCCAAGTTACTGAAACCTAGAGTTGTACATAACAATGTTTAATTTACAACTCAACTAGACAACCCTTTTATGTCAAGTTACTGAAACATATAGGTGTACATAAAGATTTTACACTAATCATATTAGGGCTTTAGTGTGGAATACACGATACAAAACCCCACACTTTAAGATCTTCATTAGGAGTGCTTTCTTTTCAATATAGGTTTTGAGCTCCTTATATAGCAAAATAACTCTGGGTTTTTCTCCTTATATGATATCTTTGATTTCGTTCAAAATGAATGCATAATTTGTCGGATATTTGATTTATTCCTTGAATATCTCCAACAAGATATGATTTGTTTTAATTTAAATCTTCATTTAAAATCGAATTAATCTTCATCTAGTTGTCAAACAAATCACCTAATCATATTGTTAAATTAATAACAATAAAACTTTTAATAAATCTTCTGCAGAACATTCTCCAAACTGCAGTAGTATGGCGCCTGTTGCACAAGGTCGAATGTCGTACCAACGTGTTAGAGCATCGCATCCAGCATGCATCCCTTTTGCAGTTTCATACAACTTTAGCAAGTTAGACCAATCTTGAACACTTGAACGTTTCGCCAAATTATTGTTTTGCTAAAATACAGTCAATCCAAAAGGCTAATCCAATAGGAACTACATCCTAACTCTACGTTGACTAATTGAAAACGGTTCTAACTACTTGGACCTTCATTTCTGTAAACTACTTAGGAGCACAACTTTCATTTTCATCTTGATCGTTGGTCCATATCCACCAATCACCCACACTCTACGATAAGACAAATATAAAATGATTATAACCGCTTTTTCTATATAAGTGTGAATCTAACTCACACAAATATTATTTTATTCACACTTACAAGATTTCATCTCATTCAACGCTGACTTAAAAGTTTGTATGCTAATTTTTTTTTTCACATACCCTATTTCAAATCATCGAAAAATTATAACAATTGTATCAAAAGTCTCAATGCGATAACCATCCTCAATATTTCATTTATTTATGCTTCATTACTGAATAAATATTTAAGTTAAATTTTCTTACCTACTCAACATGAAAATCATAATATTATCGCCTATGTTAAGGACCAGTGTACACAACGACTTTTACTCTATTGACACTATTTCAATGATAATCATTTTCTTTTTTAGCAGCTTCTCTCATCAATTAGTCTTTGATAGTCACATGTCCCATGAAAAACTCTTTTCTTAGTTCAACTCAAAAGATAAGTCTATTACTCAAAAAAGTTTTACCTACTCAAATATGAAACTCTATTACTCAACAAGGATTGTTCAATCTCCCTACAAGACTCTAATTTTGCACGAATGACAAACTCTGTGACACTACACTAGGACTCCATTATTAGTTGCTTTCAATCACTATGCACACGTTCAACAAGCAAACTAGTACATTTCACTTGTTAGTAGTAGTTGTACAATAAGAAACCGCCTCCATACAAAAAAATAAAACAGAAGAAGGACATATTTTAAACACAAAAAGGACATTGTTTTCAGAGCTCAACCTTTTGAATTTATGTCTCTTTACCAATGCTTCCTTATCAATATTAATAGCAATGAATTTTTCATTTAAATAATGAAGCAATTGCTATAGTGTGGCTATGGACCTTCTCTGTTTTTGCAATTTAAGTAAGCGTGTGAATAAGTAGGCCCATCTTTCCTTTCTTGTGTCACATGACCCCTCCTTTGACTTGTGTCTGGTATGCATAGCAACTATCACAATATACAGTTTTCATCCCATCATCACACACACGTTGCCTCAATAATTGTGTATGACAAGATGTCCTGACCTATCAAATATTGACACAGACACCTGGACACAACTCTAACACTGACACCGACACATTTTGGCCAATAATCGATAAACACTTTTTCAATCTAAAATAGCGTTGCTACATAAGTTATAAACTATATAGTAAGAGATTCTACGCATTCACAAAATCAGCATTCCTAATTTCGTGAATGCATAGAATTTCGTAATCTTGATTGTACGAAAACGAAATTCAAATTAACAAAGAGCTAGAGAGAATTGCATTGAAAATGAAAACTCATCTTGAAACTACCATTATTAATAATTGATACCAAGACATGCAAAAGCTTTTGCCATTATAATATTATAGTGGATCTTGAGTTAGCCCTAGTTGTTGGTAATTTGAGTGGTCAATGCTATTTAATCTAATACAACATAACACTTGCTCTGGCAGCTCCTCAACTTTGTTCCCCTGAACATGAACAAATTTTATATGATAATAATTAGTAGAAGCATAAGATAAAGTTCATTTAATGTTGTGTCAAAAGAGAAAACTACATGCCTGAATTGTAAGGCCAACATCTAGAGTGCAGTTCTTTAATCTGTCCATGAATGCTTCAAACCCTTTCCTAGAGATATAGCTAAATCTATGCATATCTATATCAATCTCAAAGTAATTTTCTCCCTGTAATTATAAATAAAATAAACATATGAGTTAGGTTATTAGAAAGAAAGTGCTGCATGTGGATATTCATTGTCTTTTATGATGAAATGACACCACTTTAAATGGTGGGCCAAATATAAAGGTACCACAATTAATCCATAAAAATTTAAGCAAAGAGTTGTACAAAATTATCAGAGCCAACATGAAAAATTGATTTTTATAACTCACTTGTTTTTTGAATGTCTTTGATTTAATTTAATGATATAAGAAACATAAGTACCATGGCATTAGCTTCAATATTAATTGTTCATCATAAAGCTAGGCTGGCAAATTTATTGAAACTTTGAAAGAAAATATTGAAGATTTACAATGAGTAGACTAGACTTACCGAGTAAAACTCGTGCTGGGGACGCGAAAGAACAGGTTTCTCATTGTAAGCCTGCATAAGCTTTCTTTCTGCTGCACTCAATTGAAGGTCTTCAATATTGCCAACACGGCCTAGAATTTTCAACCGCTCTCGAAATGGCACAATTGTATCGAGCGGAAAACCTTTTACCTTTTCAACTTCATCATCCATAAACTTCTGTCAAACGACATGGAGAGATTTTATGAACATAACGCGAGAGAAAACAGAACAATATCATTCTAAGTGAGATGTATTGGTAATCTCAAGCTCTGAATTGAGACATGAAGATCTAACTTACTCTGATGTTTTCTTGAAAGTGTAGAGGAAGTTCCTTGGCGTAACTTTCCGAAAGTTTAAAGTACAAAACAAAGCTCGTTCCTTTGCCATCGGTCTCACCTTGAAAAAGTGTGGTAGGGTAAAGCGGGATCTAAAATCGACAAAACAAAGAGTATCAGAATATGCAGCAACTATATGTAATACAAATTTTTGGAAAAAAGACTAAAAAGTGTGACTAAGTTTAAGCAAATTAGGAGTACCTGAACATTAACAATAAGAATGGGTGGAAATTTAGCAGATGAACTACTAACAGTAGGAAGTTCAACAAACCGAGCTATATGGTCGACTTTTCGCGGAGATAAGAAAACATCTACTCCAAACGGATAATATGCGGAATAGTTAGGAGCCAACTCCTTCTTCCTGTCCCTGTCATACAGAACAACACCTAAATCAACAATATGAATTCGAAACATGAATTTGAGAATGTGGCTTAAACTATAGGATACCGAGTTCAATTCTGACTCAAAAAAAGATAATATTCAGAATCTAATCTTACTTGAAATAAGTTATGCCTCGGACTTTGAAAGTTCCTGGTTCAATGTGTGACCAACAATCAAGCATCTTCTTGTCAATTGGACAAAAGGGTACTTGACAACCTGCAATTGGTCTTTGTAGAAGTGTCTTTGAAGAAACTAAAAAGCCATAAAAGTAGCAAAAAGAAGAATCAGAATATTTATATTTACACACAACTGCAACACAATATGCATTCTTCTTAGAAAAATATAATTTACCGATTCCTGTTTCAGCGATGTAATTGATGGTAATAAAAAAAAAGCATTTCGTTCCTTCAATCTTAAGGTGAATTACAATAAGTTAATATAAAAGAATGTTGTGTCAAGAATTCGAACTCTCACATAGACTAGAAACTTTGGTAGGAGTCTTTTTCCTTGAACTAGGAGGACTTGAACACGACGATCTTCGCTTTTCAAAAGAAGGAACGGTAGATGCAAGACATGGTAAACAATTGTTAGGAAGAATGCCGCAATTATCCAAAATTCCTTCGTCCCTATTGGAACTCGCATCAACAGAGGAGATATCGTCAAGGAACACAGCTTCATTCACTTCAATTGCATTTCCATCTACACCAAAATTTTGAACATCTGAACTTCTAGCAGCCTCGTAAATAACCGGCTTCTGAATTTGATCAGTTGAAACTCTATGGTTGGCACTGACAGCATCTTTAAAAGATTGAAAACTTGATACAGATCCACCTTCAATTCCGTTCAAAGATACAACATCTGCAAATATCAGTCATACTTAACAATTCAGATACACTTCCGAAAAAATATTTTACAGTTTCAATCAATTATAACCATTGGATCATAATCATACCATCCGGAACACTCTGGTAATCATCATCACAGTCAGAATCAAACACTGTAGCTGAATCAAACCATGCCTCATCAATAGTTCCTCCTGCCACAAAAATCAAAAGTTCATACAAAATTCAACTAGGATTTTCATCAAATAGAAACTATGCACTAAAACAGGAAAAAGCCAAAACACTTAAGTAATGAATAGCGATAGATATGAACATAAGAACTCAAATAACACAGTTACCCCAATTTTCTACCATGTTAATTCAAAGACCTAAACTTTAGCCTACCCTGCTGAAAAATCAACACAAAATATTGACAATGCTAAGTGAAAAAGAAGAAAAAAAAATGTAATTTGCACCAATCACTGACATTAGCTTCAAAGTTTGCTTTACATAAAATTTCCACAAGTAACAAACCAACCTCACCTACAATATTTCTTAAAGTCTAAACTTTCAACTACCCAAAAATAAAAATCAAAAAAATTGAAAAAAATAATAACAATAACCAAAAGAACCTCTTAATCCATGTTATAATTCATTGCAATTCTGACAAACTCACCGTTCTTCTTCAACAAATTTCAATTCCAATAAAACACAAACAACAAATTCGCTCCAAAACCAAAACCAAAACAACCAAAATCATTATCTAAAATGCAAATAAAATAAACAAAAAAACATGAACATAAAGATGAACCTTGGAAAGTGGGATTGGAAAATGAATGTGGAGGCAAATCAACTGTATTAGTATTAGTATTATTAGTATCCAATGATGAAGAAACGTTTTTTCTGAATCCAATAGTTCTTCTTCTTTTTTTCTTGGAAGAGTTAAACATTCCTCCAACACAACCTTGTTGACTTGAAACACAAGCTCCCATATTCTATAACCTTACTTTCAGATCCTTCTTCAACCACAAAAAATATTCCAGAAACTTCTGTTGCATAGAATGATAAGAAAGAAAGCAAAGAAACAACACAGAAGCTGAAAGTGAATATAATAGAATGAATACACAGAGAAAAGATAAAAATATAAATATAATAAAATCAAAACAGAGTTTGTGAAAGTTGAAGCCACCTTTTATTTTATTTTTTCAAGTTATAAGAAAAAAAAATATAAAGACTCCAACTTTCTCGCCCTCATGATGATAATCGAATAAATAAATAAAAAAGCTATGAGAGGAATATTAAAAATCAGAAATATGGAAAATCGTACCTTACCGGGTTGTTCAAAGTTGAACTGAAAATTGGATATTTTGCTAATTATTTTATTTTATTTCATTTATATTTTTAGTAATTTATTTATTTATTTACTATTTATAATTTTTTTAAAGTTGATGGTTTTTAAAATTTACCATTTATAGTTTAATTCTGCTTAAATGGATTAGATCAATTGAATTATGATTTTGCATGTTTTAAAAAGAAGATGGATTAAGGTGGTTGTTGGTTTTTGAGTTTAAATTTAAAAACCATGTGCTCATGTAAAATGAATTTGAATTGAATTTTACTTTAAATTGATTTTGACTTTTCAAATATTTAATATGTAATATAAAATTGATTTTAATTTTTAAAAAATTTTAAAATATAAAATTACTTTGAATAAAGCAAGTTACAAATATTTAAAATCTCATCGGTCTAATGAACTGGACTGAAAATTGATCATTTTACATATTATATTATATTTAAAATTTATTTATTTTAAAGAGTCTATTTGTTTGAGAATAAGTGATATATATTATTTTGTTTAAAATAATTTAAATAAAAAATTAACTTAATTAATTTTTATAAAAAGAATATTTTAATTATTTAATTTTTTCTAAAACATATTTTGGGATATCAAATTTTCAAAACTTATTTAAACTTGAAAATTTTCAATAATTTTCTTTTAAAATTTTTTTTTGAAAAATTTACCAAATTTTTATTGTGTTTTACTTTTCAATAATGTATATTTATGGTAATGAATATAAAAAATAATTTTTTAATTTATCAAAATGAGTAATTTTTTTTTACTATTTTCAAAAAAGTTTTCATAAAAATTACATTTTTAAACTCTAAAAAAGAAATACTTTTGGAAAGCTAAAGTAAATAGCCGAAAAATTAAATTATAATCTAAATGTTTCATTAGTTCGATCTCATCCTATTATAAAATTATTTATAAAAAAAAAAAAACCGAAAAAGATAATAAATCAAAATATTGATCCTCTTTCAGATTTTACATGAGAAAGAAAACAAGAACACAAAAAACATTGCAAAACAGTGACGGCAGTTGTCACAATTGGCAGCAAAACTCACACAAAGAAGGCCCCAGAAAAGGCTCCACGTGTCAAAATCCAATTGGCGAAACGTGTGAAATATAAAAAAGTGGCAGAGTGCAGAAATTGTGGACCAAAGTGTAGTTTCATTTCTACGTTACTGTAAACAATTTTGGAGTTTATATAACGTCGTTTCACGCACTTATGTAAAGTTATAAGTATCTTTATCTATGTCCGTATAATGTAGTCAATCCAAATGTTTGTGAGTTTGAATCCATAAAAACTCTGTGCATTTGATTTTGACATTTCCTGCATTCATATGATGGTTATGTGTAGTACTATTTTTTGTTCAAATTATTAACCTTGTGGGTCCTTTCAAGATGTGCTTTTAATGATAGCTCTTGGATTTCTGAATCAGATTTTAGATCTGTTTTAAGTCAGTGTTTTTTTCTTCTTTTGGTTAGCTTATTTGTTACTATGAAATTTCTTTAACTTTGTTGCTTAATTAATTAGGACAGGTTTTAAAATTTCGTTTATCTTCATTGGTTTTATTTAGAGATTGCAAAATGGACATGATAAATTGGATATATCCTTTTTATCTGCATTTTATTCCGGAATGGATCAAGAGTTTCGCTCTCACTTTTTAATGTGTCCGTCACGATTTATTATTTTTTTTTTATTTTTTGCGGAAGTGAATATTTACATAAATTTTTGCTTTTAGAGATAAAATGTGCAATGTTTGTGGATTTTTTCGGCTCAATCCTCATTTTCTTTGAGGATGACTTAGATTTTAGATTTGTATTCTCAACTATGTCTACTCCAATTCCATTTTAAACGAACATATCTATTTATCATAAAAAGTTAAAACTACTTAACACTCGAATTGATCTCCGAACCAAATTGCGATAGTGATGGTAAAAAAAACGATATTTTAAAATTTTCGTATTTTAATAACACATTTTTCATTTTTAAGCTCTTATTTTATGTATGGCAAACTGCCTTACTTTTTTTTTTTAATATATTCAAACGAGTCATTCATTTGGCACCGTTTGGTTGTTGAACATTGATTATATTTTTATATATAAATATTTATTAAATTGTTTTATTATTTAAAATAATAATAAAATAGTATAATATCATCAAAATTAGTAAATAAATAAAAACTAATTTGCATAATTAAAATGCAAAATTAGTTATGTATAACAATTTTAATCAATTTAATGAATTAATAATATAAAATTTACTAAAATTATAAATATTTTACTTAATAAATGATTTTTACAAAAAAAGAACAATAGTTGTCTTTTTTTATCTGTACATTGTCAATATCAATTCTGTCTTCCTCTTGATTTTTAGGTTTAATGATTAAATAATGTATTTAGCTTATGATCAGACCTGATCAGAAGGGGATCACGGACTGGTCACTCGCTGTTGGACTGCTATCTGTTCGCCATTGATGAGGAGGAGGAGAGGCGTGTACCTGCGAACGCTCCGATGCCAAAGTATGAAATTGGGCAGAGTGAGAGCAAAGCACAGAAAGGGCAAGATGTGAATTACCTGACCCTCTTGAGGAAGAGGGTATTTATAGAGAGACCCCAACGCTGGGCCAACGGTCACTTGCGTTGGGCTGGATTGCCAGGCCCAACCCAGGTGACTGTTAGGGCTTACGTGGCGTAGTGAAGACCAGGACGTGGTCTTCGCCCTAGTCCAACTGCTCCTTGATCTCCGGAAAGTGGGTTTGACCTGCTCTTTCGGACGTGGGCAGTTGGTTGATGACGTGTCCCCGCGGAGGGGAGCACGTGGAGAACGGGCGCCGGGCACGTTGTCCTCCCCGCGGAGGGAGCTCGCGAGGTTCCCCGGAGGGCATTGTTCTCCCCGCGGAGGGGAGCACGCAAGGATGTGGTCTTGCTCGATGGATCGGGGGTGCCCTGTTCGGCCGAAAAGGGGGCGTTGAAGACGTTACGGGACGTGCCGTCCATTCCGGCGGGGAGCGTGCCTTGCCCGTCCTATGGGGGTGTGTGCCCGGTCAGGCTAGTCCACTTAACGGGCCTTGTGCGTTGTTGGGCTGGACCGCGAGGCTGGGCCCAGACCAGAACAGGAGCCCCCCAAGTCGAAGCTCTATGGCGAAAGAGCGAGGACTTAAGGTCGTTGCTTCGGGGAGAGAGGTAGCGAAGCGGGAGGCTCGTCGGGTTTGTGCCTGGTGGAACGCGTGCCTGCGCGAGGGTCTCCTCGTCGTCGGTAGAGCGGGGCAAAGGTATGTGAAAAGACGCGACTGTCAGGTTACCGCCACGTGTCGCACGTCAAGTGGTAGTAGGGGCGGCTACCCTAGGTCATTTAAGAGCCTAGTGTCGCTTTGAGTCCCGCGTCGGGTTATAAATATAGGGGTCCCCGCTCATTTTTCTACTTTCCACCTTGCTGTCTTACCTGCGAAACTCTGAGACTCCTGCTCGTCCGCCGTCGTTGTAGATCGTCGCCGCGCCGTTTAGTTCTTCCTCCCGTTCGCCGCCATCACAAGTGAGTTTCTCTCTTTTCTCCTTTTATTTCTGCCGTTTAATTAGGGTCTGTGGTCGGGGCGTGACGAATACCCCGAGGAGAGACGCGAGTTCCGCCGTATCTGGCGGTTTTCTGGGTCAGTTCCGATGAATGCCCCGGGGAGAATTGGTTGTTCCGGTAAATGTCCCGAGGATGGGGGCTTTCTCCGATGAATGCACCGGGGGCGCGCGCCTTTTCCGATAAATATCCCGAGGAGGGATGATAAGTTGGCCTTTGAATTCCCCGTAGAGGAGCAGCGGGGAGTGCCTACTCGCTCGTCGTTCTCCCGTCTTTGTCGCCCTTTCACTTGACCTGCGGTGGAAGGGTGGATTTGATCTTGGCTATCGAATTCACCATTGTCCTCTGCTTTTCAGGTGTAGATGTCGGCCTTGGTACGGGGGACGATGGTCAAAGACAATGAACCCGAGGTCCCGGATTTCGACGAGCGCGTCCTCCCCGTCGAGGAGTGGGTGGCCGAAGAGCCGTTGTCCACCCCATCCTGCTTCGTGGCCGACGCGTCTGATGTCTACGCTACCGTCGAGGATACGCCTGAAGGGGAGCCGCAACACTGGCAGGTGTATCGCCCGAAGGAGCACCATCGCATTTGCTCGCGATATGGGCGGCGGATGTTTCCCATGCACGAGTTCTACTTCAAAGAGGCTCGACTCAGGTTGTCGTTCTCCGCTTTCCATCTGGGCCTCTTCGATTGGTTATGTTTGGCCCCGTCCCAACTGCACCCTAACGCTCTGGCCTTTATCCGCGCTTTCGAGGTGGTGTGCTTTTATCTTGAGGTGGAGGCCATGGTGCCCTTGTTTTTTCGCATCTTCCACCTGCAACGCCAGTCGGTGAACGGCCGTCAGGGATGGGTCTCGTTTAAGCAGCCGACCAAGCTCTTCAAGACGTACAACGATTATGTTCGAGATTTCAAGGGTCGGTTCTTCCTCGTGAAATCGATCACTCAGGAAGGCTCGGATACTCTTTTCACCGAGGGGGAGCGAATGGTAGACGGCCAGCGGTTCCTCGCGTGGCTCCCTAAGGTACATTTATTGTGGACCTCGAAGCACTTCAACCGCGGTACTGACTGGTATATCGTGCGGGCAATGACTCTCGACGAGAAGGATATGGCCGCGTATATGAAAATAGTTGCCTTTGTGCGGGATCTTCCCCCGTCGAAACTGGTGACGCCCGATGGTCGGTACATCCTCGATGCGCAGGGGAACGTGCGGACCAAGAAGAGGCTGATTAACACTAAGACCCTGCTCGGTTGCGCCACGGGGGCGGATGCTCTGGAATATCTAGGTAGGGACGTTTCTTTTTTCCTGTGATCGTATGTTTTGACCGTTGCTAACTCTCTGTTTGTTTTTGCAGCGAACATGTCTTCCGTCGATGAGCGAGTGAAGAAGCTGCGTGCCTCAAGGAACGCTGTGGTCCCGAAGACGCGGGTGAGTCAACTGGTTGGGTAGGAGGCCGTGACGCCGAGAGGCCAGAGTTCGTCTTCTTCTCCCCAGGAGAGTCAGTCTCCTACGTCCCAGGGAGCTGCGAAGAGGCCGAGATCCGAGGAGCCGCGCGGCTTAATTGATCTGACGACCGGCTCGGCCGAGGAGGGTTATGTCGTTCCGCCGTGCCATCAACATCCGGGCTATTTTCATGGTGCCCGGTCTCCTACCGTCTCTTCCGGGGAAGTGAAGGATGTCCGTGAAGCCGATCGAGAGTCTCGTCGACGTATCCTGGCGGAGGATTTGGCCGCGATGATGCGGACGTTCACGACGGCCCTTGTCCTGAACGAGGAGGGTTGCTCCGCCGCTGAGCTGTCCAAATTGCAGGGGGACCTTACCTTCATGCAGTCGCGCCTGGACAAGCTTACCGAGGAGTTGAAGAAGAGTCGGAAAGATGCTGCTGACCAGCGCAAGCGAGCGGAGGGCACTGAGGAGAAGGTGACCTCGATAGAGGAGAAGCTGGGGGCGGCGACGACCAAGGTGCAGGCGCTAAAAGTTCGTATGGAAGTCCTGGACAGCGCACTTCGTCCGGCCGAGGACAAGACTGAGGAGGACCAGTGGTTGATCACGCGTGCTGATTTGGTCGCCCGAATTCGGGTGTTGGAAGGCGATTGTCTGGAGGCTGTCGAGGTCGGGTTCAAGAGCGCCGTTGCGCAGATCCAAGTTGTCAACCCCGACGTCGCGCTGGTCGTGGATGGGATTGGGCCGTATCATGAGATCGTCGGTGGGAAGGTGGTCGACCCCGAGCTTGTCGTTCCCGAGGAGGTCCCCGTGGTTGCTGAGCAGGAGGGCGAGGTGGTATAGGTTCCCGGGCCTGCGTGCTCGTAGTTTTCTGGCATGCGTGCCGACATTTTGTAACTTGTTTTTCTTTGTTGGGCCTGCGCGCCCCTATTCGTGTAATATTGACTACTGGGTTGGTGCCCGCTTTTGTTTAATATATTTTTTGAGAATTTTCTAAGTGTGCGCTCGGTATTCGCATGATGTTTATACTCGTCTTATTTTTGTATTTATTTGTTCGCTTGAATGATGTTCGATGTGCATGTGTTGGTATGCTTTTCGGGCCTGTCCGGGTGTTAGCTCGACAAACTTGTTATCGGCGGTGAAGGGAACCAGCCGGTTTGGCCGGTGGTGTGGCCGGACCGTTTCGGGGGTAGTTCTCCCCGTGGCGTGGACGTCCCATCGCGAGCTGGGCGTCTTGCCGGTTTTGGTACAGCGGTGGGAAGTCTCGGTTGAGGTGTTCCCCACCGAGTGAGGCCGTCTGCCCGCGCACAGAAGAGGCAGGGCTTGCTTTTCTCTGGTCGCTAGTGGACGCGTGGGAGTGCGGTGGTACCATGTCGCCCCCCAGTGGCCGGGACGAAGGGTCGTCGCGGGCAGTGTTTTAACTGTAGTACCGCTTAAGTTTTGCGGCGTTCCATGGTCGAGCTAGTTGTTCACTGTGTAGGTTTTCAAGGTAGTAGGCCCCGTGCTCCGTCTTGTTGCAGACACGGTAGAGGCCTTCCCAATTCGCAGCCAATTTGCCCTCAAGGGAGTCTTTCTGGTTTCTGCGCAGAACTAAGTCGCCATTTTGAAAATCGCGTTTTAGGACTTTGTTGTTATGGCGAAGTGCTACTTGCTGTTTCAGCCGGGCTTCTCAGAGGGCTGCTCCTGAGCGGATTTCCTCGACGAGGTCGAGCTCTTCTCGTAGGGCGCCGTCGTTGTCGTTGGTGTCTAGGGGAGCTTCCGTTCGTTTGGATGGTTCGCGTATTTCGACAGGTATCACGGCTTCGGTTCCATACGTGAGGCGGAATGGGGTTTCCCCCGTGGTTGAGTGGGGGGTGGTGCGGTACGCCCAGAGGACGTTGTGGAGCTCTTCCACCCATGCTCGTTTTGCGTCACCGAGTCTTCGTTTGAGTCCCCTGAGTATGACCCTGTTCGCGGATTCTTCCTGGCCGTTTGTCTGAGGGTGTTCGATCGAGGTGAAGTGGTGTTTTGTTCCGAGCTTGGTGACGAAGTCGCGGAAGTTTCTGTCCGTGAATTGTGTGTCGTTGTCGGTGACGATGGCGAGTGGGACCTCGAATCTGGTGAGGATGTTTCGTTTATAGAATCGGAGTATGTTGTGGGCCGTGATTTTGGCCAGAGCTTCGGCTTCGATCCATTTGGTGAAGTAGTCGACGCCCACGATGAGGTACTTGTTCTGATAGGACCCTAGGGTGAAGGGCCCGAGGATGTCCAGCCCCCACCAGGCGAACGACCACGGGGAGGAGAGGGATGTGAGTTCGGCTGGGAGGGCGAGGTGCATGTCACCGTGTCGTTGGCATTTGTCACATCGTTTGACGTGTTCCTTCGCGTTCGATTGCATCGAGGGCCAGTAGTAGCCTGCTCGTAGAGCCTTTCGTGCTAGGGATCTTCCTCCGAGGTGCTGCGCGTTGATGCCCTCGTGGATTTCCTCTAGGACGGCTGCGCTCTGGGATTTGTCTATGCATTTGAGGAGTGGGATCGCGAAGCCTCGGCGATATAGCCTTCCTTCGAGGAGAACGTACGAGCAGGCTCGTCGTCTGGTTGCGCTAGCTTCTTTGGGGTTGGCCAGAAGGTGGCCGGTGCTGAGGTAGGCGTGGAGTGGGGTCATCCAGCAGTCAGTATCCCCGATGGCGTTGATGTCGAGAAGGGTAGTGGTCGCGCTGGTACTCGGTTGCGACAAGACTTCTTGGATGACCGACTTGTGGCCGCTTCGCTTTTTGGTGCTTGCCAACTTGGAGAGGATGTCAGCGCGGGTGTTCTGCTCGCGCGGGACATGCTGAATCTCCGTTGTGTTGAAACCTCGTAGTTTTTCGGTGATGAGTGCTAAGTACTCGGCGAGGTTGTCGTTCTTCGCTTGATATTCCCCTCGTACTTGCGAAGCGACTAGCTGGGAATCTGTGTAGATTCGGATGTCTCTGGCCCCGAGGTCAGATGCCAAGCGAAGTCCGGCTAGAAATGCTTCGTATTCGGCTTGGTTATTAGTCGTCGGGAAGGCCAGCGTGAGGGAGACTTCGATGAGGGTGCCTTCGTCGTTGTCGAGGACGATGCCGGCGCCGCTTCCCGTGGAGTTGGAGGACCCGTCCACGAAAATGGTCCAGATGTCGCTCCTGGTGGTGGGATCGGGTGACGGGGTCATCTCGGCGACGAAGTCTGCCAAGGCTTGAGCTTTGATGGCATGCCGACCCTCGTAGGTGATGTCGAACTCAGATAGTTCTAGTGACCATTTCAGCATGCGTCCGGCCATGTCGGGACGGCCGAGGAGCTGGCGGATGGGCTGATCGGTGCGGAGCATGATGGTGTGTGCGAGGAAGTAATGTCGGAGCCGTCGTGCTGTGGTGATGAGGGCTAGGGCGACCTTCTCGATTAGCTGGTATCGGATTTCGGGGCCGTGGGCGGACTTGGCAATGAACCGGGAAAGGGAGGCGAGCACGCCGTTGAGGGATTGGATGGACTTCTTCGTGGTGGGCGTGGTGATATTTGAGAAGGCGTGGCATTTGTCGGGATTGGCTTCGATCCCCCGTTCGGTCAAGTAGTAACCGAGGAACTTACCGGCGCGGACACCGAAGGTGCATTTCTCCGGGTTGAAGCGCATTCGGCACGCCCTTGCGGTCTCGAAGACCTTCCTAAGGTGGGCCGTGTGGTCGTCCTTTGTGCAAGATTTGACGATCATGTCGTCCATGTATACTTCGAGCATGTCGTTGATTTCGTCTTGGAAGACACTGTTCATCATTCGTTGGTACGTGGCCCCGACGTTCTTTAGGCCGAAGGGCATGACGTTATAGTAGTAGTTGCCTGACGCCGTCATGAAGGCCGTGCTCTGTTTATCGTGCTCGGCCATCGGGATCTGATTGTACCCCGAGTATGCGTCCATGAAGGACAAGAGCCGGAAGCCCGCGGATTTGTCGATGAGCTTGTCGATGTTGGGGAGGGGGTAGGCGTCCTTAGGACATGCCCGATTGAGATCAGTATAGTCAACACACATGCGCTATTTCCCATTATTCTTTTTAACGAGTACAACATTGGACATCCAGGTTGAATACCGGGCTTCCGAAATAAAATTTGTCTCTAGGAGGTCTTTTACAGCTTTTTCGGCTGCTGCCGATTTTTCGGGGGATTGGCAACGCCGACGTTGGACAACGGCTTTCACGGTCAGGCTGATGGACAGCTGGTGGCAGGAGACCTCGGGGTCGAGTCCAGGCATTTCCGCGGCGCTCCAGGCGAAGAGGTCGGCGTTCTCGCGGAGGCAGACTTGGAGCTGTCTTTTCGCGAGGTCTGGGAGTCCGACGCCAATCTTCACGGTTCTGCTCGTGTCTTCCCCGAGTGTGATGATTTCGAATTCTCCGTCCGGGATGGGGCGTGCTGGGTGGGAGGTTTGCCCGTTGACCTCGCTGGTCTTTATTTTGGGGCCGTGCTCCCCGGTGAAGCGACTGTTGAGGTCCACGGATCCGACCAGCTTCTTTGGTTTGCCCTTTGGTGCTACGATTGGAGTTGTCCTCTTGGTCGTTAGAGCGATGGAGTCTAAACCTTTCAGCGCGACCTCAAAACACCTTCGGGCGGCCTCGATGTCTCCGTTAAGGGTCACCACGGCCCCCCGTTTTGTGTAGTACTTCATCTTCAGGTGAACGGTGGAGGGTACCGCGGTGAGTTCTGCTATCGTTGTTCTGCCCAGGATACAGTTATAGAGGGACGGGCACTCGATGACTAGGAAGCGGATGCTGATTTCCCTGGCCGTTTCCTCTTCTCCGAAGGTGACTTTCAGCTCCACGTACCCCCAAGGTCTCGTCGTCGTCCCGTTGAACCCCTGAAGGTCGGAGCCTACGTAGGGGGAAAGGTTGGATTCATCGAGTTGGAGGGCTGTGAACAGGTGCGTGTACATGATGTCAACCGAGCTTCCCCCGTCGACGAGGAGGCGCCTGACGTCGAAGTTCGCCATCCGCGCACGTATGAGCAGGGGAATGTTGGAGTTGGGGGATCCCCCGGGGAGTTCCTCGAGGTAAAATGTGATCGGATTGGATCGACCTTGAAATTTTTCGAGCGCGCTCATTTTTCCGGAGTTGTTCGCGATAAGCTCGTCGAACTTTCTCTTCACTGATCCTATGGACAGGCTCCTCGTGGCTCCATCTGAGATGACCACGGCTCTGGCGAAGTATTCCCATCGGCTGGTTGGTCGGATTGGTTCGTCGATTAGGTCGGGTCCTTCGGGAAGACCGAATTCTCTGTCCGCGAACCAATCCTCGGGGCGGCTGACACAAAGTGCGACCTGGAGCCTGCTGTTGTCCTCTGGAGAGGGGAGTTCCTCGACTTTCTTGGCCTCTAGGGCCTCTTGCCTTGGTGGTTCGCCTCCCCGGGTGTATCTCTTCAGGTGACCGTCTTTGATCAGAATTTCGATCGCGTCCTTGAGATGGATGCAATCTTCGGTCATGTGCCCGTGGCTCCTGTGGAATCGGCAGTATTTTGATTTGTCCACATTGGGTTTGGGGGGTGTCGGTCGCGGAAAATGGACACCTCCCTGGACGAATTCGGTTTTGGCGCATTCGGCCAGTATGCGCTCGCGGGAAGCGACTAAGGCCGTGTACTCTGTGAATCGGCCGGCAGGGCCGCGTGGTTCGCGTTGTTCGTGGGGCTCGCGGGGGCGATCTTCGCGACGGCGGTCCCCTCCCCGTCGATGGCTCGAGGCTCCGTCGTCTCGATGCCCGCGAGGGGCCTCCCTGTCTCGGGTGTCTCGAGCGGAGTTGGCCGCTTGTGTTTCTTCGAATCGGATATAATGCGCGGCTCTGTCGAGGAAATCCTGGAGGGAGGTTGACCGGTGTATGCCTACGGCCTCGTAGAACTTGGAGTCGTGGCGTAGGCCCTGCTCCATTAAGTAGCGCTTTATCTCGTCCGACGTTGTCACTTGCACTGCTTCCCGAGTGAATCTTTCGATGTACTTTCAGAGAGGTTCGTCGGGGCCCTGGATTATCGCCCCGAGGACGGCTTCCGTCTTCGGGTGGCGCCGGGACGCCGTAACCCAGGTGACTGCTAGGGCTTACGTGGCGTAGTGAAGACCAGGACGGGGTCTTCGCCCTAGTCCAACTACTCCTTGATCTTCGAAAAGTGGGTTTGACCTGCTCTTTCGGAGGTGGACAGTTGGTTGATGACGTGTCCCCGCGGAGGGGAGCACGTGGAGAACGGGCGCCGGGAACGTTGTCCTCCCCGCGGAGGGAGCTCGCGAGGTTCCCCGGAGGGCATTGTTCTCCCCGCGGAGGGGAGCACGCAAGGATGTGGTCTTGCTCGATGGACCGGGGGTGCCTTGTTCGGCCGAAAAGGGGGCGTTGAAGACGCTACGGGACGTGCCGTCCATCCCGGCGGGGAGCGTGCCCTGCCCGTCCTATGGGGGTGTGTGCCCGGTCAGACTAGTCCACTTAACGGGCCTTGTGCGTTGTTGGGCTGGACCGCGAGGCTGGGCCCAGACCAGAACAGCTTATATATAAAAGTTAGATACATCAATTATTTAATAAAATTTTAAAAAATTTAAATTTTATATAAAAAAAGAATGGTGAGAGTATATAAATAGAGGTCTCTAAGTAGTCTTTTATTATTATAATTCCTTTTTCCTATTCTCAAACATGCATGTTAATGATTTGTTGTATTTTCAAAAGAGTAAAGAGTCACTGAACATTTTCTTAAAGGTTGATTGAAATTTGAAATAAGTTGTTAGGCTCTTTTTGGTACAATTAGCTTATAGATGATAGTTGATAGTAGGTAGTTGGTAGTTGATGATTGGTAGTTGATAAGTTAATTTAAGTGTTTATAAATTAATTGTTACATTATCGGATAATTACAAAATAACTTAGAAAGACATTTTTAATTAAAAAATTAGTGATTTCATTATCTTATTATATTATATTATTAAATTAATTTGTATTCGATAAATGTAAATGTATTAATAATAACATGTAAAACAATTTTAATATATATCATCAAAATATATAAATTTGTGTATAAGTTTTATGAGTTTTGCTATTTATTATGAATATATTGACAACGAAATCCAATGAATAAAAGAACCAGCAAACCATATATGAAGTATGGATATTTCATAAAGTCATTTACGAGGACATAAAAGTAAAAGTAATCTTAATAACTACAGTTCTTGGTCTAGTTAACTCATTCTTTGGTAAAATATAGTTTTTTTTCTAATTTTATAATAAAATTTAATAAAATACGTGAAATAATCATATTGTAATTTTGAATTTAGTTATATTAAAAATAAGTTTGTCTAATATTTTACAATAAAACTTTGAATTTTCTTCACCTTTGTTGATTTCATTGATTCTTTTCGACGTTCCACTAATTTGAGAATTATCAACACTATTTCTAAATGAATTATATAATTTATATTTAATAAATAAAAATAATGTTTATTATAATAAAGTAGAGAAAAATAGTAAAAATTAGATATAACATTCTTTAAAATATCTATAAATTCAATCTTTTCAAATCAATTTTTTAATAGTAAATATATATATATATTTATATATATAATAATAATAAAGGTATAATTGGAATAAAAAGTTATAAATTAAAAGCTAAAAACTCAAAAGTTACTTTAAATAGCTTTTGAGAAAAAACGTATAAGCTAAAAGTTAAAAGACAATTATCAAATAGAACTTTTCAATTAAAATGAATTGAAAAGCTAAAAATTAAAAGCTATAAACTCTTTTTTTTTTGCCCTTACTAAACAAACTCTTAGTTTAAACTTTTGGATGATGGGTCAAAAAAGATAAGGAAATAAAACTTTGTTGTCCATATTTAAAACTAAAGGAAGAGAATCCATATGGTACAATATTATATGGTTGAGAGCGTGTTCTGAAAGAATAATTTAAATGTAGCATGTATGTTTAATAATATTGAAAGAGAAATTGCTAGAGTAGAAGAAGACAAAACTACTTGCGTGTAGCGGTGTAAAAGTTGTCTAAGAAGTATTTTGATTCTATATCAATGTATGTTACATTAATTAATATTGTGTTGTAACTTATGTTTTGTTTAATTTTAATTTCTCACACTCTATAGTAAAAAAAAAAGTACACATGACTACTGATCTTACCTGATCAGAAAGGGATCAGCGACCTGCCATGCATCGTGAGCTTTTATGCTCACTGGTGTTAAAGAGGAGGAGGGAGTGTACCTGTAAGATACTTCGATGCCAAAGTAAGTTTCAGCAACAGAGAAAACAAGTACAGAGAAAAAGTGTAGAGAATAGAATACCCGACCCTCTAGTGAGAGAGGGTATTTATAGTGTGCCCCTAGCATTGGGCCAACGATTATATTGCATTGGGTTGGATTGTCAGGCCTAACACAAGTAACTGTCAGGGTCTACATGGCGTACAGAAGACTGACATGTGGTCTTCACCATGATCCAACTGTTCTGCGATCCTTGGAAGGTGGAAGACCAATTCTTTAGAACACAAGTAGTTGTCTGATGACGTGTCCCCGCGTAGGAAACACGTGGAAAACGTGGAAAAGACGTGTGAGCTCTCCCCGTGCTAGGTAATGGTCTGCCTGACTATAGAGAGTACTGAACGTGCCTGACAGGGAGGAGGATTGGGCCTTGTTAGGCCTCCCCAACATAGTATTAGGTTGGATCTGCCCGACTGTGGGGCAGGTCTTGACCCAGTCCAGAATAGGAGCCCCCTAAGTCATTGCTCATAAGTGGAGGAGTAATGACTTAAGTGTCAGTCCCAACGCCGAGGATGCGGCCAAGTGTCGAGCTTCTCCAAGTCGTGGGTGCTCTCGAGGGGCCGTGCTTGCTTTCTGTGGCGATGAGATGCGCTTCGTGTCCCCGACGAGGTACTGCAAGCCCCCCGCGCGGAAGACATTGGAGGGGGCGAGCATGTACTTTTTTCGGGAAGGAGAGGAATCCGAACGGGTGCGTGAGCTGTCTAGTGATGCCATGTGTTAGGGTAATTAATGCCCAGGGCGGCTAGGAGTAGAGGCACTTAAGTGCCTAGGGACGCCTTGAGTCTCGTGCTAAGCTTATAAATAGGGGGTGAATCCGTTTCATTCGCACATTTTCCTTCCTTTGCTCAAGACCCTCCCTATTCTCTTTTCGTGCTTCCTCTTTCTGCTTTCTTCGTCCGTCGTCTGCCTCTGTCCTGTCGCTTAAAAACCATCGTACCAAGTAAGTTTCTGGCTACTTTACTTTAGTTTCTTGCATTTTCCGATGGTTTCTCCAGTGGATTGATGAAGTTCCCGGGGAAACTATGAAGTTTCCGGCGAATACGCCAGAACTTCTTCGAATTTATGACGTTTCTGATGAAGGCCCCGGGGACCGACGATGAGTGCCCCGAGGACATAAGATGAATTTTTCGAGGAGTTGATGAAGGTCCCGAGGACCTGGGATGAGGGTCCCGAGGATATTAGATGAAGGCCCCGAGGACCCGATGAGGATTCTGAGGACCTTTGCTGACGGTCACGGGGTCTTATCCCCGCCTCTTGTTAACGTGGTATGGGATCCCCGTCCCGGAGGCTCCTTCAACCGGGAGGGGTCTAGATGAGCACCCTAGTTGGGTGTTTTCGATCGGGGAGGCCTGTCCGGCGGCTATGTGCTCCTTTTTTTTTTCCCTTTCGTCCAATCCTAATGTGTTGAGGGTTGTGTCTCTGCTATATCCTAATGTTTTGAGGGTATTAGTTTTTGATCCTAAAGTTTTGAGAGTCTTCGTCCAATCCTAATTGTTGCACCCCCAAATTTGCCCAACCTTTTTCTTAACTTGGTTTATGTTTCATTTCATTTCTTTCTAGCATTTGCATTGCATAGCATTTTTCATTGAATAGGGGATCAAGAGTTTATGCATAGCAAGAGGAGTCTACTCAGAGGGTTGAGCCTAAGCAAGGGGTGTTACTCAAGTTTGGATGGTCATCAAGTCATCTAGAAGTGGACAATAGTCTTGGGAAAGGATTGATGGATGTATGTGGGTCAACTCCTAACTTGGAGGCTAGTTCAAGATCCTCAGAGGATTGTGGACTCGTGATTATGGATATAAGATGTGGAGAGAGCTCATTAAGTGCTTTGAGAGCCATATGGAGCTTATTCAAGTTGTTGTGTGAGGTGGAACAAGCCACAATCAAAGATGTTGCAGCTAGGGTTTTCATCTGGTCAACCCTGAGTCAACTGTGAAATTGGAGGAGATTAAAACTCAATTCCAAGTCTCTATGGTCATGGTATGTTGTGTTAGGATATGTGAGACATTATTTCAAGATCAATTCATCAAGAATTAAAAGTGTGAGAAGTTACTAAATTAGGGTTCTCAGGGTAAAATCCCCTATTTAGTGCCCAACTTCAAGATCTCTTATCTCAAGATACAAGTTTCATCTCAACTTTTTACCAACATGGAACTTGTAGAGCATGTTCTTAGCTTTCTTTTTAGTACTAGAAGTCCTTGATTATATTTATAGAACTCAAGTTATGATCCAGACAAGTTACAGGTCATCAGATGAATGTGATTTTGGTCAACAAAAGTCAACCAAATTCCAAGCCATTTTTGACCTAGAATGATGTTTCTCCTCAACTTTTGGCCAACATGAAAGTTGTAGGTCTTGGTCTTAGATTTCAAAAAAGTACTAGAAGTCTTTCATCTGATTTGTAGAACTCAAGTTATGAGGCTTGCAAGTCAGGGGTATTTTGGGAAAGTGAGATTATAGGTCATAAAATTATAGGTCCATTTCACCAACTTGCACACTTCAAATGAAGATTTGTCCAACATCAAACTTGCTCCAAATGGTGTTATTTGTTTAACCAAGCATTGATAAGTCATAGATTAGGCTTGGAATGAAGAATTGATGGGTGAATTTTCATGGAAGAAAGCTTAAAAGGGCAAAATTGGAATTAATTCATTCTTGATCATTTTTGTGCAAATAGGTACATATTTTGAGTGCAAAACATGTTTTAAACACATTGGCAATTTTAGAATTTGAGTTTGATGAGTTTCAATGAGCCATTTCCAAGTTTACTTCATCATGAAGTTACACAACAAACATCAACCATTGAGATTAAACAAGGAGTTAATCCAAGCCATTCACACTCCATGTGTTACCAACAAGCATTTTGAAACAAATTGGAGCCAAATTTGAAGGAATTTCGTGGATATGAGAGAGCTCCAAAATCAAATTCCATGGATTTTCAATTGGGCTCTACAAGCTGCCATTGGGCTTTATTTCTATCAAAATCCATCACATATAAGATTTTGATCATAAACAAATCATCATAACTGAAAATTGGAGGAAAATTGCTCAAGAACAACTTTGAAAAAGTGGAGAAAATTTGAAATTCGAATTTGGAGATACAAGCCATTTCAAGCCAAATTGTGAATTGCAAAAGCTTTATTGAAGTTTGTTGAGTGATTCTGGACATTTTTCTGCAAGCTTAAGCATCAATTGAAGGCTCAATGGAAGTTCTCCACTAGGTAATTACAAATCAACCTTACACTCTGAATATGCCATGATTCATTTCCATTTTTGCATATTTGAGACCTAGGAAACATGTAGATCGTTAATAACTAAAACGAACTGGCATTTGTGATGTTTGAGTTTATGAGCTCCAAACTGTTTGGACTTGGATTGGCTTGTTCTTGTGTGCTTTTGCTTGTTTGTTGGTGGATCTGTAACCTACATAACCTCTAGATGATGTTTAAACCAAATTGATTGAGTTTTGGTGAACTTTTGGTTTTGATGCACAAACTTGTTTGCTTCGGATTGCTCTTATGCTGCATGATAAGTGATTTTTGATGGTGGATTTGAGATCCTCGTGATCTCTAGATGAATTTTCATATAAAATTCGTCTAATTTGGTTGAGATTTGGTTTGGCCATGTGTTGTTGTTGGCTCACGGTGGTCGGAGTTCATGAAGAAGATGATCAGAGTTACAGTCTGGCCACCTCTGGTTTCCCTCCACGTTTCATTGAAGAAGATGATTATGTGTCACATCCATGTTCACATGATTGGAATACTTTTTGCATACACGGTCCAGATTAATACCTACAATACACTATGTTTGACTTGTTGCACTTGATTATGTTTGAATTTTCATTAATTGAGCTGGCGTGTTCTGAGCCACATGATTTGCTTACTTTCTGATCAAGCATTCCACAGTAATTTCCATGATGCACCACAGTTGACTCTTGCACACACGAGTTGTCAGGTTTTTTATTTTATTTTGGATTTTCTGTTTTGGCCTTGTACGCGCGCCCTATCCACACCCCCTGATGGGCCCAACCTCGTTTTACATTGCTTTTTATTGCTATTTACACCATGTTTTTTATTATTTCCTTTTATTTTATTTTATTTTATTTTTCTTTTATTCTGTTTGAATTTAAATCATATAAAATAGCTCCAATAATTTAAAAATTCACCAAAAATATTTTTTATAAACTCTGAGATGTCTTATTTTTTTTGGATATTTTATTTTATTTTTCAGTTTTATTTTCAATTAAAAAAAGAATTAAATATTGGAGTTGTTTTAAATGAAGTGAATTATGGCATTGTTTGCTCTTGCATTTATTTATCTTCTTCCTTTTTGATCCAATGAGTGAAAATTGATCCTCATCTCAATGATGAATTTATCAATTTTTGAGGACCATTTTGCCCCTGGTTATTGACTTTTGGGTTGACTTTTGTGGCTTTTCTTTTTGCCTTTGTTTCTCCCATTTCAAAGTGGTACATCTAAATGAATCTTTTCTTTTGATGGTGCTTTGAGGGAATATTTGTCTTGATCTTTTGGCCTCTGGTTGCCAACATGTTTAGCTTCTTTGTGTATTTTATTTGTTATTTTTTGAGCCTTTTTCCTATTTTTGAGATGACTTGCAAGTTAGGTCATTTCATAGGACAGCTCACACAAGTGCATGACCTAGTTTGAATTGGAAATGACCTTTGTGGATCCAATAAGCTCTCAACTCTTCTTGTTTCACATTTTAGACATGTTGAGCTTGCTGTATGTTCATTTTTAGGTCAAAATTATGTCCATTGCTTGTTGATTGATGCATTTCTTTTTGAGCTTTCAACTTGAACTCCTAAGTGGTGTATGCTTGCTTCCTTTGTGCTCTTGCTTGCATTTCTTCTTGATTTGTTTTATTATTGCTTTTGAGCTTTCTTATCGTCATCTCCTTTCTTTCCAATGACCTTGGAGTGTCATTTAAGGTAACTTGGTCCTTCCTTAGGAGGAACTTGAAGCTTACCTAAAGTGATGAATCCATGAGGACTTTTTCTTTATGTTTTTGTCATTTGTTTGTTTGCTTTTGATGCATCTTTCCTCTTTTCTCTTTGCATCCTCATATGCATGCTTGGTTGAGATGAGCTTGTGGTGACTACTGCCCAACACATATTTTCCTCCCACTATCATTCTACTTGTGTATTTTATGTGTGCATCCTTTCATTTGCATATGCATTCTTCTTCTTCTTTTGCTTTTCTTTGCCATACTCCCCATAAGTTCTCTAACCTCTTGAGGTTATGATAGACATTAGGGTTCTACATATGCATGATAATATTAGGTAGTTCCCCTTTTCAAACTCAACTTTAGATCCACTTTGCATGATAACTTTTAGGATTGATTAGTCTCCCATTAGTATGCCTTCTTCTCTTCTCATCTTCAAACAATCTTAACATACCTAATAAGGATAATGAATGTTGTTCCATGAGCCTTATACTTGGGAAATGGTGATTGAGGGGCCACCTCTCAATTGCCTAGAGTGTTTAGTATACGTCCTTAGGACGATATGCGACGCATTCGATCCTAGGTTTTAGACTTTAGTACAACATACATTATAAACACTCAAATTCAAAACACTTCTTCTCTAAAAAACACAAAAACACTTCAAACCTTTTTCATCCTTCGGGTTCTTAATCAGGAAAATCTTTTCAAAAAAAGAGTGTCGTTAACTCTTAGTTCTACCGCAAACGGTAACGCCTAAGTCTCCAATGGTCGAGCTGCATACACCAACTGCTAGAACTATTTGTTAACCCTACTCGGGCCTAAAATATTTTGAACTAACCTGTGGTCCTTTTAGCCCGAACTACGTTTGCTCTGATCTTTCATACCAGATGAAAGTACGTAGGCATAAGACGCGACGTCTTGGCGAGCAACCTTCCCCCTTTCTTTACCCGTAGTTAGTCGAACTACGTTGACTCTGACTTTCCCATTGCACGAGGGAGTACGTAGGCACAGAGCGGCGATGCTCTGCCGAGTCACTTCTATTTTCTTTCTCTTTTGTCCCTAAGCCTTTAGCTAGATAGTTTCAACACACCCTTTTAGATAGACAACAATGCGTGGATCCCGTCGAGTACGAGGGACGTGAGGGGTGCTAATACCTTCCCCTTGCGTAACCGACTCCCGAATCCAGACATGGTTGCGATGACTTTGTCTTTCCCTTTTTCTTTAGGTTTTTTCGATTGTTTCCTTTCCCTCTCTTTGGGATAAATAACGAAAGTGGCGACTCTTCTATTTTTCCGCCGGTGGTTTTTCGCAGTTGTGACACTAATGTGTTGAGGGTTGTGTCTATTCTATATCCTAATGTTTTGAGGGTATTAGTTTTTGATCCTAAAGTTTTGAGGGTCTTCATCCAATCCTAATGTGTTGAGGGTTGTGTCTCTGCTATATCCTAATGTTTTGAGGATATTAGTTTTTAAACCTAAAGTTTAGAGGGTCTTCGTCCAATCCTAATGTGTTGAGGGTTGTGTCTCTGCTATATCCTAATGTTTTAAGGATATTAGTTTTTGATCCTAAAGTTTTGAGGGTCTTCATCCAATCCTAATGTATTGAAGGTTGTGTCTCTTCTATATCCTAATGTGTTGAGGTTATTAGTTTTTGATCCTAAAGTTTTAAGGGTCTTCGTCCAATCCTAATGTATTGATGATTGTGTCTCTACTATATCCTAATGTTTTGAAGATATTAGTTTTTGATCCTAATGTGTTGAGGATTATTATCTTTGATATATCCTAATATGTTGAGGGTATTAGTTTTGATCATAAAGTTTTAAGGGCCTTCGTCCAATCCTAATGTGTTGAGGATTGTGTCTATATTATATCCTAATGTTTTGAGGATATTAGTTTTTGATCCTAATGTGTTAAGGGTTGTTATCTTTGATATATCCTATTATTTTGAGGATATTAGTTTTTAATCCTAAAGTTTTGAGGGTCTTCGTCCAATCCTAATGTGTTAAGGGTTGTGTCTCTGCTATATCCTAATGTGTTAAGGGTATTAGTTTTTTATCCTAAAGTTTTGAGGGTCTTCGTCCAATCCTAATATGTCGAGGGTTGTGTCTCTGCTATATCCTAATGTGCTGAGGGTATTAGTTTTTTATCCTAAAGTTTTGAGGGTCTTCGTCCAATCCTAATGTATTGAGGATTGTGTATCTACTATATCCTAGTGTTTTGAGGATATTAGTTTTTTATCCTAATGTTTTGAGGGTCTTTGTCCAATCCTAATGTGTTGAGGGTTGTGTCTCTACCATATCCTAATGCTTTGAGGATATTAGCTTTTGATCCTAAGGTTTTGAGGGTTTTCATCCAATCCTAATGTGTTGAGGGTTGTGTCTCTGCTATATCCTAATGCTTTGAGGATATTGGATTTTGTTCCTAAGGTTTTGAGGGATATATCTGTGCTTCCTGGTTGAAGATACGGTGGTTACTGGTATTATATGTTTTTGGTTGTTACCAATCCTTGCAGAAGTCCAATGGTTACTGACATTGATTGATAAAACCAATGGGTATTGGTATGTGGTTTGGTTGTTACCAGTTCCCCAGTTAAGTCCGATGGTTATTAGCAAAGTTTTAGATGGTTGTAACCAATATCTTTAGACACCCATGATTTGTCTATATCCCCAGTAAGTCTCAGAGATCTAGTAGTTACTAGTATCCCCGGTGAGCCTAGTCTCATTTCCTGTGTCTCTCTGAAGATCCTGCTCGAACTCTTCGTGTTAAGGGAATTCCAATTGTTTGTTTCCCAATAGGGATCGTGTCTCTTGAGTCCCCAGTTGGAGTTTGAGTCTGTTGACTTTGTTTTTCCTCTATGATGCATACTCTGTTGGATGTGTATTCCATAGTGGAGATCTGATTTCCCCAGCGAAGTTTTTTCTCCCCGGTGAAATTTTACTCCTTGCTTCCCCAGGTGAAACTTATGTTTCCTATCACCTGTGGAAGATCTCCTTGAAGTACCATCATTAGTCATGTATGAACTATTGATTGTTATGCCTTGGATCTTTCCCCAGTGTGTCGGGTCCCTAGTGAGTGGTTACTCGTTGTTGTGCTGTCCATTTCTTTAGCTCGTGTGTTAGCATTTTCTTGTACCCAAGCATCACAAAGCATCATTTAGAACTCATTTTATGTTAGAATTTGTCCTTTTGCATACCATAATATCTAAGGGTAAAATTTTCGGTTTTCTATATTTAAATACCTTTCACCATGATTCCATCGAGATCGTTATCTCTCATTGCCATCTAGTGAAGATATTTAAATATGGGCAATTGTTATACCCGAAATTTTGACCCCTAGATCCTCTCATAATTCTAGGATCATCAACATTGTTTATCTAACCTTAACAGAGTTCAAGTTTGTCTTTGTCAAGATGCAGATGAATTAGGGTTTTCATACAGTCATAAATAAGGGTTTATATAGATTGATCAGTCAAGGTTTTGGATTGATCCTCCACATAATAAGTCTCTACATCATCAAGGACATCACATTTTACCAAGGATGAGTTCAATTTGAGGTGGTCACCAAGAGAGACAGTGCAAAGTAAGAACCCTAATTAGGGTTTCTTGATGAAAAAGTCAACTGCAACTTTGACTTTTGCCCTAGAGAGGTCTCCAATGATGGAATCATGGTCCACCAGGCTCATATGACCTATTGAAGCCTACTCAAGAAGTTACAAAGGCTCAGGAAACTCAGAACATCAACAGTTGATTCAAAGGTTTTCGATCGTTTCGGTTCGTCTGACTGAAAAGTCAACCCATTGACCTTCAGGGTTTTGACCCCAAATTGAGGCCAACTTAGTTTCTAACATCATATCACCTCTAATCGTGAATTAATCTTGCATTTTGATGATTACAAAGTTAATGGAGAGGATTAGCACTAGTTTCCATGAGTTTAGCTTGTGATGTGATGTAAATATTATTTAAATCCAAGATAAATGCAACTTGCAAGGAAAGAGAACATTGGTGGCTATCATGAGTAGGACCACCCACTATGTTGTAAAAAGTACTCTTCCATCCCATCAAACATGTTAGCACTAGTTTTCATGACTTTAGCTTGTGATGTGATGTAAATATTATTTAAATCCAAGATAAAGTGCAACTTGCAAGGAAAGAGAATATTGGTGGCTATCATGAGTATAACCACCCACTATGTTGCAAAAATTACTCTTCCATCCCATCAAACATGTTAGCACTAGTTTCCATGAGTTTAGCTTGTGATGTGATGTAAATATTATTTAAATCCAAGATAAAATGTAACTTGCAAGGAGAGAGAATATTGGTGGCTACCATGAGTAGAACCACCCACTATGTTGCAAAAAGTACTCTTCCATCCCATAAAACATGTTAGCACTAGTTTCCATGAGTTTAGCTTGTGATGTGATGTAAATATTATTAAAATCCAAGATAGAGTGCAACTTGCAAGGAAATAGAACATTGGTGGCTATCATGAGTAGAATCACCCACTATGTTGCAAAAAGTACTCTTCCATCCCATCAAACATGTTGAATATGACCCCTAGGATATGAACAAACATAGCATATAGTGGTTACTAAATGATATCAAAGATTCACATTGAAACTCACAAGATTTTGTTCAAAAAGGGAAAAATGGACAAGAACTTCACTTCTACCCATGGCTCTTGTTCAAGCTCCTTGGCTATAAATAGGAAATTTTAAAAACATCTCAAAAACATGACTTATTTGACAAAAAACCATCTAGAACTCTCCTTCCCACTCTATCACAAAGTTCTTGCAAAATCTACCAAGTTTTCAAAACTAGTTCAAAAAATTGTTTTTACAAAACTCTTCCAAAACCATCTCCAATCATTTTCCAAATCAAGTAACCATTATAACACACCATACATGATGTTTTATAACTTCTAAAACCCTCACCATATCTAGAAATCACTCTAACAACCATTGAGCAAGTCCCCTCTTTGGAATCTTTGGATTTTTGGACGTTTTGCTTAGCATTCAAGGCATTTCTGACCAACTGGACTTGGAGCTCATTTGGATTATTTCTATATCACTATTGTATCATTTGTAGACCTATAAGAAGCTTGTTAGATCTCTAGTATTCTTATTTCTCACTCTTGCCTCAAAAGGCCACAAGATGTAAGCCTATGCTCTCATCTTTTTAGCCATGTTATTCATTTTCTGTTTATGCAATGCCTCAACAAGTTAGGATTGTTGATTTGGTCATGTATGAACCAATGTTTGATGATGTATCCATGCTATTATTTTTGTCATGCTTGTTAGCCAAGCTTTTCAATGTTGTTAGTTTAGGTTGAAACATGAAATGTGCCTTAACTTGACTTACTTCGTCTAGACCTAGTTTACCAACTTTGTGCCTTACTTTCCAATTATCATAACTTGCTTATTTTTTTATGTTATTGATGCCATTATTTTTGAAAACTACTCATTATCATGTCTATTTTCATTGAGTGAGGAATGCATTCAAGGATAATTATCCTATAAATACTTTTATCCACTTGAATAGCATATTGTTTTTAGGGTTTTTCCATGGGGTTCATGAACTTTTTCAACTTATAACTTGATTTCTCTTGTGAGTTTGATCTTTTGGGATTCATATATGTTTTTTTAACATGTTTAAATACTTGAAAGTGTTTGATTCATTTATTTAGCATGTTCATGTTTGCCTTGGTGAATGCATATATGTGAAAATAGCCTGTTGAACTTCATCTATCAACTTTAGCTTAATTCTTGATGTTGTAACCTCTTGAATATGTTTATCATGTCTCATTCAATTTTTTTATGTGTCTTGTTAGAACCATAACATGCTAGTGTTTGATTTTAAATTTGGTTGTTACCATAAAACTTGTATGTTTTTCCCCATGAAGTTATGAATTTACACTTGAACTGTTGTAACATCTCTTGTGTTTTGCTTGATTGTTTGTCCCTAATACATGTTTGATTGGTCTTATGTTGTTACATTTAATCTTGTTTGATTCTTATTACATGCTTGATTCAAGTTGTAACTTATTTGCATCAATTTCATATGAATGTTATAGATGAACTTGTTGTTGTTACACATTTCTTTGCTTACATTGTTGGTTATTACCTCTATGTCTTTTGATCTTTGTTAAGATTTTAAATTTGATTGTTATCATGATTGTTTACATGCTCTTACTTTATTTCTTCAACTTTGTCAAGTTATTCCCCAGTGATGGAACTTGTTAGTTCACATCAAGTTGTCTGTATCCTTTGTTTCTAAAGAAAAGTCTCTCTATTGACCTCTGGGTCATAGATATCTCATTACCCTTATAGGCCTTGATAAAGCCATTTACTCTTTAGAACTTAGGTTTAGAGTTTTTCTTCTTTAGTCATGTATGAACTACGGACGCTCTGATTTCTCATTGGTTAATAGGAATACGTAGGCACATGGTACGATATCTTGACGAGCACACCCCTGACGCGGTCAGAGTCAATCCTTATAGGCCTTGATAGAGCCTCATCCCTCCTTTTGGTATGGATAAAACCAATTGGTCTTACAACGTAGAATTAGGTAGAGTTGGTTAACTCTATGTAAGAATCATGGTGATGATTACTTACTCCCCATTCTTGAGTGTTCAATATAGATCTAGAGAGTTTGGTTAAACTTTACACAAGCATTATTATGTTTGTTCCCCTAGAGTCTTGACATAGTCAAGTACTTTTTAATCCTCAGTGAGGAGAACTACGATTGTTCTGATTCTATCGTAGTTAGGATACGTAGGCAGAAGATGCGATATCTTTGTGAGCAAACTTAAAAACTTAAATCCTAGGTCTTTACCTCAAAACCCCAACCTTAATCCCAAACCATAGCAAGTAGTATAACATACAAACATACAAAAGGTTCCTGTAGAGTACTACATATGTTTAGGATGTGAAATATCTACCCTAGGCATAACCAACCCTTGATCTCCGAATCTCTTAGCGTTGTTTTTACATCGCACAAAAGGCCTTTCTTTCTTTAACCTTTCCTTTGGATAAATCAAAGTCTGGTTATGAATTTAATGAATTAAGATTCAAGTTAATCAATAGCTTGACATCATGATTCTCACTGCAATAGTAATAAATAAGGAAGCATGAGTGTTCATTTATTTCACCATCATGAAAATTGTTATCATTTTCTTTAAAGTTGCATACTTTAATATTGAATATAAATAAAGTATGAATCAAACTCGAAAAATCGAACCTTAAGATTGTTAGATCTTGTGTTAGGGGTCTACTGCAGAACATGAACAAGAAGATGAAACATTACGATGAAAGTTGCACAAAATAAATTCCAAAGCGTGTGTTTACAATAAGCTCTAGGTCCGATTCATCCCCACCAATTTAGACAAATTGGATGCAAATGGGTAACATGGCGAATCCTTTCTAGAATACTTTGATAACCTTAACATGAATCACACATTCATATTAAGCATATCGATCAACAATATTTTATAGAATAAAGTTCTCTCATTTATTCTCGTGCACTAGAAAAATAAAAGAATGATTTATATATAATTTTTGACACTTGAAACAAGTAATTTTCATGTCCTTTTATATCTAACAAATGTATCTATTTATAAAAAAACTTGTACCAATTAATGAGGAGAAAAAATATTTCAAAAATGTTTCATCATGGCCATTCGCATACAGATGTATATTAACAACAATCAAAATTTACATGAAATGTTGTGTTGGTTTTATGGTTGGGGTGCCTACCCACCATCCTTGGTGTCCCAAGTTCAACACTCAGGTGCAACTAAAACAATATTATTGTGATTTATAGTTAGATGTACTTTTAAAATAACTCGTTGACATTCGAACCTCATTTTGAAGTAGAAAAATTCTTTATTGCAAAATATAGAGAATACATTATTTTCTATTTTCAATTACTCGTTGACATTCGAACTGGGATATAAAGGTATAAGGTAAATTTTGCATAGATGAATTGTTTCTCATTATGATAATAAATTTTTTATTTATATTTTACTCTATTTGAGTTTTTATTTTATTTATTTTTTGACACTAAAATGCTCAACTAAGGGCTTATTATTTGTATTGATAATTTTTAAATAATGAAACTTTGATTTTTCTTGGATTATTTTATTTTTGAGATACTTTCATTATTAAATATTAATAAATCTACTTAGTTGTCTTTGTTTAGCTTGTGCTAATTTATTTTCTTGATTTGTGTCCCTAGATGTCTTTAATTAGGTTGTGCTTGTTAATTTTTTGCAATAATAAATTTTTTATTTATATTTTACTCTATTTTAGTTTTTATTTTATTTACTTTTTGACACTAAAATGCTCAACTAAGGGCTTATTATTTGTATTGATAATTTTTAAATAATGAAACTTTGATTTTTCTTGGATTATTTTATTTTTGAGATGCTTTCATTATTAAATATTAATAAATCTACTCAGTTGTCTTTGTTTAGCTTGTGCTAATTTATTTTCTTGATTTGTGTCCCTAGATGTCTTTAATCAGGCTGTGCTTGTTAATTTTTTGAACCAAAAGGATTATTTTAGAATTTTAGTGTGTTTGTTTTAAGTTTTTGGTATTATAGTTATATTTTTTTTTTGTTTATGTTGAAGAATAAGACATTTATATTAAGACTTGTTAAAGTTTTACTACGTGTTGTTAAAATTTGTCGTTCTCTTTGGTAATGATTAACAATTTTGTAAATTATGTGGTAAATCAAATTGTAAAAAAAAAATTGGTGGGCCGGCCTGCCAACCCGCCTACTCGTTAGTAAACGGGGTGCGTTTGATTTTTGAGTTCAGACGCCTAAGTTGGGCCGGCCTGTTCCACCCCACTTTTGGACGGGGTTAAATGGAGCAGACCTAAACGGGGTGGACCACTTGCTTTGCCACCCCTATCTATTTCAACCACTATGCCATTTTCTTCCTCATTAATCAACTTATCAAAAAATATATAAATATATATTTAGGATATTTTGGAAACTCTCCAACATACAATATGTCACATTTGAATAAAGTTTAGAACAAAAACTTTAAGTAGTCAAAGGATATGAATAGTGTTAAATTCTATAAGTAACCTCTTGTGTTGGCTTAAATCGAATATTCATGTTGTATCGATAGATACACGAGATAATTTAAAATAGGTAAAAATATAAAGGTGAACCTAACATATTGTTCAAATTAATTAAATTCTTAAATTGTTGTATTTTTTTACTCGGCATGGTGGTCAAGGAAACCTGCATCATAATTCTATGATACAAGCTTGGTTTTGGTTGAAAGTAAGATGTTCTGGTTGGAGTTTAACAATGAACCTCTCATTAACAATACACAAGAAGATGAAGAATATGATGAACGGTTGTATAGAATTGATGAGAGAGAGGGGGAGAGAGTTGTGTAACTAACTTTCTGATCTCAAAAATTACAAAACTGAAAATCTGTTACAAACGCAATTACATTTTGGTTTTTATAAGCACCCGAAATCAACTCAAATTCACATGAAACTTCAATTAAAATGAAACTTAAAACTAAACTAACTTGAATGTTGAATTACATTCAACAGTTTTGGAGCCGTCATTTACAAGAGTAGTAAATTCAGCCTTAGATTAGCTAGCTGCCTTAATAGGCACTATAAAATATGGAGTTTGGAAATATGGAGTCCAAGTCGATCTAGGCTACATGTCATTTTTATCATTATCATTGTCAGCAGTTATAAAGTAAGAAGCACCAAGCTTAGTAAAAACTGATATCAAAATATTTCATTCTTTTGAGAATTTGTATACGTTATTGCATTCATCTATGTTATGCCTAATGTTAGCTATTATATTATCAATAAACATAAATAATTGTCTGAATGACTAAACTCATATTTTAATTCCTTATGACCCAACGAGCTAAGCGACGAACATATTCAACGATCTAATTTAGTGGATTGTCAAACAATCTAAAGAAAATCGAAAGATCACGTGCATAACAAGTCGCCCACAATGAGGTAAAATGTGTCAAACCACATAATTAATGTCAAAGTATGAATAGAAGAACCTAATCCTGAATGTAAGGACTTAGCAAGAGAGATTGCCGACAAGATCGAAACTTGGCATAAGACACAAGTTTATGTTTTACTTAATTACTCTATTTGCTTGATAAGTATTTGTAAGGTCACAGACAAAGGAGAAATGGGCGAGCTATCGTAACAAGTCGCAAACAAGTAATTGAGATGCGTTAAACTATAACACGAATATCAAAATATGAGCAAACCGAGATGATCTTGAAAGAGTAAATTTAGCAGGCGAGATCACGTAGAAAACGTAAAAGTATGACAAATGCTGGTTTATGTTTTAAGTAATTATTCTTATTGTCAGATAAGGAAAGCTATTGTCTCTTCCATTTGTAATTTCTTCGAAAACTCTACGAATTGTACGTGGGAATAATGGGGATCCGCTCTTTCCCCGGAAGAGGCATAGGTTTTAAGGAGGTGCCCTCCTCTTTTTTGAGTTGTTTGAATTCTACAGGATGTATCTTGAAGCCAAGAATAATTCTTATTTAAGATGTTGGACTTCCATGAGAATATACTTGTCACCTCTTAAGGCAATACTTTATGCTGGACTTCTACAAGAAGCTCCTTGTCTCCTCTTAAGGCAATACTTTATGATGGACTTCCACAAGAAGCTCCTTGTCACCTTTTAAGACAATACTTTATGTTGGACTTTTACAAGAAGCTCCTTGTCACCTCTTAAGGCAATACATGAACACTAGACTGCCACCAGAAGATCCTTGCCGCCCTACGATTCAAATATAAATGTTGGATCCCCACTGAAGGATCTTTGTCGCCCTACGAGGCGAATGCATCATTAAAGTGTCATTGACAACTTAAATAGGCTACTCAACACCAAATACTATGAACAACCTAAGAATCTCGCCAAAGAGGCACGACTAATATCCAGCCCGAGAGACTTGATCACATGTCTTACCTGAGGGCTCGATAGAAGTTCCACCTAATAAGTCCAACACCTTGTTTGAGGGACTTATAATCTCATTAGTTGGGATACATACAATTTCGCCTAAGAGACTTAGATTTCCTAGGATAAACAAACTCTCGCCTGAGAGACTAAGTGTCTCCTCGGGCGGAATCAGACTTAAGAATTTCGCCTAAGGGACTTAGATTCCCTAGGATAAACAAACTTTCGTCTGAGAGACAATGTATCTCCTTGGGCGGAATCAGACTTAAGAATTTTGCCTAAGAGGTGCGACAAATATCCAACTTGAGAGAATTGATCACAAATCTTGCCTAAAGGCTTGATAGAAGTCTCACCTGAGAGGTCCAACGCCTCGCCTCAGTGACTTATTGTCTCATCAGTCGCACTACATATAATGTCTCTTGAGAGACTTATATTTCCCAGGCTAAATAAGCTCTCTCCTGAGAGACTTAAAGTTTCCTCAAGCTGAACCGACATAAAAGTATCGCTTGAGAGACACGACTATTAAGCATCGTCTGAGTGACGCGATATAAAGTCTCGCCCTAAGGGACTCGACTATAAAGTCTCTCCAGAAGGACACACTATAAACCTTCATTAAGAAAAAAAAACTCATTCGGGATAGATCCGTACAAGGAAACCTTAAGAATATGGACACTCTTAATAAACCACTTTGCCATTTTCAAGCCATTGTGCTTGAGGGACTGTGTACGAACATAATTTAATTAATCTCCTAAGAGAAATAGTTAAGTCATACACACTCTCCACAACTCAAAAAACACCACACTAATTACAAATACACATATCATATCAGTACACGTGCATAGTTACTAGTTTAATTTTAAAAAAAAGAAGAAGAGCAAATTCATCCCATAAACAAAAGTCTACAACCTTTGTACCGAAACATTAAATCCGCAAACATCACAATCAAAATACTAATATACGTCGGACAACATATTAGATTTTGAAAGTGGAAAATTTACCTATTTTTTTACCAACCTCCGCTAGATATAAACACATCAAATGAAGGGAGAAGTTCTCTGGCCACCACCAAAATACCGACAATAAAAGAGTTCTCTGGTGCTATATAGATTGTAAAATGTAGTAACTGATGTATCAATATTAGTTAGAAATATTTGAAATTCAGTAGTTATTGTGAAGCTTATCTACATAAGTAGCTTTCCCTTTCATAAGGAAAGTCGTTGTGTTGTCTAAGTAATTAGAAAACCAAAGTGGTCCATCCAGTATTTGTGTTGATAATTTGGACCAGAATTATGAAGGCTGGACCATTGTCTATATAGTATATCATTTGCTTGGAATTCTGGTTGATTGTTCCATGCGGTGGATAGTAGAAGAGTTATTGTTCCATTCAATATGTTATGCGAAATTTTAAAAATGTTTTTAACTTTTAAAGATACATCTTTTGTATGCACTTTATTAATACATATATTTCATCAATACATATATTTGATCCGCTTTTAAATTAAATTTCAATTTTATAAATACATTTATTTCAGAAATATATATCTACAAAAATTCTAAGAATACATTTTAAAAAACCAATTTTAACTCTATGTGATGCTAATGCTATCATGAATACTAATGTAGACATCAATAATAATAATAATAATAATAATAATAATAATAATAATAATAATAATAATAATAATAATAATAATAATAATAATAATAATAATAATAATAATAATAATAATAATAATAATAATAATAATAATAATAATAATAATAATAATAATAATAATAATAATAATAATAATAATAATAATAATAATAATAATAATAATAATAATAATAATAATAATAATAATAATAATAATAATAATAATAATAATAATAATAATAATAATAATAATAATAATAATAATAATAATAATAATAATAATAATAATAATAATAATAATAATAATAATAATAATAATAATAATAATAATAATAATAATAATAATAATAATAATAATAATAATAATAATAATAATAATAATAATAATAATAATAATAACAATAATAATAATAATAATAATTATTATTATTATTATTTTTTGTATTTTTTATATTTAAAAAAATGTTGTTTATTGAGTTCAATATATTATTAATTATAAATTAATTAAAAATATTCTAAAGTATTTACTATAGAGAAAAAGTATAAAAATATAAAAAAAATTAAAATTGGTGTCTACATTAGTATTCACAATGTAGCAGGTGGTATCACATAAAATTAAAATTGGTGTTTTCGAAAATATATTTTCGAAATTTTTCTAGAGATATATTTCTAGAATAAATGTATTAATAAAATTAAGGTGTGACTCAAAAACGAATGAAATACATGTATTAGAGTGCGTCCGAAGATGTATATCCAAAAATTGACATTTTTAAAATTGCGTGTGGTATCTACAAGATATATAAGGTGCAATAAGAAATTCTCTTATTTATTATCCCCTTAATTATATATTCATAGTCACAATAATAAATAAAAATAACTATTGATTAAAAAAATTAGTATTATGACCCTTTGTCGTATTCACTAATATGATGTTCCATGTTCGACAATTAATTTTGTTATATGTTGTGAGTCTGCGAATAATTTTGATATTAATTTATTATAGTTATGAAGGATTTTTGTGCTTTTGATAGGAAGGGATTGGGTGACTTTGAGTGACTTTTCCTTTATATGTCTTTAAGTCAATCTTTCTGTCTCAATAAATAATATATTTTAATCACTCATTCATCTTTGTATTGGTTTAAAGTTACAAAATCAACCAAAGAGTAAAGTCACCTAATCCGATCTCGCTTTTGATCTAGTTCATTAATCTTCATCGTTCAGATACTATCTTTTAGATACTATCTTTTTTTTATGAAGAATTAAACTTTTCAATTCATTTAGAATGAAGCTCACATCAATCATAAGTGCTAAATAATAAAGAGATAATGGAAGAGAGATTTAGCACACATAATTTATCCTGATTCACCCCTTTAACTTAAGGTTACATCCAATCTTCTAATATATATATATTTTCACTATAATATAACAAAATACTAGAATATTGAGTTATTTTTTGAATCAACTCATCTATATCTTAGATTTCAAAAACAAAAAAAAAAATCTCAACTAATTCTCTTTGTTGTCTTAATTAATGTTGACAATTGACTCCAAACACTAGAATTAAGTGAATTGTTATATTCAAAATTCGAAAAAGATTTATTAAAATCGTTGACTTTAAAAATGCTTATGTTAGTATACAAAAAAAATAGAGGAATAACAACAGAATAATGGAAAGAAGAGAGAAATATAACAAAAAGAAAATAAAAGATTAAAAGTAAAAGCGGCAACAAATATAAAGGTTGAACAAAATATTTATCTTGGTTTGACCTAAACCACTTGGTCTACTTTAGTCTCCAAGAGTTTCTCATTGTGATTTTCACTAAAATCAACTTTGAGTTTTTACAGGATCATCCCAAACAGCCTTCAATTACAACTATTAGTAAGTGTATTAATGACAGTCCGTCATTACATCTAAGTCAAATAACCGGGGAAAAACAAGCGAAAGATGAGGCAAAATGACGAAGAAAGACACAAGAATGAGTAAAAAATAGCCAAGTATGGAAGAATGGAACTTAGTAAAAATTCTAGTTCAAAATGAGTGTTTTTCACATAGCTACTGGAATAATCATGCGCGCAATGAGTGCTTTTTCTGGGCTTTTTTGACGCATTCTAATTGGTTTGAAAGGGCATTTTCTGCTATTTGATAAGGATTACAAATTTTGGAGACTATAGCACGAATTTGGGTGCACAAAAGGAGATTTTTAGAGCATTTGAAGTCAATGGAGGCCATCTCTTTAAGGGACTTCTCATATTATTCTTATCTATCGATTGTGGTATTATTTTATAAATAACGTATACCTAAATTCTCTTAGGTTAGGTTGTATGATGATGAACCTTATTCAACCTTGTTGAAATTATATGTTGGTTTGACATTGTATGAATCCTTTGAATTATAATTTTATTCAGCTGTTTCTTATTCTTAATACTTTTTTTTATTATAGATGCTCTATTAATCTAATATTGGACACATAGAAATTCCTGACCTATAGCCTATGTGTTGGACCTAGGGCAACTATTCTACTTACGCTGGTTAACTAGAGATAGGAGACCCCGAGTAGTGGTATAGGGAATTTACGATCTGTACATCGTCTAACACTACTTACATTGGCGGACTAGGGATAGAAAGCTCAGAGTAGTTGTTAATGGGTTATTTCGTGGGGGACTGACTATAACGGTTTTTTTAATTCGTCGTGAGATTATATGCATAAGACCATTCATACAAGGCATCATACACCAACAAGAGAGGATAAGGGGATTCTAACACAACCTAACCGCTTTCATGATATTGTTTTCTAGTTTAATTACTTTTCGCATTGAAACTTACAAACCCCCATTTTTACTGTTTTTACTTTAAATTGCACAAATTGTTGTCTTGTTTGAACATAGTCCTTGTGGGTTCGATCTTTTTATTACTGCGACATTATCGGTATACTTGCCGAGAAATCATCAAGTTTTTGGCGCCATTGTCAAATACTTTTGATTGCAACAGGGCAACGCTTTGTGCAACATTTATTTTTCTAAGTTTATTTTAATTTTAGTTTTTATTACTTTTGTTTGTTTATTTTTTATCATAGTGCTATTGAGATATTTTCTGTTTGTGTATGCGCAGTTCAAGATCAACATTACTACCCTTTGATCTAGAAATTGAAAGAACCACACGTGCTCTCAGAAAAGCAGCTAGAGAGGCAATTTTGGCTGAAGGAGACTAGCCCGAAGTTGATCTACCAAAACTTTCTTTGAATTCTGAAGAGGAGAATAACATGGCTGCCCCACCATTCCAAACTATAGAGGATTACTATAAAAGGACCGATGATGGACAAGTTTATATAGGGTTTGAACTGGCAGACTCTGTTAACTTTTAGATTAATAATTTTGTGCTTTCAGGTCTAAGAGACAATCCGTTTGGCGGGAACACTATCAGAGATCTGTGGGCTTATCTTGCACGCTTCTACGAAACCGCTTCGATGTGCAAGCCAAATAATGTCACAGATGACCAAGTGAAGTTACGGTTGTTTGGTTTCTCACTTATTGGAAGGGAAAAATATTGGTTACTATACCTTCTAAATGGTTACAGTACCACCACCCAGTTTATTGAGAGAAGGGATGAAATTATAGATTATGAGCAACAAGATGTGGAGTCACTGTATGACGTGTGTGAGAGGTTCAAACTATTGCTAGGCAAATGCCCTGATCATAACTTGAATAGTATGGAGCAGATGCAAAGTTTCATCAAAGGCCTAAAGAGTCAGACACGCATGTCGCTAGATGCTTCTGCGAGAGGTAGAATTAGTCAAATGATAGAAGCACTGGTCAAGGATCTAATTAAGAAGATGTGGATGAATGAGTACCGCAGTAAGAGTGAAAGATCAATAAAAATCGAGATGATAGGTACACCAAAAGGCATGCTAACTTTTGATACTCAAACTCCATTATTAGCTCAAATTGAATTGTTAAATAAGCAGCTAGTTGAAAGCTACTTAAATAAAGCTAGCATGAGCTAGGTACAAACAGTTAGGTGTGACTTTGTGGAGGACGACATGAAAACGAAAGGTGTTCTTTGGAAGGGTCAAGTTAAGAGGTTCAATATTATAATTTTCAAAAGAACAAACCTTTTTATAACACCTACAATCCAGAATGTAGAGATCATTCAAATTTCTGTTGGAGCAACGACAAAAATCAAAGTGGTAACCAAGCTATGCAACAAAATCAACAAAAGTCTAATTTCCAAAGGAAGCCCTCACAATTAGAGGAGACCTTGGAAACGTTTATGAAATCCACTTAACTTAGCTTGGTACGGGAAAAAAATGAATTATGAAACCATGAGTAGAAACCATGAAGCGTCCCTCAAGCATTTGGAGATGAAGATTGGTCAGTTAGCAAAATAAGTCACTACTCTATCAATCTCATGTGAAGGATTCTATGTTAAAACGGTGAATGATCCTACGAATGAGTCATGCAAGACTGTAAACATAGATCTTGAGGTAATTGTTACTAAAGGGAGAGATGAAATAGTGAAAGAGGAGCCAATGGATAAGGAGAATGAACCTCTAGGTGACCAGGAAGAGACAGGAGTCGTCGTTGATTAGTTAATAGAAAAAAAACTCTTAGTGGAGAAGAACAAAGAATCAAATCCTTGATGATGTCAATCCTACACCACCTGATTGCATTAAAGCACCATATCCTATAATCAAGAAAAAACCCATTCATGGAGATGAGGCCAAAATGTTTTCCAAGTTTAAGGAGATGCTAAGAACACTACAGGTAAGTATCTCTTTCCCCGAGGTTTTAGAACTTATGCCTAAGTTTGCTAAATTTATGAAGGAACTATTAAAGGGTACCAAGCAAAGTATGGAAACAGTGCAAGCCAAAATGACTGAAAAAGATGACAACCCCATGCCTAAAATATTGTCGCCAAAACTTAAAGATCCATGTAAGTTCTCTATATCCTATAAAATTGGTGGGATGAATATAACACATGCCTTATATGATCTAGACTATAGTATAAATGTGATTCCACTTGATAAAGTTAAGGAATATGAATTAAGGGAGATCATACTGACAAATATCACTCTTGCTTTTTCTGACTCATCTATTACCCATCCGGTTAGTGTCATATAAGATGTGTTAGTGTGTGTCAATGGTCTAACTTTTCCAACATATTTTATAGTCTTGGACATGAAAGGAATGTTAGAGGGCTCAATTATCCTTGGATGCCCATTCATGGCAACTGGGAAAGCGAAGATCGATGTTGAAACATGTGAACTTATTTTAAAATTAACAAAGAGAAAGTGGCTTTCAAAGTGTACGATTGGACACCGTATGTGAGTGATTTGGATACATGCTACCACATGGAGGAAAAAGTTAGTAAGGTTGATAAAGGAGGAAAAACAACCAAAATGATCGGCATAAGAGTTTCCTTTCCGCTTGACGTGCCTTAGGCATGCGTCGTCAAGCTAGTGACGGAAAAGAAGTGCTTGATGGGAGGTAACCCATCAGTAAGACATTATTTGAAATTTTCTCTTTCCATTTTATTGTTAACATGTCACGATTTCATATTATTATTTTCTCAAAAATAAAACATGATCAAAGAAAGAAAAGAAGAGGAGAAGAGAAAAGAAAAACAAAAACAAAAAGGAAAATAAGGACAAATAAATGTGCATCATGCACACGATGTATATCGTGCATGCGATATAGATGTTAAGGAAGTTTTGTATCATTGTGATTGCATACACGATGAATCCCTAAAGTGCTCGATATGACCATTTGATAGAGACGTTGGGTAGGAGCCACTGCTATCACGTGTGTGATGCATTTATAATGCGTGCGATAAAAAATGATTAGAAGTGCTATAAATAGGCTATTGTTTCATTCTTTTTCCTCACAAAATTTTCTCTACTTTCTCTCTTGCTGGCATATTTCTCTGAGTAATTTGGGAAAACATTTCTTTCTTTTTCCTCTTTGTGTGTTGTTTCTATGTGTTTGTTATAGGAATCATGTCACCAAAAAGAGCAACAGTTGTACGCGGATCTTCTTCAAGGAATGCACCCACTCATGATGCTCCTATCACCCCAACCACAAGTTCTTTTCAAATAACATGCTCAAAGATTTCTCAAGATGTTGGATTACCATGTTGGGAGGGAAATGGCTTTTGATTGTGATTTACAAGGTTTCGAGGAAGTAATTGAGGCACTCCAACAAATGCATTGGGTAAGCTTTAAGAATTTGATTTATGAAACCAACAAAACTATAGGGTTAAAATTTTATGCAAATGCTGCTTATGGCACACAAGGTACCTACCAATCTTATGTGTATGGTAAGTACAATGATTACTTCATACTTCCATTAATCATCTTTTTAATTTAGATTCTCCTTTTGTTTGCGCACTTAGAACTTATAGGTAAGATTATAACGTTATAGCTGAGGAATTAAGCTAAGATATAATGGAACTTTTTTGTAGATCTGGAGTTGTTTGGATTATTGAATGTGTCTTAATGTTGCTTCTCAAAACTGCCGATTTTCGCCAAATTCCTAGGGCTTGGGCGTTTTATTTTGTACAAACTTTGAAAGCCGCAACAAATAAATTACTATTTATTATGAAGAGGTGCGTAGGGTTTTTAGCTATTATGAGGGGGAATCTATTGATTCAGGGCGGTTGGTTGATAATAATAAAAGATATATGGCTAACGCTACATAACGAGCTTGTGTGTATTTTTGTGTTTTAAATGAATTATGCAGGAGAGCAGGTGTATCTGAGTACCTCGAAGATGAGAGGATTCTTCCAAAAACACACGTCAATACGTCGGCTATAAGGAGGCTGGAGAACATGCATTAAAGAGAATTTGTTCAATAGGATCAAGATGACATCCAAGAACGCAATTATGAAGAGTTCAGCCAACCACTTATGTAACATCAAGCATAACATATGCAAGGTCAAGTGACATCATAGTTCCAAAGAAGGATGGAAGCTCATTCTGTATAAGTTACGAGGTGGATTGAAAAAGCTTCGCCAACTTTGTATGCGAACCCTCCAAGATTTGCTCCAACATTTTGAGACTTTTACAATCAACAAGAAAATCACACGTTGGATCAAAGCTTACGAGTCCAATTTACATTAGCTGAAGAAATGGAGAACTACTTCATCAACCAAGATCAAGAGCAAGCAAGAAGGAGAGAACACATGCCCGCTGAATGGACCTAACAAAACAATGAATTCAACAACACTATGAACGACATGCATGATCTTTTCCGTGATGACAATATGTGAAAAGACATGTAGTTTATTTTAAAAGACATTAAGTTTAATTTTTAATTTTAATTATGTACCTAGAGAAGAGCCATATTGTTCCAAGTACTCTCCCCTACCCATTGTATTATCGAGAAATGTTCTTAATAAACAAAGTTTGTAGCTGCTTTTTTTTCCAGATTTACAAAGTTTGACTTTAGCATTGAACACATGATCTAAGAAAAGAATAAAAAGAAGTGACGTGATCATAATAAAAGCAACTGACGACTTGAAGGTAAAGGAAGAAAAAAGAATCAACATACTTGTACTCAACCTTCAGATACCTCATCTGGTAAGCTTTGAGCCTAAATAACTCCATTGTGCACTTTTCTTTCTTTTTGAGTGTATCCATGCATTATTCTTTTATCTGGTTTGATTTATTTCTGATTAAGTTATCAAGTTTGATCAACACACATTGAGGCAATTTTTTTTATAACTTTGAGCCTTTGTAAACCACCTTTAGAAGTAGGATTATCCTTTGTTAAACACTTTGATCCTAAGCCTTTCTTTCTATGATGTAGCCTTAAATTCTTAGCCATGTTACTTGAAAGATATTTTCTTTCCACCCTCTCTTTGGAGTTATGTAGAAGTATAGTTCTTAAAGTGTATGAAAAAGATTAAGTTTGGGGTTGCTCTTGGAAGTGAGCAACATTTTAAGTTTGAAGTTGGGGTATTAGAGAATTCGATACAAAATTTAAAAATTTGTTGAGAAAAAGAAGTGGAAAAAGGCACTTATTCAAAAAAAAATGAATAAATGACAAAATAAGAAGAATGACATTGTAATTAAGAAGGATCACAAATCTCTAGTATTAACAAAAAAGTATGATGAAGGAAGGAGAACTAGGAACCTAACTCCAAAGGTTTAACCCTATTTTCCTAAATATATCCTACCCTAACATAAGCCAAGTTACAACCTGAAAATCCATCTAATGTGTGTGTTGTGATTTCTATGATTAACTCTATTAGAACATGATCAAGTTAAGCTTAATTAATTTTGCATGTTGATTGAGTGATAACCCTATCAATTGACCGAGTTAAGTGAACCGAGAGATAGGTTGAGTACTAGTCAATGTTGAAGACATTGTCCGAATTTGCTAAACGAAAGTTGGAAGCCGAAATAATGGTCAGGTAACTAAAAAAATATGGTGATGTTCAATTTTTAATGTGCTACTTGTTGTCTGTTGAAATATGCAGTTGTAAGTGAGTTGCTTGAGGACAAGCAAAGATTCAAGTTTGGGGTTGTAATAACAATCTGTCATTGCGTCTAACTTTTTGAAGAATCGGGAAAAAAACAAGTGAAAGATAAGCCAAAATGATGAAGAAAGACCCAAGAATGAGTGAAAAACAGCCAAATATGGATGAATGGGACTAAGTGAAAATTTTGGTGCAAAAGAATTGTTGTTCACACAGCTACTGAAATAATCACGCGCACCATCACGTGCGCGATAGAAGCAATAAAGATGCATCACACGCGTGATGTTTATATAATGTGCGCGATGAGTGCTTTTTCTGGGCTTTTCTGACGTGTTCTGACCCGTTCTAACTACTTTATAAGGGGATTTTCTGCTATTTGACAAGGGTTACGAATTGTGGAGACTATATCACAAATATGGAAGCACAAAAGGAGATTTTTTAGAGCATTTCAATCCATTTGAGGTCATCTCTTCAAGGGACTTCTCATGTTATTCTTGTATATCAATTGTGGCATTATCATTTGAATAATGTGTAGCTAAATTCTCTTAGGTTAAGTTATGTGATGATGAACCTTATTTAATATTGTTAGAATTATATGTTAGTTTGACTTTCTATGAATCCTTTGAATTATAACTTTATTAAGTAGTTACTTATTCTTAATGCTTTTTATTTGAGATACTCTGTTTATCTGATGTTGGACACATAGGGATTCCTGACCCGTAGCCTATGTGTTGGACCTATGGCAACTATTCTACTTACACTGGTTAACTAAGGATACGAGACCCTGAGTAGTGGCATACAAAATTAACGGTTTGTACTTCTCCTAGCATTGCTTACGCTGGTGGACTATGGATAGAAAGCTCTGAGTAGGTATTAGTGAGTTATTTCGTAGGGGACCGATGTCATACCCCAATTTTGACTGGGATTTTTAAAATCTTCATTCATATTTTCACTTTGCATCATTTGCATAGCATAACATGCCTTTCATCATGCATACTGCCTAAAATATAAGCCAGAGTAAATTTATCAGATTTACAGAAGAATCGGTTAAACTGAAAGTCAACTGTGCATAAAAGCAGTGGACGAAAAGTTTTAAAATTGAGCTTGCAGACGTCATTTGTTTTAATCTATATTTCACGTAGTTTAACCTGATGTGCTCGTTTTAATTTTTTGATGACTTTTCGACCACGTTTTGATATGTCTGAGCATTTTTATCGATCTAGATTTAATTTAAAGTCTGACAAAACGCTGTATTTTTTTTTGAGTGGTTTATTCTGCGCTGATAATTTTGGTGCAGTCGTCTTTATTTTTTTTGAGAATTTCGATACCCGACTTTTTATCCGTTTTTTACCATTTTATTTTACTTTTTAGTCAAATGTTTTTGTGATGATTAATTAGAGATGTCAAGACTTTAGATTTTAATATATTTTTATTTATTTAGATTATTTTAATATTTTTTCTTTTTATTTTATTTTTTAAACCATACTTGTTGGTTAAGTATCTAGAAGGGTATTTTGGGCATTTACAAAATAATTGAACCCTAGTTGGTACACTATATAAGCATAGCATTGTTAGAAAGCCTAGACAAATACACATTAGAAGTAGCGGCGCATAATACTCTATAAATTTCAAAAAAAAATAAAAAAGACGAAGTGAGAAAAGGGGAGTGTGGGAGATGTTCTTCTTTTCACGTTGAACTTCACAAAAACAAAAAACACATTTCCTTTTCTTTTCTTTTCTTTAATATGCAGTAAAGAATCAATACACTCCTTCCACCACCTTGTAAACAATCACAACATCACCATTCCCATGAACTCAGCCACCAAACCCTGAGCTCACGTCTCCCTCACTAAATAACTTCGCAACCAAAGAAGGTAATGTTCATCGTCACCTTCATATCTCATATCTACTGCAACCTTTTCCTTCTTTCCATAACATAACCACACAGTTATAAAAATCAGTTTCTACACATCACACAAAACACTCTATCATATTTCCTACATCTGATCCTCATTTCATACCTATTAACCCAACACAATGAACTCACCTATTGATCAGTGGTTTTTATACGTTATTTTACCATTTGTTTCTGTTAATCATTTGTTATATCTTGTTGTATTTTATTTGTTTTTATTGCATTTTACGCGTTGGTTTGGTGTTGTCACTATTTCTAGGTTTAGGTAAATAATAAAGGCGAATCAGAGAAAAAACTGGGGGAAAACAGCAAGAAGTTAGAAGAGCTTTGAAGTGGACCAGGAGCCTGACACGGCCGTCCGTGTCACATGACATGGCCCGTGTTAGGATGTGCTCAGGAAAGATGATTTTTGGTGGAAACCAGGGGCCTGACATGGCCGCCCGTGTCACATGACACGGCCCGTGTCAGGACCACTGTGACTTGGAAATTTCATGTGAAAAATGTATCAGGAAGCCAACACGGCCGCCCGTTTTGTCTGACACGGTCCGTGTTGGTTAAAACGCCTCTCTACCTATTTTTCTTGTATTTTTGACACTTATGATCCATGAGGGTATTTTGGGCATTTCCTTGGTGTTGAGTTTGAATTGACACTATTTGATACGTGTTTGGAGAAGGAAAAAGGGACTTTTGGACATAAAAGAATTTGACAAGAAAGATTGGAGTGATCAAGGTGTTGGGAAACTGAAGGTCCTCATGAGCGGAAGCGATTGAAGATCAAAGCAACCGATTATCTTATAATGTTTAATCTTATTGTTGATTTTATCTGTATTTTATGAGTAGCTAAACCATCCAATGCTAGGGGGTGTCCCTGAATTGACTCTGTAATAACCTTATTTCCTTTGAATAATGGATTTCACTGCTTTCTAATCATCGTTGTTATTGTATAATTTTCTTATGGTTTTCCTTATTTTACAAATAAGGATTTGATTTACGGTTAACCTTAGGTTTGGAAAAACGATCGTTAACGCATTTATACGATAATACTATAGTAGATATTGCCTAGGAATGGGGATACCCTATAGTAACCGTAATATTTTAGATAAAATATATTGCTTGGGATTGTTCCTATACTGCAAAGGAATTGGGGCATAGGAAGAACACCAAAGGAGTTTTCTGCTAAGGAATTAGAGTCAACTAATCTTTAAAACCGGTAACGATTGAATTGAGCAGTGATTTCTAAAAACTAAGGACTAAGGCTATTACAAGGCTTTTCATACACCCTTCCCTAGCATGCTTCTCATAACTGTCTAAAACTTTTATTTTACTGCTTTTGCCTTTTGGCTTGATAGTTCTAAAGAAACAAACCAAAACCCCTATGACTTTTTGTTCAATTGCATTATTATAGAACTTGTGTTCATACGCAGTCCGTGAGATCGATATTCGGGGAATTTCCCCTTATTACTACATCGGTACAATTAGTACATTTGCTAATTTACCGGTCAAGTTTTTGGCGCCGTTGTCGGGGACTGCCAGAATATAAGTTGTATTCTAATTCAATTGAAATTTTGTTGCTCTGCGACCAAAATTTTATTTTCAGTTTTTATTTTTAATTTTTATTATTATTATTTTGTTACTACTAATCTGCGTCTAACATTTGCATACGAGAAGATCCCTCAGCTAATTTTTCTTTGGACGCAGAAATTGAAAGGACTCTATGCGAAAGACGTAGGCAAGCTAGACTATTAGCTTCAGAAGAAGAAAGAGTTTCTATTCATTTAGATTCAGGTTCGGAATCAGAAAGAGACACTAAAGCTATGGCGGATCTCCCACCAACGGAGAGACTTTTGGGAGACTATGGAGGGGCCAATGCTCAACCAAACCAGATGACCATCGTTAATCAACCGGTGAATGTGGCACACTTTCAGCTATATCCTTCCATAATTTTCCAGTTGGAGAGTAAGCCTTTCGCTGGAAGAATCAATGAAGATGCAAACAAGAATCTGCAGAGATTCCTAACGACTACCACATCTTTGAAGATAGAAGGCCATTACGAAGAGGCTAAGAGACTTGTTATGTTTTCGTTCACACTGATTGATGATGCGGAAGAATGGTTCTATTCACTTCCAGCTGGGAGTATTACCACATGGCGAGAGATGGAAACTGCATTCCTTAATGAGTATTTCCCTGCTTCAGTGTTTATTTGAAAAAGATACGACATTGTCAATTTCAAACAAAAAGAAGGGGAATCTCTAGGAGATGCATATAAGAGGTTTAAAAGGTGTCTGACGGTATGTCCTACTCATAACATGGATGCCACTGAGCAGATGCAGAACTTTGTGAATGGATTACGACTCAAGACAAAATAGCTTATAGACACTGCTGCCGGTGGCTCAACTAATTTCTCAACAGCCACTGGTATCAAGAGGATCATAGAAGCAATTACTGCCAATGATCATCTTGAGTTGTATGATCGCACTGTGAACCAACCAGAAGGTAAGATTGATTTGAAGCTAGCGGATCAAGTTGTGAACATGGAAGAGAAAATCAAAGCTGAAGTGGAAAGAAGGCTTAAGGGAATGAATGTGGGTACTGAAACTGTAGCTCAGGTTCAACCTGTCCAAGCTATGAGTTGTGAGGTTTGTAATGGTCCCCACTTTACTGTGCATTGTCTCGCTACTGCTCAACAAATTGAAGAGATAAAATTTTTGAGGCAGAACAATCCATATTCTCAGACATATAATCAATGATGGAAGAATCATCCTAATTTTTCCTAGAAAGACCAAAACCAACCTCCTTATCCGCAACAACAACAGGCTCCTCAAAAAGCAGAATGGGAGTTAGCTATTGAAAGAATGGTAGCTCAAAGTATGCAATTCCAAGAAGAGACCCGTAATGTTCAAAGGAATAACACAGCTTCCATCAAAAATCTTAAGGCGTAAATGGGGCAGATAGCCCAACACCTCTCAACACACACTCAAGGAACCCTCCCGAGTGCGACGATACCGAATCCGAAAAATCAAGAGAGTATTAATGCTGTCACCATAAGAAATCAGAAAAAGATGGAAGAAGAAGAAACTAAGGAGGATGAATGCATAGAGGTGGAACTTGAGGTAAGGGAAAAAGTGAATGAATCAGAAGAAGCTGTACTATCTGAAAAACCAACGGGAGAAAAAAAAGAAAGAGGAGGTTAAACCGAAAATCAAACTACCGTTTCCTCAAAGAGTTACAAAGAAGGATCAGAAAGAGACAGACTTTGGAAGGTTTAGTGCAATGCTCAACAAATTGGAAATCAACATGCCGTTCTTTAAATCACTCAAGCAAGTGCCTTTGTACAAGAAATTTATGAAAGAGGTTATAGGTAAAAAGCGATCAATGGGTGAAGAACCGAAGATCACAACTGAGCAATGTAAGGAAGTATCACAAGAAAAGAGAATCCCCATCAAGAGGAAGAATCCTGGACCAGTTGTAATCCCTTGTACTATAAAAGATCGAACTTTTAAGAAAGTCCTAATTGATTCAGGTGCTAGTGTGAGTCTCATGCCATTATCGATTTTCAAAAAGCTAGATATTGGAAAAGTGAGCGATACAGGAACAAGCTTGAAGTTCGCCGACCACACAAATAAGATGGCATATGGGCTAGCAGAGGATGTACTGGTGACAATCGATAACTTCACTTTCCTAGTTGATTTTCAAATCATGGATATACCTGATTTAGGTCAAACTTCCAAGCAAGATAATTCAAAATTCAAGCTTCAAATGGATCCTTGGCCAACATGAAACTTGTAGAGGATCTCAATACCTTTAATTTGAGTGGTGGAATACATCAAAGAGATTTATAGAACTCAAGTTATGGTCCTTGCAAGTTACAGGTCATCTGAGGCATCTGAAATTTTGTCTGTGAAAGTTACTTGTCTTCCAAGCAACTTTTACCCCTCAAGGAGTTTTCAAATGAATTTTTGGCCAACATGAGAGTTGTTCCTCATGATCTTAGATTTCTAGAAAGGTATGGTATGCCTTCATCTGATTTGTGGAACTCTACTTATGACCTTGGCAAGCAAAGGGTATTTTGGTCATTTGAGAATTACAGGTCATTTCAAGCCTATGCCCAAAACTCATACAAGGAAGCTTCAAATGAAAAACTTCACAACATCAAACTTGCTCCAAATGACATTTTGAGTCTAGAAAAGTGATCATGAAAGTTTGTAAATGCTCATAGCTCAAGGTTCCAAATTTGGTCAATTAAAAGGTGAATTTAATGAATAAAAGTGACCTAAAAATGAGATTTTTCATAACATGTCCAAATGGGATGAAATTATAGGCCATTTTGATTGGAAAGAATGTTTTGAAACCATTGGCAATAGTGGATTTTTGAGTTTAGTTCAAAGTTTGAGAGATATCATTGGTTGCTTATGTATGAAGTTACACATGCCAAAACACAAGGGATTTGTGCACAAGAAGTTTCTAACAAGTTCTAGATGGTTCCATGAGCATCTATATATTGAGGAGAGTGGATCCAATCATTGGTTGGTGATTCATTTGGTTGAAAACTCATAGTTACATCTCATTCCTCAATTTTGCAAATTACACAAAAACTCTATCAAATCTTCATCATTCTTCAAAATTCTTGATCCTATCATCATCTACATTCATCATAGAGCAAGTTTCCATCAAGATCTGGTTGAATTGAAGCAGAATTCGTGTGCTACCAACTTCATCATCCAAAGTGCAAGAAGAATTCAATTGCAAGATCCAGAGCATTTGAGCAGGTGTTGTTGCATACAGAACTAAGATCCAAGTCCATTGATCAAGTCCAAAGCATTGCAAGCTGTGAATCCAAGAGCATCACTATCTGTTTTCAAGATTACACCAGGTTGGTTTTTCTATCGAATTGGCTAGAATTAGTTAGAATGATGTAGAATCCTTAGGTTAGAATTGTTAGGAATAGGTAGATGAATAATTCTGGTGAGTTTAAGAGCATTTCATGGAGTTTGTTACATGAGCACCAAAACTGTTTTGACCTAGAACTAAGAGGATAGAGAGTATTAATTCATGTGGATTAGTTTAGAATGATCAGGGATGTGTGGTGGTTACACTAGTACCAAGAAACTGGAGTTTCATGAGAGTGGAAATTGGAGTGTTCATGGAGAGGAAGCTATCGGGTTTGATTTTCTAGGTTGTTACAGTAAGAATTGGTGATGTATTATTGTTCAGCTTGAGAATTAGAGCAATTTTGCTTTTTATGGATCTGAATTTCATGGAGAAACGAGGTTGTATGAAGGTGTTGAAGTCTGGTTCATGAAGCTTCGTGCATGGCTCAATCATGGTGAAACCCTAGCTCGTTGGAGAAGAAACATGATGAGCGTTGGATCATTCACAAGACTTTGACTCAGAAATGCATCGCACGACTCATATTCAAAGATGAAACGCGAGGGAATTCAGGCAACATGAAACACGATCGTTTCACTTAAAATCAGTCATGGGCTTAAGTTGCTATTGCTAATCACACCCCTAGTTTCCAGGCCCACTCCATTTTGAATTATATTTCTTACTTTCTGCACCGTTGTGGTTTTTTTATTTTTCTTTTGAGTTTTCTGATTAACTGGGCCCAGACGCGCCTTGCTACGCGCACCCCCAGTCTGGGCCCAACATCCATTTTTCAACTTAAATAACTACTAACTGCACCCCTAACCAAATCTAATTCATTTTAATTTCATTCATTTTCCTTAATTCTTTGAAAATTCCTAACAAATTGAAAATTCCATATTTTTAAGTGGTTGTTTTTGCATCTTTTTCTTATTCCTGTTAAGGAAATTGTCATATAATAAAATTAGCATTTCATTTTATTTTTGCATTTTTAGTATATTTTTCTTTTAAATGGGTTTTAAGTGATGTTTAGTTTAACACTTGATCTTGTTGATTTTAGTTTAGCTAGATCCTTTTATATTTTGGACCCATTCTTTTTAGAGTACTTCACTTAGGACTTTAGTTTTCATATGAGATTTAATTCATGATTTTAGGACTAAATTTTAGATGGGTTGTTTAGGTGTGATTAGGGGAATCAAAACTAGGGTTTAGATATAACATAGGTGTAATAAATCATTTCTTTTAGGAGTTGTAGTTTGAATTTTGGGGTATGGGACTATAGGGGTATTATGGGTAGATAATAGATCCCTTAGAAAATATTAGGCTTCCCCTATTCTACTATTACTATTAGTATATTGCTTGTATTTGATTGACTGTGTGGTGTGCCCTCTCTAGGGTTATTATTTGACTGTGTGGGGTATTGGGCCTGCTTGGGGTTTGGGTTTGAGCTAAGGACCTTGCTGATAAAGCCCATTGAAGACTAAGAGAATGAAGACCAATTCCCAAAGTTGATGAAGAAATTCTTGCTGGCAGCTGTTGAGGAGTGTAGGATCTAGGAGTTAAGCAGAGCCCTAGAATAGCAATTTGATTCATAAACATGGAAGGTCTTGTTTGCCTCCATTCTTTCTCTATGATTCAAAGTCTCTTTTAAATATCCACCTCCTTCCTTTGGAAGTATTAGTGAATGTATTTAAAAGATATAACTTTTGAGGGAAAACTGTCAGTATCATGTTAACAGTTAGTGAGCCACCCTTGGTAGGCAATTGACTGCTTAACATCTTATTCATCTTGTTGACTGATGCTCATCTTGGAGATTGGGACTTGAAGAAAAGCCCTGAGAGGTTGAGGATAGAGACCTTGCTTGAAGGCTTGAAGATGAAGACTGATGCTTGCTTGAAGCTTGTAGATGGTTGAAGATGACTTGAAGACAGATGTTGATGAAGATTGCTTTTGCTGTTTTCTTTTGCTGTTGATAATTTTTGATGTATTGTCTGAATTTCCCTGACTGTATTGCTTGTTGTTTAACCTGTTAGGTTGAAAGTGAATTCTGTTCGCTTTTGCCTGTTGTTTTCTAGGTTCGAGGTTGAGTGGGACTCCCTTGCCTCGCTTGTATTGCTGCATCCATGCATTTTACTGCTTTATTGTATATATGCTATTGTTTCTGTTTCCGTTTATCCCTTAGGATCTCTGTTTCTCTTTGCGCAAGAGAGGAGCATGATAGACATTAGGTCTTAACCCATGCATGATAACATTAGGTTAGTTTGATTCCCTTTGCAACCATAGGTTAGAGTTCTGTCTCTTCTTTCTCAAAACAAACAGAAAAACACAATAAGATTTCAAACACAATAAAAGACACTTCTTCCGTAAAAGAATGTGAACTCATCAAAACGTCATTTTTGTCCTCTTGGACTGTTAAGCAGGAAAACCCTTTTCAGAAGGAATAAAAACAATCAAAATAGACTTGTGTCGTACGTGGCCCGAACTACGTTTGCTCTGATCTTTCATGCTGTATGAAAGTACGTAGGCATAGGATGCGATATCCTAGCGAGCAACCTTCCCCTCCTTTCCCGTAGGTAGGCAAACTACGTTGACTCTGATTTCTCGTTCCAGACGGGAATACGTAGGCATAAAGTGCGATACTTTGCCGAGTCATTTTCTTTTCTTATAACCCCAGACCTGTAGAGTAGATAGAATAACAATCTTTTCGACCGAAAACAAGCGTGGATCCCGTCGAGTACGACGGACGTGAGGGGTGCTAATACCTTCCCCTTGCGTAACCGACTCCCGAATCCAGGATTTGGTTGCGATGACCATTCCTTTCCCCGTTTTGCGTTAGGTTTACCTCGAGCGTTTCCTTTCCCCTCTTTAGGATAAATAACGCATGGTGGCGACTCTTCTGTTCAGCCGGCGCCGATTTTCGTAGTAGCGACAGCTGGAGACTCTGCTGGGGATCCAACGTCCCTTAAGCGAGTCAATCCTAGCGCTTGTTTTCCCGTCGAGGATTTTGTATGGATTTATATTTCTGTCATTTATTTTCAGCACTATATTACTGTTATTGTTGATGTATTGGGGTTGTGACGAGTGTTCTATGATTGAGAGATAAGCCGGACCTGGGCTTGAGTGCACTTAGAATTAGAGTAGAAAGTAGTGGGCGCGTGCCGGCTTTGCTTGCATTAGTGTCCCACAAAATCTACACTCGGACGAGGTTCTTCTGGTTGACTTCTTTTTCTACTCTTTGGGTCGAAGGGGTTGTTGGTTAGCTGAATTGTCGACTCCGGGAACCGATCATTTGGAAGCTGGCTAAGTGAGGCCTCTTCAGGATTTGATGATGCCACTCCTTCTGGGAATCGTATCATCAACCCTGAAAGTCTGTGACGCCGACGACCGCATAGGATGCCGTACCAGTGTCAGTTGCTAGGACACCTACCTGTGAGAGGGGTTTGGGGTTATGCAGGTAACTAGACCTTCAGATACCGGTTTGTTTCTTGATCTGAGATTCTGGGTATTTATGGACAGTTGAGAGGTCTATCAGAGACCAGTTGAAGTTATGATATGAGGTCTATCAGAGACCAGTCAGAGTTATGTTATGGGGTCTATCAGAGACCAGTGTTGGAGCTTTGTATTGGGTCTGTCCAAGACCAGGGTTGGAGGAATTCTGGAGGGTCTATCTGAGACTTTTGATATAGGGCAGGCTTCTCAGCCATGGCATTTGGTCCCTGTTGCATCTATTTGCATTGCATTGATCGCATAACCATTATCATATGCATTTCATTAACGTGTGTCTGTGCTGCAGGTGCATTTGTATATTCCCTGGTTCTAGTGCCCGGACTTCTGCTTATTGATCATGGCTGGTTTGAGAAAGACAGTTGCGTACAAGTTACCTACACCTGACGTTACTCCCCTACTTGGTCTGATGTCCCTTGCTGATGAGGAGGTTAGGAGAAGTTTCAGGATGAGTCATGGAAGATTGTTGAGATTGGTCTGCAAGCCAACTGCTGTTGAGATGAATGGGCTGTACACCTTGATGCAATTCTATGACCCTGCATTGAGATGTTTCACGTTTGCTGACTTTATTTTGGGGCCTACCATGGAAGAATACGCGGAGTTTATCGAGCTGCCAGTACAAAATAAGGTTCCCTTCATCCATCGTGACGCTAAGCCCCAGCTGGAGGACTTAGCAAAGGCCTTGCACATGAGCGCTTCTGAACTATTAGTGACTTCTTGGCTTGGGGTTACAGGTTTCTCCCTTGGTTTTCTGGTTGGCAAAGCTCAAGAATACGCCAAGAGCGGGTGCTGGATAGTCTTTAATGCTATCTTGGCTCTATGCATCTACGAAATAGTGTTGTTTCCCAATTTACCCAATTTCGTGGACTTGGACGCCTTTCATCTGTTTGCTGCTGGCAACCCGGTACCCACTTTGATTAGAGATCTCTATCATTCATTACACTACAAAAATGAAAACAGAAGGGGAAAGACTGTTTACTGTTGTGCGCCGCTGTTGAACATGTGGTTTAAGAGCCATCTACCCCTGAAGGGACCTTTTGTGGATAGTGCAACTACAGCCGACTGGCCAGAGCGCTTGATGAGACTATCTTCTGAAGACATTGAGTGGTTTGACCGAGACTTGTTGGGGTCTGAGCTTATTTTCAGTTGTTCGGGGTATCCTAATGTTCCTTTGATAGGAAGAAAAGGGTGTATCAATTATAACCCATCTCTGTTTGTTCGCCAATTTGGATACGCGTTGAAGAACCCACCTCAGGAGGAGGAAGTACAGGAATCTCTGTACTTCACCGGTGATTTGAATGGAGAGTTACTAGCCAAGCTTCAGCACACATGGATGCGTATCAACAGAAGAGGGAAACCACTGTTAGGGAAGAACGATTGTCAGGCTTATGCACCCTACAAAGTTTGGATCCAAGAGAGAGCAAGACAGTTGCTGATGCCATTTCCAGCTGCACCAACCCCTGTTCATATTCCAGAGGAAGAACCAACCACTGTTACTATGGAGGTCTACGAGCGAGTTGTAAAAGAAAAGGAGGCCTTGATGAAGATCAATGAAGGGTTGGAAAAGGAACTGGCTCAAATGCGTAGTGAGAAGAACCAGGCTGTGCATTCTTTCCAACAGCAGATCGAGTTAGTAAACAGGCTAGGTGCTGAATTGACTGAAGAGAAGAAGAAGCGTGAACGCCTGGGGAAAGAATTCAGAAGCTCTCATGACATGTTGGAATCCAAAAAGAAAGCACTCGATGCCGCCCACCGGGAAATCTCTTCTTGTAACAAGACGTGGAATGCTACGCTAACCAACAACAAAAGGAGGGAAGACAAATTGAAGCAGCAAATTTCTGAACTCGAAGAGCAGTTGAAGGCTAGCACCAAGAAGTATGAAGAGGAGGTAATGGCCAGATATAGTCTCTAGAACGCATTGAACAAGGCCATCGAAGGCAAGAAAGAAGCTGTGTCTCAGAAGCGGAAGCTAGAGGATCGCTTCGGAGAAGGGGCATGGGAGGAATCCGCTGGTGATTTGCGACGTGTTCTCAAGCGAAGAGATCTACTTGTTGAGGGTCTGCTTACCTGACCAAGTCATCCAGAGACTAAGAAGTTACTAGAGGAGTACCAGGCATATGGGAGTACTTGACCATTTCATGTATTGACGTGTATGCTTTATTTGCATAGCGCTGACCATCACCAGGATTGTTGGTTGAGGTCATGCCTTCTTATTGTACACTCAGTGATATTGTATTCTGTGGCTTAATGGATTTCTCTGCAATATATGAGGTGTTTTCTATGATTCGGCTCCGAACATCGTATTGCTGTCACTGTCACCACACTGGCACATTCGCACTAGAATCGGGGAATGACATTCCCTAATGCACAGACACATATTGCATCGCATTCCCAGTCATATTGCATTACAGGTGATTATTGAACTGTATCTCATTTCCTGCACTGTACCAAGTCTTTTCAGGATTGAAAGTCAGCGCCCGCACCGATACTCCACTCGTACCAACTGCCGAAGAATTATGGATCAGATGCAGAATGAAATGCAGGACATGCGTGAGAAGCTGGCGCTCTTCATGCAGACAATGGAGACCATTGCGAAAGGACAGGATAATTTGCAAGCTTTGGTGCAGCCTCTGTTGGTAAGAAATGCTGGGCACAGAAATGAGGATCATCAGTCTGTGCGAGTCGACACTATTCACGGGGATGGTACTCCCACACCAGTGGCTCCACCTGTAGTAAACATACTTGCTGCCAATGTGAACAACGGCGCCGCCACCGGGAACGGTAACGTTGGAATCGGTAACGAGACTGTCGTCAACAACGTTGGGTTCGGAGATGTCAACCTGGGTGATAATATGGGAGGTAATGGCTTCGGCAATAATGGATTCGGCTTCAACGCTCAGGGCTTCGGACAGGACGGATTTGGTATGACTAATCAGGGTTATGGCGGATTCGGAAATGGAAATGGCGCTGGGTTAATGGTTTTCGGACCTGCAGGAGTCGCCCCGGGATATGGTAACAGGGGGCGAGGCCCTGTAATGAATCAGACTAGAGTTAGCCGTAACAACGGGTACGATGGATACGGAACTGGGAACGGTAACTGGCAAGAAGACCAGCAAGAGGATGCTTTCTCCGGTGGAGGTTTCGAAGGTCCTATGGATGACTCTCAGAGAATTAGGATGCTCGAGGAGCAGATGAGGGGGGTCGTGAATCAAAGTGCTGTTGGCTTAGATATGACAACAATGGGTCTGGTGCCTGGCCTGAGGGTACCAATAAAATTCAAAGCTCCCACATTCGACAAATATAAGGGGGATACATGTCCAAAAGTGCACGTGCGGTCATACTACAGAAGGATGTCGGCGTATTCTAACGATGAGAGGATGCTAATGCATTTCTTTCAAGATAGCTTGTCTGGTCCTTCCCTCGAGTGGTATATGGGATTGGAACCAACTCAGATAAAGACATGGAAGCAGCTGGCTGAAGCATTTGTGGCTCACTATAAGTACAACAGTGACTTGGCACCCAACCGGGTCCAACTGCAGGGGTTGTCCCAGAAGAAGGGCGAGAGTTTCAAAGAGTATGCGCAGAGATGGCGCGACATGGCTGCTCGAGTTCATCCTCCTTTGGAGGACAAAGAAATGAATGATATGTTCATAGGAACATTCACTGGCATGTTTTATGACAAGTTGTTTCATACTTCTTTGGGCAGTTTCTCAGACTTAATCCTGATGGGAGAGAAGATTGAAAGCAACATTAAACAGGGAAGATTCCAAGCTGAGGAATCCACTGCAGCTGGCAGTAACAGAAGGGCTTTCGGTGGGCGCCGTCAAGGTGATGCAAGTGCAGTTTTTGGGGGCCGAGGCCGAGGCTGGAGCAGAGGTCGAAACCAGTACAATCAGCCGCAGCAGGTGGCAAGTGTTACTATTCCATTTCAGCAACAACCAATACAACAACAACAGCAACAACAGCTACAACAGGGGGCACATCCTGCCCAGCGCAGAGTCCAGGGGGGCAAACCAAGGAGGGTGTTTGAAACGCCTCCTTCAACGTATGCCGAATTGCTACAGACGTTACTGGGTTTGAACTTGGTGGAAAAGAGAACTCTGGCGCTAATAACAGGCACTCCTCCATACGGTTATGATGCAAGCAGGCACTGTGAATTCCACTCCGGGGCTCCTGGCCACGATGTGGAGGGTTGCCACGCGTTCAAGCATGTGGTACAGGATCTATTGGATAGTAAGCCTATTAATTTTGGACAGGCGGGTCCGAACATAGTGCAAAAGCCCATGCCCAACCATGGGGCAAACGCCATTTTAACCGAGGAGGGTTTGAACTTGATTATGAATGTTGACGACCTAAAGACACCGTTGTGTGAGATAAAGAGAAGGTTATTGCAAGGAGGTGTGTATCCAGGTTGCGACGAGTATTGTTTAGAGTGTTGGACCCAAGCTGGGGGGTGTGCTGACTTAAAGAAGGGTATTCAGGCTTTAATAGATGGAGGCACATTGCAATTCGACAGAACGACAGTTGAGGAACCTGCAGAAGTATTAGCAGACAAGCAAAGTGATGTAGCTACTGTGACGATTCCCCGAAAAACGATAACTATAACGGCGCCGGCCAGGCGACCGCCGATCACTATCACCAAGGCCGGACCAATCCCTTATGAGAGCACTAAGGCAGTCCCCTGGACCTATGGGTTGGAAGTATACTGTGACGGGGTGAAAATTGATGTTAATAAACAGCCAGTGGAGGTTGTAGACAACGTCGTCGGTACCGGAGGTATGACAAGAAGTGGGAAAATCTTCATATCGCCTGAGGTAGAGGCTGAACGACTGGCGAAAAGAAAAGGAAAGATGAATGAGACTGTCCCTGTGCAAAGGAACGAAAAAGAGACGGCATCGAAAGATGTGGAAGAGTTCATGCGCCTTATTCGCAAGAGTGATTATAAGATTGTTGAGCACCTTCAACAGACGCCGTCAAAGATATCCATATTGTCGTTGCTTTTGTGTTCTGAAGCTCACATAAATGCATTGCTGAAGGTTCTGGATACGTCCTTCGTACCCCAAGATGTTTCCGTGAATCAGCTGGAGGGGGTGTTGGCGCATGTGAACGCAGGCCATAGCTTGGGATTTACAGACTTTGATTTGACCCCGAAGGGGAGAGAGCATAACATGGCGTTGCACGTCTCTATTGAGTGTAGAGGATCAGTCATGTCTCATGTATTGGTAGACACCGGCTCTTCCTTGAACGTGCTGCCTAAGAAAGCGATGATGAAACTGGATGTCAGAGGGATCCTTTGTACGCCTAGTGACTTGGTGGTCAGGGCATTTGATGGTACACGAAGAACAGTCTTTGGATCCATAACATTACCTCTACAGGTGGGGCCGGAGGTTTTCGCGACTGAATTTTATATTATGGACATCCAGCCAACATACAGCTGCCTTCTCGGACGACCCTGGATCCATGGTGCTGGGGCAGTCACTTCTACCTTGCACCAAAAGTTGAAATACATGGTAGGGGACAGTGTGGTCACGGTCTGTGGAGAAGAAGATATATTGGTTAGCCATCTGTCATCATTCAAGTATGTAGAAGTCGACGGCGAGATTCATGAAACACCCTGTCAAGCCTTTGAAGGGTTGCGCATCAAAGACAAAGGTCCCGAGCCGAGTAAAGCGTCAGAGGTAGCCGTCTCGTCATATAAGGAGGCTCAGGCTCTAGTAGAGACTGGTGAGACGAAGGGCTGGGGCAAGGTGCTGGATATTCCCGTGAAGATGGACCGTTTTGGGCTGGGGTATCAACTGTCGTCATCAACGCCTGCTGCTGGGGCACCCCGTTTCAGAGGACCGATAACCATCACCGCTAGTGGAGTGTGTCACGAGGCCATCAACGCTGTTTCAGATTCCAAAGAAGGAGACAGTGATTGCGACATGGACGCCTTGATTCAGCCAAGCGTGCCAGGGCAAGGATTATGCAATTGGTATATTCAGGAGATTGTTCCTGTGACTCTCAAACAGTAATGCTTTGTTTTCTTAATTGTTGAACAATCTGGTGTCTTACCCGGGGCATCATGATTTTGCTTAGGGCTGTGCTGTTATGTACATTGCGTTGTTTAATCATTAAATAAAAGGCGTTTTTTCATGTACAAATATTGCGATCTCTGTTTTTCCTGTTTTGTGTTTTACAATAAAATGGCAACGTGGTTATTCGCTTTATAACGCATTTTGAAGCATTTAACCATTCCTTTTGCAGGATAACATTTTCAGATGACATCATTGAACCGCCTATGACTCGTCTCGACTTTGAGCACCCGGTATTTCAGGCCGAAGAAGAGATTGTCGAAGATGGCGATGTTCCCGAAGAATTGTCTTGGTTGGTGAAGCAAGAAGAACGAGTCATTCTGCCTCATGAGGAGGTCATCGAAATCATTAACCTGGGGTCGGAAGGGGTTGAAAAGAACATCCGTATAGGAGCCGCGCTGCAGAGCGACGTCAAGCGAAGACTGGTTGAAATGCTCAGAGAGTATAGTGATGTGTTCGCTTGGTCGTATGAAGACATGCCCGGGCTTGATACAGATATGGTTGTGCACCGCCTGCCGCTGAAGGAAGAATGCCCGCCGGTCAAGCAGAAGCTTCGCAGAACTAGACCTGATATGGCAGTGAAAATTAAGGAGGAGGTTCAAAAGCAGTGGGATGCTGGTTTCCTAGCTGTTACAAAATATCCCTCATGGGTCGCTAATATTGTACCAGTGCCAAAGAAAGACGGTAAAGTGAGAATGTGCGTAGATTACCGTGATTTGAACAAAGCGAGCCCGAAAGATGATTTTCCGCTTCCTCACATCGATGTGCTAGTTGACAACACTGCTCAATTCTCCGTATTCTCCTTCATGGATGGCTTCTCGGGCTATAATCAGATTAAGATGGCACCAGAAGACATGGACAAGACTACTTTCATAACAACTTGGGGAACATTTTGTTACAAAGTGATGCCCTTCGGATTGAAGAATGCTGGGGCAACATATCAGCGTGCAATGACGACTCTTTTCCATGATATGATGCATAAGGAGATCGAAGTTTATGTCGATGATATGATTGCCAAATCCCAGACGGAGGAAGAGCATTTGGTGAATCTGCTGAAGTTATTCAAAAGGCTTAGGAAGTTCAGGCTGAGACTGAACCCTAACAAGTGCACCTTCGGGGTGAGATCGGGTAAACTGCTGGGGTTTATCGTGAGCGAAAAAGGAATAGAGGTTGATCCTGCAAAAATAAAAGCAATACAAGAGATGCTGACGCCTAGAACAGAGAAAGAGGTGCGCGGGTATTTAGGGAGGTTGAACTACATCGCCCGGTTCATATCTCACCTAACGGCTACGTGTGAACCATTATTCAAGTTGTTGAAAAAAGACCAAGCTGTAACGTGGAATGAAAATTGTCAAAAGGCGTTCGATAAAATAAAGCAGTATTTGCAGGAGCCTCCTATTTTGATACCCCCGGTGGCAGGGAGACCCTTGATTATGTATTTGACAGTTCTTGAGGGAAGTATGGGTTGTGTTCTCAGTCAACACGACGAGACAGGAAGAAAAGAGCATGCAATATATTACTTGAGTAAGAAGTTTACTGAATGTGAATCTCGATATTCAATGCTTGAAAAAACTTGTTGCGCGCTAGCCTGGGCCGCCAAGCGTTTGAGGCAATACATGCTGAATCATACAACCATGCTCATCTCGAAGATGGATCCTATCAAATATGTATTCGAAAAGCAGGTATTATCGGGGAGAATTGCCCGTTGGCAGATGGTTTTGACTGAATACGACATCCAGTATGTCTCGCAGAAGGCTATAAAGGGGAGTGTATTATCTGAGTACTTGGCAGAGCAGCCTATTGAGGATTACCAATCGATGAGGTTTGATTTTCCTGACGAGGATATCATGTACCTAAAGATGAAAGATTGTGAAGAGCCGTTGCCAGATGAAGGACCAGAATTGGGCTCCAAATGGAAGTTGATCTTTGACGGAGCTGTAAACGCCTACGGTAGCGGAATAGGGGAAATCATCACTACTCCACACGGGTCGCACATCCCGTTTACTGCTCGATTGACCTTTCCAGTTACCAATAATGAAGCCGAATACGAAGCTTGTATCATGGGGCTTGAAGAAGCCATTGATTTGCGAATCAAAAATCTAGATGTATACGGAGACTCAGCTCTGGTGGTGAAACAAATAAAAGGAGAATGGGAGACACGTCAGCCCAATTTGATACCTTACATGAATTACGCGAGGAGATTGTTGCCTTTCTTTGACAAGGTTGAGTTGCATCATGTACCGCGAGCAGAAAATCAGATGGCTGACGCCCTGGCCACATTGTCTTCCATGTATAAAGTCAACTTCTGGAATGAGGCTCCCAGAATTGTTATCTCTCGGCTTGACAGACCTGCCTTCGTATTTGCCATTGACGAAGCATCCGATGATAAACCATGGTATTTTGATATCCTTAATTTCCTGAAGAACAAAGAGTATCCGGTTGGGGCATCCAGTCAATGATCAAAAGACTCTCAGGAGATTGGCGGGTAATTTCTACCTGAATCCGGACGGTGTCCTGTACAGACGAAATCACGACCTGGTGCTACTACGTTGTGTAGACGAAAAAGAGGCGAAGTTGCTCATGGAGGAAATACATGAGGGTACATTTGGTACGCATGCTGGTGGGCATGCTATGACGAGGAAGTTGCTGCGGGCAGGTTATTTTTGGCTAACTATGGAAACTGATTGTTTCAAGTTTGCGAGGAAGTGCCACAAGTGCCAAATCTGTGCAGATAAGGTCCATGTGCCTCCGAGTCCTTTGAATGTGATGTCATCTCCATGGCCATTCTCGATGTGGGGAATTGATATGATTGGAAAGATCGAGCCGACGACTTCTAATGGGCACCGTTTCATTCTAGTAGCAATCGATTACTTCACCAAATGGGTGGAGGCGGCATCTTAGGCAAACGTGACTAAGCAGGTGGTAGCCAGATTCATCAAGAGAGATATCATTTGCAGATATGGGATCCCCGAGCGGATAATCACCGACAACGGTTCAAACCTGAATAACAAAATGATGAAGGAGCTCTGTCAGAATTTTAAGATCGAGCATCACAACTCCTCCCCCTATCGACCCAAGATGAATGACGCTGTTGAAGCGGCCAATAAGAATATAAAGAAGATTGTTCAGAAGATGGTGGTGACCTATAAGGATTGGCATGAGATGCTACCTTTTGCTTTGCACGGTTATCGTACGACGGTACGCACATCAACCGGGGCAACCCCGTTCTCGTTGGTATATGGAATGGAAGCAGTGCTACCACTGGAAGTTGAGATTCCTTCCCTGAGAGTGTTACGAGACGTCCAACTAGACGAGGCAGAATGGGTGAAAGACAGGTTGAACCAGCTGAGTTTAATGGATGAGAATAGGCTAGCTTCTCTAGCATACGGTCGTTTGTATCAGAGCCGAATGAAGAAAGCATATGATAAGAAGATACATCCTCGGAACTTTCAGATGGGCGACCTTGTGTTGAAAAGGATTCTCCCGCCACAGGCAGATCACAGGGGCAAGTGGACCCCCAATTACGAAGGGCCATACGTTGTCAGAAAAGTCTTTTCAGGAGGGGCTTTATTGTTGTCCACCATGGACGGTGAAGACTTTACGTCGCCTGTGAATTCAGACGCAGTTAAAAAATACTTTGCTTGAAATTGACCCGCTGGACAGAAAAAAGAGAGTCCAGGCAAAAATGGGGCATCCTGGCGAACCAAAAACAGAATGAAAGGTTCGGGCAAAAATTAGGGATAAAATTGGAAAAAATGTACACCCGCGAAGTTGAAAACCTACACTGGGCGGCTTCGGCAAAAAAGGGTATCCCGGTGAACTGAAAACCCGTAAAGGGCGGTTCACGCAAAAGTTAGGGATTTGAAAAGTAAATGACTGCGGTCCGAATTTGATACTACAATGAGCATTGGTGCGGGAGAATATACCTGAGGGATCGATTATCAGATACAATCTCTTCGGAAGTGTGAATGCCGGGAAAAGCATTAGAGTCAGACGAGTCATAGGAGGATCAGCTCGTGGTGTTCGTCTGCATCCCGTTGCCGACATGTGTACAAATTTGATTTGTCATTATATTTATGCTTCTTGTGCATACTTGTATAGTTGTTGTGCGTAGCTTCCTCTTTTCAGGAGTTACATCCCGTGTACAAAACTCCGCCCTTTTAGGGGCCCAATCAATAAAACATGTTATTCAGCATTTGATGCTGGTTCTTTACTGTTTTTGTACATGATAAACGCCGGAGTTTAATAAAACTAGCAAGCGTATAACGTCGCTGGCCCTTGCCAATAATTGCTAAAACTTTGAATTAACTGAAAATGATGTCACTAACACTACCTCGAATAGATTTGGTTGCTTAGACTTGTCTTGTCTTGTTTGTGGTGTTGCAGGGTTCGTAGCTGTATGAAGTGGACGATCAAAAGATTGCAGTATTGATCAGAAGCTCGTAACGAAAGACTCGATCCCCACGCAGGTCGCGCTTCCAAGATAACATTGTTCCTCACTGAAGAAGGATTGAATTCTCCAGCTAGTCGCAGCTTATCCAAAGGACATTCTCCAACAGGGTTGTTTACTCTCAGCAGAATTGACGATTCCTAGATCGAAGGCTGTATTCAGACAGTGCATCCCGAGCAGAGTGGTTTAGCCTCAGAAGATTAACATTTCCAACTCGTGAGCTGTACTTAGACAGTCTACCCTTCCCAGTAGGGTCATTTACTCTCCGCCAGCGGAGTCAGTTGATTTTCCCCAAGAGAATCGTTTCGTCCCCAGCGGAGTTCTCTTTCCAGCAAGTGTTGTCTTTCCTCCCAGTGAAACTCAAAGATTAAAAAAGAAAACTCTCCCCGGCAGAGTTGGCTGTATGCCCTGGCATCTATTTTGTCGGAATACCGTGTGATACCCGTTCACTCCCCAGCAGAAGTCCAATCAGGATTGGCGCATTCAATTATCCCTCAGCGAAGTTGGCTTCACTCTTCCAGCATTTATTTTGCTGGAATAATTCTGTGGCACCTGGTTACCCCAGCGGAGTTGGCGTTGTCTTCAGCATTTATTTTGCTGAAGCGTTTTCTGTATCCCAGCAGTTCGAATCTGCATCTGCATTGGCATATAGTGTCATATTTGCATCTACCAAATATAAACGCGTAGCATTTCCATGTCGAATGGAGCATTAAGCCATTGTCAAACATATGCATTCTGAAACATAAACCAGGTTGGTTAACCGTTTGTTTTCAAGTGTTGTTTCCCTTTCAGGTGGAGGGAGCTCTTGCTCAAATTAATTACCAAACATTCAAGATCTCGGCGTAAGATATGTAATGATGATGTCCGTTGTGGCATTATTCCCCACAGAGTTGCTTGTTTCTCTTACCCCTCCAGCGGAGTATTTCTTCAAGGTTGTTGTCGTGACAGCATCAAAAGATTTCGTGAATCGATTTTTGGAAGTTGCCGCCCATGTTAAAATAAGTGTCTGGCAGTGCGGATTCAGAAAATCCCCAGTAGAGTCCTTCTCAGATTTGCTGCCATGTCAGTGCTGAAAATTGGAAGACTAGACTCATATTGTGTTACCCATGTGATTGATGGAGTTAGCTGCTACAAAGATAGAGATTTTCCTGTATTTGACAGAGTATTACCCGCAGCAGAGGCGGAGATATTTTCCTGTATTTGACAGAGTATTACCCGCAGCAGAGGCGGAGATATTTTCCTGTATTTTGCAGAGTAGTTACCCGTAGCAGAGGCGGAGATATTTTCCCGTGTTGACGGAGATGTTACCCGTGTTGACGGAGATGTTACCTGTGATAGACAGAGATGTTACCCGTGTTGACGGAGATGTTACCTGTGATAGATAGAGATGTTACCCGTGTTGACGGAGATGTTACCTGTGATAGGCAGAGATGTTACCCGTGTTGACGGAGATGTTACCTGTGATAGACAGAGATGTTACCCGTGTTGACGGAGATGTTACCTGTGATAGACAGAGAGGTTACCCGTGTTGACGGAGATGTTACCCGTGTTGACGGAGATGTTACCTGTGATAGACAGAGATGTTACCCGTGTTGACGGAGATGTTACCTGTGATAGATAGAGATGTTACCCGTGTTGACGGAGATGTTACCTGTGATAGACAGAGATGTTACCCGTGTTGACGGAGAGGTTACCCGTGTTGACGGAGATGTTACCCGTGTTGACGGAGATGTTGCCTGTGATGGGCAGAGATGTTACCCATGTTGACGGAGATGTTACCTGGGATGGACAGAGATTATTTCCTGTGTTTAGGCAGATGGTTTGCCCGTATGGATAGACGGATGGAGTTTCCTGTGTTTAGACAGATGGTTTGCCCGTATGGATAGACGGATGGAGTTTCCTGTGATTAGACAGAAATGTTTCCCCAGCGAAAGCGCCGGGATTTTTCCGTGATGTGAGTCCTGACGTGGACAAATTTGCGTTTATCCGCGAGTTGGCAAAATTTGGGTCCAGAGGTGGACAAGGTTACTCCGGTGACAACAGAATCTCTAGTCGTGTTGACGAATTTGTCTCTCTTCTTGTGTTGATAAGGTTAGTCCAGTTGTGGACAAATGTGTTTTGCGAAAAGTGTTCAGTACCTGTGGCGCTACATAGGTGGTTGAAGTTGAAATCAGAATTATCAGACGTCGGATCAGTTGTTGCCGTAACAACCAGATTCAGTTAGTGGATGTCGGTCCCCAAACAGTGGTGTAGTTTATTTCTGCGGTTGGCAAATTTCCGGGTTCTTAGTATTCAACCGTCTCGTACCTCGAATGTTTGAAGGCCGTTCGCGCTTCACCCAGTCGGGTCCAAGTCGCTTGAATAGGGGCAGCTGTTGCACCCTAAAATTTGCTCAACCTACTTCACTTGGTTTATGTTTCAATTGCATTGTCATTTGCATATTAGGTCATGTACATAATTAATTCATCTGCATAGCATAGCATGGGCAAGCCATCCAACAAGGGACTAAATGCAATTCTTATCCCTATGGGCATATCAAGAGGTTCTTACTCAAATTCAAGCCTATCCAAGTCATCAGAAAGAAATGGAAACCTAGAGAAGTTAATGGATCAAGCAGTGGATCTATCTCCTATCTTGAGGGTATTTGAAGATCATCAAAGAAGTTATGAGCAAGGAATTGAGGTCATGGAGGGTATATAGACATCATGGAAGACATGGAGAATCATTTTGAAAGTGAGACAAGTCATTGATGTGATCACAAGAGTTGCAGTTGAAGACAATCAACTAGGGTTTCATCTGGGTCAACCCTAGGTCAACCCTAGGTCAAATGATTGATTGAAAGGCATCAAGGTCTATTTGAGAGATGTGGGGTTCATCATTTGACATGTAGATATGGATGTGGTGTTGTTCCAAGGAGAAATCAAGAGAAATCAAGAAGAAGAGGAGTTTCTAAATTAGGGTTTCTGTGTAAAATCCCCTGATTTAGGTCAAACTTCCAAGCAAGATAATTCAAAATGCAAGCTTCAAATGGATCCTTGGCCAACATGAAACTTGTAGAGGATCTCAAGACCTTTAATTTGAGTGGTGGAAGACATCAAGGAGATTTATAGAACTCAAGTTATGGTCCTTGCAAGTTACAGGTCATCTGAGGCATCTGAAATTTTGTCTATCAAAGTTACTTGTCTTCCAAGCAACTTTTACCCCTCAAGGAGTTTTCAAATGAATTTTTGGCCAACATGAGAGTTGTTCCTCATGATATTAGATTTCTATAAAGGTATGGTATGCCTTCATCGGATTTGTGGAACTCTACTTATGACCTTGGCAAGCAAAGGGTATTTTGGTCATTTGAGAATTGCAGGTCATTTCAAGCCTATGCCCAAAACTCATACAAGGAAGCTTCAAATGAAAAACTTCACAACATCAAACTTTCTCCAAATGACATTTTGAGTCTAGAAAAGTGATCATGAAAGTTTGTAAATGCTCATAGCTCAAGGTTCCAAATTTGGTCAATTAAAAGGTGAATTTAATGAATAAAAGTGACCTAAAAATGAGATTTTTCATAACATGTCCAAATGGGATGAAATTATAGGTCATTTTGATTGGAAAGAATGTTTTGAGACCATTGGCAATAGTGGATTTTTGAGTTTAGTTCAAAGTTTGAGAGATATCATTGGTTGCTTATGTATGAAGTTACACATGCCAAAACACAAGGGATTTGTGCACAAGAAGTTTCTAACAAGTTCTAGATGGTTCCATGAGCATCTATATATTGAGGAGAGTGGATCCAATCATTGGTTGGTGATTCATTTGGTTGAAAACTCATAGTTACATCTCATTCCTCAATTTTGCAAATTACACAAAAACTCTATCAAATCTTCATCATTCTTCAAAATTCTTGATCCTATCATCATCTATATTCATCATAGAGCAAGTTTCCATCAAGATCTGGTTGAATTGAAGCAGAATTCGTGTGCTACCAACTTCATCATCCAAAGTGCAAGAAGAATTCAATTGCAAGATCCAGAGCATTTGAGCAGGTGTTGCTGCATACAGAACCAAGATCCAAGTCCATTGATCAAGTCCAAAGCATTGCAAGCTGTGAATCCAAGAACATCACTATCTGTTTTCAAGATTACACCAGGTTGGTTTTTCTATCGAATTGGCTAGAATTAGTTAGAATGATGTAGAATTCTTAGGTTAGAATTGTTAGGAATAGGTAGATGAATAATTCTGGTGAGTTTAAGAGCATTTCATGGAGTTTGTTACATGAGCACCAAAACTGTTTTGACCTAGAACTAAGAGGATAGAGAGTATTAATTCATGTGGATTAGTTTAGAATGATCAGGGATGTGTGGTGGTTACACTAGTACCAAGAAACTGGAGTTTCATGAGAGTGGAAATTGGAGTGTTCATGGAGAGGAAGCTATCGGGTTTGATTTTCTAGGTTGTTACAGTAAGAATTGGTGATGTATTATTGTTCAGCTTGAGAATTAGAGCAATTTTGCTTTTTATGGATTTGAATTTCATGGAGAAACGAGGTTGTATGAAGGTGTTGAAGTCTGGTTCATGAAGCTTCGTGCATGGCTCAATCATGGTGAAGCCCTAGTGAAGGTGAGATAATACTTAGAAGGGGGGGGGGTTGAATAAGTATGGAAAATTAATACTAGAAAATAATCACACAATTATTTTTATCCTGGTTCGTTAAACAACTACTCCAGTCCACCCTTCCAGAGTGATTTGCCTTTCTCAACAAGGACTTAATCCACTATTAAATCAAACTGATTACAATAGTATCACCTAAGAAGTACAGTTCTTAGTCTTCTCAAGAGCTACTGATTCACACTGAATCCTCTTAAGGAATATCCTTTACAAACAATGTAAATTAAATACAAGAGTTTTTAATGCTTCTATAAAGCTATAATCACAACAGTGATTTTTCTCTTTAGTTTTAAGTACAATGAGATTCTATGAAGAATAAGAATAAGAGCTTATAGAATATTATGATTTCTTTTCAGCAAGTGTGTAACTGAAGAATGAAGTGAGGAACTCCTTTTATAGGCAACTGAATCATGCACGTTGAAAAGAGAGTCCAAAAGGTCTGAGCCTTTTTGTCTTCACATGTACTGACCTTTCCTTGAAATAGATGGCACAGATAAATCCTTTTTGTCTGTGTAAGTGTGTCGAGCACAAATAAGGAAAGAGACGTTGAATTGATCCAACGGATATATTCTTGAAAACATTTCTTCAGTTTCAGCAAGTTCTTCAGAGTCTGAATGGATCAGAGTCTTCTGATGAGTTTCAGAACTATGCTGTATCAGAGTCTTCTGCAGCGTGTGTGCTTCTAGCGTGTTGATCATCAGAGCATCTTGACACAGAACTTCAGTACATGGCAGCGTAGGTACTTTCAGAAACTTCTGTAGATCAATGCTTTGAGAAACTCTTCAATCAATATTCTTCTACACTTCTGATGCTTCAGCTTCAGATGCTTCTGATTATCTTCAGATGCTTCTGACTATCTTCAGATGCTTCTGACTCAGAATGTTCTGGAGCTTCTTGCTTCAGATCCTTCTGGAGACTACGCTCAGGATCTTCTGTAAGGAGCAAACAGATTCTTCTGAAAGGTGCATCTGGCGCTTCAGAGTCAGAACAGCTTCTTGTATTCAATGGCAGATTTGCTTCTAGAGAGTTAATATAATTTTAATCTGCAGTAAAACTCTCAAACAAATTTTAGAGTATATAATTCTTAAATATAAATTTGCTAACAGTTATCATCAAAACAAAGAGTAATTATTAAGAACCAATCTGTGTTCTAACAATCTCCCCCTTTTTGATGATGACAAAAAGTATCAGAAATTTATTTAATTGAACATAAAGAATTATAACTCCCCCTGAGATGATGAATCTCCCCCTGAGTTAAGTATGAAAAACGAAAAGAAACTTCCCTTTTTATCTTGAGTAATCTTCAGAGTCAGATCTTGTTTGTCTTTGTAATAATCAAGGGTCAGACTATCTTGCAGATATGAGATTCAGAGTTTGATAAAAGATAGATGATCTGAGAAACTCAGAGATTCTTTTATAGAGTATTCTTATCAAAAGTTCTGAAATAGTCAATTAGATATTAGAAAGAATAGATATGTCTGAAGATTCATTCTAGTGAAATTATATTAAATAGTTCAGATCTTTATTTTCTCCCCCTTTTTTGTCATAAGCAAAAAGTAAAAAACTTTTAATAAAGACAATTAAAAGGAACAATAGCAGATAATTTAATGGAGAATAATAAACTGTTTCATTCAAATATAACAGAGCAAAAGTACATCAGAAGATATAACAAAAACATTCAGATGCAAAAACAACAGATGCACAAACATGAGAAAAAAAATCTAAGCGTGTTTTGACAAAAGCATCTTCAATAGGTCTGTGATCTCAGATTGTGATTGCTCTTGCTTGGACATGAACTTAGTTATTGTCTCATTCTTCTCATCTTGTTTAGACATCCATTCTGACATGTCCTCAGATTTCTTGTCTTGCTTCGCCATCCAAGATCTAATTTCAGATTGACCAGCTTCCAGAGCAGCAATCTTGTTTGCCAAATCTGGATTTTCTGTCTTGATCTCTGATGATGGAGGTTCTGTATCCTGAACAGAGTCAATTGCCATATGTTCTGGAGATCCTGAAGAGGGTTCTACCAGAGTCATAATTAATGCAGTGGCAGTTGGTTCTGGTGGAGGAGGAGGTGGAGGAGCATCCAAACACAGCAGAGGTTCAGTCTTGTTGACAATCCAGAATTGAGTTCTTTCAGCTCTGAGCTTTGCATCATCAGAACAGATGTTCTTCAGATTAGAAGCCACAGTGTTGAATCTATTGAGAAATCCTTTCCAGATGATGTCAGTCTCATTTGCATCCATAGTTTCAGAACATCTTTTCTGAACAGTACCTAAAGACATCTGTATTTCTTGCAAAAACGTTTGAAATAAATGTTCAATATTAAGTCTGGGTGGAGGTTTAAGCAAGGTTTCCAGAGTCATCTGTTTAGGCTTTGGAGTGGGTGGTATCAGTGATTTTGGAATGGAAATCAGAGGAGGGGGAACATATGGAAAGAATGGAATTTCTGGTTTCTGAGGAAGGGATCTGTTTAGAGCATTAAGCAGATTTGGTTGAGGTCTGGTGCGTGGGTAAACAATATCAAAGAATGCATTAGAGTATGGTACGAAAGCAGAGTTTGATGGTTTATCAGATGCAACTGTGTTGTCAGATGCAGGATGCAGAGCTGAAACAACAGCTTTACCAGATGTAACAGAAATGGGGGCTAAGGATCCTTCATTTTCCATAGATTTAATATATGAAAGGATTACAGATGGAAGGGTTGGTTTGAGTTTAGGTCTCAGAGGTTTCAAGGGTTCAGAAGGCTCAACTCTATCATAAAAATCTTTCAGTTTGAAACCATAAGATAAGTTATGATAAAGAGAAGACACTTGAGCACAAGATATTCCAGATGATGATGGATTAGAGGTAGGAACAATCATCTCAGATGAAGGTACAGGTGGAGGCATAGGTTCTGGAATGGTAGTTTTGGTAGGTACAGATGATTCAGGTTCAGGGTCATGAACAGGGTATTTGTCAGATGGATTAATCAGAAAGTCAGGATGAATTTCTGATTCAGATGAGTTTGAAGATGTTTCAGGTGTACAAGAGGTAGAAGAAACTTGAAACACTGTTTTTAATGGAGTGATATCAAGAACTTCTGTCTCAGGGATATGAGATGGTTCTGAAGGGGTATCAGATTGAGTAGGTGGTTCAGATGAAACAGGAGCAGGAGTTACTTTAGTGGGTTCAGAAGTAACAGTTGCTACAGGTTCAGAAGATGGAATTGGTGATGGTGGAATGACAGATTCTTTTTGTGGTTGATCTTCTGTGGTTTGTTTTTCTGGATGATCAGAAGTTATTGGTTGAGTTTCTGTTGTTGGTTGAGCAGATTTTTGTTTATCAAAATTTTGTGATAGTTCTGATGGTTGTGGTTCTGTTTGTTGTGGAACAGTTTGTTGTGGTTCTGTTGGTTGTGGAACAGTTGGTGATGGAACTGATGGTGATGGACGTGGAGTGAAATGTTTGATGTGTAGTTTGGGTTGAGGTGGTTTTGATACAGAAGCAGTAGGTTGTTTCTGAGGTGATACAGAGCTGGGGGCAGCAACAGAAGTTGTTTGAGTGATAGGGGGTTTGGGAACAGACTTAATAGATGAATCATTTAAAACAACATTTTTAGAAGTAACAGAAGCTTTAGTACCTTTGAGTTTAATCCTCTTTGCAGAGACAGCTTCTCCAGAATCTTTTCTCTTCAGAAGATCCTTGGGATTCTCAGCAATCTTAGCCTTCTTCTGGACAGGTTCAGATTCTGCTGCAGGTTGAGGTCTTTTCCTCTGAAGTGGAACTTCTGCTTCTTCTTCTTCTTCTCCTGCATCTGGCAGGGGTTGCTTGACAAGTTGAAACACATTGGCAGGAACAAGCACTCCTTCCCTTTTACATTCCTCTATATACATCAGAACAATGTGTCTAGGTTCTTCAGCAAAGAATAGAGGGAAATCTGATACTGGAATCCTTTTATTCAGATCAGACGTGTTTAACTTCTTTGGAGCAGTGGTAAGTTCATCTATAATCTTGAGTCTCAGAAGGCTCTTAGCGTTCAGAGGCTTTCCCATAATGAACTCTAGTTCCTCTGTAACACCAGCATCATACAGAGCAGCCACTAAACCGTTTTCAGTGAGAAGATCTGAGAGCAGACTTCCAAAAGGTATCCAATTTCTGATCTTCTGGTTCTTTTCTTTCACAGATTCTCTGGATGCATTTATGTGATTCCACAGATGCATGAACAAAATGTAAGGCAGATCTACCTTGTTGCTCTGACTCAGGCAGTACATAAAATAGATCTGTTCATTGTTGACATAATCTGGGGAATTTGTTGACTTTCTGTGATGTATGCATCCCATGAAGATCTTGGCCCAAATCTTGTAATCTGGCTTCAGATCTTTGAATCTATTAGAGGCTTGTCCAATAGTCATAACCTCCTCATAAACTTCATCCCTATCAACACGCCCAACTGGCAGATGTGAAACACCATCTGTTTCTTCATAACCAATCAGTCTTCTAATCAGATCCTCTGTGATGATGATTTCCTTTCCCAGCACAGATGATAGAATAAACTTTGCATACACAGATGCATGAATCCAGAATTCCTTAACAAGCAGAGGGTAAACTGGTCCAAATAGTCTATCAAAGTATTTCACCCAACCTTGAGCTCTAACAATGGAGCGAAAATCAAACCCATTGTCAGCCAGTGAATCAAATTCAACCATGGATTCACACAACACTTCTAACTTTTCAACAGGTGTGAGAAGAGTTCTCTGTGGAGGAATATATGGAGCAGCACCTAGATTATCTGAAGTTACAGCAGCCATTGTTGATTGAAACTGAGCAGTTGTTGATGAAGAGAACGCCATTGAAGAATGCTTTTTAGAACACTTAGGTTTTGAGTTTTTGTGAAGAGAGAACAAAAGATGAAAATGCATATAAATTCTGAGAGTGAAAAGTGTGAAAGTGAATACACAACAAGTATTTATACTAATCACATAGGCACACCAAAAGACAGAAGCAACGCACGTTTGAGCAGCATTAAATGAAGAGAATAAAATCATTTCAAATAATAAATGCTTCTGACAAATTTGGGGGGAAAACCAAGATATTTACTATTCAAATTTCACCTCAAACGTCTTTTCAGTTGTGCACACGCCACCTCATCAGATTTTGTGGGACACGTGTTTGCTTGCATGCTGTTCTGAATTCTCTCAAGAAATGAAACGTTAGCCATGTTTAGATCTTCTAAAAATGGTTAGTTCAGATTTTCAAATCAGAAATAATAATCAGAATAGAATAAATAAACAGAAGAAATACTTCAGATCATTAAACATTTTGCATCTGAGAGGTTGCCTCTGATAAATATTACTCTGGACAAAAATCCATACAAATATTTTTCAGAATGAACTTAAATCTATCTTCAGCAAGGGGTTTTGTGAAAATATCAGCCCATTGATGATCTGTATCAACAAAAGCTAAATTAATTACACCCTTCTGAACATAGTCTCTGATGAAGTGATGTTTAATTTCTATATGTTTTGCCTTAGAATGCAAGATTGGATTTTTTGACAAACATATAGCAGAAGTATTATCACAAAAGATAGAAAGATTACTCTCATAGATTTGATAATCTTCTAATTGACTCTTCATCCAGAGCATCTGAGTACAACATCCAGCAGCAGCAATGTATTCTGCCTCTGTAGTTGATAGTGCAATGGTAGGTTGCTTCTTGCTGTACCATGAGATCAGATGACTTCCAAGAAACTGACAGCTTCCAGAAGTGCTTTTACGTTCAACTCTGTCTCCAGCATAGTCAGCATCACAGAATCCAACTAATGAAAATTCATCAGATCTTCTGTAACACAAACCCATGTTAGCAGTACCTTTCAGATACCTTAGAATCCTCTTAACAGCTGTTAAGTGTGATTCTCTAGGATCTGATTGGAATCTAGCACATAAGCAGACACTAAACAAAATATCTGGTCTAGAAGCAGTCAAGTATAGAAGAGATCCAATCATACCTCTGTAGAGTTTTTGATCTACCTTCTTACTTACCTCTTCCTTACCTAGAGTGCTTGTAGGATGCATTGGATTCTTTGCCATTTTGCTATCAACCATGTTGAACTTCTTCAGAAGCTCTTTAACATATTTGGTTTGATGTATGTAGGTGCACTCTGGAGTCTGATTGACTTGGATTCCCAAGAAGAATCTCAATTCTCCCATCATGCTCATTTCAAATTCTTCCTGCATACATTTAGCAAACTCCTTTCCAAGCGTAATATTTGTTGATCCAAAAATAATGTCATCTACATAAATTTGACAAATCAACAGATCTTTCTTAACAGTTTTACAGAATAGAGTTGTGTCCACTTTTCCTCTGATAAAATTTTTCTTCAGAAGGAAGTTGCTCAACCTCTCATACCAAGCTCTGGGAGCTTGTTTTAATCCATATAGAGATTTCTTTAATTTGAAAACATGATCTGGAAAATTTTCATTTTCAAAACCAGGAGGTTGGTGGACATATACTTCTTCTTCTATAATGCCATTAAGAAAGGCACTTTTAACATCCATTTGATACAGAGTGATGTTATTCTGTGCAGCAAAAGAAATAAGAAGGTGTATAGATTCTAACCTTGCCACTGGAGCATATGTCTCAGTGTAATCAATACCTTCTTGCTGACTGTATCCTTGAGCAACCAGCCTTGCCTTATTCCTTTCTACTTCTCCCTTTTCATTAAGCTTATTTCTGAAGACCCATTTTGTTCCAATAATATTGAATCCTTTAGGTCTAGGAACCAGATCCCATACTTCATTTCTGGTGAATTGATTCAGCTCTTCTTGCATAGCTATAATTCATTCATTATCTTCCAGAGCCTCATCTACAGATGTTGGTTCTATTATTGACACTAAGCCAAATAAAGAAGATTCAGAAGTTCTGAGAAATGATCTTGTCCTTATTGGATCATCTTTCTTTCCAATTATCACATCTTCTGGATGAGAAGCTTTGATTCTGGAAGAAGATCCTCTGACAGTTGGTCTTTCAGAAATTTGCAAGTTGTTTAGTTGGGAAGTCAAAGGTGTAGCATCTGGAGTTGCTTCAGATTCTTTGATATTTGCCTTTTCTGCCTCTGAGCCTTCAGAGTCTGTGAGAATCACTTCTCTATCTGCAGAACTTTCAAACTGCTTTGGCTTTTCAGAGCCAAGCTTATCATCAAATCTAACATGAATAGATTCTTCAACAATCTGTGTTTCAGTATTGAATACTCTGTAGCCTTTAGAGCGTTCAGAATAACCAAGCATGAAACACTTCTGTGCTTTGGAATCAAACTTGTTCAGATTATCTTTAGTATTAAGCATATAACAAATACATCCAAAAGGATGAAAATAAGAAATGTTAGGCTTTCTATTTCTCCACAATTCATAGGGAGTCTTTTTCAGAAAAGGTCTTACAGACACTCTGTTCTGAATATAACAAGCTGTGTTAATTGCTTCTGTCCAAAAATGTTTTGCCAGATTTGTCTCATTGATCATGGTTCTGGCCATCTCTTGCAATGTTCTATTTTTCCTCTCTACAACTCCATTTTGTTGTGGAGTTCTAGGGCAGGAGAAATCATGTGCAATGCCTTTTTCAGAAAAATATTTTTCAAAATGTTTATTTTCAAATTCTCCACCATGATCACTTCTGATTTTAATAATTTTGGAATCTTTTTCAGTCTGGACTTGATTGCAGAAGTCAAAGAACACAGAATGAGACTCATCCTTGTGTTTTAGAAACTTTACCCATGTCCATCTGCTGTAGTCATCTACAATGACTAGCCCATACTTCTTGCCTCTGATGGATGCAGTTTTCACTGGTCCAAACAGATCAATGTGAAGTAATTCCAATGGTCTGGAGGTAGACACAACATTTCTTGATTTAAAATGAGATTTTGAAAATTTACCTCTTTGACATGCTTCACACAGAGCATCTGAGTTGAACTTCAACTTAGGAAGTCCTCTGACCAGATTGAGTTTATTAATCTGAGATATACGTCTCATATTAATATGCCCCAATCTTCTATGCCAGACCCATTGCTCATCACTCACAGATAAGAGGCATTTTACATTTTGAACTTTAAGTTCTGAAAGGTTAATTTTATAAATGTTGTGTTTCCTCTTTCCACTGAATAGGATAGAGCCATCCTTTTGACATACAACTTTGCAACATTTTTGATTAAAGATTATATCATAACCATTGTCACTTAATTGACTTATGGACAATAGATTATGTTTCAATCCTTCAACTAACAGAACATTAGTAATAGAGGGAAGCTTACCATTTCCAATAGTGCCAGATCCAATGATCTTGCCCTTCTGGTTCCCTCCAAACTTCACGTCCCCTCCAGATCTAAGTTCCAGGCTTTGGAACATAGACCTTTCTCCTGTCATGTGTCGTGAGCATCCAGAGTCCAGGTACCATGATTGGTGTCCTGACTTTGCTGCTAAGAACATCTGCAACAGGAATTATTTTGTCTTTAGGTACCCAGATCTTCTTGGGTCCTTTGGGGTTAGTTGGTTTGCAGGTTTGTCTAAACTTCTGTTTTGCAACATAATGTTTATTCTGACTTGCCTTTGGTTTAAACACATAAGTACTCTTCTCAGAGCTTGTGTGTTTAATGTCATTCAAGTGACCAAATTTGAATTGAGAGTACAGAGGTGTCTTCCTGATGAAAAGTTTGTCAACAGGTTTTGGATTGCTTCCAGATGAAGACTCATATCCAATGCCTCTTCTGTTGTTTCCACTAACACCATAGATCATGGAAGCCATCTTGCTTCTGTCTATGCTCTTAGTGAGAAACCTCTGAAAACTAGAGTCATATTTTTCTAAAATATTTTCACAAGACTTAGTTTCAGAATCAGATTCTTGTTGAGTTCTATCAAAGTCATTTTTGATTTTTAAATTTATTTCCTTCTGCTCAACAAGTTCTGTTTTCAGAAGATCAATCTCAGATTCAAGATTGCTTTTCAGCTTCTTGTATTTGAGTTTGATGTTGTAACTTTTAAGAACTTCTGTTAAAACTTTAATGAGTTCTTCTTTGGTAAGTTTAGCCATTACCTCTTCTGCATCATCATCAGATTCAGATTCTGATTCATATCCAGAGGTACCTTCCTCTTGATCCTCTGTCCTGGCCATCAGTGCAACGTTTGCACATTCTTCTTCTGATTCAGAAGATGACTCACACTCATCTAAGTCATCCCATGTTGCCATCAGAACCTTTTTCTTCTTGTTGAACTTCTTCTTAGGTTTTTCTTTCAGAAGTTTAGGGCAGTCATTCTTGTAGTGCCCAGGTTCTTTGCACTCATAGCACACCACTTCTTTCTTGGCAGATCTTCTGTGACTAGAAGATTCCTTTCTGTTGTCAGATCTTCTGAAGTTGTTAAACTTCTTTCCCTTGTGCTTCCAGAGTTTGTTAATCCTTCTGGACAGCATGGACAACTCATCTTCTTCTTCAGAAGAAGATTCTTCAGAGCTTTCTTGAATAACCTGCAAAGCTTTAGCAGTTTTGTTAGATTTTAAAGCTATGGATTTACCTTTATCTTTCTTCTGGGGTTCATCTTCCTCCAGCTCAATTTCATGGCTTCTCAAAGAACTGATAAGTTCTTCTAAGGAGATCTTGTTCAGATCTTTTGCCATCTTCAATGCAGTCACCATTGGTCTCCATCTGGTGGGAAGACTTCTGATGATTTTCTTGACATGATCTGACGTTGAGTAGCCCTTGTCCAGAACTTTCAGACCAGCTGTAAGAATCTGAAATCTAGAAAACATAGTTTCTACATTTTCAGAATCTTCCATTTTAAATGCCTCATACTTCTGTATGAGCGCTAGAGCCTTTGTCTCTTTAACCTGAGAGTTTCCCTCATGAGTCATTTTGAGTGATTCAAACATGTCATGAGCAGTATCTCTGTTAGTAATCTTCTCATACTCAGTATGAGAGATTGCATTAAGAAATATAGTTCTGGCTTTGTGGTGATTCTTGAAGTCTCTTTTCTGCACTTCAGTCATTGACTTTCTATCAATCTTTTTGCCATCCTCTCCAATAGGATGTTCATATCCATCAATGACCAAATCCCAAAGATCAGCATCATACCCAAGAAAAAAACTTTCTATTCTATCTTTCCAATAGTCAAATTTTTCTCCATCAAACATTGGAGGTTTGGTACTGATCCTATCCCTCTCTTCATATTTATTATTGATATTTGACATTGAATTATCAGCCATGATAACAAATAAATATATTGATCAAAGTATATCTCCTCTGGATCTTTACTGACACTGTTAAGTGATAGCACACTCAGAACCGGAGCTCTGATGCCAACTGAAGGTGATCAGATAATACTTAGAAGGGGGGGGGGGGTTGAATAAGTATGGAAAATTAATACTAGAAAATAATCACACAATTATTTTTATCCTGGTTCGTTAAACAACTACTCCAGTCCACCCTTCCAGAGTGATTTGCCTTTCTCAACAAGGACTTAATCCACTATTAAATCAAACTGATTACATTAGTATCACCTAAGAACTACAGTTCTTAGTTGTTGCGGTGGAAATAGGATCACAAACTATTAATGAGTTTGAATCGCAATTCAATTCACAACCGCTCTTTGATTTATCCGAAGGAAAAGGTCAAAAGAGGGAAAACCTATTTTGCATCGTAAACACAATGCGGGGAAAGATCTAGGGTTCGGGGGTTGGTTAAATTTAGGGAAGGTATTAGCACCCTAAACTTCTGTAGTACTCTACAGGAACCTTTTGTTCAAATGTTTACTATTTGCTTTATTTATTTGCTTAAGGTATATGCACAAAGGGATTAAAAGTGAGAAAGGAGACCTAAGGGGTTAATTCTAAGTTTACTCGGCAAGACATCGCGTCTTGTGCCTACGTATCCTTACGGGAGTGGAATCAGAGTAATCGTAGTTCCCCTCAATAGGGAGGTTAGAAACTTCTTGACTGTGGTCAAGGTCTCAAGGGGAATAAACGCATCTTAAGGACACGCTTACGTGGAGTGTAGAAACTCCAAATCTCTACGTTGAAATGTTAAGTTGTAATTAGGGTTAAATTAGGGATTCCACGGCGGGAAACCCTAAAATGAGCGCGGCGGCTCTTTGACCTAATGCTAGGGGTAAAATTGTAATTTTACCTGCGGCGAGGCATTTGTGGGAAATTAGGGTTTGTGAGGTTGTAAGGGTTTGAAATTGAGGACTATTGACACGGCGGTCAAAAGCTAGACCTAATTCCTTCGGCAGTGTGTGTAATGTGACAGAGATATTGATAAATGCGTGAGGTGATTGAATCATGCAAGCAGAAATATAAAGACAGCAGTTAAAGCCATACAAACAGAAATTTAAAGGCAGAAATTTAAAGCGCGATTATTAGATTCGCAAGGTTACATATGAGAAGCAGTTACAATATGATAATGAACTCGGAATGAAAAATAAGATGAAATAAGCAATAAGCTGCAAAGTGAACAAACGATGTTAGTGGGCAGAGTTAAGCGGCCATCAAATTAATTATGAAACAATAAAGAAAAATATGCAAATTGGAGATTTAATATTGTTTTATTTAATATTAATTTGCAAAAAGATTTAACTTTAAAAAAATGTTTTTTCAAGAAGAGTTTTATTTTTGAATATTTTAAGAAAAGTTTTTCTTATTTTTATTTAAAAAAAAAGCTTTTTTTTTATATTTACAAAAGTTTTAGTTTTATAAAAAAAGATTTTAATTTTCATTTTAAAAAAGAGTTTTTTATTTTATTATAAAAAGATTTTTATTTATTTATAAAATTTACACAAAAAATAGGTTTTTAAAACAATTTTATAAAACAATTTAAAAGTAATTAAAAAACATAATTTTTTTAAACAAAATAAAAAAAATAAAACATAAAGGGGTTGGGCCGGTCATCACATCCGGACCCAACCCGGTTGTTAGTCATAAACAAATTGCTTCTAGGGTTTTATCCCAGAGAAGCTCGCGGCGCCGTTTCACCCTTTCTTCTCCCTTTCTCTCTCGTTTCCCTTCGCCGTCTCTCTCCATCGCGGCCGTGCCTTTATTTCTTGAAACAAAACATAAAAAAAGTCCCCTTGCTTACGTTTAAAGTGACGATCGGCCGATGATGGCGTGAGCTGAGGCCTGAGGGTTGATTGTCCGCCGTTTAGACGGCGAAGACGGTCTTCCCCTTTCGGTGGCGCGGTTGTTGATGTTGGTTCGTCAGTGAAGGGAGGCGATGATGAGGGTAACGGTCCCTCTGAGTCTCAACCACGCCGTTAGGGTTTGTAACGGTGGCTTCGTGATCTCGTTCGTTAGGGTTCGTACGCGATTTTTTTCCTTCTCACAGGTGATATCTTCCTTTTTATAACTCGCTTTTGGGCCTTTAATCCGTGTGGATTTGTGCTATTTTTTCACTTTCATGAGATTTGATTTTACCGGGATTTGATTTTGTTCGATTTGATTTAATTTGATTACGATTGGATGCTTTCTGATATGAATTTGATACTGATTGAACCCTGTTTCCCTTTTTAGGGTTTGATTGGTCTTTCTGATCTCCAGATGATATGATTCTTCTGATTTGGTTCAGAGCTTTCTATCTTCAGAAATCTGTGATTGGATATTACATGACCCTGAACTGATTTGTTTTGATCTGTTTTGAAACTTTCCATATCTGATCGGCCTTGACTGAACTTCATCTTTTGGATTTCAACTGGATATCGTTTTTTGGTTTATCTGATGTGGTTTGTTTGGATTCATGCTTTGCAGATGCTTCTGATACAGGCAACTCTGTCATGTATTTGGATATCTGGTTCCATCTGATGCAATGTTCTTTGACCTCTGGCTTTTACTTTGGATACTGATGCGGGCTAGATTATTTGATGATGATGACCTGCTTTCGTTCAGTTTGGTTATCAGTTGGACTAACGCTTACTTTTCTTCTTTTTCTTCTTTCAGGACTGATGTTGTATTGATCTTTGCCGCCGAGAAGAGTACGCGGTAATGATGACGTTTGTCTGAACCATTTGGAACAGGATACTGCGACCCTGACTTGTGATTATATTTTTGCTTCTGATTGAATTGGTGATGATGACTTGGGCTATGATGTTTGTGCACTTGTTTGTTTCATGAATTGAGTATGGTTTGATAACTCCTATTCACGTTTCGGTGACTTGTTTGTTGGGGCAATGATGTTCATAACTGAGCCCCTGTCTGCTCTATGCTTTGTGCTGCAACTTGGTGTACATTCTTGTGACTTGCCATCCGAATTGATTGAAGCTTGCCCCTAACTGACAACCTTTGGTACATTTTATGCAGCTTGATACAACTTGTTTGGGCGCTTCATTCTTCTTGTTCTATTTGAACTTGCTTTCTTTGTATTAACTGCTGATACCCTTTTCTTTGGATCTTGTTGGGGCTTTTCTGCTACGACAAACTTATAAGATGTTTTCTTATGAATTTGCCTTCTGATGCGTTGTGTTGATGCAGTTCAGTTTGTATTTGGTGTAGTTTGAGGCAGTTTTGGCTTGCATTTCAATTCTCTTGTTCTGTTTGGACTTGACTTTCCATGAACTCAGCTATACGGTTCAGAACTGATGCTGCTTTTGAATTGTTTAGGTTTTGAGTTCCAAATTCTGAATCTGATATTGATGCGTTTGTGGCTTTTCAGGTGTTGGAAATTTCGAAACCAAAGTGACTCAGACCTGCCGGCATCCGGGTCTGAGTCAGAACTTGCCTATGTTGCCTTATTCTCGTATCAGTTTGGAAATCCAATCGCGGCAAAACGAATCAGTCCCGCTTCTTTTATTACTTCTATCTCTCGGATGTCCCGTACCGATAAGAACAGGTGTTACCTGATCTGACGCCCACGGCGCGGATCGGTAACGGGGGGTAGGACGCAGCTTCGGTTGTGCCACTCCCGGCACTCGATGATGACATTGTTCTGAGAGTGTCAAAAACAACTCCTAACCTTTTTCTATACTGTTTGTTTTGTTTTGATGTGCAGGTGAATTTGGAGATTCTGCGGAGAAGCTTAAAGACAGCATGAAGATACTTAGGAACTTTTAGGATTTAGGATAGATACTTATTGTAAATGAAACTTCTTGTAAACCAAATTCAAATTCACTTATCAATTTGTAAATTATAAATATTTATGAAATGAAATTCAACAAATATTCATATTTACTTTCTCACTTGTAAATTCAAAGTATCCATGAATAATAATTCAGAATCATTTAAATTCCTTCTTGAGTTGTAACTTATAAGTACTTATGAACACAAAGTTCAAACTTACTTCTCTTTTGCCTTTTATAAATGATATCCCGCCATATGATTATATCCAAACAAATTCAAATTAAAACCTCGTTGATCACATCACTTCTCAAAATAACCTTAACAGTATCCACTTCCTTTTCAACCCAACTTTATCTTATTAAGAGGAAACAAAACTGTTTGGAAATGTTTCAGAATCAAACAAAGCACGGCCCCGAGTCCAATCATATTTCTGACAAAACATACCGGCACCTTGACCCAAATGGCAAATAAATGCCTCAGAACGTAATAACAGCCCGTTTTCAAGAAATTAGCAGAATTTGCGTGAAATGACCAAAATACCCCTGGAACCAAATCTGCAAAACAAAACACCTCCATAACTTGTTAGTGGTTAGCAAATGTACATATGAGATGCTATGCGAAATGAATGACTAAATATAAGGGTAAAATTTGGGGTATTACAGTTGCCCCTATTTAAATAGCTACACCGGACGATTTGAGTGACAGAGACTCGAAGAATCGTGGTGGAGAGATTTAAATATAGATAACCGAAAATTTTGCCCTTATATGCTGCAGATGATGATATGATATGATGCGTATGCTGGGATGATGAATGCGAAAAATGATGACAAATGCTACGAGAAGAACACACTGGGGAAAACGACGCGCTGAGACACAGTACAACACTGGGGGATTATAAAATGATGGTCAACTGGTGTGAACACGACCAATTGTCATCTTGGGAACGAGATTCTCAAATGGAGATGACACCTGTGAGACGGCCTCCACTGGGGAATCTAAAAATAAAACATGGATCACGTACGATTGCAAGATCTATTACAGAATGCTGGAGCATTGAGCAAAGAATAACATCCAAGCTTCTGTAAACTATATCTCGTGACAGGATCAAACGGACTTTTCGGGAATCCGTAGCAAATATACAGGGTAAAGACCGGCTGTATGCCAAAATAAATGGACTTTAATGGGAAATGCCCTGATAAGCTTCTCGAGGGAGAACCGTCACTTATCGTTGGAAGGGACTTATGTGCAAAAATGGATAAGCACTCAAATAAAGAGGCTGCTGCTTATCTGATAAATAAATCTTCTCGCATTTAAGGTCGGCGCCTGGAATACGATTCTGATTCTTCTCTTACTGAAGGGCAAATAAACTTCTTCATGCTTCAAGATCGTGCTCTCTTGAACATGAAAAAGGTAAACTGAGCTTCCTCATACTTCAGAATCGTGCTCTCCTGAATATGATTCCGCTCTTTCGGGTAAATGAAATTCTTCATACTTCAGAATCGTGCTCTCCTGAATATGACAAGGCTAACTGAACTTCCTCATACTTCAGAATCGTGCTCTCCTGAATATGATTCGGCTCTTTCTTGTAAATGAAATTCTTCATACTTCAGAATCGTGCTCTCCTGAATATGAAAAGGGTGAACTGAACTTCCTCATACTTCAGAATCGTGCTCTCCTGAATATGATTCGGCTCTTGAAATTTCTTCATACTTCAGAATCGTGCTCTCCTGAATATGAAAATGGCTAATTGAACTTCCTCATAACTCAGAATCGTGCTCTCCTGAATATGATTCCGCTCCTTCTTTTACTAAAGGATAAATGAACTTCTTCATGCTTCAGAATCATGCTCTCCTGAATATGATTCCGCTCAAAACCTCCCCGTACTTCAAGATCGTGCTCTCTTGAATACGATTTGGTTCAAAACCCCCCATACTTCCAGACGACAGGTAAATGGAAGCCCAACTGCTCCATGGAGATGGCCATTTGCTGCGAGTCATAACGAAGGTAGGATCGGTTTCTTAGGTGAGAAATGTTGTATACCGACGTTGTAAGGTGTAAAGTGTTGTGAAGTATTGTAACATGTAGGATTGTAAAGTATTGTACTGATAGATTTTCCAGGCGTGAACTGGCGTATATCTGTAGTTAATTTTCTTGAAAGATAGTGCAAAATAAATGCACGTCCGGGTACAGTGATAACCTTCTTGGGCGAGAACGGTCGCGTATCTGCCAAGGCATGGTGAAAATCTTCAGATGGTGCAAAATAAATGCACATCCGGTTGGGATTGACGACCGACAAGACTGAGATTCAATCTAGGATCGAGCTAGAAAGAAAACTGGTAATCAAGACTCCCTCGAGGGAATGATCTCGAAGGGTAAATATCTAATCCTGGAGAGGAAAGATAGCTGAAGTAACCGTCATCCACGAGGATCGAGCTCCGTAGGGAAACTTGGAAACACATATGTATTTTATGCTTAAGGCCGACAATCTATTTGAAGAGAATGGACGAACCCAGTTACTCGGCGGTAACGACCAATGATAGAGACACAATGAACCTGTGCATGCTAACGCGTATGTTAATGAATATGTTAATATGAATGTATGTTAATGTCTATGTATGTTAATGTTTACGTATGTTAATGTTTATGTATGTTAATGTTTATGAAATGAGTATGTAATGAATATGTAATGAAATAGGCATGTGATGCTTATGCCCTTGCGTACGTTGACGAAACAGACTAGAGACGGGACGAGAGATGAAATAAACATCTCGACGGAGATACCCTGCTTTCTCTGCAACCAATACGTCAATCATGGGTAAGAAAGATCAATGGTAGGACCAAATCTGGTTTTAAAGTTCTGAATTCCCTGGGGAGAAGGTAATCTGCTCGGGTGTACAGTATCACGTCTTCACATGGGGAGAAGAAAACCTGAGGGACACTTTTGAGTTACCCAAGAAAAGGCTGTCAGCTTATAGTCTCGCCGGGGACTGTGTTAGAGCAATGATTTGAAAGTGTTTCTGCAATAATGATATTTTCGGGGAGTGAAGAGATCCTTCCGAAATTTCCACTAGTCAAAGTAATTTATTATATTTCAAATTCGTTTTTTTTTTTTGAAGAACAATTTTTTTGAAAAATCTACAATGCACCCTTCATTTTCAAATTTTAAGAATAAACGCATTTTGCATAACAATAGAAAACAAAGAGTAATGCACCAAGGAATGTAAGTAACAAAATGGTATCTTTTATTAAAGGGTGGCAGCTCGCTGAAGGCATAGCTCCACAGATGATTATGTTTTGAAATTGGCAACATGGGAAAAGGTTACATTGAATCCAATGACACCTACTGACACTAATAACTAAGACTAATCCAGAATCTTGCTTTGGGCAAGGATGAAAGAACTGAAACATGGTTCTCATGCAGAAAGTGTGTCCTCTGATGCAATGAAATGCCTTTGTCCCTAACTTTTGCCTGGACCGCCCTCTCGGGTTTTCAATCCACCGGGACGCTCCTTTTTGCCTAAGCCGCCCTTTCGGGTTTTCAACTTAGCGAGCTTTTTATTATTATTTCTTTTTTTCCAACCCTTACTTTTGCCTAAGTCGCCTTTTGCAGGTTTTCGACTTAGCGGGTTTTTAGGCATAATATTTTCGGACTGCATCAGAATTCACGGGGTGTGCAAGCTCTTCACCATCCATTGTCGTAAGTATCAGAGACCCTCCGGAGAAAACGGTCTTTACAACAAATGGTCCTTCATAATTGGGCATCCACTTTCCACGCATATCTTTATGCACTGGCAAGATCTTTTTGAGTACGAGCTCTCCTTGACGGAACTCACGGATACGAATCTTCTTGTCAAACGCTCTTTTCATCCGTTTCTGATATAATTGCCCATGGCACATGGCTGTCAAGCGCTTCTCGTCAATGAGATTCAACTGATCCAGTCTGTCTTGAACCCACTCGGCTTCCTCAAGTTCAGCTTCCATCAACACTCTTAAAGAAGGTATCTCTACTTCGATGGGGAGCACGGCGTCCATTCCATATACCAGTGAGAAAGGTGTTGCCCCTGTCGAAGTTCTCACTGAGGTTCTGTATCCATGCAAAGCAAACGGTAACATCTCATGCCAATCTTTGTAAGTCACAACCATCTTTTGCAGGATTTTCTTGATATTCTTATTCGCAGCTTCAACGGCCCCATTCATCTTAGGACGGTACGGAGAAGAATTATGATGAGTGATCTTGAAACTGTCACACAGCTCTTTCATAGTCTTGTTATTCAAATTGGTGCCATTGTCAGTTATTATCCGGCTTGGGATTCCATAACGGCAGATGATTTCTTTCCTGATGAAACGGGCAACCACTTGCTTGGTCACGTTGGTGTAGGAGGCAGCCTCTACCCACTTGGTGAAATAATCAATAGCAACGAGGATAAAACGATGACCATTAGAAGCCTTCGGCTCGATTGCCCCAATCATGTCAATGCCCCACATAGAGAACGACCATGGTGAAGACAAAACATTCAACGGTGATGGAGGTACATGCATTTTATCAGCGTAAATTTGGCACTTATGGCACTTTCTAGCGTATTGGATACAGTCAGCTTCCATGGTTAGCCAATAATACCCAGCCCTTAACATCTTCTTGGACATAGCATAACCATTGGCATGAGTTCCGAAGGTCCCCTCATGAATTTCCTGCAGTAACATGTCCGCTTCCCGTTTATCAACACATCTGAGCAGAACCATGTCGTGATTTCTCTTGTATAACACACCATTACTGATAAAGAATTTGGACGCCAGTCTTCTCAATGTTTTCTTGTCCAGACCAGTAGCGCCATCGGGATACTCTTGCTTGACGAGATAGTTCTTGATATCATGAAACCAAGGCTTTTCATCCACCTCAACTTCTTCGACCACCTGACAATAAGCGGGCTCAACTTTGCGCTCAATATGGATAAGAGGTGCTTCATTAACGAATTTAACTTTCCACATGGATGCTAACATGGCTAAAGCATCAGCAACGTGATTCTCGGATCTAGGAACATGCTCGAACTCTGTCTCGTCGAAATACTTGATCAGCTCAACAATGTAGTCCTTATAAGGGATTAACTTCTCATTCTTTGTTTCCCATTTGCCTTGTACCTGGTAAATAACCAAAGCTGAGTCACCACTTACTTTAAGAAGTTTGATTCGGAGGTGAATTGCTGCTTCGAGGCCAAGAATACATGCTTCATATTCTGCGACGTTATTAGTACACTCAAAGTCTAACCTTGCTGTAAATGGAGTGAATCCCCCCTTTGGGTTCATCAAAAGGGCGCCTATACCATGCCCATTGAAATTTGAGGAACCGTCAAACATCATCCTCCACCAAAGACCTGGTTCTGGACCTTCGCTCGGATCTGGCTCTTCACAATCTCTTTTAATCAACAAAATATCCTCATCAGGAAAATCAAACTTAAGAGGTTCATAATCTTCAACTGGCTGGTCCGCAAGATAATCAGATAAAATACTACCCTTGATTGCCTTCTGGGGTACATACTGGATGTCATATTCGGATAACAACATGTGCCAACGGGCTAGCCTCCCGGTTTGAGCAGGTTTTTCAAAAATATACTTGATCGGATCCATTTTAGAAATCAACAATGTGGTATGATAGACCATATATTCCCGAAGGCGCCTAGCGGCCCATGCCAATGCACAACAAGTTTTCTCCAATGGTGAGTATCTGTTTTCGCAATCGGTAAACTTTTTGCTCAGGTAATAAATCGCATGTTCCTTTTTCCCAGTCTCATCATGTTGCCCAAGCACACAACCCATAGACTTTTCAAGAACGGTAAGGTACATAAACAACGGTCTTCCAGGTACGGGAGGAATCAGAATAGGGGGGTCTTGCAAATAACCCTTAATCTTCTCAAACGCTTCTTGGCAATCAGGGTTCCACTCAACCGTCTGCCCCTTGCAAAGTAACTTGAATATCGGCTCACAAGTAGCGGTCATGTTGGAGATAAACCTGGAAATATAATTCAAACGTCCCAGAAAACCTCTAACTTGCGTCTCGGTTTGCGGAGCTGGCATATCTTGAATGGCTCGGACTTTGTCAGGATCCACCTCAATCCCTCGCTGGCTAACAATGAAACCAAGCAATTTTCCAGATCTGACACCGAAAGTACATTTAGCAGGATTCAATTTCAACTGATATTTCCTGAGTCGTTCAAACAGCTTCACCAAGTGGTCTAGATGCTCCTCTTCACTCTGAGATTTGGCTATCATATCGTCCACATACACCTCGATCTCCTTGTGCATCATATCATGAAAAAGAATGGTCATAGCGCGTTGGTAAGTTGCCCCCGCGTTCTTTAAACCGAAGGGCATGACTTTGTAGCAGAAGGTTCCCCAAGGAGTAATGAAAGTAGTCTTCTCTCGATCATCGGGATCCATTTTAATCTGATTGTAGCTAGAGAAACCATCCATAAATGAGAACAACGCAAAACTGGCTGTATTGTCTACCAGTGTATCAATATGTGGCAGGGGGAAGTCGTCTTTCGGACTTGCTTTGTTCAGATCCCTGTAATCCACACACATCCTAACTTTACCGTCCTTCTTAGGCACTGGCACAATGTTGGCAACCCAATCTGGATATTTTGCGAATGCCAAGAAACCTGCATCCAACTGTTTTTTAACCTCATCTCGAATCTTCAAAGCCATGTCGGGTCTCGTTCTTCGAAGTTTTTGCTTGATAGGTGGACAATCTGGCTTAAGTGGCAACTTGTGAACAACAATATCCGTGTCTAGGCCCGGCATATCTTGATACGACCATGCAAACACATCAATATACTCTTTTAACAACTCAATCAACCTCGGCTTAACCTCTGTCCCAAGCATAGCACCAATCTTGACCTCTTTCTTGTTCTCATCTGTACTAAGATTAATTAAGTCCACCTGCTCTTTATGCGGTTGAAGCTCTGTATACTCGTACTCAATCAATCTTGTCAGTTCAGCGGGTACTTCAAAATCTTCTTCACCCTCGTCCTCAGCTTGATTGATGGGTGCGTCCCAGTCAGGAGTGTCAGTAAAGTCATTGGATCCAACAAGGTTTACGATGTCTCTGCATGATGGAAGGCTTACTTAATTAAAATGCTCGAAGATATGCAAGATAAGGAATGAAATGCTGTTTTTTTTTATTTTTTTGGAAGAAAGGTTGCCAATTTCATTTTTAAAGGTGAAAACGAAAAACGCAAATGAAACAAAGTGGAATTGAACAAAATGCCTTTATTAATATCCTTTTAGAAATGAAAGGTGGCCCAATAAAAGCGACCCTATAGCCTTGGGCAGAGCTACGGATTTTTATTTGAAAATGTAAATGAAACTTTAAAAAATTACTTTGACAAGGGAAAAATAACAGGGATCTCTACGGCCTCCCAGTTGTTCAAAACTGCATCACCCTTAAACACCAGGTTACTCAGCTCTTCATTTTCCTCACAGTCACTAATGGCATTGACTTGGAAACCTCCGCTGACAAATACCTCTTGGATAACCTTCGGACGCCCTTCGACAGTTGTGGCAGCTCCATTCTGAGTTGGTTTGTAACCCAACCCAGAGCGATCAGTCTTGGTCTTGACATCGATTACCTCTCCCCAACCTTCAGGAATGCCCCTGTCAATTGTTGATTTGGTACTCTTCAGAGATGCGAAAGATGGATTACCCTGACCCACTGTCTCTTCGACTTCTAGCAGAACAGCATTGGCGATCTCAAGTGCTTGAAAGGAGATTTCTAAAGCATTCTCATCGGCCTCGATGTAACGGAAAGAAGACAGGTTACTGACCATCAGATCCTCCTCACCGTGTATAATAACCAACTTTCCATCGATTACGAACTTCATCTTTTGATGTAACGTTGAGGTTACTGCCCCGGCGGCATGAATCCACGGCCTTCCAAGTAAGCAGCTGTAATTGGGATTAATGTCCATGACTTGAAACGTGATATTAAAAACTTGCGGACCAATCAGGATAGGAAGCTCAACCTCCCCCATTACCGACCGGCGAGAACCATGAAAGCCTTGACGACCAAAGGAGTAGGTTTCAACACAGTCTCTTTGAAAACCAACTTATCAAGAACCCTCTTGGGTAGAACATTCAGAGAAGACCCGGTGTCCACTAGCACTCTCGCTAAATTGTCCTCCTGACATTTCACCGATATATGTAAAGCACGATTATGATTCGGACCCTCCTTTGGTAACTCTTCATTGCTGAAACTAAGGGTGTTACAGGCGGTCAAATTGGCAATCACACTATCAAACCGACTGGTGCTGATGTCTTGATCCACATGTGCTTGAGTCAAGACTTTCTGCAAGGCCATCCTATGAGCGGGTGAACTCATCAACAGAGATAAAATCGAAATCTTGGAAGGAGTCTGATGAAGTTGGTCGATAACTTTATAGTCACTTTTCTTGATGATCCTCAAAAACTCAGCATCTTCATCATTCGTAACAGCTCCCTTACCTTTGTCTTTGACGGCCACTGGGATATTAGTGGTTTCCTTAGGTGGAACCTCATTGGAACGGGGAGTATACACACGGCCACTGCGAGTCATCCTGCTTGCCTCTGCGATATTGGTCACAGTGTCCTTAACCCCTTCATTTGGAATAACCTTCCCAGACTCCTTGTCAATCATCGTCACGTCGTATTTCCAAGGCACAGCTTTAGGATCACTGAAAGGAAACGGGCTTGGTTTTCGAATAACTATCGGCCTATGCTGATTCACTTCAGGGATAGACGACTTTGGTATATCGAACACGAGATTGGCAGAACCTGCCCCTGATAAATTAAACACTAGTACCTTTCCCTTTGATCCGGGCTGATGGAAGACCGGCTCAACCACAGTGACCTCATCTTTCTTGGATTGGCTTGTCACTTGTAAAACACCCTCATTAATCAACCTCTGAACATCATTCTGAACCAACACACAACCCTTAATACTGGCTTCACAACTTACGCATGCAACGTGGGAAGTATCTACCAGACCAGCTTCAAACAGTTTCGAATGGAACATCTTGAGAGGAGTCTTAATCTGTACAACATCAAGGACATAACCTTCCTCCGAATCGGCACTAATGGCATTGACACTCTCATGGTTAGGAAAAGGGTTCTTCTTAACATTTGGTTGAGGATCTTCAAATGACAAAATCTTCTTTTCCAATAAATCCCTGACAAGATTTTTGAGAGCATAACAATTCTCCAGATCATGACCAGGCACACCCTCATGAAATAAACAATGAGCGGCGGCGTTGTAATTGGCGGGTAGAGGGTTAGGAGGCGGACCCAAAGCCCGAGTAGTGATTAGACCTTGCTTGACCAAAGAGGGGTACAACTCGGTGAAAGTCATCGGAATCGGCGGACAGGGCTTATACGTTCTTCTGTTCGGAACATTCTGGCGAGGAGCCGGACTCTTTGGCTGTTGAGGAGCAGGAGCGTTGGGCGCCTGTAGGTAGTTGATAGGAGGCGGATAAACAGGAGGTTGCTGCATAGGTTGATACATAGGAACCTGTTGATTGAAAGAAGGTGTAACGGCGGCCACATAGGGTTGTTGAGCATATTGGATTGGGTACCCTTGAGGTTGAGCATAACCTTGCGGATATCGATAAAAGTGTTCTCTTGGTCTACCAGAGGATATAGCATTAGTCTCGCCCTCTTTTTTCTTCTGGGAGCTATACGGAGGTTTCTTCGGCTGATCCTTAGAAGCACCATGATTATTTGTCATTTTACCACTTTTCATACCCAATTCGATTTTGACACCCACAGCAACGATGTCAGAGAAATTGGAAGTCACACTACCCACCATTCTCTCGTAAAATTCCGGACGAACCGTGTCGACAAACCAATCAGCCAACTCTTTCTTGGTCAAAGGAGGTTCTACCTGCGAAGCAATCTCTCTCCACCTTTGAGCGTACTCTTTGAATGACTCAGAATTCTTTTGTGACATACTCAACAACTGTCTTCTGTCAGGAGCCAGATCCATATTGTACTTGTAGTGTTTGATGAAAGCGTCAGATAAATCCTGGAAACTCTTAACGTGAGACTGGTCCAAAGTTAAATACCACTTGGAAGAAGCACCCTTCAAACTATCTTGGAAGCAGTGAATCATCAGTTTATCATTCTCAACATGGGCAGCCATTTTGCGATAATACATGATCAGATGACTCTTAGGACAGGTGGCACCTTCATAACGATCGAAGTTTGGAGTTTTGAATTTCGGGGGAATAACCAAACCCGAGACCAAACAAACATCCCTTGCAGCAGTCCCAAAAATTTGATCACCCTCTACTTTTTTCAATCTCTGGACGATAGTGTCTACTTCCTCACGAAGCTTATCACGTTTCTCATAACCTTCAACATTCTCATCAAGATTATCAAAAACTGTCTCATTGAAGTACGGTTGCGCACGAGTGTGTACAACGGGTGGTGCAAAGATAGGAGCCCCCCTAGAAACTTCGGAAAATAAAGGCACGGCTTGCTGAACAGGCTGATTAATCGGAACAGTGGCTTGAGGAGGCACAAAACCTGGAGCAAGACCATAAGGTGGGTCCCTTGCTATGGTCACACTTGGTGGAGGGTCCACAGTAACGCCGGTAATCTCGGAAACAACAGTGGGCTGGGTATCCATCTTAGCATTCATGACATGTAACAATTCCATCATACGCCCCATACCCCCTCGAAGGTCTTCAAGTTCATTGCTAAGGCGATCAATCTCTTTTGCCTGATCCTCCATTCTTTTCCGAGTTTGAGCTCTGGTGTTGTACTGGTGCCGAGAACTCAGGGTGACGAAACTGGAAGTCGAGAGAACCGAACATGAGAAAACGGAAGACACATGCAATGCAAGAGAGTAAATGATGCTATGATGCAAATGAAGATTTCATGGAATTCAAACATTTACGAATGTCGTGGGGTACCAAGGAAATCTTTTTCTTGTTTTTCATTTTATTTTTTTTTATTTATGGTATCCCGCGGTATCCATAAATGATATTTGAACTCCATGAAATACAGTGCAATGAGATGCTTTATGGATGCAATGCATGAAAACACACAAAGTCCTAGGTTAAAGGAGCGTGAGCGGAGTCAAGGTCTACCCATCCCAAAAGGAGTGTACTATAGGTTAGTTGTACCTGCCGAACAAGGTTCTACAAAGTGCCCAAAGTCATCAGCCCATCTTTCGGATATTATCAACCTTCCGACTGACTCAGGGGTTAATAATATTCTCAAGAGAACCTCTTTTGAGTGTAGTATCGCGTAGCGGCCATTGTAGGATTACTCCCACATAGCTCCCGCACTACGTCCTAAATAAGGCCAAAGTGGTGTTTAAGGTACTACGGTCCTCAATATCACAGACTCCAGTCGACCATGGAAAAAGTTTTCGCGAT